>CM048748.1:217854143-220254143 GCA_026315105.1 Locusta migratoria
AACGGTTGTAATACGTGGATGTCTGTAACGCGCAAATCCAGATGGGCATCATCATCACCTTCCAAGGATTAGCTACTACATACACTTGTTCTTGTCTCTCCCATCTAACCACGTCTTACTGTGTATACCTTGCGTTTCCTGTTAGTTGCTAATTCATTATTGTTTTGACACTATATTTTCTAGCATATTTGACAAAAATTCTTGAACTATAACAGATATTTCAATAAAGTTCCAATTACAGTTTAATATCATTCAGTGTTGGTAGAAAATCGCAACTTCCTCCGCATTGTAGATGAAGAGTATTGTGCACCAAAAGCAAGAAATGAAAGTGACTGATGACCTAGATGTTTATTCCCCTGCCGGCCGTAGTGGCCAAGCGGTCTGCGGCGCGCCAGTCGCAGTCTGCACGGCCGCTACGGTCGGGGGGTCGAATCCCCTCTCAGGCATGGATGTTTGTGTCGTCTTTAGAATAAACTAGTTCATACCGCGGTGGAGTAGCCGAGCGGTCTAAAGCGTCTCGCTGCGGAGCGCGCGGTTGCTCGCCGTGGAGATTCGAGTCCTCCCTGGGCCATGGGTGTGTGTGTTTGTCCGTAGGTTAGTTTACGTAAGTTTAAGTAGTTTGTAAGCTATGGACTGATGACCACGCAGTTTGGTCCGATAGATATACAGCCATTTGAACATTTTTGTTTATTCCCCTCAAACCAACAACAACAACAAGAAATGAAAACGCAGCCCGTTCACGTCCAGGTCTCCTTAGAGGGACGCAGCGGTACATCGTACGGCCGCCACTCACAGATAAGGTTTTTGAGCCAATAAATGAGAGCAAAAGCTACCATAAATCAAAGGATCACTTGGAAGATGAACTTTCATGCCGTGGTCTTCAGCGATAAAATAATATTCTGCGTGATCTAAAGTGGTGATCGTTTGAGCGTACGACACACACTTTTCTCAAACAGCCCACCTACACTTCCCCACCTCAGGCCTTCCGGTCTGTTGTCCAATAAGGAACAGCTTTCATTCACATTTGACGTATGTGAAGAGAACGTCGAGCAGCACGCGGTATTCTTGCAACATAAATATTGTGTGTTGTTCCAACGGAATAATGCTAGTCCACACAATGCGCGTGAAACTCAACGTCCTCTGCAAGGCATGCAGCAATTTTCCTGGCCAACGCAAGCTCCGAGTACTTAAGAGTTATGATGGCAGGACAACTGACACGTGTGACACTTCAACCCATAAATCTAGTAGGACAGGTCTAGAAGACGTGAATACTGTATTCCAGTATAATATCCTTTGACATTACTTGACATCGCAGGTTTTGGAGGCGATCTGATAGATTATTATTCTTCAAGAGTGAAACGCCAAGATCGGGAAATATTTAAAGACGACAGATTTCTCATCTGGTCATAACACGTTTTATAAACTGATTATCTTATTTAAAAATGAAGATAAAATAATACGTGTAGCATAGCACTTAGTCTAAATATAAAAATCCATAGTTAAAACGTCAGAGGTTGCTTGAGTAGCTGTTTTTATATTTATCTCCATTTTTTAAATAAGATGACCAACGTATAAAATGTTATACGACCCGATGATGGTGGCATAATGCTCCTAAACCGATCGTCTTTATATAAATGTTTCGCGATTTTGGCGTTTCACTTTTGAAGAATAGTACAATATTCGTTATCTGTGAAATCGAATGGATGTCGAAATCAGTGCCAGCAGTGCCCACCGGGAGGCTACAACACGAACTAATGTGGGTGTTCCACTATGGATAGACACCCGATACAGTGCTTCAATACTGCTTGAGCTATTGATACGTAAATGTAACCATTTCATGTACTCCTACATGCCCTGTTTCATGCAAAATGTTGAGTGAATGGGAAAACTCTAATACACAAAACCCTATTAGAGTTTTCCTGTTCACTCAATATGTTTGTTTCTGGAAGTATATATACATAACGAACGCATTGTGAAGTGTTACGTCGTGTGAAGGTGCCCCCTGGGATGACTATAAAAACAGAAGCACTCCCGTATCATCCAGATCCAGGAGCAAAACAAACTTCTCTGTAGCGCCAGCTAGCACCTTCGTCACCTCTGTGTTTGGTTTCACAGCCTGGGCTTAGATAAATATGCCCCGAATGGTAGCACGGGAATATCACCACACCCCCACACCACAAGACGCCAGGCGGACAGTTTTACGACTCTGTTGTCACGCCCCGTGCGACGGCTGCTTGGCGTCGAGGTGCGAATGTGCGTAGGGATAGGACCCTCATAATGCCACCGACGACGGGTGCGCTGCACGTGAATGCGGGGTGCAGATGGACTCACACGTTGCAAAACAATCAAAAGCAGTGTCATCCGCGAGAAAGACATCATGGACTTCATTTTCGCTATGCAGTGCGGCTGTCTTTTGTTCATTCTTCCTTCCTTCTTACTCGATATTTCTATCAATAAATTATCCTTACTATAGGAACATTCATGGAGTGGTGCGTGAAAATCATATTTCGCGCGACGTCAAAATGAAACTTCTTGGCAGATAAAAATTGTGTGCCGGTACCGGGATTCCAACCACGAAACTTTGCCTTTCGGGGGCTAGCGCTCTACGGCCTGAGCTATCCCGGCACGCTTCACGACCCGTTCTCACAACCTTACCTCCGCCAGAACCTCGTCTCCTACCTTGTAAACTTCACAGAAGTTCCCCGGCTAACCTTGTAGCGGTAGCGTGAGACATGACTTACCCACAGCCTGAGGCATGTTTCCAGAATGACATTTTCACTCTGCAGTGGAGTGTGCGCTGATATGAATCTTCCTGCTGCCCGCGAAAGGCGAAGGTCGGAGGTACGAATCCGGGTTCGGGCACACAATTTTAGTCTGCCAGGAAGTTTCATATCAGCGCACACTCTGTTGCAGAGTGAAAATTTCAATTTGAACCTCAAGATACTTAGACACAGGGCATGGCCTCATCTTCCTCCTTCTGCGTGTTTCCTACAGAATGCGACAACTCTAGAATCCAAGTTTCCAACACTTGTTCCAATTTAATTCGTAGGTCTTTAGTACCATGTCTTTTCCTTTTCGCCATTCGTTTGAGATGTTCACATCCTGATAAGTGTTTATTTCCAGCGGTGTTTATAATATCCTTGGTCACAGTCATTGTTCTTGGAACACTTTATTGCTCATTGTGTCGTTTCTTGTTATTTCATAATTTCTCCAAAACTCTATTTCAGTCGCCTTGTATTTTACATTATTGACCATGGGGTCTTAATTTAGCATCATACATAGCAATGCACTCAACTAGTGTTTAATCTTGTTTTGCCGCCCGCGGTGGCCGAAGGGATTGAGGCGCTACAGTCACGGTCTGCACGGCCACTGCGGTCGGGCGTTCGAATCCCCCCTCGGGCATGGATATTTCTGCCGTCCTTAGTTGTAAGTAGTTCATAAGTAGTTTGTAAGTTTAGGGACTGATGACCCCGTAGTTAAGTCCCATAGACTCTACAAACATTTGAACATTTGAATCTTGTTTTAACATTCTTCGAAGTATTCCTATTTCTAATGATGGAGTACAGGTACTTGATCAACACATTTTCCTTCCCTGTTCTACAGTTCCTCACTGCTTTTAGCACTAACGAAAAAGACCGTCCCCATATATTTAAAAATCAACTACGCTTTAGTATCGATAATTTATCCTGTTGTTAACGATAGCGATGATGTATAACTTCTCAGTGACCTGCTGTCATAGGAAGGTTCAGCGACCATTTCTATAGGTGGTGGTGAGGTGGGAGAGAATAATGTTCCGACAGTGTTGTTGTTGGTTAGACATGAGGGTGGACATGATCTAAGATATGATGTATTTGTTACTTGGTCTATAATGCGTATATTATTTAGATTTAACAAGAAAAGTATGAATATTTGCATACAGGATTTTTATATTTGATGATAAATGTTGAATATCTTTTGTAGAACACTGACATTATTTAACAATAAAGTGATGTCACGATTGTTCTACTTTGGTATCTTGAAACTGTTATCTAGTTTGGAACAGGTAAAAAGATTAACAATTTTTTGTTGTTAACAGCCAAGCTGATTTGATTTCTCTTACAATTTTTTTTATTTACTTTTTTTTTTTTTTTTTAATCAAGTGAAAGTTTCACTAGATGTGTCAACTCTCTGCTTCAAAAATAAATAAATACATGAATTGCAAATTTATTTCGGATACTGAGGAGGATAGGCAATGGGTAATAATTAACAGTGCAGACATAAAACATTATCGTTTGTTGAAACGACGTTTACTTGTGGATGTGTTTAACAACGCATTCTCTGATGACCACTATATCCGAAATTAAGAACTGTGTTACGCTTTCTTTCCGGGCTGTTCCACTATCATGCTTAGCGTCTGGACTATTTTATGTAGGTCCTGTAATTTAACAATATTTTAGAGACAAAATGTTAAGCTGGAAAAGCCATACTCACTAACATTTGGACATCTGTTTCTAGTTATAAAGAAGTATTTTACCTACTTTGACGAACTACATATTTCGTACAGCATGCATAATTCCATATTTGACTAAATAATGTTGTTTCTCTTCAGGCAAAAGTGAGCGAAATTCATTTTATATACATTTGACATCTGGAATTGGGTGACAGTTTGTTCGCGTATACATACTCAGTATTCTTACTGGATGTAAAACCATTTCTCAGAAAATACCATTAATTATATCACTTGATGACAACATAGTAATTCGCTTGCAAGAGAAATTAAATTTCGATCTCAGGGTCTTTTCCGATACCAAACAATTGTTAATCAGCCAAGTTCACATTAATTCATATTCGCATTCATACTTGTACCTAACTTTTCAATATACTTCTATTGTTCTGTATATATATGAGATATTTACAGGTAACTTTAGCAGTCTCTCCAGTGCGTGCTACATCTGTTGATAATCACAGTCACACTGCTAAAAATATTTTTTTATATTACTTTATCTATTAGTTTCTCTTTCACTAGGTAAAATTCGTTAATAAGAGATGATTTACATTTCATCAACATGTATTGAATGCCTTTTGCCGTAAAATGTGACCTCACGGTACGGACGGAAGCCGCCACCACATATAGCTTATCTAATAAGGTTTTGATCCTTACATTAAAGTTTGACATTTTTAGGAAACCACTTTCTGTTTTTGCACGTGTTTGTGACAGCAACCGTTCTGTAACCAAATGTGAACTAATGTAACACTAAAGACAATAAGAGTTTCGGACATACAATAAGAAATCAACAAAAGAATTTTGGAATAATGACTACCATAGTATGTCTACACACAGAATTAAGCAATAATGTCCCATGTACATCCAAAACTATTTTCACTTAGTTCATAAAATAAAGGATATTGGCTTTTTGGACGCTACTCGGTATTTACATGATGATGTCTTAAATAGTGGTATGCGATCAATAATAAATAGGAATAATGGTTCAATGGATGTAATAAATATTAGAAAAAATATCAGTACAAAATAATAACATACAGTTTTCTTTTTCAGGTACATTCTGATGGTTAACAGCTCTTAAGAGTATGACTGGACTATACGGTAAGCACCAAACTTTACTTTTAATCCGTTGTATTAATACAGCAAACAATGCGTGAGAAGTGTATTTTCCCCAGTTATGAATAAGCACTGCAAAAGATTAACGAATGAATATTTCATGACAATATGTGCTCATTATTCACTCTTCCTCGTACTTGAAATCTGTGTACAAGTTACATAGAAACGTAGAACTTTAAATAGTGCGATACAGGTGTAATAAATAGCTCAGAATATGAATACCTTTAGTGCTTCAGAGTAGTACATGGTTTACTGTTAAGGTACAACGAAGCACTTGATGTGTTAGTTAGGCATGATAGTGCTGACACGAAACTTATGACAATAACGTGTATGTTGGTCAAGTGCCTCCCTCAGATTCCCTTATATGACGTAATAAGAACGTAATACGGAGCTTCCATTGTTTAATAATAACTGTATAGCACACTGTGTTTTAAGGTGAAATAGTACATTTTGTCTTATGGAACTTCTCAATCTGAAGTACAATATTAACAGCAGATACACTGTAAATTTTACTGGTTTTGGTATACCCTATGTTTCTGTTTGTTGCAATTTTTCTTACGCAAACAAAGGGCTCATGGCTGTAATCAGCGTAGCTGCTTTCTTTCCAATAAATACATAACGGAATAAATTGATTAACGGATTTATTTACAGAACATTTGAAAGATGCTTCATAAACAAATCTACTCTCAGAGGAAACTATTTCTGATTATTGGCCAAGACATTTTTCACTATTAGAAATTCTCTGGTAATAGGACTACAGTAAACAAGAATAAATTCCTTGGATCTTTCTTCTGAAACATAAGTCGCTTTCACGAGGCGCAGAAAGCAACAGATATCGGCGCCAGGGTATATTACGTTCCTTTGACTTCCAAATAGGCATTTGATGTAGTTCAATTCTTCTGCCAATTGGAAAATACGAGAAAACGGAGAATCACGTTTTGTGATTGAAAATTTCCAATAAAAGAGAATAAAGTAGCTCTTTTCGTATCAAACGGAGACGTATATTGATACGTAATAGTAACTTATAGGGAATGGTAAGTTACCGTGCTATAATTTGAAAATATATATCTAAATGATTTATTGGCTAAAGTCGGAAGATTCATGATGGTTCTCGCAGATGGTATTAGTGCCTTCAAAGAAATAACATTTCCTGGAAATTGTAACAAACTTCAAGAATTGTTAAATGGGCGACTCCAGGAAAACCAACTCTTCGTCCTATTATTATATGATCGAATGGAGAACTAACACAGTAAACAGTCACATTTAACAAATGGTTAGAAATATTCTTAAGAATCAACCTAGAGGGGAATCGCCATGTAAAAGTTACCGGTAGCCAGACAGATGCCTTACTGGAATTCACTGAAAGACTCATCCCTGAACTCAAGGCATTGCAAAACCATCTTTCCACCAAAACGTGAACATTATTCGTCAGTCTAAAATTCGTTCCATTTGTAACTGATATGGAATACAGAATGAGCAAAAAAAGATCAGCACGTTTCGCTTCAAGGTTATTTAGTATGCATGAAAAAATTATGCGATTACTCCGCCAATTCCAGCGATTGATGTTACAAACGAGTTTAATTATAAATAGGAACTGTGTACTTTCCTAGAAGATTCAATCTATATATTGCTTCCTACTGCTCATATCTTGCGAATAGCTTACGAATGAAAAATTTAAAATAATACACACGGAGTCTCATTAACAAGAGTTCCCTAGCGGGGAATTCATGAGTTACAGAGGAACTTCGGGACGTGACAGTATATAAAGAAGCCCACCGCCACGCATGGTAACATTGGGAAACAATGGCAGCGATGGCTCACCGGGCATTATAACGTGTCTAGTTTTCATGATCTTGGCACCACTTCCTTCGTAGCTTTGCGGTGACTTCCATTAGTAAGGGTTTAAGAGTTACTGATGCAGCTCTTCAATGAATTGTAAGCTCCCTTTTCTTTTGAGGCAATGTCCCTCTAATTATTGACAAGTTTTGCAGACATCTTTGCCACTGTAGTTTTATGGAGGCTGGACACTGTCGTTATTATTGCTTTTCGCTTGTTGACAGTTATCTTTGTATTTTCTCCACTTTCCCTCTGGGTGGCCTTCCCAGCGGAGGTTTGAGTCCTCCGTCGGGCCCGGGCGCGTAGATAATAGAAAATAAATAAATGATAAATCAATAATTCCACCTAACCCTATTTTTATTATCACTCATCTAACGAAGTACAGAGCATCGATTTAAAAATAGAAGAGAAGAATTTAATATAAACGAAATTATTATAAGTAAACAGTTACCTGATAGTAGGCTGTGAGAAACAATCCCAACCTCTAACGCTGCAGGTTCCATTCTGTTTCCGCTATCTCTCTTAGGTATCCTAAAGGTCGTGCTGAATTTGGTAAACCCACAGAAACTACATAACTACATAGACGTCAAGCACAGAATCTTGGAAATAGGGGAAGATGAGATTTCGAGCAAGGTCGATATTTGAAACACGCATTCCACATCGAAGAAGCAGTGGTGGAATCAAAGTTTCCGTAGTAGTGTCAAAATTCTGTATAATAAAATATTGATGATATAATTCGCTTGTGATATTGTTCTCATTGGTTACAGTGAATGGGAACTACAGGATCAGCTGAATGGAATGGATCGTCCAATGGCAGTAAAACACAAAGTTAACTGTAAAAAATCAGAAGTAACGAGTATTGGCAAAAGTAGAATTAGTCAGAAACTTCATCTGAATTAATGATCACGCCGTACACGAAGGAATTCTGCTAACGGTGGAAACAAAATAAATCACTACGGACGATATAAGTAGGACATAAAAAGTAGGCTGGCACTAGCAAAGAGTTCACCGCCAAGGTAACCAATTGGTATATAACGCTGGACATGAAAAAGAAATGTCTGAGAATGTATATTTGTAATGAAACTTCGTATGGAAGTGAAATATGGACAGTGAAAAACTGGGACAGAAAGAGTATTTTCTAAGTTGTGGTGCTACACGCGGTCAGTGACAATTAATTGGTCCCGTCAGTCAAGGAATGAGGAGGTTCTCTGTAAAATTGGCGAAGAGAGAATTACATCAAAAATACTGACAAGATATAAAGAAGAAAATATTTGTGGAGACACAAGGGAATAATCCCAATGGCTAGAAAGAACTGTAGAATGTAAAACCTGTAGGTGAAGACGCAGATTGGAATACACCCATTATATAATACTGAGATTAAATTTTTTAATGAAGACATTTAAACAATGTTCTTATGTGCCACAGTCGCTATATTATAACATTTCTTTATTTTGTACAACTAGATTCAGTGAAGCTATGTCACCATTTTCAAGTACTTCAGTATCACTAGAGCCAACAACAACAATCCAGCGATCACAGGCCCTGCAGACTACGCGCTGCTTCCACAAAATGCCTCCATTACCTCCTGTTTTGCGCCCAGTTCCTCCAGGTGTCTTCAGTCCCCAGGGCTGGCAGGTCCTTCGCCAGGTCGTCCATCCTGCGTTGCCCTGGTCGTCCGATGGGGCGTTTGGTTTTTGATTTGCCTTCAAGTGCCATCTTCGCCTGTATTGCTTCCGATGTACGGGATACATGGCGCACCCACTGTAATCTCTTGCTCTTTATCTTCTGTAAAATATTTGGCGGTCGCATCAGAAGGTAGATTTCCTCATTCGTCTTCCTCCATTCTCCGTTATCTAAAATTGGTCCCCATATCTTCCTCTTTACTTTTCTTTCAAATATTAATAGTTTTTCCTTGTCCCGTTTAGTCATGCTCCATGTTTCTGAACCATATATTACCACTGGGCAAATCACCGTGTTATAGATTTTTATCTTAGTATTCACAGACATTGATTTGGAGCCGTGTGTGTCTTTCAAGGAATGGATGCATTTCATTCCCACTGCTATTCATTCCTTGATATCCATTTCTATTTTGTTGTCTGTGGTAAGCCAAGGTACCAAGTGTCTGAATTGGTGTACTCTCTTGAATCTCATGCCATTTTGTATCCGCTGTATATAAAAAAAGCCATCTTCACAAAATTGAAGTACTGACTCTGTACTAATACAAGTGATTATTAAAAATGAAAATAATAAAAATAAAATGCCTGTCTAAAGTAATCGATTCCTACAACTGGTTGTTACAGTAAGAAGACAGGTCTGGGTTGAATTATTGTAAGGCTTGTTCCTATGAATACCTGTTTATTCTCTTGACTGGATATATGGTTGCCCTCATAGAACAAGTCAGTACTGTAGTTTAATTTTGTGAAGAGTTTTTATGTCTCTAGTGATACAGTAGTACTTGAAAATGGTAACATAGCTTCACTGAAACTAATGGTACAAAATGAAAATGTTCAAATGTTTGTACAGCTTATGGGAGTTAACTACGGGGTCATCAGTCCCTAAACTTACAAACTACTTACTAACTAAATATCAAAACGAGAGAGGTGGCGCAGTGGTAATGCACTGGACTCGTATTCGGGAGGTCGGTGGTTCAAATCCACCCCCGGCCATCCAGATTTAGGTTTTCCGTGATTTCCCTAAATCACTCCAGCCAAATGCCGGGATGGTTCCTTTCAAAGTGCACGGCCAATTTCCTTCCCCCTCCTTACCCAAAAACTCCGAGCTTTAGCTCTGTCTCTTATGACCAAGCTGTCGATGGGACGTTAAACCCTAAGCTTCCTTCTTTCCTACAAATATCAATGCCCGAGGCCACCGCGGCCGGCGGTACAAAATGAAGAAATGTTATGAGTAATATAGCGAGCGTGCCACATAAGTACATTCTTTAAATGTCTTCATAAAAACAAAATTCAGTCGCACTCCTCATAGACAATTTTTGATGTTACAATATCGAGGTCGTAGAGTACTAGTGCTGCTTTGTACAGAGGAGGCTGGCAGAAGACAGAGATTGGTGGCGGACCGCATCAAACCTCTCATAAGACTTACACCTTCGTTGTGCTCAGTGCCGCTTTGCAGTTAGCGGTATTATCACTGGTGCTAAATATGGCACGAAAACATCTGCGAGGGAAGCCATAGTGGACTCTTAAGACTCGGCGGACCGGTGATTACGTTTGTGTCAGCCCACAAGCCGCCACCCTCGGAAGCCGTCGAAGCTCTGGCAGGACCGAGGGCTGCATCGCATTGTAAGAGGATTCTGCCGACCGAGGTGGCATTGGCAGAGCGGGAATCCCGTATAGACAGGGCGGCCCCTGTTCTGAGCGCGAATTTCTCTCAAGTGCCGTCTGTCGCTGTCGCTCTGTACGCCCGGTGTTGGGGTGGGGGTTAGGGGGGAGGGGAGGCGGATGACGTAGAAGCAGCGGTAAGGGGGGAGGAGGAGGTAGGAAACGATGAGTACGGGAGGGGAGGAATCGGGAAACGCGGGCTAGGGGCGAGGCGGTGACAGCGTCGCAGCAACTGTGTTTACCTTGCGCCTTGCAGGACAAAAACGTCGCCAGCTGACGCCGTTTCAATGGGAGTGGAGAGAGAAAGGTGGGGGGGGGGGGGGGACGAGGGGCCGCGGTGGAGAGCCAAGTACATGAAGGAGGCGCGCCGCCTTTCATCGCGCTTTTCCCTGAATGCGCCGTTTTCATTGTGTACACAGCTGATTCACGCGAGGGGGAGCGGCCCACCTGGCGAGTGGAGGGATCTGCTAACTTACTGACCCCAATGCTTTCCCGCCGGGGAAGAGGAGTACCTTCAGCCGTCGCGAGGCGAAAGCGTGTAGCTTCATTTTCAAACTCCGCGCACGCTGATGGACCTCTATATGGAAGTCGGAGATACAAATTCAATCCGTCCGTTGGTTTCCCTAAATCGTTTAAGGCAGATGCTACTACTGTTGCTTTGAGAAACTACTTTCCTTCCCCATTATTTCCCAGTCCGAGCTTCTCTTCAGTTGTAATTACCTAATTTTCGATTTTTTATAACTATGCTCGTCCTTTTCTGAAGTTGGTTGTAAATGGTAGCTGGTCATTATAGTTTCAGGAATCACATACGAGAAAAGAAAAAAAGGAGCAGTGGTTACAGCTGCATGTGCGTAGATTAATTATGTGTTTTAATGCGTTTATTAATATTAATTTCATGTCGATTTGGCTCACTGGCCTGTTTCAGAGTAATATAAAATGTAAGGAGTCGAAAGTTACATTTTAACGAATAACTAAAAAATATAGTTAAGGAAACGCAATAAAGTTCTAATTTTTCTTTAAAGAAAAAAGCTCTTGACATTTCCCTGTAAACTACCTCAAGATAGAGCAAAATATTGGATGATGTAATTCAAATTGGGTTTACCTTTCAACAATATACCACTCCCTGCCCACGGACATAGTTTGTACAGCTTGTCTTCAGTCTTGTCAGTCCATACATTGCTCTCCAAAGTCGTCGGATCGCCCTCCAAGTGCAGACGTTTGGTGCATTATGGATATATATGATGATCTCAATCGCCAATCGCATAAAATTTGTTAAGATATCACTCGTGAGGATATGGAATATGCATATACACCAATGACAAACCAAAATAATAAGTACTTCCATTAAGTTCAAGAGGTTGACAAAAGTGATATTCAAATGTTTGTTAACCTATGGAACCTCTTTCGTTATTACTCCCTTAAATTGCGAACTACTTAAGATAATGCCCGAGGGAGGACGCGAACCTCCGACGGCGAACAACTGTGCGCTCCGCAGCAAGGTGCCTTAGAATGCTTATATAAATAATCTTAAGAAATCATTGTAAGATAATTTTTGAATGATTTTAGAACATAACGGAATAAACGTTCTCGATTGGTAGCTTACTTTCTTCTGAAGGAAAAGAAAAACAAAAGGATGGGAAGAGCATTCAGTGAAACAACAACTACAATAGAAACTGCAATCTGACTGGAAATATATGTTGCAAGTTCTCCGCAATAAAAGAAATCGGATTAAAAAGGGAAAAATAGTTGCTTTGCCACAAGGCAGCAGGAAGTGCGTTGAGGGCTACCAACTGAAGAACAGCAGTTGTGCTTTAAAAGGATTCACAGTTTTTTTAACGGAGCTTCCGCTTGCTCGCGGAACTTGTTGCACTGAGGCAAGGCGAGGCCGAGGCGCCGAGGACGGGCCGTCTGACTGTTTGTCCGGGCAGTCAGCGGACAGCGGGCGTCGGCGGCGGTTTTTTAAGTCCCGCCGCGCTGCCATCTGACGAAGTTTAATGAAGATAATTACGTTAGCTCGGGGTAATTTGGGCGACATTAAGAGAGCGCCGGCCCGTGGCCTAATCTCGCTAATGGCACAGCCTCTTCACCAGACGCGCACAAGAGGCAAGATTTTCAGGAGGCCGCTACTTGCTGCAGTCTCTTGAAGCACTTTTTTTTCTTCCCGAGAATGTTGTCGAAACAGCACATCCAAAGTTAAAAAATCACACTTTGATTAAAAACAGCACTCTCTAGTGGGTGAGACATACACTTCAGGGAGTAAAAGTTAACGTAGGCTACCCTTTCAGAGTTACCCACTGAACTCTAGATTTATTGTGAGAATAAGTCCGCTCTAACTGCTACAAGGTTTTATTTAAGACGCTCAACACGTTTCGTAACTTGTAGATGCCTCATCAAGTGTTCTGTAAAGTACAATAAATAAATCGGTCTTACAAGTGCGGCTTTACAAAATGAAAAAGTACACTAAATTGTTAAATGGAAACTATGCTACCCCATACTGCTTCAACAAGCCTTTCAATATAACAACTGGAAGTAGGGACCAGTGGGAGAACATAGTTCGACACCGTACGGGGGGTATTATCTGGTTCACTGACGGGTGAAATTCAGACCAGGCAGTTGGGGCAGGGGTATACGGGGAGCAGCTAAGACTGGAGGGCGTCATCTCTCTAGGGAAACTGGCCTCAGTATTCCAGGCCGAAAGCACTACCATCAGGGCGTGTGTGGAGGAGAATTTGCGTAGGTGCTAAAAAGACGTAGCATCTATATCTATTCAGACAGCCAGGCAGCCCTGAGATCACTGGCAGCTCCTGCAACAAGGTCTAAAATTGTTGCAGAATGTCACAGGGTTCTGGTGGAGCTAGGGGAAAGCAATAGAGTAAACCTATTGTGGGTCCCTGGGCACTCGGGGATCAGTGGCAACGAACATGCCGACAGATTAGCCAGGATGGTGGCAGAGACTCCATTTATTGGACCGGAACCTGTCCTGACAATCACCAAGGCAATGATCAAATTGGGCCTACGTAACTGGCTCAGAAGACAGCACGTAGAATATTGGACCAAAGTCTATCAACAAAAAAAAAATGGCAAGGTAATTATGACAAAGCCATGTTTTAAAAGAAGCTCTGCAATCCTGGGCCTGAACCGAAGCGAGATAGGACTCGTGGTTGGATTGCTGACAAGCCATGGGAATTTCATAAAACACCTACATACAATGGGAATAACAGAAGAGGACCCTAAATGTAGGATCTGTGATGACGGCGATGAAACTGCATCACATCTAATCTTCGAATGCATTGCATTGGAGAGTAAAAGGCACAGAACATTTGGGACAACCAGACCCGAAGAAATTGTGTCTAATAAAGAACTGGTAAAGAGACCCCTTGCACTGTTCAAGGGCATTGGTTGGCTTTACTAGATATACAAGGAGCGATACCGCACAATAAACGTAGTTTCGGTGCGGGCAGTGGCGGGTTGGACCAAGGCTGTTTTGGCTTTCCTGACAAAATCAAATCAAACTAGGCTGATATAACCAAAGGGAAATGACCCTAAAATTAAAAGAATATATCATCAGGAGTACATAGCATTACCTGTGTGAAGCTAAATACATAGGTCAGAATGGAAGGCACCGCGGCGGAGCGGTCGGGCGCATTAAGGCGTTATGCTACGATGCGCGATGCCGTTCCCCGTCGGGGTTTCGAATCCCCCCTCGGGCTTGGATGTTTCTGTCGTTTTTAGTATAAGTTAGTTCATAAGTAGTTTTTACATTTAGGGACTGATGACCCAGCAGTTGACTCCCTAAAGCTTGACAAACATTTCAACATAATTCGATTTAAAGAGCACATTAATGATAACAACTCTAAATCAGTGGTAAAGGTGTATGTACGTGAAACTATACACCATATATCAGATGTTCAAAGAACTTACGGGTATGCTGCCGGAAGATGTCGTCCACCACCGCCGATATTTCGACAGGAGCACACACCTTCATTCTCAATGCACAACTGCGCTCAAGGAAGGAATCTACAAGCAAATTTAATACCTAGGTTTGCAAATGGTAAACAAGGAAGATAACACACACAGTACATGTCACTTCAAAATCAACACAACCAAAGATCACCAAACGTAAAAAATATCGATAGTGATTGTTAATCAACAGGTGAGGCAGGTGTTTGACGAGAGACAGTGCCGGATTCCAAGTAGAATTTAAACAAAAACCAATATCTCTGTTTATGAGGTCGCTCGCTAGTTTCATTTCAACAGCTTCAATAATAACACTATCCCAATAGGTGGAAGTGCATGCCACAATCTCTCTGCTGTTGTTTTTCATAGGATAACCAGTGCCAAGACAGTGTTCTGCAGCATCAATTAACAGAATGTTTAATTTATTTACATTGTACGTCTTTCTTAAATATTTCAGTTCTCCTTTTCATTGTGAAACAATTAGTCACCTTACAATACCGTATTAATACACAAGAAAAAGTATTATTTGTTGTGTCTGAACTGGTAGTTTTATGTGTCTTAAATTGAAGTGATTTAGACGCAAAGCACAGAAAACATAAAATATTTACACCGGTCGTGAGTGGCCATGTGCACTAAGGCATCATACCACCCGCTCCCTCGGGTGTTCGTATCCACCTTTGGACATGGATGTTGTGTTCGTCCTTGGGTTAAGTTAGTTTAAGTTACATTATTTAGATGCAGAGTGTCTTTACATAACCAAAGCAGTCGGAAAGCTATGTAAAGCATAAAAAAAATTGCGTCGCCGAAATTCGCGGGTTATTGGAAGAAATATCGTACAAATGGCGATAGTCGCTATTAGCATCTTAAAACGTCGCAAAATTCAAACTTAGGTAGCCCAAATGGCGACATACTGCCCAATCTGGCAACTCGGCTAACGCCGACTGCCTGCAGTGGCGCGCGGATGAGACCTATGAACTTCGTACATCTTCGGAACTGATTGTAAATGTTCGTTAAAAGGCGTTGTAATTCATATATTTGTTTGTTTAAGCACTATTAAAGAATATGAAATGATCAGCACCTGCTCCTGTTGAACCCTAGGCTGTTACTAAGGTCTGTATGCCACCAAAACATTATTAAATAAAAAATATTAATAAATGAAAGATGTTAGGCTCGCCCCAGGTTCTTCGAACGTCTTTGCCGTATAAGCCCGGCGGCAGTAACTTACAATCCCACTGAGACAGTGTCTGGAGCTTTTGCTACCCCACCTCATTTGCCGACGCCGTAAGCTGCGTCTTGGCCGTGGGAACTTTTAACAGCTCCTATGGTCGACAACTGCCTAGCCGTTTCTAACGGCAATGTTTCGGTCGCTGATTCGCGCACAAAATCTGCTAATAAATTCATACAATAAAATAAAATAAAAGTTCTATCTACCTATAAGAACCCTTACAACCTAGATTTTAAGGCATGGTGGACAAGTGCACTCTGCAAGACAGCGCTCGCTAAATCTGTGCCGTACGCGCAAACGACCATCTCTTGCGTACAGGCAGAATCTGCTCTCATCGCAGAAAATCAAGACCTGCTATTCCCAGTATTCCCAGTGATTCCCTGACGCCTGAGTTGTGGACGTCGTTACTTTGACGTTGGTAGATGGCCTACATGAGTGCGTCCCATAGTCTCACTGCTAAAAACCGGACGGAAACATTTCTCTCCAGGCAGACAGTTTTACTCATCGTAAAGAAAATTAATCATTGCACTCATTAACATGTTGACTACTGAAGCTAAAATGATATCAAGTTTCGTTTTCTTTAATTTCTGTTAATTTTCGCCAATTTTCTCCTTTTATAGCATGCAAGCTAACCTTCATCATTACTTTACTTTTCATACTTCTTTTTCTAAGTTTTATGAATCTTCTTAATTTACCAAGTGAGAAAAAACTAGTAACTAAAGACAACTAATGTCTGTAAACCGCGCAGGATGTTACTCTGATATCTGAAATAATTAATCGAATATCGTGGCGGTGATAACCCAATAGCTTAGTTAAAAGTTGGAAGAAGGGTTGTTTCATCGCCAATAAAGTTCTAAAACTCTTAACAACATGGCTTAGCTCCTTGACTTGCAACGTAGGTAAAGTGTCACATCTGAGGTGTGCGATGTTGAATGACGGCAACTGATATCTTTGCGAGGACACTATTTGGCGTGTATGCTGCTCCGTTTTTAAGCTAGTAGCATTCGTTGCCCCAGCACCGACGAATGAGGAGGGGCAGATCGTTGAGTAGGAAGTCATGGAGTTACGTTTCAAAATTGTAGTGTGAGTTTTGAACGGACGAATCATTTTATGTGCAATGATAATGATCATTTTTTTTCCTACGGACGTTAAGGTAAACTTAGTTTGGAGAATTTAACGATAACTGAAAGGGATCTGATATTATGAAAAATCGAGGTAAGGAGAATCATCATTTTTATTATTAGGAGCTCCGCGTACTTATTGTCCATCTCTACACACATTCAGCATGAAGGGTTAAAGTTCGTCTTTTTATATTAATTTCCTAAATCATCCGTGTTTAGTAAGATTTTTTATGTATGAAAGAAAGTAGAAAATATGAAGAGGATAATTTTGAATTTTGATTACATTCTATAACGTAGTAGTTACTTTTTGATCTTACAGGATGATTAATTTAAGAAAAAAAGATAGCAAAATATGAATTTCTGTAAAGAAATGTTAAAGAATCACTGTTGTTAATGTTTCATGTCTATTATTCTTATGAAGAAACTATAAAGTAATTATTTTAAAATCATACCTTCAGAATGTTTCACGTTGATCATTTATTCGTAACCCAAATTATTATTATTTTCAAACTACAGCGACAGAAAAATTTTGTATCTGTGTAATTAGTGGATTCGCATTGCACACATGCGAATTCTGTGGTTACCTTTGAGTTTGCAGCCGCTGCGGCAGTTATTTTTGAGAACGATGTTACGTATGATGTTTATTTGCGCACAGGTAGGCCATACATTAGCACTAATTGACAAGTGAGGTGTGATAGGAATACTTGTTGAATTGAGACGTAAATTGCCATCAGTAACATACACCAAAAAACTAAAACATTTATCCTTATTTTTCAAACAGCTTCAGTCATTACTGAGTCAGCCTGATTTCTACGAATATTTAATTTCCTTGCTCAATGAATAAAGCCACAGGGTTAGAATTTGTTCTTATTAAATATTGGGTTTTTGTTCGAAGTTACGTTGAATCAATTTGACAAAGTTTTCAGTCAGATTAGTGAAGTTTTAGTTAAGGCTCAGATTCGTTCAATCTTTATTGAATTGACAACTTTCAATTTTATTAACTACTTTCAGACTGTGAAATATAAACAAAACTGAAAGTCGGAACATATTTCGAGTCTACCACACCGCGGTTAAATGATATGAGTTTATCAAATGTTGACATGTTTTGTAAATCTGCGTGGTCATCAGTCCGTAGCTTCCAAACCACTTAAACTAACCTAAGGACTACACACACACACACACACACACACACACACACACACAAACAAACAAACAAACAAACACACACACACACACACACACACACACACACACACACACACACATGCCCTAGGGAGGACTCGAACTTCCGACGGTGAGCAACCGCTTGCTCCGAAGCGATGCGCCTTAGACCACTCGGCTACTCCACCGCGGCGATGTGAGTTTATATGGACAATATTGACATTTGATTAATTTCAGTAGTATGGTACTGCTATCGTGTAGTTTTCAATATTTTGTAACGCTGGTTTGTAATTCATCAGCGTATTCTTGGTAATTTCCAAGTACATTGACGACAAACAAATTCAGCTACTTCATCGTCATCATCTCAAAACTTTGCCACGAAATTCGGTTGGAAACCGTTTTACAGAGCACTCAGGTGATGATAGAAACTTGAGCGATGTCACATAACTTTTCTGTATTCTTATAATCACTTCTTCCACTTTATATAATAGGAGACACCACCGCAAATCCAAAAGATAAAACTTGTTATAAATTTACGTCTCTGTAATTGTGGCTTCAGAAGGTGCCACAACGTTTTTATTTCCAGGGGAAATTATATCATCGGCGGTAATTTAATTTCCACGCCCGAGGTCGTCTTGCATTTCACATCAAATAAATATTCCGCCCACCTCACGCCCTTTTCTTTTCCATTTCATTTTTCTCCTCCCCTCCTACTGCAGCTTGGTTGTCGTTATCTACTGCCTTGCCTCCAACTCCCCTCCTACCCCCATCGTTCCCCACCCCCCTTCACCCCCACGAGCGACGTTTTGCCACCCGTGCACCACAGTTTCCCGGCGCCCTCGAAAAATAGCCCGCGGCAGGAGAGTTTCGCGCAGAGCTTAATACGATTCTTGCATTCACTAACCGTAAAATTGTAGATTTCATCGGAATTGTGTACAGGCATGACGAGGGCGGGGGTTGTCGCAGTGATGGGGTGTGTGGGCTGGAGTTTGGGAGGGCGTGACACAGGAGCCGAATTTGCATAGCAGGTAATGATTTCCGTCCTCCCTTCGTTATTTCGCCTTTCTTTCCCCCGTGCCCGCGTGGGCACCCCATTCCGCGCGCTCGGAGTTTGTTATTTTTCAGCCGCGACTCTGCTTCCACCCCCTCTGCCCTGTCCTGTCCCTCTGGCGGCAGACTCTCCAATTAAATTAATATGGATGCGGTTTCTTCTCTCGGCGTCAATCTTATTATATTCAGAGATACGGGCGAGGTGTGTGCGGGACTTAACCCTCACCCTCACCCCCTCCTGCTTCCTGACAAACCTGTAGGCTAATTTTCCGCTTTCCCTCCAGAATATATTTTTGTGGGTTTATTCATGGCACGTAATCGTTTAATTGGACATGGAAATGATCTGCTCAAGACATTCTGCTTCGCGACGGCATCTATTTTCTTCTACAAATGCGGCAAAATTGTCGTCCAACCCCACACCAAATGCGACAATGCACTGTTTATACAGCCATTGCTCTTGATTGTCATTCTGGACGCTGCTCGCTTTGTGTGCACCAACTTCTTTATTACTGTTTATATGAAGGATGTTAATGATTAAGTCCTTCAAAACCGGTAACATATTAGTTTGTAAAGACGTGTCAGTATCGTCAAGAGATCAAAATGACCCTTTCTAGTGTGCAGGATCGATAGTATTTACCAGTGTATGTTTTATTAGTTAATTAAGGACACCTTTAACGTCGAACTCCCGGAAATGCACGTAACCATTGGTACATCATATACGTGCAGAACGTTGCTTTCTACTACGAGTAATATGTAAAAAGATAGACACAACGTAACAAAGTAGCGAGACAGTTGCTTGGAAATTATACGTAATTCAGTTATGATGTTTCATTACATTTTCAGTCTACAGTGCCAAAACCCCTCTGATTAATGTAATTATAATACTGAAAACACACATATCCCACACATTGCTTGCATTAGTACTGAAATTGTTGATGCGAGATTCCTATTAAGTGAATAATTTGTACGCTTTACTAATACCAAATTTTTGATATCGCATTCAAGCAGACGCTTCATAAATTTAAGTCTGGGCTAAAGTAAACAGCTATGCTTCCAGTAGGTAAGATAAACTGTTTCTCAAGAGCCAAGTTAATGAAAGTTCATACCGCTCCCTCATACATTTGTTTATAGAAGCATGTAATACGGAATTTTTATTTTATCAAAAATGTTCAAATGTTTGTTAAGCTTATGGGACTTAACTACGGGGTCATCAGTCCCTAAACTTACAAACTACTTATGAAATACCTTATACTAAAGACTGCACAAATATCCATGCCCGAGGGGGGATTCGAACTCCCGGCCGTAGTGGCCATGCAGACCGTGACTGAAGCGCCTCAGTCTCCTCGGCCACCGCGGCCGGCTTTATTTTATCCTTTCGGTATTCAGCTGTAAGTTTTATTATGCCTATTAGTCTGTCAACGTTGCCGGAGTGAGTACAAGTTAAAGAAATCAGTAAGCCGTGTTTCAATGTCTAAATCACTTGTTATCTAACCTTCTCATATTCCACATGAATCATCACCATACTGATTCACCAAGAGATATTACTTGTCACCTGTTTCCAAGTCCTAAGAAACGTAGAGTCCATCAAAATATATTGCTGAATGAAGACTGTTACCTAGGAATATATGTTAATAAATATTTCGACTTGTGATTTTTTCTCTACCATGTAGTGATTCCTGTCGTTCATTTTTTAATTTAATTTAAGGCTTCTTAAGTTTAGTGCAAGAAACAAAATTTTACTTTCTTTATAAGCCCATTCTGTGATAATTGTTACCTATGCATTAAATCCATATACTTGTTTCATTTACTTCAGGCCACATATCTCTTCCTACCCAGATTTACGATGTTTCATCCGCTGTACTTTTGGAGAACGATAACAACAGCTAAACCTTTCTTTAATGGGGAGCGAAAGTTACGTAGAATTTCTTAAATTGACTGTTGTAGTTAATTTTATTGTTACACAATCACGATTTCGGTAGTGTAGTCGCTGCGGAGCGCGCGGTTGTTCCCCGTGGAGGTTCGAGTCCTCCCTGGATCATGGGTGTGTGTGTTTGTCCTTAGCTTAGTTTACCTAGGTTTAAGTAGTTTGTAAGCTACGGACTGATGACCACGCAGTTTGGTCCGATAGATTTACAAACATTTGAACATTTGAACATTTTGGTAGTGTAGCCATTATGAAGTGTCTCGAAGTTAATTGTATGGTATGCTTACATTGCATATGTGACGATGATTTCCTGTTTACGCCATACACACAATTTGAATCTGGAAGAAACAAACGGCTACATAGCATACATTGCAGAATTCGTGAGAAACATGTAGTTAATCTATAACAACGGGGCCAAGATGCTACCGAACGCAGCAAAAATTTTCAAATGTATGTAGATTTTTGGGACTTAACTACTGTGGTTATCAGTCGAATGGCTTACAAACTACTTACACTAAATCTAACCGAAGGAAAACACAGAAACCTATGCTCGAGGGAGGCCTAGAACCTTCGACGGGGGCTAGTCGCGCGTTCCGCAGCAAGGCGTCTTTGACCGCACGGCCATTACACTGCAGCTCGAAACGTACAAACGATTTCTATCAACTGACGCCCTAAGGCAATCTCCGATCTGTCACTACGAGCGGGTCTCTTTCGCCGTTGATATTCGAGAGAACTTCTGTCAGACAATGATCACCTTCGCACGTAAAATGAAAGTAACTCGTAATGAAAGTAAAGTCGGTCAGTAAACCGCCCGTAACTCAAACACGCAGCGAGCGGTAAAGTGTTGAGGAGGTGGGTGAAGGTTTGGCAACTTCGGGCGGTCGCTGCGGCTGCAGGTACCGTGAGGTTGGCGGACTTCGATAAGTACCTCCTTCGTTCGTCCGCCTCTACTATTTGCGTCGATGCTGTCAAACTTAATTTGGAACATACTGTAGGTTAAATAGGCAACTTTCACCGTCGAAAGGGACCAAAATTGCCACTGGAGCCAAGCCATATTACCCGTGGTGGTCGGCGCTGGTGCAGACAGCTGTCACTTTTGCGGCGGCACACCTCGCCCGTGTCGGGTGGTCAGGGCCCGCGGTGTGAGCGATGGCCGGGCCTTAGCCGGGCTTCCGCGCTGATAGCGGCCAGACGTATGGCGGGCCGTAACCTGCCGCTCTGTCTCCCCACCACCCGCGACGTCGACCGGCAGGGCCGCAACAGCCGGGGACTCACTCCAGCAGAGCAGCGGGCTCCGGTGCATTTCCTTTACGGGACGTAGCGGCGTTTCGGCACTTAAATGCTGTTTTACACTGAAGAGCCAAGCAAACTGGTATACCTAACTATTACCGTGTAGGGCACCCGTGAGGATGCGGAAGAACCGCCACACGAGGTGGCTTGAATTCGACTAATGTCTGTAGTGGTGCTGGAAGCAACTACTCCATGCATCCTACAGGACTGTTCATAAATTAGTAAGGGCTGAAGATCTCTTCTGAACAGCACATTGCAAGACTTCCAAAATATCCTCAATAATGAAACTTCCTGGCAGATTAAAATTGTGTGCCGGAACCGGAAGGCACTAAAAGCAAGGGCAGATCTTTGGGTGTGTTACTACAAATAACTAAAACACAATTTGATCGTGGAATTATAGCCGTCCGCGGTGGCCGAAGGGACTAAGGCGCTTCAGTCACGGTCTGCACGGCCACTACGGCCGGGGGTTCGAATCCCCCCTCGGGCATGGATATTTGTGCCGTCCTTAGGATAAGCTAGTTGTTAAGTAGTTTGTACGTTTAGGGACTGATGACCCCGTAGTTAAGTCCCATAAGCTTAACAAACATTTGAATTTGAAATTTGTGGAATTATATACAATCTCATTATAAAGGATTTTTGTAGGTGGTTTTGAACAGCTTTTAAATATGTTAGGAATAGCATTATGAAATATAGACAGCTACACCTTATGTTTATTATGAGATATCGATTTCGGCTAATCTTTTTCATCTTCAAGTCTCAAACGACAGGTGTTACTTATGCATTTTTCCAGTGGCACTCATAACCTTTAACTGTTTACACACGAGATCTAACGTTGTTAGTCGCGTTAGCGATGAAAACAGAACCCAGAATCTTTGCGTCTAAATGATACATATATTTGTGTGATGTCTTATTTCGAAAGAACAAACATCACACCAATACGTATATAGCTCTCGGTAAAGTGGAACGGTACGATGTCGTTACGTAGCACAGCACGGCGACTGGAAACGCAGGAGAAGTGCAAACAACGTTCTCTTCTCAGAGGTATGATTCTAATTAGGTTCGACGTAGACTTCTACAACATACAGTCTACACGGCGAAGATTACACTAAAAAATTTAACGTTTCGTCTACTTTGGCGATAGCAACCAAATTTTAAAATCGTGTCTACTATGTAAAGATTTAGCAACACAAAACGCTTCAAGTCCATAACTTCACTGGTTTTCGAGTTCTCAATTTTTAATATGATTTTAATGTTATTACATAAAAAACAAATTTGGGACTCACACTACAATTTTCATGTGGCAGATTTTGTAGGTACATTCACAAGATATAATTCAACGGTTCTGTGCATTCATTTTATGAGAAATACCAATCAATTGTTTTCAGTGTTTATTTCAAATTTAAGTTTCTTTAATTATTAGTACTTAAATGTGGTGAAATAAATAAATTAAGTGTATATGTGTAGTCTTATGCGGCCAAACTACTTAGGTCATCGGTCGCTAGACTTACACTACTTAATCTTATTTAAAATAACGTAGGCAAAGTACAAACAAACATACCCATGTCCGAGGAAGGACTCGAACATCTGACCGGACCGGCCGCGCAATTTGTGACACAAATTACATGTTTGATAATATTAATGCATAGAAGTATGAAATCAAGTCAAGACTACTTCCTGCAAAAATTTCGACAAAAAAAGTTGGCACTGAGTTTAGAAGAACAAAATTCTGGTATATTGGATTTTAACATTTTATCAAAAAATGAATGTTACTTCAAGAGATACAGCCATTCAAATTTACGGGCACCATAACGTTTTCCCTTCCTGAGTAAATGAGCTGCTTCTTGTAGTTTCAACACCACAGTAGCCTTTTTCTTGAATGTTCTGAATATAAATCTTCACACAGACTTCTTGAGGAGGAGAGTGATACGGATATCTGATTGTAAACCACTGCCTATTACCTTAGACCTTTTTGACTGTACTGAACAGGAGTTCCGCGTATTCCGTAATTTATATTTATACAGTTAACAGGCAATGTAATTTATAACCAACTATTGGCTGTCAATTTCGCTTCATTTTTCCTCGAAGTCTTGCAACTTGTTTCTCCCTGTTGGTTTATGCCATGTTCGGAGTAAAAATGGTTCAATATGACGGTGATGGAAAATAGAATTTATCTTTAAATTTTTCGGTGTGTGACATTCCCTTACACATTCCGTATTTCATACATTTCATAGATGTACTTCTAATTCGAATACAGCCAAACCGTTTTGGGGTCTACGAATAAACGCTTCAAGTATGTAAAATACTCATTGACTTATTATTAACGTTTTTTAATTGAAGGTTTAAGGTTGCGTCTCCTATTAAAAAGCATAGTAGCTATTTTTAAAGAGATGGAAGTAGCGTGATAGTGGGGTTAACTACATAGCGGTCAATTACATCAACGTATCTGTGCAGGATGCCTAATATATTTATTGCTTGCGCAGGTGTCTTGATATGCTTAGTGTTCTGAATAATATGCTTTTAGGAGGTATGACTGTGGAAAGTCATCGTCTTGTTGTCTTAATAACTCTCCAAACATTATCACTATTAAAATACCTTTTTGTTTTCAGGAGGAACACTCAAGGAATTCATATGAAGTTAGAACAAGTTACTATATTGCTCTTCAGCTTTGAAAGGGTTGTGCAATTTCACTGAGTTTCGTGTTATGTTGACAGTGTGGAAACTCGACAACAGCAGTGCTAGACTGCTTGGTGTGCCTGTACCCAGGAAAAGCCATTGCCGGCCCAAGGGTCCCGGGTTCCGCGCAAGTGTCACTCCGCGCAAGTGTTCCAACCCCGTGGCCGTGCAGACCGTGACTGGAGCGCCTCAGTCTCCTCGGCCACCGCGACCGGCTTTCTAATACACAGATATTTTTTGTGATAAAGTTATTTACGCAAAAAATGTCTCCTATTATAATTTCAATTTATATGAGATAATTTATGGAATTTTTTCATTTAAAGATTTTTCTTTTATTACTATTATTATTTAATCTGCTTACTGCAAATATTTGCCAATAATTAGAATCAACAGAAATTTGAAAGTTGACAGTATCGATTTTATTCGGTTTATAATCGCTTGCATTTGCTATTTCTCCTAATAAATTTAAAGATGGCTGTCATTTACCTAAAAGAGTGTTTTTCTGTAACTTTTCTCGTACAAAATAAACAAATTGTCATTCTTCTTTCACTGAAGGTACGAGAAGCGGGAAATGTGAAACAGTCAACTAACACGGGATTGCAGCCAGCGTCAGTTTTCAGCCAAGTGACCCGATTAACGGGAGTGCTAATATTTATCGGTCAGTTGATAACGTTAGAGTAAATAGACCTGTTGGCCTCGGGGCTGACATATGACTGAATTCCCCTGTTTACACAGCTGCCGGCAAACACAGAATTCCCTACCGGCGGCGACGCTAAAACAGAATAAAAGCCTGCTATTTGCCTTGGGAACACAGTTGTTTAACGTGGATATGCCGTGACATTATTATATTCACATGCGAAAAGAGCGTAACGGTAGCGCAGGAGAATGGCAGACGCAAAGTTTCCGTAAATAATGCGGATTACATTTCAACACCACTCGTCAACCTGTAGCCCTTCTGAAATCTGTTAGTCTGAAGTATTCACAGAGCGAGCCGTTGTTGACTCGCAGATTAGTATTTACGTGTTCGAGGATAGGAATAAAGGTTAAAGGTTAACAAAGTGCTTATTCGACTCACCGCGACTGACGAAATTGGAAGGAGGAAAAAAGCTAATCGTACCATTAGACGCAACACACATCTGCGTTAAAGATATTTAATTTCCTTACCATAAAACCATCTGATATTACTTTTATTAATATTTAAAAAGTACGTGTAAATTTAATTTTAAGTGCTTTTGGTTTCGCTTCCATTTCTTCTTACATAAACATTCCTAACCAGTTAGTCAAAGGTCATTCTTTTATGAATAGCTTTTCCGCGTTTGTTATATAGGAGTTATGTGATTAAAAGAGACTTTTGTCTTTCAGAAAATTATTAAGTGGCTCTCTACAAATGGACTCACATTAAACTTTGACAACACCCAATATAAACAGTTTCATACAGCAAATGGCATGACACGATTAACGAATTTTTGCCTTTGAACAGAAATCTGGAACTCAGGTAGAATATTCGACAAACTTTTGGTGTTTGCATTGATGAGGGATTGAATTGGAAGAAAAAAAAAATGTTCAAATGTTTGTAGAGCCTATGGGACCCAACCACGGGGTCATCAGTCCCTAAACCTACAAACTACTTATGAACTAGCTACAACTAAGGACGTCACAAATGCCCGAGGGGGGATTAGAACCCCCGACCGTAGTGGCGCCTCAGTCCCCTCGGCCACCGCGGCCGGCTGGAAGAAACACATTGAGTTTAGCTACTTATACTATCAGGGTCATTGCAAAATTTGGTGATACACATCTCAGTAAATTAGCTTAATATGTCTATTTTCATTCACTGCTTTTATGTGGGATCATATTCTGGGGTAATTCAACAATGAGTATAAAAAGTATTCATTGCAGAAAAGCGTGTGATCAGAATAATTGCTGGAGCCGACCCAAGAGCTTCACTGTAGCTTCACAGTGTATATATTCACTTATGAAATTTGTCATTAACAATCCAAATGAATTCAAAAGTAATAGCAGTGTGCAAAGCTACAACACTAGGAGAAAGGGTGATATTCATTATTCAAAGTTAAATCTAACGTTTCCACAGAAAGGGGTGAATTATGCTGCCACAAAAGTATTCCGTCTCTTACCAAGTAGCATTAAAAGTCTGACATATACCCAACTGGTATTTAAAAAGAATTAAAAAGAATTTCTGAATGCCAACTGTTTCTACACTTTAGATGATTTTTTAGATAAAACTTAAAATAAAATGGAAATAAAAAAATCCTTAAAATATTCGTTATTATGTATAGACACCATTTATTAAACTGACACGCTCCACACCATTAAGAAATGTCGAATATATGATCTATTGAAAATGTATTACTCTAACCTCATCTTTTCCGATTACTATTGGCGCACCGTCGTCGTTGTATGCATTGGGATACTGGCATGAGAAATGGGGACGAGGTAACGTTTGCCGAAATACGAGGGGGTGTCCGATGCAAAAGTTACGAAACGGCTTAAAAAACGTTCAATGTTGATTATGCCGCTTTTGGATAACGTAATGCGACCTCCAGGGACGCGATGCATGTGTCACCTCCCCCTAAGATATTCAAGGCTGTGTCCTCAGCAGGCAAGGTGCTGCTTACCGTCTTTTTCGACGTCCGTGTTCCGATACTCGTCGAATTCCTCGAGAACGGAAAAAGCATTAACAGTGACTTGTATTGTAAGGCACTCTGTAGACTATTCAAGCCACACGTCTCCAGGGTCACACAAGTGGGAGCAGCTTGAACATCTGCTCTGTACCCGGGCATGTCATCCTGAAACTTCCCTCCCTTTGGTTCGCCACAAAAACATCTCAAAGGAAAGCGCTTCATTTCGGACGACGAACTGAAGAACACAGTAGAGAGATGGCTCTTGTCACAGCTGGGAACACTGGGATAGATGTGTTCAGGTCTCTGGTGATTACTTTCGAATAATAACTTCAGTTACACCCACAGTGTCGTTTTGTACCTTTTCATTTGAATACCCGTAAATTATTCTTGTATCTCACAAGGGTGTCTCAGTATCTGCTTACAATCCTAGATTTTATTTCCCTGTTGGTGTGTACACACGAAGCTACAAGGCTTCAACCATCGGCTCCTTTCGAATTACTTTCGTGCTTAAGTAACTACGTCACTTATTGGACTCTAGCTGCAACTGGGGAATGGCCGAAGGGACTGATATGCCATGTCACGGACTGCGCCACGGCTCCCACCGGAGGTTCCAGTCCGTCCGGCATTGGCGTATGGTTTATCCTTGTCATAAGATAATTTATATTACTTTTAGTAGTTTGTTAGTCTAGGAACCAATAACCTCACCAGTTCGGTCCCTTGTGATCGAAAATAGCTGAAAAATTCAACTGAGTGATTCCGCGATGGCGTTAGAGACTGTCGTGGATGATATAAAATGATAAACGCATCAAACAAAGACGTTTTCTTCTCATATTGTAAGCATCCACTTAAATTAAGTGGATCTGTTCAAAATCTACTTTCGATTTCGGGTCTTCTGCTCACTAGCTAGATGCTCTATCCACTACGCTACCTGGACACGGTAGATTTCGCACGTGTAGTAACTACTCCAGGACGCTCTCGGCGAAATTATTAACTAAAAATTCCTATCGCAGTTTACCTTGCCCATTATTCTGGTTTACTTGTGCAAATGTTTGGGTGGTTCTCGCAAAGATACAGTGCATCGCTTGCATCCGCGCATAAGTGTAAGGATGGTTTGGCCCGTCCCAGAATGCATATTCCTTTGCTGTTGTTGCTAAAAATCTTAGGAAACTTACCCCGAAATATGGCCAACGGAGGCGTTGCAAACATGGTCGAGCCCACATCAGTTCGGAATGAGGCTTTTTAACACCTGAAACAGTCATTTTCAATAAAGTTCCTAGGAAGACGAAGTCTTGTTATGTGGCCAGGATGATTACGAGATCCAATATCACCCGATATCTTCTTTCGGGGCTAGGTGATATATGTTCGAGACTGCTGTCAAGAGCGAAGAGGACCTCTCGATAAGAATTTGAGTTTTTCTGCAACGGTGTTCAATCGACAGCAGGGATATGAAGGAAATGAAGCGACGTTTGCATTAACGACAGGGCCCGAAAATATAAATCCCTGTTGTAAATGTAGGCACCTTGTGTTTTAGTCATCCAAATAATCATCACAGTATCGGGCCATTAACATGTGTATCTGCTGCTGTACTACATTATACGTTATATGATGGGCTTATAAGTATTATTTAAAGTAGGAGATGAGATGCGATGTACAAGTACCAAAATTATGTACTACTTACGTTATATGGAGAAACAGCGACAAATGGAGAAATGGAGAAACAGCGACAAATGATAAAATTGTAAAGGTACTTGAATTTCAAAAAAATGTTCAAATGTTTGTAGAGCTTATGGGACTTAACTAAGGGGTTACAAACTACTTATGAACTAGGTTATACTAAAGACGTACAAATATCAATGCCCGAATGGGGGATTCGAACCCCCGACCGCAGCGGCCGTGCAGACCGTGACTGGCACGCAGCAGACCACTCGACCACCACGGCCGGCATATTTGAATTTTGGAACAGTTTAAAATAGTTACAGTGGACGGGGCATCCTAATTTACCATTGCACTTGAAACACGTGAAACAGTAATTTTGAAACACACCAGAATAATGTGTTTATGGTGTATTCTTAATAATGGTGTATTCTTAAGGCAAAACATATTAATAATTACGACGCATTGGTTTGTACGTTTCGTATGACATAATGAAACGCCAAATTTCTTAACGATGTCATTGAGTGTGAAACGTATTGCAACATCCACTTGATTTTATTGTTTTTATTATTTACTTTTCCTGTCGTTGCTTCTCTACAGCAAAGCATAAGTCCTATCGCGGACTCACAGAGAAATCTGTTAAGTGTCACTCATATCAGCAGTGGTTAGCGAGTAGGTTCTTTTAAGATCAATATGGAGCAGAATACCTAGCAGTCCTAGTTTCATCAGTTATAATATGTTACACATTACTGAAATAATGAATGAAAACATCAGTTCATATAAAGGGACAAGATTTCGTTTATTTTTTAATTAATTAATTTTGTTTTTATTTCGGAATATTTTCTGTTTGCCTCTGTCTTCCTTTCCCTTACGACTAGATAACCCCTTGAAATAATGCCTACTTTCACTGATATGTTATTTTTTAGACTAATATCATTTAGGTACAGCTTGTGATAATTACGTAGGTCTTCTAAGGCGCTATAAAAACCGATATCCCTACACTTACTGGCTTAGGAAAGGCGTACGACGAAGATCTCTGTTTTATACAGTACTATGAAAAACATTTGACTGTCGGGGCCACAAGAGAAGCGTTTTCTTATTCAGGCGTTATGAGTACGAATAACGAAAAACTATGCTTGCTCGAACTCCGAGACTCTTCAAAATTTATTTGATGACCCTGGCAGAGGTACACAATAGGTGCACGAATAACGGTGTTTTCATAATTCGGCATTAATTATTAAAATAGTGCAGAGATACGATGAATTATTTAACTGCTCTGAAAAATTCATACAGTTATGCATTTCAATTCGGTAATGACAGGGCGCTTTATTAAATCATTTCAATCACACGGATTTTAACTCCTCATTTTTTCTGTCTGTTATTCTGTTGCGTAACATATTTTCTGTGCAGTCAGTTTTAAATCACATGGAAAATTATTACACTGTCCGATGGACTCGGAGGTATGTTTTATACGCAGATGTTCGTTTCTCAGAATGGTAATTCGATGGTGCAGCTTACGGATTAAATTTCATTAATAATTTTCAGTTCTCTTAATATGAGGCAAATGTTATATTTATTGAAGGGCTGATGTAAGAAGGTTGTAACTGTAAAAGCAACATTGCATTACGGAATGTTCACTGAATCTGTCACTAAATACAGATTTCAGAGACTAAGCTCCGTTTTCATTTTACAGAAGCAATCGAAAGTTGTTTGGTTCGGATACTGAACAACCGGGATGATACACGACGCAAATTCACCAAACTGGAAAGTAACAACGAGCATTTAGTACACCAGGTAACACGGATGAGGGGAATAATGCCATAGAACACCTCTTTTGAATGATAAGAAAATATTTAGTTAATGGTATCCGAATTTTACATGCGTCTGAAATTTAAATTTCAAGCACTTTTAATGTAATCAGTTTTTACTTTCTAAATAAATAATTCATCCGTGCAGACCTTGGTGCCGGCCGCGGTGGCCGAGGGGACTGAGGCGCTCCAGACACGGTCTGCACGGCCACTACGGTCTGGGCTTCGAATCCCCTCTCGGGCATGAATATTTGTGCCGTCCTTAGTTTTAGCTAGTTCATAAGTAGTTTGTAAGCTTAGGGACTGATGACCCCGTAGCTAAGTCCCATAAGTTCTGCTAACATCTGAACATCTGAACAGACTTTGGTGCTTCTCTTGCTGTGCCTTCTAATCGTTGGGTAAATGAAGGCATTCTCCACCAGTTTCAAGAGAGGTAAATATCTTTCGTTTTTCTTTCTGAAGGAAGAAGTTGTCAAGTAAAGTCTCATACGTTGATAATCTTTTCCTCCTTTAAACGATTTTCTTTTATTCTTATTCTAGACTTTTCTCTACAGTGGGATAACACTATGTAAAAAGAGTTTCACTAAAATTCTGGACTGTAACGTATAAGCACACTTCATGTAACCACTTTCAGCCGCGCGGGTATAGCCGCTAATCATGAACGTGTGAAGATTTATATGGATTGATTGCGTAGCATTTCGCGAGCATACTAAAATGAACATTTTTTAAAGAACTTTTTGGTGACAGGGTAAATTAATTACCATAAACTTGTTATAATAGTGAGTGTGGAGTGTGAGTGTAAATATTGCCTCATTTAGCTCGGGTTTGGCAGTGAACTGTAGCCAGGAGAACGCTTAAAATAATAATTACATCGTAAAAAATCCCGTGTTAACAACATTTAAACGCAACAGATCCCATCATTTCCAAACAATTTAACGAAAACAGTTGATGTGTGTGTGTGTGTGTGTGTGTGTGTGTGTGTGTGTGTGTGTGTAAAGTCACTTTTGATCCTGCAGTTATTATCTGTTCATATTCACGGAATCTTTGACATTAACTACGAAATGAGCAAAGTTGAAAATGTGTACCCAGCCAATTTCGCAGTTAATGTCATACATTCCGTGAATATGAATGGATATTAACTGCAGGATCAAAAAGACGTCTGATCTTTCGGACATGTCCGAAAGAACAGACTCCACATATGCATATATTAGCCATTCACGGACAATGATCTAATCTTCAGTCCGGAGACACTGCTAGGCCCTTACTCCTACGGAAATCAATTTACGTAACTAAGAGTTTGATCAATAGTGAACAGAGTAAATTTGAGAATTTTTACCTAATTGATGCGTGTTTGAGTAATCCGTTGCAAGTGTACTATTCGCTGTGTCCTCAGTGGAGTAGCGGCCAGTGCAACTGTCTTAAAAGCAAGATACCTGGGTTCGAATCCCAGCTGGGTACTTTCAAATTTGCCCATTTCGCAGTTAATGTCACACATTCCGTGGATATGTACACATGTTTGTTACAACGCATTATGAAACACTCTGTCACGAGTAAATATATTCAGCAGCAAATCTGGAACATTCAGTATTAATGTTATTATGTAACCTATATTGTGTTGTATGCGCTAAACAGCAAAAACATTTTAACAACTATTAACGAGAAACGTAAAATTGCATTCAACGTTTCATATACTCCTTTTTTTTCCATTTAAAATTTTTCTACCTAGCTTTTCCCACTTTCGGTAGCAACGGAGATTGCTGATATCGATGGCTACGGCCATATTCAGTGAATGGCCGTACAAGTGTTCCACCGCTAATGCGCTATACAACGCACTGGGTGTACTGCTGTTTTTAATAGGCTATTAATCTCTTATAATTAAATTTGTACGCGTTCCCGTGAAAAGAGAAACATATATCCGTGCGCGATCGCATGTGCTAAGAGCGACCAGTACCGGCAGCAACTGGCGCAATTACGACGGCGAGAAGGAAAATTAGTCTTCTGGCCATGGTGGCGGTATCAGGGGCATTTGTTACCGTAATCACCTCGCTGTCATCAGCACGCTTTTTTACAGACATCCCTACCGGCTATGGCTCTCCCCACACTCATTGCAAGATTTTATTAAAACATTATTTCTCCTTTTTCCCCACGTGGAGCGAGGTGTTGAGTATTTGAATTATGATTGCACTAATCAAATGGGAAAATGGGAAACAAGTAAGTGATTTTTTAATTTTTTAAATACATTTCGTCGGTTATCTGATCTTACACCCTTCACAAGAGAATTAATTTATTTACTTTAATTAGGAAGCTACTGTCAGTTCTACAAGATTATGGTATAGGAGGCAAACTTCTGCAGGCAATTAAAGGGCTTTACGTAGACTGTCAGGCAGCAGTTGGAGTAGATGGAAAATTAAGCTCATGGTTCAGGGTACTTTCAGGGTTAAGACAAGGCTATAACCGGTCACCACTGTTGTTCATACTATTTATGGATCATTTGTTGAAAACAGTAGACTAGCAGGGCGGGATTAAAATAGGTGAAAACAAAATAAGCAGTCTCGCATATGCGGATGACTTAGTTGTAATGGCCGATTCGATTGAAAGGTTGCAAAATAATATTACAGAGCTCGATCAGAAGTGCAAGGATTATGATATGAAGATCGGCATCTCCAAAACGAAAGTAATGTCTGTGGGAAAGAGATTTAAACAGATTGAGTGCCAAATATAAGGAACAAAGTTAGAACAGGTGGGCAGTTTCAAGTACCTGGGATGTATTTTCTCACAGGATGGCAACATAGTGAAAGAACTGGAATCGAGGTGCAGCAAAGCTAACGCAGTGAGTGCTCAGCTAAGATCTACTCTCTTCTGAGCGACGGTGATGAAACTGCATCACATCTAATCTTCGAATGCATTGAGAGTAAAAGGCACAGAACATTTGGGACAACCAGACCCGAAAAATTGTGTCTAATAAAGAACTGGTAAAGGGACTCCTTGCAATGTTCAAGGGCATTGGTTGGCTTTACTAGATATACAGGGAGTGACACCGCACAATAAACTTAGTTTCGGTGCGGGCAGTGGCGGATTGGACCAAGACTGTTTTGGCTTCCCTGAGAAAATCAAATCAAATAAAAAATCAAATCAACACTGGATGATAGAAGGGTCACATCGAACGAGCCAAAACTGAAATGCCGATGGCGTCATTATGGGTTGCCGTGAAAGTCGAAACTGCATCAGTACCCGAGTATGATGAAAGTTATGGTGATTTTCATGTACGGCTGTGATGGTGTGATCCTAACGAATTATGGTCCTCCACGGCAGACCGTCAAATAGACAGTATTACTGTTCGTTTCGGGGGCATTACATGCGACCAGCTTTGCGAAAGAAGCGTTAACACTTTCTGCGCAACCCATCCATCAATTTGCACGACAATGCACGGGCGCATCAGCGCGAGCTGTGGTTGCTTTCTTCCGTCGACGGAACTGGGAAGTACCGTACCATCAACCATACTCTTCGGATGTAAGTCCTCGTGACTTTGATTTTACTCCGAAGATGAAGAAACGACTTCGTGGCATTCGCTTCAGAACTGTTCAAGAGATTCGACAGGCAGTAGACTGTTCCATTCGCACCATCAACATAACAGGCTACGATGTCTGTACACTACGCCTTCCACATCGCTGGCTACAGTTTCTTCACAAACTGGTGACTGAAGGACAGTAACAGGTTCAAACATTTAAAGCTATTGTATCGGTTGTGATTAATTAGTTGCCAGAATCGTCGTCTCCATTGCTGCCCATGGAAGCTACACAACCTAGTGAAGCGAGTGTTTCAGCATTGATCAGTACCTCTTACCTGAGCACCGCTTGGCCTCCTGATCTGTAAATCTGTACTGCACTCCACACGCACAGTTTCAACAATTAATCTTGAGTGACTGTGGCAAACTCCAACACGGTGTACTAATTGAGCCGTTGCGGCTCTTTTCCCTCCACTCTCCCCTGCTGACGCCAGTTCCCGCCATCGATCTTCTCTAACGTCGGTACGGTTCACCTCCCTCATGCTACGCTCATCGCCTGTCGGAGAGGTAGCATGCGGTGAAACTTGTGGCAGGCAGTGGTGGCGGTTGACCGCGGAAGTGCGTGGGTCTCTGCGGCTGGTGAAGCCACTGCTACGGTTGCCTCTGGCCTTCGCGAGTGGGGAGTGGCCCAAAGCCAGGCTGGGGCAGCAGCAGCAACAAGACGGTTTCTCCTTCTTCATTGCCCTAAACGTTTAGGCAGCTTGAGTCGCAAAAACTCTCAACTGTTAATAATGCAACAAACAGCTCTGACCGCATGAAATATTTATTTGCCTATTACATTTCGCTTTTATCAATAATGAAAGGAGCAGAATTAGCCGTAAAATCTTTTGCTTTATTTAGGCAAATCGATTTCGGTTTTCCAAGAAACCATCTTCAGTGCTGTCAGCAAGTTCAAAACAGCACTGAAGATGGTTTCTTGGAAAACCGAAATAGATTTGCCTAAATAAAGCAAAAGATTTTACGGCTAATGCTGCTCCTGTCATTATTGATAAAAGTGATTTTGTGGCCGTTGAGCACACCCATCCAGATAATGGAATCCAATTTATTACATTTCGATTTCGGTCGCTGAATGGCCATCTCCAGAGCTAGAAACGAAGCCTTGTGAGACCATATAGACTAGCAATTTGTATTTTAACATGGGAGTGTAAATACAGGGTGTTTCACTAAGTGTATTTTTCTCTGTAACTTATAAAATTATAGGTGACGGGAAATTTTAATGCGGTAGGTCAACACAAATGTTACACTTTCTGCGGAGCTATGAACATAGTTTATTGTATCATTTTCAAAAGAGTTACAGTACAAAGTTATTTTTTTTAATGGAACAATAGTTTTTTCTATCGTGCATTGGATTCGTTGAAACCAGCTGCGTCCAAAACAATTTAAACTACATTCCTATCACTGTTACTTTGGGAGCTACAACCCTTCAACGTTTCAGGGGCAGATGCCACACGATGTACATAATACACGGCTGTGTGGTGGGTGACGGATGTTATAGCGGTGGGAAGTTGATTTACATGAGATGTTCAAATGTGTGTCCATGTTCCTTAATGCATAATGCAATGCGCCGTCAAAAGGATCTGCGGACGAGATAAATATCGCCGGTGTGACGGAGCGGCATGCGTCCTCGATGCGCCGTTTTAGATCATCTGGGGATGTGGACTCAGTGACATAAACACGATCCTTTAGATATCCCCACAAAAAAGAAATCTACTGATGTTGAATCGGGCGACCTTGCGGGCCGTGAATGAGGACCATGCCGCCCCAATCATCTTCCTGCAAACCTGTTGTTTAGTTCTTACACAACAGCACGCGCAGAATGGGCTGGGTAACCATCGTGCTGCCTTCACATATGGACGTGTTTAGACACACATGTTCAAGGAGACCACCAAAACTGTCGGCTATAAAAACGCGATATAACTCACCTGACAGTGTACCTGGCAAGTAGTGTGGACCGATGATTTCATCCCCAAGGATTCCACGCCACACTTTAATATACCACCTACGTTGACGATCGAGAGGTCGTACCCACCGAGCATTATCTGCGGCCCAGTAGTGCATGTTATGGCGATGCACTGCAACATAATTTGTGAACGTGGACTCATCAGAGAACATAACACATTGTAAAGACTCCCGCATGAAAATACGCATGGTCCACTCACAGAATGTCATTCTTTCACGGAAATCGTTCCCATGCAGCACCTGGGTCAGTGACAGGCGGTACGGGTGAAACCTGTGGCCGTGTACTTTACGCCACACAGATGTGAGACTGACACCAGCGACTGCAGCAACGGCTCGTAAACTGACATGAGGATCGTGGTGTAGTGCAGCTAAAACAAGCACCTCCGTCTCCTCACTTCTTGTAGATCTTCGTCTGTTACTGCGGCGCATTACCAAGCTGCCTGTTTCCCGATGTGGTTGTTCGGCACGTAAGAACGTAATGGCTGCAGGGGCTCTTCGCCTAGGACATCTCACGGCATACGCCGTGGCTGCTTCAATGGCATCGTGTCGCACTCGCCGAGCATCAGCAACATGTTAACGTACTCGTTGTTCGTGTATGCCATCGTCATCCGATGTCAGTAACTGTGGTATATTGAGCCCCGGTTGTTTGTGTGGCTCCAGCAGTCGGGTATACGGCCGTGTGCGGCGACAGTCGGCAGACTAGCAGCGCGTCGAGGAAGCTTCTCGCTCCGGACACCGACGACGTTACAACTCGGCCGCACCACATTTAGAAGGCGCATAGCATTATGCGCAGCGTTTGTGGTATCTGCCCCTGAAACTTTGAAGGGTTGTAGCTCCCAAACTAACAGTGATAGGAATGTAGCTTAAATTGATTTGGACGCAGCTGGTTTCAACGAATCCAATGCATGATAGAAAAAACTATTGTTCCATTTAAAAATTACATCTTTGTGTTGTAACTCTTTGGAAAATGATACAGTGAACTATGTTCATAGCTCCGCAGAAAGTGTAACATTTCTTGTGTTGACCTACCGCATTATAATTTCCCGTCACCTATTATTTTATAAGTTACAGAGGCAAACACACATAGTGAAACACCAGTATATTGACATTGACTGTATACAGTTACACTCTCATGTTAAAATGCAAATGTAGTATCTATGTGGGTTCACAGGACTTCGTTTCTAGCACTGAAGATACCCACTCACTGACCGATATCGATCTGCAGTACGCAAATAAAGATTTCATGCGACCAAAGCTGTTTGTTGCATTATTGATGTCCAGTCTGATGCTGGAAACAACAACATTTCCTCCCCTATCGTCTCCGCCGGAGGTAAAGTGCCGGTATGGGATGTATTTTATTCAGTTTAATACATAGTTGACGGAGCCCCATTTTTGGACAAAGGGATTTTATACATGGTTTTAAATGCAAGTTGGTTACACTCGACATAAATGATGGGGATCAGCTAGTTCAAACTCATTATGACTAGAATGAAATAAGCTCCTGATGATGCAAATTCATATTGCGATACCGGTCGTGTGTTCTTAATTTGGAATTTTTACCACTCGCAGCGGTGTGTTATCAAGAAAATGAATCAGTTCGACCGTTGTTGTCCGATGAATAAAGTATTGTGTTCTACCATTTTAAGTAGTGACTGAAGTCACTTTTTCTTGGTCACTACCCAGCCGGTTCTACTGTAGTAACCCTGTGATCTTCCTTGTCATTTCTTTCTCGATTTTATCTTAGCCGCGGCGGAGTGGTCAAGCGCATTGAGGAGCTATGCTTAGATGCGCTACGTCGTTGCCCGTTGGGGTTTCGAATGCCCCCTCTGGCATGGATGTTTGTGCCTTCTTTAGTATAAATTAGTTCATAAGTAGTTTGTAAGTTTAGAGACTGATGACCCCGCAGTTAAGTCTCTTAAGCTGAACAAACATTTGAACATTTTATCTTAGGTTAACTGATGACGTTTCCATTGTCTGGTCTGCAGCCGGTGGCATGAGTATAAGGAGGCCGTCTCTCATGCTAGCAAACTAAGCATCGCCGCGGTGGAGTGGCTGAGCGTTCTAAGGCGCCTTGGTGCGCAGCGTGCTGTTGCTCTCCGTCAGCCATGGGTGTGTTGTGTGTTGAGTTTAGGTTAGAGTAACTTAGTTTGTTTGTAAGCCTAGCGACTAATAACCAAAGAAGTTAATACCCATATATTAAAAAAATTTAAACTATGCATCCTTGAAAATAATGTCATATAAGTCTCTTACGTATAATTTCAGCGTGCGAACTGATGGTGCAATCAGTTTGTTGATGAAACCACTGAATAATCTTTTGAGGTGCTTAGGTGATATCAAGTAACGCAATGTTTGATATATCTGAAAGAGTAACACATGATATAAAAGAAGTTTTCATATTTATTTCAGTTCTGTAATAGATAAAATACAAATTAAGCAGAAACAATAGCAAAAGTATAATTATTCTTTAAAATAGCAGGAAGGGATGACAGCGAATCAGAAGATTCCCAATAATTATGCGTTTCGGTTGTACTTTCGTTCTTTTATTAGATATGCACAACAAATTAATCAAAAATCGTGACATACATAACACACGCAATTAAAGCCGTTCTATCGCGTTCCTGCCTAACAATAAAGACGAAAATCTGAACATATTCGAAAAAAGTGGGCAAGTATTTTACAGGACGAAGTAAATGATTGTCAGCAAGCGCGAAAGTGGTTGTATTTCTATATTGTTAGTTTGTCAATGCAGAAGCGCAGTTTTCGAGGGAAAACAATCCACTGTTTTTACCGTAAAAACGTTTCTTGGATAGTGTGCTTTTCTTTTGCGTGTGAAGTGGCTTGTGTTGTATTTGTCTATTTCTATATTTACGGGAGAGATAGTATTCGTTATATTTGCTGGATATCAATTAAAAGTACATAATTATTACAAGGTAAGTTAGTGGGACCATGTGTGAAGTGCATTATGTATGGCTGTGCAATCGGCGTTGTAGTTACTGTATGTTACTTATTGTTTAGAATGTCTGGATTCATAGCAGAATAGGTTTTGAGCATTTTGTAGACTTTACCAGAAGATGTAGAAGTTTCAGATGTCGATGCTGACTCTGGTGAAGATTTTGAGTCACCAAACACTTCACAGATTTCGAACAAAAGATGGAAGCAGAAGTGAAGTATTCTGTTCATTGGCTGTGGCAGAGTGCAACAAAATAATAGGAAGGGTGGATCGATTTTATCAAATTCGAGAATGGTATGCTGTAGATCGTCGTTCATGGAAGTGGTGGCACGGTGGCAAGGACTATTTTTCTTTCTTGTATATCTGGCAGTTGTCAATATCTACATTATGTGGAAGTTACAGAAGCAGACCAGCTAACATTTAGATTACATTTGGCAAGGCAGCTCATCTCCGGCTTCACAAGTCGTAAGCGAAGAGGAAGGTCCGCTCATTTTCGGACACCAAAAAGAAGTGGTCTGGAGTTCCAGATGAAGTTCGTCTGGCGAAAGTTGGAACTCATTTGCCGAAAAACGGTACTGCAAACAGAAGGTGCCGCCAAAGGACCACAAACCAAATATATATATATATATGTGAACTCAGTGGACAATATGAGCTAATAAGAAAGTAAATCAGATGTTTAATATGATTTTTGTACTAAACCTACAGGATATACATTTTTTTTTTTAATTATCAATTCCAGTTACTGCAGAGTTCGTTGGGAAAAATAGTTCCCGTTTCACGATTTAAACTATGGTTCAATGTATGGCTTCGTAGCCCAGTATAGTATTCATAAAAAGTCTACAACTTCTGGAAATAATTGGTCACTAAAAGGTTAAATACCACATCATCATACACTGATTCAAAAAACTTACTTCTGAGCATCTTCGACTGTCAATTATAGAATATTGGTCAAAAGAATGATCGTTATCGGTTTCTCATGAATTGTTTCTAATTAAATCTGGTCTACCTTGGAAAACTTTTCTAATTACCTGCAAAGAAAACTACTGCTTACAAAATAGACCTTAGTGAACAATAAGAGAGAACATCAAGATTTTCCATGTTGGTGGACGCCTCTGTTGAATGGAAGGAGAACGTTGAAGGAACGGCGTAATCATGATGCAAGTAACGTACTTAAAAGACTAACGGCAGTTGGACGATTGAGAAAGGAACGCCACACACAGGTTCCTCGCCGTTGAAAGTTTGTCATTAGGAAGTAGCGTGGACCTGCTTGTTACAACTACAAAATTTTTGGTGATGTATTAGGAGATTCTTTGTCCAAAGTTGTCTTTATCACCCGTCGTAAAAGAGAGACAAAGAGTATATGTTGCGATCAGGATCGCAGGTAATGACGCATCTTTGCACAGTGCACTCAAAAACACGTGTTATCCGGCCGCTAAACAGTTGTTACCGGTAAGCTAGCGTTATTTACAAGGATAATTAGGCACATCAGAGCCCCGTGCTTCAAGCGTTATCAATAGCTCCTCATTTTACCGGTAACGGTAGTCCAGTTATTAATGATTCCGCTAATTAACGGTGTATTTTCCGGCCCTATAGGTCGCCCGTAAGGGTCATTAAACGGTTAGCCGTGTTCCGTGGTGTGTGTGTGCGCGTGCGCGTGTGCGTGTGTGTGTTTGTGCGCGCGTAGAGGAAGAGTGAAGTGAGGACGATGAGCTTTAGGGTAATTGATGGTCCATTCACTGTGGCAACATAACACACTGTGGAAAGACGACGCTTAACATATTACGACAATTTTATACAGCTTAGTTGCAACATAAATCGACCTAGAAAAATCAGCTAAACGTTTTCAGAGCTACCATTATACGGATTATTGAGCTCACCCTTTCTAGTGAATTAATAAATAATGAGATTAATATTATCTGCCATATCGCCCAAAATGTTTGCATCCCATTTTTGTTCAAATGTTTGTAATTCTTTGGAACCAAACTACGTTGTTCATCAGTCCCTAAACATACAAACTACTTAAACTAAGTTAAACTAACCTAAGGGTAATACACATTCATGCCCGAGGGAGGATTCGAATCTCCGACGCGGGAGGTCGCGCGATCCGTAACGTGGCGCTCCAGACCGCTCGGCTACTCGCGCGATGCCCAACTTTCTTTCACCAGCTATACAGGATGAATCACCTAACACCTTGCACCGCAAATATTGCAGAAACGGAAAGTGCGATTGATGTGCGGTTCTCACAGAATGGATTGGTAGTCAAGGACTCGTATTGTTAGCCAATAAACAGATTGTAAATATATCTATAAATTGTATTTTTATGCAAACGTACAATTTTTCAAATGGGACAATGGTTGTTTCTATCTTGCACTAGAATTTTTTACACCAGCTGTATACAAAGAATTTTGAATGGCATTTTTATCGCGTTTAGTTTGGCAGCAACAACCATTCAAAGTTTTGGGCGCGGAGGCTACGACAGCGTATCTGACTGGTTGGTGGTCATTAGACAGTGGTCCGTGCCCCAGGGGCTAGCCACTCGGCCAGTCAGCTACGCTATCGCAGCCTTCGCTCCCGAAATTCTGAACGGTTGTAGCTGCCAAACTACACGTGATAAACATGTAATTCAAAATTATTTGTACACAGCTGGTGTCAAAAGTTCCAGTGGATGATAGAAACAACTATTGTTCCATTTGAAAAATTGTATGTTTGCATACAAAAATACACTTTCTAGGTATTTTTACAACCTGTTTATCGGCTAAAAATACGAGTCCCTGACTACCAATCCATTCTGTGAAAACCGAACATCAATCGCAGTTTACGTTTCCGCAATATTTTCGGTGCAAGTGTTAGGTGATTCTCCCTGTATAGGAAGCGCGTCAGCTTTATAGAGGAGCAGAGACATATACATCCACCCAAAGGTGCGTGGCGGTGGGTACTCAGTACCACTACTAGTTCCTCTCTTTTCTGTTCCACTCCCATATAGAGTGCGAGAAAAAAAAATGCTTTTATGCGTCCGTACGAGCCCTGATATTTCTGGTAGTATCTTTGTGGTCTTTACGCCAAATGTACGTTTGGCGGCAAAAGCATTGTTCTGCAGTCCGCCTCAAATTCCGGTCCTCTAAATTTCTTCAACAGTTTTTCTCGAATAGAACGTCGCCTTTCGTCCAGCGACTCCCATTTGAGATCCCAAAGCATTTCAGTTAACACTCGCGCATTGATCGAATCTACCAGTTACAAACATAGCCGCCCGCCTTTGCTTCTATCTGTTCCTTTAAACCGTTCTGGTGGGGATACCATACACTTCTGCAATACTCAGGACGGAGTCGTAGAAGTGTTTTATATGCGGTATCCTACAGAAACGAAACACACCTCTCCAAAACTCTCCCAATAAACCTACTTCGACCATTGCCTTCCCCACAAGTATTTATACGCTCGTTCCATTTCATATCGCTGTGCAGCATTGCACCTTGACCGCGAAGTTAGTTGAAGGAAAAAATACGAAATTCGCTTCCTTCTAGGACCGTTCAAATAACATAGTGCAAGATTGTTTCAAAATACCAATGTACAAATTGTCTTTTTTGGTGGATCAAATATTCAATTAATCTTAAGAACCAACGAGCAACCTATCAAAGAGCCGCGTGCAGTTTCGGGTGTTTAATAAGCGAAATGTATTGTCTGTCAAGCTGAATAGATGGCATTCAAAACCCATTCCAGTGATCATCTACTTATAAAAGGTGATCATAAAGAAATAGTCTCATTTCGCCGAACATTTAAAGGCTTCTGTGTATCAAGCGTCTACCCTAGATAAATTAGAAATTTGGCGACTAAAAACGACAATTAAACATGCTAGAATAATGTAAGTTATCCAAGCGGGTTTATGTTAAACACCCGAGACTTCTAAACGATCAGCTGACCTCAAAAGAGCAAATATTTTTCGATACTTCTATGTAAATTTTTAATTGATGTTGCTGTTACATACCTTGGCATCCTTTCAAATTCGTTTCACGTTATTTGGTGTCCATATTTGAATGCATACAGCTGTTATCCGACCCACCCAATATATACAGTGTTGGGGAGCACTAGACTTTATTGGCCGTTACTCGCAGTAGATATTTGAACGCTGCCCCAGACAGTTCCAGTTCTGGTACGCTGTGGCTTGCCGTTTACCATAGGGATACACAAAAAATTAACTTAATACTTTTATGTTAGCCGAAATTTCTCTAGCGCGGTTCATCACGATTTGCTCTTGATCGTGTTACTAAGCCACTCTCGGACATATGTGACATTAAAAAAGCCTAACTCTCGAACGAGGGAAATACGTCGCTTTGACTGGCGGTTGACCTAAACACAATGTTTCCAGAATGAAACTTTAACTCTGCAGCGGAGTGTGCGCTGATATGAAATTTCCTGGCAGATTAAAATTGTGTGCTGGAACCGGGATTCGAACCTGTTACTTTTGCCTTTCGCGGGCAAGCAATCTACCGATTGAGCTATCCCGATACGACTCACGATGCCACCTCACAACTTTACTTTCGCCAGTACCTTGCCTCCTACTTTCCAAACTTCACAGACGCTCTCCTGCGAACCTTGTAAGACTAGCACTCCTGGAAGAAAGGAGATGGTGGAGACATGGCTTTGCCACAGCCTAAGGGATGTTTCCAGAATGAAACTTTCACTCTGCGGTAGAGTGTGCGTTGATATGAAACTTCAAACTGTAGAGCGCTTGCCCCGGAAAGGTAAATATCCCAAGGAACATTCATATCAGCGCACACTCCGCTGCAGAGTGAAAGTTTCGTTCTGAATACATCCCTCAGGCTGTGGCTAAGCCATGTCTCTACCATATCCTTTATTCCAGGAGTTCTAGTCTTGCAAGGTTCGCAGGAGAGCGTCTGTGAAGTTTGGAAAGTAGGAGGCAAGATACTGGCGGAAGTAAAGTTGTGAGGTGGCATCGTGAGACGTGTCGGGATAGCTCAATCGGTAGAGCGCTTGCCCGCAAAAGTCAAAGTTCCCAGTTTCTAATCCCGGTTCCGGCATACAATTTTAATCATCCGGAAGTTTCAAATCACAATGTTCTTTCCTTGGCGCATTCCTGAATCCCTAGTTCCATCAGTCAAATCATGGAATAAAATTTACTTAATGAAAAGAGAATTTATGATACATTATTAAAATAAAAATAAAACAAATTCACAAATAATCACAGTAATCAAACCTAATGTGCTTGTAACATTTATTTTGGCTGCTTTTATTATAACACAAACACCCTTGAAATGGGTCATTTAACGCACAATACCACAACATTTTTGGAACGCATTTATTTATATTCCAATAAAATATCAACATTAATTATTCATATATGTCCTATCGAATTTACTCAAATAAAAAAAAAAACCATTCAAATGAAATTCTGTACAGTGCTTAATAATACGTCAGGAATTTCAATATTACCACAAAGAAAATTCTGTGAAAGCACTTTTGGCAGACTGACTGGTATATATATGTTAAAAATCTACTCATTTCCGTCTCTAACTCTGCTTTAGCAGTTCTAAAAAAGGCATTACATTATTCTGGTGACGATACTATTACAATGATCATTTTATTAATGAGGAATGACTGTGAGAGAAGTAGGAAATAAATCAATTTAAAAAAGTATAAAAATAGCTCTTCTCACAGAATTAAATGCTTTATATCTCATGGCCAGTCCAAAACTTAAAATAAGAGAAATGCAAGGTTAGGGTTCAATGTCTCGTTGACATGGTGGTGCCCTTCAAAATTAACCTGCATTGATTTAAGCCAATCACGGAAAACCTAAATCATGATGGGGGAATGCGGATTTGTTCCACCACCCATCCGAATGTGCAAAAAACTACAAGGGAGGGGGGGAGGGGCAATTATGAACAACATGCGGAAATACACCTTCTTTCACACTGAAAGGCATCAGAGTTGTCACACGTGGTCTTGTTACCTTTGTTTTATTATGCAATGTGTTCCTCTACGGTAAAAAAAAAAAAAAAAAAAAAAAAAAAAAAAAAAAAAAAGTGCGTGAAATGCGTGACGATTTGTAAAGAGCCCAATTAGTGGGATCATCTGTGACGCAAACTTCGGCACTGTTTCACGTTTCGTTAGCAGCAGTATCGTTAAAAGTGAAACATCTTTGGCGAACGGAGACAGTGGGCGAAACCCTAATTTAATTGAAAAGAACCTATAAGCTTTAAAATAGGTTGTCATGAAAAAAGCGAGTGCATAACATCGATTTGGAGCAGACAACGAAAAAATAATACGCCAAAAAGCGCCTGTAAAACGTAATTTCCACTTGATTTGTAGAGGCTAGATAAAACATTACGGCTGGAGTTATTCATGGAAGAGTGAGGTTGCTAAGCATGGAAAGGTGATGTTGCTAAGCACTTAACCCTTAATGACTGTAGTCTAAATAAAGCTGAGAATTTAGTAGTGTCATGAGCACGTAATAACTGAATACTTGATGACCATAATAAAATTGTATCGTCCGATAAATCATTGTCTACACTTCTTCCTACAAACAACCAGGTTTCTGTCAATAAAATTCTTCTGTGTCACAGACCCTGATGAAGGCCGCCTGCGACAGTGGGCGAAACGTCGGTAGACTTTGTAAAAATGACGAAGCGGTCTCATATTCAGAAGAATTTTATTGGCAGTGACAACGGCCGCGGAAGCCTACGCTTGCACTTAACCAGTTTTCTGTATCGTAAGCCTTAAACGATACGGCGTGCCTGTTTCCTACAGTGAGGCACGGGAGAAGTCCGAACACAATACAGATTCAGAAAATTATGAAACACCTCCCGTGATTAGAACATCAGCATGTCTCAATATAATTAATTTACAGGGAGCCTTGTAGCTGAGAATGAGGAACATTATTTGAAACAATCAAAATATGTACTCCGTGTCTAATGACCAGGTGAAGACGGAATGTAAATTCTAATGTTCCATACCTCCTTTACAGATCCGTAATTTTGTTTTATAAACAGCACATACTGCTGTAGGAAAAAAAAAAAGAAAGTAGCCAGCTAGAAATGATCCTGTCGTAGCAACAAAAAGTCAAATATGTATATTTGTAAAAGATTATATAGAGAAGTGGGCAACCAGTTGTCTCTTTCCTCTTCGTACCAACGTGATTTGTTCTTATGGAGATTTGCAGGAAGAAAAATAGTGCCATTGGGAGAGTAATGGAGAGCACAGGGTCATGATACAGTGGCAGTAAAAAAAAAGATATACTGATGGGGGTGGTACACTGGTGCAAAAGAGAGATGAGACAATGCAATGAAGACAATTTGAGATTAAGAACCTGAAATAAGGTTTGAACTTCTTGATTCTAAAGACCACCGTACGAGAAAAATTTTATCCATTCTTCCCCGTTCCTTTTATCCAGGTGTTAAAGTTTCTAGGTCTTTGGTTTAGAAGCCCGACGAATCCATCAATCCATCCGCAAAACGATGTGTTCCGCGAAGACATATGTTGTTGTTTGTTGTTGTGGTCTTCAGTCCGGAGACTGGTTTGATGCAGCTCTCCACAATACCCTATCCTGAGCAAGCCTCTCAATCTCCATATAAGAACGGCAACCTACATCTGTCTGAATCTGCTTACTGTATCCATCTCTTGGTCTTCCTCTGCGGTTTTTACCTCACACACTTCCCTCCAACGCTAAATTCACAATTCCTTGATGTCTAAGAATCTGTTTATCAATCTATCCCTTCTTTTAGTCAAGGTATGCCAGAAATTTCTTTTCTCCCCAATTCTGTTCAGTACCTCCTCATAAGTTACGCGATCCACCCACCTAATCTTCATCATTCTTCTGTAACATCACATTTCAAAAGCCTCAATCCTCTTCCTGTCCGCACTGTTTATCGTCCATGTTTCACTCCCATACAAGGCAAAATTCCATACAAATGCCTTCATAAAAGACTTCCTCAGGCTTAAATCAATATTCGATGTTAACAAATTTCTCTTTTTCAAGAACGCTTTTCTACCCATTGCCATTCTGCATTTTATATCCTCTGTACTGCGACCATCATTTGTTACTTTACTGCCCAAGTAACAAAACTCATCTACCTCCTTTATTGTTTCGTTACCTAATCTAATTCCTTCAGCATCACCTGATTCTCTTAGACTGCACTCCATTACCCTAATTTTGCTCTTGTTAATGTTCATCTTATATGCACGTTTCAGCACACTGTCCATTCCGTTCAATTGCTCTTCCAGGTCCTTTGTTGTATCTGACAAAATTACTATGTCGTCGGCTAAACGCAATGTTTCTAATTCTTCCCCCTGAACTTTAAATCCTTCTCCAAATTTCTCCTTGCTTTCAAAAAGTTATATTGTCATACTTGTTGACGATGTTGACATGATTGGTCGCCGGGTGTATTTTTTTAAATTTGAGCGTGTCTGACTGGCATGTTGGTATGTTTTTTACATTCTATTTCTGTTTCCGGAAGCATTTTTCTCTCTCTTAGCGTGTTGATATATTTAATACGTGTTGTCTGTGCTTATGAACGGCAAACACGCAAATCGGAGCTGAACATTGTAACGTCACAGCTTCGTCCATATAATCCTCGATGAGCGAAGTTGCCGTTATATTCTATTTGCTGCTTAATCATTTAATAATTGTTCCAATGATTTGACGGTATGGGATGCGGACAATTACTAGGTTGATCCGTAACAATAAATTTTGTTAACTTCCTTTATTGTGGAACGACAAATGTTAATAATTTTCTTTATATACACTGATTAAATAACCGCGTGCCACCACGATAAATGTCTACAAGTCCACACTGAAACAATACGCAATTACAACCGAAACTCATATGCGAGACGACTGATGAGCAAAACTTTAGCCACCGCTAAACGCAGGTTACGAACTCACTGCCGACATGCTACCGCCTCGCTCTGCGGTCGGGGGGGAGACTGCCGCACACCGGCCAACAAAGAACATTCCAACCTAAGCATTCTTGCCAGCAGCTCTCGCGGTACGCCAAGGATAACTATCGTTCGACCAAAACGTACCAAAGAGGTTACTAACCTAAAACCCTGAATCTTCACAACCTGATTCTTAGAAATATCGGAGTGAAACAAAGGAATCCTCTCCTATCCCTGGGGGCAGCCCAGCGAATATAGTCGTGCGGAAGAAGTAGGGGGGGGAGGCGACACCAAAGTTAAGAAAAAAAGAAAGTGGCGGTGGTGGAGAAGGGAAGGGAAGGAGGGGAAGGAAGAGGAACAGACGGAAGCTGGTAGCGGCGCAGAAAGTAAACCCGCCGGGCCATGTGCCGGGTCGTTAGCGCCGGCCCATTAGCGGAGTGGCGGGGGCGGCGGAGGCGGCAGGGCGGCGGCAGGGTGGCGGCGCCGCCCCCGGCTTGCTAATGCCCTGCGGGGGCGGTACCGCGCTGCGGTCTCCGCGGCGATATTGCCGGCGCTGATGCTCACGCAGGTGGGCTGGGCGCCGGTTCTGCCAAAACGCACGCACCTATCCGGTTTGGAGCTAGTGCTCACCGCGTTATCTCCAGAGGCCCCTCCGAAAGCGCTCACTGCACGCGGGCTCGCACGCCGAACACTGTTTTGTCACCGGTTCCCGGCCGAGCCATCCCTATTTCATTACCTATATTTGTGACGACGCAATTTGCGATCAGTTATGGCTCCACTGTAATTTTCTAATTTTTATTGAGATGAGGTTCTACAGCAATAAGATATTTGAGGATATGCGTACTGTAAACCATCAGCTGTTTATTATTTTTCCAAACTTCAACCGGTTTCGGTTATAAACCATCTTCACGGAAGAGAACTAGACAGACTGATTAAACAGGTGCATCATATGCCGCCTTATGCACACTGGCATGCATGTCACACAATAAAAATAAATAAGACGTCACTAGGCATCAAGTCTTGTTTAAAAACATAATTGCTTTTATGTTTTTAACCAAGACTTGATGCCTAGTGACGTCTTATTGATTTTTATTGTGTGACATGCATGCCAGTATGCATAAGGCGGCACATAATGCACCTGTTTAATCAGTCTGTCTAGTTCTCTTCCGTGAAGATGGTTTATAACCGAAACCTGTAGAAGTTTGGAAAAATAATAAACAGCTGATGGTTCACTGTAACAGGGTTAGATGGAATACCAATAGTAACAGGAAAGAGACAGCGTGGCGAATGGTGATTTGGGTGTGGCGGGAGACGTGCAGGAAAGAGTCCTCTGCAGTCGGGCTGATGACTGAGTCCCCGGTGGCGGAGTGGTCAAGGCGTCTGCCTAGTAAGCAGGAGATTCGGGTTCGAATACCAGCCGGGCACATATTTTCATTCGCCGGACTTTGGTATTCCATCTAAACCTAGTACAGTGAAGCCATAACTGATCGCAAATCGCGAGTTATTTCAGTCTCTATGTCATTTTGTCCGATCGCTGCACGGCAGCTGTCGTGTCAAAGAGATAGACTATCATAGAGACTTCCGCCTCGGTTGCACAGTGGTAGAGTGTCAGACTACAAATCCAAATGCCGGCGGTTCGATCCCCGCCAGGTCTAGGATTTTCATCGGTCACTTTCCACTTCTTTCACCTCTGGCAGTATTGCTCATGTGAAAAATACCGAGTAGCACCGTGCTTCGGAACCCACGTTAAACTGTAGGTCCACCTATAACTGGCTGGGTAAGTCAGTTCGAAAGTCGGAGGAAGGAAACGGCATACCACCTTCAAACAGGACCATGCTTAGTAAAGCACTGTGGTGTTCAAACCAAACTTCGGATTGTTAACTGCTTTACCTTTTTTTTTTTTTTTTTTTTTTTTTTTTTTTTTTTTTTTTTTTTTTTTTTTTTTTAAGAGAGACAGATAACGTCGTGACAGGAGTGAAGCAAATTGAACAACCGTCCGCCATGTTACCGTAAGTCTAGAAGGGCGTGTTACATGACAGTAGGTTAGAATATTATTAAAATATAGCTGTTTGCATCTTTCAGCCAGAATAATTTTATCGTTACAGTCAGCCACTGTGATACTATCACTGACTAGAGCAATGACAGCAAATACTTATGTTGTAATTTTGAATTCCTGTATATATACAAGTCCAGCAAGTACACTTAGTAACTATGCCGCCGGCAAGAAAGCTCCGGTACGGCACAAGAGTAATTAAATAATACCTTAATCTATCGAAATATGAAGAAAAGCTGAACCACGGTGTGGTCCCCTTTACATAACTGAAACGCGCCGCAAAGTAGTTAACATATGATATTTTAAACAGCACTCCTCTGAAAAAGGAAATATTCGCTATCCTTTTCTTTTCTATTCTCTCTCTCTTTTTTTTTTTTTTTTTTTTTTTTTTTTTTTTTTTTTTTTTTTTTTTTTTTTTTTTTTTTTTTACGTTGAGACAAGGATACGTTACACAAACGTTGGACATGATTTCTAAAAGAACTGCTTATCTCACCGGTTCGCTGCATGTACTATCTATATTTCGGAAAGTCACTGCTTGACTTCCGAAAATATGGCGACTAGTAGTACAACGTGGCACCGCAGGGAGCGCTGAAGATCGTGTCACTTGCCCCCTATCTATATTCTATCTCAATGGGTCGTTCCCTGCTGACCCGCGCGATGGCGAACTATGTGACCGTCGTGGCCGTGGCGCCTGTGACGCACTGCTCTGCCTTCCCCCCTCCCCCCCCCCCAGCTTCTTCCTCCCCCCACTCCACCTCCCCAGCCCTTGCACTCTCAGCCTACTCCGACAGCGGAGCCCCTGCGCTGTGTTTTGTAATTAGCGCGTTCGCTTTTTCTCCGGCCGCAGCAGCAACTTGATTACGGAGCGCGTCTGCGGCCGTGCAGATTGTATTGCTTCGCCGTCCCCGGACCGGCACACGCCCGCGGGGCCAAACTGGCGCTCTGTATGCGCCAGACGTTGCTGCGTGCAGTCTCCCCGCTGCGAAGGCAGCGTCTGCCGCCATGTATCCACCTGACATTGTCTAATTTCCGGATTTTGTTATCTGTTTACGTGATCTTGTTGGCTGGTAAAAAATAATCAGTGCCGCTGAGCCAGAGGCGGAACTTTGTTGTGCGCCTGATTAGCATGAGTACGATAGTTACCGTTCAATCTGCGAAGCACCAGAAAAGTAATGTTGATGTTGTTTTTGTTGTGGTCTTCAGTCCGCAGACTGGTTTGATACAGTTCTCCACGCTACCGTGTCCTGTGCAAGCCTCTTCATCTGAGAATACGTACGGTAATCTATATCCTTTTGAATCTGCATAATGTATTTGTCCCTCCCTCTACGATTATTATCCCACACACTTCCTTTAATGCTAACTTGACTAATCCTTGAGGTGTCAGAATGTGTCCAAACAACCTACCTCTTCTCTTACTCAGGGTATGCCAGAACTTTTCTCCCTGAATCTGTTGAGCACCTCATCATTCGTTACTTTATCTACCCATCTAATCATCACTCGTCTGTAGCACCACATTTCGAAAACGTCTACTATCTTTTTGCCTGAACTCCTTATCGTCCACGTTTCAGTTCCATACAATACAATCACCAATCTACCTGGACACTGGCTTTATAATTAAGGTGGAGACGACCAGTGATCATTTTCTCCTAGGAATTTTCAGAGGAATTCGCGGTTTAGGTATGTGTGTCCGGTAGCAGACTGGCAGAATGCCATACTAAGAATCCAACGGTCGCCGTTTCGATCCATGGTCAGTCTTAGTATTTTTGTCGATCAATTTTTACTTCTTTCCCATCTGGAAGCGTTCTTGATGTGAATAATGTAGAGTTTTACTGTGGTTCGGAATCTACGTTAAACTGGAGGTCACCGTATAACTGTGTAATTTCAGAGGTCGCTGAAAGGCTGATTCCCGGAAAAGCAAGTGATGCTGAAATCAATCATCGGATTTTTGTTCCATTTAATGTAATATGTAGCTTCCTTGCCTTAACTGCAAAGTAATAACTGATGTAATTTGTTTCATACTGTAAGTTCAAAACGCTCATCTTGATTTGTTGACTGATTTCTCTTATTTAGGTATTAACCATGTTTAAAAATATTCAAATGTTTGTAAATCTAAGGTATCAAATAACTAAGGTCAAATAACTTACAAACTAGCTTATACTGACCTAAAGGAAGGACAACAAACACACCCATTCCCGAGGCAGGACTCGAAACTCCGACGGTACCGGCTGGGTAAACTGGGACATGGCTCCTTAGGTTGCGTTTCCATGCCCAAGTGATAAAAAAATAAAAAAACTCTTTGAAAGTGTCACCCCAACAGAGGGAAAATTTATTGTACACATTCTTGAGGATGTAAACAACAGATGATCTCACATACAAAGGCATACGCACGTGAGTACAGTCACCAAAGCGTTCGCAATGACGACGTTATTACCGCGTGTACCCTCCATTTGCACCAATGGATGCTGCAGGTCTGCCATGAAGGCGATCGTAAAGGTCCCGAATGTATTCTTGCGGAATGGACTGACTTGCATTTTCCGCCTGGTGCTTCAAATGGACCAGATTTCGTGCCGGTCGTGCAGATCGCACAAGATAACATCCGGTCCCGAACATACTCAGCGGGAGACAGATATGGAGATCGTGCTGGACAGGTTAGTTGACGTACACCTTGAAGAGCGCATTCGGTCATACCGGATACATATGTACGTGCACTGTCGTGTTGGAGAAGCATATTGCCTTGTTGGTGCATGAATGGCAGCAAGACGAGTTGCATGATGGGTTCAGTGTACCGTGCATTGTTCAGTCATCCCTCGACGGACATCAGAGAAGAACGGCCAGTGTAGGATATGCCTCCCCACACCACGATGTGTTGGCCCCTTCTACTCTTTCTCACACACTCCAGAATTTCGAAGTCCCCTGCACTCCGGCACACACGCGCACGACCACCATTGCTACTGAGGCAGAAGAGACTCTCGTCACCGAAGTCGTCATGTCTCCATTCATCCTTCCATAAACGCCATTCGAGACATCACTAGAGATGGGCGGGTCAACTTCAGACGTAAACGGATGATGCCCTATTGGCACGCATGATCGCACGTCTTTGTGTGGGGAGACATATCCTACACTGGCCGTTCTCCTCTAGTGGTCGTCGAGGGAACACTGAAGAGTGCACGGTACTTTAAAACCATCATTCAACCTGCCTTCCTATCACTTATGCACCAACAAGGCGATATGCTTTATCAACAGAACAATGCACGTCCACATGTATCCCGTACCACCCAACATACAACTACCGTGGCCAACAGAACCTCCAGAGCTGTTCCCTATTGAGCATGTTCAGCAGAGGCTGAAAGTTTATCTTGCGTGGTCTACACGACCGGCACGAAATGTGACCCAACTCAGGCACCAGATGGAAACTGCATGACAGGAAATTTCGGAGAACTATATTCGGCACCTCTACGGGCGTCCCCATGGAAGAATTGCAGCTTTTATTGCTGCAAAAGGAGGTTGTACACGACACTAGCGTCGACATTGCGCACGCTCTGGTGACTGTACTCACGTGCGTATGGCTCTGTCAATGTGATCGCGTGTTGTATTGTAACATTACTTTTGTGTTGTTGCCTGTACGCATTAATGTTAAACTCCTCGATTAAAAGATTAAAGATTTTTGTTAAAATTTCGATCATAGAAAAGTCGGATAAAATCTGATTAAATACTTTTGACAAGGGTGGATGAAATTAATACACGAAATGATTAATAGATGAAATGGCGGAATACAGATTGCGATTGAGGCAACACACAAAAATAACGTTACAGGAAACACTTACGGAAAGTACCCATTGTAGCTCCTTTCTGGAAATATTGACCACAGCAGCTGAAACTGTGAATCTATTGAATGGTTTAGATAAACTTTATGATACTTTTCGTAGTAAAATAATGATCAGACTGTTCGCCTCATAAGTCACTGTTGACGGACCGTGTATTAAAATTTGATAAGGCAAATAACAAACAGAAAAAAATCTATACGACTCCGCAAAACTGTTAATGCGAATGCAGTTTCTAAGAGGAAGAAAGGTAATGATTTAAAGTAACTGATAGGGATTTAATGAAGGCAATACACGAAGCGAAAGTGATGGCATCTGAACATCATGTCACGACGAAATATGGAGGAGGTGGAAATCTCAAAGAAAATGAATAATTAAGGGAGGATGGGACATTATTAAATGAAAACAGGGTGGAGACATAGCTCTTAACAAAAGAGGGTATATTTTAAAGAAAAATTTAAGAGCACTCACACTTACATCACAAAGCAGTCTGCGTACATGTCCACACTTAATAAGGTCAAACAAGAGAGTGAATCATCGCGGTTCCGTCCTCTCGACACGCCGGAAGAAAACGAGCGATAAAACCTTTCCACAGATATTTCGAGATGGAGGGAAACAAGGCGACAAGCCTCGCTGATTGATAAAAAAATTAATTTAATTATGTATCGTTACAGTATACATCCTAGATAACCTCTCAATAAAATTCCTCTCTGCTGGATTGACGAATGCGTGGTGTTCTTTTTTCATGTTCCAGGAGTGTATCTCTAGCTATTGTCAAGCTATTGAGTAGTTCAGCTCACCACAAGCGTGTAAGTCTGGTCACTCTATTTATGGTAATACGGGCAGCAAGGTGGAAGACGCGATAGTATGAAACTCCGCGGCGGAGATGGAACTGGTCAGCGGAAGGCAGCGCGGCCCGGTTCTGGCCCGTGACGTGTGCGCTTGCAGATAATCGCGGCTCAGCCCTGTATCCGAAATTGGATCGCGCGCCCACTGCCAAATCTGTAATCACGGCAAAACACAGGTCCCTCTCGGCCGTGTGGTATTGTACACAGCGGGGCAGGTTGGCCGCGCGTTTTCAATCAACGGTCGTCCCATTCGTTCGGATGGCTGCCGAACACCAAGAGTTATGGCCATACCGGAGCCACGGAAGCTCACGTGCGTCGATGGACACTTGGGAAGAGGCGCAACTGCTACACTCTCTTACGTACTGGCTGACGAGGAAAACTCGTACTCACAGATGCGACATTTATCAAGCTGAATATGGAGACAAACGTGATTTAAGTGTCAAGGCTTCAGAGTTATAAATAAATTAAAAAAAAACAAAAAAACAAAAAAAAAACATAAAAAAGTAACACCCAGAAGATGGCCGCTTGCAATGGTGGTCGAAACGTTGGTGGATCACTTGACGATGCGGTCAATACCCAGAAGAGTTTTATCAACAATTACAACGGCCGCAGAAGCCTTCGTTTACATTTAATGCGTTTTAAAGCTTAGACGTTGTGTTATAAACCCATCTATCAAGGAGCGTGTTTTGTCTGCACCCCACTGGATTAGATAATTTACTCCAAAATTTGCGGATTATTTTGTGAGTCGATTACAAATTTATTTATTTATTTTCTATTTTTTTTTTTTTTAATTCATACTAGCGAACCTGGCAATCCTTCGAATTTGATGATATGTATGGTTACACTCTCCTTCGCCGAGGTGGAGTAGCCGAGCGATTTAAGGCGCCTTGCTGTAGAGTGCACGATTTCTCGCCGTCGGTGGTTCGAGAGCACCCTGAGCATAGGTCTGTGTGTGTTTTGTTCTTAGGTTACTTTAACTTGGTTTAAGTAGTTTGTAAGTCTATAAACAGCTGACCATAGCAGTTTGGTCTAACAGGTTTACAAACATTATTGTAATCTCTTTCAGTATTCCTTTTTCCAACTCCCTTCCTCTCCTTTATCTCTCTCAATAATCATCAGCCGTAACCCTTTACGTGTACCACACAGTACTGGACTCGTATTCGGGAGGCCGGTGGTTCAAATCCACCCCCTCCCTTCCAGATTTAGGTTTTCCGTGATTTCCCTAAATCACTCCAGGCAAATGCCTGGAATGGTTCCTTTCAAAGGGCATGGTCGATTTCCTTTCCCATCATTACCCAAAAAAGCTCCGAGCGTTAGCTCCGTCTCTAATGACCAAGCTGTCGACGGGACGTTAAACCCAAAGCTTCCTTCCTATAGCACACAGCATCCATTTCGCCAACCACCTCGCTGCATCCACTCCCCCTCCCGCTTGCCGACCTCGGCGTCCTCCAGTTCCGCGGCAACCAGACTGCACACTGCGGCACGTACGACGTACACACACCGTCGAGCACATCCGTTTGCCCGCTGGTACCAGTATGGAGCCCCTACACGTCACAGCAAGTTTATAACGTCGCTCACTGCCGTTCAAACAGACCTCCTGGCGCATAACTTCCCGTCGCTGTCGTCTGCTCCCTTTTCGCCTGTCGGCACGCGATCTTAACACGTGACCCAGCCAACCACAGAGCGACCGGTCCAAAGTTTACCTAGACAGTTATCCCTCACTAAATCAAAGACGTTACGGCTCAGTCATAAATCCATGACAAGGTTTTCTAGTGAGTTTTTTTTAAAATTTTTTTTTATTTTTTATTTTTATTTATTTATTTTGTTGAAAGGCATGCGCAAGAGCGGATCAGCTCTCTGTCCATTTCCTTTTTTCTAAAAACAAGCTACATTTATCGGAGAATAAAGAAGGAATAAGGCTGTCTCGCATGATGTACAAAATTATAAATGCTGTATGCAAACAAAGAAAGATAGTAATCAAAATACAAATGACACTTAAAATGCGTACGATCTCATATTTATTGAATTATGTGTTGTACAATTGTATACATTTTCATGTATATATAAATTTGTGCAAGTGCTGTATGTCTGTAAAATCTGTTTCGAATACAATTAGTAGTAAGGGAGCAATGGGTTAAAACTTGGTGCGTGATGGGGCGGTTGTCCATGAACGTTACTGTTTGTGTGCTCATATCTCATGAACCATGTGTCGTACTGCGATACAATTTAGAAGGTACGTTCAACTATATACTGTCTGTAAAATTTCCTGCAGCTACAATTTGTAGTCTACAAATTATAAATTGTAACGTCATTGCGAACGCCGTAGTTTTACTCCATAAACAGCGGAAGAGTAGTAGTAAGCGAGAAACATTTTTCCTTTCATCATTTTGGTGTGGTTGTCAGCGAGAAAAGCCGGCCGCGGTGGCCGAGGGGACTGAGGCGCTCCCGTCACGGTCTGCACGGCCACTACGGTCGGGGGTTCGAATCCCCCCTCGGGCATGGATATTTGTGCCGTCCTTAGTATAAGGTAGTTGATAAGTAGTTTGTAAGTTTAGGGACTGATGACCCCGTAGTTAAGTCCCATAAGCTTTACAAACATTTGATTTTTTCTTTGTCAGCCGGAAAAAGTTTAATAAAGGTTGGAAGTTATGTTTAAAGTTTGTTCCAAGTCGCTAAGTACTCTCATTCTCATACAGCGTATTTTTAAAGTCTCGCTGGATTATGTGGCAGTTTTTTGCGATTTCAATTGTTTATGACGCCATATCTACTGAACCATGTGTCGTATGTGATTCTGATCCCCGTAGCAATTATTACCTCACGATAAGGAATGTGTTTACCAAATTTGGTTTAAATCGGTCCAATGGTTTAGGAGAAAAGGAGCATCATTGTCGCTTATGCAGCTGTTTTTCGCGCATCTCATTGTTTATGACGTCATATCTCGCGAACTATATATCGTATGTGATTCTTACACTTACGGCGACCGTCCTCATGGATTGAAGCTTACTTGTACAATATTTGATAAAGATTGGAACAAAAATGTAGATTTGTATGGAACACGTACAAATATACGGACACTCTGCTTTATATATTAGATGAATTAAATATAGATTTATGGAGCTGCTGGACGGCAAGAGATTTTGATGTAGGCAATAAAGGTCGTTCGGGGGCTCCGGTAGGTAACAGAAACGAGTGATATTATAAGTACACTTTCCTTTAAAAGGCGATCGAAAAGGTAAAGAAATATATTAATTACAGAGTTTCTAAAATAACTGCGATGAAACATAAAATTTTAAGAACTGAATTGGGCCTGTAGCGAGAAAGCAGTTTTTCTCCTTTACTGTTCATCTTGTAAATCGAATAAGCAGTGAATATTGTGAAAACGAAGCTTCTAATGAGAGATTAAAATTAAGGCCGAAAGCGCATTGATGATCAGATCCAGCGATACCATTGCTAGATCCTCGGTACAAGTAAAGAGTGCAGGACCTATTGAATAAACTTATCAGTCTAATTAGCTAACAGTACAGATTGAGGATAAGCCGAATAAAGTCCTACTGTAAAGTAGCACAACGAGATTAGCGATAAGCGTGATGTTCTGCCTTCGGAGAAAGTAACATATAACTAATGAAATGGAGTACAACAGTCATCCTCGCACAGAAAAAAATCATTCTAGCTAGAAGGAGTTTGCAGATTACAAACACACGAAAATTAAAAATTAAGAATAAATAATGTTCATTTGGAGTACAGAATTATATGGAACTCAATCATGAGGTATGGATAATCTTAAAAAAACGTCAATCGTAATGTTTTAAGATAGACTGATAGCTACAAGAATAATGGGATGTGGTGAGTGGTAATATTTATATTTATGACAAGCCCAAGATCTAAGTTTAGCACTGTAGAGTGGACCAAATACGTCAAGAATAAGCCATGAACACAGGAAGCATGCTGCCCCAGGCAATGAATGATTTCCTTGATAGAACACGCGTAATAACACCCTACACAAATCCGAAACTGATAAATTTTGATAAAATCACTCCGAAACTATCCTCTTCGACGACAAGATGTTAAAATCATACAATTTTCTGTTCAATAAGTGAACGACTACCTCCGCAGTCGTAATATCCTCTTCACAGGATTAGGTCTCTCTTAACTGCGCCTTGCACCGTCTGGGATATCAACAGATTTTCTTGTCGGCACCTAAGTGTCGTATCAACTTATCTTCAGACACTAAGATCTTATTGGCGTATGTGTGGTGTGGACAGAATCTGCGATTCAGAGAATCAGCTTCAAGGATGGTACACATAATCTAATAGTGATGAGTTACAATAATCAATAGTCCTGCAATCAGAGCCACTGTGATTGCACAGGTAAACAGTCAAACGTCAGTTAAAATTAATTTATTTCTTATATGACGCGTTTCGAATTCTTTCATCATTAGTGGTCTGCGAACGAAAGTCTTTAAACACAAAACTTGCGACACTTTATCTGCATGCGGTATAAACGTCCTTGGATATCTCATGATGGATACATTCTGAAACGCGTCATATGAGCAATAAAATTCGTTTTACCTCTGCGACACGGTTAACCAGAAACCAGACCCACTCAAATCATAATGATGATCACCTGGCTCCTGCAACGCTTTATTTCACGTTTATAATAAGTAGTAATCATATTTTTGAAATTTTTTGTCATCTACTTTGCTGTACCTACTAACTGCACAAAATGCATCGCCGCGGTGGAGTAGCCGAGCGGTCTAAGGCGCCTCGCTGCGAATCGCGCGGTTGCTCACCATCGGAGGTTCGAGTCCTCCCCTGGGTATGGGTGTGTTTGTTTTCCTTAGGTTAGTTTACCAAGGCTTAAGTAGTTTGTAAGCTACGGACTGATGACCACGCAGTTTGGTGCGATAGATTTACAAACATTTGAACGATATGCATAGTAGTTATTGATCCCTAGGCTGCGATTTTTATGTAATGTTTATTGATTGCTACAGGACGAAAATTTACAATTTAAGTACAAAAAACATACAAATGGATGTGAAACCAATGTCTCCATATGTAGTATGCCAGTATTGTACGAAAGATGTAAGCAGATTATTTTTTCATTCGGCCTAAAAAGAAAGTTACACGAGTATTTTGGAAGAAATTGAAAAGTATACTTTTACCAAAAAATTCAGATAACATCAAATATAAACAAACTGAAATAAGAAGTATATTTAAAAAATTTAACATAATTCTTATTTGTCTTAAATTATTCTTAATAAATAACTGTTTTTGAACATTTAATACGTTATAAATCGATTTATAGCAAAAATAAAAATTCCAAAGCATATTCTGACTCTAACAACAATTTGCTTCCACATCTCTGACATACTGACTGATAATATAGAAAAAAACGAGAAACATGTATCAGCACTAATGTAAATGGCAACTGAAAAATATGTATTACTTCTTTTATGTGATACTTGACATATGCTCTTGTAATTACTTCTTTATATTATGTTGGTATCGCTTGGAACATGCTAGAAACCTGTAACAATCAATAAAAAATACACATATAAACGTTGCTCCAGTCGACATTAAATACAACACATTTCGTAGTGTAGCCGAGCCGAGCGGTCTAAAGTGTCTCGCTGCGGAGCGCGCGGTTGTTCGCCGTGGAGGTTCGAGTCCTCCTTGGGGCATGGGTGTGTGTGTGGTCCGTAGGTTAGTTTATCTAGGTTTAAGTAGTTTGTAACCTACGGACTGATGACCACGCAGTTTGGTCCGATAGATTTACAAACATTTGAACATTTCGTAGTAGTTATGTGCTGTTTGTGAAGAATGTCACCTGCTTGAATGGGTTCCTACCATAGACGGGTGTCACATTTCCCGAAACCACAAAACTAATGCAATGAGTAAAGGCGTTCGTCATATAAGTCGTAGAAAACAGAAGTTTAACTGTAGAATTAAGTGAAAAGTTTCTTCTCTTATTGAAATAGAAATTTCTTGGTAAAGCAGACTGCGAGTATTTCAATAATCATAAAACAGACTACGACAGAAAACTTCTTCCCTCGGGAACCAGGACACTAGATAATGGCAGGAAATTAGTTATATCACTAACGGATACACAAACTTTTTACCGTTTTGCTCTTCAGATAAAGGATTAACACAAAGGCATTTACGATTCTCAGTGATTCCGTTGAATGATCTTGCAAACTGCTGGCAAATATTGTCTTTGGAAAGGAAACTATTCTTCTTCTCCGTGCTCTAGAATTGCCGCTAGTGTGCTCTTCAAAGTTTAAATCTAACACGAACAATGACCATTTCCCATATTGTTAAAACGCCCAGATTTTAAAACATCAGCGGCTTTTCGTGTATTTAATTGCCGCGAATTGAGGTATTTAAAAACAAGTGACCGCAAACAACATTATTAGTAACAAAGCTGGTAAACTGGAGCAACGAATCGCTTCGAATATGAGAATTCTGATTTTGCTTATAGCATCTGTCAATATTTAAATTTCTGGCAAATATTATTCAACTAAGGGAGTCTCGAGTCTCAATCTGTATGTACGTACAACCTGTTTTGTCAGCTACCACTGTTAATTTCTCATAAGCTATACCTAGCGTTATTTCAAAGCATTATTCTACTCATTTAAAAGTAACATCTGAATACATACTAAAACCTTTAAATCAGATAAGTGATGTAACTGCGCTACAGATGAAGTTTGTTGGTGTTGTAAGATACTTAGCTTGTGTACAGCTAATATGTGTATTTACAGTCGCCAAACAAGTACAGCTGCTGCAATTTAAAATGTCTGGCGTAAAACGGAACCTATTGGTTCGAAAATAGTCAGCATGAAACTTTCATAGAACGGAAATAAAGATTTTGGTATGTCCAAGCTGTTTGTACAGGCCGACGTCATGTTGGAAGTGCGTTAATGCATATTTTTTTTGTAATTTGTCATGAACTTCAGTTATAAATAATGATTAAAAGCTAGACACCTATATTATTGTTCTGTGGCAGTAAGTCGAAAATTGGAAGCCTGTATAATGATCAGTACTATTTATACCTACATCTACATGGGATACTCTGCAAATCACATTTAAGTGCCTGGCAGAGGGTTCATCAGAACATCTTTATACTAATTTTCTCCCATTCTATTCTCGAATAGCGCGCGGGAAGAAGGCACACCAGTATCATTCCGTTCGAGCTCTGATTTCTCGAATTTTATTCTGATGCTCATTTCTACGTATGTAAGTGGGAGTGTACAATATATTGTCGCATTCAGAGGATAATGTTGACGATTGGAATTTTGTAAATAGCCCAGGCCGCACGCCGTTGTTGTAGTGATTCCCATCCCAGATGCTGTTATCATTTTATACTGACAATGAGAGCATCGGCGGAATAGCCGTGTGCACTGAGGCGCCATGCTGCGGTGCGCGCGGCCGTTCTCCGTCGGGGATCGAGTCCTTAGGTCACTTTAACTGAGTTTAAGCTAAGGTCTATTAACCAAGCAATTACGTTCCATAGATTTACAAACATTTCAACTGACAATAAGTATGGCTTATTTTGGTGCAGCATTAAACAAATGTTTATCACAAGGAACTTGTCTGTTCTTTGCTTGCAAATTCCCTGAATAAAACGTCAGCCGCAAGAGGCTTACAGGGTTGTCGTACGCAACATCAAAGCCAGTCTCTCTTCAGTGTAGTGTCTGCCGAGGGTGCTAGCGTTACAGGATAAGCAGCGGGGCTCTCCGGAAACTTTGAAAGATGGGTCAGAGGAGCTGCCTGAAAGTGAGTTGCCAGAGAACACTCAATTAGAACAACACTCTTCCGCGAAATACAGAAGTTTCTCATATAGTACATCTACATCTACATACATACTCCGCAATTCACCGTAAGGTGCGTGGCGGAGGGTACACTGTACCACTGCATTTCCTTTCCTATTCCACTCCCAAATTGAACGAGGAAAAAAAGAATGCCTATTTGCCTCCGTACGAGCCCTAATTTCTCTTATCTTGTCTTTGTGATCTTAACGCGAAATGTAAGTAGGCGGCAGCAAGATCGTACTACACTCAGCTTCAAATTCCGGCCCTCTAAATTTACTTAACAGAAATTCACGAAAAGAACGTCGTCTTTCTTCCAGCGGTCCCCAATTGAGTTTCCGGAGCATTTCCGTGACACTCGCGAATTGGTCGAACCTACCGGTAACAAATCTAGCTGCTCGTCTCTGAACCGCCTCTATGTCTTCCTTTAAACTGATCTGCTGCGGGTCCCAAACACTTGAACAATACTCAAGACGTGGTCGCACAAGCGTTTTATGCACGGTCTCCTTTACAGGTGAAGTACATCTTCCCAAAATTCTCCCAATAAACCGAAGTCGGCTGTCCGCCTTACTCACAACTGTTCTCACATGCTCGTTCCATTTCATATCGCTCTGCAATGTTACGCCTAGATATTTGAACGACGCGACAGCATCAAGAAGCTCACTACTAATGCTGTATTAGAACATTATGGGATTGTTTTTTCTACTCATGCGCATCACCTTACATTTTTCTACATTGAGAGCTAGTACAGTAATGACGGTACTACGTTCTCTAGTGACATAATTTCTAGATAACAGGAATAATCATACACGCATAGGACGAACAGTGGCATCGAAATGGAATGATTTCATGCTATTAATGGCCACAACAAAAAGGAAAATACTTATGAGAATTTTTTGACGGCTAGCTAACATGGCGAGACCACAGAAAACACATAACGAATCGAGCAAACGAAAGGTTCAAACAACTCTACCCGTTGCTCAACAGAATGAAAAGAACGGTATGAAGGACAACGTAGATGACACTCATTAGATTAGTGGTGCCGCGTACTGCTCCTATATGAGGATACAGTATCCAGAAGGTACAACGTGCCATAAGCAGTGCCCCACACTACAAATACACAGCGTAACATCACAACAATGAGCGCCTGGAGTACCTTTCGGCAATGTTCTAGGCACCCGCCACGAGACTGTAGAAAGACTCCAGTCACTCGAAGAACCATTTTACTCTACGCTTTGCAAGATGTGATCACAACTACGGGCAGAAACATCAGCATAAATAAAGACATTTTCTCAGTAACTAACCACCTATGGTAAAGACGATTATTTTGTTGAATACCTGCATCGCAGAAAACTGAATTATGACGTCAGGTGACCATGCTCTGCCGACGAACCGCCAAAGTACGGAAGGCAAACTCAGAATTCAAAAGATAAAACCTACACAGTCTCGAAAACTTGAGTAATCACTAAAACTACTCCGCTGTGTTACTTGAACGAAACTACATCAGAATCAGGAGATTTCAACGGCGATCAGCTGGACATCAAATAACTGCTACTAACAGTACCACAACTTTGTATGACCTATAGCAGACACGGAGTAAATCGCTGCTGCCCTACCATCTGCAAAGTTGCAAAGTTTTTTCCCCGTTTGGCAATTCCGTTCAGAGTTTTTTCTATCCTCTACTCTTCTTTCGGCACATGTGACCATATTAATATGGGTGATCCTACCCAGACGTGTAGGATCACATCAAAGTCACCACAGCACATGAACTACTTGGTTGAAAACTAACGGAGGTTCCAGCTGATCTTTTGTGCAGTCATCACGTTGGTGTGCCCATGAAGGAGTCAATACAACCCTCATGATACGCCATTTTGAATTGTTCGACCGCTTGGTACAGGTATATCAATTTGAAAACACTTCTGCGACGTTACCGTCTTTGTCTCGAAGATGTAATTAAATGATTAGTACATCACAAATACCCAATCTCCGAGCGAAGAAAATCTAATATCGATTTACCTTTCAGTTTTATCTAGAAACGGCGACACAATCATTAGGCCTCCAGCTGCCAACGTAGTGGGTGTCTAAAGGACTTTGCTAATCCAGATTATGCACCATTAGTCTAAAATAGGAATTTCATTTCTATTAAAAAGGGAGATATATACAGGGTATCATACTCAATATTTTCACCCCCAGATATCTGTGAAACTACAAGAGATATTTAAAAACGGCTGTCACGGTCATGAACGTAAACGTAAGGTAGGGGGAAATTAAAATAGGTACTATGAGACAGTCTAAAACGTAAAGAAATGATATTATCAACGCAAACTTACGATTTTTTAATGGATACCCCATATTATTTCTTAATCAATCAATAGAATGAAAGATAAGAAAGAGAATAGCATTAATTGCATCGTAATCCGTCGATTACGGCCGGAGAAACTGCGAAGCGAAGTTGACGTTTGAAATACATGAAGCGCACAGCTAACGCGTCCCGAAACTCCAGCGAGACTCACAGTTGAGTCTCGGACACGCGTTAGCACCGCGCCTCATGTATTTCAAACGTCAACTTCGCTTCGCAGTTTCTCTGGATATAAATGACACATCAGGATGCAACCAACGCCAATCTTTTCGTGATTTTTATTCTGTTGATTGCTTAAGAAATAATATAGGGTGTCAATTTAAAAAAAGTTTGAGTTCACAACATTTCTTTATGTTTTAGGCTGTCCCATAGTACCTACTTTCATATGCCCCTCCCGTAAGTTCATGACCGTGGAAGTCTTTTTAAATATCTCTTCTAGTTTCAGAGATATCTGGGGTGGAAATGATGAGTGGGATACGCTGTACATAAGGGGAAAAAAGAGACCGTTAAGAGAAAACACGTGACACACACTGTATTGCCTAAATTTAATAGACATGACAGATTACTCTTACATTGTGCACTTAGATGATCACAGATGCATTTTTACATTTATTGTGCTGCGCTGTTACCATACTTTTTCATTTTTATGTCGTTTACCAAGACTGCATTTTCTTTTATCATACTGTCTTGAAAGTGTGTTTTGACAATTTGGAAGGCTGCTAACTGTTTCAAATTTAATTCTGTTATTTTCGTCTTCATCCAAGCGGCAGCATAGACGAACGTGAAATTTGAGCGTCCCCCATAAACTTTCCCTCTGCTGGGTGGACGAATTCATGGTTCTCTTCCTTCATTTTCCAGAAGTGTGCGTCAGTTGATCGACTTTCCCACATTTGTAATGCAAGTTGCAAAGCTTTACCACCAGAAGCACCGAGTTGTAGCGCGGACGTGGCTTTGTGTAACGACCTTCGTTCAAAATCCATAGAAGAACGATGCGGATGATCCTTCCTGGAGAAGTTCCATTTACGCTATCTTGTTTTCGTGTTAAAATTGTGAAGCCACCTGTTACAATGTTAAGAAACCCATCACCTTTACAGCGAAAAGGCAAAAGGCAATTGTCGAATTTCTTCTGTTTCATTAATAGGTGAGCAGTCAAGGCGTCCATCACGCACATAGTTTTCTGTATCGCAATTCCACAATAATGGCCGGTTCCCGCTCTCGTGATAGGCCACACTTACCTATCTTCGGTATTATCTGATGGGTTCACCAATGCGATTCGATAAAGTCCCGTCAGTTGCCGCACGCGCCCGTCCTCGGCATTCTTCGTAACGTTGACGTTGGCATCACCGTTTCCTTCATTACGATCAGGGACAACTCAACGTCTAAAACTAATGATATCAATACGCCACACAGAGGTTTCAGACTTGTAGACACTTCAAGTGGAGGCAAGTTTTCTGAGAGCATAAACTCTATTAGTTCCTACAGTCCGCTGTTTCTCAAGCGCTTCGCGTAGTTTCATTACACACGGCCATGCTCCGTGCTGCAATGTAGAGAACAGTACAGGCAGAGAGTTGAAATTTACGCCAGTCGACTGACATGTAACGCCTCTACCGGAATTCTGAATAAAATAAAATATCGTAAGCGTTGCATTTCAGCGCGGCCTTCAGCATGGGCTCGTATATTCGGATTTGTATTTCACAAGCTAATTAAAATGAGGAAGGGGGTGATATTAAAAACCAAAGGGATAAAGTGAATTTTTACGAATTGTTTCTTCTTTGAACAACCACGAGAAGTATTCTGTATATTAGTGTTAAGTATGTGCGGAGAATATCAAATTCCGGGAACGGACAACGTGGCCGTCGGCCTGCATTTCGTGTAAGAGAGCAGCATGTGTTGTGAGAACTAAACTAGAGGCTAATGCCCGCGAGTCACCAAAATTACCTTTTTAGCACTGACAACTACGGAAGCTGCTTTCGTTCTCGGAATCTGATATTCTCTGCACACACTTAACACTGTGCCCCTGGGATTATTAAGATTTACGAAAGCAACTGTCCCTTCCGCTTACTTCCAACTATCATTCCGTGTTTACAGTAAGTTAATTGCAAGTTACAACAGGAAAATATCTGTATGGGGTATGTTTAATCGGTCCTATATCATTTTCTTTCCTTCTCCACGGATAATGTACAACTGTTTGCGTTTGTACCACAATGACAGTGTACTCGAGGGTTATAGTAACTCCCCACTGCACTGTGTGAAGAGTAGAAATTCCAAAATTCATCAGCGTGACGTCTTCTATATATGTCGTTCCCACGCAGATGATAGCACACAGGTCGGAGTCTTTGGAGTGAGGCTGAAATTATTAAACTATTGGCAGGAAGTGATCTAATTACTGCATAAAATGGAGGTTCTTGGGATGCCAGCTAGTTTTATTTAATGAATGCAGAAAACTAGCAAACCGCATAATAATTTACACTTGCCTCACATTGTTCTAACCGAATGTTCAATATATTGCCATTTTGCATTTTCTAAAATAATTAAACCATGTCTTGTGATCGCCTACGTATGCGGCATGTTACTCCTCCGAGTGCGTGTTCTGGACTGACTTGTGGCGGCTCCATGCAAGGCTGCCTTCGCTCCGCAATTTGAAGCGCGAACATGGCATCGTCCGCCTTAAATTAATTGTTTTGTTTATCAATTTTGTAACAGTTAATGTATGTTATCACGCCAGGGCATAGCTTGGCTTGAAAAGGTTTCCTAACTTGAGTTTGACATAGAAAATACTTAATTTTTTAAAATATTATTAATAATTTAATCGCGCGGGGAAACTTGCCAGCGCTCTTTCCCATGGGAACCAGACCTATTGTACCACCTGTCGTGGTTCTCACCAGCTTTTACCATATGTCGCCTACTGGTTCTAACCGGCTGTACTGAAGCAATACTCAGATCTTAATATGATGGCTTTAAGCCAGAAATATTATAAACCATATGGCCATAATCAGGTAGAAAACATTTTCATGTAAACCACTGGGGCAAAATTTTTAAGCTGCAACAACTTCCCGCCCTTTTATACGCTGTGCATATCGCTACCCTAAGACTTTTGTTTGTACACTGCTGGAAAACGAAAGAAGACATGAATTCCTCGACCCAGCAGATGCAACACACGAGAATACAGACAAAGCCATACGCACGTGAGTATAGTCTCGACGCTAGTACCGGGTATACATAACTTTCACAGCGATGCAAGCTCCAATTTGCATGGAGACAATCGTAAATGTGCCAAATGTAGTGTTGCGGAATAGCCTGACATGAAATGTTCGCGTGGTGCCTCAAGTGTGTCAAATTTAGAGCCCATTGTCCATAACTCTGAAGATGACATTTTATCCGATCCCAAAGTCTCAATGTTGGACAGATATGGTGAACGTGCTGGCCAGGGCAGTTGACGTACACCTTGAAGAGCACTTTGGTAGTTTGGGATACATATAGACGTGCACTGTCCTGCTGGAAGAGTATACCGCCCGTTGGTGCCTGGACGGTAGCAAAACGGATTGAATTCAATGTACGGTTCAATGTTCAATGTTCCCTAATCGAGCACCAGAGGGGAACGGCCAGTTTAGGATATGGCCCCTACACCATGAAGCTGAGTGTCAGCCCCATGTTCCTAAGTCGTATACGCTACAGATTTTGGCGGTCCTTTCCATGACGCCACACATGCGTACGACCATAATTGGCACCAAATCAGAAGTAACTCTCATCAATGAATACGACCCGTCTCCATTCGTCCTTCCATAAGCGCCTATCGCGACACCTTTGGAGGCGGGGTCAAGGCGTGAGTGGAAGACGCCCTAGCGGTATGCATGATCGTGCATCATGGTGTCGTGAGTCATATTCAATCCCTATTGATACCGTTCATGCACCGACGAGGCGATGACCTTTTCCGACAGGAGAATGAGCATGCTTGGGAGTGAATCATACGTCATCTTGAGGAATCTGACGTCCGGCATGAAATCTGCCTATCTGCGGCACCAGGAGGAACCTGCACGGCTGGCAGTTCCGCAAGACTGCATTCCCCACCTCTACGATTGTCTCTATGAGGGAATGGCAACTTGTATTTTGCTGCAAAAGGACGGTATACTCGGTACTGACGTCGACATTACGCACGCTCTGGTGATTATACTCAAGTGCGTATGGCTCCGTCTGTGTGATCATGTGTTGAATCCTAAAGAAGCAACTTCCGGCTCCTGCTTGAATTTAGTGCCCGCGGCGCTATGTTAAAATTATTAGTGAAGGGGTGGGGCCCCTCAGCTGCAGCAGCTAATCCACCACCCCTACCTACTACAGAGTGCGCGCTGCCAACTTAACAACTTGAAAGTCACTGAGATACCCAGAGGTGCCTCACGCAGAGAGCATCCCAGAGGGCTCCAGAGAGCTACAACACCAGTGTATAGTTCATATATATATATATATATATATATATATATATATATATATATATATATATATATATAAGGAAAAACGTTCAAGGACATTCACGTCATTTAATTCCTATAATAACTTACAATATCACCAACAAATTTCGTTGCATAACCAATGCCGGATCCTTAAAATCTGATACAAGCACCATCTTGTTCATTTATTTAGTGATGATACCTTGTTCGCAATACAGAAGGCATGGTACTTGTTAAATAAGATGTCCCAGTGTCACGAATATACATCTGAGCCACTTGAAATGTTATAAATGCAATCACGTCTCTGTTAGTAAAACAGTCTAATCCAACTTTTATAAGTTTCACCACTGTACCGTACTAAAACAGCCGTGCAGCAGCATCGACTTCACAGAGAGCATGTCCCGTTATAGGATGAGAGTTAGGTGCTCACGCCTTGTTGTCTATAAGGCACTAGACGATGGTGAAATTACTACATCTGCAGGTCTTGGAGTTCATGTTTCCTTCAGGGACCGTCTATGTTTTTTGGAGGTGTTCTGAACTTTACAGTAACTAAAACGTCTGCAGCAGGTCATCGGATGAATAACTATTGCTATAGTACCGAGTAGCACCGTGGTTCGGAACCCACGTTAAACTGTAGGTCCCCCTATAACTGGCTGGGTAAGTCAGTTCGAAGGTCGGAGGAAGGCAACGGCATACCACCTCCAAACAGGACCATGCCTAGTAAAGCACTGTGGTGTTCAAACCAATCTTCGGATTGTTGACTGCTTTACCTTTTATAGTACAGTACAATACTGAAACTGTTAAAAAAGTTGGAGGATTGGAGAGATTTAATAACAGAGACGTGATTGCATTAAGAACATTTCAAGTAGCTGAGGTGTATAACCGTGACAGAGGGATGTCATATTTTACAATTACCATACCTATTGTATTGAGGAAAAGGAATCATCGCAGCCGGCCGCAGAGGCCGAGCGGTCTGCGGCGCGCCAGTCACAATCTGCACGGCCGCTGCGGTCGGGGGTTCGAATCCCTACTTGGGCTTGTATGTTTGTGTCGTCATTAGTATAAGATAGTTCATAGGTAGTTTGTAGGTTTGGGGACTGATGAACTCGCAGTTAAGCTTAACAATTATTATAAATGTATCATCGCAAAATGTACCTGACACATTCTTTACCGGATAAAGATATATGGAAAGGCGATAGTCACACGGAGAGAAGGGAGATGACATAATGAAGTGGGTAAATATAAACTCTCTGCACATCATGACTTACTGTCCATAAGTAGTAGGGCAATTTGCAGCGGCAAAGAGAAGACTGTACAAGGTACGGTACCTTATATCCATAACGTAAACGCAACACTGCGCACATAACACTATATTCCGCCCGCGAAAGAAAGCCCGAGTTTCAAAACAGAGGCGCGTTCGCCCGCTCCGCTCGACGTAAAAGCGAGCGGAGGGAAAGCAATTTAGGCGTCTGTGCTGCTGCTGCTGTAGTGAGCGACGCAGCAGCCGGCAGCCGGCGGCGGCGATGGCGCGGCCGCCGTCTGACGTCTTCTTACGTCGCTTCCGGCGGCGCTTCAAAAGGCTCCTGCTATGAATTCGGCTTTGTGCGCGGCTGGCTGATTGCAAACAAAATGAATACTTGATTTCACGCGGCGCGCCCGTCCAAATGAGGTATACAAGAAGGGCTCCGTTTCGGAACTGGCGAAGGGAGATGGCGGGCGTTTCCCCTTTCTGGCTTCATTGACTCGGCGTGTACTGTATCTACTGACTCAATCCACAAAATTAAATTTTCATGTTTTATTCATTTACATGCTCGTTGGTGTTTCACAAATATCTTACGGGATATCTCAAGGCAACGTTATTCGTTAATCCAGAAGGATATATTCCTCAGGCTGTCACTATTCCACTTCGACTGGAGACCGCAATGAATCGCTTGATTTTCTTGGTGACAACTACGTATTGCTTTGTCAAACAGATCTCACCCTAAATTTCGGTGCGAGAATTTGGTTTAGTTAACTATAAAGGCTCCCCTGGAAGTAAGGCACTTAGGTAGAATTGGTCATTTCAGGTACTAAAGTTTATATCAAATACAACCTCTGACTATAAATTTCGGTTAATGAAGTCAGAACTGCCAACTGACGTCCGTGTTAGAGCCGCTTGAAGAAGTGCCTCTTCAGTTCGTTGGTTCTGAAACGACGACAGTGAAATGAACGAGCAAAGAAACAATTTCAAATTTTATGGAACATTATTTCCTGAGAGGTAACTGCGATCAAATCATTAAAGATAAACGTGAATCAATGAACGAAAATTAGTGATGTGGCCGGGAATCGAACCCCGACCTCCATGCTTATACTAGGGAGACGTCTTACCGTTATTTATTTATTTTTGTCCTATTGGTAGTTCTGTTCATTGCGGACGCTGATCGTATTTGTTCGTTGATGTTCGAAGTGTTCTTGGCTCAGTTGTTTTTATTACAGAGGGTGTTGAGGCCCCTGACCGGGCGCGCTGAGCCACGGCGCCCTGTAAACCGATAGACCACCAGCCCACTGACGATTAAGGCGCATCGGAATAGTTTAAGTACGGCTTTTCTCCACGTCACAAATTTTTATTGTGCTGTGTTCAATAGATAATTGTCACTACTGCCAAGGCTCTCCATGCAGCGGAATAGCATCTCTGCAACGGACATAGTGGAACATTCCTGCTAAGATGATATAAATATCAATTTAAATATAAATTGAGAAACCCTGAGACGGTTTATCGTCTCTTTTATGTCCAAGACACTAAAGATAAACGCGAAGCAATGAATTAAAATTTGTGACGTGGAGGGAAGTCGTACTTAGACTACTCCGAGGCGCTTTAGTCGTTAGCGGTGTGGTGGTCTAACGGTGCCGGGCGCCGTGGCTCAGCGCGTCCGGTCAGAGGACTGAACGCTCTCTGTAATAATAAAAAAAAGCTGAGCCGCGAACAAATCAAACTACAACGAACATACACAATCAGCAACCGCAAGAAATCGAACAACCCCTAGTGCAAAAAAAAAAAAAAAAAAAAAAAAAAAAAAAAAAAAAAAAAAAAAAAAAAAAAAAAAAACGGTGAGAAGTCTGCCTAGTAAGCATGGAAGTCCGGGTTCGATTCTAGGCCGCATTGCAAATTTTAATTAATTTCTTCACGTCTATCTTTAATGTCTTGGACATATCCGAGGCGAAAAACCGTATCAGGGTTAATCAATTTCTATTTAAAATGATAGCAACCAAAACATTTTCTGAATAATATAATAATTATAGCAGTCTAGATCGCAATATGATATTTATTTTATTGTGATGACCGGTTTCGATTAAGATCATCCTGAGATCATTTCCTTGCATAGGGTGATCTTAATTGATCGAAACCGTTCATCACAATGAAATAAATATCGTCGATCTAGACTGATATAATTATTATATTATTCAGATCAATTTAAAGTTTTGTATTATGCTTGGCGAGACACGTAAAGATTTGAAATCTTCATAATGGGCGCACCTTGTGAAATACTGCACGTCACGTATGATGTTTCATGTTTATTTTTTATGAATATGACTAACCACTTGACTCTGGTATACATGTATATCTTAATCATATATACCCTACAGTGGCTGCACAGGAAGTGATGCACCACTTTTCTTCTGCCGAAAACAATGTTCCAAAAGCGAAACGTTAGGTATGATTTGTCTGGCTTTCCCTAGTGCGTGGGTAAAGTTTCTGGCTCTTCCGACAGATAGCGAAGCTGCAATAAGGTTTCAAAGTGGCTCCTGTAAGTGACGTACGTTACATGCAGCGTGTCGTTATTGAATTTCTGCAGTGAAATAAACTGTGGGGAATATTCACAAAACTTTTTCGTAGTTTATGCTCTGTGGGACATCTTCTACCGACAGGTGTACAAGTGTGGAAGGAGGATTAGCGTTTAACATCCCGACGGCACCGACGACCCGACTCACACTGGGACACTTTTCTCAGGGATGATGAAAAAAAGCAGCAGTGCCGCAAAGGAAGTGTCTCGACATTTACCTTGAGTGATTTTGGGAAATCACCGGAAACTAAAATTAATATTTGCTGAATGCAAGTTTGAACCGTCGCGGGAGTACAGTTGCTGGCTCGGCACAGAGGGTGAGGACTCAAGACGATTCGGGGAGATAAAGGTTTTTCTGCTGTCGGAGAGAAGAGCCACGGCTGTGACAGGCGACTAGTTGCATCAGGTTGATGTTCTCGTTCCACTTCCACTACGAATTTCTCGTAAAGAACGTCGTGTTTCCTCCAGCGATCCCCATTTTACTACCCGGGGCATTTCTGGGACACTCGCGCATTGCTCGAACACACCTGTTTCGATCCTTGCTGCTCGCCTCTCAACTGCTTCCATGTCTTCTTTTAAACTGATCTGCTGCGGTTCCCAAACATTTGAGCAATACTCTAGACATGGTCGTATAGGAGTTTTATACGCGCTCGCTTTCCCAAAATTCTCCCAAAGTTGTCACTACCAAGTGTTTCCTTTATATTCTAATCCTATGCCTGAACCAACAAGCCACTACGACGTCTTCTTCACTTGAGACCATACTTGTAACTCAAGTATTGAAAATTGTATTCCCACCATATTTTTAACGCCTTGGCCGTGCCGATGTATCGGCTGCTATTTTGAACCTTGCTAGCAATATATCGTCGCAATATATTACTTACTAGCTATAGCTTATCTTTCATCGCCTTAGTATGAACGGCGCAGTAGTCTATAGAGGGGAAAATACTACTGCATTGCGACAACGGCGACTCCTGCGCGGTAGGCTTCTCTGTGCACCGCACCTGCCGCTGCCGGCGATGACGTGGACCGTGGACCAGAGCAACCCTTGCCCAGCTGCACCGCGCTGAAGCAACGTGCTGGCTGCGCGCGCCCAGCGCTGGGTAATAAAACGGGCCGTGTGATCGCGGCTATTGCAGGGATGAATGGCTCTGGTATAACAGCGCAGCCCCATTTGTAAAACGGCGCGGCTGCCAGAGTTATTGTTATGACTTGGTTAATAAGCCGCGGATTTGAGACGGCCGCCGGGTTCGGCGCAATATCGGCGTCGTAAATCTGGCACTCACCACCAGGGTGTACCACTGTCACTGTAAAACTCTTCAACGCGAGGCACAGTGGTGGCTGTCGGCCCACAGGGATCTGCACGTAGTTGGTGTAACAATACAGTAGCCAGCAGTACTGTGCGTATCCAAATTATTTTTACAATGAATCTGTTTTGATACTACAGTAAAATGTAGCTCGACTGTAGAGTGAGCTGATTTGATTTGATTTGATTTTTTTCAGGGAAGCCAAAACAGTCCTGGTCCAACCCGCCACTGCCCGCACCGAAATTAAGTTTATTGTGCAGTATTGCTCCCTGTGTATCTAGTAAAGCCAACCAATGCCCTTGAACAGTGCAAGGAGTCCCTTTACCAGTTCTTTATTAGACACAATTTCTTCGGGTCTGGTTGTCCCAAATGTTCTATGCCTTTTACTCTCCAATGCAATGCATTCGAAGATTAGATGTGATGCAGTTCTATCACTGTCACCACAGATCCAACATTTAGGGCCCTCTTCTGTTATTCCCATTGTCTGTAGGTGTTTTTTGAAATTCCCATGGCCTGTCAGCAATCGAACCATGAGTCTAATCTCTCTCCTGTTCAAGCCCAGGATTGCAGAGCTTCTTTTAAAACATGGCTTTCGCATCATTACCTTGCCATGTTTTGTTGGTAGACTTTGGTCCAATATTCTGCGTGCTGTCTTCTGAGCCAGTTACGTAGCTCCCATTTGATCATTGCTTTGCTGATTGTCAGGACAGGTTCCGGTCCAATAAATGGAGTCTCAGCCCCCATCCTGGCTAATCTGTCGGCATGTTCGTTGCCACTGATAGCGTGAGCTGAGGACCATAGGATTATTGAGTCGTAACCACATGTTTAATATATCCACATATATTTACAAAAACATATTTCCTAGTTGTAAGGCCAAAAAGTCATTGCTTCAGTAATCTAAATAAAAAACTGGAAAAATATTTTCACTCTGCAACAGATTGTGTGCTGATTTTAAACTTTCCTGCCAGATTAAAACTGTGTGCCGGAACTGCGATTCGTACCTGATACCGCTGTCTTTCACGCGCAAGCCTCTACCGACTGAGCTATCCCGGCACGCTTCTCGGTCTGCCATCACAGCTTTACTTCCGCCAGTACCTCGCCTCCTACTGTCCACACTTCACAGAAGTTCTCCTACGAAACTTGCATTACCGTACACGCGCATGCCGTCTTGTATTTTTGATACTTGTACCATGCTAAATCATATCACAATAGTGAAGATTTGGTAGAACGAGCGATTGCACTAATTTGCATTTTAAATCTTGTGGAAAGATGTTGATAAACAGGTGGAGGTATTCCTGCATATAGTGACGGTATTATCTGCCCAATTTACAAGTTGTATAGAGAATTTTAAACAAATTTGTAATTCTGTAATTAATGTGGGATGTCAGTTGTAGATCAAAAGCTAATTAAGTATGGAATACATAGCTTTTATAAAGTCCAATGTTGGTTTCATCAATACGGTACAGTTGTGTAAAAATAAGATGAGCTTATGTATTTTGTCTTTTATCGATGGAAAAGCACAAATACTGACGAAACAATTGTGCATTCAAAATGTGTGCAAACTGCATCATCGTGCTCGGTGTGGAAGTGTTACGCCTTTGCTTTCTCCTAACGTCACGGCCTGGTCACCATCGACTTTTGCTGCGAGATATAACCTGACGATATCTGTCAAGTAAACAGTCACGCTAGAACCTGATGTATTGCAAATAGAAATTATTCCTAATAGGGATACCTTTCCTAATCCAGAAATTATTTTTGATTAAGACGCCAGACTCTGATTTACTATTTACAGGAAAGTAAATTGAAGGTTATGAATTCGAGTCAGGTCTTGTCGGAAGTGTGGGGCCCGAATAAAGAAAGAAAACATGTACATTCATTAATATCTGGTGTGGAAGCAAACGTTTAATAACCGAAAACTAGCTCCAAAATTATACACGGTGTTTGATGGTCAAGGGAATAATATAAACGAATAAGAAGAGAAAGATTCCCACTAAATAAAAGAAATTAGAACTTATTGTAATTTAAATGGCTAGAGGTCGTTTGTATGTCTGTCTGCCTGCCACAACAAAAACTTGGCGATATAATGAACTGCATACCACTTTGATGTTGTGAAGCTGTGCAGCTATTGAACATATATTGTTAGCACCCCACGTACATAGGGAGACATGACCATCATAATAAAATAAGAGAAATCAGATCGAAAACTTATAGATTTAGGTGTTCCTTTTCCCACGAGCTATTAGAGAGTGGATGTATAGAGAAATATGAAAGTGGTTGGATGAACACTTTGCCATTCACTTCAATGTGATTTGCGGAGTATCCGTGTAGATGAGATAATAGACGGTTGTACATGAATTGAGGTAATAGTAGTTACTACTAATTGTTAAAAAGTGATACATTACTGAGAAAAGCTGTTATCATCTTAGTTATTTATCCAGGAAGCACGTAATATTGAAGTATGTGTGTGCCAATTCTAAAATTTTTGATACAGATCAAAAAGTATGTTAAATTCCGCAGTTCTTTTTCCTTCTTTTTCTTTTTTTAAAGAACATAATATAGTTACATGACAAACCTTACCGGAAAAGTTACACCATGTTCGAGCTATGTTTGACATACTCATCAATTGAAATAAAGTCATATCGTCAGATCTATTTTTGTATTTCTGTTTCGTAGAAGTCCACTGGCTGTGAATTCACACAGCGTGTGGCAGTCGTCTTCAGCACTTCATCACTGTCTAAATGGTTTCCGGGCGATAGGAATGTACTGAGGTGCAAGGCAGGATAGAAATCGTTTGGATCAAGATGAGAACTGTATGCTGGTTGATCAAATAACTCTAATCCGAACTTCTGCGAAACATGTGTATGGAGCATTGTCATTACCTGCAGTAAGAATTCCACGTCTCGATCCTTTGGCCAGCTGTTCGACAACGACCAAGGGCTAAAGATGACTGTCACAGGTATCCTGGTTTTCTTTTTCTTTGGTTTTCTCTTTTTTTATGTAATCATGAGTTCGTACGTACAGTGAAGATTCAGAGTAACTAGCTACGGACTATTAACTGAACTAATCGATCCGCGTGACTATATCACAGCTCGTAAAAAACGTTTGCTGTTACGATACACAGCTCCTGTAAAAGGAGTTACCCTCTAATCTGACTCATGCTATCAACTCCGCACTGTTTCATATTGCAGACCAACATTAGAGCCCACGTCCCGTCATTATTCAGTTTGCTGTGGCCATATTCGGCACATCTGCGACTGTCACGCGGCCTATTAGAGAAAGACAGAGACGCACTCGGGATTATTATTTCCGGGCGGTGAAAATCGAAGTCGGAAATGATGGTAATATTACCTGGATGGAAATGGGGCGCTGGTTAACGATTCGAGAAGGCGCGTGCGCCCATTACGAGCGGCAAAGTGGCAGGTGGCAGCACGGTGCTGCAGTCTGGTGGCGGCCACTGGTAATGGAGACCTGGGGTGCCACTGTGGCCAGTTCCCCCTCTGGCTCTGCCCGGCCACTCGCCACGGGCAGCTGGTTTGTGTTCGGCGAGACCTGTGTGGTGTGCCGCCTGGCAATTTACGGTAGTCTTCCGTGCAGATGGCGAGGGAGGGAGATTTAATTGGAAGTATCTCGTAGCACCCATCTTTGTTAACTGCTGGTTTGCTTCCCTGCAGCTGACGTTCTTCCATCTGCACACATTACCGTCTCCCCAGACGTACGGTTCATGTAATAGCGCTCGCTTTCTCTGTGTGAGTTTGTGTTTGTGTGTATGTGTGTGTGTGTGTGTCGTAATATACAGGGTGTTACAAAAACGTACGGTCAAACTTTCAGGAAACATTCCTCACACACAAAGAAAGAAAATATGTTATGTGGAAATGTGTCCGGAAACGCTGAATTTCCATGTTAGAGCTCATTTTACTACTTCTCTTCAAATCACATTAATTGTGGAATGGCCGGCCGCGCTGGCCGAGGGGACTGAGGGGCTCCAGTTACGGTCTGCACGGGCACTACGGTCGGGGGTTCGAATCCCCCCCTCGGGCATGGATATTTGTACCGTCCTTAGTGTTAGTTAGCTCATAAGTAGTTCGTAAGTTTAGGGACTGATAACCCCGTAGTTAAGTCCCTTAAGTTATAGAAACATTTAAACATTTTTGAACAAATTGTGGAATGGAAACACACGGCAACAGAACGTACCAACGTGACTTCACTTTGTTCTAGGAAATGTTCAAAATGACCTCCGTTAGCAAGGATACATGCATCCACCCTCCGTCGCTTGGAATCCCTGAGGCGTTGATGCAGCCCTGGAGAATGGTGTTTTGTATCACAGCCGTCCACAATACGAGCACGAAGATTCTCTACATTTGGTAGCGTAGACCAGAGCTTTCAAATGACACCATAAATGAAAGTCAAGAGGGTTGAGGTCAGGAGAGCGTGGAGGCCATGGAATTGGACCGCCTCTACCAACCCATTGGTCACCGAATCAGTTGTTGAGAAGCGTACGAACACGTCGACTAAAATGTGCAGGAGCTCCATCGTGCATGAACCATATGTTTTGTTGTACTTGTAAAGGTACATGTTCTAGCAGCACAGGTAGAGTATCCCGTATGCAATCATGATAACGTGCTCCAGTGAACGTACATCCGAAGATTGGTTTGAACACCACAGTGCTTTACTAGGCATGGTCCAGTTTGGAGGTCGTACACCGTTTCCTTTCTCCGACCATCGTTCGAACTGACGTACAGTTTAACGTGGTTTTCTAACCACGGTGCTACTCAGTGTTTTCCACATTACACTTCTTTCACCTCTGGCAGTGTTGTTAAAGTGACAGATAAAAATCCTAGGACCCGGGACTTTTGAATTTGTAGTCTGGCACTCTACCACTGTGCTATAGAGTCACACACACACACACACACACACACACACACACACACACATATATATATATATATATATATATGTGTGATGTGGGCACTACGGCAATTGTGGGTGTTTAATGTGGTTAATGCGACTCCTTGCTCAACGCGGGTTCGTATCCTGGCTCGGCTCACAGTTTGACTTACTTATTATGTAAGCTGTTATGTTTTTAACTTATGTATTTTTTTATATAGTGACTAAGTGCAATGCTGCACTTGTTATTTTATACCCAATTTTATTTAACAAGATGACCGGATTATAACATATATGTGACCAGATGATGGTGACACAATGCAACGAAACCGGTCGTCATTTAATAAGTTGTTAGTATGCGATCTTGGCTTGTTATTTTGAAAACTATTAAATAAATAAAAATGGAAAATAAATAATAATTTATGAAATTTAGGAAGACGTTTTACTCTGACCCTGTACACAGTCTCACACGCGTGGAAACCAGTAACAGCTCCTAGAAGCTAGCAATATGAGACATTTCGTAGCTCGGAGCCTCCACGTTTGAGAGAAAAGCCCTTAGTAGAGTTCTAAGGCGTACCTGACGTCGCGTAGCAACGGAAAAGGGTCGAAGAGGAAGACGCGGGTGGAAGCCTGAGTCGACACGTGCGGCGCTCGAGTGTCTGCGGGACTGCTCTCCACTCTTACCTCACTCCCCCCCCCCCCCCATTCCCTCCCACTCCCTCTAACAGAGACCACTTTTCGGGGCGTTTCTTGCTAAGCTTTCTTTTCCTGCCTGTGACGTCCAATTGATTGGCGCTCTACTCGCCGACTAACTCCCAACTGGCAGCGCTGTTGTTGGGTCGTTATCCTCTCTTTCCTAGAAGACGAAACAAGTCCTGCGATCGTTGTTTCGCTCACTGATTCCCGGTGTAGGATTTTTTAACAAATGTTTCGTGAAACTAATGCGAAACAATTTGAAATCTTTCGAGAATAAAATTATTTGAATAATTAAATCAGACTGTTCAAAAGCAATTAGTAGTGCTGCGAAAAGCTGGTTAGTTCGCAAAGTTTTTTATTGCCATGTGTCTTGTACAGGGCGACTTCGTAAACGATTTCCGTTATTACCATCATCGGATTAATATCTACAAAAATGAAACTATTTTAGAAATGGCAAATAACAGGAAACATTTTTTGCCGGCAGGTAGCACTGTACAGCGTACATTGGCGCCATGGCGATTATGATTAACGTCAAGGATGGCTTCACGTATCATATGTGATGTAAGAATATACAAAAATAATAGAAAGATATCAGTAATTTGAACATTTGGTCGTTAGTTATTATTATTATTATTATTATTATTATTTTTAATTTACCAGCCTATAAGTTTGTTGAACTTCGAAATAAACTCGGTTGTTATCGTTCCAGAATGAAACATCCCTTAGGCTGTGACTAAGCCATGTCTCCACCATATCCTTTTTTCCGGGAGTGCTAGTCTTGCATGTTGTGCGGGAGAGCTTCGGTGTAGTCCGGAAAGTAGGAGGCGAGGTAATGGTGGAAGTAAAGTTGTGAGGTGGCATCGTGAGTCGTGTTGGAATATCTCAGGCGGTAGAGCGCTTGCCCGCGATAGGCAAATGTCCCAGAATGGAGTCCCGGTTCCGGCACACAATCTTAATCTGCCAGGAAGTTTCAAATCAGCGCACACTACGCTGGAGAGTGAACTGTTTCATTCAAGAAGTGCTATAATCACGGATAGTGATAGTACTCCAAGTACGATAAGCATTAATGTCCCTATTGTTGAAAGATTCAAGGCCACCCTTTTTAGCATCATCAAGCCTAAGAAGGGCGAAAGTAAACAATCCAGAATCACCAAAATCTTCAACAGTTTTATACTAAAATTAAAAACAATTCCAAAAAAAATGTAACGGAATCACTTAAAATATCTTTCTCAGTCTTGGTTGTAAATCCTGGAGTAAAAAACAAATTATCTACGGCCATATATGCAGGCAGACGACTGCGCCTGAATCATATCCTATAGCGAGACATCTCTGTATTGCTGTTGCACGCGCGGCTGCTCGGCAACTGGCGCTGCATCTACTGTGACTGGTTTAATCTATAAAATAGAATGTATGTTGTATGTCATGTAGTAAAGTATGTAATACTGTTCTTGTTTCCTTGTTACACGATAAATACAAATGTCGTGTTTCTTAATGTCAGTCTGATCAGCGACTGACTGCATCGATGCCTTCAACCAGCTTAACGATTTTTCGAGATATCTGAAATATCTGGTATTTGCCATGTGTATTTGCCATAACACATGTTTCATAATGCCGGAAAACATTGACGCCAGCAAGTTTTCAGAGCTAGTAATTATTCAACGCAGCAGGCAGTGGTATTACTGGCTAAATTAACATTCTTTTCAGGACGGCTGTCAACAGCTATGGTGATATGTTTCTGAACAGACGACCGAAATGAAAAAGGAAAAGTAATGCAGAAATGTGGTAGATTACAGACAAGCTAGAGGCGGACGGATAGAGAGAGAGAGAGAGAGAGAGAGAGAGAGAGAGAGAGAGAGAGAGAGAGAGAGCGAGAGAGCGCTGGGAGAGAGGTGCGGGTGAAGATGTAGAGTTACCCACTCGCTCGGACAATTTAGATTATTTCTTGGTGTGACTTTGTACGCTTCAGAGAGGGAAACAAAAAAGCAGTGCCGGCCGCTAACGACACAAAAGAGGCCGCGGGATTGAATTCCACTTGCGGGTCTGGTGCCGGCTTATTCCTTTGAACGCCGGCCGCTCCCACAAAGGCGACCCGCGCGGCTTATATGCATGCAGTTTTATACTGTCACAAACAATCCAATTGCTGCTCTGCGAAAGGACACAAAGCGGCCGGTGGAACCAGAACCAGAACCATCCCCCCGCCACAGGCGCGGCTGGGAACCCGGCGTTTGAGTGGGCGGGGCCGTGCGGACGCCATTACCCCCGTCGAAGGACTCTCGTCATCGTCGCACGCGAAAAATACACACTTCCACACCGCCACTGAAACCAGGCTGGCGAACTTTAATTACCGTGCGTATCGTACACTGCAACCATATGTCATTATTGTGCTCTAGCAGAGAGATTGATTGAGATAGAGGGCGAGACTGGGTTGGAGATAGTAACTGACCTCTTCTGTACTTAGATTTTTAATTCGTATAGTATAGATGGGTTCTGAATTTTAGTTGGGTTGTCTGTTGAAATGGTAGGTTGGTACTCCTGCATTTTATTTTTATTATTTATTTATTTATTTATTTTTACGTAATAAATTGCTGTCTTCTATTTACTATGAGAACCTCCATCGTCTTTAATTTCATTCTAGCTAGGGTTGCTATACTTAAGGAATCAAAATCAAAGACATTTTTGCCAAGCCATGTTGATGAAACCGATAGCACCTACCATATACTGAAGAACTCGATACCACCCTCTATACTGAAGACCCCGATATCACCTGCTCCAATACTGCAGATCCCGGTACCACCAACCAAGTACAGAACAACCCCATACCACCCCTCTACCTTTGACTCATGACGTCATTTTTATTTCACAATTCGATTGACGACATCAAAATTCCACTCCAAGTCCCGGTAGCTGAATATTTAGGTTAAACAAAGACAAAGAACGTAAGATACGTACAGCAAAGAATTTGTTAAACAACTGCGAGAAATTGCAATATCCACGGACAATCTATTATCGCACATATCCGCTCTCACTCTTCGAAACAGCCGAAATATACCGAATTGTACCATCATATCAGCAGTTTTGCAACGGCTAACGTCTAGACAGCAAGGAGTAGTGGACTTCTTGATCGAAGAGCGGAAGCCAAACTGAAGTTAAAAAAATTGCAGCTTTCCACTATTTTCGCAAACATTTATCTCTCCGTCCAAGACACCCTACTTCTCGTATAAAATCGCGGACTGTCCGCGAAATCCGCGACGTATGGCAACCATTATTCTAGCCTGTTTTTGTAAATTAAACTTTTATAATGATCGATCACGAAATTTCTTTTTACTCAAGGGGTTGATATTTGATGTAACAATACTTGAAACTTTTATCTTCTCCCGGTTAATTAAATTAAATTGGAGCCAGTTACAAAAAAGAATCTATCTTACAGTTTATGATAATATTGTCCTTGCAGTTAAAATTTTACTTTGGGTCTCTTTCGCCTCGTAGCTAATAATTTATTCATTCCACACATACGATTTATTTAAGAGTCAAAGGTATTATTTACAGTCACTTTCATAACTATTCCACAGATGCTGTTAAGGTCTCTAATTACGAAATAAACTTGTAAAGACACTTTTTTAGATCACTTGTCTATATATTTTCGTAAAGCTCAGTTCACAGTTATTACACTTGGAAAAGACACACGTAGCATAATTTACAGTTCGGGAATTCAGTTCCTCAAAATTATTGATTTCTTGCACAATATTTTTGCTTTAGCTTACAGTTCGTACCAATACCGATTTCTCCTAAAATAATTTTTATAATTTCAGTATCAATTATTCTTGAAGAAACTACTGTTCAGATCTAACTGACTTAGTTCATACTAACATAGCGAGGCAGAATTTTAACACTATTTCCTGTCACCTAACCTCCGAACTAAGATTCATATGTATTATTACCATGAAGTAGGCTACGTTGTATTTCGATATCAAATCTGACTTTACCGAAAGTTCCGTGCATTACGATAACTTAACTTTGAGTGAGATATTTAAAGTTAACGCGATCTTTACTCATAGAGATAAATCAATACAGAACTCATAGAGAGCTAAACTTAGAGAGATAGAGAGTAACCCAACTGCGGGTGATATTTATAATAATATTCTGACAAAAGATGGCTGTGTTTTGGCAACGTTATTTTATGCCTTTTTGCTACTCTGATTAACAAAGATGGTAATTAATTTTCCTTTTAAATTTGAAAGATACACTAATACTGCCTCGTAAAATAATAAAAATATTTACGAATGACTGAAATGTGGCGACCCTTATGCTACGATCGCCATGTGATGTTATAAAAAAAACGGAATATGATCAAGAAAGATGAGGACTGACGGGAGTGGAGAGATAGGTCACAGGAGGAGTTGGACACTGAGGTGGAGGAAATGTATGGAGAGAAGGAAAGGAGATGAGCAGAGAGATGGGAGCAGCGTAAGAGTAACGGAGGAGGTTGGCTAATAGAGACTAGAAGAAATTTATAATGTCAGAAATAAAGTTTTTTGCACCAACTTCCAGCGGTTGGTGGAGCAACCAACTTTAAAAATGAGATAGAAGAAGGAAGAAAGTGTAGAGTTTAACGTTTCGTCGACACTGTGGTCATTTTGGATGGTATACACGCTCGGAGTGATAATTGAAGGGTGGGGAAAAAAATCGACTGTGCCTTTTGAAATGAGTGATCTTGGCATTCTCTTTGAGTTACTTAAGAAAATCGCGGAAAATCTTGATAATCATAGGCGGCTTTGAACCGGCGTTATTCAGAAAGCAAGTCCTATGTGTTACTACTGCGTCACCTCGTTCGGTGAGCAGGCAGAATAGTCTGTAGCAACTGTTCAAAGCGACATATTAACAAGCACACAGTCGATCGATTGCAGGTATTACTTTTATTGACGAGCAACTGACTGGCTGTGTGCTTTTAAATCTGGAGAATATACAGCCATTGTTTCGGAACTGTACTATGCGCTATTAATAAAACGTGTCAGCTGTATCACGCAATAGTTGATAATAGGTAATAACAACGCAGCCCTCACTTCGGAGTTTAATGCATTAGTTAATTCACTTTAATCTTCACAAATTTCACTGTTTTAAACTGTAGTGCAGTTGTCAAGGGCAGAACGCACGCACATACATTAATTATAGGAGTGGACGAATTAACGCGATACCTTACACAGGCACAATATTTATTCATTAATATGCAGATGGCCAGTCATTAGCTTTTACTCTTCGAGTAACGGATCCGTAAAGTGCTTGATCCCAAAGTTCTGCCAATTATTTAGAGCCGCGGCGAAATGGCCGTGCGTATTGAGGCGCTATGCTCCGATGCGCGCGGCCGTTCCCCGTTGGGGGTTCGAATCCCGACTCGGGAATGGATGTTTGTGTCGTCTTTAGTATAAAGTAGTTCACAAGTAGTTTGTAAATTTAGGGACTGATGACTCCGCAGTTAAGTCCCTTAAGCTTAACAAACATTTGAACATTTAAATAACAACACACAAGTATCGCTACTGTTCCTTACTCGTGACTTGAATTTGCACGTATTATAACGTACAGATAATACTAACTATGGTTGAGGGTTCACGGCTTGATGAACGTACCATATCCTAGACCTTCAAGCATCGAAAGTTTTTCCTGTTCCATCTCGTACTAACTACTCTTTCCTCTTATCTTTCTTCTATTAAAAACAAATTTATGCTTTACTCTCATTTTACAGCCCAACTTAAATAATTACGGACGGGTAATAATCTAGGTTAGTAAGTGGAAAAATATGACCAAGGTGGCGGGATCTGTACTTGCCTCTTATTCTTTACTTCTTCTTCTTAAATTGAATGATCCTTTTATATACACCCCTAAGCTAATTACGTCATAAGGTAGTTTGTTATAGCCCCTGTGTTCCCTTTTTCTACTTCTATATCCCATAGAAATTATTTAACTGAAAATATTGAAATTACTATTTTATGTTTAATTCCACCAGTTGTTTAAGATGTAAATTTGTTAACCTTAACTGAAAGAAGAAATTTTTCTCTTGATTCAAAAGTTCACAGTGTAAAATATGATCTGTTTTAGTACCTACACAGCAGATCATTGTAAATAACGACGAATAAAGAAATAAGTAACAAATAAGCCGTTCGCAAAATACTAGACAATAATACTGTGGAACTGATGGTCTACTTAATGTTAAAATGTTATCATATTTCGTTTCTAGAATATTAATTATTTGAAACATTAATTTTTGTCGTGGTATACTGTCGAGGAACACCGATGCTTACTCGCTAACTAAACGGTGCACGGGATGCCGCACTAGCTAGGAGCAGAATGACATTTAGAGTTGCCGCCCTGCCAAACACAGAGTGGCATTCTCGTCAAGACGAGGATGACTTTATTATGTAACCAAGTTATTGGATGGAAGTGCGGTATAAATTAGTGATTTACACTGTGCAAGATTATTCTCTGTCTCGTAGCGGTTTTGATAAACTGAATCACCTACATGAACATCTTCGCTGCGGTGTTTCTATTTTCCTCATTCTACTTTTTTCGTTGATCATACTTCTTTTTTTTTATAGAACCATGCTAGTGGATAGCAGTACGACATGAAGATACCTGTCAGTACTATGCGTGACTTACGTACATTTGTTAACCTTCTAATTATCGATAAAAGATTTTGTCATGTAAATTAATTTCAAGACTAATCAGAATGTTTGCAGTATTCATTGTGTATAAAAAGCATATCATTAATCACAAATTTATTGTGGAATCTTTTTTAATGTTTTACCAAGATAGCTTTCTTATTTACCACAATGACCGGTTTCAACTGAACTCGCAGTTCTCATAATATCTGTGGAACTGTGGTATATGTAATCATGAGAATAATGTGTAGCTCCATCTATACGGCTTTCCGTGGGGTTGTCAAATACACAGAATTGCATTGTCACATAATAAGAACGAAACATGGCCCTCAAATTGCATACATTTATCTTTTCAATTTTTTTATCTATCGGACAGCTGCTTGCTCATTAGTCCGTAGCTTACTAACAACTTAAACTACGTTATACTAACATAACGACAACACAAACACCCATTCTCGATGGGGACTCGAAACTCCGATGGCGAACGGCCGCAGCACAAATTTATTTTAAAGTATTTTTCAGAACATTTGTAACTGCTAGGAAGAGATAACGGTTGTTCTTTGTTGGTGGATATTAGAGTATTCAGGATATTGGAATTATGATTTCCTTCTATATACAATAAGGGATGTATCACGAACGCTCAATATATGTCTCAAGTCAATTCGTCTACAGTTATTTAACCTGTCTCACATGCAATTTCAGCCGAGTACAAAGGTAGCCTACGGGAGCTACCTCATCTGAAATTAAGAACCTGCAGATGTTACACACGGAACTTTATCTGTAATAGATCGTAAAATTGACTGTTACATTAGACACAGAACTGCTGGCAATTCCATATTCGGTAGTGGAATCTCCGTTCGGTGCAGAGAGACTCATTCCCAGGACTGTCTCTCTTATGCCAAAGATGAACTCAATGATTACAGGTTCACAGAATTGCAGACCATGAATCGAAAATCTACGAGCTACATCGAAACCACAACGTCTAGCCTGTGATTTAAAGAAACAAATAAACTGTTATCTTTCAGGATTTTTCCAACAACTTATCGAACCTGACGAGAGACTTTTAAATTTCATAGGGTCATAAGAGAGAGTTTATTTGAAATAATTTATTATCTCCGACTTATTGATTTTATTTATTCATTCATTTATTACTTTGCAGACACCAATAAACCCGTGCTTCAGACAGTGCAAGATTATTCTGTTTTGATGCACCGTAATCACCTCCATGAATCTCGCCGCTATTCTGGTGGCCTCATTCGATTTTTTTCCGTAACTGCCCTAAGCCGGCAGGGTGATTTGAATAAGACCATAAAGCCTTCCCGTTTAGCCAGCGGTTGCAAGATGCACGGTAGAGAGAAAAAAAGTGGTCCATTCCAGGACAAAGCAGGACGCAGGGCAGTAGTGGTTGTGGAGGTGTGGGTTGAGGCAGAACCACGAGGCGCTGCGAGGTAAGGCAGCGGGCACGAGCTACGAATATCCGTTTTCGCTGGATGCTATGAAATTCAATGAGCAAAACTTACTCATTCTGGCGGAATGTATAAGTTGCGTAAACTATCGAGGGTACCACCGCGGTCGCCGGGACAGGCGGTAAGAATGGCCGGTGGAGGGGCGGGGGAAGCGGGACAAGATTTTCTTGTCGGAGAAGGGGTGGTCGGGAGTAGGGGGTTGAAGAGTGTAAAGGGAGGTGCAGGGAGCTGCAATGGGCGCGCCGCCGAGCCCCTAAAACATTATACGCGGCCGCGTCGCTTCCGTTGGACTTGCAAATGCCTGGAGGCGGCGCAGTGGGCCACCGAGCTGCGCGGCGCGCGGCCGGCCGACAGAGGCGACGCCAGCGCCGCGGCGGCCGCCCTGGGCACTAGCGCATTTGCAAGCCACATTAGCGGCGCCAGATTTGCCCCGCTGGCAGCGTGCCCGCCGCCACACACCACGAGCCAGCCCTTCTTTTCTTTTCATCGCTCTGCAGCTCTGTGGTAGTCGCCGTCTCTTTCAAGAAAAAGAGGTGCGTCTGTCGTCATAGGTACCAATGTAGAAGTAAAAAAGCATCATTAGCTTTTACCAAGAAATGCCGGGAAAGTTTCATGGTTTTTTTAAACAACTTTAAACAGTGAGTCGTCTTATGTGATAATATAGATTGTTCATTTTTTTTTTTTTTTTTTTTTTTTTTTTTTTTTTTTTTTTTTTTTTTTTAAAGATTACCTGACGTCGTCTGGTCTGGAGGCGATCAATTGGTTTTATAGTTTCCACATGATAAGCCAAGATCGCAAACTAACAATTTATTAAGTGACGACCGGTTTCGGTGCACTGTGTCATCATCATCTGGTCATATATGACAGCTGTCATGTTTTTAGTCACTATATAAAAAATACGTAAGTTAAAAACATGACAGCATGATGGTGACACAGTGCACCGAAACCAGTCGTCGCTTAATATATTGTTAGTTTGCGATCTTGGCTTATCATTTGGAAACTTCAATTTTTTAATAATTATAATAATCACAGTTGATCGCTGCAGCCCGCGCCACATTAAAAAGAGTGGGTGTATGCATTCTTAGTACCAATATAGTGGCCTGTGGCACGGTCAACTTTCACCTCGTCACTGGGGCGGATCCAGGACGGCCTGCTTATGGGCAGGGGGGTGAGTGAGTTGATGTAAGAATTCAAAATGTCTGTAAATCTATCGGACCAAACTCTGGTCATCAGCTTACAAACTACTTAAACTAAACTAACCTAAGGACAACACACACACCCATGCCCCAGGGAGGACTCGAACCTCCACGGCGAGTAACCGCGCGCTCCGCAGCGAGACGCTTTAGACCGCTCGGCTACTCCACTGCGGCATTTAAGAATTCTCCAGTGAATATGCCTTCAACACTGGCGTCACTAGTCTGACGACGGTTAGTGGAGGGAGGGGGGCGGGGAGTGACCTTGAGTCGTAAGTAATAATCGTTAATCTGTTTGTAAATCGAAAGGTAAAAAATGCAGCCTTTGGTCGCAAAAATAAAATTCTTTAACCTGGTTTCGGCAGTAACTATGATTGCCTTTATCAGGCTCCTCCGTGCAGGCGTGCAGCCCATAGTGGCTAACTCTTTCTAAAAACTTTTTTTTTTTTTTTAATTTTGTCATGTAAGCTTTACAGCTGAGTTGTAACTTTTGTTATATGACTTGTTTTCATTTATAATTTCTGATGAAAGCAATCATAGTTATTGCCGAAACCAGGTTAAAGAATGTTATTTTTGTGACCAAATGTTGCATTTTTATACTTTGACGTTGTAACGGTCGCTCACATTAGCAGCTACGTTCAAAATTTTTCTGTTTGTATATATTGTCTTTCATAATGCCCTCACTTTGCAGTAAAGTGTTAAGAAAATTAATGAAATCAATTTTGCTGCGACTCCAAAATTCCTAAGTAAAGAAGGTGAATGTAACTCTTTTTGTAAACATCTTAGTAGTAAGAAAAAATATTTCTGGAAAATCTTATTTTTTAAAGGCAATAATTTTGAAAAATCAAACTTACTTAACTATTGAGATAAAGCTTCCGAGTTTACTATCTTTTAAAATAAGTATTTTTTCTCCGAAATATATGTAATTCGTCTTTTACCTATTACTTAATTACCTTTTGAGGTTGTTGAGCTAATTTATAAACTGTAGCAAACTAGTTGACGATCTCTGTCTTTTAAACTATGTCTCATCAAAATATTTGATAAAATTCGAATTCAAAAGTTCTTTTTGACATTGACATACAAAAATAACTAATGGCAAACAGACTCTCTGGTGATAATTCTCTGAACATCTCAAACAAGTAGAAATACGTACCTAACAAGTTTACGGTAATAGCGTGTACTCAAAACCACTTGTCAAAAGCCTTTTCGTTAATATGCTCTTAAACAGTTGGCGGAATGCCATTGTGGAGACCTATGAAGTGGTTAGAGGTGTGGCTGGTGACAGGACAACAATTGCACTTGTTATCTGTCACATCTTATGAAGTATGAAAGCTTATTAGAGCCATTAGAACTGCAGTTTTATGAATGAAACACGTCAATCACGAATAAAGTGTTACAGGCGGTGCAATTGGCTAAACGATGTTTGCTAAACGAAGTTATTTATGTTACTAAGATTTGTTATTCTTTTACAGCGATAGTTTTAACCACTAATATTTTCATAACTTACTTCAAATCTGAAATTTATGTTTAAAACGGTACAACTTTTTCCCGAACAACATTTTGAATCTCTAGTGGCAGCAGCTGACCCTCTTTGACGACGTCCTTGTCACATATTATTTCTGAAATAAGCTATTAATGCGAGTTCGAGACATTACCAGATTTTGTAAAACTGAAGTACAGAAATTTTGGTATACTACCATGACAATTTTTTTATTTTTGAGTGAATTTTACAAATTCATTGTTCTTAAATGCGACAAAAATTAACATACAGACTAATGTAGTGGTTTCCTTTCTTACTTTTGGCGAATCTGTCAATTATATTGTCACTCATAACAGTAATATTATTGTGGATGCTCAGTGAAGCTAATACAGTCAGCCGATCTTGACCCATTTTTTACCATATATAAGTCTTCAACATGCGCAGAGAAGAAAAGACCTTTCAGCTGAATCATTGCTTGCTATAGCGTGGCTAACAATTGGTGAAGATCATGCACAAGCCAATAGACTAGACTGCAGTGCATCGATAGCTTCCGCATGTTTGGTAGGAAGTCATAAACAGGAGTATAAGGTGTATAACTATGGGTGACTTTGTCACTAGTCATTACTGAGAAAGATGATAGTTCTCAGTGCCTTTTATCCAGCCGTTTTAGCATTAAACACTGTTTCCAGAAACTTCACTGATTTTTTTTTTTTCCTTTTTTACAGGTATGACTTCGTGGCTTTGAAACCCGGTCGTTTGCCGTTCAAGTGATAAGGTAACCTATCGCTAACTTTTTTAATACCGCTGTTTTCACCAAATTAGTATTCCTGGTAGACAATATTTGATGAATAATCAAGCTCAGCTCCTAATCTTTCTGTTAAGTACTCAGTGGTGATTTCAACACAAGTTTATTCCAACTTCCACTATGTACAACTTCTATAACTACGGAAAGGCACATTTACAGAATTCGTCATACTGAGGCGCCATAGGCGTATAGTCTTTTGCAGCGATATGATGATCTTCTGATTCCTTTTCTGCCGGGATGGTTGCGGTGTCGTAGGTCCATACGAATTGCGTCGGAGGCAGTCTAGCTGACCTTACACAGAACAGTGTTGACCAATCAGCGAGCAGGCGGATTGTTCTTTAGAGCCTCAGTCTGCAGAGCGCCATCTGTGAAATAGAAGTCCGTGATTATTTTCTTGGAGCCCGTGTTTGTCATCGGATATTGGAGCAAGCTGAGTGTGGGATACCTTGCCGACTCAGGTGTGTTACGGGACTGCCAGCTTTCCAGCGCTTCTATAGCTGGCAGTACAGTGTTTAATAGGATCTCCCATATATACCTCTTTGTTGATATATAATTTTATGCAAGGTGACCAGCTGCATATCGGTGTCATTAGATACGACTCTAAATTCCATGTAAGAACTTGTATTACGAATAGATTAAGTACTTAATTCGTCAGTACCATTTTTAACCTTCATCCGATTACGCAGGCGGCAGATTGCCGCCCCCTAGTTTTTATTACACATCAGTACTTAACTTTACAGTTAGACGACGGTGTCATATAGATGTATTATCTACTTAGACCTTCCTCCGCTAGACGTCGTTGTCTACGATCTCGTATGGCCCGTTAACGTGCTTCAGTAAGTGTCGGAAGTTCACATCCTGATAATTTCGACAAACTCTGCATGGAACTCATGGAAGGAAATTTGAAAGATAGTGCAAAATAATGTATCTTCCCAAAGACCAACCTCTTTTTTGGAAACCCTTCAGAGAAGTAGACGAAAGTAATCAGTCAGCAGAATTCAAATCTAGAGACGCATGCCGCAACCAACGACTCATTTGTTTCATTTGTGGGACCAAAGAAAACCACAGAAGACGTGCCACAATTGTAAAAAATACATTTGCAAAAACCACTGCCAAATGATATGTGATGATTGTATTCGTAACGGAGGAGACAGAGGAGACGAAGCGTGTGATGACTGATTTCATGTCAATTTCCACAAGAATATGATGCTTTAAAAATTTAATTTGTGTAATGTTTCTTAATTATTTCTTTATAGTAATGTCTATGTAATGAGTAAATTACTCTGTGAAACAATGAATTCTATGTCTGTGTTTATATACTACAAAAATTTAATAAACTTTAGTCATTATTATTAAACGTATTTCATTCTAAGCAGAGTGTATTAAATCAATCAACACATTAACAAAACCAAAACTCAGAAGTTATTGATGTTCCAAAAAATAAATAAATAAAATAAAAAATCATTGCATTGAAGAAAACGTGAAACGGGAGCGTAACTGTGACAAAAATAAATAAACAAATAAAGCCTGATCGGATGAAGGTTAAACGAAAACTGACACAGATATGTTTAGGAAACTCCAGTGATAAACGCTGAAAGAGTGAAGTTCATCATGATTTGAGTTTCTGTCAGACTTACTGAGCGTACGTTTCTCGTAAAGTCAACCCATGTATTGCCTCCTCCTATGTATAACTCTCGCAAAAATGTGATTAGGGATATTAAATCCAACGTGGAGGTTTAGCTGAAGTCTTTCCTTCTCGCGAATTATACGCGTCTGCAAAACGGAAAACAGTAACTGACCTTGGTACCCAGTGTACCCTCCACCACACACCGTCAGGTGGCATGCGAAGTATTAATAAAGATGTAGACATTTTCCGTTGTTACCTAATTTTAAGCGTTAATTTAGCTGTTGGTACCACCCGGACATATTTAGTTACATGGCAAACTGGCACAGATTTGTGGAATTAATGTTTATCATACGGTTACGTGTGTCCGTAATCGTTTGCAAGATGAGCGTATCTGCAATGTCAGTATTGTTTTGCTTCCAATATCTCTTTCCGACCTGCTGACAAATCAGTGCTTCTTTTTGTCGCAGACACTTTTCCTTCACACTCATCTGGCACATACTGTGGTTAGACAAAATAATATAAACAGCATGCAGTATACTAAGTCTTGTTGCATGTTGGCACCACTGATTACATATTAACATATGGTAGTAGCACACATTAGAAATGCATATATATATATATATATATATATATATATATATATATATAGTCTGCACGTCACCTTGCAGTATATTATACACTTTACTCTAACAGGGTTACCACAGTAGATGGCTAAAATGCGTCATCTCTCAGACTTGCAAAGATGCCAACTTGACAGTGAACATTTACTAAGAGCATCTGTGAAGAAACCGACTGCACTAGCGACACTATCTTCGGTAATCAGAGAGCACAGAAAACTAGGAACAACATCAATGACGAAGAGGAATAGTGGGCAAAACCCAAACGACTGACGAGCATTAAGAACGATTGTGACCAGAAAACATAAAACTATCACAGCAAATGCGACTGCCAAACCGAATAATTTTTCAGTAAAAACATTCCGGCTGGAGGTTAACTTTTGTTGCAGGTATGTAGTTGCTAAACTCTTTATAACAGAAGCCAATGGAAAGCTGCTTAGGAAGGGGTGTCAGGATAATAAAACTTGGACTGATGTTGACTGTAAGCATGTGGCATGGTCTGATCGACAGTCGTTTACATTGTCTTCCTACAAACAACTGGGATTCAGAAAAACCGAAAGTAATCTTATGATGCAGCATGTGCTGTTCCTGCAGTCAAAGTTATAGAGGTCTACATCGTGTTATTCGACTCTGTAATTACTCCCACTAGATGGATAACTGTGAGTTAATAACACACCATCCCGGACAACGAACTACTTACTATGACTAATGTATTCCTAACATTCATGCCGTATTCATAACAAGTAATTGGTTCACAAACACAAAACCAAAATGGTGTGTTTTGTACAGCAGCATGAAATATGTCACCAAGATAGCAAAGTCATAATGTCTCAACGTAAGTGAACCAGTAGACTGAGTCAAAGACCAGAGTGTGAAGACCCAATTTACACCTAAAATATTGTCTAAGTAATTGGCAGAAGTTTTGGTTTATGCTGTTGGAAATTATAAAGGCACTTTACGAAGACTGAAAGCTAATAACTGGCCATCTGCATACTAATGAATAAATATTGTGCCCGTGTAAGGTGTTCACGTTCATTCGTCCACCCCTATAATTAAGGTACGTGCGTGCGATCTGCCCTTGACAACTGCACTACAGTTTAAAACCGTGAAATTTGTGAAGATTGAAGTGAATTAACTAGTGCATTAAACTCCGAAGTGAGGGAGTGAGTCCACTAATTTATTCGTAACACAAGCATGTTCCTAGCATTATAGCATTGTACATACTGGGATCGCATAAAGCGACGGTAGGAAGGAGTATCTGTAACACCTCCTCGAAGTGTTTGAGTATTCAGGGCACCGTATAAATGATCTTACGATTTTAGGCACTTCATCGAATTCTCATGAGATTGTTGTGTGCATTCGATGTGAATTTTACTAATTTCGTTTCAACCGGACAGAAGCTGTTAAACAGCGAACAATGGTGTGGTAATACACAGTAGTCTCTGAGACTTCTCAGTCTCTCTCAACGGCAAGAAGTTGCGAGCTGTCTTCGATTGTAAATGAATTTATCAAAACCTCCCTGGATTGGGCGCGGGATCTCTCTAGATATTGCAATGCCAGCAACTTCTGAAGCCATTGTCTGCTGATTGTGTGGAGCAAAATCGGAGGGACCGGCATTCTCCTTTTGCTTCCTCTCTCTCTCTATCTCTTTCTCAGTCCCTCCCTCCCTATCTCTCTCTCTCTCTCTCTCTCTCTCTCTCTCTCTCTCTCTCTCTCTCTCTCTCTCTTTGCGAACTTTTTCTCTCTCAGCAGGAAGTGGTGAGACCATCGCGTATAATGAACACCGAAGTTGTGGAATTTTCATCCCTGCCAGGTACTGAAACACTCATCGCCTGTTCACAACCTCTTGCACAATGGAAGACGCGAACTGTAAGTGAGCACCTCTGGTACAATCGGCAGGAGGCTTTTACAGCCGACCTGTTTTTGTGCGTCTCTCTCGGGCTACTAAAGGACTGCGCGTCCCTGGACAAGTTGAAACAGAAATGCTTCAGACCCAGTCTATATTAAGCAAATTCCAGCACATAAAATCTGAATTCGGTTACAGTACTTGCCGAGTCCCTTTTTATTATTTCTCACTCACGTTATTAGTAGCTATAAAATTAATAAAGATGGAGGTAAAAATAGACGCATTGTCGTAGTGGTTCCTTTCACATAACATAATCGTAAAGCATCGATGACATCGAATCATGAATGAATATTGTTTTACAGTGGTTGTAAAATTTGAAAACGTATAGTGTGAAAGTAGCTGTGAAGTTACTCCTCTTTGTCTTAGAAGTATTTTCGTGCGGGAACTTCAGATCCACCATTATGTACATCAAATACGATATGGGTAAATTAATAAGAAAATATCTCAGCGGTATTAAATTACTAATATGATCACAGTCACCTTGCATTTCGAAACCAGGTTCTCATTAACGATAAATAATCTACTACAAATTTTGAATGATTTTTATACTTTAATAATGCAGCGAAATAGTATGGCCAACGGTCTAAGCAATTCAAGGTGTGTGTATCTATACACGCCACCCACACACCACACACACCTATACCCACCCACTCACACACACACACACATTATATATTGTTGTTGTTGTTTTAAAGGGGACTAAACGGCTGGGTTATCAGTCCCCTGTCGCCGAAGTGGACAAAGAAAAAGTGTTCCAGACCGGTAAGCCCCACGAAATTACTATTCGATTTCAAACGATACATTGATGCTTCAATTTATTTTAATATCTACCGTATTTTTTCAAATATCCAAGCGAAATAAGAGTGCTTTTCAAATTGTTCGTGTATTTTAGTTTATTCTAACGGTGCTGTGAAAAAAATGTAACCTGAACAATGCGTATAGCGAAGACGCACCCCGAAAATTTAGTGAAAGAACCATGTGTATGGCCCTGGTCTACACGTAAACCGTTGGTCCGATTGAGATGAAATTTTTTGTTTTAGTAGTGCACTGAATCGTTCAGATCCACAAGCGAACTCAGTAGGTGGCACTGTAAAATCGAAAAAAAGTCGAAATTGGTATTCTTCAAATTCTGTTATATATGTATCATAGTCACATTGTGATGATACCACTGAATTTACTAAGTAGTCTGTTTGGATGCTATCAGCCCGACTTTTTACTGTGTTATCTGTCGTAGAACCAATGCCTCTTTTCAAGATTCTGTTACAAGAGACTGGTCCTGATAGGCGTCGTGTGAGTTACTATGGAATTACTGAGCTCGCGTGATTGATCTAAAATTCACTGTTCAATAATATTCAACTAACGTGACCTTATCTCTCGTTAAAATGTGAAACTGTACACATTTAATAAGCTGTTGAAAGTTTTGTAAGTATGTAAACTTGTCGTGACCAATGTCAGTCTCATGCTGTGTTCGCAAACGTTGTTTGTTAGTGTATGGAACTCATTATTCTTTGAGGCGATCTAAGTCAATTTGTACAGGTTTCCAGCCAATATCATGTTTCTTATTTATAGGTTGACCGGTTCCGACGTTACTCAGACGTCATCTTCTGATCACCAATATTTCACAATGTGATATCTCATCTGGCTTTTGCCATATCCTCTCGTTACAATTTTCATTTTACAGTTGTATTCATTACTACAAACGTGTAATACAAGCATTGATGGTGAAGTTGAACATATCATTAGATCTCCACTATATATGTCCACCATGGTTGAACAAGAGTCATGGTGGACATGTATATTTTAAATCTAATGATATGTTCAACTTCACTATCAATGCTTTGTATTCCATATTTGCAATACTGAATATAACTGTACCTATAAATATAAAATACGATATTGGCTGGACACCGATACAAATTGTTTATTAGTGTTTCTCTTGAATATTCTAAAATTAACATCAGATATGAATCTTACATACGTTTTTGTATTCTTATATATTGCATTGTAAGATGAGGCCTCTCAGATGTTTCCGTAACTCATAAGCCTACAGGAAGGATCATGGCAGTCTAATTTCTACATTCGCACTACAGGCGAAGGTGAACTAAGAGGCCTTATTAATATTGATTAGTTATAATACAGATGAAACATTTAAGTCACATCGCATCTGAGCTCCTGAATGAGAATATAAAAAGAGACTGCAAACATCGCAAAAACACAAACTTGCACAACGTACACAGACATGCACAATGTACACAAACACGAACTCATGGAACTTGTGTGTGTGTGTGTGTGTATATGTGTGTGTGTGTGTGTGTGTGTTTGACAGAGAGAGAGAGAGAGATAGAGAGAGAAAGAGAGAGAGAGAGAGAGACAGGGAGAAAGAGCAAATATATCTTGTTTTTTCGGAATATTGTAAATTGCAAAGTAAAAACTTGTTACTAGGGCACAAATTATCAAATAGACCCCATTAGAATATATAGACTGATGTTGGATAGCTGTGTTTCAGTGTACTCAACATACCTTATTGAGAAAGAACTCCGAAACCGGGCGTAAGTAACAATAACTTTTTGTCTGTAACACTCTGTTACTTGATAATTAAGAAATACCAGTGGACTGTCCGACAAGTTTCAAAAATGTAAAGTAATGAGACCTAACTGCAGTGGTCATCGGTCCATAAACTTACAAACTACATACACAACCGTATCGTAAGAACAACACACACATACACACACACACACACACACACACACACACACACACACACATACACCAATGCCCGAGGGAGGACTCGAACCGCCGATGGCGAACGGCCGCGCCTAGAGTAACAAGGCGCTTTAGCGCGCACGGCTACTCCGCCGCGCGGCGACAAGTTTCAATTTCACTTCGCAATCTTATCGTTGTGTAGTACCAATCAGCAAATGGAATAAGTTCGAACGGCAACAAGGGACCTGCAAGTAACTTCCCCAAACAAAAATGCCGCGGAAAATCTCCTAGCTCGACTTCGTAGCTTCCTTTCCTCTTTCCATAGTTGACAGAGTGTCTACCCCATGCTCAACCCCTGCACATTAATTCCGAGTCTAATGTGTCTTATTGTTGCATTCAATTTAATTTCCCTTTCTCACTGTTTGCTACAAACTTGATTAAAACTTTTCGTTATGTAAATGAAATCGCGAGAACGCCCTCCTTGGCCGTGAAAGTTGCATTCAGAAAGTCCCACTCGGTAGGGGCGACGGGTTCAGAGAATGTCGAAAGTAGGCTACAACTTCGGTGTTCTGCTCCTTTCGACGAAGTAAACTTGCAACGTTCCGAGCTCATGGATGCGTGCCGAAAACAATGTTTATTACATTGTATATTTACCATTGTCTAGCAGAAGTGACGACTCTGTTTTGTACATGTTTCTTTCGATTACTAGCCCGTTCGGTTTGATAATGTGTGCGACCTAACGTTACTTAAAGGGACTGAACACAGCACAGCACACAGAACACAGCACACAGTGTTGAAATTATGAGAAGATTATAAACATAACATTTTTTGTCTAATCGCAACAAAAGTTAATTTTAGAAGAAAATCAACAATGTTGTTGGAAGTATTGAAAGTGCCAGCTTCCAGGGTTGCTGAAGTGTGTCATATCTACATCTACATCTGCATGGGATACTCTACAAATCACATGGCAGGGGTTCATCGAACCACTTTTATACTATTCATTTACCATTCCGTTCGCGAATAGCTCGCGGAACGAAAGAAAATCTGAATTTCTCCGTTCGAGCTCTGATTTCTCGTATTTTATTCTGATCATCATTTCTACCTATGTAGGTGGGAGTCTTTTAATTCGGAGGAGAATGTTGGAAATTTGAGTTTCCTAAGTAGACCACCCGCAGCGACAAACGCCGTTGTCGTAATGATTCCCATCCCAGATCCTGTATCATTTGCGCCCTGTATCGTGACAATATGAAACGGGCTGACCTTCTATGGCTCTTTCGATGGCTTCCGTCAAACCAACTGGATAAGGTGCCCACCCCGAGCAGCAATACTCCAAATAGGGACGGACACGCGTGGTTTATGCAGTTTCTTTAGTAGTATACCCACATTTTAATCGAAGTTGTCGACAGGAATTTCATAATCGCCGAATACAAAAATATTCAACAGATACTTACATCAACAAATAGTTGCTTCGTCGCAATTAGTCTCAGATGCTAATGATGAACTGCGTGATCTCAGTTATTTGTAGTGCTAGTTTAAAACCGTGTATCACTAGATAGTTTCATATCTAAAAATTAAACGTAGGGCAATTTCTATAAAATCTAAGAAACAGCCACATCTGTTGCGCAATTCAAAAAAAAAAAATGGAGATTAAAGACAGGTCTATAACCAGTCAAACTGCTAAGAAAAAATTCTTGAAGCATATGTAGTCCATTATAAAACTCATATGCGTCATTTAGATCACTAACCAAGAAACACGGGCGACTTTATTGCTAGTGGTGCCCCAGAGAAGTTTAAAAGGACCGCTATATAAACATAGTAACGGACAGTGTTGATAGCAATTTATGATTTGATGTTCTGTTGGTTATAAAAGGGTGTCGACTTTGTCTACAGTAAAATACGACTTTTTTGTGAGCTAGATCTAAGAAAAGAGAAAGCAGATATATGACTTTCTGGACGTCTAGAAACCACAGACGTCAGCCAAGATCGTCCTATTGTAAGATGAGAAGTGGGAGATTCTACAGCTACCACAACAAAAAGGATTTTTGAGTCTTGAAATGGTCTTCTATACTATTAGTAGTATACTGCTGACACAGTCGCGTCGATAAACTACATATACCTCACGTCGAAGAGTAGTTGTTCGGGAATTCAAATTGCATCGCTGTAGGGAAAGCGACGTTCCTTTCCAGAAGCACTGTCGAGGAAATTTATAACTACGGAATATGATTGTGACTGCATTTCGCGTAAATACTACAGTAATTAATGCTATTAGGGCTCCTAATGAGACACAATAGCATTCATTTTTCTTCATTCTATCTGGAGTGAAACAGAAATGACTCGTAGTGATAGAAGTACCCTCCACCACACATGTTGCTTTGCTGAGTATGTATGTAACCGTAGTTATTGAGAACTTTCTCTAACGAATTACTTCGTCCGAAAATGTCACATAAACTTGTATATACCACCCTGCAGTACTCGCGTGGAAATTCAAAGAAGTGTGGAAGTCCAGAAGCGGTCTTGCTTCGTGCCTCTGTGTACTTTAAGAGGTATTGCTGACAGACCCTCCCAGTATTGCGTGAACGCCGGTCAATAGTGGTTACCTCACAGTATCTCGTCAAAGTCGGTGTCCATCACTACAATCCGCGCGAACTGTTAGGTAAGAATTTTCGAAAAACAGTTTCATTCCTCAGTTGTTGTTTTTTTCACTTATTTGTCAGAATACGTATTACATAATCTCATTATTGTCTTATGATGTATAAATATTTGAAAATTTTAAACATGGCTGTTGAGACAACAACCGTTCGTGAAAGATTAACACCCAAAAATACAGCTCATCGGTTGGAAACTTAACGAAGTAAGAAGGCCTTCATCTGAAGTACAAAGTCTGTAGTTACATGAAATGAACAATGGTTTTTTGAGTAACATAGATCACGTTGGGGAGAGAAGATGTCTACTGAAGATTATAAGAGAAAGGAAAAAGAACTGGTTGTGACATTCGTTGAGAAGGAAGTGCATACTAACAGATGTTTTGGAAGGACAGGTTTGTGGGAAAAGACTAAGAGGTAGAAGTCGATACAAGTTGACAGATGACATAAAGGGAAGAGGAAAATATGCGTACCTGAAGAGGATGGCAGAAGACCGGACAGCGTGGAGAACTGTCATGTGAAAACGTGCCTTTTGGCAGAACACTATTGTTCAGCAAGAAATCTTGAGTGAATTTATAACCTATGAGATCGTGTACTAATTTTTATATCCGGCGTTTTAGCAGGCGAAATGTAGGGTCTCGAAATGTTCATACCAAACCACTCTTTAATCAAAAAGGCTCGCTTGGAGTATTCACTCACTTGGTTGACTGAGAATCTTTCTGCCACTTTTTCGCTTATTAAATAATCGAAAAGCTCCTTTGGCTGTTAATTCGTATTAATAACTGAATACTACCATTATGAAATCCATTGTCTGTAAACCTGTACTCCACAGTCAGTCGCACTGAGACATAGCTGTCACACAGTTTACATTTTCTGTTTATCATTAATTGCGTGACCGCATTACACACAAAGCCCCCCCTCCCCCCGTGGATAATTACCCTTTTCTCGCGGCTTTATGAGAGCACATTCGTGCACGCGTGATCAGAACTACAGTATAACCGCTATTTCGGAATGGTTATTGGACGTCATAAATAAAAGAACAAACGCGAGTACTTCCACGTAATGATCAAACGAGTACACGAATCTCGGCGGCTGTGCGCGGCGTTATCTGCTGTCAATACATCTGATGTCATCATAAAACGTTACAGAGCCAATTGTTCTAATTGGCTGACAACAGAGTTCACTCAACACATTCTCAGGCGGTTTCCGATAGGTCTTCTGAGGTTATAAAAATCTTTGGGCTTTCGGTTGTAGTAGCAAAAGTCCTGCTAATGTCTTTTTTCCGGGCTAGAATGGTGCAAAACGTTAATTACTTAACAGAGTTTCAGCAGTTAAATGCACTTCCAGCATCATAAAACTGTTGTTACTCCACACCTTGGGCTTTGCCTCTAGCTAAACCGACATCATGTTTTCCTTGCTGGGATGCCTTTCCTTAACTTAAATTTCGATGAACTGCAGCACCGCCCAGAAAAAGTAATACATGAAATAACACCAAACAAATCAACATATAGAACAAGTTTAACGTTTGTTATGTTTCCTAAGATCGCATTAATGATCTGTGATCGTTGCAAAATCTAATGTTCATGAATTACTCGTAGACAGACGAATACTCTGAAAACGCAATACATTACGATATGTAATAGCTTCCGGAGGTCTCGCAATTGGTAGAGATCCGGTATGGTTTTCAACGGTATCTTATGTAATTACTGAATATCTTATTATCTTTGAACGAGCAATTGTCTCGAGAACGGTTCTAACGATTTCGATAAAATTTTGTATTTACACTGACATTTTCTTTTGAATTTCCCCTTCTCGTGTTTTTGAGGATGAAATTTTGTATTTAGACAGTTTTTTTTCTTTTAAAGTTCCCCTACATAGTGTTTTTTTTTTTTGCTGAAAGTCCAATTTTCCAACATTATTTGTGTATATATGTCAAAAAATCAAATTTTGCAAGTAGATCTGGTTTCGCTTATTTAATTTACCTGTACAGACGTAATTTCTGGAACAACTGGATTTTCCAAAATAAATATAAGTTATACATATTTATTTCGTGTACTTCTGATACCGCTCTAACGTTTACCCTTAAAATTTTGTAACACGTTTTGCATTTTTACAATAAATGTTAGATATGGTTTTCTTCGGCTACACTAACGAACTGAAACATTTTTTGCTTTTGTAGCCAACCTGTGCACTTCGAAAATCTAGGGAATTTTGAAAAAAATATATACTGTGACACTGAACTAGGCCAATTCATGGTTTTTTCGTTTAACGGTTACAATTCCTGCGTAGGTAGTGTTGCTAAATATTTATATAAAAATATCAGTATGTAACAGAAAAAATTTCTGTGCAAAGCTTTATTTTATCATTAATCCTTCAAAATAATGGCACGTTCATTGTACTGAGGTGCACAGCCATGTCGCACCCTTACCTGTACCGTAGACCACAAAGTAGTTCTGAGATTTAAAGACTTATGATGACGGGATAAAAGACACTTTAGTCTCATGCTCTCAAAACGTGTGCTACACGATGCGATACTGTTGTGTGGAGCAATGTGAGGTTTACAAATATTGTGTCATCAGACATTGTGTATTAGGAGTGCGACTGGAAAAGTTGTTTTTTTTTCTTTTTTGTATAAAGAAATTCAAATAATGTACTTATGTGCCACAGACGCTATATTACTTGTAATATTTCTTTATTTCGTACGACTTGTTTCAGTGAAGCTGTGTCACAATTTACAAGTATTTCTTTATCACCAGAGACATTTTTAATCCTATACAAAAGTCTTCCCCAATTAAAGTACTGTACCTATACTAATAGAAATGATAATAAAAATATAAATATAATAAAGATGAAACATCCTGTTAAAAAATGGATTCCTACACCAGGTTATAACATCATTCCTGTATTAAGAGAACAGTTCCTTTCGAAAAAAAAAAAAAAAAAAAAAAAACCTTCTTTACTAAATTAAACCAAAGTACACTGTAGTAATACAAATGCTTACTAATAATAATAATAATAAAAGTGAAACATCCTTTCTAAAATAATGAATTCTTACATCAGGTTGTTACATCATTTCTGTAATAAGAGAACAGGTAGGACTGAATTATAATAAGCTTTGTTCCTATGAACACTTGTTAGTGTGCAAATATATAAGTTTTGTTATTAAAGAGGTATAGTCTAGTCGGACATTGCTAAAAAAGAAATGACTGAAGTCTCATCTTACAGTGAAAAAAAGTAGATGTTGCAAAGAAAACAACTTATTCATGGAGCCCCGGATTCTCTGCGAGAAACTTCCGATCACCTTATCTGTAACAGCCCCCTTCATATCAATGGACGGAGCAGCAGAGAACGGACAGTACACAAGATTGGGGCTCACATCTCAGAACCTGACAGTCCCCATTTAGTTTTTTTCTTTCACTGGGTGGGCAGGACGTCCCTTGCATACATGAGGGGTCCACCCCCATCAGGAGGCGTACCTGTAGTGAATGGAAAGCGATTCGTCAGGTAATTGATTCGGGAATCCATCCCTCAGCATTTACTCCTGTGAGAAGCATCCGACGTCGCACTTGAGCAACTTTTAAGATATCGAGGGTCGCTGGAGTGGAGAAAAATATCTTATTGAATTTGTAGTACTGAAGAGATTGCCGTTCATTCATCCTTTTCAATCTGCTACGTCTGAAAAGAGCGAGCACATCGATTACGGGTGACCCCTGTTGCTTTCTCCCCTAGCAATCGAGAGGATTTCGAGTTCTTTGTCCGGAAGTTCTCAATTCGCGACAAATAACTGAATACGGTTTACTCCACTGCAGTGATATGACGCGACGCAATTTTTTGTAGGTTACCTTTTCCATCTCTTTCCTTAAGGTCCAGCAAACTTGGAATATCAAACGGTAAGAGCATAGTGACGGGATGTCATTCAGTCGAATTTATAAGGCAATATGAATTATTCTTTTAGTTCTGAAATGGCAGCTTGTCTGTTAAAACATCTTACTTGAAAACAAGAGAAGCTATAGAATGCAAAATAGTGCTTGTATATAAATATTATTAACACTTATAATATGAATATAAGCAATTTTCAGGCATGGAGATATTTTCAGATGTTCAATCAAATAATGTTGCTTTGTCATTTTTTTGTGGAGGCAAAAAACGGCAGTAACTGTCTGTGAGATTAAAAAACGAAGTACCTTGATATATTTCACAGTTCATCGGAGGCAAAACGTTTATCGCGATCCCGTCCGTGTGATATTACCCGAACATTTTAAACGTTTTGCGACCGGCAGTCTCTCATTCACCTCCATTGCATTAGGAAATAGTTTTATTCGCAAACATGGCGGTGCTTTAAGTACTGCGCACTGTTGTGTACTCAAAGCGACTCTGCAGCGATTTCCATTACGATTAATAAAGCCCGCAAAACACAAAGGCACAGCGACGCTTCCACCCCGGTGAACGCACAACGAGAAATATGGACAGCACTCACCATTTCCACGCTTTGTTCCTCGGAGTAATGTAGGGCCCTCAGAAGCGAACCCCCTCCCCTTTCAGCCCTCGCCGCTGCCTCTGCGTTCTGGCCGGCACTCGCCGAACTCGGAAAACACATTCCGCCTAGTCACAGTTGCAGCGTAGCTCTCCACCATGCTCTGCATAACGCCGTTCCCTATTTGTATAGAAGTTTGTCATTTATATTTGTGAAACAATGGCTCTTCACTTTATATTACACCTCTTAAATACACTGAGTGATCAAAAAGTCAGTATAAATTTGAAAACATAATATATCACAGATAACTGTAGATAGAGAGGGAAAAATTGACACACCTGCTTGGAATGACCGGTTTTATTAGAACCGAAAAAAAAAGTTCAAAAAATGTCCGACAGATGGTGCTTCATCTGATCAGAAAAGCAATAATTAGCAAAACAAATTAAGACAAAGCAAAGATGATGTACTTCACAGGTAATGCTCCATATGTTCGCCATCATTCCTCAACAATAGCTGTAGTCGTGGAATAATGTTGTGAACAGCACTGTAAAGCATGCGCGGAGTTTGGGTGAGGCATTGGCGTCGGATGTTGTCTTTCAGCATCCCTAGAGATATCGGTCGATCACGATACACCTGCGACTTCAGGTAACCCCAAACCCAATAATCGCAAGGACTGATGTCTGGGGACCTGGGAGCCCAAGCATGACGAAAGTGGTGGCTGAGCACACGATCATCACAAAACGACGCGCGCAAGAGATCTTTCACGCGTCTAGCATTACTTTTTTCTTTGTTCTAATTAATCGCAATGTCTTTCCAAGAATGTGTATCAATTTTTACCTCTCTATCTACATTATTCCGTGATTTATTCAGTTTTCAGATTTATACTGACTTTTTGATCACTCTGTATATTTCGATGTGTAACCGTCAGCGATTTGTTATTTCTTAGGTGTCCCATTATAGTCTACCTATAAATTTACAAGAACTATTGATAAATAATGATTTTAGAAACAAGCATGTGCCTATCCTGAAAGTACAGCGGTGATCACAAGGTTAGTTACCATTCGCACTGAGGCATTTATATATGTACTTCTCTCGCTCCTCGATAGTAATGCTGTAACTTGTAACTCGTGGAACATTGCAATATAAGTGTTAAAGACTCTTAGATAGTCTCATATTGAATAAAATATCTCCGTGTCATTTGTAAAACTATAGGCACCTATTAACAAATACATTTCGACCACCTTTCCTGCAGCCGTTTTTGGTGTCAGAAAATAGCTGATTTATAGGGATGTTCTTTCCTTCATAGGTGCCGCATTCATTAATCAATATATATTACAACAGTAAATCTTTTGTTTCTGATGCCATATCGGATCACCGTGCTCAGCGAATTTTATAACATGTGAATGATGAGCAGCCATCAGTGGCTGGCAGATGAAATACAACCCGGCTGTTTGACATAAGTGAATCTTGACATATGTCCCAGGAATTTCTATGCATATGTTATTTAGACCTATTGTATAACCATGAAATGGCCTAATATTCTAAGGCGCCCTTGCTGCGGATCGCGCGGTTGCTCGCCGTCGGAGGTACGAGTCCTCCATCGGACGTAGGTTGTGTGTTATCCTTAGGTTAGTTTAACTTAGTTTAAGTAGTTTGTAAGCCTATAGACTAGTAACCAAAGACGTTAAGTCATATAGATGTAAAAAACATTTCTAAATCTACTTTACACGAACTGTTACAGAGCGCTGTAATCGTTAACCAGTTGAACATCAATGAAGAGAGCGATCGAAACGCTGAGGAACAAAGACTCCTGTCCCCAAGAGAGCCGCAGCAGCTCGTAAATTACGAGCCACAGGCATAAAACAGAGCGCGAATCCGGCGCCGTAATTTACGCCTCCGTCGGCGGTCTCCAGGAGCCCAGCCGGGTAGCTGCCGCAGCGTTGGAGGATCGAACAGCCGGGGCACGACATAGCGGCATCGCCGACAGATCACCGTTCTGTCCGATAAATCACCGGTGCCGAGTCACAGCGCGAGTAGGAGCGCCCCTACCCGCAGGCAACCCGCTGCGCGTGCATCCGTCACGAGCGCGGTCCGTCCCACCCCGTGTTTCCGCCAACTCTGACTTGCGCTGCCGAACTATTATTTATCGGTCGCTCGTCCAACCGGGTACGTGCTCCGTTACGTTTACGAATACGCCCTACGGAAATCCACTGACCTGAAAGACCTTGCTAAATGCACCACCTAAAATGACTGGAGATACACAATGTGATCAAAAGTATACGGACTCATGGCTGAAAATGACTTAGTAGTTCGTGGTGCCCTCCATCGGTAGTGCTGGATTTCAATTTAGGGTTGGCGTACTCTTAGCCTTGATGGTAGCTTCCATTCTCGTAGGCATACTTTCAATCAGTTGATGGAAGATTTCTTGGGGAATGGCAAGCCTTTCTTCACGGATTGCTGCACCTGGTACGAAGTCGGTGTTCGAAACCATCTGAAAAGTCTTCTATTGGAATCAAAGCAGAACTCTTTGCAGGCCAGTCCATTACAGGGATGTTATTGTCGTATAACCACTTCGCCACAGACAGCGCATTATGAACAGGTGCTCGATCGAGTAGAAAGATGCAATCGCATCCCCGAATTCCTCTTCAAAGTGGAAAGCAAGAAGGTACTTAAAACACCAAAGTCTGTGATGTGATAGTGCGACGCAAAACAACGAGGCTGCAGGTTCCCTGAATGAAAAATACGACCACACCACAACACCGCTGCCCATTGGTGCCGGCCGTAGGGAATTTTCCCTACAGGTAGGTACTTTTAAATATGAAAATAATGTAGGGAATTTTCATCCAAAAGTCCCCAACGCGTAGTTGCTTTGGTGAAATTTTACAGTCGCCGACACAGACCTAGCGGGTAATGTTGGCAACAGAACAGTTGTCATCACGCGGGAATGAAGCCGACTAATTGTGGCAAAGTTTGAAGTAGCCAATGATATTTTAGACGTCATGTTTGTTTTCTGTTCGTAGTAAACAATATTAATTTGAGCACTTGGAATTCGCGGCATAATCTATACTTGACTCCATCAATCAGTAACGATCAGTCAATGGAAAAATATTTATTTTAAAGTTTTTTAACATTGTAACATGTCACATTAACCTCTGCTGGCCGGAATCCTGGCTTCAGCCCCTCACAGACCCAAATGCCCTGATGTAGGGGCATTAATGAGGTGGTAGGGAGAAAGTAGATAAAACTTAGGTACATTTTTGTGAGACTCTAGGTATTTTCTCTCTCTGCCATCTGGCAATACTGCCGCTGCCTCCGAATTTTACTGCTGGCAATACACAGCCCAGCAGTTAACGTTCAACGGGCATGCGCCACACCCACACCCTGTCTTCGGATCGCCACGTTGGGTACCGCGATTCGTCATGGTACACAACGTTTTTCCACTGTTCAATCTTCCAATGTTTACGCTCCTTACACGAAGCGATGCGGCGTTTGGCATTGACCTGCGTGATGCGTGGCTTATGGGCAGCCGCTCGACAATAAAAATCAAAGTTTTATCGCATCCCGCCTCAGTATTTGTACTGGATTCCGTTGCAGCTTGGAACTCCTGTATGATGGTATGGATAGATGCCTGCACGAAGATCTTTAACTGTCTGCAGTCTCTGTCAATCAACAAACGAGTTCGGTATGTACTCCTTCGTGCTGTACGTGTCCCTTTACGTTTATACTACACTATCACGTTACAAACAGTGGACCTAGGGATGTTTAGGAGTGTGGAAATCTCGAGTGTAGACTTCTGGCACAAGGGACACCGAATTACCTGACAACTTTCCAAGTTCGTGAATTCCACAGAGCTCACCATTCCCCTCTCTCACGATATCTAATGACTGCTGAGTTAATATGAAGTACCTGGCAGTAGTGCCAGTACAATGTACCTCAAATGAAATATAATTCTCGTACTTTCGGGATACATTTGATCACATAAGGTATCAAATCCCAATTTATCTGCGAGATAAAATGTTGTAAACAGGTAAAATGACTGAAAATACAGCTCCTGATGAAGTGAGGTAGATATTGAAATCAGCACTGTGCGTCCCCGCCACTGCTGGCAACATCCGTTGCTACACGCCACAGTGACGATTTAGGTTCTGAAGCTATACAGCTGTGTGTTGTATTCTTTCGCCGTTTGCATATCACTAAGGCATCAGTAAAGGATTTCGATCCTTTCCGTCATATGTACAACGTCGCTTAATGGCTTTAGGAAGCATCGATCGTGCGAAACCCAGCTTTCCCTTTTCTCTCGTGACTTCTTGTGTTCCATGGATGAAGGGATACAGGCCGACTCATCATTTCTCGATTTTAAAAAGAAATTTGGCTCGGTACCGCAGTACAGAGTGCTAACGAAAGTACAAGCTTATGGAATAGCTACCCAAAATGTGAGTGGCTCGGAGACTACTTAAGTAATAGAACCCGTACGTTGTCCTCGATGACGAAGTGCTATTTTGTGACCATCATTTATAACGTATGACGAGTCAGCAGCTTGACACTGCATTATCGTGGCCTTGCCCGGCGCTCGGCCTTTGACCTAGAGTAATATGATAAGTTTGTTTTGGTTGGCGGAACAGCAGGTACTCGTGCCCCAGGGAAGTGTCATAGGACCGCTATAGTGTCTTATGAATATAAATAATCTGACGAACAGTTGCAATCTGCGGCTGTTTGGTGATGCTTCTGTAATTTACAGGAAAGTGTCGTCATTGAATATCTGTAGTAGGACGCAGGATCACTTTGACCAAATTTCTAGGTGCTGTGAGGAATAGCATCTACCGCTAAATGCATAAAAATATAAGGTGATGCAAATGAGTAGGAGAAACAATCTACGTAATCAGAATGAAACTTTCACTCTGCAGCGGAGTGTGCGCTGTTATGAAACTTCCTGGCAGATCAAAATTGTGTGCCGGAACCGGGACTCGAACCTGGGACCTTTGCCTTTCGCGGGCAAGCGCTCTACCACTGAGCTACCCCGACACGACTCACGATGCCGCCCCACAACTTTACTTCCGCCAGTACCTCGCCTCCTACTTTCCAAACTTCACAGAAGCTCTCTTGCGAAACTTGCAAGACTAGCACTCCTGGAAGAAAGGATATGGTGGAGACATGGCTTAGCCACAGCCTAAGGGATGTTTCCAGAATGAAACTTTCACTCTGCAGCGGAGTGTGCGCTGTTATGAAACTTCCTGGCAGATCAAAATTGTGTGCCGGAACCGGGACTCGAACCTGGGACCTTTGCCTTTCGCAGGCAAGCGCTCTACCACTGAGCTACCCCGACACGACTCACGATGCCGCCCCACAACTTTACTTCCGCCAGTACCTCGCCTCCTACTTTCCAAACTTCACAGAAGCTCTCTTGCGAAACTTGCAAGACTAGCACTCCTGGAAGAAAGGATATGGTGGAGACATGGCTTAGCCACAGCCTAAGGGATGTTTCCAGAATGAAACTTTCACTCTGCAGCGGAGTGTGCGCTGTTATGAAACTTCCTGGCAGATCAAAATTTTGTGCCGGAACCGGGACTCGAACCTGGGACCTTTGCCTTTCGCGGGCAAGCGCTCTACCACTGAGCTACCCCGACACGACTCACGATGCCGCCCCACAACTTTACTTCCGCCAGTACCTCGCCTCCTACTTTCCAAACTTCACAGAAGCTCTCTTGCGAAACTTGCAAGACTAGCACTCCTGGAAGAAAGGATATGGTGGAGATATGGCTTCTGTGAAGTTTGGAAAGTAGGAGGCGAGGTACTGGCGGAAGTAAAGTTGTGGGGCGGCATCGTGAGTCGTGTCGGGGTAGCTCAGTGGTAGAGCGCTTGCCCGCGAAAGGCAAAGGTCCCAGGATCGAGTCCCGGTTCCGGCACACAATTTTGATCTGCCAGGAAGTTTCATAACAGCGCACACTCCGCTGCAGAGTGAAAGTTTCATTCTGGAAACATCCCTTAGGCTGTGGCTAAGCCATGTCTCCACCATATCCTTTCTTCCAGGAGTGCTAGTCTTGCAAGTTTCGCAAGAGAGCTTCTGTGAAGTTTGGAAAGTAGGAGGCGAGGTACTGGCGGAAGTAAAGTTGTGGGGCGGCATCGTGAGTCGTGTCGGGGTGGCTCAGTGGTAGAGCGCTTGCCCGCGAAAGGCAAAGGTCCCAGGTTCGAGTCCCGGTTCCGGCACACAATTTTGATCTGCTAGGAAGTTTCATAACAGCGCACACTCCGCTGCAGAGTGAAAGTTTCATTCTGGAAACATCCCTTAGGCTGTGGCTAGGCCATGTCTCCACCATATCCTTTTTTCCAGGAGTGCTAGTCTTGCAAGTTTCGCAAGAGAGCTTCTGTGAAGTTTGGAAAGTAGGAGGCGAGGTACTGGCGGAAGTAAAGTTGTGGGGCGGCATCGTGAGTCGTGTCGGGGTAGCTCAGTGGTAGAGCGCTTGCCCGAGAAAGGCAAAGGTCCCAGGTTCGAGTCCCGGTTCCGGCACACAATTTTGATCTGCCAGGAAGTTTCATAACAGCGCACACTCCGCTGCAGAGTGAAAGTTTCATTCTGGAAACATCCCTTAGGCTGTGGCTAAGCCATGTCTCCACCATATCCTTTCTTCCAGGAGTGCTAGTCTTGCAAGTTTCGCAAGAGAGCTTCTGTGAAGTTTGGAAAGTAGGAGGCGAGGTACTGGCGGAAGTAAAGTTGTGGGGCGGCATCGTGAGTCGTGTCGGGGTAGCTCAGTGGTAGAGCGCTTGCCCGCGAAAGGCAAAGGTCCCAGGTTCGAGTCCCGGTTCCGGCACACAATTTTGATCTGGCAGGAAGTTTCATAACAGCGCACACTCCGCTGCAGAGTGAAAGTTTCATTCTGGAAACAGCCCTTAGGCTGTGGCTAAGCCATGTCTCCACCATATCCTTTCTTCCAGGAGAGCTAGTCTTGCAAGTTTCGCAAGAGAGCTTCTGTGAAGTTTGGAAAGTAGGAGGCGAGGTACTGGCGGAAGTAAAGTTGTGGGGCGGCATCGTGAGTCGTGTCGGGGAAGCTCAGTGGTAGAGCGCTTGCCCGCGAAAGGCAAAGGTCCCAGGTTCGAGTCCCGGTTCCGGCACACAATTTTGATCTGCCAGGAAGTTTCAATCTACGTAATGTTCGAATATATCATTGGTACTGTGCTGCTTGACACAGTCGTGTCAATTGAATATCTAGGCGTAACGCTGCACAGCAGTATGAAATGGAGCCAGCATGTAAGGACAGAGGTAGGGAAGTCGAATGGTCGACTTCGTTTTATTGGGAGAATTTTTGTAAGTTTTGATTCGTCTGAAAAGGAAAACGCATATAATACGCTTATACGACGATACCCACCAGATCGGTTTAGAGGAGGACATAGAAGCTGTTCAAAGACGGCCGATCATGTTTGTAGCTGGTAGACTAGATCAGTGCGTTAGTGTTACAGAAATGCTTCGGGAATTAAAATGGGACTCACTGGAGGGAAGGCGACAACTTTTCGAGTCATACTGTTGAAGAAATTTACAATGTTCAACGTTTGTAAATTTATGTTGGTCATTAGTCCCCAAGCTTACAAACAACTTAAAGTACGCTAAGAACAACACAAACACCCATGCCCGAGGGAGGACTCGAACCCCGACGTCGAAAGGCCACGCGCACTGCAGGCAGGCCCCTTAGTGTGCTCGGCTATTCTGCCGCGGCGAAGTAATTTACAGGGCCTGAATTTGAGGCGGACTGCAGAACGATTCTGCTGCTGCCAACCAACATTACGCGTAAAGACAACAAAGATAAGTGAGATTGGGGATCGTACGGATACATAAGAGCATTCGTTTCCCCCTCATCCTATACGTGATCGGAAAAGGAAAGCAAGTAACTAGTAGTTGTACTGAGTATCTTCCGCCATGCACCTTCGGTACGAATGCGGAGTATACATGTAGATCACGTGCGCAAGCTGGGTCTGCCACGTGGCCTCCACGTGGCAGCGGCAGATATTATTTATCGCGTTGGGCTGCGCCTGTGTTGTCCATATCGATGCTGGCCGACCGGGCCGGCCGCCAAAGCCCCGGCTGTTCAATGCGCCACGGCGCTGCCGCAGCGCGCGTTGCAGCCAACTCCACGGCCATGGGTGGGCGGTGCGCTGCCAACGCCGAGCCTACAGCTGTGCGACCAGACAAAGGTCTCCAGGTGTGCATAACGACAGTGTCACACCGAAAGCTTGGAGTATATATGTAGAGCTGCGCAGAATGTTTCACATCATTTCACAACAGAGAAAGCGGGCTTCACCTTCAGCTCACTGAGATCTTAAAAAAAAAATTTAAAATACACATTGCCAAAATCCGAAAAGCGATTCTCGGTATTGTACCTCTGATTCACCCTGTACCTCCCACTGTACCATACATTTCTGTAGTCACCTCCCTCATATTCTGACTTCATAAATGTTGTCAATCAGGTGTCCTTTTATGCCTCTTATCACGCTTGGAAATAAGAAAACGTTTCACGTAGTCAGGTTTGGAAGGAAAAGTACGCGAGGCAGCGGAACCTAGCCATTTTAGCAAAATAAATCAATAAGTAAGTAAATAAAATAAACCAACATAAATAGCTGTGTTTGCAAGTGAATTGTCGTGGTGAAAGAACCAGTCTCCTGTCTCCCACAAATGCATCTCTCTTGACAAACATCGTTGGACAAACTTTTAAAAACTTTTTAGCTTCGACGCCTTTAGCTGGGAGAACTGCGAATAAATTACGGTTTTGGGATGAAAAAGGGAAATAGGCATTGTTTTGATATTTAATTAGACCCGTCGACCTTGTACGGGATGACAGCTTGACGGCTGCTTGGTTTCTGGGTCGTAACCACAGCACAATATCACCCGTAAAGATCTATGAAAGAAAATCTGGACTAATATATCGACTTGTCTTAACCCGACGTTCATTGAGATTTCAAGCCACCCGATTTCATCCCCAAATCTATAGTTCTAATTCCCTCAACCGAGCTCCGAAATACCCCAGTAATATGTGACAGCTGATCTGTCGACGATCTGTGAGGCAGGCTCTAGAATTTCCATTTGATTTGGGCTGTTGATAGACGCACCGTATTATGTTTCCCACTGCTCGATATATCGCCACTTTTATGTCGAGTAAAGCGCTCGTAGACTTGAGTTTTTCCGTTAGTGTCATCTTGTAAAAAGTTGTTTCTATCATTGAAACAGTTTTAGTGGCTTTTTCACACATTAGAAATCAAAATTCACAGCTGCTCTTTGTTAACCGAAAATTGCCATTATAACAAAACAAAACAGGAACAGCTAGCTGAAGAAGTGAACAAACCAGATCGGCAACACAGAAGGTTCTAAGTTGGAAATGAGTTGCTCTGTATACGTCTAGATAACCTCCCACGTACGATAAAGAACACTGGACTGGTAGTCGCTTGTTTGTGATATTTTCCTTTCTTGTCTTTTCCTTTATCCGCAATGACGCGTCGTCGTCACTGTTAGTATGGATTTGGCGCGGTAATGTATCCGTTTCTCGGAGGCATTGTGTTCAATTTATACTTTTTTGATTATTTATGGTGACACATACATCACCACTTTAAACTCCAGCGGAAAATTTCATTTACCATTTCCCTTTCAGAGCTGTAAAGTTTCGCTGATACTAGTTAAAATACAGAAAAACCCGTAATTTATTTACATTTTACTTTATTTTAAAAATATTTACGTTTCATATTTACACATAATATTTATTCCTCACCCAAATGTTCAAATTATTAGCACAATTCCTTCCTAAAGCAGTTGTAGCAGTGTTCATACACCTGGTACAGTTTGCAAAAACAAGATGTCAGGAAATATATCGAGTTGGTAAGACATGTTCCCCGAAGATTTCGGATACGCCTAAGTTGCTGGTAAGTATGCTTCCAAAGGCCCTTAAAAGACAGTTTGGTACATATATTTTCCATCCCCCGTTGGTGGCAACCATGCTTCACAAGAATACTGGAAATACAAAATGAAAATATCAGACAATTTTGCAAAATGTTTAGACAATGTATTTGTAATAAGGTGACTGGTTTACATCTTCGCAAACGTGAACATCACACCGAATTCGTCTCATCGTTGGCGCCAAGGCGATGAGCGTGCGTCGACTGCAGTTATGAAAATTATTTCCGAACTTGACTGATATTATAATTTCGAAGAATATACCAGTTCGCTGCGTTCCTAATAGGAAACAACCATTTCCAAATCATGAATCCTGAAAATACCGTTACTTCGTGGGATATTTACTTCTCATAGCCCTAAAAGCGATGTTTCACAACACACAGAAACGAGAGCTAGAGCAGTGCACTACTACTAATCATATGTTCAAATGTTTGTATAACTTATGGGACTTAACTAAGGCCGACCACGGTGGCCGAGTGGACTGAGGCATTCCAGTCACGGTCTGCACGGCCACTACGGTCGGGGGTTCGAATCCCCCCCCCCTCGGGCATGGATATTTGTGCCGTCCTTAGTATTAGTTATTTCATAAGTAGTTCGTAAGTTTAGGGACTGATGACCCCGTAGTTAAGTGCCATAAGCTATACAAACATTTGAACTTAACTACGGGGTCATCAGTCTCTAAACTTACAAACTACTTATGAACTAGCTAATACTAAGGACGGCACAAATATCCATTCCCGAGGGGGGGGGGGGGTTCGAACCCACGACCGTGCAGACCGTAAATGGCGCGCCTCAGTCCCCACGGCCACCGCGACCGGCGCACTACTACTATTACTAGAGCCCAGGAACGTACAGAAGCGCTAAGACGCATTCCCACGACTGCAGTAAACCGGTTGTGGGAAGCGTATTCATCATGATGTGCGAGAGGGTTAGGGGTGGCAGGATTCGCTTCGTGATATTTTTGTTATCTTTCTTTATTCGCTTATTTTAGTGCAAATTTTTGTGTCCCGACTTCGTCGCCGCTTTTGTGTCCCAGCCTCGTCGTAGGTGTCGGTGGCCGAGTGGAATGAGACCGACACGCTGATCCAGGTACGGAGGGGAGCAGCCAGAAACTATAAACACTCGAGTAAATTAGAAAGAGATATATTGCACAGAATGTAACAATACTTAACTTTTACATAGTACTGCAGAACGTTGATACATAGTTGTTAGAGGCCTGCCTAGTGCCTGTACAATAGCAAAGTCTTCACCGGTGCCTATCGGATTACGAAGGTCCTAACTCGTTGCTATCTCAGTCCGAAGTGCGAAGTGAACGATCCTTCAGTGGTGGCCACGAGCGGAGTTGTCGCAGAGGGCGCTCGTGGCTGTCGTCGTGAGAACGCCGCGCCGTGCGTGCCTGGCGGCGCGCGGCGAACGTAAGTGGCGCGCACTTTGTACTTGTGCGACACCACACCCCTCCCCCCCAAACCGCCGCGCCGTCGTGGCGTAGGGCTGAGGGCCACGGCGACGGCACTGGGAGGAGGGCCAGGGCGGGGGCGTTACTGGTGGGACGGGAGTCGTAGCTGAGGCCGGGATCGAGACGCCGTCCGCGCCCCGGCATCCGCCTTGAGATCCTCCAGGAAACCCGCCGAAAACTGGGGAAGGGCGCACGCTTCCGCCCAGATTGACCAGGTCATCTTCTTCTGAGGTGCGTAGCCCAAGCTGGAGGGGCCCGCACGGTCCCGGAGTCCCTCTCGGGGACGCTTTCATCTGCGGCGGCGACAGCGGCGGCGACGACTGCGTCGGAGGTGTGTCGACGTCCATAGGAATCTCGTAGTCCGGGGACGAACGATGTGGCTGTGCTCCCTGGCGGTGAACTGAGTCTGGAATCAAGAAACCGGAGACAGGATCGCGCGGCCTATGCAGACGCAATTGGTTTGCGTGGCGCCGCTGCTCCGACCCTGTGGAAGAACGTACAACATACATATTGCTACCGAGCACGCGCTGAACGGTGCCCGGCAACCATGTCTTCTTGTTTCCAGCAAACACCCTGTACAGCACCGGCGTAGAAACCTGAAAACGCGTAGCGCCATACGAACCGACTCGGTGCGTGGGAGGCTGCAGCAGGTGAAGGAGAGTGCGGTGACGGCGGCCGTGTAGCAGCTCGGCAGGGGACGGGCCGTCACGTGGCATGCACCGATACGTAGACAGGAAAATTTGAAGAGCTTGCTGCCTGGAGTGCTGACCTTTCATCTTCTCCATGTGAGACTTGAATGTTCGAACGAAACGTTCTGCTTCACCATTGGACTGAGGGTGAAAAGGTGCGGTGGTGATATGCTGAATGCCATTCACACGACAAAACTGTTGAAATTCCGCACTAACAAACTGAGGTCCATTGTCACTGACGATAGTTTCAGGCAAACCTTCGATGCAAAACACTGATGTTAAGTCACTGGTTGTACTAGAAGCTGTCGTTGAGTTCATGGCAATCACAAAAGGAAACTTGCTGAAAGCGTCTACAACAATTAACCAGCGCGTATTCCAGAAAGGTCCGGCAAAGTCAATATGTAAACGTTGCTATGGTCCCTTGGGGCGTGGCCAATCTGAGAAACGTTGCGGAGGTGCCGCCTGATGCTCCGCACAAACTGTACACTGTGATGTCATGCTCTCTATCTGAGCGTCCATACCAACCCAGGTACAATGACGTCTGGCCAATTGCTTTGTCCTAACAATACCCCAATGTCCTTGATGCAGGAGGCGTAACACTTCTCGTTGCAGGGAACGAGGAACAATCACTCTTGCTTGGTCGTTGTCGGTATGCAACAACAGTACACCCTTACTTAAAGATAATGCATGACGTTGTGCAAAATAACGTCGAACCAGAGGCCGATCAATGTCTTTGGCTCTGGCAGGCCACCCTGAGCGAACAAAACGTGCTACCACACTTAGGTCTGCATCCGCAGCTGTTTCCTGTGCAACCCGACGAGAGTTTAAAGGAAAGTCTGCGACAGCGGAAGCATCTCTGAAGTCTATCTGACAACACGCCATTTCTGAAGAATCAAATGATACATCCTGGCCAACCGGAAGTCGGGAAAGTGTGTCCGCGTTAGCATGTTTAGTGGTAGGTCGGTACAAAATCTCATACTGATAATTAGACAATATCAAGGACCATCTCTGAAGCTTTTGTGCCGTACGTGGCGGAATCGGCTTTGTGGGTGAGAACAACGACGTGAGAGGCTTGTGGTCTGTCAACAAATAGAATTTTCTGCCATAGAGATAATGATGAAACTTTGTGACGCCGTAAATGATTGCTAAGGCCTCCTTTTCTATCTGACTGTAATTCTGTTGCGTCGGCGTCAGTAGCTTGGATGAAAAGGCAATAGGACGATCATGACATCCAATACGATGTGACAGAACTGCACCCACACCGTACGACGAGGCGTCAACTGCTAACACTACAGGCTTCTGGGGGTCAAAGGGAATCAAACATGCATCACTAAGTAGTGCAGACTTTAAGTTGTCAAAGGCAACCTGGCAATCTTTAGACCATACAAAAGGAACATTCTTCTTACGTAAGTGATGCAGTGGAGCTGCAATCTGAGAGGCATTGGGAATAAATCTGAAATAATAGTTAAGCTTTCCCATCACTGCTTGCAATTCATGCACATTCTTAGGAGGAGGCAAGTCTTTGATTGCTCTAAGATGTGACTGTAAGGGATGAATTCCTTGGGCATTAATCACATGGCCTAGGTACTCTATTTCAGTTTGAAAAAACGAACACTTTGCTTTATTGCAACGTAGACCTGCTGCAGTCAACACTTTGAAAAGGCACTCCAGGTTTGCTAAATGTTCTTCAACTGTACGTCCGGATACCACAATATCATCTAAATAGTTCGAACAACACGGTACAGAAACTGTCAGCTGTTCCAAAAAACGCTGAAAAATAGCGGGAGCGGAAGACCTGCCAACGGGTAGGCGTTGAAATTGAAAAAGGCCCATGTGAGTATTAATGACGAAAAACTTTTTTGACTCGTCATCAAGTGGAATCTGTAAGTATGCCTCTGCTAAATCAATCTTAGAAAAGAAACGAGACTGTCCTAATTTGTCCATTAGTTCGTCCGGTCTGGGCAGGGGATAAGTGTCTACAATTGTTTGACTGTTCACTGTTGATTTGAAGTCCGCACAGATACGAAGTTTTCCTGACGGCTTGGGTATAATTAGTATAGGCGAGGCCCACTGACTCGCAGAAACAGGAGAAATCACCCCACTATCTTGCCAACGTTTAAGTTCTTCGGCAACTGTATCACGCAAGGCGATAGGCACTGGTCTAGCTTTACGAAATTTTGGAACTGCAGATTCTGTTAAAGTTACATGTGCCACGAAGTCTTTTGCACAACCTAGTTCCGGCGAAAACAAGTCACTATATTTGTCACACAATGCATTGATTTTATCCTGAGGCACTATTGACGAAATTTGAAGCACATCTCTTTGAATTGATAAACCAAACAAGTCAAAAGCATCTAGTCCAAAAATGTTCTGTGTAGATTTGGCCTGAAGAACTACAAAAGCCACTGTTTTTGTTACACCTTGAAAAGAGGCGGGCAGGCTACAAGTTCCTAGCACGGGAATATTTTGACCTGTGTACGCTGTTAACACTTGTTGACACGGCGACAATTTTGGCGAACCCAGAAGTTCATATGTGTCTTTATTAATTAATGTAACAGCGGAACCAGTATCAAGCTGAAATTGCACAGTCTTATTTTCTATAGAGAGAGTAACAAACAGCTTGTGCTTCTGGCGCACGACCGGTGCGCGAATGTGGGCAACGTCTAATACATATTGTTTTCTGCGCTTGCGCGGGTTGCGTGCGGTAGGAAGCGGCGCATACTCGGCACACAGCGGATTAACCACACTGTCACTAGATGACACTACCGCCGGATCGGCGTCCGCACAATGCGAGGCTACTGCACTAAAATTACTTTGAGTAGCTACACCAATTCTACTGTCACTAGCTACACAGTACTGGGCACTATTACAAGGAGCAGTTGCAGAAGGCACTATTTTCACTACAGGAATGCACTGTTCATTGTCATTTTGCTTGTCCCGAACCCGTTTCCGTTGCACTGTTTTACGCGCTCGTTGGCGCTTGCTACGTGGTGCACTATATAGTTTTGCCATAGGCGCAGAACTACTTTCTTGCAATTGAGATCCAAGGAAAGCACTGTTCAATTCCACAGCCCGTACAACATTTACAGAATGGACTGTTCTCGCACTCTGCGAAGCACTGTTTCTAACGGTACCGTTCTTTGAGTTTTTAATTTGCATACACACAGACTGTACATGTCCTGATTGGCCACATTGATAACAGGTTGCGTTGCGACTAGGGCAATGAGCACGCTTGTGGAGAGACACACACTGGGGGCAAGATTTACGTACATTTTTCTGAAATGAGCGTTGGCGCCCGTTATTCAAATTACTGTTTCTAACACGACGGGGCGACCTTTGCGTCGCACTTTTACACTGGCTACTGTTCACTGTCTGTGCAGCACGGCCGGTAGAAAAATGAGAATCACTAGTGCTATACTGAGAACTACGGCTAGGAAAGCGTCCGTTGCGGCGCACTGAATTTACACTGTGGCTTTGCATTTCTACGTCTGCTAAGTCAAAAGTATCATGCGCTTCTATAAGCTGCAGTGCACTGTCTAATGAGGGGTCAGACTGTTTCAGAATCGCTGCTCTAATTCTGGGGTCCTGAATATTCTGCGTAATCGCATCCCTCAACATCACGTCACTATACGAAAGTCCACAAGAGCAAGTAAATTTACATTGGCGGGTTAAGCCCTTCAATTCCGTAATCCACTCTTGGTGTGACTGCTGCGGTAATTTTTTAAGTCTGAAAAATCGGTATCGTGCAGCGGCTACAAGAACTTTTCTCTCATAATGAGCATTTAGTGCATCTACAGTTTGTTCAAAGTCCACATCACGAGGAGATGCGTGGGGAAATAGTTTCTGCAGTAATACAAAGGTTTTGGGGCCCACCACGGACAACAAAAGATGCTTAACTTTCTGACCTGTAATTTGATGAGCCGCGACGAGTTCTTGAAACTGTGCGAAATAGTCGCTCCATTCTTCCTCACGTTCGTTGTATTGGCGAAACGTAGGAAGTGTTGCGGCGGCAGGTGTGGGCTGCTGAAGCGGCGGCTGTTGTTGTTGGTTAGCTGCCTGCGCTGTGAGCTGGGACATCTTTTTTTTTTTTTTTTTTTTTTTTTTTTTTTTTTTTATATATATATATATATATATGGGACTTAACTACGGGGTCATCAGTCCCTAAACTTACAAACTACTTATGAACTACTTACAAACTAGGACGGCACAAATATCCATGCCCGAGGGGGGATTCGTAGTGGCCGTGCTGACCGTGACTGGAGCGCCTCAGTCACCTCGGCCACCGCGGCCGGCAGCTGGGACATCGCCGGGAGTAGCTGGGTAATTTGCGCCGTCTGTAACTGAATAATTTCCATTAAGTTTGGGTTCGGGGTAGTGGCCATGCTGACCGATTAGGCGCCGCGTATACAAGTAACTTATAACAAAACACAAATGCAATAGGAAAGAGGACGCTCTGCAACAAAAAAGTCCACCAAACACGCAACTGAATATGTTCCCCCAAAAGTCTTATAATAAGGGTGGGTGGGCGGGAGCAATTTTTGCGTGCTCCGACTGCTGCTGTCTGGCTGCTGCAAGCGGGCTGGTCCAAGGTTCTATCACTCCTCGTCGCCACTTTTGTGTCCCGACTTCGTCGCCGCTTTTGTGTCCCAGCCTCGTCGTAGGTGTCGGTGGCCGAGTGGAATGAGACCGACACGCTGATGCAGGTACGGAGGGGAGCAGTCAGAAACTATAAACACTCGAGTAAATTAGAAAGAGATATATTGCACAGAATGTAACAATACTTAACTTTTACACAGTACTGCAGAACGTTGATACATAGTTGTTAGAGGCCTGCCTAGTGCCTGTACAATAGCAAAGTCTTCACCGGGGCCTATCGGATTACGAAGGTCCTAACTCGTTGCTATCTCAGTCCGAAGTGCGAAGTGAACGATCCTTCAGTGGTGGCCACGAGCGGAGTTGTCGCAGAGGGCGCTCGTGGCTGTCGTCGTGAGAACGCCGCGCCGTGCGTGCCTGGCGGCGCGCGGCGAAAGTAAGTGGCGCGCACTTTGTACTTGTGCGACACCACACAAATGATTTTGGCACACAATAGGAATCTGAGTATTGTAAGACTCAGTAGTTATAGTTTCTATGGGGTAAATAATAAATAACATTTGACTATAGTATTAACATTGTTTATTAATAATACACAATAATTAGAACCTTAATAGCAATTCAGTGTTGCTTAAAAATAATTTCACCATTATTGAACATTTATTAACAACTGGGGTGTACCACACCCCACACACCACTAGCGTAATAATTGTAGGACACACAACTGCCGGATTAAGATTCCTCCTGCCCCGGAGAGGCAATAAGTGTACCGCGACTGTCTGCGTACAATGTTATACATGTGAAAGTGTGTGGTAATATTCTAAATGTTTGTGACTCTTCTGACTGTGGCAGGATATAGATACCAACCCTGATTGCACCTAGCGGGATTCGAGAAACCGCATAAAAACCAAATCCAGGCTGGGCGACACCCAAGCTATCATCGTTAATCCATCTGGCGGCTTCGAACCTGCACTTACCTGAAACTTCCTGGCAGATTAAAATTTTGTGCCGGAACCGGGACTCCAACCTAGGACCTTTGCCTTTCGCGGGCAAGCGCACTACCGACTGTGCTATCCCGACACGACTCACGATGCCGCCTGAAGTTTGGAAAGTAGGAGGCGAGGTACTGGCGGAAGTAAAATTGTGAGGCGGCAGCGTGAGTCGTGTCGGGATAGCACAGTCGGCAGTGCGCTTGCCCACGAAAGGCAAAGGTCCCAGGTTCGAGTCCCGGTTCCGGCACACAATTTTAATCCGCCAGGAAGTTTCATATCAGCGCACACTCCGCTGCAGAGTGAAAGTTTCATTCTGCACTTACCTGTTCAGTCGGCAGGTAGCGTGGTTACCTCGGGGGGTATTTTTCTGGTCTCGCGCGTATCACACCGGAAAGGATTTTGTAGGAGAAGCTTATAATCGCGCAGTGCCTGGGAATGTGCATATTTTGCGGCTTCCTTATCGCGCGGTAATGCAGTTGGTGGCGGGGCCCCATACCGGCGGCATTATACCGGGCCTGATGCGCGCCGCGCATGCCTCCATTAGCCTCGGTCGGCGCCATCAGCAGCCGGGCGGCCATCAGCCGCGGAAGCCACATCTGACGCACAAAGATGCCGCCGCATCGCGACGCGCGCGTCAAAAGATATTGATGTCGCCGCGCCGGCAAAACCCGCGTCATCACTGCCTCCTCGCCTGGCCTTCACCTCCTCTCAAAGATCCCATTAACGCCCTACATTACGACAGCGGACGTTTTTTGTACAACCAGTCGGCGATCACTCGTTCATTTTTAACTCGAATCAGAATTTTATATGAAGAGCAACTAGAGCTAAACAGTGGCGTAACTAGGACTTGGCTTTGGGGGGAGATAGATCTGCTTGACGAGCAAAATTTTAGTCAGTTTCCAGACAGAATACCATCTACCACTCCCGTTGAAGAAACTAATTCACTCCCATCCAATGAAAGCTTATGGTAAAACACCCCAAGTTTCCAATCATTGCCTTTACCAGATTACTGTTATACTATTTCTTTTTTTCTCCTCTCTCTCTCTCTCTCTCTCTCTCTTTTTTTTCTTCGGGGTCTGGGGCGGTTTATATCCCCCTCATCCCTCGCCCCCCATAGTTACGCCACTGAGCTAAAATATTTATACATAATAGAAGAATTTGAATTTATCCTTTAGAAAATGGGTGTTTTGAAATCCTGCGACTGTGAGAAAAAAGGATTTGTTTATAAATAACAATACTGCTACCAGTCACGATTTTTTAATTTATTAAAATAGTACACTGCCAGGGCGGGATTAAAGTAGGTGAAAAGAAATTGCCGGCCGCGGTGGCCGAGGTGACTGAGGCGCTCCAGTCACGGTCAGCACGGCCACTACGGTCGGGGGTTCGAATCCCCCCTCGGGCATGGATATTTGTGCCGTCCTAGTTTGTAAGTAGTGCATAAATAGTTTGTAAGTTTAGGGACTGATGACCCCGTAGTTAAGTCCCATAAGCTTAACAAACATTTGAACATTTTTGAAAAGAAATTAAGCAGTCTCGCATATGCAGATGAATTAGTTGTAATGGCAGATTCGATTGAAAGTTTGCAAACTAATATTGCAGAGCTCGATCAGAGGTGCAAGGATTATGATATGAAGATCAGCATCTCCAAAACGAAAGTAATGTCTGTGGGAAAAAGATTCAAACAGATTGAGTGCCAAATAGGAGGAACAAAGTTATAACGCCGGTCGCGGTGACCGAGGGTACTGAGGCGCTGCAGTCACGGTCTGCACGGCCACTACGGTCGAGGGTTGGATATTTGTGTCGTCCTTAGTGTAAGGCAGATGATAAGTAGTTTGTAAGTTTAGAGACTGATGACCCCGTAGATAAGTCCCATAAGCTTAGCAAACATTTGAAAGTTATAAAAGGTAGATAGTTTCATGTACCTGGGATGTATTTTCTCACAGGATGGCAACATAGCGAAAGAACTGGAATCGAGGTGCAGCAAAGCTAATGCAGTGAGTGCTCAGCTAAGATATATTCTCTTCTGCAAGAAGGAAGTAAGTACCAAGACTAAGTTAGCAGTGCACCGCTCTATCTTTCGGCCAACTTTGTTGTATGGGAGTGAAAATTGGGTGGATACAGGTTACCTTATTCATAAGATAGAGGTTACAGGTATGAAAGTAGCAAGAATGATTGCAGGTACGAATAGATGGGAACAATGGCAGGAGGGTATCGATAATGAGTAAATCAAAGAAAAGCTGGGAATGAATACCATAGATGAAGAAGTTAGAGCGAACAGAGATGGTGGGGTCATGTTACACGCATGGGAGAAGCAAGGTTACCTAAGAGACTCATGAGCTCGTCAGTGGAGGGTAAGAGGAGTCGAGGTAGACCAAGAAGAAAGTACTTTGATTCGGTGCAGAATGATTTTGAAGTAAAAGGCATAACATCAGACGAGGCATCAATGTTAGCATTGAATAGGGGATTGTGGAGGAATTTTATTAGAGATACTACGCTCCAGACTGAACGCTGAAAGGCATAATCAGTCTCTAATGATGATGATGATTTAGCATGACGCGTCTCGAGAAATAATTCCCATCTTCAAATGCGTTTTTGGTGCTGTTTCATATTATTTATGATGTTTTGAGTGTGTTGAGTGCCTGCTTCATTCTGCTATCGTTGCTGTAATATATAAATATGCCAGATTTTACTTTATGGTTATCTTTATATGGAGTTAGTGGCGGAATTCTTTGAAAAGCTTTTTACTTACAGTTTTCGTCTGGTCCACCTGTGGCAGCTCTCACACATGTCAAACATCACACACAATATTTTTGCATACAAGTACATCAGTTGTCACAAACATACATATAAATAAACAGTTACAGAGATGTTCTAACCTTAAGTTTACCAAAGATACATTTTTATAGAATATGTTACAAAGGAATCCTTAGCTGGATTTTACCAAAACAATATTTTCATAGAGTATGCTGCGTTTTTATAGGGGATATTTTACGTTTGTTCATTGTCCTAATTTATGCATACTTACAATGGTGCTACATTTACACATGTTAACATTTTTATTTGAGTGTGCTATCGAAACATCGGAAAAAAATTACAGATTCACTTTCGACTTTTTCATTGAATATTTTATCTTCATATTTTCTATAATATGAAGAACTGGAAGTGTTTTAACATTATAGAAAATATGAAGTACTCGGTTTGCCTATCACTAATCAGGTTCAGCTGTTTTTTATTAGAATCGTGGAAACTCGCACAACCCCTTTCATAACTTTAAAATTGCATCTTTAGGTTCAATTACTATACAAAAATATTTCTTAGTAAAATGAAAACTTAGATTCAAACGTTACGTATTAAAAAAAGTCTAAATCCAAACAATTTGCGTATTAGAAAGTTAAATGTGAATTTTTGCAAGCCAGTAGGCTAATTAATATAATAATTATCTACTATATTACTTACAATGTTTTGCATATAATTCCTATGCTGGATAACGGTAATTAATGGTCAAGTTCGACCGCTAGCAACTTCCCTGAGGTCGTGAAAAATAAAATCAGTTGAGCCTTCGGTTTGTGCCATTTTAAGTAAAATATTAATCCCCCGTTATCCAACATAGGAATGATATGTAAAGCATTGTTTAAGTAACATAAAAGTTTATTAATGGAAATTCTCCTCGGAGATGATAAATTATGTTTCAAAATAGATTGATTGGCTGGCCAGTACTTCCACTTGTGCTGTACCACCTGAAGAAGGAACAGTGTATCTCATTTGAAAAAATATAAGATTATTACTGCAATAAATAGCCTACTGGCTTACAAAAAAAAAAAAAAAAAAAAAAAAAAATCCATTTAACTTTGTGATACACAAATAGTTTGCATTTTTGCTTTTTTAATACTTAATATTTGAATTTAAATATTCATTTCATAAAACAAAGCATCATTTTCGTGCAGTAATTGCACCTCAAATTTGTTTAACCGCTTGTGCGGGTCTCCACGACTCTAATAAAAAACAGTTAAAGTGGACCAACGTCCTTTCAGACCACTTATACTATATTTTAACACCTACATTTTTACTGTGTGAAAGCTTTTTTATATAATTACCTGAGAACCTAGTGCTTTACTAGCGCAATTTGTGTGGTTCACGGGGATTTATCTTTACAACTTCAAATACAAAAATTCTTACGTGTCCTACAGGGGAAAAGTATAGTGAATGGATTGTGATTTAAAATGTTTACAGATAACAAACTGTTTTTGTAGCAGTCGCCAACGGCCGTGCCACAGTGGATTCACCAGTTCCCGTTATATCATCGAAGTTAAGCACTGTCGAGCTGGGCTAGCAGCACTTGGGTGGGCAACCGTGCAGGTCTGCCGGCCGCTGTTGGTATGCGGGGTGCACTCAGCCCTTGTGAGGCCAATTGTAGCGGCTTCGGTCGTGAAAACGACACAACGGCCGGGAGTGCGGGGCGCTGACCACGATCAATACCCAATGGGCTTTTCGAGGCCTGTGTGGGATTGAGTTTAATTAGTTATAAGACACCGTACCTCACAAACGGCTTTTAATAAAATTGCGTCGTTATGGTATATCGCTCTAAATTTGCAATTGGATAGGGAGGGGATTTCTTGTCAGAGAGGACGCAGTTCGTAGTAATCAATGGTAAGGCATCGACTAAAAAAGAGGTGATATCGGGCATTCCACAGGGTCGTGTCCTCTGCTGTTCCTTATTTACATAAACGATTTAGGGGAAAATCTAAGTAGCTCTCTGAACACATAGAAAATATTGTGGGGAAGGCGAACCAAAGGTTACGTTTCATTGGCAGAACGCTTAGACGATGCACCAGCTCCACCAAAGAGACTGCCTACATCACACTTGTGCGTCCTCTCTTGGAGTACTGTTGCCCCTTGTGGGACCCTCACCAGGTGGGACTGACGGAAGATATTGAGAAGGTTCAGAGAAGGGCAGCTCGTTTTGTTTTATCACGTTACGGGGGGGAAAGCGTCACGGAAATGTTGCACGAATTGGGGTGGAAATCATTAAAAGAAAGACGTTATTCGTTGCGGCTTGATCTGTTTGCGAAGTTTCAATCACCGACTTTTAGTTCTGAATGTGAAAATATTTTGCTAGCACCCACCTACTTAGGGAGACATGACCATCCCAATAAAATAAGAGAAATCAGATCGAAAACGGAACGATTTAGGTGTTCTTTCTTCCCGCGCGCTATTAGAGAATGGAACGGTAGAGAAAAGTTATGAAGGTGGTTAATGAACCCTCTGCCAGGCACTTAAATATGATTTGCAGAGTATCGATGTAGATGTAGATGTAGATGTACGTTGTTTGCAGAGGACGCCGTCATTTACCGTCTAGTAAAATCATCTGAAGATCAAAACCAACTGCAGAACGATCTGAATAAGATATCAGTATGGTGTAAAACTTGGCAATTTACTCTAAGTAATGAGAAGTGTGAAGTCGTCCACATGAGTACGAAAAGAAATCCGTTAAACTTTGTTTACAAGATAAATCAATCAAATGTGAAGACCGTAAACTTCACAAAATACCCAGGAATTACTATTACTTCAGACTTAAATTGGAAAGAACACGTAGATAATATCGTGTGAAAGGCGAACCAGAGACTGCGTTTTATTGGCAGAACCTTTTAAACATGCAACAGAACTACAAAAGAAACTGCATACACTACGCTTGTCCGTCCATTTTTGGAGTATTGCAGCCCAGTGTGGGATCCTTATCAGGTGGGTTTGACGGAGGACATCGAAAGAGTCCAAAGAAGGGCAGCTCGTTTCGTATTGTCACGATACAGGGGAGAGAGTGTTACGGAAATGATACAGGATCTGGGATGGGAATCATTACGACAACGGCGCTTATCGCTGCGGCGTCGGCTACTTGCGAAACTCCAATCGCCAACATTCTCCTTCGAATGCGAAAATATATTGTTGACTTCCACTTACATAGGTAGAAATGACCATCAGAATAAAATACGAGAAATCAGAGCTTGAAGAGAGAGATTCAGGTGTTCTTTCTTCGCGCGCGCTATTCGAGAATGGAATGGGAGATAAATAGTATAATTGTGGTTCGATGAACCCTCTGCCAGGCACTTAAATGTGATTTGCACAGTATCCCATGTAGATGTAGAAGAGTCGAAGGACTTTAAAACGGCACAGTGTTATTTAACCTTCACCGCAAGCAAGCTATGAAGGGAAGAAAATGTTTGTAGAGCTTATGGGACTTCGCTACGAGATCGTCAGTCTCTAAACTTACAAACTACTTATGAACCAGCTACAACTAAGGACGGCACAAATATCCATGCCCGAGGGGGGATTCGAACCCCCGACAGTAGTGGCCGTACAGACCATGACTAGCGCGCCGCAGTCCCCTCGGCCACCGCGGTCGGCTCCAACATATCAGATAGAAACTTTGGATAATGGTGCTGCAGAAGAATGCTGAAAATTAGATTGGTTTATCGCGCAGTTAATGAAGAGTCACTGCAAAACTGGCGAGAAAAGAAATTACTGATACCAATATAGTAAGCAGATTCAAACGAATTTTGGATGCCGCCCTTATAAGGAGATGTAGAGGCTTGCTCAGGACAGTTGACTTTCAAGTATACGCGCTGTCGCACGTTTCGGCGAAGAGTTTCCGTTATTATAAGCTTCACTCCTGGCCATTAAAAATGCTACACCACTAAGATGACGTACAACAGACGGGAAATTTAACCGACAGCACGAAGATCTGTGATACGCAAATGATTAGCTTTTTAGATTATTCAGACTAGGTTGGCGCCGGTGGCGACACCTACAACGTGCTGACATGAGGAAAGTTTCCAGCTGATTTCTCATACATAAACAGCAGTTGACCGGCGTTGTCTGTTTAACGTTGTTGTGATGCCTCGTGTAAGGAGGAGAAATGCGTACCATCACGTTTCCCACTTTGATAAAGGTCGGATTGTAGCCTATCGCGATTGCGGTTTATCTTATCGCGACATTGATGCTCGCGTTGGTCGAGATCCAAAGACTGTTAGCAGAATATGGAATCTGTGGGTTCAGGAGGGCAATACGGAACGCCGTGCTGGATCCCAAAGGCCTCGTATCAATAGCAGTCGAGATGACAGGCATTTTATCCAAATGGCTGTAACGGATCGTGCAGCCACGTCTCGATCCCTGAGTCAACAAATGGGGACATTTGCAAGACTTCAATCATCTGTACGAACAGTTCGACTACGTTTGCAGCAACATGATCAGCTCGGAGACCATGTCTGCGGTTACCGTTGACGCTGCATCACAGACGGGAGCGCCTACGATATTGTACACAACGACGAACCTAGTGCACGAGTGGCTTAAAGTTTTGTTTTTTTTTTTCTTTCTTTTTTCCTGATGAATCTCAGTTCCGTTCATAGAATCATGATGGTCGCATCCGTGTTTGGCGACATCGCGGTGATTGCACATTGGAAGCGTATATTCGTCATCGCCATACTGGCGTTTCACCCGACGTGATGTTATGGGGTGCCACTGGTTATTCGTCTCGGTCACCTCTTGTTCGCTACGACGGCAGTTTGAACAGTGGCCGTTACATTTCATGTGTGTTACAACTCGTGGCTCTACCCTTCATTAGACCCCTGCGAAACCCTACATTTCAACAGCATAAAGCACAACAGCATGTTGCAGATGCTGTGCGGGCCTTTCTGGATACGAAAAATGTTCGACTGCTGCCGCGTCCAGCACATTCTCCAGATCTCTCAACAAATGAAAACGTCTGGTCAGTGGTGGCCGAGCAACTGGCTCGTCACAATACGCCAGTCATTACTATTGCTGAACTGTGGTATCGTGTTGAAGCTGCATGGGCATCTGTACCTGTACACGCCATAGAAGCTCTGTTTGACTCAATGCCCAGGCGTAATCAAGGTGGTTATGACGGCCATAGGTGGTTGTTCTTGGGTACTGATATCTGAGGATCTATGCACCCAAATTGCGTGATAATGTAATCACTTGTCAGATGTAGTTTAATGTATTTATCCAATGAATATCCGTTTATCATCTGCATTTCTTCTTGATGCCGCAATTTGAATGGCCAGTAGTGTATTTGACATGACCTCTATACGCGCCGGTTGTGTCATCCCTCGGATTTCGAACTTTTCAAATGCCCCTCGTACTCAGTCGCTCAGCTGACACGAGCCGATGCCAAAAAAACTAGTGTGCCAGTCATTACTATTGCTGAACTGTGGTATCGTGTTGAAGCTGCATGGGCATCTGTACCTGTACATGACATACAAGCTCCGTTTGACTCAATGCCCAGACGTAATCAAGACAGTTATAACGGCCAGAGGTGGTTGTTCTGGGTACTGATATCTGAGGAAATGTTCAAATGTTTGTAAATGTTATGGACTTAACTACGGGGTCATCAGTCCCTAAACTTAGAAACTACTTATGAACTACTTACGAACTAGGACGGCATAAATATCCATGCCAGAGGGGGGATTAGAACCCCCGACCGTAGTGGCCATGCAGACCGGACTGAAGCGCCTCAGTCCCCTCGGCCACCGCGGCCGGCGTATCTGAGGATCTATGCATCCAAATTGCATGATAATTTAATCACTTGTCTGTTCTTGTATAACATATCTGTCCAATGAATACCCATTTATCATCTGCATTTCTTCTTGGTGCAGCAATTTTAATGGCCAGTAGTGTATTTGACATGACCACGATGGTGGTCGGTGGTGCTATCTATAGGACTGCTCACGAGCTTCTGAAACGCCCCTCATACTCAGTCGCTCAGCTGACACGAGCCGATGCCAAAAAAACTACTGTGCGGCGGCTGCCTGCTGAATTTCTGAACGAGCCTGCCGCGACACGGCGTCAGCGCAGTGTGGCCGCGTGTACAAAGGCGCGCCTCGTTACGGCGCATTACGCACTAGGTGTTTGCGGCGACAATGCGCCCGCGGCGGAACGACAAAGCGGCCGGGACTTTCAGCCCGAATTACGGCCGGCCCGTCAAATCAGCAGCCTGCAGCAGGCAGCCGGCAGGCGCGCAGGTGCGGCCCGCCACCCTCCCGCGCGCCGCCTCATTACCCAGTTGGCCCGGCAGCCGTCGTCGCCGCTGCTGGCCCCGACGCCGCATTACGTATTCCGGCGCAATTTGCGCCGGCGCGCGTAGCTTACCTGCTCCAACTCTTAATTATTTTTTAACTTCCTTGATGAATTTTTAATGAGGCGGACATTGTTTTTTTTTTTCCTCCCTCCTCCGCTCCGTCCGCTGGTTCCTGCCGCTGGCGGCTGCTCCCGTCTGACCTGCGGGCGGAAACGTGTCTGCCAGTTACGAAACATTTGTGCCGCGGCTGCCGCGCTATCCTCGAGTGAGAAAATCAACTGCAGGTAGGTGCTAGGTGAAACCTGACGGCTAGCCAATACCGTAGCCAGTCCTAATTAATCTCACATATCGAACGTATTATCACTTTCTCAAAAGGGCACAGTGTTAACCACGGTGTTCGTGAAGTAAAAATGGTAATGGGTAAGCGATCAGGATTCCTGCAGTGAGTACGATTCATGCTGATCTGTTGTTGCCAGTACTTCTACAATCTATTTTGATACAGTTTTCGCATCCGAATCTGCAACCAAATTGTACTTGTCTTGTACTGGCGTTGACATTGAGCGAATCTGTTGAATATTGAGACGAGTCAGAGCGACGGAGTGAGTCATATATTGTATAATTTAAGTTGCCATCTTAACATCTCTAAACCCTTTAGTTCCTACATTACGAATTCAGTATTGGAGAAATTAAAATTCCTAGTTTTCTATATTAATACAGAGCAATAAACATCAAAATATGTGTTTTAAAATTTTTGATAGAGCTATTGTTTTTATGTCATGTATTTCATGTGCAACACAGTCGGTTGTATCGAGGTATTTTATTACTTGGGACGTTAGTTTGTTGATTGATAACACTGGCAGATCAATAATGCTAGCATCTTTCACTGCTGAAATAAAATAACATGAACCAAGTTCACGCTCACACTCGCTGCCAGATGCCGACGACAACCCACGACAACTTCCAAGGCGGACAGATTAATGCCTCAGTCGTGGCTACATACCGTACCAAGTAGCAAAATATCGTACTAGACTGATGCCCATAAATTAAGGATAATTGCAGATTGTGGAGCGACAAAATCTGGCACTACACTGGTGTGGAGCTTATAGTACATCAACATAAGGAACAACATTTCACATATCAGTAAGTCCGCGGTATGGGTGATAAGTTGAAAAACAACCATCCGGAAGTCATATGCTACAAAAAGCCACTGTTTCCTGCGTATGTACCCCGACATCATTATGGGAAATGATCACCTTACACACGTACACAGGCTGCACAACGGGTTAGCATACCCGCAGCTGCTGGGATATAGCCTCCAATTCTTGCACCAGTCCCTGACGGAGCTCCTGAAGTGTTCTAGGGGTTTGAATATGTGCAGCGATACGTCGATCGGGAGCATCTCACACGTGCTCGATGGGGTTTGGGTCTGGGGAACAGACAGGTCACTCTTCACCTGATATCATCTGTTTTAAGGTACTCTTCCACGATGGCAGTTCGATGGGGTCGTGCGTTATCATCCATCAGGAGGAAGTTGGAACGCACTGCACCCTTGAAAAGGCGGACATATTGGTGCAAAATGAAGATACACCTGACCTGTTACAGTTCCTCTGTCAAGAAAATGCAGGGTATGTGTGCATCAATCGTAATACCACCCCACACTATCAAACCACTACCTCCATACAGGTCCCTTTCAAGGATATTAGGGGGTTGTTATCTAGTTCCTGGTTCACGACAGATGAAAACCCGTCGAGACCCACAGTTCACTATATATTTTGCTTGTCAGTGAACATAACTTGGGGCTACAGTTCAATGACCATGTACTGTGTTCTTGACAACAGGCTTTACGGCCCTCCTGTGAGCAGAGGTCAGTGGAATGCACTTTGCAGGTCACCGGCCGAATAAACCATGACTGTTCTGTCTGTGTGTCGGAAGACAACTATTCCAGTGGCTGCGCAAGGTCCGGAGCAAGGCTACCTGCAGTACTCCGTGGCCGTCTGCGTGTACTGAAGGTGAGATATCTGTCTTCTTGTGGTGTTGTACACTGTGGACGTCCGTACCGTAGCGCCTGGACACGTTTCCTGTCTGCTGGAATCATTGCCATAATCTTGAGATCACACCTTGTGGAACACTGATGGCTCGTGCTACGACCTGCTGTGTTTGACCAGCCTCCAGTCGCCCTAGTATTCAGCCCCTCATAACGTCATCAATATGTGTACATTGAGCCAACACACAGTGATCATTAGCACCTTTGAAAACGCTTCACATTTACTCGCTGATCCGTATCCTGACATGCACCAACACACGTCTCCGCGTATGTCTGCACCACCGTGCAACGACCGCATGTCAAGTGCGGCGAATGGTGATACCCCGACCGGAACGATGTCTCACCGTATATCAGCATTATCCTTAATTTATGAACATGAGTGTAAAAGCAGGTTGTTCATCAACAAAACTGCGACTTTAACGATCGATGCACAAAATACGGTATCAATAGCTTTTATTAAGTTGTTCTCCAGGTACTACACTTGGAATGAAGGGGTTAACATTTAAATATTATATGGTAATAGTTTGTTAGATTTACGTGCTCTTCTTGGATATGGGTATGTCGAAAAGAAAACATCTTTGCGTCTATTATAAAAGTCTATTATTTTCGACATACCCATATCCAAGAACAGAACGTAATTGTGACGAAATATTACCATATAATATTTAAATGTTAAGAGACTTGAAGAAGGCAGCTTAGAATTGCCTAAATCGGTGTAATTTGAAACTAGCAATCTGGAAACCTCCACTTACGCAGATTCCAAGATATTAGATCGCACCACCGGCTTTAATGACGTAAGGAGATAGTGATGTATTGTGTCTGTGTATGTGTGTGTTGACAATGTCTACCAGATACTGTACGGGTAATCACTGGTCTGACAGTTACGTCTGACAATAAAGTTTGGAGTGTATTCATCCAACATTAGCGTAGATGAACTATGAAATACAGTTAGTGTCCTGTCCTTCGAAATAGGTCCTCCCACAACTATATGCCGCTGAGGTCTGCAGTACATGTCCTGGAAACTTTGCGATGAATATTCAAAGGACTATCGTCAGATACCTTTCATTTCGTCACGCGGTAATAGCATACGAACTTCGAATATTGTCTTGCAGGAGTGAATATTACGCAAAGCATCGTGCTAGTGTTGAAATGACTGAATTTAGAGATTAAACATCTAGAAAGAGTAATTGCTTCTGTCGTTGGTTGCAACTTCACATATGGCAATTCCGCTCCTGAACCGAAAAAACGAGATGGAAAACTTAGATCGTGATATGTTAGAAAAGTCGCAGTCTCTTGTTTATTAAGAGATTGCTGGTCCGTTGTTACAAATTTAACAGATTGTCTACGGTGTTTGCCGTGAAACATTTCTTGAACCGTTTCGCCTTTGCAGTACAAGAAAACAACGAAAACGACGTGGACTTTCTCATTGTTGCAAAACGGTTGTTTTAGAAAAATCTCTTTCATTATTAACGAATCAACACAATGCAGCAATATGTTTACAGCGTAGCAACAGGCCTGCTTAACACATTCTCGCTGTTTTACAAAAGTTCAAAAATGTTCAAATGTTTGTAAATCTATCGGACCAAACTGTGTGGTCGTCAGTCCGTAGCTTACAAACTACTTAAACCTAGGGAAACTAACATAAGGACAAACACACACACCCATGCCCCAGGGAGGACTCGAACCTCCATGGCGAGCAACCACGCGCTCCGCAGCGAGACGCTTTAGACCCTTGCTGGTTTACCTTTCTGTCATAGCCTATCTGAAAAAAGTGAGATACTGCTCATATCGCTTATTAAAGTTATATATTTAACATTACCATATTACACTATTACAATACAAACATTTACGATACGTACTTTGGTTTTAAGCACATAGGGTTGCTGATTAACATTAGTTTCTCTTCAATACTTGCCGGACAGTTACTCCCACAATACCTCTCTAACTTCATAAACATGGCTACGATTGTGAAGGTCTGTGTCTTATATATAATAGAATGCCAGAATATGAACATTTTACATTTTCGAAGCCAACATAAATTAGGCTTCTAGTTTCGGACGCCATACCGAAAACACGAACCGGATTGCAGTTGACTCTTCGTCTCTCTTGTATAATATTTTACGCTATTGCCGCTAGAGACGCTCGCAGTTGAAAATGCTGCATTCACACGGTCCCTATAGCCGTACGCTCAAGGCGCATTGCTGTTCTCCATCGAATGTTAGAATGCTCACTCGGGCATGTGTGTGTGTGTGTGTGTGTGTGTGTGTGTGTGTGTGTGTGTATGTGGTTATTAGAATGAGTTAGTTTAAGTAGTGCGTAAATCTAGGCACCGTTGACCCTAACGAAATTTTCAAAATAGCGATAGTGGGTGGTTTAAGCTCAATATGTGAAATATCAACGGAAATGAGTTTCCTGCGTCGTGGTGTTATGGTGACAGGATTGGAAGTTTGGAGGTCCGAAGGTCCGTTTTGTAATGTCCGTAACTCCCCGTCTTATACAGGGTGAGTCACCTAACATTACCGCTGGATATATTTCGTAAACCACATCAAATACTGACGAACCGAACCCACAGACCGAACGTGAGGAGAGGGGCTAGTGTAATTGGTTAATACAAACCATAAAAAAATGTACGGAAGTATGTTTTTTAACACAAACCTACGTTTCTTTAATGGAACCCTGTTAGTTTTGTTAGCACATCTGAACGTATAAACAAATACGTAATCAGTGGCGTTTGTTGCATTGTAAAATGTTAATTACATCCGGAGATATTGTAACCCGCTTGAGTACCACTCCTCCGCTGTTCGATCGTGTGTATCGGAAAGCACCGAATTAAGTAGGGATCCAAAGGGAACCTTAGGTACAGAAGAGACTATTTCATCATCGTAATTTGTCTCCATGCCGTACATTTTATCTTACTGGCCGAACGAACTTCTTATTCACTGCTATCACCTCACGTTAAAAAAATCTACACGTCAAGCGCGAGTCGCGCTCGTGTATCCAGGGACTCAGTGGGCAGGTTAGACACACATGTGCAACTTCACAAGAGGATACGCGCGAGTCGGAAGGCGTCGGCTCGCTGGCCGGGGAACACGTGACGCGCCGCAGAGGGCTGGCTGGCATTCCGGTGGCGGCGGCGGCGGCGGCCGACAAACTCGGGGGCAGCGTGGCGCGGTGCGGCGCGGCGCGGATATCTGCGGCGGTGGCGAACCGCGGCCGCCAGAGGACGCGCACAAAGCATTCCTGAGGAGGCCCGCCGCCGCAGCCGCCGCCCCCGCCGCCCCCGGCCCCGCCCCCTTCCGCCTCCGTCCGGGTTGCGCCACACCGCCTCCCGATCGCTCAACGTATTTAACTTGTGCACCAACTTGGCGCGCGGCACTGGAAACTTGGCGCAGATTAGATCAGGCGGGCTGCGCTACTGTGCCTCCTCGCGCCCGTCTTCAAGTCGAGGGGCGTGGCAAACTCCCCCACCCCTCGCCGTGGGGCGGGCATTTGCCGAGGCGTCGCCCGTAACAGTGACGGGGTGGGGGGGGGGAGCACAGCAGGTTGCACGTCGCCTCAGCCGACCTCCGACAGCGGAAATGCGGACAGCTATAATACACTAACGGAATAAATGATTTCAGACACTGAAAATTCGTCAACTGAGTTGTCCCATATTCAGGTCACCTTTCGTCAATATGGTTAGCAAGTGCCACACTCAACAAAATCACGCAATGGTCACCGTAAACAAACTCCAGATGGCAAAATAAAAAACTACATTCGCTTTTCTAAAATGAGTTCTAAACAGAGATCCATTAATCTAAATTGGGGAAACAAATATAAAAGAAGTAAAGTTACTCGCTATCTAGGAGTATAGACGAGAAATTAGATTACAAGGAACACATCAGGATACAAGCAGAAAAGTCAGAAAAAATTCTGCACAAACTGGCAAGGTTACACACAGAACAGTACGAACTTCCTTTGTCAGTTACTTACCACTGTGCACTTCTCGAATCAGTACTATGCTTTGCAGCAAGTAGGTGGGCGCACCGTCTGATGCTAGCCACCAACGTTACGCCTGAGGCTATCGGAAGCTTTCCGGACCATCTCAGTGGAGCCACTTTGTGTGGTGCTGGGGATTTTCCCGATCGATATAACCTTCAAATATCGGGCAGCGATATACTGGTTAAAGAAGGGCAGACTAGACCTGGTCAGTTTAGTAACTGGGTCGGCTGGGACGTTGGAGAATTGACTTCTGGCAGCAGGAATGGGAGGCAAGTGATAAGGGTGCTATGGACAGGTGTTGGCCTCAAACATCCAGTGACACTCTACGGTTTGGTGCCGTAATGTAATCGCAGTGTCATTCTTGTAGCGCAAATTTCAAACTACGGCTTATCTAATAAAATATGTTCGCATTCGGACGAGAAGGTTGGTGAAAAATTTCGCAAATACAACTCGTCATAACGAATAACGCCTTAGTGTTAATATTTCCACCCGAAATCGTGCATTATTTTGTGCCACTTGTTCCCTTTGTCTCTCAATATTTTCTATGTCCACCGTAGCCCCAAATATAAAGATCGCATAATGCGCTGCTTTCGGTAGTTCGACAGAAGCCTGTACAGCGTCTGCGAATGGTGTTTCCTAACTTCACTAAAGTTCGTGTAAATAAGTCACTGGTAATCCTCAAACTTTTACTGATACGTCTGGTGAGAACCGTAACATAGTTTAAAAAATGCATACTGCCAACGATCAGCTGTTTATTATATTTATAACTTAACCGGTTTCGGTTTTGAACCATCTTCAGAAAAGTAAACCAAACAGACTACGTTGATACATTGTCTGCCACCTTATCCATGTCAATGAATAAAAGATTCGTAAAATTTTAGGGATCTTGTATTGAATGACATGGATATGTTCCCGAAGATAAGATGTATAGATCATGTAACTAATCACGTGCTGAAAAGAATTTGGAGGAGGTGGGGGTAAAGTGATGTCAGCCATGTATTGACTAAGACAAAGGGTTGATATTAAGGAATCGACAACGTTGCATTGGAAGGAAGTGTGTGGGTAAAATTCTTGGAGACAGAGGGAAGAATAAAGTAAACAGATTCAAATGTATGTATAACTGTCCACGCTATCCTCTCCTGTGCGAACCTTTTCATCTCCATATGAGAACGGCAACCTGCATCCACTTGAACCTGCTTGAAAGAGAGCGTGAGAGGGAGAGAATTGCATCGTGAAACGTAAGGTGCAACTTCGCAGTGCTGCTTCTTGACCAAGTTGGACCACGGCTTTCCTCTGAGTCGCGTGGTCCGGTGGGCAGCTGTCGCTGGATTTACCGGATGCACAGCCGTGGCGCTGCGTTATACGTTAATGGCCGGCGACCGCGGAGCAACGGAATCCGATCACGCAGTCAAATGCGCCGCCTAACAGTTCTGGTGACCGCGCGGCCACATCAAACGCGATGGCAGAGATGCGCCTTTGTTGGGTGGACTGTGCAGCAGTCGCTTCTGTATCCGTGGAGCCACAGCGCTCTCAAGAAGGTGATACACTCTTCTCAGCCTACATTTCATTACATTTTTCTTTTCGTTGTAAGCAAAACAACTGCTATAAACGTATTTTCCTCAATCCATAAATACTAAGGATCAGGAACAACTGATTTAAAGCGGAAAACTTCTTCGGATCCCAATGCGGGACGTTTCGAGGATGTGGAAGAGGACTTCGAACACGTGACTCAGTGTAACTGGTGAACTAACGTTGTTGAACGCCTGGGGCGACAAAACAAAATGAAACCCACCTGTCCACTTGGAAACATATGTATTAAAATAAGGGAATACCTTTTACAAGTCATTGTAGCAGTACCAATTTTGAAATCAATGTCCAGTGTCTCGTCTATATTATGTCTCGCAGGACCCACATTTGTACCCCTTCGAATGTTTTACTTTTCTATTAAATTCTTGTTTTGCTGTATGTCTTCATTAGCTGAGTGTAGTTTCCTGGTGTGAATGTGAGAAATTTGTGTCTCCAATTGCACCAATGGCACTAGAAACGTAGGACACGATAATATGCGCCTTCTTGTTAATTTCAGACGAAAACGTGACCGTAATGTTTTTCCCAGTCAGACAGTCGTTTCACATGCAAGACATCGCTGAAATTTTTCTGTGTCAACAGTCAACTTTAAGCCCATGAAATTGGTCCAGCAGTAATACTATACGAGTACTTTAGCGGTTTTGAAGGAAGAGAAGTCAATAGCTGACGTGTAAATTAGTGCACCGAACCGAAATCGGGGAAGCACGCAAACACAAATCAACAATGTCGAGTTTCCGCGGGGACTATCTTACAAACTAAACAATCGCCGTTTCAACTTTTGCATCACCAGAAATATTTCGCCTGGCAACATAAATTATATCCATTATTGATTTGAGGTCGTGGTTGTATGCTTAATTATTTTGTCAAGTAGGCTCAACCACATAGATCGTGTATAAAACACTATAATATGACGCGTTTCGAGCGTCAAGACCTCATCATCAGATAAAACATACAAGAATCTTTAAAACCCGAGACAAATAAAATCTAAAACGTAATAAAAGAAAACGTGGTTACTTCCCTTGTAACCGTGTCTCCGTAGAAAGCTCAGCATACTGTGCTTCGTCAATATTAAAAACAGTCCCCAGTACTGGCGGCGCATAGCACTAGTGAAGCGCACGGAGTCAACAACACGCGTCATATTATAGTGTTTTATACACGATCTATGTGGTTGAGCCTACTTGACAAAATAAGAAATATTTCGTCTGTAACCTATTAAGATCTCTGCCAACTTCCGAGAACTAAGAGTGATGCCCCGGGCTAACAGCAAGTGGTGTTTCACTCAGTTGTGTATTTATTTCTGTTTTTATGTACGCTAGACAACGACCGTTACTGCATATAATCACACTCATGAGTCTGATTCATGATATAAACTTATGCTTAAGATACATGGAAATAATCTTCAGTCGGTCGAAGATGAAAATTACCAAAATGCAGGACATGCGGGGCAAATTTGGCATTTTGACGGGCACTTTGAGTCTCCCAACGTGGGACAATGCGGCAGAATCCAGGACGGTCCCGCAGAATCCGTGACGGGTGGCCGCTTTAAACTACTTCGAAAGTTTCTGTTGTTGATATTTCATTTAGGTTATCCGTCTTAGTGACATCTTTCGTTAATAAATTGAATCTCAAGCGAAACATGGGAGGAGAGAGTAACACTTTCTTAGGCACTCCAGTGTCACCTGAAGAACTTAGAAGAACAGTGCGAAAACTCAAAGAAAATAATACAGCAGGCCCTGATAATATACGAACTGAACAAATAAAGACGCTTGGTCCAAAAACTAGTCAATGGCTAGTGAGGATGATGAGCAGATGTTTGGAAACATTCCAAATTCCGAAACTGTGGAGGAAAGCTCAAGTAGTAGCAATACTAATGCCTGGCAAAGAGCCAACCGAACCACAAAATTTTCGACCTATCTCATTAACATGCCACTTATACAAGCTATTTGAACGAATTATCTTGTCAAGAATAGCAACCAAAATTGATACATAACGTATCCCTGAACAAGCTGGTTTCAGACCAGGGAAAGCATGCTCTAGTCAAATACTAAATCTCACTCAACACATCGAAGACGGTTTTGAAAGAAAATTAATAACTGATGCGGCCTTTGTTGATCTTTCTGCTGCATATGGTAAGTAAACCACCAACGACTCATCACGAAAGTTATTGAAATAACAAACGGCATACGACTGACTGACATTTTAAGAGGCATGCTGCAAAATCGCAGATTCCATGTAAACATCCAAGGGAAAAATAGTAGATGGAGGGACCAAAAGAAAGGTCTACCACAAGGAAGGGTTCTCTTCGCTATTCTGTACGATACATACAAAAAATGACAAGCCACACTGCATTTTGCCACAAAATTTCACTTTCATCACAAAGCTGATCGCGTTCAAAGAAGGCTCATGTCGATGTTTAGCGTCGAGAGTCGCTTCAAATATCTTCTGCTGATCTTGCTGCCATATATTTGACGAAATGTATGTTGTGTTGTGGCATATTTGTGTTTTATAAGGGACACTATATATATTATAGATTTATGTTAGCACCTACTTGCATAGGGAGACTTGATCATAATAACAAGAGAAACTAGGTGCAAAAAGGAAAGATTTAGGTGTTCCTTTCTCCTGCGCGATATTAGAGAATGGTTTAGTTAGTTGTGGTCTTCACAGACTGGTTTTATGCGGCTCTCCATGCTACCCTGTCCTGTGCAAGCCACTTCATCTGAGAATATGTACGGCAACTTACATCCTGTCGAATCTGCGTACTGTATTCGTCCCTAGGCTCCCCCTACGATTTTTAACCCACACACTTCCTTCTAATGATAAATTGGCGGGATCTTGACGCCTCAGAATGTGTCCCACCAAACTATCCCTTCTCTTAGTCAGGACATGCCAGAAACTCCTTTTCTCCCCAATTCTATTGAGCTCATGATCTACCCCTCTTTCCATCATTCGTCTGTAGCATCACATTTAGAAAGCTCCTATTATCTTTTGTCTGAACTTTTTATCATCCACGTTTCATTCCCGTAGAATGCTACACTATGAACAAATTATGTCAGAAATGACTTCTTAAAATTTAAACTAATATTGGATGTCAACAAATTTCTCTTCTTCAGAAACGCTTTTCTTTCCATAGCCATTCCGCGTTTTATATTGCCTTTATTTCTGCCATCAGATGTAATCTTTCTACCCAAATAACAAAACTCATCTACTGCTTTTATTGTCTCATTACCTATTCTAATTCCTCCAGGATCGCCTGATTTCCTGATATTCCATTACCGTCGTTTTACTCTTGTCAATATCCATGTTATACCTGCTTTTCAAGACGTTCTCCGTTCCTTTTAATTGCTCTTACAGTCCTGTGCTGTCTTTGACAGAATTACTATGTCATCGGAAAACGGAAAACTTTTTATTTCTTCTCCATGAACATTAAAATCCCGTCTCCCAATTTCTCCTTGCATTCCTTCGCAGCTTGCTCAATGTACAGATTTAACAACATTGAGGAAAGGCTACAACCCTGTCTTATTCCCTTCCCAACTTATGCGCCCCTTTCTTGCCCTTCGAGTCTAATAACTGCTGTCTGGTTTTTGCATAGGTTCAATATAACTCTTTTCTCCCTATATTTTACCCCTGCTACCCTCAGAATTTGGAAGAGTGTATTCCAGTCAACATTGTCAAAAGCGTTCTCCAAATGTACAAACGCTAAAAACGTAGGTTTGCCATTCCTCAGCCTAAGATAAATCGTAAAGTGAGTATTGCCTCGGGTGTTCCTACTTTCGTAAAATGATATAAAAAAGCCAAGATCGCTGTTCATCAATTTTTATTTACGACGACCGGTTTCGCTGAACTATGTCAGCATCATCTGGTCGAATAAAATATTTTACAAGGCCATAATCTTGTAATGTCAATCAGTTGTTATATAACAATTTACATTGCATATGTGCACTATGTCATTATAATGAAACATAATTATCACAGTGAGTGACAATAGCAAACTGATACATGATACAAGTCAAATTGTTATATAACAACTGATTGACATTACAAGATTATGGCCTTGTAAAATATTTTATTCGACCAGATGATGCTGACATAGTTCAGCGAAACCGGTCGTCGTAAATAAAAATTGATGAACAGCGATCTTGGCTTTTTTATATCTTTTTACAATATTATAAGTGGATCGTCTCCTAAAACGTAAACCAGTTCCTACATTTGTCCTAAATCAAAACTGATCTTCCCCAAGGTGGGATTCCACCAGTTTTTCCATTCGTCTGTAAGTAATTCGTGTTAGTATTTTGCAGCCATGTCTTATGAAACTCATATTTCTGTAATTTTCACATTTAGAGAATGGAACGGCAGAGAATACTATCAATGAGTTTCGACGAATCCCGTTAAATGCACTTAAATGTGATATGCAGAGTAATGACGAATATGTACATGACATAAAAGTTTCCGGGTGTTGCACCGCGTCATGATGTAAGAAGGCTATTAAATAACCGACGTTTCGACTGACGTTACAGTGGGTATACCCAGATGAAGGACTCTGTAACGTTGGCCGAAACGTCGGTTATTTAAGTAACAGTCTTCTTAGATCATGACGCGATACAACATCCAGAAAACTTTTATGTCATCCGACTCTGACCGTGGAAGCCTCACTTCACTTGCTTCACTCTCAATCCATATCCTTTGTCAAAATTTCCTCCCAGATGATACGGCGAGGTAGTGGCCGCACACCGGCCAGGTGAAATGCCTGTCAACGTGTCAGAGACACCCGTTGACGATGACGCTGGGAACAAAGAACGCCCCGGCGGCAGTGTGTAGTGGTCGGCAGCGCGCGGCCCAGAACTGCACGCCCAACCCATGCCGCCGAGTTGCCGCTCCGGCGGCGCGAAAGACAGAACCAATCAGCAGCATTCATGTGCAGATTGGGCCACCTGCCGTTTGTCATGCAAATGGCGGCCGTGATCACGCTTAATTACGGGCCGGTGAATCGCCGGGTCGCCCGTGGCGGCATAAGCGACGCCGGAATCAGCCGCCTGCTGCGAGGACAGCCCCCAGCGCCGACTGTCTCCCTCCAACGTTCCATATCCCCGCTGGATAGCTAACCACGAGAACGACTTTACGCAGATGTCCCGAAATACGCTGTCGAATGACTCTTTTACCAATATTTACAGCAGCAAACCTGTTTGCACGTCCTGTGTCCTGCCATATTTCTGTAAATCCTGTTCTACACGGAGGATGTCATTCCGGTCAGCCTACAGCTGTGATATTCCCGGCCTTGGGCCACTTCATATTTCTGGCCGCTGGCCGTTTCTTTGCTAGCATCGTACGTGTCTTAAACGCGGGAGAAAGACAGCAGCATATGTTGAAATGTGGGTAGGTAAGCAGTAGCATATAGCACAGTAGGAACTGGTTCCCATGGAAAAGCCCGTCTATGTTCCTGGTACTCTCCTCGCATTGGCTGCAGCATTTCTCGTCACGTGATATCTTTTAAAATTAGTTTTGTTTATTATATGCTAAATATTAATTATTCAGAGCTGAGAATTTGTGATAAATATCTCTCAAGGACAGGCTAGGTTTTGACAGTTTAAAAAGTTTAAGGTATCTTCTCTTGTTGTAGCAAGAGAAGAGCGATTTTGCATAAGGCGCGCGACGGCCATGTTTTGGCGCTAAATAGAGCGTCAGGTGCCCTCTTGCAACGCGCCGCAGTTTCAGTCTCGAGCTGACCACTATACGCGCCGGACCGCGGCGGTCATGAGTAAAGTTTTCTGATAACAGTCGAGGTCTCAACATGAACTACGGGCAGCATAGGCCGTGTCGTATTAACAATAGTTGTTCATATTTTATTATTATGAATCTAGACATAATAAATGGCATCCCTGACAGTTAAAAATCTCGCGAGTCGCTTCTTATGCTTCCATCCTACCGAACTTATTTTAGCCTCACTTGTATACTGTAGAAGAATCAACGACCTGTGTGCTGTCTTCTGCGCTGGGGACACAACTATAGAAGACAACAAGTTAGTATGAATTCTATGCTTTCCTAAAGACTGGGACAGCAACTAAGGCAACTCGTCCGTACTGTAGGGCGGTACAAACGCAAGGATGTGGAGGTTTTAGGGGACTTGTGGAACGAAGCAGTACTAACGTCTCCGTCCACAAATAAAACCCTAGGAAACTTAGACAGCCACCGGTGACGTCAGAACACCTGTCGTCATATAGGATAGTGTCTGAACGACTGTCTGACATTGTCAGAAGTATGGCACATGGAGGATTCATCTTTGTGATGTAGGGACATAGGAAGAATGCAGCAGTATTTTAGAGCATATGCATTAACTGCCTCGAAGACAAAGAAGACCTATTCATCCATAGTCAACTTGGATTTATAAAGTATCGTTCTTGTGAAACACAACAACCTCTTTACTCACATGATGTGGTTAGTGCTATCGACAAGGGACGTCAAATTGATTCCATATTTCTAGAATTCCGTAAATCTTTGGACACTGTACAGCACAAGCGTCTTTTAATCAAATAGCGTACTTGCGGATATCGCCACAGTAGTACAATCGGATTCTTGATTTCCTGTCACAGTGCGTTGTAATTCGCGGTTAGTCATCGAGTAGAGCAGAAGTGCTATTTGGCGTTCCACAGGGACACTATTGTTCCTTATTTTTATAAGCGATTTAGGAGACAATCTGAGTTGCTTTCTTAGACTGTACGCAGATGATTCTGTCATCGGTTGATAAAGTCACTAGAAAATGAAAAGGAAATTCAAAATCATTTAGACAAGATATATGCATGGTGTAAAAATTGACATTTAGCCTTTATATAGGATAAGTGGAAGTCATCCATGTTGTTGCTGTTGTTGTTGTTGTGTTCAGTCAGGAGACTGGTTTGATACAGCTCTCCACCGTACTCTATCCTGATCAAGCCTCTTCATCTCGTAATTATAACGGCACCCTACATCTAATTGAATCTGCTTATTGCTTACTGCTTACTGTATTCATGACTTAGTCTCCTTCTGCGACTTTTACCCCACATATTTCCCGCCAAAGCTAAATTAACGGTTCCCTTATATGTAAGTTTAGTCAAGCTATTCCAGAATTTCCTTTTCTCCCCAATTCTGTTCAGTACCTCATCATTAGTTAGTTACCTAATTTCTGTAGCACCACATTACAAAAGTCCTTATCCTCTTCCTGTGCACACTGTTTATCGTCCACGTTTCAAACCCATTTCTGAAACTAAACATTGTGAAAGAGACATATTGTAGAGAACCTGTAACGTAGTGAGTAGGGATTATGTTGACAACTTGAAATCCTCTTCGTTAAAATAGACTACATAATTATGTAGGCTTAAGCGTTGTCAGGCATCGTGGCGAGATCTTCGGACCTCGTGTGCTGTTGTTGCGATATTCTGTGGGAACAGACGTCGTACTGTTCGACTGTAATTCTCGAACTCATAGAGAATAGTTGGTTAAGGTTGATTTGAAGGTGAAGACTTGATGTGGCCTGCTCGCAATGCCATTTGAATCCTATGGATTACGAAATACACGAATATTATTGAAAGGTCTGCTAGTAGATACAGTAACCCAGTCATTATTGCGGGTAAAAAAAAAGTTCAATTGTTTGTAAATCTATGGGACCAAACTGCGTGGTCATCAGTCCGTAGCTTACAAACTATTTAAACCTAGGTAAACTAACGTAAGGACAACACAGACACACCCATGCCCCAGGGAGGACTCGAACCTCCACGGCGAGCAACCGCGCGTTCCATAGCGAGACGCTTTAGACCGCTCGGCTACTCCACCGCGGCTATTATGGGTAAGAAAAATGGTATAAGGTGTGCCGTACTCGATGGCACAAAGTTGAATGAAGTCGTACTGAGAGAAAGTGACCGACCTACTGACGTGGACGAAAAGTTGAAATTTCATGGTACAACATTCTTATCTTTTCTTGACGTGACAAGTGGTTATTGGAATATTAACCTCGCAAAGAATCAAAACATTGCACTACATTCTTACGTGAAGGTAAATGTGGTGCCGATTGACCTAAACGTACGGGTTGCATCGCGGTATCTTTCACCAACATCACATCAAGACCTGCGAGCTGCTCTGCAGGAAGAATAGGCTTCAACAGGAGACATAATTCGCAGTATGCCTTGTTTTGTCAGTCATACGCTGTTCCCAGGACGCTGGTGACACATCATTCGGGACACATAAACCAGTTGTGGAAATGTGCATGCAATTCCATGCCTTTGGAAAAAAAGGAAGAAAACGTTTTCTAGCGGTACCCATTTAGCAGTCTTTTCCATTCTGTAAACCTTACATTGTTTCCACCGTATTATCACCAGTTTCCTTCTTGTTTTAAATAAACACGAGAAATCTACTCTTTTTGCCTTAATTTTTAATAGGAGTGTAAATTTTACACTTAATGTTTCAATATTTAATGGCCGTGAAATGTCAGAATAAGTTAACTCTCTGCTAGGTTCATTAATACGAATTAAAACTTACTAAAACACAAGGACTATTAACAATAAGTACTGATAGTACCATTGTCAAGACCTCCCGCCCCCGTTTTGTTTATCCCAGACGATGCTCCAGAACCACAAATTGGATCCAAAATTTATATATCCTCATGAGCTGTAGTCCTAAAGGAGCATAGCGACGACGTCTCCAATAACGAGGTCTGGTTCTGTGGGAGATTTAAAGGCGGAAGTCGCTTATCGCGTCACTGGCTGGAATAAAAGTGCGCCTCACTTCCGGTCCCGCTGTCGATACTGATCTGACATTGAAATGCAGTGAACGGAGTCACTACCATGCCTTGTTACTGCAGACACCGTCCCTATGGTTTTTTTTATCAGTATTATTTATTATGATTTTGCAAAATTTCGACTTCAGTCAACTACAATAAAATGGTATGAGGTGTGGTCACCCAAAAGCTTTATATTGTAATTGATTTAACATCACAGTAGTTTGTAATGATACTCTTTTTTTTATCGCTGGTGTTGTCACAAGATCAAAGTTGAAAACCAGAATTGAAATGTAACTAACCGTAAGATCAGCAATGAATATTAATTTTTGAAATGGTTAATACACTGAAAGGACCACAAAAGATTCCGCCGTCAGTTCTCAGTAGCAATGTAAGTTAAAAATTACGACAACACCAGAAAGCACCATTACATGAGAAAATAGTGGAATCAGTTGCCTGGTATGCATTCATTGGTGGATGCCGTGACACTGCAGTTGAACCTGTACGAATTGATTAATATCTTCGTTCTCGTAAACTGATGCTTGGTTTCATGACTATTAATTATTAAAGTTTTAAGACTGTGTGCAATTTTGATCACTATGGTTATCGAAAGTTAAAGAAATTATAGGACTTCGCTTTTAACAGAATGAAGATTTCCTGCAGGCATTGAATTCAATTTTTCATATAAAATGAGAGTAAATAAATTTTTCATCGAGAATGTTCTTTTGTCATCATGAGACAATAGGTAGCAATGACCAAGCATCAATTTACTAATATTCCTGAAAATCAAGTCATAAATTAAATGAAAGATGGGAAGAAATAGTCATTATTTAAATAAAGTAGGAATTCCAAATGAAATTTAAAATTTATTACGTTAAAGGATGCTAACCAAGGCTCACACTTACAAATTTTGGGAGGTCGAGTAAAATACGTCCACTCAGTATAAAGGTAGAAAAACCAAAGACGACAAGCGATTCCGTTTTCTCTCCAGATCGTTTGAAATAGTTGAAGGTATAACTTGAAACAAGAACACTCAGAGATTTATGGGTAGAGAGAACGGATGCTTGCGACAAGCGTCGCAGATATAATTTTCAAAACAAACAAACAAAATATTAATTTATCGCTACAAGTTTCAGGTACTAACGATTTTATTGACGTATATACACACTAAATGTATTTAATAATCACTATGAGGACAGTTTTGTTTGAGAGAAACATGATATACAAATGTCTGTCATCAAGTATATACCTGTACCATATTGTACACAATTTTTATTTCATCTCTAAGTCCTGTAAGTCTCTAGAGTATAAACCAAATATTTTTTGCATTTGCAGTTTTAATCTTAGGGTTTCTCTGTTCCTTTGAATCCCGAAGTGAGGTATTTTCATCATCGAGCGTGGAAAATTTTTGTGGAGATGTTTTGTAATAATGGTTCTCTTTCTGTGATTTTATTAACAAAAGAATAAAAGCATTCAATACTTCTTTGTCCAAAATTTCATTAGAGAGTGAAACATGCAGCTTTGTAATTCCTTTGGAAAAACATATGCGTTTTTCGTTTTGTGAAATCAATCATCCGTTCCTTTACTCAAGGAAGAAACTCATCCATAACGGAGAAAGGCGACCATTGACATTTGTCATGGGTAATAATAGTTGACGGGTTTTGGCGCATCGATTAGTTGCTTCGCCATTCAATTTGTCATCTTCACTCAACAGCTGCGGAACAAATCTAAGCAATTAACAGTCACATACAGCCAGAGCATTTCACTTATAAACTAATTTGATAAAATATATGTCGAATTAAATGTTCACTGAAAACACGGAAAATAAATGTGTTGACAGAGTTACCATTCTACACAAACGGGTCGGCAGTGAGTGCCACTGGAGTAGTTGTCATACTGACGCTGTTGTGTCAAAATAAAAGCAGCGAAAACAAACAACATGGGTTGAACTTACGAAGTCACTACATGGCTGATATTGAAACAAAGTATATAAAGACTACTGTCGGTCAATATAGATGTATAAAATTATTGTTATATTTCTACAGTTTACTGTAACGTTGCAAAGAATAGCAAATCATTGCTCATAGTCATGACATTTTTACATTAATCAAAAGCTGTTATCCTGTAACCACATACTGAATTCATTATGAATGAAACACACGATATAACTATGTAATATTTTGCAAAATTATTGTTTTTACTAACTAATTTTCAGCTGTTACGCCTTCAGCAGGTAAAGCGATATAGTGCTGCAGGTGGTAGTTTACTTTAAAGATTTTAAGTTGCTGTGTAGATAATATATGGGCATTAATTTTCAAAGATGACTAATATGCCAATAAGCATTGATAAAATATGACAAATATGACGAGATGAACACTGATAAAATATGACAAGCTGTAAAAAAAAAAAAAAAAAAAAAAAAAAAAAACATGGACAATAGAAATTGGCTGAACAATTGATTTCAAGTTTAACAGGTCAAACATCTGAGATACAGAATTTTGTTTGTTTTCTTAGGACAAATATTGAATTTCATATCTTGTCATATTTTATCAACGTTATATTTTATCAATGTTTATTGTCATATTAGTCTTCTTTGAAAATTAATGCACAGCAACTTAAGATCTTAGAATGTAGACCGCCAGCTGCATCACTATCTCTAGTGTTTAATTCCGAAAACCGTTTAGTGAAAACAATAAATTTGCAGAATATTACACAGTTATCTCGTGTGCTTCATTCAAAAAGAATATTCTGTCAAGAACCGACGGAACAATCAGTGAATTCCCATATAGAATTATCAGGTCAACATCTGTCCTTACAAGTCTTGCTTGCTGATGTAAAGTTTGTTAACTTTTTTACAGAGTTCTCTAATACTTCTGTTTACATATACATGTAAGCGATTTTATACCATGTTGTATAACTATCGTATGATTTCCCGGTTAACAATACTCTTGCTTACTACACCTTAGCGATCCGATGATGACAAGAAATATCGAAATTGTCTCGAAATAAATAGAAAAAAAGATGTATCCATCTCGGTGCTACTGTCTCTTCAGTTACTTACTACATGTCTACCTCGTCCCCTCGGGATGTACAACTTCAGCTACAATAAATCAATGAGTCTATTAAACAGACGAAACTGTGCGTGGAATATTTTAGCATCTGTCTGACCTAGATAAAATTAGGCTATCTGTTCCTTCAATGAAATATTCACATATAAGTTAGTGGTGTAAGCATCATACGTACTGCTATTCACCCAATAGTCTGTGTGTACACCAGCCACAGCGATCTCATCAGAGCTCAGAGGATGGAAATTATGGCTAAAAAGGAATCCGACCACAGGTTGCTATTATTGAATCCACCATTGCTGGTGGAACCAGGACAGCGGCTGCTCAAGAGTATGTAGGAAGTGGTAACCAACAACCGGCAGCAGTTGTTGTTGTTGTTGTTGTTGTTGGTTCCTATTGAGAGATAGACATCCACGAAACCACTTTCGATATCCCTACTTCATGGATATTATACTCCGATGTAGGGACCTGAAGATGGCATAATGGAATGCCGAAATAGGTAGTGGAAGAATAAACATTTCTATTAAACTTACGGCTGTTGATATCCCACTTTGTACATACAGGTTGGTATTGTTGCTATCACGTCACGACTGGAAATGTTCGTCTTACGTTCAACGCCCAAAAAAATTACTTGTGAGATTGGAGGGGCCTAAGGTAATAAATAAAAGAGTTTCATTCAGCTATCTCAAAAACCACATATTGCCAAGGAAAAAAACACTCTCTTAAAACTGGGAACTTCGGCTGGAAATTAATAACAGATTGTACGGGAAAAGAAGAAAGTGTAGCCGCGCAGAAACTGTAGAAGTTCTCCTGCAATAATGGAATCATATTGTAAATGAGCACTGTGAACAAACGCGCCATATAAATGTCTCTCCATTTCTGCTACTGGAAAAAGAAATGCACCTGCACTGCAATGCTTTTTCTTGTCAGGAGGACCGAATCGTTCCGGTCCAGTTCACGTCAGGATAGTAGTTATTGTACGAATTATTACTTTCCCACTGGCGTTTTTCATACGACTCCAGAAATTAGCAGGGACTCCTGTTTCTAGTTGTGAGCGCGTCTGTCCATTTCTCTTTTACCGCCACTGCGCCGTCCTGAGCTACGGTATGCGCCTTTGAAGTCCCGCATGACTGAACCCAAGTTTTTTCTCCAGAACGAAGGAAGGCATAAAAAAAAACCTTTGAAGTCAGTTAATGAATATTATTACAGCGAGACGGGAGCGGGGCGGGCAGAAGAACTTCTGGCGGAAATTCTCACCATTCCCAAGAGCTTGCGTAATATTTAAGGTCGGCGCGGTTTTGCCCTTCATACATCTTTCCAAAATGATCCTGTGAGAGTCAACACTGTAGTGTTTGTTTAAAATTTCCCAATTACTTCTTTTGTAACCCCAGAACGCGAAGTGGGGAGCAAGGCGGTGCTTCTGTGGTAGCAGTGGACCGGGAAACGAGCATTCAGCCGGAGAATTTGATTGAAAACCGAATGCAATTACTGACGACGTGCAGTCTGAGAGCAACGTAGCTGCCGGAAGCGACGTACACTGTGTCAACAGCCACCTCCATCTCTGGCTCTAGCAGAGACCGGAAACTTCCTTCTGGAGACAACTTTATAGTTCCTCTATTTTGTCCTAACCTAGAAACTGCTTTCATCTCATGCTTCTGCACGTCTACGTGCTTATTCAGTCACTTCAAAATCCCAATAAAGTAAGCTAACGTAGCACAAGTCAGTTAAAAAACTTTATCTTGTGCCGATCAAATTTTAGAAGAAAGACAACGCTTTCATTGTAACATCAGATATTGTCTATAAGAATTTCCAGTGGAAAAAGTTTTTTTTTATAATGAAGACATTTAAGCAATATACTTAAGTGCCACAGTCGCAATATTAGTTATAAAAAATTCTAGAGTTTGTACAACTAGTTTCAGTGAAGTTATGTCAACATTTTCAAATACTTCTGTATCAGCAGGGACATTTTCTTATCCTCTGCAAAAAACTCTTCACAAAATTAAACTAAAGCACTGACTCTGTTCTAATGAAACTGACTATAAAAATAGAAATGATAATCAAATTTCCAGTCAAGAGAACAAATGCGTGTTAATAGGAACAAAGCTTACAATAATTCAGTCCAGACCAGTTCTCGTATTACAGGAATGATGTAACAACCTAACGTAGGAAGCCATTGTTTAAGAAAGGGTATTTTATTTTTTATAATCACTTGTATTAGTAAAAAGTCAATTCGGATCTTTGTTCGCATCGGCTTCATCTGCCGGTTGCTCCGCCATACTGCACTGCCGTTAGTTGTTAAAACCATTAAGTCATGCATGACAGCGCTCTGACAAAGCTCTGGGTATTTCACTGAGATATTCTTTACCACAAATCACGCAGTCAAGCTATCACTTTTAGTGATTTTGACGTTTTCGGTCCGCTAAATATGTTTCTCGCAGGACAGCGATTGACAGGTATCGATGCGATGTAGCCATGGCCGAATTTTGTGCTTTGATGGGGTAAATTCGTAAACATGTGTGGAGACTGTGTGTAAAAATAGTATACAAATGATCATGTCCCTAGAAAACACACACACACACACACACACACACACACACACAACACACGTCGCGGTGGAGTACCCGAGCGGACTAAAGTACCTCGCTGCGGAGCGCGCGGTTGCTCGCCGTGGAGGTTCGAGTCCTCCCTGGGGCATGGATGTGTGTGTTTGTTCGTAGGTTAGTTTACCTAGGTTTAAGTAGTTTGTAAGCTATGGACTGATGACCACGCAGTTTGTCCGATAGATTTACAGACATTTGAACATTTGAACACACACACACATTATATATACACGCCTGAAGGAGGACTCGACTTCCCAGCGGGAACGGCCGTCCAGTCCGTAGCATTGCGCCGTGGAGCAGGCGTCTATTCCACGCGGCAAAAGTAGTGTAAGGACAGCTGAGCAAGATGACTATTTGTAACGACCTGTATCTATCTTATTTTCGCTATTTAAAAATGATTCTCCGTCGCAACTCCAACCAGTTTCTTTCATGAGTATTTATTTTTTTGCAGCATTTCATGTTGCACTGTATCGGACTTCACATGTTGAGTTAGATCACTTGAACCTTCATTACTATCAGATGTAGAATAAGAAATAGCAATTTCACGATACCCGTCATAAAAAGTCATAAGTAAAGGTATAGTATACATGGCGCACAAAGAAATGTCCCAAACGGGCGTCGATGGTCCAACGGGTACCGACCGGCCAGCGTGTCATCCTCAATTTGCCGGCCGCAGTGGCCGAGCGGTCTGCGGCGCGCCAGTCTGCGTGGTCACTACGGTCGGGTGTTCGAATCCTTCCTCGGTCATGGTTGTTTGTCTTGTCCTTAGAGTAAGTTAGTTTTAGACAAGTAAGTAGTGTTAAGTCTAGCGACTGATAACCATGATGTTCGGTCGCATAAGACCTCACACACTGCGTCCATTTGAAGTCACAGGGTACGGTGAGGAATGTGTGGCATTGGGAGGTGGTAAGTGCTCCGCACTCTCGGCCGTTATGCCGGTTTCCAGACCGGAGCCGATACCACTGATTCAGGTAGCTCCGCAATTGGGCTTCAAGCGCTGACTGCACCCCGCTTGACAACTTTGTTCGGTAGACCATCCAAGTACTAGCCAAAAGACAGTGCTTAACTTCGGTGATCTAATGGGAACCGGTGTATCCACTGTGACACTACAAAGAAATGTATCTAAAAGTTTGGTGCCCATAAAATGAATGTACTCTTGAGTCACTATTTGTGTCACGACTTGTCATGAATAAGATGAATTTTATATCGATACTTTAAAACCTTTCGGATATTAAAGTTTTGACTTGATTCGTTAGGAGCGTTACTGTCGTGTGACTGGCATAAATACGTACGTGAATCGGAACCGCGTGTCACATAAAGTTGTCCATGCCTGCCTCGTGTCTTAACTTTACTGTCCTTGTTCTCATTAAAACAGCCGCGTCTCTTAGTTAGGAACAAGCTACGCGGAAACGTTATTCCGGTCAAAAGTGGCAGCGAAGTTTCCCTTTAGAACCGAGGACCTTGTCTCTGTTGTAATTCCTTTCCCGCTGCTCAGACGATACACGCGTAATCCGAGAAAATAATGGTGAGCCCTGGCAGCGCGACGCTATTTGCAATATCTTACACTTTAATATATCGCGCGGCACTAAATCTGACTTAGAGCTAGCAGGCATTACCGCGGAAGATCAGCTTCGCGTACGACGCTAATCTGCGTGAGCCGTGCGGCTGCCTGTGGAGACCTGCGCCGCGGGTAGCGGACTTGCAGGCGTCAGCGTCTGTTTCTGAGAGACCCCTGTCGCGACACACATAGCTAAGCCTCGTGCTCAGCTCCGGAATGAGATAGCTACGCCACACTCCCCCTCCCCTCCCCCCCCTCTCCTTCAGACATTTTCCATACGCTGACTTTACTCGCAGTAGCGTTGCTGCTAAATTCCAGGTTAAATTCAGATTAGACGTTGTGTATCGCCTTTGGGTGTAGGCCAGGTTCAGGCCTCATCCTGGAGGATACGAGAAACACTGCTCCCTTGTCATAGCGGCTTAAAGTTTGTGCTAAAATTATGTAAAACGGAGGATTGCAAAGCCGGTTCGAATATAAATGCTTCATGGCAGAAATCGGTAAACCACGTTGAACTATTTGGAGTACCCAACGTAGTCTGTTAAACAAGTACACGATGTCGAAAAACTTACGGGTATGCAGCCAGGTATTAGATTGGACGTCGGCCGATTTTTCGGCAGGAAACCACCTTACCATTTTCAAGGCGAAACTCCAGTGGGGAACAAGGTCCAACAATCTTTAAAACCTAGGTTTACAATGAGCAAACAGTAAAGACAACACGCACCGAGCAAGCAAGCACACAGCGCCGACACGACCGAAGACGACAACGGTCAGTATATCGATAACAAACATCCGTTCGCAACGGGTGATGTTGGATTAGTTTTGTCCCCATGTTTTTTGACAAGTGAGAGAGCAGGATCCCTTTTCATAAGGTTGTCTACTAGTTTTATTTCAAGCGCTTCCTTGATAACATAGTTCCAGAAGCTGGAAGTGGATACCAAAATTTCCGTATTGTTGTATTTCATAGGGTGACATGTGTCAAGACAGTGTTCGGCCACAGCAGGTTTGTTTACAATAGCCAAACAAATCACACGATATCGTCCAACAGAATGTGTAAATTATACAAGGCGTGTTACTTTCTTGAATTTGGTAGTATTATTATATTGTATTATCAGTGATTTGCCAATGTATGCAATTAATGCCAAAGTGATGTATTTAATACCTATTATTTTCGAGTTTAGCAGGTCGAAATACGTTAACGAAGACAACATTTTCTAAAAGCGGTAACACGACCTAGCATTGTATTGTAAATTATAAATTGTAGTTTTCAATTTTCTATCTAATCATCAAACGTTCTTTCCTTATTATTATTATTTTAAGTCTCGTTATATTGTAAATTTTCTATTATTCCACTTTGTGTGGGAAGTGTTGAAAAATTCGCATATTGCCGGAAGAGATCGTGCTAGCCATAACTGTAACAAAATTTACTTATAATGTGAAGCTGGCAACCAGTATGGACCGTTGCAGATCCTCGAATCACAACATTCATTTTATTTGCAGACGAAGTAACATTATCAAGTGATGAACCACTGCCTTGAACATCTGGACAGATGCCATTCCACGAGGAAATATGGTACGATACATAAGCTGTTGTTGGGTGTTTAATAGGGGACTAAACGTCTGGGTTATCAGTCTCCTGATACATAAGCGTTGCTTCATGATCAGTAGATGGACAGGAACAGTCGATTACAGTGCTCTATGTTCACGACAACAAAGATTATATCCCCAAGAAAGATATAGATATTAAAATTTACTGGGGCTATTTGGCATGAAAGATCGTAAAAGTAATTTTGGAACTATGAGACAGCATGAGCAGAGATGAAAGTACTTTTTTTGTCTACCTTGGATCCGATTGAATGAGAAATATTTACCTCAGACAAGAATATTACGAAATATTTTGAAAATGAAACAAACGACGGTACCAGGAAAGATGCCTTTCGTTGAACTAGCCGGTTCAGGGTTGTACTCCAACCGCTACGGAAAAGAGACACCGACGTGGGAGTGGGGGAAGGGGTGCAATTGATTGACGCGTAAACAGGTAGAGGATGAGTTAATATAGCTGCGCAATAAATTTGTTGCCCTCATAAATCTAGCCAAAAAAGCAGGCGCGAAGTTAACGAGAAAATCCAGCGGGGTTCCCCAGTAATTGACATTAAACCATTTTTTTCCCCTAAATAGGCTAAACGATAATCCATAGCTATCTGCCTTTCATTGTATCATAATAAATCAATCCCTGCTATATATACGCTACACGTGTAGCAACAGTAGAAAGTAGAAGTATAGCATACGTATGTTCCATATTTTATTTTTAATCGGATCTTCAATCGAAGTACTTAGTGTGCTATAACGTGTATCCTTTATAATACGCCTTTTCAACTACAGTTGAGAGTAAATCATATATTACGGCATCTATACTGTAAAGAAACATTAACGTATTGATTTCGAAATGATCTTCTCAGACAAAAAGTGAGCTGCAGAAATTTACAGTTTTAAACATGTCTGTATAAATATTTGTAAATTTCATATTACATTTTTTCGGGAAGCATGTAACCGGCATTAGAAGCCTTTTTTTACGCCTGACTCGTATAAAATGCACAAATATGAGTTGATATGAATTTATTGAACATGTATACGCCATATTTTTTATTTATTTCGAAAAAAAAATGCAGGACAAACGAGAGATAGAAAGTAAAGTAAGAAGACGATTTTAATCATGTCTTGCCAAAAATTGTAGCAACCATACTAAATTTACAATAATTGTAGAAACAGCCCATCAAGTTGCACTTTATAGATACTTAATATAGATTTCGGCACCAAATAAGGGTGCCTTCATCGGAAGATCATGTGAGTAATAATTTTAATCTTCTGATGAAGGCACTCTTACTTGGTGCCGAAATCTAGATCAAGTATCTAAAGAGTGCAACTTGTAGGGCTGTTTCTACAATTATTCTAAAGTAGGAAGAATGTAAATAAGGGAAAAAGTTTCAACCAGCTTAACTGTGTACAGCGTAAGGGATGTGTACAAATGTTCAAATGTTTGTAAATTTCAAGAACTTTACTGCTGTAGTTATCTGTCCCTAGGCTTACAAATTATTTTAACTTATGCTAAGGACAAAACACACACACACACACACACTTGCGCTCGGTCACTCCACCGTGGCGGATTTGCACATTCTGACAACGGTTTAATATACTAGGTATGAGGTTGTATTAGCAACTAATTAGCAGTATGAAAATGCATGTGAAAGAAGGGGAATGCTGCCACTGATTTTCTCAAAATTATGTTGAGACAACCACGCTCGATGTTTCTGCTGAGCTGATATCAAATCGTTGATTGGAGGATGTAATGCAGCCTGTCTCCCTAGTGTATCCTATCATCCGTGCGCTATGTGGTCCTCGATCAATAGGTTGTCTAAGCCCAAAGCACGGCGGAACAGCCACACACAAGGCCCAAAATTCTGTCACGATTAATGACCGTTTAAAATGTGAACTCACAGTTTCCTGAACAGGTATTGGTCAATAACATTCCTGCCCACATCATTAGGGACTATCCTCGATACCGGATTTCTTACACAATGATAAGGTCTCGGAATGGTGTTCCGCTCTCCCTACAAGTCCCGATCCGCCGATCTCACCACGCCAAATCAGGACTAATCTGTTAAAGAACATTTACCCACTCTACGACCACCCATGTGTCTACGACACCACTCGATACGTTCCCTTCTGTAAAGGCGGTTATTCTACCGAGGCCCTGTGTACACTGTTTTTGACAAGGAAAGTAGGCCCCCTCTATTCATCATTTTCTCGATTTGCAGCTCTTATTCTTGCCGTGTTTGCAGTAATACAACCTACGAAATACGCCGATGACATAATATGTCTGACCAACTAACCACACACACACACACACACACACACACACACAAACACACACACACAAAACAGCTTCACAATAAAAGAAACAATGTACACCCAAAACTTCATTTCACATTTGAAACAGAAACAGAAAACAAATGAATTTTATGGATATCACCATACAAAGAACAAACAACACACATGAATTCATAATATTCAGAAAACTCACCAAAGCGAATGCGAGCATCAACCATCTATCTTATCACAAACAGGCAAGCTTCACATTGTTGCTCAAGAGACTAAACAGAACACCCATAAGCAAACAAAACTACACACAGTAATTGAACAAAATAAAACAAATAGCATTGGAGAATGCTTATGATATCCAAATAATAAGCAGAGTAAACCAACAAATGTGCAAAAAGAAAAAGAATCAACAGGTCACACACACACACACACACACACACACACACACACACACACACAAACACACACACTGGGCCACACACAATACAGGTGAACACAACACACTGACAATGAGCACATGCCAGACACAAAACACACAACACACAAAAGTAAACAAATGGCACATACTCGCCTAAAACAACAACATTGTTCACCAGATAGGTAGCAGATTAAAGAAAAAGAGACTCCAAATAGGATACAGGACAGACAATACAGTACTGAAAAAACTCAGAATACAGACAACGCTAACAGACAAATTCAACAGATCAGGCATATATGAAACCACATGCGACACATATCAATCAGTACACATTGGACAAACGTGAGGGAATTTCAAAACCAGATATTCAGAACTCCTCAGAGCACTAAAAAGTCACAGTTCCCTTAGCACATTTGCAGACGTCCTAGTAGCTCACAACCGTCATCCAATAAAAATAGAAACAGATTTAAAGTTATTAAAATCAAACCACAATCTATACCACAAACTCAGAAGAGAAGAAAAATATCACATACCGAGAGCAACAGCAGAAAGAAAATCAGTCACGAATGAATACACCACACTACGCAAAAATACATTATTTAATCCGTTAAATAAGTTGTACAAAAAAGATGACACACACACACACACACACACACACACACACACACACAGGCACAGAGAGAAAACAAATACCGTACAATTCCACTGCAATTCCACTGGAGAACAAGTGAAAGCCGACTAACACATACGCATATTAACAAAATGTACACGGGCGAATTTTCTAAAGTGTCAATTGATAGCGGTAGAAAAAAATCAGCAAAATATGTGTATTATATGTGTGCTATCTACAAAAACCCGGAAGAAGAAGTGTACGCAAAAAGAAACTGTAAGTAAGCGGACGAACGAAATATCCATACATACCAAATTTACGTTTTCAAACTATAAGTAGCCTTTTTCAAAATCCTCACAACATTCAAAGAGATTATTTTCTTTGCAGCTGACAACGCTACCAGTACATAACTATGTAGAAAGGTTCCCATATGACCACATAATGTAAAAGAAGGTAAAAATCTTTTTTTTTTTCAGAGCATTAAATAAATGGAAAAGGAGGTGCTGAAACTAGTTTGGGTGTATAATAAAATGTTTTGCTTATCAGGCGCACCTCATACCCAAAAAAACGGCCCCCTGTTTCTGATGTCAAACGTGGTTAGCGAAGTCCTGCTCTTCTGGATTCAGATTAAGCCATCGGGTCATAACGGCATTTGCTGCTTCCGTTCGTCCTATGGCCCTGCACAGCAGAGAATCTGTCTTTTGTTTTCATTACTACGTCATTTGCGAATGTCTACACAGCGATGGTGGATGTAGAAATATCCCGTTTAACACATGCCTTAACGTCATTATCATATTTGTACGCTGACTGGAATACCATCGATCGCGCGGAACGCTATTATACGGACATCTGTTGGCAGTTCTTATTACTACACCCGTGCATCGACACAGGACGGGAAAACAGTGGTTCGTTGCTTGGCACACCAATATACATATATATATATATTAGACTTGCGCATAATAGTTCGCGATCGGGAGCGCTCACTCTTCCGCGAACTAGTTCGCTCGTTTAGTTCGTCCGCTCTCAGTGACGGCTGAGCGGCGTGGTCTGCGCGTGCAGGTGGAGGGAAAGTTCCCCCACCTAGCTGCTTCATGCGCTTGCTGCTTCAGCCGCTAACCATATCACGCAAACCAAAAGAAACAGTTTGTGGATAATTTCTCGCGTTTTAGAGTTATCACCACATCTTGGCATTATGGAATTTATTAGTCAGATATTGCAGAGTGCAGAATACATCAAAACAGAAATTTTGTTGCACTGAACTATGTAATCTTGCAAGCAGACGCGCACCTCGAAATGACTCACCAGCAGAAGGCAAACACGTGATTTTTAATTCTGCTACGTGCCCTCTCGCTATTGCCCGTCGGTCTTCGGAAAAGCATCCAACAAACTATGAAGCGAAATACGTTTGGCATAATCGTTCGCTGCTCCGAGTTCGTCCGCTGCTCCTAGTTTGTTCGCTGCTCGTAGTTCGTCCGCTCCTTCTAGTTCGTCCGCTCTTTTTGGCTTTTGCTACCGCTACTAAAAAAGCTCTTTTTTTATAACAGCTTTTCTATATAATGTATTAGTGTTGCCAAAGCGTGCGCTATTACTCGTATTTTTAGGCAATTTCACGTCAAAAGGCAAATAAACCAGTTATTTACACGAATGGGTGATACTATGGTATTCAACTACTTTGCATACAGAGTACTCATAGTAATTTATTTTAGATTTTTTGTGGTAGTGAACTATGAAATACAGCTGAGCTGCATCTCAGCACGAAATGAAGGTAACTGCCAGAACGGAATCACGCGATTCTGCGCGCTCTCGCGTCCTCTCGCTGTTCCCCGTCAGTCTTCGGAAAAGGAGCGGACGAACTAAGAGGCGAGGGATCTGCGAACTAGTTCGCGTAGTTCGCCTGTGGAAGCGCTCTTCCGAAGTAGTTCGTTCGCGAACTACACAAGACTAATATATATACTCATTTAAAATCTGCTATTTTTATCCCAGCTTGTGTCTCGTTAGGGAAATATCTCTAGGCGGAAAAGGGTTACTGTTGATTTGTTGCCGTTGACGCGTGTTCGATTCCCACCACCTCCTCAGTTTTTTACGATATCAGTTCTGTAAAGGGGCTACTGCCCCATCGTTGACTGTTCTCAACTTAACTGAAATGTTTATTCACAAATGTTCAAATGTGTGTTAAGCTTAAGGGACTTAACTGCGGGGTCATCAGTCCCTAAACTTGCAAACTACTTATGATCTACCTTATATTGAAGACGACACAATCATCCATGCCCGAGGAAGGATTCGAACCCCCGACCGTAGCGGCTGTACAGACTGACTGGCGCGCCGCAGACCACTCGGCCACTGCGGCCGGCTGAAATGTTTATTCTGAGAAACTAATTATTTGTTATTATTATGACTTTATACTGTATTACTTTACTTAAAAAGACCCAAGGAAATATTTACTGGAAATCCTAATGTGTGGAATTATGAATGTTACTAGTGTTATTTAATTTTATGTTTCCAGGTGCACTCTTCTCTCACCCTGGTCCGTGTGTATGCCGCAATATCGATTGTGACTTGTGCCATAAAGTAAACTGAATATTGTCGGATGTGTGGCAACGGAGAGATCATCAGTCTGACAATAGAAGGCAGCGGTGATTCGTGTACCACTACGCCCATTGTTTCCGTAGGGACTTGGGATCGCCGCCACGGAACTCGTACATTGCGCCTGCGGGGTTGGCAGCTGCGTGGAGCGGCAGACCCGCTAAACATCACTGCTCTGACTTACGCCCGGGCCGGCCGTTCCAGCCAAGCCGTGCGTTAAGATTAGGGCGATTTGCAAGGGCTGCACGTACTTGCCATAGCGGCGCGGTTCTCGAGTTCTGTACTTCAGCGTTAAACTCGCGCCTCTTTCTCCTCGCTGTACGTAATCCTCCCCACTTCGGCTGCCGCTACAACCACATATACATGCATCAACTCCAGCGTCCCATGACACCCTTACTGTCACCATGAAACTTTGAACACGCCAGTGGTTTCTACTTTGTTGACGAGTGCTTTCCGTAATGCACTGAAGTGATCATGTATATCAATAAATGTGAATGTCTGATCGGTGTACGTTTATAACGTCTGAACCACAAGACATCAAGAGCTAAAAATTTGTTCAGTTACTAATATATACCTGAGGATGGTTTTAGGCACGGTTTTATAGCGATCTGATAGGTATTTAGTTACTTGAAGAATATAACGTGAAATGCGGAACAATAATTACTCTTTGAAAATCATATCTACTTTTTGAAAATGGTGTTATTGGTTGCATTGTTGCTTGAGTATTGATAATGATAAAAGGGTGGAGTATATTGGGTTGGAAAGTTATCGGTGTATATAAAATTCTACGTGTGTGTGTATGTTTGTGTGTATGTTAATATTTCGCTCTGCAGCGAAAACTACAAAACGCAAACGAATGGTCTGTGTGTAATTGTTGTCCGAAGTGTCCCGTTGTACACCATAGCAGTTCCATGCCGATAGCTATAAAGGGGTGGAAAATATGGTGGTTGAAAGTCGTCAAATTACTTTAAAAATTCGGACTGTAGGTCATCTTTTTAAGAAAAAGTGATTTGACGATTCGCGCATTACAACAAAGTGCTCGATCTGTTATATTATTACAATCATTGTTGTTGAATTTCGTGATTGGATTCTTCGAAACGAGTGCATTTTTAGGTGTTATTTGATCTACACTACTTACTTTCCTGATAAACGGTAAATACATAGACTTCTGCAATCTGATAGGAATATTTTTCAGTTACTTCAAAACCAGTCTCGTAGCACACTACTGAAAGATAGCTTATGTGTCATAATCAACCAACACGCGCGCGGAGCCGCGGGTTTAAGCTAGTTTTCAATATGAATATAGGTCTAGTTCACAGAAAAGTATACTAACATCATCCTTAGAGCGATTTATCGCAGCACCACTTAGTATTAGATCGAAACCGGTCACTTTTATATAAAACAAAGCGTATAATTTTCTGCGAACTAGACTGATATTTTCATATTGAAAACATTATATCAGTTCGCCGCCTTACGATAGTAAATAATATTTTCGAAACTCATTAAATTGAAGTGTTTGTTGAAGTAGTACATTTTTATCAGAAGTTACTTCTGAATTAGCAAAACGCTGTTCAACATTAGAGAGTAAAATAAAATTAGAAGCCTCCTGCTTGAATAAGGATGGTAAATGGAAAATACGAGGCGCGTCCAGAAAGTAAGTTCCGTATGGTAATAAAATGAAATTTTACACAGATACAGAAGAAATTGTTATTGCACAAAATTGTACACCTCTTAAACTACTTTTCCACATAACTGCCGAAATTTTGTAGGCACTTGTTATACCGTGCCACAGGTTTTTGCATGCATCCTTCTCTGAAGGTTGCCGCCTGTGTATTCAAACATGTGGTAACAGTTCTTTATCATCGTTGAAGTGTTGACCACAAGGACAGATTTTAGGTGTAAGAAGATATAAAATTCGCTAGGAGAGAAGTCCGAGCTGTATGGAGGATGATCAAACAGGTCCAATTGAAATTTCCGTAAGAATTGTTTGGTCACATTCGGTGTGTGAGGTGAGGCATTATCATAAAAAAAACCTTTCACAGTAATCCTCTTCTTACACATAAAATATGTCCTTGGTGGACAACTCTTCAACGATGATGACGAGCTTAAAGGAAATGGTACCACATGGTTGAATACACAGGCCACAACATTCTATGAAAAAGGCACACAAAACCTTGTGCCATTCTATGACAATTGCCTACAAAATTTCGGAAGCTATGTAGAAAAGTAGTTTACCAGTTTTAGATTTTTGTACAATCAATTTTTTTCTGTATCTGTACCCGTTCGTTCTGTATAACCAAACGGAACTTACTTTCTGTACGCGCCTAGTATTAAATTCACTACAAAAGTTGTTGCGTATTCTAATCTGAAATAGATTGAAATGGAAGTAAAAGTTGGTTTTCGTTAATTTCAACTACCAGAATGAATGTAATGGCCATAAATTAAACGTATGTGGCAGAGAATGATTAGAAAAATGTAAATGCAGGTTAACCAACACACTAAATCAGCGAAATAAGTACCTTCTGTGAGCTGTTTCATGTAACACAATCAATTCGTTATCGTGGTTGGTGGCTCCGCTTCCTATGAAGCTGTGAAGTAGACATACATTCTGCTGTAGGTTATGATTTGATAGTTGAATTGGCAAAAGCGAACAGCTTGGTTTAATGTTTTCACTAGGCGTAATGTGAAATGTGAACTTCGTTACGAAACGCTTAGTGAACACAGAAGAAATCGGATGACGTTCAATAACGATAATAAGATTTCAGGTTCTATGAGGCAAATAATGACATAGGAAAGAGAAATAAATTTTGTATTTAATGATGCCACTAATCCAAATTAATAACATGGCTTCACAACTGCTGGTTGAAATTTTTATCATTACTGAATGAAAAATGACGAGCGGTTACTTTTGAAATAAGAAAGTAAATGAGATTTAATTTGCGGTCATTTATTTTAAAGAAATGGTCACACACGCTTACATTACAAAATCCTGGGCCATGACATGCGGATTGGCACATCTGCTTCTATAGAAAAATCATAAAAGTGGTTCGATGAACCCTCTGCCATGCACTTCAGTATCACTTGCAGAGTATCCATGTAGATGTACATGGGGGCTAAATGATGAAGTAATGAAGAAAAAGGAATGCTCCTGTTCCACTCTCGTCGTGACAAAAGAAAGTTAAAATTGCGGTATTAGTTAATCGTTGACTGGTGTGGAGGAGGAGGTGCGAAAATAATATCACCTTCGTGGTCGCATGTATTAATTCCTTGAATACCTGATTTCCAAGTAAGATTAGTGCAGTGAAGGGGCGCAGCTACAACAAAATAGCAGGAAATAGGGAGAAAAAGCAATCCTTTGTTTGGATAATGGAGTAGGTTAGGTGTGTCCGAAGCTTTGTAAATGAATCCAATTTGTCTTCCATTAACCGAAAATCTTAACAACGTGTTCACTTACACTCCATCAAAAGAGTGAGGAGCATTGAGATGAAGACGCGATGCTGGTCCTTTTTTCGCATGGCTCGTCTTTTACAGTGTTGTCTTCCCCTTCATTTTTTATTTACCCCTGCTCCAGTGCGTACAAAGGACGTTATTGATGCTGTTGTGCGAGAAAGAGAAAGAGGGAGAAGAGGGACGGAGAGACAGAAAGTGTGAGAGAGAGAGAGAGAGAGAGAGAGAGAGAGAGAGAGAGACAAAAGGGGGAAATGGAGGGGGGACACTGAAGCGAGAGAGAGCTGTGAAGTCAATTTCCTGATAAATTGTAACGCCACGAAGGCCGTAAAATACACTGCTCAGCGCAGCTCGCTAAAAGGGAGGTGAGCGCGGGAGACATTACAGAAGTATGTACTTTAAATCATTCTCTTCATTGTCTACTGCTTAATTCTTCCACCACCAACCATTTAATTCGCTCAAATGTGTTACATCCTATAGTCTAAATGTGTTTGTAATTTTTGAAAAGGTGGTGTGAATTTGTCAGAGCTTTCACAAAAAATTGCTGCGGTGGAGTGGCCGAGCGCACTAAAGTGCCTCGCTGCGGAGCGTGCGGTTTATTGCCGTCGGAGGGTCGAGTTCTCCCATCGGGCATTGATGTCTTTATATTGCCCTCAGTGTACTTTGTCAGCCTACGATTAACAACCGCAGCAGATAACTCCATTAGTTTTACAAATATTTGAACATTTCACAAACAATCCGTTCTAAGGGTTTTAGACATTACAGAAAGATACAAATGGGGATTTTCTGTCGTTGCGTTAACGTACTATTCCTCAGTATGTTTTCGCGATAATGTCCTGTTAATATGAAAATTGTCAATTCTATCAGTCACAAAGGGCGACGTAGATCACTAGTTGGGTTAAGAAGATGTTTTACGTTTAACAAAAATCAGCCACGCGGGAGAAGCCGAACGGTCTGGAGCGCCACGTTTCGGATCGCTGTGGACTATTTTATGAGTGTTAAACTGTTTTGATCCTTTGGAGCTGGACATTGAATAAAGTTGACTGGTTTGTATTAAGACACTGTAAATCGTAATAATTTTAACCTGTCATAGTCCCAAATGTTAAGCATGTAACTCAATATTCAATTTGATATTATGCCCATTAAAGTATATTTCTTGATAACTGTTAGTTTTATTTTGATTTCCTAGTTATACTTATCAAAAGAATACATGGGTCAACGTGCCTAAGCCTCTGGGCCAACTACCCCGAGGTAGGGGCAGATTGGCCCACTTGGCATATGTGCAGTAATTAAATTTGTTTAATACTTCAACATATTTTCAAGCTTATACCTGCCATCCAGATTGAGTAAAGACCTATCTAATATTTAACAATAATTTCATAAATTTAAATATCTAAAATAAATTAATATTGACAAAAATATAAAAAATAAAAAATATGGCCAACATGCCCCGGTCTCCCCTATATTGGAAGGAAAAGTATTGCATATCGACCGGAATCTGATATTGCGGAATTCATTCGGATTATCATATTAAACCCTTCCACTTTATCAATAACCCGCAGCCATTTACAGGTATATGGTTTGGTTCTAGGATATTCACGTAGTGCAAACTCGTCATTTTTGCGTATTTTCATCGTGGATATGAGGTGCAGAATGCTAGGTCTTTGTTCACACTTTCACTTCCAACTGAATACGTGATTATCTATATCAGTCTATGTGAGAGGCATCAGTGAACTGATTAACAATAAATTTCCCTCCGTCGCGACTGGTTTAATGCTGTTTTTTAATATTATTTCTCTTGTATTTCTGATACGCTGTTTGGGACCTCTCTTAGATACACAGATTCGTGATGACCACGGTTAAACTGCTCGTTAATTGTATTGATTGATCAATAAGTTTAAGTTTGGCGATACACCGAATCTAAACTTTTCTATTGGGACTATGAATTTCTACATTGTGAGCTTCCATTACGAAATCATCACAGAATAGTATGGTACTTAGACCTTTGGTGCACTTGATCAGGTGTTACGTACACATTCATCTCCAAATAATATTTATAGCCGCGGCGAAATAGCCGTGCGCACTGAGGCGCCGTGCTGCGGTGCACGCAGCAGTTCGCCGTCGGAGGTTCGAGTCCTCCCTAGGGCATGGGTGTATGTGTTAGTTTAAGTAGTTTGTAAGCTAGGGACTAATAACCCAGCAGTTGTCCCATAGATTTACAACATTTGAACATTTTTTCTAATATTTATAATTTTGTATCTTATTTTGAGTAAACTATGGAAGTGCACGCTAGTATGATTGTTCGACACATCTTGACATTAAGCAACTTTCATCAATCGTGCACAATGTGTCCAGGTTACGAGCCAGTTCTGGCAAAAACATGAAAACTTTTTAGGCTGTGTTCTACGTGGGTTATGGTTAATGTATGTAAACAATACCTAACGGTTTTCATGACAACAAATATTTCCATTTTGTTTCCCCTTGCGCTTTGTGCAGTTTTCCATCATCTGTTGCCAGGTAAATATCAGATCGCGATCTCTGTACGTCATATTCAATGTCTGAGTGCTGTATTTCAGGGCATTAACTGAATTGATATTCACTTATGAATAGGTGTCTAGTTTTACAATGAGTGGCAGCTCATATCGTTTCCACGTCACAATTATAAATCTGAATAATATTCTGTTCTGATTTTCAAGGTTTATTAATGCCTTTTTTAGCTTTAATCTCATATCACTGTAGATTTTGATTGTATTATTAATGTCGCATAATTACCGGCCTCTTCATGTACTGTCAGTTACCTGTAATGACGTTTCGGAATCGTACAACTTTAGCGATATTTAAATTTTAAAATTACGTCTTTAAAATCCAAGTATAATGAAATAGTAATAAATAGAAATAAGATGTATTCTAGATATAGCTTACGCATTCCTATCAGTCCAGATCTCCTTCGTGCCTTGTGAATAGTTGTTTCATAAGATATAACGTAATTGTTATTTCTCCTTCCTGAAATTTCTGTTAAAGTGTCAGTATTAGCAAATGATGCTGTATTTGGTAAGTCATTTTGGCTTCAGGAGTTGTTGCTGACGTGTATACCCACAGGCACGTACAACTGAAACTGCTAGGTACAGTCTGTTATATTGCGGTACTGATTAACTCGTTTGATTGCTGTCGTTACGTCAGTAGGTATCCCTTACGGAAAAATACAAACTATGGCCATTGAATTGTTCTGCTGAAGCAGGAAAACCGTATCTGTTCTCTCCCAGCTGTGTACAACGCAAGCGCCCTTGTTTCGTTATGCGATAGATATTGGCGTCATTTAACCGCCCCTCAGTGGCAACGTTGCAAGTAGGCTAATTGATCAATTCAAAACGAGTTTGATGAGTGGACGTATCATTAGCCTTTGCTACCTAATTAATATCCGTTTAACGTAACGACTGTTCCACCTCAAAGCCGATAACTGCGACCTGTTTTCAAATAATCGTGTTTTCTCACTAAGTGAATACGTATAACACTAGACGTAATGCACTTGTACAATGCTGATACCACACGAAATAAATCTTGCAAAATATCATTTCGTTTTGTGACTAAAAGTAGGTCAATCCAGCATATATGCTGCAATGTTTTAGGACGTATATTCTACGTCATTTGTGCAAACTGCAGCTTCCGGCAATTTATTGCACAAAAGCGTGTAATCAGAATAATTGCTGGAGCTCACCAAAGATCATCCTGCAGACACTTATTTAAAGAGCTAGGGATCTTCGCAGTATATATATATTCACTCATGAAATTTATTATCACCGATCCCACCAAATTCAAAATCAATAGCAGTGTACATAACTACAACACTAGAAGAAAGAATGATCTTCACTATTCAAGGTTTAATCTAGCTTTGCCACAGAAAGGGTTGAATTATGCTGCCACAAAAGTCTTTGGTTACCTACCAAACAGCAACAAAAGCCTGACAAATAGCCAACTAACATTGAAAATCAATTAAAGGAATTTCTGAATTGCATTTCCTTCTACACTATAGATGAAGTTTTAGATATAAATTAGTAAATATGAAAAAAATTATAGTGTGTCATGTATTATTTAGTACAAAGTAATAATTTGTAAAGACACCTTTCATTAACCTGACACGTTCCACATCATAACGAAGTGTCGCATTCATGATCTATGGAACAATCTAATGTAAAGAAACATTTATTTCTCGGCTACCAGTTTCGGTATTCCATTAAGCTATCTTCAGTCACTATTCGGAGTATTACATTCATTTAAATGGGGATCCAAACTGGTTTCATGGACTTCTTGCTATCAGTAAAATCCAACAACAACAATACGGCTGATGGCAACCTGTTTCCTACATAATCTAGACTAGCTGCAGTCTCGGCTCCACCATCGATGATGGATTCAATGTCTTTTTGTTTTGATTCAGCTTGAATGTATCACTAGCCTCTGCATATATTTCTTTGTTGTGATTTTAAACTTGGAGAAATTTAGAAATGGTACTTCTACAGACCACTACCAGTTTTTTCAATGAAATTTAATAAATAAATTTCGTTATGATAATAACAGTAGGGTTTTAAACTACATCAATAATTACAGTAACAAATTTTGAAGTATTAAAATCAGAACAACGATAATAATTTTTTGGTGTAGCACATTCAGGACTGCTCATCCTTGCGAGAAGAAACAAGAAAAGACAGCGTCACGCCAAAAAGCCTCACAGCTTAAGGACCGAGTGTACCCAGTTTCTGTGTCCACGGCCCATAAGCATCTGCAATATATTTATAATGATATCGGCGCCATTGGACTGTATTCGCTGTGTGCTGCACCAGCCAGAGTTGGATCTTAGACTATTTTCCAATACAGTGTCAAAATCATACTACTTCACGAGTCGAAAGTTTATACACTGGTTTTTTCTAGTACAACACAAGCAGCCGGTCATAGACGTAATCTTCATCTGGAATCTTGATGATACGAATATTTCAGATCACTGTGGCACGCCATAGTTCAGTCGGGTGTTCATTGCGCAAATTACTGGTTTATTTATAATATTTCTTCGGTGTTGACGATTTTCATTTCTTGAAGTACAATGCGTAGACCCTATAGATGGTTGATTATCTCGCAGTTACTTCTTCTCCGTTGCCCATCTCGCAGTTACTCCTTCTCCGTCGCCCACGTGATGCGCTAGGTTAGTTAGGCTTCACTGAGTTAAACACTACGCAGTACTACCCCGTTTGATTTTTCAATAAGCTACCACACAGCACAAGACAACTTATCAGAAATAGTCGCATCTCCAGAAAGAAATTTTAGGTTCGCTCAGTCGTCACTAATCTGTTTGAGAGTTTCTGAAAGAAAATAATGCAAATTCCTTTATTGTATTGTTTATTACGGCAACGAAAATCGCACTGCTTAGGATTCTTTTATGTTTACATGGTATGTTAAGGGATTTCTGATTTTGTGTGTTCTCTTTCCATTACAATTATGATTTGTTCCTCAATTTTTCCGTAAATTATGTGACGTTCGAAGTTAAAAACAATAAAATCTTTTTTTCTGCTCTCTGTGATAGAAGCTTCGTTTATCTCTCTGATCATTTTGTTAGATATTCGGAGAACTCAGCCCCCAATCTTCCACATTGGCTTAAGTGCACCCAGGAGTTCTTAAATACTGTGAACGTGATGAAAAGGTATGTGTAACTCATATCTTGAGAAACTGTACAATTCCTTTTGCGGACGAAATGGGAACGAATACCATGTTCAATTTTCTGAGTTGCACCGATGTTAAGTAAAAGAGCTCAATTAATTTTACGAAATAGAAATAATGATACACTTCCGTGCGTTGAAAATTTGTGCTGGAGCGAGATTCGGACACGGGATTTCCGCTTCGAGCCTGATGTCGCCTTAACCAATCAGGCTATCCAGGCAAGCTTCCCTCTAACCCAAATTCTCAACTGATCGCGCACTATGTTTCTAGTGCCCCCTGCGCATTGGTTTCTCCTCCTCGCAGCTTATACTGGATTCTCGCAAGCGACCGAGCGTATGAAAGCGTCTGTATTGAAAATGTCATTGCATTTGTGCAGTGTGACACTCTCATTTAAACATACTCCCTGGACATGCTTTTGGGAGTGACGCCGAATTTACACGCCACTGGAAAAATAAGGATTTCCATCCGATGGGAACTGATCACCAATTCCCGTTCGCACGCCGTCAGTTCAATACGAAGTTGCATGTTACACAAATAACTTGCACAACGACGTCTCAGGAGCTCTATTATGCACGTGGAATAGGGGGAGTTTGCGGTATTCAAATGACCCACATGGAACATCCGTTCCACAGTATCCCGTGAAGCCAGCCGCGGTGGCCGAGGGGACTGAGGCGCTCCAGTCACGGTCTGCACGGCCACTACGATCGGGGATTCGAATCCCCCCTCGGGCATGGATATTTGTGCCGTCCTTAGTATTAGCTAGTTCATAAGTAGTTTGTAAGTTTAGGGACTGATGACCCCGTAGTTAAGTCCCATAGACTCTACAAACATTTGAACATTTGAATTTATCACGTGTCATTTGCTGTGTCACTGCACGTCAGGGGATACTGAGTATTGGAAACCCGTCGTATTCACGGGGAAATCACCAGAGGTGATCAACATCGTGATTCGTCTTGTCAACATGAATCTTGGTGCTGTGTACAGACTAACATAATCAGGCTGCCAACAACGCTTGCGGGCCTTCCTCCTCGGTCTAAACAGTACACGCGATTTCCGAAGCCACATAATGCACCGTGTTGTCCTAGCCGGAAGCGTGCTTCACGGAATTATTAATGAGCCACAACACTGGCTTCCCTTTGTATTACCTAGTAGCGATTTAAAATTTAATTCGCAGCGTCTTGCTGGTAGAAAGGCAAACACCCCACTCGAAGGAAAAGGAGATATGCAATGTTTTATTAGAAACTGATATCAGATTAACGTAAAATGAAATATCTATATGCAAGATTCCAAATGACAATTGTGCAGCAGTAAGTAGCGACGCGAGATAGAACTCTTACTCATTACAGGAGAGGTAGTAACACCTAAAAGCCCGCCACGATCCTCTCCTGTCCTATGTAACGAAGATAATGCCTTCTGTTCTATGACGAAGAATGTTCACAAACTATCTCAGGCGTGTTATATCCCATATTAGACCTGCTGGTGGATTAGATCCCAAAGATCCATCAAACTGCGGGATGCCTCTATTTCTAACTGGCTTCTAATAAATGTATTATGGTTATAGCAAATACTCTTTTCAAGCATTGCAACAGGACAACGTATTCTGCGAATCGATCTTGAGAGACAAGAAGATTCCAGTTCAGTTACATCATGGTGAGACAATGGTTACGAAATCAGATATTCGATTGTAAAGCGTACCCATGAGCAGATGAACATTAAGATATTAATCCGAAAGAACGAGTCTGGAAGGAAGTGGGATACTAATAAGGAAAGAGACGCATCTGACGTTTGCTAAGGATGTGGGTACTGCGATAAGAAATTCCACTGTAGACAGGACGATTGATGATGAATTGGCAGTCTGGAAAAGGGCAGTCACGGATGTTGGGGAATCAAAGTAAGAAACTTTGGGTACCAGGTGAAACGCTTACATTGACGATCGAAGGAAGTGCAAAAATGTACGTGAAAGGATAGGAATAGAGCAGTACAAACCGAATAAAAAAGGAAAATCATATTAAGCTTATTGAAGTTTTTCTCAGAGTTCCTCTGAGCTGAGATCCGTAAGTAGCGGCCATCAGCTAGTTGTGGTAGCCTTTACGTGGCCATATCGAGGAAAGTCATCGACAGTTACTTTATCTCTGCACCTCCTCCACGTTAACAACATCGCTTTTGTTTACTCTGAGACGTCTGAAAACTTCCCTTGTTGAAAGTCCCACCTTACACAACGCAGAAACGATTAAAATTCGAAAGTGATCCCAGACGTAACAGACCTGCAGTCAATATAAGCAATGAACTTCGTACCTAGTATAATGATGGAACTGACAGACCGCCTTACCCACTTCGTCGACAGATCCTGCACGTGTGTGGTGCCAGTTGATAGCACTGTGTTTCTGATGCAATATACAAAAACAACGTCTGTGTTCAGAAGACCTTCTAAGCAAGATGAAGCAACACGTTTTTATATGTGTACTATGAACATTTAAGATCACCATAGCCTTGACGTCCAATATGTCTCAGCACGTGCTAATTTGAATGGTCTTCAAACCATGATATTTGGAAAACGAATAACAGATTTCTTCTTCTTATCCTTTTATATAACTGCATGTAAAGTTTGAAACAGTTCATACCAGTGTAGAAATGGAAGGCTTCGAAGGTCACCCACCAAAAATAAGTTCCTTAAACGCAAAATACAATCAGAACAATGCATATAAACTTAGTTAACATTAATTTCAGTAAATTTGATATCATCTACAAAAGGAATTAATCGATTAGTACGACTTTCCATGGGGCCACTTAGCGTTCGTGGTTCACACTTTGATTATATAGTGGAACATGGCTAAAGTAAGAGGCCACACAAATGGTCGCTAGTCTACAGTACACCAGAAACCTTTTTACATAATGACAAAATAAAATAAAAAGTTAAATTTTTGTAAATCTAAAGGACTTATCTACTACGGTTATCAGTCCGTAGGCTTACAGACTACTTTAACTTTTGCTAAGGAAAGCAAACACATCCATGCCCGAGGGAAGACTCGGACCTCCGACAGCGAGCAAACGCGTGCTCCGCGGCAAGACGCCTTAGAGCGGTCGGCCACTCCACCGCGGCCATTATGGTCCAAGTAGGACACGAACAGAACACCCTCAAACTACACGATTCTGCATTCGGTATTTCCAAATATATACAGCGCAATCGAGCTGTAATGATAATTGTTATCCCAGTTATTTTTATCTTTCGTATCTCTTTAAGGATAGTGGTGTTTGAAAATCAGGCGAAGCTGAAGGAATTAGATTACATAACAAAACAATAAAGGTGGTATATGATTTTTGTTACTTAGAGAGTAATATAACATACGATTGTCGTAGTATAGGGGATAAAATATGGAGAATAACAAACGTTTTTGAATCAGAGTAATTTGTATAGATGGATGAAAATACCAGCAGCTGTATTCAAATTATTTATTGAATTTTGTACAAAAATTAATGAAGAATTAATAAAGAATTTTAATACAGTTGCTGCTTTTTTCATCCATCAATATAATCAGCTGCGTCCGAATCCCAGCTACTATGGAGAGAATTTGTTCACATCGAATATTAATTTCAGTGTAACGAAGTCTTTCTGAAGGCTTTTGTGTAGAATGTTGGTGTTGCCTTTTACGAGAGTAAAACATGGACGACAAACAGTTCAGACAGGAGAGGATAGAGGGTTTTGAAATGTGGTGCTACAGACGAATGCTGAAGATTAGGTGGGCAGATGACGTAACTAATGAGGAGGTGCTGAACACAAGGAGTTTTTTTGCATACCTTGACTATGACATTTTCTTAGACATCAAGAAATCGTGCATTCGGCATTAGAGGTTTGTGTGTGGGGTCAAAATCGCAGAGGGAGACTAAGATACGAATACATAAAGCAGATTTAAATGGATGTGGTTGCCGTTCTTATGAGAGGTGAAGAGGCTTTCTCAGGATAGAGTAGGATAGACAGCTGCGTCAAAGCAGTCTCCGGACTGAAGCCACAACACCAACAACATCTCTGTATCTCAGAGCATTCTATGTTCCTTCACTATTATCCTCTATATCAATTATTCATTCCTGTTCTCAGTACGCCGCAGTTCAAACAGATGGTTTTAGAAAACCGTTTTCCTACCGCTTCGCTGAATTAAATATTTAGTTCTAGAACTTTCAGCTACTTAGCTACCACTGTTTTCTTCGAATAGTAGTCTACGTAAATAGTCTAGTTGCTGTAGTGATTCATATACACAGCTATAAAAAGTGACAAAGTCATGTACATAATTTTTCTGTTATTTTTTTAAAAATATAAAATATAGTAATATGAAAAGTACACATGTGTTCTTCTTGTTTATTTACCCCCTGTAAGGTCTTAAATTGCTGTGTACGACTGTTATTTTGTTTTTTTCTCTGGCGTTCCCCCCCTGTTGTTCAGAATTATCCAGCTATTCAGACCAGAACAATGGGCGATTCGGTTTGAAACAGCAGAAGCTAAATATGTGCCTCGCCGACAGTCGCCGTCCCGGCTGACAATTGCACATGCAAGCATTTTGAACGAGTGTAAAAACGTTTCCAGGACAAATGAATGCAGTGGCATGGCGTTAATGTGGTAGCGGCCGTTTTTCCGGCGGTAACAGCTGTACTCTTCCCATACAACATGTTTTACTGCCAAGAAATCAATGCTAACGGAAGATAATTATCGCCACGCAAAAGGACTCGCTGTGTTTCGACTATATGTGCGATCCGGTGCTGCGGCAGAGGTACGAAATCGTTCATTATCCTGTCCCCTTTGATTTTTTTTATTTATCTTTATAGGGAGTGGAACAGGAGATAAAATTACCCCTGGGCGGTGGACTGCAATAAATTGGCAACAGCGCGGAGCCGTTTTAGCTCGGTCACGTCCAACAGTTGTTAAGCCGTGTCCGGAAAGCGCTGTCACCGGGCGCAGTGGCCACGAATTCCCGCGAGCGACGGCACGGAACATTTTGCGGCGAAAATTCTGATAAACCGCCAAACCGAAATACGGGGGCTTCAGAGCCAGCAGATCGTCAGGTATTTCTGTTTCTGTCGGCCGCGTGCGTTTATTTTTCCGTCATGCACGGATATACTGCGGGAAAAATGATACCTTAATTAAGGGATACGTTCTTTTAACAAGGATTGGCAGTATTAGTTCGTGGTGTATTTCTTTCGCGCTACGTGTCATTTTGCATATAGGTGAACTTAGGAAAAAAATGCAACCGATAATTAATGAGGTCGACACTGTAACGATAATTATTACGGTCGATGCTCATACATCGATCGCTGTACACTGCTGAAGTTTGGCCCCAGATATTCCTCTGTACAACATTATGCAAAGTTATTTTTAATGTGTTTATTTCCCTCAATAGTTGTAATATAATTTTTTAATTACATGTTTCGATCACTTGGATCATTTTCAGATCTAGAAAACAAAAGTAAAATAACAACGTACAATTTGATAAACTTACTATGGGTTAATTGAACAATAGTTAATTTATTCATTAATGGAGATATTTTTATTTACCTTATAGTTGCGTCCGCAACTCGTCTAGCTGAGTAATATTTGCTACTGAGTTTTACAATTTGATGTAGGCACTTATAATTTGGTTGCAGGTTGTGGTGGGGAGGGAAAGAGTAGCCGTGGGGGGAAGGGGGGTTGAAAGGGATGGCTTGAGCCCTAATGAGCTAGCGTCATATACTGAACGATTGTTTGTTATATAAATATTTTCCTAAAAGTGGTCTTCTTGAATATATCCAGACATAAAAAATTATAAAACTGTTTGTGTTATAAGTATAAAAATATGGTCAGATAATTAAAACATGCATACAGTGTTTTAAAACATTGAAGGTGTAAAACGGTTGGAAAGTAAAACGGTTGTCTCTGCACTGGGTAATTGTAAGATTTATGCACCAAAATACAAATGCTTTGTTAATTAAATATAAGGTGGACGCAAGTGAATTGTGATGTCGCGTAAACCTAATGGGTCAACGTAGCTGTATCCGTGCAGTACTGCCACGGATGCTTCACATAGTTCTACTGCATGTACAACCTTGTTATGTTATTTCTTCCCTCTTCTCAAATTAGACCTAATGGTTTACTTTCACACACCTCTCGACATCCAATATTCACGATGCCTGTGTTTAATGCACACAGCATTATTGCCATTCGGTGTATGTGTCCAGTCCTGTGACCAAAGGTGTCGTTGCTTCTTCACAGTGTCAACATCACAGTGATGTTCTACTAATTTCAACATGACCGCTAGATCACCTAGTAAATCTGTAGAAAATATCAGGAACTCTACGTGCTCAATTAATTTCTTCGTGTATTCAAATCGTTGCGTCCCCGTTTGAACCTTCTGGTGGTCTCTCTTGAACCATTCCCTGTCATACCATTCCTTCTTTTTGTCAGTGTCCTCCACATATTCCTGTATTAGACGATTTTACACAGAAACGCCTCCTTTGTTATAGGGTCAATTAAATTTCAAAATTCTTCTGTAGTACCACACCTCAAATGGTACTAGAGACCTAGCGTCTTCTGTTCCGGTTATCTCAATGTCCACATAAAGCTGTGCTTTAAATGTACATTCCCAAATATTTCTTCCTCACGTAATCTCGTTCTCTGCCGTGAAAGCCCTGTTTCTTGTGTTACTGTTTCACGTCCTTCCTTTCCTTTCCTTTGAAGTTAAATTTCTCACTGTTTTGAATTATTATGCCCCTCATTACTCTTAACTACAGTCTGTACCCATTAGACTTCTGTGTTGACTGCAATGTCATCAACAACGAATCTTTTCGTCGCTATTCTTAACATATACAGCACGACAGGATTAGAAACACCGACCCTACCGTTGCAAAGTTGCTACGGTAGCACCTGAGCTACAACGACAGATCCTGCAATACATTTAATGAATGGTACTTCACCTTATTTGCAAACCTCAATGTTGATTTTCTCGAGAATTTTTGAGATTTGCCTCTATTGTCTTTAGGTGATTGTTATTTGACTTCTGAACTTCACGTACCATAAGTATAAAAAAAGTCTAAAATCCGATACCCGTGTGGTCTCCTTGTAAGAGAGCTACTAGATGGGTGACAGGTGTCTCCTGACTGGATTTCTTCCGTTTGTCATGCAGACAGCAAGTATAAGACTTCAAACCGAATCTGACAAATACGGCCAACAGTAGGCTCTTTGCTTCACAATTTAAAAAGTTTTGCGTCATATCACTGCCATAATTTCCGGGAATCTAAAATGTTTGCTCACGCCTGTACAACCTAAACTGATTAAATCCGACAAGACAGTCCTGCGATATACGTTAGTGACACACGCAGATTAGCTCTGTTTAGCCTCTATTCGAGAAGCCTCCCGTTATTCGGAGTTACATTTCCAGTTTTACTTGTCGGAATACGTGATCGCAGCTTGACGTCTCTGCTAATATCGTCTTCAGACGGATTTGTGTGATGTTGATGGCGAGACCATGAGATAAATTGGTCTGAAGTTGATCTTAGCATAGATCGAAACCGGTTAGCCTCGGTGGAGTAGCCGAGCGGTGTAAGGCGCCTCGCTGCGGAGCGTGCGGTTGCTCTCAGTCGGAGTTTCGAGTCCTCTCTCTGGCATGGGTGTGTGTGTTGTCCTTAGATTAGTGTACCTTAGTTTTAGTAGTTTGTAAGCTACGGACTGATTACCACGCAGTTTGGTTCGATAGATTTAAAAACATTTCAACCTTTTTATATACGGTTACCTTATTATAAAATAAAGGGTGAATACATTTTAGAGAACTGATATTTTTATGTGGAAATTTTTCAGTAGTCAATTGTAAAAATATTTCTTTATTTGCAGACCTAGATTTCGACCACTGTGGTTAGCTGCGTCAGTAAGACCGCAACCTCCAACATGGAGGTTGAGATGTTTTAAGTATTTTAACTGTTTTTAAGCTCTGATAATGACCAGACAGTGATCGAAATCTAGATCTGCAAATAAAAAAATATTATTACGATTTACTGCCATAAAATTTCCACAAGTCAAATATAGTCGTGGAGCGCAAATTCCACCATGGAATCAAGCCTGATATTTTCATATTGAATTTGTAGAATTGTGGATCCATCAAGAAACGGGAGAAGCCGATTACACAAGTTGAAAGCTACTATATGTGATAAGTGTCTCCTGACTGGATTTCTCTAGCGGTAAACGTTTCTTAGTCAAATGGCAATGAAACGACATCGATCCGAATCTGACAAATACGGTGAACAGCACTCTCTTCGCTTCGCAGTTTTAAAAGTGTAGTGTCATATCACCGCAATAATTTCCGGGAATCTAAAATGTTTACTCACGCCTGCGTAACTGAAACTGACTATATCGGACACAACGGCCCTGCGATATACGTTTGTGACACACGCAGTTCCGCTCTGTCAGTTTACCCACCATTCGAGGAGCCTTCCGTTATTCGGAGTAACTTTTCCAGTTTTACTTGCCGGAAAACGTGATTGCAGCTTGACGGTTCTGCTAAGATTATCTTCAGGGCGATTTCTGTCATGTTTATGGCGAGATTATGAGACAACCTTGGTCTGAAGATGATCTTAGCATATATCCAAACCGGTTTCATTATTATAAAATAAAATGTAAAAACATTTTTTAGAACTGATATTTTAATATTGAACTTGTAGGATTGTTGATCGACAAAGAGCCGCGTCGGAGCGGCAGAGCGCATTGAGGCGCTATGCTACGAAGCGCGAGGTCGTTCCCCGTCGGGGGTTCGAATCCCCCCTCGGGCATGGATGTTTGTGCCGTATTTTTTATAAGCTAGTTCATAAGTAGTTTGTGATCGAATCTAAAGTTAAGTCCCATAAGCTTCACAAACATTTGAACATATCAATTTTGATCGAACAAGAAACGGGAGAAGCCCTTTGCATAAGCTGAATACTAAGAGAGCTATTGGTATTAAGATTACCAGACATAGTCTGGTCTGGAGGGGATCTAATCGTTTTAAAGTTTTCAAAATGTCAAGCCAAGATCGCACACTAACAATTTATTAAATGACGACCGATTTCGGTGCACTTTGTCACCATCATCTGGTTACATATATGTTATAATCGGGTCATCTCAATACTCAAATGTATTTTGTAAGCTGTCATGTTTTTAACTTATGTAATTTTTATATAGTGACTAAGTGCAATCTTGCACTTTTGTTATTTTATACCCAATTTTTTTTAAAATAAGATGACCAGATTGTAACATTTATGTGACCAGATGTTGGTGACACAGTGTACCGAAACCGGTCGTCATTTAATAAATTGTTAGAGTGCGATATTGGCTTGTCATTTTGAAAACTTTAAGGCAATTGGTGTAACGGAGTTCAGGGAACAAGTGTCTGCTGACTGGATTTCTCTAGCGCTAAAAGTTTTTCATGCAGATGGCAAGGATAAGACATCTATCCGAATCTGACAGCACGCTCTTCGCTTCGCAATTAAAAAAAAGTGTAGCGTCATATCACCGCAATAGTTTCCGAGAATCCAAAGAAGTTTGCTCAGGCGTGCTCAACCGAAACTGACAAAATCCGCCACGAGAGCCCTGCGATATACGTTTGTGACACGCGCAGATCTGTTCTGACAGTTTACCCGCCATTCGAGAAGCCTTCCCGTTATTCGGAGTAACTTTTCCAGTTTTACTTGTCTGAAAACGTGATCGCAGCTTGATGTCAGGGTGGATGGGGAGAGGGGGAGGTGGTGGTGAGCGCACGTTTTGACTCGCGGGTAGGCGGCGAGTCGAGTGCCTGGCGCTCGCGCCGCCAGCCGCTCAAACGCCAGCTCGGCTATCCCCGAGGCGGCACGTCACTCAACACGCTGGTCCGCGCGCGGTTGAGCCGGGCCCTGCTTTTCGCTCGCCGTATCCCGTATCGAACCCCAAATCTAATTTCCACGCATTTCGGCCCAGCCCCCTGCGCGACGCGTCCGTCTGCCTCCCTGCGTCCCAACAGTCGGCCGCCCCCACCGCCCACCGACAAACCGCACCGAATGGATTTATTCTGTTAGCACAAACTTCCTGCGACGCACCGCGCTCGCAGACGGGCGAGTTCTCCGGCAGGGTTTGGGCGCGGCGCCGAGGTCCAGTGACTCCCGTGAAGCCTCCCTGCTTAATACAAATTTCGACTCCGATTGGTACTTCCACCAACCATCTAACGTTTATCGACCATTTGAATGGTAAGACAGCGACTAAAACAGAGATGATATCGGGCGTTCCACATGGTAGTGTTATTGGTTCTCTGCTGTTCCTTATTTACATAACAGGGGAAAATCTAAGTTGCTCTCTTAGGTCGTTTGCAGATGACGCCGTCATTTACCGTCTAGTAAAATCATCTGAAGATCAAAACCAACTGCAGAACGATCTGAATAAGATGTCAGTAAAGGTAAAACAGTCAACAATCCGAAGATTGGTTTGAACACCACAGTGCTTTACTAAGCATGGTCCTGTTTGGAGGTGGTATGCCATTGCCTTCCTCCGACCTTCAAACTGACTTACCCAGCTAGTTATAGGGGGAACAACAGTTTTAACGTGGGTTCCGAACCACGTTGCTACTCCGTATTTTTCACATTAGCAACACTGCCAGAGGTGAAAGAAGTGGAGAGTGACAGATAAAAATCCTAGGACCTGGCGGGGATCGAACCCGCGACCTTTGGATTTGTAGTCTGGTACTCTACCACTGTGCTACGGAGCCGCACATGATATCAGTATGGTGTAAAAATTAGCAATTGACTCTAAATAATGAGAAGTGTGAAGTCATCCACATGAGTACGAAACGAAATCCGTTAAACTATGTTTACAAGATAAATCAATCAAAAGTGAAGGCCGTAAAATCCACAAAATACCTAGGAATTACTATTACTTCAACCTTAAATTGGAAAGAACACGTAGATATTGTCGTGGGAAAGGCGAACCAGAGACTTCGTTTTATTGGCAGAACCCTTGAAACATGCAACGGAACTACAAAAGAAACTGCATAAACTACGCTTGTCCGTCCATTTTTGGAGTATTGCTGCACAGTGTGGGATCCTTATCAGGTGGGTTTGACGGAGGACATCGAAAGAGTCCAAGGAAGGCAGCTCGTTTCGTATTGTCGCGATAAAGGGGAGACAGCGTTACGGAAATGATACATAATCTGGGATGGGAATCATTACAACAACGGCGCTTATCGCTGCGGCGAGGGCTACTTAAGAAACTCCAATCGCCAATATTCTCCTCCGAATGCGAAAATATATTGTTGAATCCCATATACAAGTTTATAAATGATCATCACAATAAAATACGAGAAACCAGAGCTCGAACGGAGAGATTCATGTGTTCTTTCTTTCCATGCGCTATTCGAGAATGGAATGGAAGATAAATAGTATAATGGTGGTTCGATGAGCCCTCTGCCAGGCACTTAAATGTGATTTGCAGAGTATCCCATGTAGATGTAGATGTGAATCTGACGTACCCCCCCCCCTTCCTCGTCTCGATCCATAACAAAACTCAAACGAAACAGATTTCACCTTCATTCTTTTGCCGGAATGCACTCTTTCAAATTCTGAACGTAGCAGGGGTGAAATACAGGGAGCGACGAGTCACCGTCAACTTGTACAAAAAGCAGACAGTGGCTATTGGAGCCAAAGCCATGAAAGGGTCACAGTGATTGCCGATAGAGTAACAAGTGGTTTTAGCCTTTCCACAATGCCGTTTTGTCTGTTCACTGAGCAGGTTGTGATTCAATGCAAGGAGAAATTTGAAGAGAGAAATAAAGTCGAAGGAGAGAGAATAAAACCTTTGCGGTTTGATGATGATATAGCAATTCTGTCAGGGACAGGAAAGGACTTGAAACAGCAATTGCTGTTATATAAGGAAGACATTATTGGGACGATCTAGAATTGTTTAATCAGAGGTTTTCAGCCAAGATCGCTTTCTTCTTTTAATTACATGACCGGTTTGGGCGTGCTAGACGCCATCTTCAGACCTGTCGTAATTTTTTACATCACTGTTATTGCAACAATTTTGAACATAGCAAATTGGTATACATTCAGTTTGGATAACACATCAATGTGGATGTATACCAATTTGTTATGTTAAAAATTGTTGCAATAACAGTGATGTATAACATTACGACATGTCTGAAGATGGCGTCTAGTACGCCGAAACCGGTCATGTAATTGAAAGAAGAAAGTGATCTTGGCTGAAAACCTCTTATTAAGCAATTGTCGTCTTGAGCTGGCCGCAGTGGCCGAGCGGTCTGCGGCGTGCAAGTCTGCACGACCGCTGCGTTCGAGGGTTGGAATCCCCCCTCGGGCATGGATATTTGTGGCGTCTTTAGTATAAGCTAGTTCATAAGTAGTTTGTAAGTTTAGGGACTGATGACCCCGTAGTAAAGTCCCATAAGATCTACAAACATTTGAACACTGCCTTGAAGGGAAGGCTGTTGTTGTGGTCTTCAGTTGGAAGACTTGTGTGATGCAGCTCTTCACACTACCCCGTCCTGTGCAAGCCTCTTCATCTGAGAATACGAACGGCAGCTTACATCACTTTCAATCTGCTCTCTGTATTGATCTCCCTCTACGAGTTTTACCCCTCACACTTCATTCTAATGCTGACGATTCCTTGATGTCTCAGAATGTGTCCCACCAACCTCTCTCTACGCTTAGTAACAGTATGCCAGAATTCTGTTAAGCTCTTATTAGTTACGTGGTCTACCCATCTAATCTTCATCATTCGTTTGTAGCACCACATTTCGAAACCTTCTAAAATCTTTTTGAACTCCTTCTCGTCCACGTGTCACTTCCATACAATGCTACACTCCAGACAAATGCATTTAAACTAATATTGGTTGTCAACGAATTCCGCTTCTTCAGAAACGCTTTTCTTCCGATAGCCATTTTGCATCTTATATCTACTTTACTTCGTCCATCAGAAGTTATCTTGGTACCAAAATACCAAAACTAAACTACTGCGTTTGACGTTGCATTACATAATCTAATTCCTTCTGACATATCATTATCCTCGTTCTTAATGTTCATCTTATAGCCTCCTTTCAAGACACTGTCCATTCAATTCATTTTCTCTTCCATGACTTTTGATGTGTCTGACGGAATTACTATGTCACCAGCGAACGGCAAAGTTTTTATTTCCTCTCCTTGGACTTTAATTCCCTTTCATAAACTTTTCCTTGCATTCTTTCACAGATTTCTGAATGTACAGATTGAACAACACTGGGAGAAGCTACAACCCTGTTTTACTCCCTACCCGACCACTGCGACCCTGTCGTGCCCTTCGAATCTCATAATTGCTGTCTGGTTTCTGTACAAGTTGAATATAACTCTTCGCTCCCCAAGTTTTACCGCTGCTACCTTCAAGACTTCTAAAACACAGTCTTGACCAGAGGTTCTCAATCTTTTATGTAGGGCGACCCGTTGTCTATAAAGTTTCTCGAATCATTTGCGATCCTGTTTGTATCTAATTCTGACTACACAACAAATGCTAAAATGTAGTTATCCCTGTTCTCAACATATCTTCTAAGTCGTAAAGAGATTATTGCCTCGCGTATTCCTACATTCCTTTTAAATCCAAACTGATCTTCCCCAAGGTCTGATTCCAGCAGTTATACATTCGTCTGTAAATAATTCGTGTTAATATTTCAGGACCAATATATTTGATAGATTTGATATTACTGTAAATTTTCAAATTTGTGTGCACTTGCTTCCTTCGGAATTGGAATCACTATATTCATTAGGAAAGTGAAAAGGTGGGGTTTAACAGCTTTTAAATATTTTTAAAATGACATGTTGACCACAGCTGCTTAATTTATTAGCTCAAAGCTACCGGTTTCGATAACAGTGCCATTCTCAAGTGCCAGCAGAGCTTTTCCAGATGCTGGCGCTTGAGAATGGCACTGTTACCGAAACCGGTAGCTTTGAGCTAATAAATTAAGCAGTTGTGGTCAACATGTCATTTTACAAACACTATATTCTTCTTGAAGTCTGAGGGTATTTTCCCTGACTCATCATCTTTCATACCAGATAGAGATAAACATTAACAAGAGTAAACCAAGCATAATGGAATCTAGCGTCCGAAAATCAGGCGATGTAGAGGAAATTAGATTAGGTAATGAGGCAATAAATGTAGTAGTTCAGTTTTGTTATTTATGCAACAAAATAACTTCTCATGGCCGAAGTAAAGAAGACATAAAATGTAGTATGGCTATGGGAAGAAAATCGTTTCTGAAGAAGCTAATTTTGCTGAAATCAAATATTATCTTAAATGTTATGATGAACTTTCTGAACATTTGTCTGGAGTGTAGCAATGTATCAGAGTGTAACGCGAACGATAAGGAGTTCAGAAAAATAGTTGATACCAACTTTTGAAATGTGGTGCTAAGACGAATGATATAGATTTGAAATTTTTTCCGGATATTTCGGAATTACTCATTGTACCAATCAATTGAATCCTCAGAATACCTTATTCGTGATTACCACACTGTATAATGAAAAAATCTTCTGAAACATCCTGGCAGATGAAAATTGTGCGGCGGAACTGGGACTCGAACCAGGGACATTTGCCTTTCACGGGCAAGTGCTCTGCCGACTGAGCTATCTCGACTCGACTCACAATGCCGCCTCACAACTTTACTTCCGTCAGTACCTCGCCTCCAAACTTCACAGAAGCTCTCCTGCGAACCTTGCAAGACTAGCACTCGTGGAAGAAAGGATATGGTGGAGACATGGCTTAGCCACAGCCTAAGAGATGTCTCCAGAATGAAACTTTCACTCTGCCGCGGAGAGTGCGCCGGAATCAAGACTCGAACCTGGGACCTTTGCCTTTCGCGAGCAAGCGCTCTAACGTCTGTGCTACCCCGACACGACTCACGATGTCGCCTCAAAACTAAGCCATGTCTCCACCATATCCTTTCTTCCAGGAGTGCTAGTCCTGCAATGTTAGCAGGAGAGCTTCTGTGAAGTTTGGAAAGTAGGAGGCGAGGTACTGGCGGAAGTGAAGTTTTGAGGTGGCATCGTGAGTTGTGTCGGGGTAGCTCAGTCGGTAGAGCGCTTGCCCGCGAAAGGTAAATGTCCCCGGTTCGAGTCCCGGTTCTGGCACACAATTTTAATCTGTCAGGAAGTTTCTTATTAGCGCACACTTCTCTGCAGATTGAAAGCTTCATTGTGGAAACAATCTTCCCTCTACTCAAACAATAATTAAAGTTACACAAGGAATACTGTAATTTCGCATAAGAATTACAAGGTTGAGTGAAATTAGGGATAATACCAGGCATACAACAACACGTTATTCCTTTTCTCCATTTGGTATTGGAAATAAGAAGGAAATTGCCAGTAGTCTGTGAGATTACCGCCCAATAGAAATACTGATAATTAATAGCATTTGATAATTAAACAGTATGAAGTTCACTGCAAACATTGACCATGCCAATGCACTAAATGTTACACAATTTTAATCTTATTAAGGTAGCAATGTATGTACACAGTTGGGTGACAACATTTATAGTTAGGCCATAGGTAGAAATTCTCCACGTTTAGATTTGCTGTGTGCTTGTAGCTGACGGGAGGCCAGCGAGCAGGCCGATGTCGGTGGCTTGTTCCAACTTAGGATTTTACAGTTCGTTTCCGGTGAGGGGAGAGAGGGACAATGGCGAGTGCCAGGCACAGTGCAGTGCACAAATATTGTAATCCTACTGGCATTTGAAGTGATACGATGCAGTTAGGAACCTTTAAGGCCCTCATTACAAAATAGCCTGTTGATAAATAAACAATACATTAGCTGATATAGTCACATCTAACGTAATATGTTTAATTGACAATGAAAAGTAATAAATTACCAACGAAGACAAGACAGTTACACAACTAGCATGGCAATGTTTGTTTATAAAAATAATCTATTAACTATTTCTCATTTTATTTTCAATTAATCTTTTGTATTTTATCTTGAAGTATTCAGTTAAATCACTTATCTGTGGTATAAGAAATTGCACAATTATGATAAACAGTACAAAGGATGTTTATATTAATATAAAAACGTAAGAAAATATTTGTTTAATGTGTAGTGTAATTATTTTGATTTTAAGTAAAGTTTTAGAAATGTAATGGCTGAGCGCTGTACGTTGGCAAATCGGTTACAACAGCTTACATGGGGAAGTTGACGACGTAGGAGAAAAAACCCCGGCAGTTGAGTTTTGGCGCGCACGCGCACGAGGGCAGGAAGTGAAGACTCCAGACCACGTGGTGTGGCTGGCCTGGTGGCGTCGCGCTGCCTCGGTCGGCATGTGGATCTCGAGGTGGTGACTTGAGTTTTGTGTGTGGCAATCGCCACGTGTGGTTGCTCGTCGTAGACTGCACCAAGTTAAATCGAGTGCTACTGTGTGTTTGTGAATAATTAGCCGGTGCAACAAGGTGTGCATCGCATTAAATTAAAGTGACTGTGATTTGTTAATGTAACACGTGTCGTCGCATAGGCATGAACATAAACGGTGTTTGAGACAGCCACGTGGTGTGAAATCAATTCGCGACAAATATTCATTTTTTCTGGGGGCTCACGAGCTATAACTTTATTTGGTACATTTACCGACGTACAGACGCGACAGCCACAGGGTTCAAGTATTGTGAAATAAACAACATAAAGTGAACTTTCACGTGTTTTCTAAAATAGTAGTTAGTACACCCTTTTCTCTCATGAACTTGAACTTATTATGAATTTTTTTTGTTAATCATATGCAGGGAAGGAAAGCTGCGAACGTGTGATATCATCCCCTAGAAAACGAGTCAAACAGTCGCAATCACAGTTCCAGTGTTTTTGCATGTTTAGGAATTTGGTTCGCAGCTGGTGGTTGTGAGTTTCAAAAATTAATCTTTCCCTATTTTAAACTCTCACCCCGACCTTCACGCCTCGCAAGTCTTACAAGGCAAACTCCGTCACTCACGGTATGCTGAAAAGTGGCGTTTATAATTGAAAATGTAGATGTAGTGATCACGGCGACGGATCTATTACTGGGTAGTTTGTAGACAGCAAGAATGTAAATATGTTAGAAGTAAACCTGGTTCCATTCCATACCGGCGGCTGGTGCAGCAACAAGTTACGAATTTATCCCGAAAGTCAGTCTCAGTTGCAAAATTTTCTTCATTTCAATGAAGCGTTTGTCCTTTTGAGGCATCATCAGAGATAATCATAAGGCTAAAAACGCAATGTAATGCATACTATACATATATACAAAAATTTTAACAGTTATGAAAAAATTACGGTAACTAAGGAGGTGGGGATCGGGATTACCATATATGGCCTACTTCTATGCTGTACGAATCATGACTGTATTTTCTCTTACTTTCTAAAAGTAAAGTTACGTAATCGATACATAATGAGCTATCTGTCATCATTGTAAAAGAAACCATTTAGGATGGAAACCTATATTCACAGTCGTTAAAAATTTAGGCCTAAAATGGGAGAATGTAGGCACATGTGAAGTTAGAAACCAAGCTGCTAAATAAGAATGCGCTACATCGTGACAGAAATGGAGTACGTTTATTCTCTTTTACTTTCTATAAATTCTATTACAGTTCGTACAACATAGAAAAAGGCCATATATTGGTAATCCCGATTACCCATTTCCTGAGTTACTCTTTATTTCTTATTTGTTAAAATTTTTGTATGAATATGTAATATGCACCACATCATAAGGGTTTTTCGCCTTCAGATTATCTGACGATGCCTTTAAAGGGCGAAACGCATCATCGAAATAATGAAAATTTTGCAACTGAGACTGGCTTTCGAGATAAATACGTTCATTTGGGTCTATAGGCAGTCTATCTCATTTCGAGTCGCTGTGTAACCAACACTCGAGCAGCAGCTTATTGAGATCGGAGCAGCCGCAGAGGCGCCAAGGGAATGAAATGTTTCCCACGCTCCCCTTGTGAGCTCCGGCCTAACTCCGGATATTAAATCCAAACAGAGGAACAGAGTGCCGCCGCTTTCCGATAAGGTGGGGCCCCTAACAGGTTCAGTGATCTCCAATGCTGATGGCGTCCGCGGTACTCAACTCTGGAAAAAAAGGAGGGGAAAAATAAAAAAATAAAAAAAGCCTTGGATCGTTCAGAGGCCTGTATCGGGCACGAGTCTCCACCAGCCCCCACAAAGAATATACCGTATTGGCAATTTTGTCGACCAGCGGGGGTGAGGACCGGGTATCCTCTCGGCCGCCGGTTCGGCCCGTGTCCTCTGCCCCTTTTCGTCCTGGAATTAATTACTGTATTGACACGCGCTGCCGTAACGCCCTGACGGTGAAGCTCGATAACAGGGCGCTCAAGACTCGATAATTGCATGTCCGTCATGGCGGACTGCCGGTTGTGCTCTGTCCGAAATGAGGTGAGTTCTGAGCGTGTGCGTCGAGCCCCAGAGAGAAACAAACACCCTACAACATATTCTGGTTCCGTGGAAAAATTTCACCAAACACGGGATTTCACGAACAAATTTAGTGATCAAATGTTTACTGAAATGTGGGGTTATAATTGTAATATACATTAGAATGCTTATTGACAAGCATCAGCTGCTTATTATATTTATAACTTTACAGTTTCGGTTATAAACGATCGTCAGAAAAGTAAATTTAACAGACTGATGTCTTTGGTACATTGTCTGCCACCTTATCAATGTCAGTCAATAAAAGATTCATAATATGTCGCTTGACATTAGGTCTTGATGATAAATAAAACAATGCATTATTTTCGAACGCGACACTTTGTGTGATCTGTTTGACTCAAGAACTTCATATCGCATTTCACTGAACTAAATTTTATTTTGAACATTAAAGTTGGTGTACATATAGAACACTAACATGACAACAATTAATAATCACAGAATATATGACATCAACTACGAATGGGCAAAGCTGAAAATTTGTATCCAGCCAGTATTGGAATCCGTGTCTCCTGCTTTCTAGGCAGTTGCGCTGACCAATACACCACAGGGAACAGTGATCACCACACCTGCAAGGACTACCTACGCACGCCTCCCGTCAAATACAAATTCCCAGCTTCACCCTGCCCACAGTACTCAAACTCGTAGTTATGAAACTAATTCCCGCAAGATTAAGGGCCACAGACTTGTCCACCCCGCCCCACCAACGAAGAGATCATCGCCCGCCACCGGCGAGTGTGTGTGTGTGTGTGTGTGTGTGTGTGTGTGTGTGGCGTCTGCAGTTGTTATTCTTTCATATTCACAGGTGCGGTGATCACTGTGTCCTCAGTGGCGTAATGGTCAGCGCAGCTGCCTAGAAAGCGGGTGACCCCGGTCCGAATCCCGGCTGGATACACATTTTCAGCTTTGCCCATTCGCAGTTGTCATATATTCTGTGAATATGATCGAATAACAACTGCAGGATTAGAAGTGATATCTGTTCTTTCGGAACAGACACCACTTGTATGTATACACTTACTTGTTGTAAAACTTTTTTTTCAATTATTAAAAGAAATGAGGTTTTGATAAGCATTAAACTTACTTGAGCTTGAACTTCTTTTTATTACACATTAATTTCCGTTTTAAGTGGTAAAAAATAATCACGGAATAAATACGCACTTCACTTACTACAAGTCTGCGGCGGGTTCCACCTGACGCCGTGAAGCTGCATGGTCACCAGGAGCCTTAAGGACTGACTGTATGCATGAAACACAGCGTAGCACAGCCAACAAAATTGGCACACTGTCTAGATACATTTTATTTTCTCTACAGAATTTTATTCCAGATAACGTAAAACTGTTTACTGATACTGTTTTAATTCAAATGCTGGCTAATACAGCGCACTTATTTCTTTTACACAAAAGATGACAAATAAGACTGAAAACATATAAAATAAATTACCCGGCATCTCCGGATTTTTGACCACTGGGATTCCAAACCCTGCCCCCGGAAAAGTATTCAATAAAGTGGAAGTTTTGGGTTGGGCAGTGGAAACTAGTTGGTAGCCTATTGGAGACAAGTAACATTACCGTATTACGAACTCTGCACACAGTAATAATTAGCCTCGTTAGAAATGTGAATAAAATGGACGCGGAAGGAGAAGCTGACGAAACAGACAGTCTCTGTCCCTCTGTCGCGTGTAAAATGCGAGGCGGTAATTGTGAAATTCCGCACGCAAAATTAATAGCGCTAGGTTAGTGGTCGAGGAGCGGAGGGCGGACCGGACCGCCAGGCACCTCGGCTGCGAGGACAGCCCTGCCTCTGTCCGTCCTCCTGGCGCAGCCGATGGCGCGGCGGCGCGGCGCGGCGCGGCTTTTTAATTAACGGGAAGTGTTGGTCATTAGCAAATTGAGGTTGCTCCATCTGTCCGTCGCCCACGCGCCGGGCTGCATCTCCAATGACCGCCCTGCGGCGGACGGGCCAGAAAGAGGCGGACCTGCTTTGCTTTAATTATCAAAATTGCCGCTCCGGTTTTATTCACCCTAATTCGTTCATCTCTCCTTTATCCGCCACTTCCGCGCTCTCCCCCTCACCCCCTGCTGTATCAGCGCCGTCTCTGCGGGCGCGGCTGACACCGGCTGTCGGCCAGTTTGTCGACTGCAGTCGGCGCGCGTCTCTTCGCGGCGAAAACCGGGCCCTGTGACGTCTCTCTTCATTGAGCGCTATTTTCGTCCGAGGAAGCGCCGCTTTAAAAGAGCGTGGAAAAAAAAGGGAACGAGAGGTGGCGTTTCCATGTTTCTGAATCGAGGCTTCATTTTTCGTAGCACACTGTATCTGCGTTTGTAATAGTGATAAAAGGCCTTCCTCGCAGTACGTAAAATACAGGAAGACACCTGCGTGTATCTGTCCACTCTGTCCGACGCTCACACAAACAGGCGCGCTGATTTCTATAGTAACCGTTGTGACCGTCACATGGTCACAACGGACGCCGCGGTGGAGTAGCCGAGCGGTCTAAGGCGCCTCGCTGCAGAGCGCGCGGTTGCTCGCCGTCGGGGGTTCGAGTCCTCCATAGGGCATGGGTGTGCGTATTTGTCCTTAGGTTAGTTTACCTTACTAAAGAACTTTGTATGACGGGCAACCACATTAAAAATATTTATAAATATTTAAGCAACTTTCACACAGCTAAAAATTAGGTGTTAAAATTGTAAGAGTCTGAATGAAAGTCCTTGGTCCACTTAAGCTGTTATTTTTATTAGAGTCGTGAAGACCCGCACAATCGGTTTCACAACCTACAGTTGCATCTTCAAGCGCTTTTTAAAAGTTTTCCATATAAGTGATTTATGAAGGATAACGGGATTAATGGTTAGGTGGTACCGCAAGCACCTTGGCCCTTTTCGTCAAAAAGATTAAAAAGAAGAACCGCACGGTAAACTTCTTTTTAATCTTTTTGACGAAAAGGGCCAAGGTGCTTGCGGTACCACCTAACCATTAACCCCGTTATCCATCATAAATCACTTATATGGAAAACTTTTAAAAAGTGCCTGAAGATGCAACTGTAGGTTGCGAAACCGATTGTGCGGGTCTTCGCGACTCCAATAAAAATAACAGCTCAAGTGGACCAAGGTCTTTCATTCAGACTCTTACAATTTTAACACCCAATTTTTAGCCGTGTGAAAGTTGCTTAAATATGTATAGTTTACCTTAGTTTAAGTAGTTTAAGCCGGCCGCGGTGGCCGAGGGGACTGAGGCGCTCCAGTCACGGACTGCACGGCCACTACGGTGGGGGGTTCGAATCCCCCCTCGGGCATGGATATTTGTGCCGTCCTCAGTCTTAGCTAGTTCATAAGTAGTTTGTGAGCTTAGGGACTGATGACTCCGTAGTTAAGTCCCATAAGTTCTACAAACATTTGAACATTTCATAACGGATCTTCAAAACTGTATTGATGGATGAAGGCTTTCACGATAGGACGACGTTGTTGTTGGTAAACCTTCTATTTATTTTTATCAACTTTGCTGCCGTTTACAATGACCTGTTGTCTTGATGCTAAACCAGGTCGTATTTTGCACAGTTAATTGATTTTTTTTACACTGAATAGTTTCTTATTAAGTGTAGTAAAATTTAATAATAATTTAATAAGATACAGGGTGAGTCATAAACGAGGAAATATATTTCGTGAAAATTGTCACATACTGAGCTACACGTTACAAAAACAGCTGCCAAGGTGAGAACAAGAAATAAACTAATCCATAAACTTTGTGGAACAACATGGGGATCAACAGCAACAAACTTGAGGACGTCTGTGCTGAGCCTGGTATACTCTGCGGCAGAGTACTGTGCACCAGTATGGTTAAACAGTAGCCATGTGGAAAAAAAATCGATGTTGAATTGAACAATACATTGCGCATTACATCAGGAACCACTATATCTACACCTAACATATGGCTGCCTGTCCTGAGTCATATACTTCCACCAAAAATGCGACGAGAAACAGCCTTGCTCAGGGAATACAACAAGATCGAACCAAACCCTGAACTACCAATACACTCAGACACACCCATCTGAGAATCAAGAGTCTCCGTTCAAGACATCCTCATCTTCCTCTCGATAGCCTCACTGGGGCTGACATCGACTCCTGGAGAAAAGAATGGCTCCAAAGCGCCCCAACAACTTGCCACCTAATGCCTTGTATCACTGAGGCAGTTCGTGGGTTTGATCAGCCCCGCAAGATCTGTTCAACTCTGAACCGGCTGAGAACACGCCACGGGAGATGTGCTGACTCACTCTTCAAATGGGAACTATTGTCTTCGCCAGCATGTGACTGCGGTGCGCCTAAGCAGACCATACACACATCAAGGAAGAAGGCAGTGCCAGAGCGTTCAGAAGGAACTTTGAAGAATTCCTCATGGCAACCCAAACAGCTATCGAATATATACATGGACCTGACGTTTGCCTGTGAATGCATGTAATGTATGTAATGATATGTACCATAATGTAGTCAGACACTGAACTGTACTTAAATGCCATATGCTAAATAAAAACTGAGCTAATGACATAAATTCGTTTTCCACATGTTCCTATATCAATGAATGACAATGCAATTGACTGGTAAAAATCTGGAAATATGAAGTGAACTTTGGCGTGTTACTGTGCGCCAACCTTGCCCAAGCGGGCAGATTGGCTACGGGACACAACATGCGAGTGTTTAGGTAGTCCAGCCGTTCACGAAAAGGCGAGGCATGCGGCATCCAGCGACGGTCTGCGTGACACTGCGAGCAATGACAGCGCTCACATCTGTCTCGTACCGATTCTGCTGGCCGGTATTATGCAACATGGCCAGTTGGCATTGGGAAAGTAACTTGTGCCCTGTTGCCCTGTTGTTGATCTGTCCCCTTGGCCAATGTTAGATCACAGTAACACCCAAAAGTCCACTTGATATTTCCACATTTTTACCATTCAATAACATTGTCATTTATTAAGATAGGAACATGCAGAAAACGAATGTATGTTCGTAGCTCAGTGTGTGACAATTTACACGAAATATTCTTCCACTACAGCTTAACTAACTTATGTAATACAACTTTAAATATCAATTCTAAAAATGTATTAAGTAATACATATCCATTGAAGAAGATGAAGTAAAGATTAAGGTCAAGTACAGATGTTATTTAATAGAAGAAGATAATAGGAGAGAGCGAAATTATGAGTAGATAGAGTCCGACACCTCGTGATGCTCGAGGGTAAAGGACTTGTCATTCCCATCAAGTCGTCAACCATCGTTAGTATTATATGTATGTTACACTAACTACTAATTAAGATTTCAATGGTCTTCTGTTATTTATTTATTTTTTAACAGATTTTGCCGGTGACAGAAAGCGATAATTCGCTGACACTTTCATATTTGTTCTTACCACTGTATTTACACAAATTATTGTCTGTTAAATGATGATCACTGTCCTTCCAGGTAGTATGGCCGTGGTGTATGAAACTCTTTTGTTCGTGATGTTTCGTCCAAGACTGCGTTTGACATCCTTAGAGGCACACCTCTTCTGCTTAGTCTTGCCGAGTCGGAAATGATGTAGGATATGCAACGGTCTTTTAATGTTTATTTTAATGTTTTTTCACCTTTTAATACCTACTTACCAACCGATTCCTTTATATAACCAATTCGGTATTTTCAACGTTGATCTGAGTCTCATCCAAATTTGGTGATTTTATGACATTTTACTTCCTTTGATAGTCTAAGAACAATATCCGCATTGTGAATAAAACTGATGGTGGACATGTATTCAAATGGGAGAAATTCATTTAGAAATTTCTGTATGATTATGATTCCTGGAAATGTAAAAATAAATAAATAAATAAATAAAGGCTCATCACACGAATGAGTTTTGCTGGGTTGGGAAGATTCAGTTAACACTTATCCTGCAATAATTCATGTATAAAACGTTAGCTTTTAAAACATTTCTTACTTTCGTTCTAGAGAATGACAGAAGGAAAAATAGCCGGCCGCGGTGGCCGAGGGGACTGAGGCGCTCCAGTCACTGTCTGCACGGCCACTACGGTCGGGGGTTCGAATCCCCCCTCGGGCATGGATATTTGTGCCGTCCTAGTTCGTAAATAGTTTGTAAGTTTAGGGACTGATGACCCCGTAGTTAAGTCCCATAAGCTTAACAAACATTTGAACATTTTTGAAGGAAAAATATTCAGAACTATTGTGCTCTCTTCTAATTATAACAAGTAAATTTGCTGGACCAAATCGCTCTGACTCTGAGTTATGTATCTTTCTTTGCAATTAGAACGGAGAAAGGAGTGCTGCCGCGGTGGAGTAGCCGAGCGGTCTAAAGCGTCTCGCTGCGGGGCGCGCAGTTGCTCGCCGTGGAGGTTCGAGTCCTCCCTGGGGCCTGGGTGTATGTGTTGTCCTTATGTTAGTTTACCTAGGTTTAAGTAGTTTGTAAGCTACGGACTGATGACCACGCAGTTTGGTCCGATAGATTTACAAACATTCGAACATTTGAAAGGAGTGCTTTCCAGCAGTCTTAGCTGGGTCCAAGCTTTACCCCGCTGACCTTGACGTGGACGCCGCTTGGAGAGCCTGCGACCGCCACGCTAGAGCACGGGGCGCCTGGGCCTGGGCAGCAGCACGTTGAGGCGGGAGCACCGGTGACGTCACGCGCGCCCTGGGCGCAGCGGTAATCAGATTGAGTTGACACGGAGGCAGCCGACGCGCCGCCTTGATTAACGGATGGCGCCACCTCGCAGCCCTTCTCTCTCCTGTGAACCCCTCGCGATAATCGCACCCCTAGGCAGATCAACCCTCTTGTAGCAGACTCTACACAAGATTTAATATATATAAGAAAAACTAGCTGACGTTCCAGGTGTTTACCGGCAATTTTCCCTTTTTCTCTCGTCTACCTGCTCATTCTTATCCACTCTCATCTCCTGCTACCCCTCTATCGACCTAGCTTCTCGTGCTCCACCCTTTCAGTACATCACGTACTTCATTTCCTCATTTACCTCTATGTTCACTTCCTTCATCCCCCCCCCTCTTTATCCATATCCAGCTCTCCTCCTCCTTTTACATCTTGTTCTGCTCTTCGTCCTTACTATACCATGTACTTATTTAACAATTCCCCTCTGCGTCTCTTCTTGCCCTCCCTCCGTTACAAACTATTTTATATGAATTTTATCCATTATGGATGTTGAAGAACTTCATGACTGTTCCTTACTGGTCGTGGAAATAAAATCCGCTAACAGTTACAATTATTGGTGGTTTATTGAAACACTTCAGGTGTTTACATTCAATGTTGTTGACTGTTTAAACAAAACGTAAATTACATTGTGCTTATCATACAGATATACACAAGTATCATATAGATATACATACACATAAAACAAGTATGGTATGTGGTGGAGTGATTTGTGTTAAGGCTATAAGTGTATTGACATGTAAGTAGGGTATCCAGTTCGTGTTCGTACATTTCTCATGGATAATAGTTGAGCATATTGTAGTAACAGCAACATAATGCTAATTTGCACTCCCATGTTGCACGATACACAGTACAATTTATTTTATATTTATCTAATATCAGTTCGTACATTACGTATCTATTACAATCATCCATTAGTCAATTTGAGTGTGCCCGAAGCTCTATCTGTTCATCTGTTGATACTCTTTACCTGCTCAACAACTCCTCTCATTTTTCCATCATTTTCTCCCCTCCCTTTCAGTTACACTCCTCTTCCCCTCACCCGCCTCTGTCACTCCATTCTTCAAATGTTCAAATGTTTGTAGAACTAATGGGACATAACTGCGGGGTCATCAGTCCCTGAAGTTACAAACTACTTATAAACTAGCCAATACTAAGGACGAAACAAATAACCATTCCCGAGGGGGGATTCGAACCCCTGACCGTAGTGACCGTGCAGACCGTGACTGGCGCGCGACAGTGCGCTGGGCCACCGCGGCCGGCCACTCCACTCTTTCCTCAAAACTGTAAAATAAATTAATAAAAATACAAAATATAAAAAATTGAAAATTTAAAAATCATACATACACGAGGTGTTTCAGTAGAAATGTTAAATACTTTAGGAGGTCGCAGTACAGTCGAATTCCAATGAATTTGCCACATAAAACGTGTCCAATTTTTATTAAGTGCGGAAATACTATGGAGGGTAATATATAAGCCACACAAACTTAAAGCAAAGATTCCAACAACAACTTCAATACTCCTTTGACTACTTTTGATAACTACACATGCAGCTCTTCTGAGTCATCTTTCCATTATTTTAAAAGGGCTCATATATTCATCAGCTGAGCGATCAAATCGGGTCGTTTTTTCACATTTTCTTTGAAGCCTTCCCCTTTCAACCGACTTCACACAATAATCGAAAATCTGATGATCTTGGTGGCCAAGGATGGCGACCATATCTTCCGGCCAGTATTAGGTTTAGATGATCAATTACCTGACGTCTATGAACAGAAAACCCGCCAAGCTGGAGAAATATGCGTATTATTGAAATCTGTTCCAATAATGGTTGAACATTATTTTCAAGAAAGTGTAGATGACGGGTGTATTAAGATTTGCAAGCAGTGAAATGAAATGGTAGAACATCTGCTGAGACAGCAAGGTATCGTCAACTTACGGTGCGTTTATGCTGCTACCTTGCAGCTGTCTGCTCTCTGCTTGTATCCGGTATATGGCCGCTCGCTGATCGGTGGCAGCCTTGTTGCATTTACGTTACAGGCACCTCGCTGCTCGCCGTGTGTGTTCTCCTGTAGCTGTTACATTACAGCTGCGTGCACTACTGCAGTGACGAGAAGCACGAAACATGTTCTCCACATTGTCTGACAGTGACAGTGATTAGTTCGCTACAAAATGTTGTTATTGGAAAGGAGAAGGAAGATGTATGCAGTGCATTCTTTGAATGCTGAACGTCATCACTATGGATACTTTCACAAGTACTAAAGACAACTCATAAACTATCCAGATTGTTTTTTTTTTCAGATATAATCATCATCTTCTTCAGCTCTTCACTTATTGTTGTCTGTACTGAAACTGCCTGAAACAAACAATATTGTGCGTGTTGGGCACAAGAGTTCCATGCGCGCAACAGTCTAACGCCACTCTGCTAGAGTGACCTTGAAGCAACCAATCACAGTGCTAGTGTCAGGCCGGGCGGCGAAGGCCGTAGCGTGAAACACAAACCTGTTTGATATCATCGCCTGGCGAGGATCGTAGCGAGCAGCGAGCAGTGAGATGGCCGAGCTGCGATGGTGCACGCTAAAGGTGCCGGCAAGACTCTGTGGGTTTGATTCGTCATCGCCGTGCCATGTCGGCGAACAGCGAGCAGCGAGCAGCGAGGTGGCAGCATAAATGCACTCTTTATAGAGTAAAAGTCGCAGAGGCGGACTAAGAGACGAATACAGTAAGCAGTTTGCAAGTGAAGTGAGTTACTTATTCGTATATTAAGAGGCTTGCACACTGAATAGTATGGACAGTCACTTCAGAACGGTATTCGGAGTGAAGACTGCTACAAAGAGACATAGAAAAACTTAGAAGGATCTTTATTGCGGCCTTCTAAGCAAGCAACTCCGATTCCTTCTCGATATACACGTATAACGCCGATGTGTTTTTTCTGTTTGCAGCCGAATCGGCAGCGGCGATGGGTAACGACCTGAACAGCGCCACCGAGCTGCCGTCATTCATCACGTCCGGCAGAAACTTTCGCATCGTCACCAGCGACACCGTCGTCCTACCATGCGAAGTCACCAACCCAGGTAGGAACTTGTAGCCCAGCGATGTACCAGTTTCATCTAGCACCCTAAATAATATAATGGTAGAATGTAGAGATATTATTATTCCTACAGCAACTCGTAAATAGTCAATAAAAGTTCCCAATAATAATCGTGGAATTTAAGATCTTTATTAGTATTTTACTTCTTCATTTGTCATCCAGTGTCACACCAGTATCTCCATAAGTTTTTTTGCAAAAAAACTGATGAGGCAGCTTATAACGTGTTATTAAGATCGCCATTTTTTTTTTAAATATACACATTATACCCATGTTCTAAGTCTTACTCAATCCATCATTGCTGGTGGAACCGGGACTGCGGATGGTCAAGAGTATGAAGGAAGTGGGATACCAACAGCAGTTGTTGTTGGTTCCTGCTGAGAGATAGAATTCCACGAAACCAGTTTCGATATCCCTACTCAATGGATCTTATACTCCGATGTAGGGACTTGAATATGGCATAACGGAGAATTATTTTCAAGTAAAAGGTGTAACATTAGACGAGGCATCTATGTCAGCATTGAATAGGGGATCGTGGAGGAATTAGTGCGCCTATGCTCCAGACTGAATGATGAAAAGCATAATAAGTCTCTAATGCTGATTATGAGGAGGAGAATGGTGGTCGCATACTAAAAAAATCGCACTGATGTGTTTTACTGCCCACTTTAGATTTGTAATTTTATAAGTTTTTGCAAACATTTTGGACAAAAATAATAATCTAAGTAATAAAAAATTAATTAATAAAAGTGTCTAAAACCCTTTTAGGAAAAAAATAATTAGGTAGTGATGGGTTCCGAACCACCGACATTTAGCGTCATAGTCCAACGCCTTGCCCGCTAAGCTACGGTATCAAACAAAATATGAATTCTTTAATCTCTTACTGTTGATGGTCGTTGTTAACTGATGCTAACATGGCATTTGTAGAAACTAGATTATCATTTATCGTACGAAGAACGATGTATTTTTGTTAATTCTTCAGTACGCCACTGCTTTGAAATGACAACGTGTAAGTTACAATAAGAAAATCAACAAATACACAACGCAAGATGGCGTATGCCAGATGGAGTTCTGGGCGAGGAATTTCACGTGACATCTCCGAACGGCTGGTTTTCGTTAATTCAATGGAGGGTGTCAAATATGTTTGAAACGATACGAGATATGAAAAAAACACAAGGGAGGTAAGTTGTAGAGAATTTTCTCCTGTACCAGTTAGGTTATTCAATTTTCGTGTCAGATGAACGGTTCGTTTGCAATTACATTACAAACGGCTTTTTTTTTTGGTTTTACTACCGTATTTTTTTCCGAAAAATTTGAAAAAGGGAGGTCTCGTCTCTGGCGGCCTACAATCATGTCTGTAAAGTTTGATGCTGATCGGTTGAACGGTTCGTCTTAAAAACAGGGAACACGTTACGGACAGACAGACATACATCCCAAAATCGCCGACAACTTTTTTTTTTTTTTTTTTTTTTTTTTTTTTTTTTTTTTTTTTTTTTTGCAAATATCTTTGAAACGCTACGAGATATGAAAAAAAACAACAGAAAAACAAACAAACAAACATAAGAGAGAAAAGTTGTAGAGAGTTTTCCCCGCTACAAATTCGGTTATTCAATTTTCAATTATATATATTTTTTTCACAAATTACAGCGTTCAAATCAATGAAATAAATCGCAATTTGTGATGTTATGGCATCGCCGTAATAGGTTTAGATGGAATACCAAACTGAGACAACGTGGCGAATGGAGATTTGTGTGAGGCGGGAGACGTGCAGGGAAGAGTCCTCTGCAGTCGGTCTTGTCACTGTGTCCTCGGTGCCGGAGTGGTCAACGCGTCTGCCTAGTAAGCAGGGGATCCCGGGTTCGAATCCCGGCCAGGCACAAATTTTCATTCACCACACTGCAAGTATGGTGATGGGGTTTTTTGTAAATTTTAGAGCTCATAAAGATTTAAAATAAAGTCAGTGAGATCACATATTTAACTTATATAAATTTCCCACAATCACTATTGATGTAGTCTGAAGCCATCCGGCGCCAGCACCTTAGGTGACAAAAATTGTACATATGCTTCACTCTTAAAAGTTATAATTATGCTCTCGCGCACCTTTTAGGCCTTTGTGAGATCTACAATTTAAAACGAACCTCATCACGATACGTTCAGTAGTTCTCGAGTTATAGAAGGTTAAAGCGACAGAGAGAAAATGTGCTTCTGTTTTATATAATATCATGATTCGACCCCCTTAGAGTGCGAATTTCGAAATTTTACCATGGCTATAACCATGACGCTAGTTCATGCAATAAGTTGACGAAGTTTTATCGCAATGACTGAATGACATTGACAGGCATAGCATACTGACAAAAAGAGGCCTTCATTTTTATATATTAGATAAAGAAAACTTTCGTTACAACGCAAACTTAGTAGCCGATTTTCGCATTAATGTATTTGCTTTACTCATTTAATTACTATGAACATTGAACTGAATACTACATTTCATACATACAATTTTATCAGTCGGCTTCACAAAAATGTTCGGTACAAATTGTTGCATTTTTGAAATTTATCTCGTCTTGACGTTTACAGCGAGAGATCCATACGGGCTGAAGTTGCTCATCTTTTGAAAACCGATGGTACAAAACGCCTTCCGTCTTGCGTCCACTGTTATTGCACTCCGCAACAGCACAACACTAAGTATTCGTACTCATAATCACTTTTTTAACCTTAATTATAGAAATAAGAATACAAGAAAGGTATTTTCTATCCGAACATTTAACAGCTCACGAAACGAGCGAGCGCAAAACACAACTTCCTGCTTCCACGTTTCATAATGGTAGTTCGGCAACTGCTCGGCGCTTGCTGCCAGGTGACGTCACAGATGCAAAGCGCGCGAGTCAAATTTACAACCCCCTGGCCGTGCAAAGTGATTGCAGCCGGCGCCACCTTGCGCACGCCGCCGCTGCCAGCGCCCTCCTCGGCTCCGCAATCAGCGGCGGTCAGCTTGCGCCACAGGGCAGCAATAAATCGACGCCAACGCCACCGCCGTCGCTGGTTGCTATTCAACAGGTAACGCTATTAAATTACCCTTCGCTGATTGGTCCATTGTGATTGCGTTTTCGCAATCAGCCCAACGGCGATCAGGGCCGCGTTGGCAACGTGGCGTTCCGCCCTGATTTCCAGAAATTTCCGACCGTCTCCTCGTTGCGGCGGTGGTAACGATTTCCGTCAAAGCCTCGAGGCGACAACAGAGTACTGGGATTTCCGTGCGGAATTTCTGTAACCTGTTGCTTACACGGCACGCGACCGCGTACACACTCACACACACACGCGCGCGCGCGCGCGCGCGCGCGCGCACTTACTTCCGATCACCTTCTCTGGTCCCTTCCGAATACCTTCTTATTTTCAGATAAACAATGTTGAATATCAACAATATGTCTCTGATTCTACTTTCAGTGTCGATGTAACGTGGCCTGTCATTTGGTTTTCAGTACGTTTCTTTCCTCTCATTTCCTCGGGACAATGTTTTCATTCTTTACCCCACCAGCATTTAAATTCTTCTACAATCAACTGCAGTCTCACAATTTTATCCCCCTTAATTAGCATTCAATGCAGCTTCCAAATTACATTGTCAAAAATGAATTCATCTTCATGTTTTCATTCTTTATCCCACTAGCATTTTAATTCTTCTACAAATTCCTCCAGTCTCCTTATTTTTCCCCATTAATTACAATTCAATGCAGCTTCAAAAGTACATTGTCAAAACTGAATTCATCTTCATGTTTCACACTAGAGGGTTTTTCTCCTTCCCGCCAACAGTGTAATTTCCATTTATTCCTTGCTTTGTCTACCCTAGAAGTCTGCTTTGTCCAATGCGCCTTGTGTATAACTTTCTAAAGAAACTCCTTCTGAGTATAATATAGTACGTTGCGGATTGCTTCCTAAACAGATAAGGGCCATATCTCACATATCGGAATACTAGTATAAGGGCGACGACCTGATGCGACTTTAAGGAAAAAAACTGATACCTGAACCAGTAACAACATATAGAGAAGGTACAGATTCAGTTGTTTCTCTGTAGTGTCGTGTTGGTTGTGGAAAAGTAATTACACAGTGAGATTTACAATTATTTATATGGTGTTTGTTCTTTCCGAATACGTTCGATAAGAACGGACACCATATCAATAAATGTAAACATGCCCACAACACACAATTTACAGTTTCAGTGTGGAATCCAATATAGCCCGCGAGCAGGAAGAAATAATGTGCAGGGGGCACTACCACCACAGTGTATTATAAGTTGGGAATTTGGGTTGGAAGGGAATCGTGCATGGACAACCTAATAGTAGGTCAGCGTGCTCGGTCAGAGCGTTAACCACCCTAGGAAACTGAGTTAAAACACATCCAACAACAAAGATCGAACACGATACATGATCCCAAAAAACCGAACCATCACAGATCAAAAAGAAGAAAAAAATTGTAAAAACGACCGTTGGCCCGAAGCGGAAAATCCCCGTTGGAATCCCAGAAATGAAGACTACATTAGGAATGGTGTGCACCAAGACCATAGAATGATAACTACATATATAAAAAATTAATCATTGGTCATAAATTAACGTTTATATGTTATTGCAAATTGTTTTCCACAATGGAATAGTCACCCTGAGTGCAACACGGACAATCGAATTGGAACATTTCAGGTTTTACATATCAAGCTACAAGGCTTAGCTACAAGATGTTTCACAATGGTGTTTTCCAGAGTGGAGAATGAAAAACAACTATGTGAAGTATCTTGTAGCTATGCCATGAGGCCTGATATGTAAAACGTGAAATGTTACAATTCGATTGTGCATGTTGCTCTCAGGATGACTATCGAAATCGATTTGCAATAACAAATTTACGTTCAATTACGACCAATGCTTAAATTTCTTTTGATAGTAAATACTTTCAGCTTCACCGTTGACTCCATTTTAACGCCCTGAAACGATTGAAATGTTTTAATATTTCGTATTCGTGAGTAATAACTGTCCTGGATGATGACGAGGTACACTGGTCGAAATAATTAAACTTATTAGTAAACGCGATTTTCTTTCAAAAAATGCTTGTAAATCTATCGGACTCAACTGCCTGGCCATTAGTCCGTAGCTTACAAACTACTTAAACCAAGTTAAACTAACTTAAGGACAACACAAACACCCTTGCCCGGGGGGACGCGAACGCTCGACGGTATTTTATTTCAGCTGCTCTAATATTATACTACGAAATGCTGCCATAAGAAAAATTGTGCAGGACCGAGAATGCTAAGACGCGTCCTATTGAAATGATCGTGTTTCTATTTTTGGCCGAGAGATCCCGTGTGGGACTGTTCGGCCACATAGTACAAGTCTTTTTACATTTCACTCCATTCCGTGATGGTGGTTGTGGCGGCTGGTGCAGTAACAGTGTTGAATAATTATATAATTCTCAGTCTCTGTTGCAGTATTCGTTATTACTCCAATTACGCGTTTCGCGCTGTAAGCGCATCATCAGTCCGTTTACCTGAAGGGTAGCCAATCTAATGTGGCTAAGGTGAGTAAATTTTGAAAAGTCAAACTTACTTGGGCGGAGATGGAGCCACAGGACTATCTAAAGCTGTAGTAGAGGGAGCTTAACAATTAGTGTTCTGTCATTGGGCCCCTACAAAGAGGTAAACGTACAATAACCTGGAATAAATAGGGATTAAAGGGGTACAGTATGGAAATTAATGGATGCTTATTATATGATAAAATTCACCATAGCAGCAGAGGAGTCACAGTCGCGGCAGATCCACGTTTACATAACTGCGGAACATATAACATAACTTATCTCTTTTCATTCTCCACTCCGAGGAGTGGAGCGGGCTGTTTGAGATCCGGCCCATAAAGAGTCGCGGTTCTATTCAGCCAATATCAGACAAGCTGATAGTGGGGCAAAGGGGGATCCCAATTGGGAATAAGTGGGAGGGGCTTACCAGCTCCGGCATACGCCTTACAACCAAGGAAAACCTCCCGAAAACCTTGGTCGGAGCCGGGGGTTTGGGACCAATTTAATTTATCTCCGGGACTTGCCCCGGACAAAAATGGATTATCGAGAGAACACGAATGCACTCACGACAATCAAGGATCGGACGCCCGAGTTACTCTCGTAATCTCGTAGAGATCAGCTCGACCATCAGTGGACAAGCATCTCCCTACAGGAACCGCACCCGTGGGCACGGTATCCTGTGCGTCCGCCGACTGCGGAACATAAATGCGACTGTTAAATAAAGTGGTATGGACAGAGTTCCGCCTGCGAGAATGCGCGGCTTGCCAAGCGGTAGCTTGGTATTATCAGAGATACGTTGCTTGCAGTGGCCATTTTGAGCAGCAGCTGAATTGTATTTCACTGTAGTGTTTTTAAAAGAAACGCCTTTGCTACTGCGAATAGTAAATCCATTCGCAGAAGCAAAAGGCGTTTCTCTTAAAAACATTACAGTGAATTTATCAGAGATGTTTGTTACGTGGGGGAATGAATCTTGTGAAATGATACATGGTGGTAGTGAAACAATAATGAATGAATGTAAACGAAATTATTAGAGGTCTGGGGGTGGGACGGAAGTAAGATGTTGTGAATTGTCAGAAGGGGGATCATTTTGGAAAAAGATGGATAACATGATGTCCTAAAAAGTTTAATTTTTTGTGATGAGCTGTTCGTTGAGACTGTTTCCCAAACTTAATGATTTCTAATTCTTCCAGAAGTGAAAGTTTTTTCCCTTTGGGGGCGATGTGAAGAACTTGTAATTTGTCTAGGGGAAAGGGGGGTGGGTGAATGTGTTTGCTGCCGGCCGAGGTGGCCGAGGAGACTGAAGCGCTCCAGTCACGGTCTGCACGGTCACTACGGTCAGGGGTTCGAATCCCCCCTCGGGCATGGATATTTGTGCCGTCCTTACTCTTAGCTAGTTCAAATGTTCAAATGTTTGTTAAGCTTATGGGTCTTAACTACGGGGTCATCAGTCCCTAAACTTACAAACTGCTTAACAACAAGCTTATCCTAAGGACGGCACAAATATCCATGCCCGAGGGGAGATTCGAACCCCCGAAAGTAGTGGCCGTGCAGACCGTGACTGAAGCGCCTCAGTCCCCTCGGCCACCTCGGCCGGCTTAGCTAGTTCATAAATAGTTTGTAAGCTTAGAGACTGATGACCCCGTAGTTAAGTCCCATAAATTCTACAAACATTTGAACATTTTGAACGTGTTTGCTACCTTTGAGATGCTCGGAAAAGGCCGAATTATTTTTCGCAGCGCCTTTCTCAGTTAAAAAATGTTCTTTGATCCTTGTTTTGAAGGCTCGTCCAGTTTGGCCAACGTATGATAAGTCTTTTTACTTGACGCCACTTCGGCGACTAACCCGGGCCCCTTGCGGGGTAGTCAACGACTTTGTCAACTGAGCTACCAGGGGGGGGGGGGAGGGACAAGTGTCCTATTGAAAATGGGAAATCCGCTTTAGAGTTCCAGTTCGGCAGAAATTAAATATGCCATAATTTGCTTGCGGAGCTGAGAGTAATTCGCTTTTACAAATAACTTTCAATCGAAAAATTAATTCGTCTTCATAAAAAGTGGCTCGACTAGAGCATTTTCGTACTCTGGCACGGTTCCCTACAGCAGTCTTTATATTCTCTCACTGTTTGGAGATACATAGAGGTCCGCTGATAGGAGGGGAGAGCATTAACCACATACTAAATCCTGTCTTGCGCGCGTGATTGGAAATTTACTGTGGCGTCCAGCCGAGCGTAACGGAGTGCCGGAGCACGTCGTAGCCTCGGTGGTGGCGGAAGGGGCGGGGGGAAAGAGGGGACGGCCGAGCCCGAAGCCCACAAAGAGCAATTCCGGCCGACAGTACAATACAGCGGGGGCGGCGCGAACAAATCACTGCCGCGGCCGGCCGGTTTTTATTTGGGCGGGGGTGGGGGCGGCGCCGCTGCGGGGGCGGCAGTGCGGGGGCGGCGGCGGCGGGGTGCGAGTTATGACCAGCTGACGCCGGGCGCCGGCAGCGCGCAAGGTGCGGCCGAGGTGCCGGCGCGAGGCCGGCCGTGGGCGGCGGGGGCGGAAGCCGCCCCCGAGACGTGGGGAGGCCGGGGCGGCGCAGTAAATCCAGCAGCGAGTCAAACAGCCGGCAAGTTTCCGCCGGGGAAGCCACCAACTTCGCTCGCAAACACCTTCCACGCACTCGCTACCTATAACACTTTGTCTGCACTGCCCCTCGGGCTATCCGATCTGTGATGTTCGTTTGTGCGGAATGTTTTGGGTAAAAATTTCTGGCAATGAAGACGAGACTACTTATGTGCTGCAATTCGAGTTTATTAAATAATTGGTACCTCAAGCACTGACGAATGATCTGATTAAATTAAGTGATTACTTTCATAAATGGAGACTTCAACCAAACCCAAATGAAACTGAGGTTACTGCAGTCCACCTGAATAATAAAGAAGTCGAAAGGAAGGTACATCTGACTTTTAATGGAATTGAAGTGCCATATAACTACATTCCGGTATATCTAGGTATCAATCTATATCGGACCTTGACCTTCAACGAACAGTGCTTAAAGCTCTCACAGAAACTTGCCTCAAGAGTGATCTGGCTTCGCAAGATTGCTGGCAGCAATTTTGGTGCGGACGCAAATACCCTACGCTCTGCTGCGCTCGCTATTGTGTATTCTGCTGGGCAATACTGCGAGCCAGTGTGGGAAAACAGCTCTCACACAATAAAGATTGACGTCCAACTTCATGAAGCCATGAGGATTATCACTGGCACTGTCAGATCTAGGCCCATTCAGTGGTTATCTGTCCTGGCTAACATTGCTCCGCAAGATCTGAAGAGGAAAGCAGCTAAGATAACATTGATAAGGAATGTCAAGGCTCACATGAACTCTCCTTAGTACGATGCTCTACATGATCCCACAGCATGTCGTCTCAAATCACGAAAACCTCCCTGGTGTGACACAGAAAGCACCACCTCATTCGATGTGACCTCCAAGTGGCAAGAACGATGGAACGAAAATTCACCGCCCAATGGCCACCTCGTGCAAGATCCGTCAAAGAAGAATGAGGGATTCCACCTACCACGTCAAACCTGGTTGAGGCTGAACAGCATCAGGATTGGTCAAAGGAGGTGTGCTTACAACATGAAGAAGTCGGGTTTCCTTCCGACTGTGACTGCGGGGCACAAGAGCAACCCGTAGGAAACACCGTCAAAGAGTGTCAACTGCAAGCATTTAATGGTGACTTCGAGAGTTTACATCAAGTGAAAGCCGGCCGCGGTGGCCGAGGGGACTGCGGCGCGCCAGTCACGGTCTGCACGGCCACTACGGCCGGGGGTTCGAAACCTCCCTCGGGCATGGATATTTGTGACATTCTTAGTAGTACCTAGTTCATAAGTAGTTTGTAAGTTTAGGGACTGATGACCTCTTAGTTAAGTCCCATAAGCTCTACAAACATTCGAACATCAAGTGACAGAAAGTGCTCTGGACTGGTTGTCAGATTTGGACATTTGTGTGTGTGTGTTTGTAGAACCATAAAATAAATAACTGCTTCGGTAATGTTTCATAAATATCTATTAACGCATTGCGTTTTGGTAATAAGCTACCATCATCAGCTTTATTAGCATTTACAGTCTCATAGGGACTTTGTCCAGACTCTTTACGACATTACTGCGATCGTTTTACAGTATCTACCTTTCCTCTGTTACCACGACCTACGTGCACCTGTCGATATTTGTTCTAGAGATGCAGAAAACGTGAGGGGCGTAGTTGTCTTCTGCCACTGTAAGTATCACATTCAAAAGTTTTATCTCGAAAATAAATAAAAATACGCTTAAGCTACGTGGAGCACATGAGGTACGCTCCATTGTAGTTATTTCACGTTATCTTATATAGGGTGTTACAAAAAGGTACGGCCACACTTTCAGGAAACATTCCTCTCACACACAAAGAAAGAAAATATTTTATGAGGACATATGTCCGGAAACGCTTAATTTCCATGTTAGAGCTCATTTTAGTATTTCTAATTAAATGACGTGAATCGAGGAAGTACAGTACGTACTAACGAAACAATTGGATATTTTGACAATTGTCTGCACGAGTTATTTCAATTTACATTTAATTAGAAATACTAAAATGAGCTCTAACATGGAAATTAAGCGTTTCCGGACACATGTCCATATAAGATATTTTCTTTCTTTGTGTGTGAGGAATATTTGCTGAAAGTTTGGCCGTACCTTTTTGTAACACCCTGTATATACGAACGCAACAGTTTTCACGATATTTTAGTGCTTTTAGATGTAGCGTGTCCACTATAGATATCTGACTTTCTCGTACGTTTTTACCGTAGCTCTGAAGATGGCCATTACTGACCGAATCCGGCCTTCTAAGCACGAAATTTTGCGGTCACTGATGTAAATAACTGAATTTATTCCCTGCGTCACTTGTCGCTGTGTGGTCCTCGCCGCTCGGATAGCCAGTTGCCAGTCAGTGTAGTGTCCGGCCGGTGTGCCGCAGCCGGTGGTCAGGCCTGCCTATCGCCGCCCCAGACCGCGGCCGCCTGACCGCTAACTTGGACGAAACTGGTCCGGTCTGCCGCAGGCGGCTCAGACTTAACTGCCTTCCAACTCCATTATAAACTGTGTTTACTAGTCTCGGTCACATAATAGTCTAATCTCCACAGTCCATCCCGCGACGGCGTCCCCACTGACGATATCCTGGCCTGGGGTTCGCGAAATTAACGTTCCTTGGCCCCATTCTCTCTCTACGGCCTATCGCCGTCCTCGTCTTTCACACCCATGAATCGCTATTCCTGAAAGGGATTACGCTGTTGAACACACAATAAGAAACTGTACTCTTCCAAAGTGAAATTTACCCAGATAGCGCTGACGTCCTTCCAGAAGGACGAGAATGGCAGCTTACTTTTTTATTTTTGTCTCTAAGAATTCGTGTACAGTGTCATATTTTATTTCTTTGAATCGCCTGCTCTCATTGCAGATCAATTTTAGCTTGTATTGTCGACTGCAAAGTGGTAGGATACAGCTACAAAGTTGAGGTTCGTACAGAAGATACTGAAGACTTTCTCGTAATTGGGTTTATATTTCTCGAACTTTCTTCAAATTTTGAGACATTTACATGTATACATATTTCATGTTAAATGTTGTTTTAATAATAAAGATTCGTCAGCTTAGAATTATAAAACATTAATTTTGACGTCATTCCATAACGAAGGGCAGTATTGCAAAACTGATGGCGTGATCGTGGAAAAAAAATCACTTATAACGATCTTGTGCAGCCATATGAAGGTAATTAATAGCATCTGAGAAAGAAAAGGTCCGCGTTATCTGGGTTAAAAAGAAGTTCAAATGTTTGTAAATCTATCGGTCATTAGTCCGTAGTTTACAAACTATTTAAACTAAGGTAAACTAACCTAAGGTCAACACAAACACCTAGGTCCGAGCGGCGGGGACTCGAACCCCCGATGACGAACGGCCACGCATACGCGGCCCAGCGCGCACGCCTAATCCGCCACGGCAAAGTGAAATTACTCAATAGTCTTGCGATTCGATGAATACAAACACACATTGATGTTTGGAACTTCATACAGGCTTTTGGCGCAGACAGTTGGTAATCAGAAATTCACCACGTCAACTCCCCCGCAACAAATACACTGATGTGATCAAATGACCTACTGGGGAATCAAAAGTCATAGTAAGGCCTTTTATGTCAAAATCTGCGCCAAAATGGGGAAACGTGAATATCGCAATAAGCTACCCATACCTTACTTGAATCGTCAGGTTAATCAATTTGAAACTTGTATGCGACTTTCTCCAGATGTTAGACTGTTGACTAATTAGAGCAAGCAGATTGATCCAGGCTATTATGAATACAGATAATTGAAGCTACACAGAACTGACGAAAATATTTAATTAATCCTGAAAACCTCGAGTTCTTTAATTAGTTTTTATGCATGCAAAGAAGCAATGACATATCTTGTGGATACATGAGACTAGAATTTAATTTCTGTGGCTTTTGAATCGTCTAGATTATTTTCACTGGAGTGCGACGTTAAGCTTGACACATTAGTCCCGTAGCTGCTCAAGGTTGGGTGAGGTCAGTCTGCTTCTCGCCGGTCACAGAGTTTCGCCATCGGAACGCAGTTTAATTGAAAGGAATATACGATACACAATATCTCTGATGTGAATATTGTCACTGCACTTTTCTTTTATGATGCTGATTTCATAAGAAATGTTACTAACTCAATTTCACTGTATCCTGATATTTCGACATTTACCAATTTATTCTTAACTAAAGCATCTGACAAACTTTAAACTTAAACCCATACATAAAATAAAATGATAACTTTTCAACACTGTGACTGTTGACAATAATGGAAATCTTTGCGGAAAATAAATTCCTGCTTTAACACTAATCAAATTCTAATAATCTTTGTGTACAATGGAAAACGCACTTCTTGATTTGAAACTTTTAAAAACATTCAATTTCACAGATTTCATCTTTGTAGGTAAAAGTAGGGTAAAATGATACCTTCTAACTACAATAATAAAACAGAAGGCTATTTAACGACTTCATTAAGTATTCAAAAATCAGAGCACTATTATATAAGCTTCTACGAGGGTCACTCCAAAAGAAATGCACATTTTTTTAAATACAGCTTTAATTCTGCACGTTTGAATGTTTTACAGTGTGTAGATACATCCTTCCCGCTTGTTTTCAAACTTAGTTCAACCTGTTCCCGTGAGTGGCGCCGTCACAGCATGTCTTCAAGACGGCTGTTATACTTTACGTTCGTCAGAAGCAATGTGTTGTCATTGAATTCCTGTGCTGCGAAAACGAGGCAGTGGGAAACATCCACAAGAGGTTGAAAATGGTGTATAGAGATGCTGCTGTCGATCGCAGTACAGTTAGGCGGTAGGCAAGCAGGTTACGTGAAGAAAGCGGGCACGGCAATACTGAGAATTGTCCTCGCACCGGCAGGCCTCGTACTGCACACACTCCAGAAAATGTGTCTGGATGTGATGGGGATAATGTGGAGAAATAAAAATATTGAAACTTCCTAGCAGATTAAAATTGTGTGCTGGAATCGGGACTCCAACCTGGGACCTTTGCCTTTCGCGGGCAAGCGCACTACCGCGCTTCGAGTCCCGGTTCCGGCACACAATTTTAATCTGCCAGAAAGTTTCATATCAGCGCACACTCCGCTGCAGAGTGAAAGTTTCATTCTGGAATAAAAATATTGTTCCTAAAGGATGTATCTACTTATTGTAAAACTTTCAAACATGTAGAATAAAAACTGTATTTTTTTAAAAGTAGTGTGCATTTCTTTTGGAGTGACCCAGGTACATAACTCCCAATCCTGCCACACCTCTTTACATTGTCAGTTCAACATGATTTATACAAAATACCCTCTATTACAATAATACATACTCGGTGATTCTTTCAATACCAAAAATTGTTTTACCCTATTTTACAGCTGGTACAGATAGTATCAATGTGTGCCTGCCGCCACTGGGGATTAGGCGACTTCTCCTGACGACACCCAAAACTGGAGTGTTCGTCTCTGGTCAAACAAAAACCTCCTCGGAACGAGCCGATGATATTATTACACAAATGTATATATTTGGTGCGCAGTAGCAACTTACTTAATTATTTTTTACCAAAGACATACAGACATGTATAAAATTTCTACAGATTTTCAGAAATAAACATTTGTTCTTCGGCTTCTGACTCACGTTGTTTATGCGCAGGTATAGACTGCGCTAGTATTGCGAACACACCCTACGAGAGATCGTTGCTCTGCAGGAGCTGTCATTTGTACTCCGGTGAAAATGTGAAGAGGCCTACCATTTGATTATGACCACTCGACGGAAATTAACAGTCTCTGAAATTGAAGACTCGTGGAATGTTCCACTTAGGAAACCATTGGGATATTCAGTATTTCGAGATTCGTATAGCCAACTGTTATAGCGGGCATTACAATCCTCCATGAACAACACAGAGGCCAACGGTCTGCACTCCATGGGTGACGGCAACGGAGTTTGCACAGAGTTGTCAGTGCTAAGAGATAAGCAGCACTGCGTGAATTATTCGCGGCTCCATGACGGACGCGAATTAAAACAACCTGCTCTACTCGAATTTGTAGAGTGGGAAAGAGCAATAAATAGTAACATTTAAGGGTAAAAGTTACTAATTAAGGTGCAGTTCAGTGTAGTCGTCAGATTAACAAATCACAGGCTTGATGTATTTGCAATGTGGGGCCCTCTTAGAGAATATTTAATTCACGAATAACTACCTTCCCGTATTGAAGTACTTTTAGGTGTGTGCGGCTGCTGATTGCTAAGTAGAACTGACATGCCTTAATTGTGTCGGAACCATAACGTTCGATTCGGTTTGAAACTAAGTATCACATTACTTGGAAGTTACCAAATGATCTCATCCCCAAATACTGGACGAGTGATTTCTAGGCGTTCCCGTCGTTTTCACCTTCCTACTTTGATCGCCGCTGCGGTATGGCCGAGCGCAGTGAGGCGCTATGTTCCGATGCGTGAGGCCGTTCCTCGTCGGGGGTTCGAATCCTCCATCAGGCATGGATGTTATATTGCTTTTAGTATAAGGTAGTTTATAAGTTGTTTGTAAATTTAGGGACTGATGACACCGCAGTTAAGTCCCATAAGCTTAACAAACATTTCAAAGTTTTTGTTGCTTTGTCTTGAATGTCTATTTCGTAGAATTTCATCAAAATAGGAATAAAACTGTAGGTTCGTATGCGTTACAATAGAACGAACATTGTTTACAGTGTACTACTCTAAAACCCTATATTTCATGGATATTTATTTCTTCTGTCGATTTATCCCCTCTCCTATGTCTTGTTCCTCAAGCTCCGTCTGTTGATGTTCATCTTCCCCTATCAGGGCCCATCTCTGCCTGCCGTCCTCTCTCTAACATACATACCAGAACACACACACACACACACACACACACACATACATACATACAGGCACACCTTCTCCTGCTGTCTTAGTCTACTTGCTTTTATCCATTTCCTCCCTCGTCTGATCAATCAATCTACTCTTCCACTTTCAGTGAAATATCACACATATCCACCATATTTCATTTGATTATGTGAGACTCTCATAGAGAGAACACTAAAAGGTCAGTTGGAAGTGAATGAACGAGAAATAATGAGGAAAATCCGAGGGAAAATAATTAAAGATGGTGTATATTATCCAAACCTAATACAGAAACACACAAAAATACCTCAGACATAATATGCTTCTGAAGACTCGAGTTCACGAGAATTTTAGATGCAATACAGGCGAACGTATAAAATGTACACAAAGAACAAACCTATTTGAGCGACATTGAAGTAGGAGAAAGACCTAAAAGAATTGGGATCTCGACTTCTACGGTTTTGTATCCTGTCCAGCGGCGGTACTACTTAAGGTCGCACAAAACTATTCTGTGACTCGGCAGTGTACACGCACTAACTAAACGCAGTATCAGGCGGACCTCATACCCAGTAATTTATACGCAGTAGAGTGCACGCATGATAAACTGGCCGGTAGATGTGCAGACGTTGGGGGTAGCGCTTGAGGAGTGAGCGAGCGCTGGAAGGAAAGTGCCGGGTCCAATCTAGTCTCCGATACCGCTTTGAGCAAAGACGTCATGTTTTACGTCATTTCGTCCCGCGCGTGGTTTCAATACCGGTGCTTACTGTTTACGTGTCTGATATTTTTTAAGACACCTATGTGGCGTTGTGTTATCCTTTTGATGTTATTCTATTGTGCAAGGTTTAGGTCTTGTTTGACCTGTACCTAACCTGACTTTCACTTTTAAAAATGTCATCTGTAGCGTAGCCCTAAGAAGGTTACGTATAGGTTAAACAAGAAGTTTCTTTAAGTTCGTGAGGGCGCGTAGTGCCCTAATCTTTGATTCAAAAACACTCAATCGATTTGTACTTGTATGTTGGACATAAATATATCACTTCAGGCCGGACAACTTCGAGTGCAAGCTTTCTTATAATTACCTAATTATTAAATGTATTTTGAAGAGGTGGTATCATTAAGTAGATTGACCTATTTAAGTGAAATCTAACAACTGATACCGTGTTGTGATAAACATGTGTTCCTAGTGTCTCTCGATTAGATATATTACGTTATCTGTGACGTCATTGGTGAATGCGGTATCGGAGACTAGGGTTTATCCGAAGCGCCCGATGCACTGGCCTGCAGGCGGATGTGGACTGACGCGGCATCCCCTCCCGTTTGGCGCTCGGAGGAAACCGCTGCGCAGCGTCTACCTTATCCTGCGCGGACTCTACTGAGCGCTGTGCCTCGTCTCCAGGCCTAGTCCCACGTGGTTGCCACGGGAAGGCGTCACATAACACTCTACCTCCATCAGTAGAGACGTGTATGACGACGGCCGGCAGCGACCACTCATAGCCTGCGCAACTGTTACATCTTTATGTCAGCAGAAGATCGGAAGTCCGAATCACTATCGGCCACAAAATACAGGACGGAAATGAAATCAGAAAAATCACACACTTGCTGGTCTGTGCAACAAAAACATACCCATTCATAGCTTATGAAGGAGTACTATCCGAAAAGGACAGCCTACATATGTTGATTCAGCTTGATCGTAAGTGACGCATCCGCGATCAAGAAGAAAATGGACGAGAATATGGTGATCGGTGAAATGGCATCGGCGTATATTTCAGCCACCACCATACAGAGCCTTGCGAAGTAGAAAGAGCTCAAGGGAAAAATTCATATACTGTATGATCAAAAATTCAGTATAAATTTGAAAAAAATTAATGAATCACGGAATAATGTAGATAGAGAGATAAAATTGACACACATGCTTGGAATGACATGGGGTGTTATTAGAACAAAAAAAAAAAAAAAAAAAAAAAAAAAAAATAGTGTTGCTAGACGCTTAAAATATCTCTTTCGTGTGTCGTTTAGTGATGATCGTGTATTCAGCCGCCACTTTCGTCATGCTTGTCCTTCCAGGTCTCCAGATCTCCGTACGATTATTGTCTTTCGGGGTAGCTGAAGTCGCAAGTGTATCGTGATTGACCGACATCTCTAGGGATGCTGAAATACAACATCCGACGCCAATGCCTCACTATAACTCAGAACATGCTTAACAGTGCTGTTCACAACATTATTCAAAATGTTCAAATGTTTGTACAGCTTATGGGACTTAACTACGGGGTCATCAGTCCCTAAACTTACAAACTACTTATGAACTACTTACGAACTAGGACGGCACAAATATTCATGCCCGAGGGGGGATTCGAACCCCCGAGCGCAGTGGCCGTGGAGACCGTGACTGAAGCGCCTCAGTCCCCTCGGCCACCGCGGCCGGCCAACATTATTCCTCGACTACAGCTATAGTTGAGGAATGATGGTGAACATATTGAGCATTTCCCATAAAGAACATCATCTTTGCTTTGTCCTAATTTGTTATGCTAATTATCGCTTTTCTGATCATATGAAGCGCCATCGCCATATGTCGGACATTTTTTGAACTTTTATTTATTTATTTATTTATTTTGTTTTGCTTATGATAAAACCCCATGTCATTCCAAGCATCTGTGTAAATTTTTACCTCTCTATCTACATTACTCCATGATTTATTAAGTTTTCAAATTTATACTGACCTTTTGATCACCCAGTACGTGTCCACTTTCACCATAATGATGATAAAAAGCTGACAAAGTCTGTTAATGTAAACCAGTCCTCCCCCCCCCCCTCCCCAGGGGGCTTACGGTTCTTTCACGAGTAGTTGCATGGCGCGCAAGGGGCTCCGAGCTAATGCAGTCTTCCTTCCTTTTTTACTTCCAGGACTGCATTTGCTTTCCCCCTTCCATCCTCTCCTACCTTCAATCCTTCCCATGTCCACCGGAAGACTGATAACATTAGCAATTTAGTCCCCCATTCCAACCAAACAACCCAACGGAATTGAAGCAGGATCGCTGATCTAGCCTAAGACAGCACAGTACAACTTACAGTTTAATTCAGAAACTGCTTGCTCATACCACAGACAAATATATACAGATAGAAAAACCGCTGTAAGAGCCCGGTCCCACGTTCAGGGGTGAGGGGCGGGGGGTGCTGAAGCAGTTCCGTAAGATGTCCCATGATGGCGCTGCGGTCAGAAGCAGCCCTTTAAACTGGCCAGAGCAGGCGGCAGGTAGCGGCTGTCCCCACCACCACCTCCCTTCAAACGCCAGCAAGCCGGACACAGCCGTGGCCTCATGGCAGGCGGCACGAGCTCTCCCCTCAGCCTCCCCTCCACGCTACCCTCTGACGTGCGAGAGGCACCCTTAGAAGTGCCTCTAGTGTGGTCTACTGGTACTAAGCCAGGGAACCGCCTGACACCTGCTAGCATCTTACGGAACTACGAGGGGAGCGTAGGACAGTGTTTTAGGGGGGGCTTCTCCTCTGTATATGTTACTCTGTGGCAGTAGGCTGCCTCCACGGTTAGAACTCCTGCGCACGGACTCTGCCGCAGCCGCAGAATGAGGCGAAGCCGCCAGTGTTTCGAATTCCTGCTTCCGGCAGCCCACCGGGCCGAGAAGGGAAGGCGGGACTCGCGGTGGTTCTCCCGGCGCTGCAGCCACGCCGCACTCGGAAGAGCGCCGGCCGCTTCCGCGGCGCGCGTGAAATATCGGGGCAATAACAGAGGGAGGCGGCTGGCAGGGCCCACTGTCTATTGTTTCGGCGCGCAGACACCCGCTGAGTAACAGCTTCCGGCGCGCGGGCCTGAGTGATCACTAAATCTCGCCCGCGAGCCTCTTCTCCGGCGCCGATGAGCTTCATATCCCGGCGCCTGAGAAATGTATTGGGTTATTATGCGGAATGCCGGCATCGCACGTGCTGTTTATTGGCCGTGCCGGTGCCGTGGGCGGAGCAGGTGCGGGAACACCGGCGCCACGTCAGCGACGCCGGCTGCTCACTCTTACCTTCCGTCGCAGTCTCTTCAGGAGCGGTGGAGAGACGGTGCCCCTCACCGAATAACAAGGCGTACACGTTATTGCCGGACTGAGTTGTGACACCATTACTGTTCGCAAACAGACAGTAGAGAGGCAATGAAGGGAAGCATGAAGTAAGCCACGGTTCTAGTCCTTCCCCATTGTAATTCAGTCTGTACATTGAGTAAGGATGAAATTTGCGAACGAAATTAAAAAGTTCAGAGTGCAAATTGCACATTATTCCCGGACTGTGTTTTGACACCATTACTGTTCGCTAGTAGACAGCAGAGAGGCAATGAAAGGGAAGCATGAAGTAAGGCAGGATTCCAGTCCTTTCTCAATGTAATTCAGTCTGTACATTGAGCAAGCAGTGAAGAAAGTACGGATGAAGTTTGCGGACGAAATTGAAGTGCAGGGTGGAAAAATAAGAACTTTGCCGATTGAGAATGACATAGTAATTCTGTTTCATACAAGTAGGGCAGCTGAAGGAAATTATTATTACTCTTACCTTCCGTCTCAGTCTCTTCTGGAGCGGTGTAGAGACGCTGCCCCTCACCGAATAACAAGCCGTACACGTTATTCCCGGACTGAGTAGTGACACCATTACTGTTCGCAAATAGACAGTAGAGAGGCAATGAAAGGGAAGCATGAAGTAAGGCAGGGTTCCTGTCCTTCCCCAGTGTAATTCAGTCCGTATATTGAGCAAGCAGTGAAGAAAGTACGGATGAAATTTGCGGACGAAATTGAAGTTCAGGGTGGAAAAATAACAACTTTGCAGATTGCCGATGACATAGTTATTCTGTTGCAGCCAAGTAGAGCAGTTGAAGGAAATTATTATTACTCTTACCTTCCGTCTCAGTCTCCTCAGTAGCAGTGTAGAGACGGTGCCCCTCAAGGAATAACGCAGCACACAAATTATTCCCGGACTGTGTTTTGACACCATTACTGGTCGCTAGTAGACAGTAGAGAGGCAATGAAAGGGAAGCCTGAAGTATAGCAGGGTTCCAGTCCTTCCCCACTGTAATTCAGTCCGTACATTGAGCAAGCAGTGAAGGAAAGTAATGATGAAATTTGCGGTCGAAATTGAAGTTCAGGGTGGAAAAATAAGAACTTTGTCGATTGAGGATGACATAGTAATTCTGTTTCAGCCAAGTAGAGCAGTTGAAGGAAATTATTATTAATCTTACCTTTCGTCTCAGTCGCTTTAGGAGCGGTGCAGAGACGGTGCCCCCCACCAAATAACGCAACATACACATTATTCCCTGACTGTGTTTTGACACCATTACTGTTCGCAAATAGACAGTAGAGAGGCAATGAAAGGGAAGCATAAAGTTAGCCACGGTTCTAGTCCTTCCCCAGTGTAATTCAGTCTGTACATTGAGCAAGCAGTGAAGGAAAGTAAGGAGGAAATTTGCGGACGAAATTAAAGTTCAGAGTGGAAAAATAAGAACTTTTCAGATTGCCGATGACATAGTAATTCTGACAGTTTCAGCCAAGTAGAGCAGTTAAAGGGAATTATTATTACTCATTTACTATCGTTTCCAACGACCTGTCGTCTGGGTGCTATAAGAGGTCGTATTTTTCACTGTCTTTTATACTGAATAATTTCATATTATATGTATTTAAGTTTAACAGTATACAGCTTCACAAACTTATGAAATAAAACTATATATAACGATTACACATATTTCAATTAAATAATATATATCCATTCAAGAACAAGAAGTTGACGGAAAGGAACGGTCTCGTGAAAGGAGCGTGTCTTGAATGCAGCTACAAGAACAAAACAAACAGAATGTAATATTTTGCTGCTCCAAAAGTCCACCATTTTGTCCAATTATAAATTTCCTTCACACAAATTAAATGTTAAGATTGGCAAGGTATGTAAATTGACAACTTCTGGTATTACTAATACTTCCCATATCGAGACTGAAACTCGTTAGTATACGACGTAAATTGTTTCTATGTAGTTTCCTCTGTCATAAGTAAATAGTTGTGAATTCCATTAATTCCTTCAAAGCTATATTCGCAAGCATTCGATAGTATCTCTTTTCCTATTTTAAATGAGATCAGGTGTTTGAGTCTTTAAAAGAAAGTATTTGAAGAAGAACCAAATGTTAGTTCCGACAGGGTGTGTTCCTGAGATGCCAGTATTTTATCTTTTTAATGTTGTCCTCTACAAAGGGTTGCTTACTTTGGCCTAATTAAAAAAAAGTTCTTCGAGAAAATGTAATCCACAAATTCGGGGTCACACTTCTCCATGGAAACGGATTTCGAGTTACAGCTCATTGTCTCCAAATAAGTAATCGCGCACTTTTACTTCCATATTTTGCAGCCGTCTGGCTACTCACTTGGATGGATAATGTGACCCAGTAGTTGGCTGCGACGTACAGTGAACCACTGGTCCAAGAAAATAAAGTGATGGTGAAGAAATTAGGTAACGCTATATTACTTGGGCATTAAAATAATGTACTATGGTCGCAGAACAGATGACATAAAATTAGGAATGGCAGTGAGAAAGAAGCTTTTCTGCAGAAAAGAATCTTTAAGCATCTGATTTTCATTTATGTATTGTGGAGGTAATTGTATGGAGTGTTGCCTATACGGGGCTGAAACATGGACGATAAATAGTTCAGACAGGAAGAGGATAGAATATATTCAAATGTTAAACTGAAGTAGAGGCATTGAATTAAAATTTATGTTGTGCGGCCGGGATTCGAATCCGGGACATCTTGCTTACTGGGCAGACGCCATAGCTATTGGGCCATCGAAACGACGGCACGGATTGTCTTAAGGCACTTCACCCTCCTCCACATAAATTTCAACTCTTCCTCATGTTCCCTTATAAATACGTATCAAATTGCCAGTCTCGACAACAGCGGAATAGCTCCCCAGTAAAGAAAATAAATTTTATATTTTAATTTTAATCAAAAACTTAATAAATTTTTATACAAAGTCCCTACTTCAGTTTAATATCTTTAATAGATATAGAGACAATATATGTCTCTGGACATTGTTAATTTGCTGAGGGTTTGGTGGGTATATCGATTAACTAACGGGGAGGTACTGAATACAATAAGCGAGAAAAGAAATTTATGTCAATCCTTGACTTAAAAGAGAAATCCATTGATAGACATCACCCTGTGGTACAGTGGTTCTGTGAGATGCAAATGTAGGAAAATAATTAAACATTATTATTTGATGTAATAGCCCGACCTACTTACTGCTCTGTTACAATGTGAGAAAGACCTTACCTGGCGCGAGAGTTACTTTGGACCACTCCTGCGAAATCGTGGCCTGAAGTTTGGACCGCAGCTTAAATAAGGCGAGTCCTCTGGGATGGCGCCTGTGTCGGCGGCATCCCTTCGGGCCGCGCGGTGCGGCGGGCAGCCGCAGCCAACTTCAGGCGGCGGCATCACAATTGAGCCCACGGGCCTCGTAGCGCGTGGCTACGACTCTAATTACCGCACGTGTCGCGTCCACGGCTGCGACCTAATCACGTGTCCTCTGGAACTAGTATCCTAGATCACACGGTAACCTTCTGCGAGCGTACGGATTGTCTACGTACTCGGTGTAAGAAAGGTTGTAGCGTAGGGACTGTTGCGTGAAGCTGTTGCTTTGGCTGAATAAAGAAAAGATGGGAAAACTACCCTTCAAAGAGTCTTCGACTATCACTCTTTCCTGACAGTTTAGTCCCCCTATCCCAGCTATACAACCCAACCTGTTTGTACGAGGATCGTCCACGAAGTAAGTTCCATTTCTATTTCTATCCGCGGCAGTGCTACGATTGCAGATTCGAGTATACGCGGCAGTTACTCGGACTCAAGGAGAAAACATGTACGCCATTTTCAGATCACAGCTGCCGACGTGCGCTTTGTAGTGCTTCTTTATAATGACAGCCGTAATGGAAAATTCCGCCGATTGTGAAATAAGATCTGTGATTCGTTTTCTAAATGCAAAAAAGAAAATTCATCGGCAAATCTGCGAGGTTTATGGACAAAATGCTATGACTGATTCAGTGGTTAGAAGATGAGCCGGACTGATCAATGACGGATATGTTCAAGTGCACAATGAACAACGAACTGGACGCCCGTCTGATTAACTGGTCCACATAATTGAAGACGAGATTAAGCAAACCATAATTTCAAACTTAGTGACGTTGCTGTGGAAGTTCCGCAATTGTCACGATCACTAATTCATGTATACTGAACAATTGAAATTTCGAAAACTTCGCCATGGTTACCCAAACTTCTTACTGAACCGAACGAATAACAACAGTGGGCAGTGCAGTTCAGTTTTTGACACTGCAATGAAGAATGCGACGGTTTTCTCTCTCGGATAGACACGGAGGATTACACTTGCGTACTGTACGGCGTCCCTGAAACAAAACCTCAATCAGTGGAATGGAGACACACTTCATTTCCAACGAAGGTTAACCGTAATAAAATCTTGACACCTCGAAAAGTCATGTGCACAGTTTTTTGGGACACAAAAGGCATTTTGCTTATTGATTTATTACCACGACGCCAAACAATCAGTGCACATGGTTACTGCGAGACCATTAAGAAATTACTCCGCGCAATACAGAACAACCGCCCAGTTTACTGTCAAAAGGTGTTGTTATTTTTCAAGATAACGCCCGACCTTACACTGCGAATGTCACCAAACAACTCTGATGGAAATTTCACTGGGACGTGTTTGATCATCGACCGTACATCCTGGACCTCGCTCCCTGCCCTTTTCATTTCTAACACCTAAAATCTTTCCTTTGTGGGCAACACTTGAATGATGACGACGAGCTGAAAGAACATGTTACCACATGGTTAAATACACAGACGGTAACCCTCTATGAAGAAGGCGTACAAAAACGTGTGCTACGGTACGATAAGTGCCTACAAAATTTCGTAAGCTATGTAGAAAAGTACTCAACAGGTGTAGATTTTTCTACAATAAATATTTTTCTGTATGTGTACACGTTTGTTTTATGTAACCAAGCAGAACTTACTTTGTGGACATACATCGTACTACGTAAAGTTTGGTGACCTAATTGCAGTGGTGATGGGTCCTTAAACTTACTAACTATTTCAACTAACTCATCCTAAGAACAACACACACCCATTCCCAGGGAAGAACTCGAAACTCCGACAGTGAACATCCGCGTGCACAGCAGCAAGGCGCCTTAGTGAGCAAGGCTACTTTAACCGCGGCATGTCGCTGCTGTCCTTGAACCTGCTGGCAGACATGGTCAACCCACAACCACTTTTGCGGAAAATGTCCTTTGAATATGAAAGTCATTGAAGGTGTCCTGTTTTTTTTCTGAACATGAGTGTACATGCTTCTGGAAATATAACAAGAAAACGCCTTTCGTCGGCCCTTCTATCCTAAACTCTGTGCAGGCACGGGACACCCGTTATATACAAATTGGCAAACACATAATGCACAAAGCTGTACTACTCTCCAAGAATAGGAACGCTTACAGCTCATAATTTACATGATAATGAATTTGAAAACAACGGCAGAATGACGGGTTGCCGATTTAACCTCTGGAGAACAATTACTACGTAATTTCATCAGAAACAATTTCGATAAAACTTCATATTACCGTTACAGATCATTTTCGTGGATCATATTTTTCTATGAACTTGACCAAATGTTTTTTTTTTCTTTTTTCTTTTTTTTACGTCTGATAACGGTGAAATGTTTTTACCTCTTTTTTCTTTTTAAAGCAGAATACTGTAGGCCTATGTCTGCGGCCACCAGTGCTTCATTACGAATATAAAAGAGGCAGGAAAAACAAAATTCGGTGGCCAGAACGAGTATGAACTCTCGCATATGTCAGTGTCAGGGCGGAAAATGAAATATCAAATTTCCAACTACTCTTACGGATGTCTTTCGCACTGGCATAACATTTACTTTTACATTGGCGCCAGCACGTGTTCCGTTTTTGACGTGCAAATTAACAGATATTTCGCGGAATGTTGAAATTTTTCTGTCAGTAAACGTCGATGTGAATGAAATTGTTTGCATTATAAGTGGATAGAGAAAACTTCTACATTCCTTTTCACAGAATTTGTTCTGTATTTGTACAAAGCTTTGAAAATAGTACATAACGGTGCACTGACGTAATAGTTTCGCCATCCACAAGTGGCTAGTGACATTCTCAAATGAAACTCTCGTAGTTTGTTTAAAACATGTGAAGTTCAGATACTTATAATTAGAAGGAACAACAGGACATTACTGAATGAACTTTCCAAGGTCTCCATTTGTCCTCTTCTGAGATTGGAGAAGAGCTCTGTAAATGTTGCTTATCGCCTCCATCGATATGTACTGCTACATACTCTTATCATATGTTGATGAACATAGCTAAAGCTATTTAATATTCGTTAAATATCCAGACTCGTGACATTTTCAAAACGTGTGTCGTCCTGTTGTTTATGAAGTCGTTTTTAACATTTCTCTTACGCATAATGGAAGCCCATTTTAGTTCGACAATGTTTTAATCTGGAAATTAAAAGTGCCATCAAGAACATAAGGGAAACGAGTAAATCGTACTGTACCTTTAATTCCTTTAATCATCATGATTTTTAATCCCTTTTCATCCGTGTTTGCTTTATAAATATTTAGTTGGTTTTCTATGAGCAAAACACTGGTTGTAATTTTTATATGCGTACGTGTTTCGCTACGGTTGTAACATTTTCGGTGGGTCTTTTTAGTGCTCGTCTCAGATGTTGAAGTGGTTACAGTTTCCCTTCATTATCTGTTTAGATCATCGTTGACAGTTAGTCGTCTGCAAATATGTCGGTGACTTCATTGGCGGAATGGTGAGGAAAAATAACATTATTTCAACATTTTCTTTTACCATTCCGCCAATGAAGACAACACATTTGAAAATGACAAAATTTCAACGAAGACTTAGATAATGATGGAAAACTGTAATACTTCAACACGTAAAGCGAACAATAAGAAGACATACTGAAGGTGCTATGACTGTGGCGACACATATATGGATATAAAAATAAAAACCACTCATGAAGGTCAGGAAATAAATTTCTTCCACGTTAATGACTTCATCATATCAGAGTATTTTATTACGGTCAATCAGCTGCTAAAACTGTGTGGTTGTAAAGGTGTTCTATCAGCTTATAACTTCTTAGCAATGCCGAAACACAAAGTCGATGCGGAATATCTACAGGTCACGGTGCATGTCCGAAATATTGTACTGCAATTGTCGGGTGATCTCAGCACAACGTTGATTGTATATGTATTACACCAAGCCTTCAGTTGTATTTTTTCAACGTCATTACTCAATTATTTCGCCTTCCAGCAAGCATTATCGTTGGAATAAAAGCTACACATGTAAGAGTCAAAATACTGTTGAAAACCAAGTTTTAAAAGACCATATGTGTGATATGTAGAAATGATACGCACGTCAGTGCACGGAATTCGTACGTTGCAAAACACCGCGAGCGAAATGGCGCTTCTTATGTCGATCATGGGGATAAAGGGTGAAGTGTTTTGGATACCCCTTTGTTTAGTGAATATTTGCATACATATTAGAACAAGTAGCACACTGTACCTGTCCTGCAGTGCAGTGTTAAAATACACTTCCTGCAGCCGACAGTGACCCTACAGTGAGCAATTCGGTTGGATTTTGTTCGTACCCTGTGGCCTAGAGAGGGCTTGTAATGATTGAAGATTAGATCATCATTAATTTTTCTTGTGAAAAACGCTATTTTCAGAATCGCAGTTGTATGGAAACCCACTTCTACACTTTTTATGTTCAAATGTTTGTAAAGCTTATGGGACTTAACTGCGGCGTCATCAGTCCCTAAACTTACAACCTACTTATGAGCTAAATTATACTGGAGACAACACAAACATCCATTCCCGAGGGAGGATTTGTACCTCCGACGAGGGAGGCTACTCCCGCGCGGAACACTTATATTCTTTGAAATTCGTCTAAATTTGTACAATAAGAAAGCGTTGTTGAAGGGTGAAGCTGTGTGTCCAAGACTTTATGGCGTATCAAAGGTTTATAAAATTAATATTCCTCTTAGACCGATTGTTAGTGCAATCAACTCCCCGACGTATGAAATAGCAAGCTACCTGGAAACTTGTCTTCTTTGGTAAAACTGACTCTTATATAAAAGATTCAACTCATTTATAGAGAAACGTGAAGGACTAACCTTACTTAGAATGGCCTCACGATAAAGAAGCATTGGATCAATTCTTTTCTGATCTGAATAACATAAATCCGAAAATCCAGTTTACGATAGAAATGAAAAAGGACAGACAGATATTTACATAAGAACTCATATCATCAGCCACAGCAATAGAGCGGTGTCATCAAAAATGTTGTTGACACAGCTAAGAGAATTTGCGCTACGGAACACCTGGACGTTGAATTAAAACACCTGACGCAGTTCTAAATAGCAATAGAACCAGTAAAAAAAGATGGAAGGACACAGTTTCCCTGCCATTTATCGGTAAAGTAACTGATAACATAGGAAAAATATGCTCAAATACAACATCCGACCAGTTTTTAGACCAATTAAGAAAATAAATAAAGTACTCCGTTCTGTGAAGGATAAACAACCTTCTTGTGGCGTTTATAAAATTCCATTTACATGTGGAAAGTTTACATTGGTACAACCGAAAGAACTGTAGGAACAAGGCTGAAGGAACACAAAAGTCTTTGCCGGCTAGGTAAAACGGAGAAGTCGGCTGTGGCAGAACATGCTCTTCAATCTGTAAGTCATGTAGTGAGGTTTTCTAAAACAACAGTTTTATCCACAGGACCAATTATTATCCATGGCAATACAGAGAAACCACTGAAATATATAAACATAGGGATAATTTTAATAGAAAGAAGAAGCTATGAAATTTAGCTTCATATTGACAGTAGCTTTACAAGATCGACAGGTTTTATCTCTGACAGATTGCCGTCGATAGTGAAGTTTTATCTCTGACAAGGACTATTTTTGCCGATAACGTGACAACTGGGCCACATCCTCTTTCCGCAGTATGTATGTCCCTCTCAGACGCCCGAGTCGTCAGTGAGAAAGTCTCAGCGGAAGTAGGAAGACCTCCGAAGGTGTAGACCGCACCTCTGGACGAAACGTCAAGGAAATTTGCGAAGTCTTATGGACCCCGGCCTTATAAACCGGAAGATATACTAGCAGCGTTGTAAAATATGTTAAGACTATTCTCTCAAAGTACGCCTTTAATTTAAATGGTATCCTCATTTGTTATCGAAACCCAGAGGTTCTAAGCTAACATAATTAAGTAAAAAATAGCAACAATCAGTGTTTCTGTCTCGTTTGCACAGTGGCCACTAATATCTAAAAACAGCCATATTGAGTTTTTCATATTTGTAACAAACATGCTAATATTACAGCGGAAGGTGATCTTTTGAAATTACGCTCTTCATCTTCGATTTCTTTTTTTTCCTCGTGATTGGCTTCGGACAAAAGCACGTGGTTTGTTGTACGATACGCGCATACTCATTGTGAATACATGATAGAGACGGCACCACTGTACGGGTCATAGAATTCTAGTGGCAGTGGTGAGGGTTATTCTTACAGTGGTGACGTTCTCAATAGATGAACAGCGTTTAATCATTCGTTTCTCAATTTCTGTGGTTCCATCGATTTAATTCGTCGTCAGGTGAATGAGACGTGTGGTAATGGTGTTACGGAGGTGTCCAAGGTGGGTACATCAGGTCAGAACGTATACAACAAGACAACCGAGCGAGAGCGGAAATTTGTTTTGAAGAATCGCCGAAGAACTGCGGAAAACACATAGCCTTCAAAGTTGGCATTTCCTTTGTATCTGTGCACAAAAACCTGCGTAAGGACATGAAAATGCGAGAAGTGGGGTGCCATGACTACTGACGGAGGACCACAATACTGCGCGCGTGAAATGTTGTCGGGCTATATAAGGACACATATTGACGCCCCGAATGAGACTTTCTTTTAATCGATTATGACCATAAGTGAGACATGGATGCCGTTTTTCAATCAATAATTTTCCATTGGTCAAAGCAGAATCCCAAGGAAACGTTCACAGCGGCCATTGGATCATGGCGTCGTGGCCGTGAAAAGTGTTTGGGAGATTACTTCGAGAAGTGACTGATGTTTCACAATTTGCGTATGGTTAGGTTGTGCGAAAAAAGTCAGAGATGGTGTAATATGAATGTTGTCGTTGTTGCCTTCAGTCCGGAGACTGGTTTGATGCAGATTTTTCTAAAATCAAATGTTCAAATGTTTGTTAAGCTTATGGGACTTAACTACGGGGTCATCATTCCCTAAACTTACAAATTACTTACGAACCACCTTATACTAAGGACGGCACAAATATCCATGCCCGAGGGGGGATTCGAACCCCCGACCGTAGTGGCCGTGCAGACCGTGACTGGAGCGCCTCAGTCCCCGCGGCCACCGCGGCCGGCTGCGATTTTTCCCCACACACTTCCCTCCAACGCTAAATTCACAATTCCTTGATGTCTAAGAAGGTGTCCTACCAATCGATCCTTCTTTTAGTCAAGGTATACCAGAAATTCCTTTTCTCCCCAATTATGTTCATTACCTCCTCATTAATTACGCGATCCACCCACCTATTCTTCAGCATTCTTCTGTAACACCACATTTCAAAAGCCTCTATGATCTTCCTATGCGCACTGTTTAACGTCCATTTTTCACTCCCATACAAGGCAACATTCCACACAAATGACTTCAGAAAGGACTTCCTTATGCTTAAATTAATATTCGATGTTAACAAATTTCTCTTTTTCAAAAACGCTTTTCTTCCCATTGCTATTCTGCATTTTATATCCTCTGTACTGCGACCATCAAATGTTATTTCACTGCCCAGGTAACAAAACTCATTTACCACCTTTATTGATTCGTTACGTAATCTAATTCCTTCAGAATCACCTGTTTTTTTAAGACTGCATTACTCTTGGTTTGCTCTTGTTAATGTTCATGTTGTACACTCCTTTGAACATTTTGTCCATTCCGTTCAATTGTCCCTCCAGGTCCTTCTCTGTCTTTGACAGAATTACGAAGTCATTAGCAAAACGCTTTATAGCTTGCTCAATGTACAGTTTGAATAATATTGGGGAAAGGCTACAACCCTGTCTTACACACTTCCCAACCTCTGCATCCCTCTCATGCCCTTCAACTCTGATAACTGCTGTTTTTTTACAAGTTGTAAATAACCATCTGTTCCCTATATTTTACTCGTGCTGATTTCAAAATTTGGATGAGTGTACTCCAATAAACATTGTACAGCTCGTAAATAAAGTAATTCGCGTCGACTGCACAAGCGTATTTTGAAAAGATCGCCATCGGTTGTAAGTTAAGCATAAATAGAATTTTGCACGTGTGCTATTGATGATGCACTTTCTATTTCTATCCAATTTTCCAAAAGACTTCATCTATAAAGAGCCAAAGCGACCGTAATGAAACAGAAGCAACTTCGTTCTTTAGCGAAGTGCTAGAGGCTATAATTTGAGTTACATGGTCGGTAATTTTTTATGCTTTTTTTTACTGAAATATAATCTGTGTCTTTGCGCAGACGCCGAAGTTTAAATAATTAGCGGGAAACTTTTAATTAGGAAGCCCGGTGGTGGCAGCGCTGGCGACACGCCCCTCCACTGGCTAGCGCTCCGCCCTTTCTCGCCACTTTGCAGGCGAGTTCTCTTCCTTTCCCGTCCCATTATAAGGCGCGGGACTCAGAGGCAGCATTAAAAGTAATAGACAGGGTCAGCAGAAGAGAGGCAGCTCCGCTTCGGACTCAGCCTGAGGGACATTGCCCCCGTCCTCCCTACATAACGTTTACTGGGAATAACCTCGAACCACGGAGAACTCAGCCTGTGGTCCTGTTCGTTCACCGCAGAGTCGGAGAAATATTTCTGAACACTTTCTAGTAGCTGTCTGTAACTGCTGCCTCACCGCAGTTCTTCTTTTACGGGAGCTTCATTGAAAGGAAGCTGGAAAGGTAAAAAAAAATTAACTGAGTAACTTACATCTTGAACATAACTTACATATTGACCACCATACTGGTTATTTTATGTATCTTATTGATAATTACTGGTTCCCACCACGATTTCCTGTCAGAACAAAACACTTTCTTTCCCTATCCATCACTCAGCCGGTTTCTCAAAATCCTTTTCAGTAGCAGGAACCAGGCTCTAGAACAATCTACCTCAGTATATAAGAGAACTGAATAACACTGCCAGCTTCAAACGACAGTTAATGGATTATCTACTAAAGCAATAATGACGCCATTCTTTATTACCCTACGGTCCAGGTACGTCACATCCATCCCTTCTCCCAGATATTCTCCGATTGCCATTGCTCTCGCCAGGTACAGCTTCTGTCAGAATTCGCCATGCCTTAACCAGCCTCGATATATTCAAATGTAAATATTGTATCTGCTAATATCAATGTTGTTACTTATATTATTACACCAGTAGCAGCAGAAGGTGTCTCAGTGGTACTGTTAGTATTAATCCTATTTCGAGTTAAGTTATTACCTTTTATTTACATCCTTCAACAGGTAATCAACCTGTATAAATAATGTTATTAACTGTTCATCTGTAAAACTCATTATCATGTTATAGGTAACTCACATGTAAAGAAATACTATATGTGTCAAACCCTGGTCCGATGTAAGAGATCTGATCAGGCTAAATAAATAAATAAATAAAAATAAATTTTTCTGAAATGGTACGGAGATACAAACTAGTTATATCAGGACATACATCGAGAAATGCAGCAAACCAGTATCATATGTGCGGTACATTGGGTCTTAACATGTTTTGTTATTCTTACGCAATAAGATTGTAAATCCTTATTTTCAATAACTGATTGATTTATCGCTGTTATGTGAATCAGGAAAATTTGCAGATATTTTAATATGCCATTCTAAAACTAAGCCGCGGTGGAGTAGCCGAGCGGTCTAAAGCACCTCGCTGCAGAGCGCGCGGTTGCTCGCCGTGGAGGTTCGAGTCCTCCCTGGGGCATGGATGTGTGTGTTTGTCCTTAGGTTAGTTTACCTAGGTTTAAGTAGTTTCTAAGCTACGGGCTGATGACCACGCAGTTTGGTCCGATAGATTTACAGACATTCTAAAACTAAAGAAAATAGTTCATATAAAGATAGGCCCACAAATTTTTAGGTCACGGATAGTAAAATATTTTCCCTGAAATTAAGCAACCTCGGTAATTTGAAGTTATCGCAAAACTATTCGAGGTTGCAGTAAAGCAAAATTTGAATTTATTTTCTTGTTATTGATCTGGTGGATCTAATAAAACATGTCCCAGACGGGTATCTGCAATAGTTTTCCAGAAATTCCTGAGAAAAATTTGGGATAATTTCAACTTTTCCTTTTTGTTTATACCCTGGCCTGGGTATAAATTTTCATATATCCTTGTTGTATGATTACAACACTTACCAGCAAATAAGACTACGAAACCCCAAAGGAAGTCTTTATTAAGAAAAGCTACAGCGTCGCATAGCCACGTATGTTCTTTTCGCAACTATTAAGTTAATAAAAGGTATACAGTGAAGAGTATCAAGCAAATAATAGTCACAAGAAATGGAAGTCTGCAAGAAATTACATGCTGACAGATGACGTTAGCAAGAATCATAACCAGAAAAGTACAAGCACCGCTGACAGACGATTCACGCGCAACGATGCCAGAATACTCGCTAAGCAACCAGAGATGGTTAAACGCAAGACAGGGAAGCCATCGAAAGTTTACAACATATAATATGAGCAGAGAAGATAGGCTTGCCCCCTGGCTACCAACCATCACAGCAAAATAGGCCGCACTGACACAACACGCAAGTGTCACCAGTAAGCAACTGCCGTCGCGCGGCCCGTGGCCAGCAGGAGAGAAACGGAAGCCCTCACCTCCTTCGCCGACGACCGCCAATCGTGGCTCGCTATGCAAGAAGCAATAGACAACGGCTGATCCCAATTCCTTCATCTCAGTATAAAAAAGGAATGGGAACTTCTATTTTAGAATTCGATGGTATACTACATCTTGAGCTGATAGATAGCTGAATTACTTTAAAGGATTGCGAAGTAGTTCAGCTAATTTATTAAAGGAAGATTATGTATTCGAGATTTGATCAGTTCCGAGACCGCGAACTGGAATAAATTTATCTGTTGAAAGGTATTCATTTGTCTTTAGTAATTGGAACCTGTCAATCATTTTCGTGTGTTCAGTGTGTGTCAAAAACATCTGGGAAACTTTAGTGGATATACACTCGAGCCTGCTCTTACACGGTCCAGACTTCAATGAGAGTGAACATTGTGATAAATCCACCAGTGCTGTATACATCACAAACAAAAGACTTTGCTTATTTCATCAAGAAAAGCATCCAGTCATCTCAACATTGTTCTCTGAGTATGAGAAAAAACAGATCAGATTAATATTTCTAGGGGTGACGATCGCCGAATGTAAGATGCTGAACAGTTTTAAGGGGGGGGGGGGGGGGGAGAGAAAGGGTCGTTCACCACCAACAGCTCTTTTTTTATTCTTTTGTGTTTATTTTATTTCATTTTAGTTTTATTTTTTAAGAATGCGAAGCTACAGTGCTATCAGTGCACTGCACTTTTGTTTCACTGGGTGTGGGGTAAAAGGGGTGACCGGTGCTAGAGTCTTTCTACTGAGCCAGAGTTTAGCTGACGATGAGAATTCTTTCATACACCCCTCCCCTCCAGCAGGCCGTTCCAGATACGATCCTGCTCTGAGGGTAGGAAAAACCGGATTAGATTAATATTTCTAGGGGCTACGATCGCCAAATATAAGATGCCGAGGTTTCCAATTGCTGCAGCAACGGTGCCAGCACTTCTGAACATATGTCATTTCCAGGCAATAATTTTCCATTTCTAAATGACATTTTTATTATCAATTCACTGAAATGACATTACTAATCTGAACAGTATTATTAACCCTCAAATATTGAATCTCGAAGTAAACCTGAACTTGAACTCTGACGTTACGAGATAAATAACAAAATCCAAAAGTCAACACAGTTTCAGCCGGCCTGTTGCATATAATGGTTTACATCTATGAACCTTTACCTAGGTTTCGGTAAAATTAATTTTGCCTTCTTCAGAAGTATACAATAAAGCTCACATTAAAAAAGTTGTTAAAATGTGGTTGACTCCATGTCAATAGATTGAAAATTAAAATTAAAAACAATGTCACATTATAAAATTTTGGAGCACGTCCAAACACCAGTCGAGTGAGCAGTGCTTTATTGTATACTTCTGAAGAAGGCAAAATAAATTTTTCCGAAACCTAGGTAAAGGTTTATAGTTGTAAACCATTTTATGCAACTGGTCGGCTGACACTGTGTTGACTTTTGGATCGTGTTCCACCGTTGCTGAATTGTAGCCATGTTTAAAATTATAAATAACAAAGGTTTATTCCATGCTGATTAGATTTTTATGTTAATTTAAAATGGAGGGTAAGAATGATTAGGACACACAGCAATATAAAACCGAATTCAAGACAACAACAGTATCCAGTTGCTGGAGAACACCGGTTCGAATGCAGCGGCCCGCTCTCGGCCATCCGTTAACTGATGATGTTTGGCAGCTAATTGGAGCCGGGATTGTATGCAGTGGGGATCTGCGAGAGGCCTAGGCAAAGCCCGCGCCGGTATCTGCGCGCGCCGGCGGCGCCGTGCGTGATCACGCATGTAGCGCGTGTCGCATCCCAGGCGCGCGCACGCGCGGCTCACGGCTACACGCGCCGCCGTGTGTAACGTGCGGATTACACGTGTCGGCGAACCCCCCAGGCCAGCCGACCGCCCCTTTAAACGGGGTGGCTACCCCGCGCTACGCCACCAAGAGCAGACAACAAGGTCGGGGTAACATGTTACAGCACAGAGAAACATCAGCGAAGGTAGTCGCCATGTTATTAGAGCCTTGTTTCAAAACTATAAAGAAAATGCATTCGAGAATATGCTAGCTTCTACGAAGAATGTCCTCTTTTGGCTCATTGTGTGTGAGGCTCGAACCCCACACCTTCGCATTCGCAAGAATTAATCTTCAATGATGACTTGTCAAGTTTCCTCTCAACGCGAGCACTCACATCTTGCTTTCGTCAGTATCTGTTCCCCGTGTTGCTCAAACGAGGATGGAGCGAAGGGAGTGACAGCGGGTCAGGTAATGTTACTGGATAGCTCACTAGGCAAGAAAAAATGTTCAAATGTTTGTAAATCTATCGGTCCAAACTGCGTGGTCATCAGTCCGATAGGAACGACGCAGGATCACCACAGCCTGTCTTGGTATGCCATTGTGATGAGGTATTCTTGGGGATGGGAAAAGTGTCTGGGTGGTTCGACCTGAACCAACGCGTCGCGTTCTACGCTGTTACGCACATGTTCCATTCTGACGTATGTTTTGCACTGCAGAAACACTTCATCCCAAATGATCATCATTTTCTCGGACGAATGCCACATATTCACTCATGCCAATAAACCGTCCTCCTCCGAATTCACTGATTTGACGGTATGGTTTCTGCATACGTCTGAGCAGCATACTGCACTTCCTGTCAATTTATAGTGATCTGTTAATAGTGACAACTAATGCCGCAGGTAAATTTAGCCGGCTGGTAGTGTTGCGCCGCAAAATCGATGTTGACCTTGATATATAAACTTTCTAATTAATTAGGTGGTTCGTTTGTATTTTATTTCTGGACATGAGGCTTGTTTCATAATGGACGAAACAGGAATAAAATAAACTTGTAATAGAGATGTTCAAATGTTTGTAAATCTATCGTACCAAACTGCGTGGTCATCAGTCCGTAGCTTAAAAACTACTTAAACCTAGAACTAACCTAAGGACACACACACCCATGCCCCAGGGAGGACTCGAACCTCCACGGCGAGCAACCGCGTGCTCCGCAGCGAGACATTTTAGACCGCACGGCTACTCCACCGCGGCTCACTAGGCAAGAGCATTGCTTCCGGAACGGTCCAAGAAATACAGGTTGTAAATGAAGTCCGAGAACAAGAACCAAAGATTGTACAGATAGCATACATATTTCATGTTAACGTTGACGTCAGAGCACCAGTCAAACTGGATAATCGTTGGCGCATTGTCTTACATTCACTGTGGGCAGTTACTCAGGCGGTATGGCACATGGACTGATCTTTGTGGTGCAGGGTGTAAGGGGACAGCGATCCAATGGCAGAACCATTAACTTTCGATAGTGAGATTGCAGTATATCGACTGTTTAGGCGCGCCACTTGATTTTGAGGAGAGTGTGGTTTTGTGTGTGTATGGTGGTTGGCGTGCTATCGATGGGAGCGTGTGTCCCCAATCGTTGTGGAGGACTCCCCAGTACAGATTTATACAGAGTGAAGGTTCATTCAAGGTGCAACAGTGTGTCATTAGTACGACGACCGTGTCATCCGCGTCGTTGTCATATGTTTACTTATTTGGATTACGTAGACAAAGCATCAAGATTCCGTACAATGGTGACCACTGACTTCAATGTTTGTAACAAGAGGAGTAACCGCAATTAGAACTGTAAGACAAAAGCCATGGACAGCTCACATTTATGCAACTTGAAACAATATATAACTATTCTATCAGTGCAAATTGTGTTATTTGCTCAAAAACCTTGAACTGTGAACTGTGTGTACAATTATTGTGGGTAGCCGCAGTCATTATCTATACGGTAAAAACAGCTTCCGCAAAATCATAATCGATAGCTTTATCCTGTAGGCACGGTCGGCATTGATTCTGGGTTACCTGTGCCGGTAACCATATTGCGTACCGGAGAAAAAGGCGGGAGATTTTCAAGGGCCAAAGCAGTGTAACATCAGGATTGATCTCAAAGTTTCTGTTGTTTCCCGGTTGTGGCCGGGCGCTGACGACGTCGCTGTTGAGTGTCCTAAAACACCAATCATCATCCTCATCAAAGGGTGTGTCGACCGTGTATGTAGACCGAAATTGTACGCCGAAGACCAAGTGTGACATCGCAAATGTACAAATGTTATCTTGAAGAGAAATCCAGAATTTTTTAAGTACAGCGCAATGTTGTAGTTTGGTAATGTGCCGATAGTCTGTGCTATTCGCAAACATGGCGATTGTGGTGCGGAGCGACCTTTCTTTGTGTTGGAGTTCGACAAGAAAAATGTATGCTACAGTTGTTCAACGGATGTTTAGGACCAAGTATGGTAAGAAGCCACCAACGAGGAAAGACATTTACCACTGGCACAACAAATCCGTTACGCTGGGTTGCTTGTACCCGGCAAAGAGAAGCGGACGTTCCATTGTGTGAGAAGTGAATGTGGAGCACGTACGCGGACAATTATGGAGATTCCTAATAAATCGGTGCGTTGTCCATCCCGTGAACTCGAAATGGCTCCAACGACAGTGTGGCAAGTCCTGCGACAGAATCTGTCTACGAAACCATTAAAATTGGTGCTAGTGCAGAAGCTCAGAGACGACGACAACGACAAGCGTTTTGAGTTTTGTTTGCATTTGCAACAATTGAATGAGGATAGGGTTGGCATTGTTGATGCTTAATTTTTAGCGACGAAGGCACTTTTCACACTAATTGGAATGTGAATAGGCATAAATGTCAAATCTGGTGTGTAAAGCATCCACACGAATACATTGAATTTCAGCGTAATTCCCTAAAAGTAAATGTTTTTGTGCCTTATCAAGTCGAAATATATACAGGCCATTCTTCTTCGCCGAGACACTGACACTGGGTATTACTACTTGGTCATGTTCCTCTTGAGTGTGTTTCCCAGTATACCATTGTGCCAGGTGAGTTTCCTGTCGTTATGGGCCGCTCCATGGCCAGTATAGCACCTGAACTCGCCATGTTTGTGACTTGCGCTATCTATCGATACTACGCTGTATACATGAAAACGTGACAATTCCACCTCTCAGGGTTTCTCTTTAAAATGACATATGTACGAAACCTGTAAAATGTTTGGTTCATGTGCAGTAAGTAACTGAAAGTGTTACCCTATATAATTAATTATTTGGTCGCGGTGGCCAAGCGGTCTGAGGCGCGCCAGTCACGGTCGGTACGGCTACTACGGTCGGGAGTTCGAATCCCCTCGGGCATGGATATTTGTTCCGTCCTTAGTATTAGCTAGTTCATAAGTAGTTTGTATGTTTAGGAAGTGATGACCCCGTAGTTAAGTCCCATAAGCTATACAAACATTTGAACATTTTTATAATAAATTTCCTTGAAACCGAAAGGCTTCCGTCCGTGGATAAGCACCGCTTTAGGAAGCATCAATCCTGCAAAATTCATCTTTTCATTTGCGAACTATGGACGAAGGGCAGCTAGAAAATTGCATATTTCTCGATTTTTGACTTTGTATCGCACTATAAAAGGATTTAAATCTTACTTACCTTTGGTGTTCCACCATCCATAAAGAGTTGACAACAGGGTCTTTCACGCACTACGGAAGAACTACAGCATCGCAGGTGCCTGCCCAAAACGTATCGTTTAAATTTGGTTGTGGTATCGACAGAGTGTTCAAAACTTTCGAACAGTTTGTCATATGTTGACTTAAGATCATCTATACTGTCTTTCATAACTCCAAAAAAGCACGAGTTGCCGGAGATACTTCAAAAAACTTTCATTGCTCTAACCGATTTTGCATCACATCTTGCATATTAGTAAAAGACATTCATCAAAAGGCGCCGAATTAAAATTTGTTCCTCACGCTGCATTCGAACTCTGATCTCCTGCCAATTAGGCATTCACAGAGACATGTGTTCGAAGCTCAGCAGTGGAAAAAATTTGAATTCAGTGCCTCACGTTGTAATTAATAACTTTGACATGTTTAGATTACAGTTGTCTGTGGTAACGCAATTTATTTGGTATTAATGTTAGTAAAAGTTCATAACTGAGTGAAAATGTGAGTGATTAACTTTTAGTGCCGCGGCGGAGTGGACAAGCGCACTGAGGCGCTGTGCTCCGATGCGCGACGTCGCTCCCCGTTGGGGGTTCGAATCCTCCCTCGAGCATGGATGTTTGCGCTGTCTTTAGTATAAGTTAGTTCATAAGAAATTCTTAAGTTTAGGGACTAATGACCTCGCAGTTAAGTCCCATAAACTTAACAAACATCTGAACATTTATTTAAACTTTTAGTAATATGGGAGACCTGATAATGGTGGCCTAGACCTTGGGACACCAGGCAGAAAAATAAAATTGACTTGATCTCAGGCAACCCGTGTTGTTTTCTCTGCTTACAAGAAACATATATTAAACCAGTTAGATCGTCGTCAAAATTTGTCACAGTGTCAGAAATGTATGATCCTTGCTTAAAGACACTGCCACCTGCTGTAACTAGCACAGCACATCGCAACCTAATGTGGATGACGGCAGTTGCAGTGTGGCCAGGTTCGTTGCCGTTTGACGTAACTATACCTAGCGTCATATAAGAAGGCGCTTCCGCGATTAGAGGCGGAGCAATAGGAGAAGCGAGAGAGGAGGAGCTACGGCCGAGCGCCAACAGTGGAGCCTGCAGGAGAAACATTGCGTAACTAGCGGCCAGCCACGCGCCTGCAGATTAACTATTATTGGCTGTCATTGCGGTAATGGAGAAGGATGCACAGAACGGCTGAAACTGGGCCGCCTTCGTAGCTGACGCCTACTATTACAAAGTCTCCTCCACCTCTTGCGCAACAATCGATGAGGTTTTATTATCGTTAAAGCGTTTGTGGTTGAACTGCGAGGATAGCATGAGCTGAACAAAGACGCCTGCTCTGTCACTCTCGCCACGTTGCTGCAGCGTGGTAGTAATCACAGTTTAAGTGGTGAATAGGAACGTCGGGATGGAGTGGCTGAGCGCTCTAAGGCGTCTTGTTGAGGAGCGCTAAGTAACTCGTCGTCGGACGTTCGAATCCTCCATTGGCTGTGTATGTGTGTGTGTGTGTGTGTGTGTGTGTGTGTGTGTGTGTGTGTGTGTGTTGTCCTTAGGTTGGTATAAGTTACTGCAAGTAGTGTGTAAGACTTGAGACTGATGACCAAAAAAGTCCCACAGATTTACAAACATTTGAACATTTGTAAAGGAACCAAAAGATCTGTAAGTATATTTTGAGACTAGCATAACCTTTCGTTCGTTATCTGGATATCGATCTCGTATCGCTTTTAGTCAATAGTAAAATTAGGCAACTTAGGAGCGGCTGTTCTGAGATACGTCAAAAGTTCTTTTTATTTACTTATTTTTATTATTTTAATCTCAACGTGTAGGCTTTTACAGTCGGCATCTTGATTAATTAAAGTTTCCGGGAGTAATTGCTATGATCAATACGTAAACTTTCTTTCATCTGTCGTTTCGATGTCCGCAGCTGGGAACAAAACGTCAGGACGAAGAAACTTTACGACTCGACAACTGCCATTTAGCCCGGAATCATTAATTAGTATTTTGTTTTATTCAATTTAAGTCGTCTCGGTTTCAATGTTGTAGTTTATAAACGGCACCTAGACATCTCGAACATGATTATACCTTTAAGATGTGGCGAGATATCATTCATTCAACGGGCATTAAAATATGGATTTCAAATCTTAGATGAGTAAGAGACGTCACTTGATCTGATGGTGCCTCACAAAGATGAAACGCGTAACTGTCAATAATAAATTCCAACTTTGTAATTAACACTACATTCATTTGAAAAATCATAACCGGTTAACGGGAGACGGCTTAGGATAGTATATAAAGCCTAATAACGTTATTATAAAGACATTGGCATAGTACGATTTTTGCAGTCGCCTACATCAATAGGTTGTATTTTAAGAAATAAGTAAAAAGTAGTTGCTTTACATTATTCACTTACACACATAACACATTTTACTGGTGAAAATGATTTGTCCTATAATCCATGGTGAACTATTTGCACAATGCACTCCTCCCTCATATGTGTTTAGAATACTGCGGCGTAAAAGTCTTTTATTTATGAATGGTTAATCTCAAAAAGACTGTCATTACGTAGTAATTTTCAGTTTTATATATAGCATTATGTTATACAGTTTCCTTCCCGTGTTCAAAAAAATTATCGATGCAATGTTGAAATAGATGAAATAGTGGCAAACAATGTCTGTGTAGCTAATTCTCATTCTTTGGAATAATTAGCCGAAAACATGTACCGAGAACGTCAGTAAGGCCGGATATATATGGGGAAATTCGACAACGCTAACGATTTACAGGTGTCAGATATTGCTTACTCGGCTAGTAAAGTAAACAATGTAGGTGTCTACCAAACACGTATTGCTAACTGAATAATTTATCTTACGACACTAATTGGTACTCAATGAATTATTATTTAACGAAAATTTCAGAGTAACTTTTACTAAATGAAAAATTGTTAATTGTCTGCCGGAAACTACTAAAGTGAAAAAGGTCATTAATTTTATACATATGAGTCTTCGCAGTTTTTGTATTTGGTAGTAAATTAATATTACATTTCACATTTTGCTACAGGGACAATTTGTCTCATTATTTGAAATAATTTCCTGACAACATGTTTCCTCAACTTCGATAACACCAGAGCAATACAAAACGATCATTATTCAAATGTTTGTAAATCTATCGGACCAAGCTGCGTGGTCATCAGTTCCTAGCTTACAAACTACTTAAACCTAGGTAACCTAACCTAAGGACAACACACACATCAATGCCCCAGGGAGGACTCGAACCTCCACGGCAAGCAACCGCGCGCTCCGCAGTGAGACGCTTTAGACCGCTCGGCTACTCCACCGCGGCGATCATTATTAGATGTAACAAGTGCTATCACCATCGCATACCGTATAATACCATCAAGTATATAAATATCATTATGAGCGTTTTGCCATATTTGATATTCGACGTTTCAATTCATAATCTCGTTGAAGTATTCTCCAACTAAAAATTGTTAGATAATCTTACTCAGAAAATGATGTCAATTACGTAATCTCTTGAGTAACGCAGTTTTCATAGAGAAAAAACAGCGTTCTGAGTATTGCATCATGTAACGTGGATGCCACGCAATAACGTGAAGGCTGTTGACGGCCGTACAGTGAGTGCGGGTGTTGAACGGTGCTGCTCGTAATCACTGAAAGTGCTTGTCGCTCAAACTGAGCCAGAACGTGCAGCCATTAGCGACGATGTACGTCGGAACGCGTAAACATCAGATGCTTCATTGTGTGTGCTACAATAACCCCGCTCAAATAGCAATGGTCGATAAATTACTTAGTAAACTGATGTGATTCAGCAGCGGGACGTCAGATGACGACATATCAGTCTCTCGTCAGCTTTAAGATTAGTAACGCAACTGAGACGTAAAACGTGATTTTTTTATGATTAATGACAAAATGCAAAGAATGACTGCGTCATGGATTTTTAGCACTCGTAGAACACTCCTGTACGGAAACAAACGGAACACCTTCAAAGAATAGAAATCGAAAGCCCATAATCACAGGAAATATTCAATAATATGTTCTAAATTAGTGATTAGTGTTTCAGTTACCTCGGTTCAGCAAGTGTGCTGATACTTAGTACCTACAGGGGCCCTATAGGCTTGGTAACTTCCACGCGAGTTGTCATCGGGTCGTGAATGGCGCGAATGGAGCCCTAAAATAAATATAAAATCTAAACAAACAATGTTGTTGTTGTTGTGGTCTTCATTCCGGAGACTGGTTTGATGCAGCTCTCCACAGTACCCTATCCTGAGCAAGCCTCTTCAACTCCACATAAGAACGGCAACCTACATCTGTCTGAATCTGCTTACTGTATCCATCTCTTGGCCTTCCTCTGCGGTTTTTACCCCACACACTTCCCTCCAACGCTAAATGCACAATTCCTTGATATCTAAGAATTTGTCCTATCAATCGATCCCTTCTTTTAGTCAAGGTATGCCAGAAATTCCTTTTCTCCCCAATTCTATTCAGTACCTCCTCATTAGTTACGCGGTCCAAACACCTAATCTTCAGCATTCTTCTATAGCACCACATTTCATAAGCCTCTATCCTCTTCCTGTCCGCACTGTTTATCGTCCATGTTTCCACTCCCATACAAGGCAACACTCCACACAAATGCCTTCAGAAAGGACTTCCTTAGGCTTAAATCAATATTCGATGTTAAAAAATTTCTTTTTTTCAAGAACGCTTTTCCACCCATTGCCATTCTGCATTTTATATCCTCTGTACCGCGACCATCATTTGTTATTTTACTGCAGAAGTAACAAAACTCATCTACCTCCTTCATTATACGTTGCTTGCAGAGGCCATTTTGAGCAGCAGCTGAATTGTATTTCACTGTAATGTTTTTATAGGAAACGAACGCGTTTTGCTACTGCGAATACGCGTTTCGCCTTTGTCTCAAGGCATCATCAGTGGGTTTTCTGAAATATTTAAATGTTTCTGTTTACACATAAAGGTTAGGTTTCTTACATATGTACAAAACATTTCGATTTTTATTTAAAACAGTTTGTTGTTTGCTATAAAATGGCGTACTTACAGCACTTGTTACTCCACGTCACACGCTTGTGCAAAGAATTTACATATTTTCGTTTATTTATTTATTTCGAGTTAGTTCTCATAATGCGGACAGCGTATTTTGTAATTAACGCGGTACAAGCAGACGCCAGCATCTTCGATTACAAATTTCATGACAGTTGGTGAATTGCGTTTTACGCCGGCAGCAACATACTGAAATTACGCATGTTGCCTGTTTCAGATATGTGCAACAACTAATTTTTATTAATGGAGCTAATTATATTACATATTGAATATGGAGAGTAATACGAGTTCATAATTCATGCAGAGTGGTTTAATTTTGACATTCCGATCAGTACACCTCCCAGTAAAATTATTGTGTTACGGTGCTAAATGATTGAACACTGATTCTAGACTTCGTCAGTTTGTAAAATATTGCTTTTCACCTTAATTTCCGATGTGTCGGAGATTAAGTTTATAAGTACGTTCAATTTAGTTTTGAAATTAGATACTAAATATACGAAGCAGCGTACTCAGCAACTTTATTTTTCCACGTTTGCTCGCAGGTACTGAATGTGCATCATATGACTACGGCATACTTTGAAGAATAAACATTTAAAAAAAAATTGCAATATGTTGACGGAACTTAGTAGAAGCAAGCGTGGTTGTCTGGAATGAAGTTTCTTATTCCAATATTCTTCTCATATGACATTATTAATCGTGATATGGTCTGTTTCCTGTCGTTCACTTAATACTCATTAACTGGTGCAGTTTGTCACATTTCTGTTATAGACTTTCTCAGAATTACATGAAAGTTTGGAGCAACGGTATTTACGTAAGGATTTTTTGCATCACTATTAACATAAAAACCCTAAGTCACTCAACTGTACTTCTTAAATGCTTCATAATTGTTTTGATTAATCGTGAACAACGTCTTTATCTGAGAGTCGCAAAGTTATTAATAGGATAGGACCTTTCACTTCATTCTAATAACGTACAAGGTATTCCCTGATCTCAATACGACATAGCATCCTCTATATATATATATATATATATATATATATATATATATATATATATATATATATTCGTTCTCAGGGGCCCGCAGTGTGGAGTATATCTTTGCTTGACTTGTTCAATACCACAATAATTATAAATTATAATTTATAATTATTGTGGTATTGACTCTCTATATTTGTCAACAATTTTCACATTTTTCTTTCTTCGCTAATTTTGCTGCCAAACTCTTAGTTTCTTATCAGTCCACCAAATTTCCAACATTATTCTGCAACACATCTATTGTGTACCATTCTCATAATATTACATTCCCTTTTTCAGTTCCATATATTATTTTGTTCCAAACGTACGCTGCCAGCAATTTCTTTCTCAAACTTCAGGAAAAATGTTCAGACTTTTGCAAACCTTAGGTACCATACTGCTTAGGTCATCGGTCTCTAGATTTACTTACTACTGATACTAACTTACAGTAAGGACAACATACAAAAACATGCCCGAGGGGAGACTCGAACCCCCCGGCGGGAACGACCGCACAATCTTTAATATGAAGCTTCAGACCACGTGACGCCATTCCCATGTGGCTACCTGTATTTCAATCTCAAATATTTTAAGAGGACTTTTGAGTAAGTAGGGAGTTTTCTTCTCAGACTTTTGATACATACCAGTGGACAGTATTATTAATCCATTTTCAGCATATTTTCCGTTCACATATCCCTCCATAAACTTAGAAATACCTTTTGCGTAAAACACTGTTGGCTATGAAAGAAGTAGCTCATTGATTTCAGAGTACAAAAAGAAAGAAAAGATCCACTTGTGCAGCACGTTCATTATCCACAACAGTTGGCTGGTCACTTTGTTCTTCTTAGTGGACGTTAAGTGCTTCCGCTACGAAATGCCCAACAACAGTAATGTTTCTGCCGCAAGGGGAAATAGCGTGCTGATATTCCATTTCACGTATTGCGCGGCCGCTACTGCCGGACGTTCGAGTCCTCCTACATCGGTGTATGTGTCTTTCTTAGCGTAAGTCAGTTTAAGTAGACACCAGCTGCCTGGTGCAAGTCAATTTTGTTGACACTACTTCGGTGAGTTACAAGCTGATGATGAAGGGATGATGATGACGCCATTAACCCAAGTCCCCGAGCAGGGATATCTCCGACCAGTTTGGGGATGGAAACCCACCATGCTTTATATTTCAGTATGGTGGTAGAGCGGGACCGATGACTCAACAGATTGTCTCCTTAGGTTTACAAACATTTGAAGCGTTAATTACCTTTATTTTTTAAATTTTTTCTCCGTACTCTGCAGTAATAGTACGATGATTTGTTACTCGTGTCACATACATAACACTTGAAGACATTTATTATTGTTACACATATTTGGAAAGCTTGTAATGATGAGATCAATGACCGAATACACCGTCACAGTTAGATTTCCGGGAGTGTTGTGAACCAACTGTTCAACGAAGTAAAGTTGGCGATTCTAGCGCCTCTCATTCGCGTGACCAAAGAGACTGGAACTAACTTCCAAATCGCCCTCTTATTTTCGTTTATTTCCGCCACTGATACTTCAATGTATAGATTGAAAGGAAGGCTAGGAAAACTACAGTCTTACATTATTCTTCTGCCATTGTTGCGTTTCATGTTACGCATCTTTCAGTGCATTACATTCCCCATTTTGTTTCAATATTTTTGCGACGCTCTGAAACACTAGCTAAGGCTGCTATTTTTGTGAATCTAACCTGCATATTGTTGATTTGTTGATCCCATTACTGAATAAATATTACATTCGTATATCATCTTCTGCGTGAAGGACAAGGTAAGAGATGGCGTTCGGTTCATGCATGACAATGCACTAGAAATGTGTAATACTTACCCAAATTCTTCATCAGAATTTATGAATGATATGAATATTCTGTAGCTATCTCTTTGGAAGGTAGATAACGTCAAACATCCATCAAACATGAATGATCCATAAGCTAACGGAGATCACGCAGACGGATCCATCATTGGTATCTTGCCTTGTTTGTGTCAGAGACGCGCACGCCTGAAGAACACAACGGCAGATGGAATCAGGATGAGGAAACACCCTCGAGGTTTGTCGGTCGGTGGCATGTCCCCATATGCACCAGGTTAATAGGAAGTGATGCAGATGCAGATGGACCAGACACTCTGCTCGTCGGTGCCTAGACTTACTAACTACTCAAACTAAATTATACTGCGTACATCACACACACACACACACACACACACACACACACACACACACACCTGCCCGAGGGAAGAATCTAACCTCCGACACGAATGACCGCGAGATCCGTAACGAGACACAGAACCTACAGCTATTAACGCGCGGATGGCGACGAAGTCTGACATATGTATAATTGCAATCCTCTGTTGTAGCCTTAGTCTGAAACTGGCTCTCACTGATACGAATCCTGCTATCACATGGTGTAAACGGTGACAGTGATGTAGCTTCCAACTGTTAGTGCAGTGATCGGAGGAGCCGTTACGATACCTCCATTGCAAAAGAACTGCTAAATGCAGAGGTTGGGTATGGGCTAAGAAATTCAAATGTTTGTGATTCTATCGGACCAAACTGCGTGGTTATCAGTCCGTAGTTTACAAACTACTTAAACCTAGGTAAACTAACCTAAGGACAAACACACACACCCATGCCCCAGGGAGGACTCGAACCTCCACGGCGAGCAACCGCGCGCTCTGCAGCGAGACGCTTTAGACCGCTCAGCTACTCCACCGTGGCGGGGTAAGAAAGGGTTGTAGCCTTTCCCCAATGTTTTTCAATCTGTTCCCTGAGCATGCTGTGAAGGAATGCAAGGAGAAATTTTGAGAGAGACAAAAGTTGAGGGAGAAGATATAAAAACTTTGCGGATTGCCGTAGACACAGTAATTCTGCCCGACCTGGAAGAACAATTAAATAGAATTCAAATGTTCAAATGTTTGTATAGCTTATGGGACTTAACTACGGGGTCATCAGTCCCTAAACTTACAAACTACTTATGAGCTACTTACGAACTAGGACGGCACAAATATCCATGCCCGAGGGGGGATTCGAACCCCCGACCGTAGTGGCCGTGCTGACAGTGACTGGAGCGCCTCAGTCACCTCGGCCACCGCGGCCGGCTAAATAGAATTAACAGTGTCTTAAAAGTTGTTATAAGAGGAACATTAATAAGAGTGAAATGGAATGTAGTGGCAGAAAATCATGCGATGCTGAAGGAATTAGATTAGGTATTGAGGCAATAAAAGGAGAAGATTAGTTTTGTTATTTGTGTAGCAAAGTAACTTCTGATGGACGAAGTAAAGAAGATACAAAATGGCTTTAGCGAGAAAAGAAGCGAAATTTCATGACTTAGTTTGAATGTTAGTAAGTATTTTCTGAAAGCATTTGTCTGGAGTGTAGTATTCTATAGGAGTGAATCGTGGACGATAAAGAGTTCAGGCCGCGTTGGAGGAGCCGAGCGGTCTAAGGCGTCTCGCTGCGCAGAGCACGGTTGCTCGCCGTCGGAGATTCGAGTGTTTGTATGTGTGTGTTGTCCTTAGGTTAGTTTGTAAGCTACGGACTGATGACCACGCAGTCTGGCCCGATAGATTTACAAACATTTGAACATTTTTGAAATAGTTAAGACAAAAACATGATAGAAGCATTGTTAGTTTGATTTTTCTTGTCTTTCCACAGTTTCTTTTTTATATTATAATGTTGATTTTAATGTAAACCGTCTATGCAGGAGAATAGCACATAGCACGTGCCTAGTGGCGCTAGTGGTGAAATGAAGAAAAAAATTTAAAAATAAAAAAAAGTATATTTAATTAAAAACGCCAAAAGGGTATAGCTGCAAAGAAAACAACCTGAAGTCACCAATCAGCACTAAATGTAATCCACCATTCACGAAATATTGCCACTCATGATGAATTCCAAACATAGGCGAAATGCGTATGACAATATGACTCCTTCGTTATTCAGTTGCGTAGACGGTTATATAAATATCCACATTATAACATGATAGAAGCTTTTAAAAAGTGGTCCTACAAATTAATGCTGAAGATAAGATGGGCAGATCACGTAACTAATGAGGAGGTGGTCAACAGAATTGAGGAGTATATGAGTTCATGTCATATCATCAGAGAAGAGATAGGCTGGTGGGACACATTCTGCGACATCGTCAACTTAATATTATAAGGAAGTCCTGTATTGCCAGGCGCCGTGGTCCAGTGCGCCCGGTCAGAGGGCTAAAGGCACTCTGCAATTAAGATGCTGACCCAAATACACAATGAACAATCAAGAACGATATGAACAACCGACTGCAAAGCATAGACCTACCTCAGGGAAAAAAGTTTGAAAGCGTGTTCCTGGTAACGGTTTGGAATCCCTGGCTCAGCACAAATTTTATTTCAGCACCTCCCGTTGCATTCATTTCTTGAAATCGATGTCCATTGTTGGATAAACATATAACCTAAGCCTACTTCTGGAATTTGTTGTGGTATTATGGTCGTGGTGAATACTGCCTCCAATGGAGTCTTTATATAACAATCCCAGTTCCTTTCCCTTTCCACTGTGCATAGCACCCAGTGAATTATTTCGTTTCACCGCGGTTACTTTTTCGGGAAATGAATTTCACTTTCATGGAGTGAGAGGATGGGCGTAACCAAGGATGTATTAGCGGAAGTGATTTTCAAACTTTTCACTGCTGCTGTCGGTGTTGCGTAAATGTGTGAATTTCTGAAGGCAACGACCGCCAGGAAGCTGCCGTCTTTTATTATTTAGAAACACCTGTCAGACAGCGCCGTTACGTAATCCCGCAACCTGACGGCTGCGCGGATTTTAGGTAACTTTCCTCCCGACGCGGCTGAAGGTACACCCTTCGTACGGAGGCGAGCGGCAACATCGGATACGTCGCCCGGCCCGTAGAGCCTACAAATTTCCATTTAACCGTCGAGAGTCTTGACGGCAGCGGGTGAGAAGAGGCCGCCATCTTTTGTTATTTAGAAACACCTATTAGGTAGCGCTGTTTGTTATGAAAAGCCGCAGAGCGGGGCGGCCGCGTGAATGGACGGGCCCGGCAGTAACAATAACACTTGTTGTTGCGCGCACAATGGCTGCGGAGGCTCTTTGTTTTCTTCCGCGAACGCCGTAGCCTCTGCCACTTGGCGACGCCGCCGACGCCGACGCCACCGCTGCCTCCGCCTTTGTTCGGCCGGGTGACTGCCTTGGGCGGCTGCTCCGTCGTCCGAGGAAGGGGTGGGGGGTTGTTGGAATTGGGGGGGGGGGTGCGGGGGGCGCTCGAATTTGAAGGCTGCGCGCCGTCGGCGTCGCTGGTCCTCGCCTCGAAAGCCCGGTTCCCCTCCTCCTCGGGCACATTGTAAACACGCAACTGATGGCCTCTCCCCCTAGCCAGGCCTGAATATCACCGAGAAAAAGGAAGGGGTGGTACAAGTGGCCTTCGCTGTCACCGCGACGGCGCCCGTGGACCATTGTGTACGGGTTTGTCACCTAATTTTCTCAGACAAGGCCGTCAAAGGCAGGCCCCTCGTTACTGTCCCCCTTTTTGAAAGATAAATTATCGTTTCCAGCTCCACTGCCTCTTCGGAAGCTGTAATCAGATTAACACTCTGGAGCTTTTAACATTGTTTGTTTCCAGGAATCCCTCTTCAATAAATGGACTTTTCGGGAGTTTGTTTAAGGGACTCTGGAATAATAACGAGAAAGCTGTAAAAAAGGTAAGTCCTTTATTATTTAGAAAGGGGTCGTCATAACTGTTAATACCTTTATCCCGTTGTTAGACAAGAAGATTAATGCGTTCACCAAAAACTTGACAGCGGAAACCTGATTGCTCCCACGCGTCCACGTTTTCGTTTGAAGCGGCGGTGGTATTACTTAACGGTTAGTAAACTCACCAGAAGCTCAAAAGCAACAGCCAAATGATTTAGATATCTGCCTGGTGCAAAATGGCAATTGACCCTTATTAATAAGTAGTGTGATGTCATCTGTATGACCACTATTATAATAATAATAATTTCGGTTGGCTCATTCGCCTGGTGCAAGTCTTTTGGACGCCACTTCGGCGACTTGCGTGCCCTTAGCCTACCTCTGTTACCCAACCGGGTAAAGGGGACCTACAGCTTAACGTGGAAACCGAAGCACTGGCGACTGCTCACATCGTTGAGAGGTGAAGGATGGGTTAAAGCACGGACTGAAAAAAATCCAAGGTCGGACCGGGTTTCAAACCCGCAACCCTTCGGTTTCCTGTAGAACACTTTACCCCAAGACCACCGGGCCCGACATATGACCACTAAAAGTAAGCTAGTGAACTGTCCTCGAGCGTTACATTGACATATTGAGGTATTAGGTTATTTAATTTATAATATTTATTGTAACATGTGTTGAATGTACAAACTGTATTACTGCAACCGTGGAGGAGGAGGCCAAAACCACAAAGAAGAATGAAGTGGATAGATAATGTATGGTTGCTTGCAGAATGATTTTTCCATTCCACAACGGGTTGTGTGCTAATATAAAACTTCCTGCAGTATTAAAAGTATGTTCCAGACTGGGAACGGACTCAGGACTATTGTCTTTAATGCGCAAATGCTCCAACAACATTTATCTTCTTTCATCGATAGTTCGGTTTCTTGTAGACATGGGGTCGAGTTAGTTGTACGGTGTTGTGTTAGTATTTGGTTCAGCTGTTCCTATTTTTTAACCTTTATTTTGTATCTATTCATTTGCTTATTTTTAAGGAGGTTGGCAACCCCCTCAATGTTCTGAGCTACCACGCCGCTGCCGAATGAGTTTCTTGTACACGCCCCACAACTTTAGTTTTTATGGGCGGAGTGTTAAAATTCCTTACAGCTACATGATTATTCTGCAATTTGAACTGCTCTGGAACATCTTGTATGGCATGATCACTAATAATAATATTTTCATTTATTTTCTTTCATTTACACCGGTTTAGAGATAAATTAGCATTTATCTTCCAATACTACATATACATAACATTAAAAATTTATTCTACGGAACGTGGTGTGGTTATTTCTTCTCTGCATACAACACTTCAGTATTACACATTCTTCAAATGATAGTTGACATTCTGAAATCTTGGTAGAGAGAATTCATCGTATAGAGTAGATGAATTTCGGCGGGGTACGAGACGTTACACCCTCGAAATTCGTTATCGTTTTCGAAATCGAACACTTAACGCATTCTTCATCCAAGAAAAGAGGGAGAAATAACAAATTGGTATGTCCAGATGAAGCAAAATCCGAATGCACAGAGGAGCAGCGTATACTGTGTAGAAAATATTGAGGCCTTTCGAACAGATCTAGTGTTTCTTCATTTCGACTGCATGTCTAAAATGGTGTGAAAGTGTCATTAATTTACCCGTAAATGCATAAAAACAGTCATCGCATAATAAATAAATAAACAATAAAATAGAAAAATAAAAAATAAAATGGAATACAAAAGAAAAGTAATTGAATTACTTACAAGCAAAATGTATTTAAAAATGTCATTGACTTAGTCTTTAGTACTGAAACTGAAATGCAGCTGTTATTCGGAGTTAAACATCCGGAGTTCTTTTAACACCTTTGCGCATCGAGACACATGAATCTAGAATGCATACATCGATAGTGATGTGACTGAAAAATTATCTTTCCGTCAAAAATTTATCTGTGATTTGTAGATGACCTAAGCGCTGTAAATAAAGTACTATAATTAATACAAGTACTTACTTTTAATTCGTCAGTATCAGAAGTTTTCAGTATGGTGATAGTGGCGACTTAAAGGAAACAATAAAAATAGGTACATAATGATCAGTAATATAACTGCAAGACATAAAGCATTGTGGTGTGAACAGGGATAAACTGTTATTTATAACTTTAAAAACAATATTTATTCAGGTAAAGTTTTTTGATCGGTTGCTGGATTCCGAGGCTGTGTGTGTGTGTGTGTGTGTGTGTGAGAGAGAGAGAGAGAGAGAGAGAGAGAGAGAGAGAGAGAGAGAGAGAGAGAGTGGAAGGCAGGATGGGAGGGGGGGATGTGGTCAATTTCTTAACATAGAATTTTAATCATTTAACTATTTAGATAGAAAGAGAGTACACTACTCCACACAGAGTTATTCGGACAATGATCTACAATCTACTTTGATTGAAATACATTCGCGTGACAAATTTCTGTTGTTCGTAATTTCAGTTTATCTTAACAACTTAAACAAAGTCGTGCAGAATTGGAAAATATTTCATTTTGACAAATTAATAGGATTATATACGTAAAAGTATCCAATTAATTTTGAAAAATATATGAGCCCCCTACAGAAAAAAATCTTCGGTATGAAAGAGTTACACACTGAACTTAAAAATTAACATTGAAGTAATAACAGTCCACAATCTTTTTACCTCATATGTAAAATTAACGGCTGTACATCCAAATTATAGCGTATAGTCAAACTATTACAAGTGGTTGCATACACCATCTCCACATTGGCTATACTTCCAAGAATCGGTAATACAATGTAGATAACGGATTGTTTCTTCTACTAATAGTAATACTTATAGATGCAGTCATTTTATTGAAACTGCAAATTGGTGAATCAGTAATTTGTCTTGTTTAGTATTTATACAGAAGAACCACGGTCATTTGTTAATTATTCTGTTTTTACGAGCACGTGCTTCAGCTACATGGGAGTTTATAGATCAGTAGAATACACAGGTCTGTACATGATTATTTACGTTTAGATACATCATATTGTTCTAAAGAGTATTTCAGATTTGCCCAAATGCAAGTTACACATCCGAGATCATGTTCGTAACAGTAGGGCGGAAGATATTTGCAGAAGGTGAACAGAAGTAAGTCACAATATTTATTAATCGCGACAGATCTTGATTTTGGTCAGTATGCGGCCATTGTCAATGCTTGGAAGTAGATTAAAGATGACAAATGTTTGCAATATTCACTGATATTGGTCACACAGTGACTGAAATCTAAATCTTCCACAACACTGACATGCTTGCGACTCAGTGCTCTACATCTTCTACATATTTAAAACAGTCGCTCTGCGCTGTTATTTCGACACTGAATCGATCTTGGCAAGATATTTCCTAACACCCACGATTAACTCTAATGAGAATCTCATCCGCGATAATGCCAATACAATCTTTACGCAATGCAAGCAATCAGATCCAAGTGTTTCATTTAAATGAAACGGCCATTTGAAAACCCCTTGAGTACACAGCCAGAGCTCAAACTCTGGAGCCTGCTTGGTTTGAAATGAATGGTTATTTAAGCCTCTGAGCATCAGTAAGAGATCTCGTTACCGCCTGTGCTGCGTAAATTTTGATATCCCTCTCCCCACTGTCCACAGGTTTCCAATTACGGTTCTCGCAGCGCTTTCATCAGTCTGAAGTTTTTCGTTTCCACGGCACAGTGTTATCAACTACTTTTAAACTCATTTCTCTCATTTCTTCAGTTCTTTACACTACTCGTCGATTTTCATAGAACATCTAGTCCAAATTACTTTGTGGTGCAAATCACACATGATACGCCGAGGAAATTGTTATTGCCAAAAGGAATACAGACACGAACAACATGTGTTTGCCATATGGCATTAATTTATTTAATTGATAACTTCAGTAAAGAAGCTTAGTAAATCGTTATCATTAAACGGTGTAGGTTTCCCTATTATTAAAAACACCGTCTCTATCGCAAAATTAAAAAAAAAAGTAAGTTGGGTTGAGAGGAAAAAATTGGTTCATTACCTTGTTTCCGACTTCATTAGCATTTAAGCACTACATTATATAAGCTTCTACCATCTGTTCGTGTGACCTCATTGTCGACTGCGTTTCACTCCCATACAATGATATACTCCAGACAAATGCTTTCAGAAAGGAATTTCTAAAATTAAAATTAACATCGGATGTTAACAAATTTCGCTTCTTTAGAAAAGCTTATCTTCCCTTAGCCATTCTGAATTTTACATTTCCTTTACTTCGGCCATAGGAAGTTATTTTGCTACCCAAATAATAAAACTCATCTATACTACTACGTTTCATTATCTAATTTAGCTCCTTCAGCATCGACTGCTTTTCTGACACTACATTCAATTACTTTTGTTTTACTGTTCATAATTGGCTTATACCTTCCTTCCAAGACACTGTCCATTCTGTTTAATTTCTCTCCCTGGTCCTGACAGAATTACTATGTCATTAGCAATGGCCGAGGGTTTTCGTTTCTTCTCCATCAACTATAATTTATTCTCCAAATTTCTCCTTGCATTTATTCACAGCTTGCTCAATGTACGGATTGTTCAACCCTGTCTTACTGTTTTCCCAACCACTCCGACCTTTTCATGCCCTTCGACTATATTAACTTCTGTCTAAGTTTTGTACAAGTTGAATATAACTCTTGGCTCCCTATATTTTACCACTGCTACTTTCAATATTTGAAAGAGTGTATTCAACATTGTCAAAAGATTTCTTCAGATCTACAAATCTAAGAACTTTGGTTTCCGTTTTCTTAACCTATCCTCTAAGACACGTCGTAATGTATTGTCTCGATGTTCCTACATTATTCCTTAATCCAAGCTGATCTTCCGCATTGTCGGGTTCCACCAGTTTTTCAATATGTCTGTATATAATTTGTGTTAGTATTTTGCAACCATGACTTATTAAACCGATAGTTCTGTAATTTTCACATTTGTCTGCACTTGCTTTCTTAGAATTAGGGTTACTATATTGTTCGCTACGGTCGGGTTTTCGAATCCCCCCCCCCCTCGGGCATGGATGCTTTTGTCGTCTTTAGTATAAGGTAGTACAGAAGTAGTTTGTAAGTTCACGGACTGATTATCCAACAGTTAAGTCCCTTAAGCTTAACAACCATTTGAACATTACTATTAGAGACGAAGGGCATGAAAGGACGCAGAGGTTGGGAAGGGAGTAAGACAGGGTTGTAGACTTTCCACAATGTTGTTCAATATGTACATTAAGCAATCTGTGAAGGAATTCAAGGAGAAATTTGGAGAGGGAATTAAAGTTTAGGGAGAAGAAGTAAAACCTTTACGGTTTGCCGATGACATAGTAATCCCGTCAGAGACCGCATCGGATCTAGAAGAGCAACTGAATGGCATGGGCAGTGTCTCGAGAGGAGGGTATAAGATGAACATTAACAAGGGTAAAACAAGGATAATGGATCGTAGCGTCAGTAAATCAGGCGATGCTGAACGAATTTCATTAGGTAAGGACGCAATAAAAGTAGTAGATGAGTTTTGTTATTTGGGTAGCAAAATAACTTCTGACGGCCGAAGTAGAGAAGATATAAAACGCAGAATGGATATGGGAAGAAAAGAGTTTCTGACGAAGAGTAACATGTTAACATACCACATTAATTTAAATGTTGGGAAGTCCTTTCTGAAATCATTTGTATGGAGTGTAGTATTGTGTGGGAAAAAAAGGAGGGCGATAAGGAACTCCGAAAAAAGATGATAGAAGCTTTTGAAATGTGTTGCTACGGACGAATGACGAAAATTAGATGGGAAGATCACGTAACTAGTAAGGAGGTGCTTAACCGAATTGGGGGGAAAAGGGGTTTCTGGCTCTCCTTACTAAGAGAATGGATAGATTGGTGGGATACATACTGAGACATCAGGGAATCGTCAACTTATCATTAGAAGGAAATGTGTGAGGTAAAAATCGTAGAGACAGAGGGACAAATACAGTAAAATGATTCAAAAGGATGTAGGTTGTCGAACTTATTCTCAGATGAAGAGACTTGCACAACAGAGGGTAGCGGAGAGAACTGCATCTAACCAGTCTGCGGACTGGAGACTACAACATATTCTCCTTGAAGTCGAAGGGTTTTTCCCCTATTTCATACATCTTGCATACCAGGTGGAACAAGTTCCTCGTGACTGGCTATCCAAACTATATCAGCGATTCAGATTGAATATAATCTACTATAGGGGCCTTGTTTCTACTGAAATTATTTATTGATCTTCAACTTCTTCTCGCGGTATTGTATATCATCTTCCTCTACTACGTCTTCCAGTTAATTTTTCTTCTTACAGGCTCTCTATGCTTTCCTTCTGACTTTCAGCAATCCCTTTGCTTAGTACTAGTTTTCCATCTGAGTTCTTAATATTGATTCAACTGATTTTCTGGCCTCCAGATGTCCCTTTTATTATCCTGTAATATGTCTTATCCCTAGTCATACATTCTAACACGGTCTTGTATTTCTCCCATAGCCATTCCTGCTTAGCCTCTCTGCACTCCCTGTCAACGTCATTTTACAGATGTCTGTACTTCCTTTTGCCTGCTTCACTAGCTGCAGGATATGAGCAAGAAATATGGTGCTGCAGAAGAGAGAGGTATGAGTTTCATTCCGATTGATGATGAACTTGCTTTAGCTGCAGCCGACCGTGCAACATATGATTCAAAATCTACATCCAGAGCTGGAGTTGTAGCACCGTAATTGTCTCTCTGTTGGTCAAAACATTTAGCGGCATATTATACACCAGTAGCCTACTAGATTCGTAATCTGCACCAAATTCACCACAGTTTAGGCTACAAAGCTGTGGTTTTGTCCTCAGCTTTTATGGCTTACACGGTAATTGGTGACGTGTGGGCACGGTATATTCCTCGCACGTGAATGCACAGAACTTCGCATTATGTGTTATTATGGGATCTAATCCCGCATACGTTGTGCAAGAACATCCACATCACTCTGCTTCTGTGTTTTTGTGATGCCGTTACACAAGATCCTGCAAACTTGGTCCGACTTTCTTCCTGGAAATGACACCTTACGTGCTTGTTAGGTCTACAGCAGCATCCTGCGGGTCGCGACCCCCTCGATTGGGGGGTCGCCGTCACAGGGGGGGGGGGGGGGAATAAAATAAATAGGGGATCAATAACGCAAAAATCTATACCTAAGTGAAATTTATTTAATGTTAAAATTAACATTAATTACGAACTGAATGATACACCAAGTCATTCTGAAAAAATAAAAATCGTCTATATAATGGGCACTTTCTCATTGAGCATAGTTCGCGTACGCGTCTTGTCTGAAAGTGAGACTCTGATTAAGCAAAATGTATTTTTCTGTTGGAAATCATGTAAAAAAAATGGTAGAATGTGATCAATTCTGAAAAATACATAAAAAACTTTGGCGAACCATTTAATAGAAAGCAGTTTCATACAACATAGTTTTGTTATAATTCGGAAGGGGGGCCGTCCCCACAATATTTTTATTTAGAAGGGGGTCGCCAGAATAGAATATTTGGAAAGGGGTTGCATATACGAAAAGGTTGAAAAACGCCGACCTTCAGTAACAGCTACACTTTATAAAGACCTCGTCGTGCAACACGTGATTACTGCTTTACAAGAATGTTTGTAAAGTTAAGGGACAAAACTGTTGAGATAATTGGTCTCTTTACTTCCAAACTACTTAACCTAACTTAAAATAACTTACGTTAAGATTAACACACACACGCATGCCCGAAGAGAGGTTTCAACGTAACGCGCCGCAGCGATCCGTAGTAGTGATTGAAATCCAGCAATGTGGGATCCCGCAATCCAGCGGGACCCGCCATAATTTTAGGAACTTCGGGATCTCGCAACAGCCTGCGTATTGTCAAGTGGATCCGCAAGCATAAAATCGGATAAATACTTCCAAATTTGCCGCCTTAAATTAACTTCGCAGCGCGTTGTCTTAAATTCGGAAAGCGTTCCGCGATGTGAGTTGCCGTGACGTTGTCCGTTCAGTCCTTTGACTTATTTTGAACTGAACGCACATGCATACAATGTGCAAAGTGAATGATGACAGTTCAGAGGTGGGAGCGGAAAGCGGGGAAAATTAGGATGCGTGTCTGCTGCTAGCGCGCTGCTTGCTGCCAGCCGGCACGGCACGGCGAACATGCCTCAATACGCAAGAGTCCTACCGGCACATTTAACTTGCAGTTATTTGCAAACGTGTGTTTTTGTTCTGAAGTCGATCCGCAACACAAAGTAAGTATAATGCTTCTTTTCTTGTCATTGAATTACTGTTTCTAATCTTATTTAGAGAGAATTTTATGGTGTTACAGTGTTTTTATAAATGAGTAGCCCAGAGGCACAAGCCGCTTGCATGATAAGCGAAACTGAAATAATCGTGAAAAACCCGTCCCATCCAAATTATTAAAGTTAAATCTTTGCGGGATTCCACTGGCTTGAAGAAAATCCAGAAAAAAACCTGCCGGATTGTAAACAGAGCTGGATTGCAATCCCTAATCCGTAGTCGCCGTAGACCGCATTGACATACCCGCGCAGCAGGCTTTTCAAAAGCGGAACTGTGTCTACCACCATTTTCATGCAAGTTGAGGCGACACCACTGCACGCGAAATGGCCGCGTGGTTTAAGGCGTCATGCCGCCGGTCACCATGTATGTAAAAGTTGTTCCGTATCGACTTTTCTCTCAGATAGGAAGTTACCCTCACCTGCTGGTCTGCTGTCCTTGGACCATAAAGGCTTCGGACTTCTTCTGAAGGCAGGTGTTTCGTCGCGTCATTGAAGATTCATTAATTGAAAAGAGGGCAGTAGGAAAGTTACAAAACAAGTAGGCAGAAGTGTGGTGAAATCTGTATTAATAAAGATATGACGAAATTGAGGTAGCTCTGTTGCATGTTTAATATTGTGTCACAAATAAGACTATTTTGCCACAAAACCACCTTGCTGTAGGGCAAGGAATTACTAACGACAGTAAAGGAAAAAAGCATATTTTATACGGATACATTTGCAGTCCCTACAGAGAGCGGCGAGTGGTTGAAACAAGGAGAATTTTGCTAGCCATAAAGTCGTAATACTATAACCAGAGAGCAGGGGCCAAACGGCCAAGCTTACGTCACTATAAACTGAATTGTAAGTGTACCGGATGTCTCCACTCGCCCATCATTGTAACAGACGCGGACGGTCCTCAGAGTCACACATTACTAATACGGCGGTAACTTCAGCCCTAGATTGTCCGCGAGTTGGATACTTCGAAACTCTGCAACCGAATCGCGGTGCGTGGCTGTTCGCCTGGCACGGCCACGCAGTGTGCTTCCGCTGTTCTAAAATAGCCGACCTTACAGGTAGGGGAGAGAAACCGTTGGGGAATCTTAGCCCTTGTGGGTGGCACTGTGTCTCGGACACCCGGTTTGGGTCACCTGATTTGAGCGCGGGACAATGCTGTTATGCCTCCGTCACGGCGTGGCTTCGGCTTCCTTTAAATTTAACGTCTATAGTAAATTCTCCATTTTGTGCAATTTTTACATTAACCAAACGGGTAATGTATAAATTATTCTGTCCCATTCGACTATCCTCTACCTAAGCACCTTGGTAGGTGAAAATTAATAGATCATCCTAAATTATTGCAGACAGATTTAAAAAAGCCAAGATCGTTGATCATCAATTTTTATTTAAGACGATCGCTTTCGCTGAACTATGTAAGCATCATCTGGTCCAATAAAATCATTTTACAAGGCCATATTCTTGTAATGGCAATCAGTTGTTACATAACATAATTATCACAGTGAGTGACAATAGCAAACTATTGCTATTGTCACTCACTGTGATAATTATGTTTTATTATAATGACATACTGCACCTATACACTGTTAATTACGTTATGTAACAACTGATTCACATTACAAGATTATGGCCTTGTAAAATAATTTTATTGGACCAGATTATGCTGACATAGTACAGCGAAACCGGTCGTCTTAAATAAAAATTGATGATCATCGATCTTGGCTTTTTTATATTTTTCAACAATATCATAATTGGATCGCCTCCTAGAACATAAACCAACTCGTTCTAAATTAGTTTATTTAATTCTGATGCTTTTTAATTAAAGATCCGTCCGGTCTGTTATTGGCATCCAGGAGTTCGTAATTTTTCTGGAAACTCGAATCTGTGGTCGGAATAACATAATTAATTTTATTTTGCTTTGTTTCTCGGTAATGGCAGAGCCGTTGCGGTCGCGCATTGTGCGTTATAATGCCGCCTGTGGTTCGTGTCCTTCGCTTATGGGTGCGTGTGCCGTCCTCAGTGTAAGCGAACATTTGAGAACGGCTATCAAAATGGTCTTCAAGTGTCGGATACAGAGGAGACCCGATGCAGCTGCTGGCTTTCGGCGTAGAGTCGATATCTGGCCCCCAGACCGTGTGGCCACCCCTCGGCACGGCGACAGGTGTTCCGGTGGTAATAAGCGCGAGCCGCCGTGCCCGGCCGGCCGGCGGTCGCGGCTCCCCTGGCGGGGCGGCAGCCTGCGACACGCGATGCCTCTCACACGGGGCTTGTCGCCTCCGCCTTCTCCCCTTATCATACACGGCTCCTTACTTAGCGCGCACACCACGCTGCGGCAACCCGCGCACCGCGCGACACAGCCGGACCACCTGCTGTCCTTGCCTCCTACATACACACACACACATACTCCTCTCCTGCTGACTGAAAATGTTCCGGTGCGAATGCGTCGGATCCCACGCCGCTCAGTGGACAGTAGCAAGTACACTCATTACGACAAGTAAACGAAAAGGACGCACCACTTACGAGTTAACGCGATTTCAAATTGTTACCCATACTGTCATCGACAGAAAATTAAAAATTGAAAGGGATTTTTTTAATTCTTTGGTTCTTCAGGGATTAGAGCCCACTTATAAGAAATTCATGAACGAGATAATTACGTAGGCTTCCGCGGCCGGAGTCAGATGACAAAAGTTTTCTGGGTTTTGTACCGCGTCATGATGTAAGAAGGCTATTACTTAAATAACCGACGTTTCGGCCAACGTTACAGTGGACTTCATGAGTTACCCAGATGAAGGTTTACAACTCAAATAGTGGCAACCAAGCCCGGTGCAAGCCCAAAATACTAAATATTTATGGATTTTTTTTTTTTACAGAAATATGTTGTAAATTTCAGCAATCAATGGCAATTTTGTACTTTTCAGATCTACCTAGGGACCATCATGAGAATAGTCACACTGTGCCCAAAATCGATGTAGATCTGGACAATAAAATAAAAAATTGCAACTGATTGCTGACATTCTCTACAGATTTGTACAAAATAGTCGCTGGGTACCATCTCAAAAATAGTCAAACGTGACTGAGGAAATCTAGCTAATTTCAATAAGCCTTGTGAATTTACAAAAATGTTCAAATGTGTGTGAAACCTTATGGGACTTAACTGCTACAGTCACCAGTCTCTAAGCTTACAAAACACTCAACCCAATTTATTTTAAGGCCAAACACACACACACATACACCCATGCCCGAGGGAGGACTCGAACTTCCGCCGGGACCAGCTGCACTGTCAATGACTGTAGCGCCTTATACCGCTCGGCTAATCCAGCGTGGCAGGAACTTACAGTTGACGCAAATAAACATTTTTTAAATGATTGTGAACAGATAATGTATTCAACGGTAAACATTATACAGCAAATAACTTTTGGCAAAGTGATAGTGTGCGATTAGTATTGTCAAACAAAAGATCCGGTCAGGGTTTAATTGTTGTACATGCGGGCGCAGACAGGTGTTTCATGGCTGAAAAACGAAACCGTCCGACTATCATCCAAAAACGGTTACCAAAAATTAAAATAAATACATCGAAACCCAACTTATGCCACGCTTTCTATCAATGTCTTTATCCCGGCATATTTACCCATTAGGAATACTGCTTGCCATTGTAGGTGTTAGACACGATTGACTGTAGTAATGTTCAACGATTTTGTTCCATAAAGCTGGAAGAATAAACTCTCGGATATTGCCATTGATCAGCTTAGCAAAACTGCTTCAGGCTTAACACATAATGGCAGTATCGAACATTGCATTCGAATTTCCAAATTAGATTTCGCCGTCTGCAAAATTAGTCGTGAGTTACCTAACGCCGCGTAACAGGCTGGCAGCACTCCATTCGAATACTGACTAATTGGCCAGACTGTTTCCTCTCTGTTTCTCCGGGGTAAACACGACGGTGCTGCAGTGCTACGGTGCTACGATGTCGAGGAAGAAATTAGTCCCCTCTCCCATTGTTCAAAGGGGTGGCCGGCAGGTCGTCGAGGCGCCATGCCACAGTTACCGTAGCCGCTCCCTCCGAGATTTGGTTTCGAACTCCCTCTTGGGCATGAATGTTGAGTTTGTCCTAAGAAAAGAAAAATAAAGCGGGGAGGGGCGTCTGATTTGCCGCCCTTCGGAAAGTGCCGCCCTGTGCGGCCGCACGTTTCGCACTTGCCTTGCGCCGGCCCTGGTGGCAACTAATTTGTTGACATTTGATACGAAAGAGTTACGTGTTTGCAGCTGATACTACCCTTCAAAGTAGTCACCAGCACCACATATCTATGCGTTGACCTGGCGAGGATGGAAACCACAAAGGCAGGGGTTTTGAGGCGTACTGTACTGCGAACTGGCTTCGTGCACTGCACAACAGGTTGTGGTAAGCTCCGTTAGTCACAGATAGGGAGTAGCCAATATGACGGGAAACCCGTTAGGTTAATGCATGCTCTGTGAGTACTGCAGTTCTACCCTTGCCGGGGGCTGTTTCATCGTGGCGATCGTCCCGACCCGGAGTCGTGAAGTCGCCACCAGAGTAAGCCGCACATTGGTCAGAAATCCCGAAAAGCTGTCAAAAATTCGGAAAAAAAAACTTATTTTTCAGGTAGATTCAGAGGTTGGAATAGTGGTACGTCTAGCATGTATTACGACAGTAAACAAAGAAGAATCATCAAAATTACTAAACATTTTCGTGGCCTTATGGATTTATTATGGAAACACAACGTTTCGTCCCCGACTGCGGAGGACATTTCCAATGGGGATCGCTAGTAGCTAGTAGCGAGCCAGGGTGTGCATCGGACATTCAAAAGTGCCACGACCCCCCTGAAAATGTCCTCCGCAGTCGGTGACGAAACGTTGGGTTTCCATAAAAAATCTATAAGACCACAGCTTAATAGCCTGGAAATTTTTAGTAATTTTGACCATTCCGGCCTTGAAAGATTATATTTTACGAAAAGAAGAATCAACCCTACCTGGCTCAGGAACTCATTCCGTTGGTGAGCATCGGCCCTGCCACATTAACTCATTCTTCACTGGAAGAGGGTAAGTAATTCGGAATTATTATTACTGATGGTGTGTGAAATAATCATGCATAAAAACTGTAATTTTTTTCGTCATCTCATTCCTATATTAAAATAAAAAATAAAAAAAAAAATAAAAAAAATAAAATAAAGGCCGGGTGGTAAGTAGAATTGAAATTGTTCTTTAGACATTTCTTCAAAACATATCAAAAATTAGATGCAACTGACTGCGACTTTCTCCCCGGTTATAAATTTTAAGCAATGAGGCTCGCTTTCATTGCAGGTTTTAGTAATTTTGCTTCCTAATGATGATTTTGACGTTTATTTTCTATAGTACCTATGGATAATAGAGAAGAAATTTTCAAATTTGTGAAATCTGTATTCAGCGAGTAAATTTATGGGCACAGGCAAGGGAAAATTCACATAGCGATAGACATGGAAGAATGTAATAAGAAGAGAAGGTCTCTACACTGTTGTGTGGACAGGAATATGAGGAAGAGACTGACAAAATGTTCTATATGGAGTGTGGCTCTATATGGTGCTGATACATGGACAAGGAGAAAACGACGAAAGAAAATTAGAAGCATTTGAGATGTGGACTGGGAGAGGATGTAATGGGGCAAAGTGACTAGACAAAGTGAGAAATGAAGAGGTATAGGGAAGAGTGGGTGAGGAGATATATTTTTTAAAGTTAATAAGAAAGAGTAAACGTAATTAGATTGGCCGTTGCATGAGAAGAGATTGTCTGCTGATGCATGCTATGGATGGAACAGTGAATGGAGAAAGAAGAGGCAAAAGATACCAAATGGCCGCCAGTATAAAGGATAGAAAACAGTTACGAGACAACAAAGAGGGTAGCAAACGGCAGGACTGCTTGGCGAGTTCCATGTGAAGATCTGCTTTTCGGCAGACCACTGCTGATGATTGTTGAGAAAGATGTACCAAAAAATTTTATCACGCAAATATTTTCCCGCAGTCTTAATGATGCAATCGCCACATTATTATAAATGTTCATCGCCGTTTAGTAATGATTCATTACTGTATCCTAATTCTGTATTCCCTGAAATTAAAAAAAAATCGCCATATCTGATCCGCCATTTTGTTTTTCCAAATATTTTCTTCGGAAACGTAATCAGTGGCCAAGAAAACCCGCAAATCCAGAAGTTTTGTAAAATTTTATAACGTTTTCAAATTTTTGCCAGCTTTTCCGGAATTTCAGACTACCGTGCGTCGGTCATTAGCTGCCAGTATCGTCATCCTGACAACCGCAACGATCCGGAGATGGCTGCCGGTTAGTCAAAGGTCGTCAGCACAGTCAACATTGTCTGGAGATGTCCCAGCGTCACTCGGAACAGCCCATTGTCCCATAGCGGCCAGCCAGTTAGCTAGCGATCTCAGTATACTCTGTGGTCAACGAGAAAGACATCTCCAGGGACAAAGCCAGGTCACTATAGTGTTGAGCCAGCTGCGATCGCTAGCTGGCTGGCAGCTCTGGACTGCCCACTATCCTCTTAGGGGCCAGCCAGTCGGCTAGTTATCGCGCTCTCTACTGTCACCGCGTGACCTGCCTGTGTGCCTGGGCCTGTCTTTCTCGTTGGCCACGGTCACACGGTGTGATGACTCGGACGGACTGCGCTGATGCCATGCCTATATACGATGTCCGAACAGGGCACCAGGGTCTACCACACATGCCGGCGACAGCAGACGGCCTGACGCTGCTAATGACATCAGGTTTGCACACGTAACAAGGTTACGGCTGGCAGGCCGCTCTCTCGTCAGAATTGCATGGTAGCCAGCACGATCCGTCCAGTGGAAAACAGCGGGAGTTCTTCGCCACGATTCTGCCAGAAACATAGAGAAGTAGCGTTGAGATATATTTTACTGGCGCTGAAAAGCGTCTCAAAAGAGGCTAGTCTGTCCAATAGTATCACTTTCACCATGTTACTCTGAGATATCAGGAAATGGTAAAATGCTCCCTAAAATATAATTTGACTGTGATTTTTGTCACCTGGTGTGTTTTTCTAGGCATATGTAGCTTGTCCCCACTCTGGCCATTTCTCTGGATTAGTTAATGAGACTACTGCTTCGAAGAATTTCCACATCACAGTTCATTCTTTATTCAGATAATTGTGCAGATGAATCACATAATAAAAATACCTAGCTGATGGGAAAAAGCATAGGAAAAATGTGCCATTAGGTATTTTCATGGGTTGTTACACTTCTGAAACAACTGACTGTCAACAGAAAAAATGTTATCTTCAATGAAATAAGTCAGAGGTTACTTACAGCCAAAATATATTAATTTTCCTTAACAAAGCCGCTAAGTCTACTGACTAGAACCACTACACTATCCATCTACAAAAACCTGATGAAACCAGTGCTCACGTATTCCTACGAAACCTGTACTCTGATAGGAAAAGACACGAACCCACTGTAAGCATTCCGGAGAAGTTTCATCAGCAGAAACATCGGCGCAATTTGGGAAAGTTTGAGGAGGATATACAACCACAAATTTTATGCCATTTACAAAGAACAAGCTGTTAGAAGAATTTTCAAGTAGTCCAGCAGGCTGACGTGGAACTCAGGAGTAGTACTAATGAATTAAATGGAAACTCAACTAGAGGTTTTACAAGAAATAACAGGTGGACAGAGAGGACGTGCACGACAGGAAACTGTATGGAAACACGGAGTCTTTGAAGACCTTCTTTTGTATCCTAACACAGGAAAGAGGAAATGGGTTGTCGGCCAGTCTGCCAGTCCTGAACTGAACGGAGTGTCTACAATAAAAACAAGTAATAGCCATCGACGAGAGATGCGGATTTCGGGACTCGAGGGGATACATGTTCCGGAGTCTTTGGGAACTCATACGCATATGGAAATATATATATATATATATATATATATATATATATATATATATATATATATTGCAGACCATCTACTAATATTACTACACCGAGACTAATCACTTAGAAAAACGGAATGATATATCCGTTGCCACAACAGAAGTCAGTGTTTACGTTCCCTGGGGAAGAGCCTGATACAGCTACCCTTCCTAGCAGCATTCCATGAAAGACCCGAGGATAGTGGCGAACGACACGGATTCGGCGCTCAACTCGTCTGAGAACTCTCTGTTCGATTGAAAAACCAGGGATTTTTAAGGGCCGTGTGGGCGCCCTATTCTTCCTCACGTTTTGGCACCTAGCAAATTCCTTTGGTCACTGATATTTTTAACCAAACTAACTTGTGGCTTACCACCTCTCCGAGTCTTCTAGCGAACCACGTTTCAGTCCGGTCCGCTCTGCCATTCCTTGTGTTTTTGTTCAAACTCCATAGTTGGTAGCAACATTGTTCAGCTCAAAAGCAAACGTATGGTCAGCAACAACAAGTTTTAAGGCAGTTGGCTACGCCTTACGCCCTCTCCAGCGTGGGGAGCTGCTAACTAGCAGTTTTCTTCCTTTATCCTGTTACTCTAGCCTCGTGAAACCATTGGCGTTACTATTCCCAGGGACTTGTATCTATTTTGTTGTGTATATTAAGACGTGAGTGTTGGCAAGCAAGTACTAATGTAAAATCTTACAACAGCGTCTAGACGCTGTATGAAATAATCTCGCATTTCTACGAAAGGAAACGCTTTACCTTGGGACGATGGCTGAAGGTATATGCAGTTCACAAGGTGATTTCTTTATCGTCTACATCCCGTAAGATATATGGGTCCATTTTAGCCTGTTATCGGCGATTCTATTTCTCAGCATGGAGTGCGACCCTTTGGCTTCACACAGCCTCTCAGCTATGTCGACAGAAATGATCAATACATGACACTTCGGAATATATGCTAAAGGAATAGAATAACGCTAGCAGGAACAGGAATAAATCGATGAAGAGGACAAGACTAACTGTGAATTGTAGACTAGCCGAAGAAGAGGAAGGAAAACTGCACAGTTAAACTGTTGTGCTTTTTAGACAATGTTGTCAAACAATATTCAGTATTTCCTGAGGAATGATCCTGCAACGGATCCGAAACGTTCGAAAGATTTTATTATCATGACGCGGCAAATTTTAACGTTAACAATAATGACCGCGAAAGCCTACGTTCGTACATATTATTCACAGTGTCACTAGCAGTGGAAAAGTGCCGGTCCGCTATTTAATTCAATAGCGCCATAGCACTCTGAATCTTTCACGGTAGGCGCCAAACCCTATCAGATTTAGAGAGAAAGTCTTGCCAATTTAATTAACTTCTTTTATCAGAAGTGCTGTAAAAAAATATCCCCGAACTGTGTTCTTTCCATTGCTTTCAAGAGAAAGGTTACATTATTATGCTAAAACTCACCGAAGGCCGTTATTATTTTGAACTGCAAACTTTCTTTTATTACTTCTAGCCGTAATGCCGTTTATGGCAACTTTTGAAATTAAACTCGGTAGGCCTGTGCCTTAACAAACTTGGTGCAAAGTAAGCCACTAGGCTGAGAAATTTGACCGACCGCTGCATTTTTCTTTTTATACTTACTTTCTCCACTTTATTTCATTATCATATATCCTCTGCGGCGGAGTTTCTCAGTACCAGCCGACTGATGCGGAGAGACATAATGGGCGACTCGGCCGAAATGTCTCCATACCGCCGCCTTCTTCGAATCACAGGTTGCGTTAGGGTAGAAAAGGATGAGGGAGGAAAAAAGCGAGAAGAGGAGACAAATTTTACATCAGCCACTAACCCGGAACGATACTGGAAAGTTAAAAGAGTCAGTTAGACCCGGGGGAGTAATTTGTAAGTTTCGGCGACTCGTCGCTGAAATATTCAAAGTGTTTCTCCTAGTTCTTTTTTTCCTTTCTTCTGTTTTTTCCCAGCCCTTTCCCCCTTTTTTCCCCCGCCGGCTCTAGCGTTTCTCGTCCGCGGCTACGCAGTTTATGCCCGAGATAGCGACGGAGAGCCAATTAAGAGATAGCTCCCTGGCCGACCCGTGTCCAAGCCACGATAAACCGAGCCGACGACCTGCCGAGCCTCCCTCCCCCCCTCCCGCCCCCCCACACACACACACACACACACACACACACCACCTGACGCCGCAAGTCTTCCGCACAGCTAGCACGCTGAAGAGAGATTCCAGAAGCGGCCACCGAACCGAGCGCTGAGCATATACACCCCGAACGATGCCTTTCCATGCCAGCGTAGCGTAGCGGACAGAGTCAATTAAAAGTACTCCAGGCTACGCTCATAGAGTAAACTCGTTCCAGCGGACAACAGTCTACGCTAGCCTCATTTTGTGCGTACGTGTGTGTGTGTGTGTGTGTGTGTGTGTTTGTGTGCGCTCGGAAGTACACGTACCGCGAGAGCGCTACTGTTTCCACCCCAGAGAGTGGAGTATTACCCTCATTACAGCTGACGCTCGTTTGAAGTAAATGAGAGTGTAATCGCCGTAGAAAACGGTTACGAGGCTTCAGACGTGTTGCTGCTTATGAGCCGAGCCGAGCCGGGACGGCATATTAGCTTCAGACATCGAGGGCGAGGCGGAACCAGTTTATTTTCTGTCCCGCGCTGTATATTGAACGTGTTGGCGTTAACATTTACGATTATTCTCAACAAACGTGGTTACAGTGTAGGGAGTGCCTTTAAAGTGTCATTTGTGCATCTCATATCGTTGCTTGGAGATGGAAATTACGTTCTAAGTCGTAGTTTGGGAAATAGAGAACGCGTTTTCATTGCTGTTGCATTGTTGGCACATCGATGTGTTTCACAACTTGTTGTAAGCGTCAAATCCTGGAAAAAGTTTCTTGTATTTATTATAGCTGCTAAATCCGGTGTTTCCCGTGTATATATGAATTTTTTCAGTCTTATATTAAAAACGAAAATAAAAACTCCGGAAAGATTTCATCTTCATGTATTCATGAAAACAGCTTAGAAATTGTGAAACAGTAAAACAATGAAATACGGATAATGTAAAAAACTATAAATGCAGTATCCAAAGAAAGAAAAGTAGTAATTAAATACAAATGATGTGTAACATTAATTCAGAACTTTACTATGAAAATTTTTTAAGTAATCTCGTTTTTCTTTTTCTGTCCATTCTACCTTACTATTTGTTCACTAAAGATTTGTTTCCATGCAGTTTAATACTTACGACGTCATACATCCTTGAATATGTGACCCAAAATAGTATAATTTTCCAGATTTGTACAATGTAATATTAGGAAACTGTGTGCGATGAATAAAGAGTGGTTGGATGAAGCCTCGTTAATCACGCGTCGCGTGATCGGAAATTTGTTGTGCCTCATTGTTTACGGTGTCATATATCTTGAGCTAAGTGTCGTAGGTAGTTTTCAACCCCACAGTGATTGTTATCTGATAGTAGGCAGTATGTGTAAGACGTTTAGTTGAAATTGGTCCATTATTTTAGCAGGAGATGAGAAAAAATAGTGCATGATGATTTCATAATCATTGTACTTGTTCTGTAATAGTTTTATGATTGTCACACATTTATTTACTAACTCTTTCATATGATCCCCAAGGCACCATTACTATTTCATGTCACCCCTTTCTCAAATAAAAAAAAAAACAAATAAAAAAAAGTTAATTAATGTTGGTCACATTGTTGCTTACCTTTCTTAGGCATTTACTACAATACATAATAATTTTTCACCAGTTCTTTGTGTACCTGCCTACAGTACGTTTATCTTTAGTCGTTTATGTAATTTTGACGGACATTTCATAAAATCTTAGGCATAACAGTTTAGAATAAACTTTGTAACTGATGATGGCGTAACAGTCGAAATCAAGTTTGTATAAACCAAGAAATATTGTAGAATAATACATCAGTGTTTTAGTGATCATGTATCAAATATTCTACCAAGCAGCATCGGAACATTTAATCAATAAGATTAAATTACAAGGAGTTTTTTTTTTTTTTTTTTTTTTTTTTTTTTTTTTTTTTTAAATACCTACAGAATATAAATTCTAGCCGTGCGAAACCGCTGCGTGCTGTTTGTATCTTATTATGTACGAAATTTGATTCTATATTCGTAAGTTCGAAAGTAAAACTGACGTGTTTCAACTTCAAGTTGTACTGAAGCGATAAGCAAGCGGTACTGCGGACCGCGCGGTGCCACGCGTCGGTGGCTGGCAGCCGCTGGCAGCTTCTATCTGACACGTGAAATGCCAGCCGCCGCCGCCACCGTGTGACATTACGGCGACAGCAAAGGCCAGGCCGTCGCTAGGCTGCGTTCCCCAGCACTCTGCCAACAAACAACGCCCTTTTCGGTCTCTCTATCCTGTACAGCAGCATAAATATCTTGTTTTGCGCGTGTTTCTCTTGACTGGTCGCACACAACTCCAGAAATACCCTAAAAGTGGTAATATCCACTGAATCTCTAAAATTAAATAAATAAAGAAGTAAACATATAATATGGTAAAGGTCGAAGGGCATCAGTGGTTGGGAAGGGAGTAACAGTTGTATTCTTTCCCCAATATTGTCCAATCTTTACATTGAGCAAGCTTTGAAGGACTGCAAGGAGAAATTTGGAGAAACAAAGTTCAGGGAGAAAAAATAAAACATTGTGGTTTGCTGATGACATAGTAATACTTCCAGGGACAGCTCAGGACCTGGATTAGCAGTTGAATGGACAGGGTCTTGAAAAGAGGGTATAATATGAATATTAACAAGAGTACAACAACGGTAATAGAATGTAGTGTCATAAAATCGAGAGATGCTGAAGGAATTAGATTGGGTAATGGGACAGTAAAAGTACTTGTTATACTGGTGTGGTGTCTGTTCTTTCCGACATGTCCGAAAGAAAAGACACTTCACCTGCTTAGCAGCCATATTTCATTTGCAAATTAATGATGAAGGAGACAGAGGTTAAATAAACATAAAGGAAAGGATTTACAGTGGCTGCATTAGGGCATTGAAATGAAACCATGGCGACAAATGAAAATGTGAGCAGTGCTGGAAAAAGAATGCGGGTCTCCTGCTTCGGGCCCACTTGGCTACCCGTGCCACCTCCCGTCCGTCTCAAACTTCCATAAGTCGCACGCTATGGCTGTAGCGCCCCTACCGTCAATGCCTTCTTAAACTCACCATTACGGATTCCCGTGCGAGGTCGAAAGTATGACCGCGTCTATGGTGAAGTGAGTGAAGCTAACGCCTCCTTCGCATGTAATTGATTTGGTGTTTGTTCTTTAGGAGATGTAAATTACGTTATCCTTATGTCTCGAGATCCTGTTTTAATAAAATCTAGCCAATTTGTTACCGTTCTTCCAGTGTACTGTGAAAATGCCATGAATATTCGTCTAGTACTTTCGGCGATTAGCGCGTTAAAAAAAAAAGGACACAGGCAAAGAAAAACAATTTTATATATACATATCCTTCTCTCTCCTGACAGTTGTTGAAAGCAAAGGTTATCAGTAAAAAACGCATGGAAATTCATCTGTTAGCTAGCTGATGTGCCTGATCAACAGGCTGACAGGCTGGTAAACATAAAAGTTATTACTTAAAATAAATTGAATCAGAATATTTGTTTCTTCCAGAGTTCAATTCTATTGAAAGAAATGCTTGTATGTTGCTCCAAAACAACGTTAAAATTGTCCGGAAAAAGTCATGAAAATTCTGCGAGAGTTGTTGTTGCTACTGGCATCAAAAAGATTAATGACAGACCCGACGGTGTTACTCCTTTGTTATAGTGTACAAATTGTTCTACGAGGGGTACCAAACTACACTTTGGTATAAAAGAAAACTTTACTCCTGTTTCACGAATCGCAGGATTCCTTGTTTCCAGAATTCCTGTGGTGACCCTGGGAGACGCATGGACGCGGATTATTATGGAACAGAATCACTTTCTACGCTAGCAGCCGGGCCCTTTGCTCTTGACTAACTTACGTAATCTACGCAGTGTCTCACAGTACAATTCACTGTTAATGATTTGTCCTTGCTCGAGAAATCCGACTTCGGACGTCGAAAAAGACTGCTGATGGTACAACCTTGAATTGTTTAGAGGGAGGTGACGACATTACATTCGCCTCCTCAGATGTCGCACTACGTTATCTCAAAGCGGTATCTTCAAATTTCAACTAGTTAAAATGTTTTGTACCTCTTCATTTGAAGCCCCTCGAAGTTGGCCCCTCTGCAACACCCATAGCACTGTTATACGAATTCTGTTGAAATGTTTGTAAAGCTTGTGGAACTTAACTACGGGATCATCAGTCTCTCAAACTTACAAACTACTTACAAACTTTACTCTAAAGACAACGCAAGCTTCCACGCACGAATGAGGATTCGAAAGTCCGACGGGAAGGCCTCGCGCATCGTAGCACCACCGCCTCATTGCGCCACTCCGCCGCGGCATACGAATTATGATTTATTTTACACTCTGTGAAAATAAACATCATTTAGCAGTCCCTTGAAGCACGTCTAGAGAGGGCATGGTTTGTTTATTTATTTATGTTTGTTGCTAATAATAATAATATGCAATGTAACCCATAACCTTTCACAAAAATTTATCGTAATTTTATACAACAATGTTGTTAATGTTGTTAGTGACTTTGTGTTTTAAAACCAGTGGGAAAATTTTATTAAATTTTAATCCTATATCAAATTCCACAAACTACTAATCTACGTGCTGTAGTGTTATAGTTGTGCCAGTAATGTTACAAACCTACGTTATGTGTCCAGCTCACAGAGTGAAACTCAGTGAGCACTCCCCTGGCACCGGGAATTTTTTCCCACTACGGCCCCCCACAAAAGTTGAACCAACCCCACCACTACTCTATTGACAGCCATTTATTATTGCTTATTTTGTATGGTTCGATAATCGACGATTATATTATCTGGCTCAGTGGTTATTGTAACTTGGCCTGGTCAGACTGGCCTCACTCAAGAGGCTCCTTATCTCTCTGCACACCCACAAAAGGTTAAATATGAGCTCAAGTTACTCTGTTACCCTGTGAGAACTCTTTCCTTTTGGCGTTGATGTCCTGATACTTACTGGGAAACGCAAAAAGCAATTGCCAAGCGCTACAGGTGACAAGGTAGTGGGGCTCGGTTGATCCCACAGAAAGTAGCTTATAATTAACCTAAAACTAATTTCAGGGTAGGCATGAATCCAGTAAGACCGGTGTTGTTTTGTAACTATAACTGAAATATTTACTCTTAGTAGTTACTGCCGGATCAATTTTTTAAAATTAATTAAACCTTCAGTTTGCCCTTCTACCATTTATTCATGAAATGACATTAAAGTCTAACAACTCAAGAAACTGTGAGATACAAAACAGCTGATCAAATGTTAAAATTGGATCTCCTAACAAATGTTAGTTTTTTGTGTAGGCATGCTATTTGAGGGGATGGGGTGGTCAGGGATATTACCTTACTTTTGCATGCAGTAGCTACCTTGCATCTGTTACAGAGACTTGTCTGCTTGAGTACTCGATTGAGTGCATTCAACTAATTGAAAATTGATTCTAATACTGTAGAACTCTTGAAAGAGACATAAAAATTATACAAATTTTATAGCAGCTGCTATATACGGCATACCTTAATCACCATTTTGAATGAAAAATAAAACTCAACATTTTCTTGCACACTGATCGGTTAATATTTGCTATCCTCAGTACCACACACACAAATTTAATCTATAGGATTAACATTTGCTTATTTCGTAAGTCACAAGAGAACCACCACGAAGAAAATCTAAGGATTTCTTCACGTACTTTCAAAACAATTATTTCATTACTACCCACAAAGAAAATAGCATGAAAACACGAAAGGTGTATACTTAACATGAGAAACCAACACGTGGCTGGAATTTTCAAAGTACAACAGAAGGAATCAAAATTCACGCGAATACGACTTACGCCAACTGTGATGACTTATTAATCAAGTTGCATGCACAACATGACAGAAATTTCATACGTTTCCGCTTTTTGTTACACTTCATCGGCAGATGGACAGCACGACCTCTTCCACCCCTGAGCATGTTCTCAGCCCCTTGTCCCGGCGCCAACCGAACCAGACTTCCCGCTTAGTATTCTCATTTGTCGGCCACGCCGCTTTCTAACAGCTGACTCCCCATTTCGCGTGCAAGATGCGACTATCGAAATTTTTCCACCAACGACTTCGCACTCAAATAGACATCTCTCTCAGCAACTTCAGTACCAGATCTCTGCTAGTTCACCTTACCTTCATAGTCCAGCATGCCCTTATATCAGTACAGGAGCGGATGGAACGGAATGGAAGCATGGCCTACTAACCAAATAAACTTAAACACTGGCCCATCCTTGTATCCACGGGTTTCTACAGTGATACAACTAATTACGGGTTACCTCTTGACGCCATACCACAGTCTAACATATACAGTCACGACACTCCCACAGATTTTTGTTATACGCTGCGATAGCAGCGCTCCAAGCGGCCGGCAAGCTACGTTTCTGAATACGATAGTTGATGAGTGCGAATAGTATCGTTTAGATTAACTTCAGTATACTTTTTACATTAGGGAACGTAAGCAGTGCCTTATAAATAGGTAATAATTTAAAAATAGCTCCTCATTTGTCTTTCTTAGGTTTCATAAGATCCCTGATAAGGTACGAAACGGTATATTATAGGACAGTTAATTTACAATCATCCTGTAACATACAGGCTTTAAATGAGTAATTTCATTTTCTATTAAAAATAAAAATGCTTCGGAAACACTAGGAGACATACCCTTTAGCAGAGAGACGTCTATTTATACGCAGGAACGTTAAGTATTCTTCATTACAATTCCAGTAAAATCGGTGAGTGGAGAACATAGGAAACGTATATAGAAAGCAATAAATACGGTATTTAACATACCAAATCAGCCATCACAGCTGTAGCTGAAGGAAAAACGTCACAGACATGTCAATATAACGATAAAAGCAACCAAACTGTATTCCAACAAAGAAGAACCCAATTCCACAATTGTTGCTAGCCGGACGCGGTGGCCGAGGAGACTGAGGCGCTTCAGTCACGGTCTACACGGCCGCTGCGGTCGGGGGTTCGAATCCCACCTCGGGCATGGATATTTGTGCCGTCCTTAGTTGTAGGTAGTTCATAAGTAGTTTGTAAGTTTAGGGACTGATAACCCCGTAGTTAAGTCCCTTAAGCTTAACAAACATTTGAACATTTTGAATTGTTGCTACATCTGAATCACAAACGGCAAGAATAATCAAAACATTGGTTTTTTAAAGCTAAAGTAATTACACTTAAAAGAATATGCACGTATAAGAAAGACGAGTGACGTGTAAAAATGTGAGAATCATTAGACTCCGAACCGAACTGGTACACTTCAAAAACTGGTTCTCATAGTAAGAACAGACTATAATAGAAATTTATTATACCATTATGTTTATATGCAATTTATTTTCAGGGGAATAATCTGCAAATATACTCATATTCGTAAGTTTTTGTTCATGACAGAGTTTTTCTGTATTCCATTGAATCATTTAAATGAGGCTGTTTTTATATTAATTTCCGTACTATGATTGTCTCTCGATATTTTAATAATGCTTGTAACGCAAAAATTATATTAACTATTTCGTTAATTACTTACAAAAGCGACTATAAACAAATATCACTACTTCGGCAGCTTGCCCACCGCTAGGAGCGCTAGTGTCGCAGCAATTGTCAGTTGGTAACAACTTTTACAGCAGTGAGTGTCGTGACTGTATATGTTAGACTGTGGCCATACTCGCTTGTTACACGCTAAAACATTGACTTTAAAAAATAGTAAGTGTGAAGCGAAACTGCTGTTTCGTTTCAAAGTTACCACCAACTTGATATTAAGCTTGAAGAATAAGAAATTACCTACATCTAGCTTACGTTTAAGTCAATGCGGGTGTTGCCACATCCAGCCTCCGAATCCAGGCGATCGCGGATGCCGTCATTTCTGACGACCAGTCCACCCCTCGGCGGCATGGTACATGTGGCTGTCAAATTCGGATGAGTTTTGTCGTAGTTCGGTTATGTATTCTGAATGAAGTCATGTAGTACTTTTTTTGCGATCTCATCAGCAAGTGTGTTAAGTGTACGAAACGTGTCAGTGTTCCTGATCAGCTCATATGTGTTTGAATTTGGGCAGAGCCCTTCTCAGGTACGCAGCCACTTTGTCAAATGTGGTTTGGAGTTCCGTCCTGTCGCGGTGGAGTAGCCGAGCGGTCTAAGGCGCCTCGCCGCTGTTGAGTAGCGGAGCAGTCTAAAGCGTCGCGCTGCGGAGCTTGCGGTTGCTCGCCGTGGAGGTTCGAGTCCTCCCTGGGGCATGGGTGTGTGTGTTGTCCTTAGGTTAGTTTACCTAGGTTTAAGTAGTTTGTAAGCTATGGACTGATGGCCACACACTTTGGTCCGATAGATTTACAAACATTTGAGTTCCGTCCTCAGCACCGCAGGCACACGCTGGCGGAGTCTGTTCCCTGAGCCGGCACAGGTATGCAGGGTAAGGCCCATGTCCAGTGAGAAAGTGGAGCATTCCCTCGATGATTTGTTTATTTGCTAGAAACCCATCAACATAGTCATGCTGTTTGTCTGAAATGAATATTGGAGTAACAAATCGCACCAGGGCTGAAACGGGACGTGCAATGCTTGTTCTGTGTTTGTTTGAGGCAACAAGTGAGTTGCCATCGAGGTCGAGGAACGAGCATTGAATCGGCTCAGACCGTTCTGCAGCCAAGCCGTTGCCAGAAACGTCAGCGCCGACATAAACGGGGCGGTTATTAAAACAGCGTTATCGGGCCGCCGCTCGCTACGTGTTTGCGGGCCACCGGCGCACGCCGCACGCTTTCAGATACACATGTTCACGTGACGGGTCGGCATTTGTTAAAACAGGGCTGCCCGGCGGGGGTGGAGCGGAGGGTGGGGGCACGCGGGCAGTTCTCTGGCGGCGTGCTGGGGTGGGCTATTTTTCAGTGTCGGAGGAACTTCATTATCTGGAACTAAAAGGCGCGATAAGGCCGCCGTCGGTGATGGAAGTTGGGAGTGCAGAGAGCAGAAGAGTTGGGGGGGGGGGCAGCGGCGGAGGAATGGGGGGGGGGGGCGCTGACGTCAGGCAGGCCGGCCGGCTAATGACCCAGAGACGTCACACAGTTTATGGGAGAGGCGCGCTGTCGTGAGCTAATCCCTAATCAGCCGCGTGTATCAGCAGGTGAAATACGGCCGCGCGCTGACCTCGCTAGCCGCCACTGCGCATGCGCTGTCTACCTGCTTCCAACGCACGGCAAAGTTTGCAAAACCCTCCCTCTTACAGTATGTGACATCTCCGATGGAGTAGGTCTGACGTGTCAGTAGGGTGGAACATTGACGACAGTGGTAAGTAGTGGCTACTAATTACCCTTTTAACGGAGTGAGAGGGAGATAGATGCTCCTTAGGTAACCAATAGTAGTGATCTGAACGGGAAGGAGAAGGGTGAGTTCTGGTACGAGATACAATAGTAAATTGCGTACAAATTCACTCCAAATATTATTTATTTACTTCTGGAGTTATCAGGAGAGGTGTCTCACATTGGCTGCTTCTTTACTGAGTTATCTGAAAGTTACCATTTCTAACCTACGAAAAATGGTCTACAGATTCGTTCTTCCCCTATCTTATATGTTAAAAGAATCTACGAAAAAAAAGTCAGTCGACAAGATCAAACTAGCCGGCCCATTTCCTTCTTTTTTGTTTTAAACGGAAGATATTCATCAACAGTTTTGTCATCCAGTATCAGAATTTATATAACCCTTGCCTTCCTTCTGTATATTTATTATGGGGATGTCTTTGCTATAAACTAAAGTCAGTCGGTGAGGCCGTTCTATCCGACCGATTTCCTTCTTTGTTGCTTTAAACGAAAGGCTTTAATTCGTAGATTTGTCATCAAGTATCAGAATTGACTTAATTCTCTCTATCCTTTATTTTTATTCAAAAGCGGTATCCTTCTATCCTTGCACTGAATATTTTAATCTGTTTGTTTTATGACATCTGTGGTTCTAATGAAGGGACGCAGTTCTTATTGACCTCATTACACTCAGCGGATCAAGCTCTTTCATCAGCCTAATTTCGTTGTTAGTGCAGTTAAAGAAGGGAAATAGAGGAAATATTCGTGTAGGTTGGTTTCAGCAAAAGGAAATTACCGGATTTAGTTTGATGAAACACTTTGGTTTGAGCCTTGCCCCTACCAGGCTTCATGAAGTAATAAGTAAAATAACAGACATCTTCACTTATTATCGTGACATTGGGGTAGAGGGCAGCGTCTAGAATGCACAGTTTACTATTGCAACCACATTTTCTCATCTTCTTGCACGAATTTCAGAATGCGGTTGGTTACTTCATTGAGATCTATGATTACTGAACACACCCTTGGGGAATTCACAACACAAACAGTTGTGATACCATAATAATACCGTTCCGTAATAATACATTGACTCCTCAAACACAACCCTCATGACCTAGGTCGTGAATTACCTTTCCCTTCTGTTCCCACCCTTTTTTTCTTCCCTTCTCTCCCAACTGAAGAAGGAACTGTGTTCCGAAAGCTTGACCTTTTTCGGCTTTTTTTCTTTTTCGTTATTTGTGTCTCTATCGGTGGTACAGCACAAAGGTAAGTACTGGTCAGACAATCTATCTCTTTTGAAAACTAATTATGATCTCTGAGGAACGATTAATCGAATAATATCAAAAAAATGTTCAAATGTCTGTAAATCTATCGGACCAAACTGCGTGGTCATCAGTCCGTAGCTTACAAACTATTGAAACCTAGGTAAACTAACCTACGTACAAACACACACACCCATGCCCCAGGGAGGACTCGAACCTCCACGGCTAGCAACCGCGCGCTCCGCAGCCAAGTGCTTTAGACCGCTCGACTACTCCACCGCGGCAATCGAATAATACATTAAAAAGACTTCTTATTCAAAAGTAGGAACACCATGTATTGTCAAGCACACTGCTAGCAATTCAGCAGTATTTACTGTTATTACGCAAAGATTGTCAGCCATGCCAACTTTGACTTCAACCGACAACACACTAACGGTGGCAGAGTAAACGTATTAGCGGACAAGCAATCGACATTGTTTTGTTTATATTCTGAGATAGGAATAATTTTAGGATTTCACGTCATGCGTTTGAGGTTTGTTGGTCAGGTTTCAAAAAGTTAAAGGTTGGATAAACTTCATTCAACTAAAATGTTGTATACAGTAGAACGTCAATTATCCGAAATAATTGGGGGACATGGATGTTCGGGAAACAGGTTTAAATGTTGAAACGTTTGTTAAGCTTAAGGGACTTAACTGCCAGGTCATCAGTCCCTAAGCTTACAAATTACTTATGAACTAGCTTATACTAAATACGGCACAAATATTCATGCCCATGGGGGGATTCGAACCTCCGACGGGGATTCGAAACACCGACTTGGAAGGTTTGCCGGCCGCGGTGGCCGAGGGACTGAGGCGCTTCAGTCACGGTCTACACGGCCACAACACTCGGGGGTTCGAATCCCCCCTCGGGCATGGATATTTGTGCCGTGCTTAGTGTTAGTTGGTTTGTAAGTAGTTTGTATTTTTAGGGAATGATGACCCCGTAGTTAAGTCCCATAAGCTATACAAACATTTGAACATATTTTTTGAATGGTGTCGTGCATCGTAGCATAGCTACTCAATGCGCTCGGCCGCTCCGTCCCGGCAAACCCGGTTTATTCGGGTAATCGAACTGTACTCTTCTACTTGATAATGAGAAGAACTGTACGGTAAATGTATTTATACAGTATTTGGATGTGTTTGATTCTTCACACTGCGCCAAGCGTCACGCCGCGACACTTGGAAGGCACAGCTACGCGGACTTACGTGTGCCGATTGTTGTACATGGCGACTGGCAGCTTCCCCGGTCAGCAGCATCAAAGATTGGCGTCGTGTGAAGGCGCCATTAGAAGCAGTGTTTCGCCACCCGGAGGCCCAGTGCGGCTCATGTTGGAAATTTGGTTCGAGGGAAGGGGGCGATGATGGACATTGGATGAGAAAGTGAAAACATAAAATTAACATTCCACGATCTACAGTAACTTTTTTCGAACGTCGCTCACGGATGCTGTCGGGCCTTCTGGGCTCGGGGTCTCCGGGGCACTGCCCCACCTAGCCCTACGATAGCTACTCCAGTGCCGACATGATATTCGGAAGTATCTCACGACTTTTGCCCGATCATGTTCCCTTCAGCAATGTGTGGTACAAGTCATTCTGCTGTTGCCGTTGTTGTGCGCGGAACTGTAGACACCGAGATCGACGGGTAGACAGAGAGAGAACAAAAAAAGGATCGCTGATGAGCGACGCTGTTGAGCCAGAAGGGCCGTGGAGGGGGAAAGCTGGGATGAGCGCGGCTGAGGACGGCGCTGAAGGGCGGCGGGGGTGGGGGGAGGTGGGCGGCGGCTTAACGGGAACCCAGGCACCGCCTCTTTCATCCCACGCGTGACACCACCTGCAGGACGGCTTTCACACACGGGAAAGGCAGCGAGATGGTACGTGCCACAGCGACAGTGCTCGCATCTTTGTCGACGCGTGGCTTGATGTCTGGGTCCCGCGTCTATCAGTACCATGCCAGCGTTGCTAAAATGCTCCTAAAACATACATTGTTGTGACGAGTGAATACCAACTGTATAAAAATTGTGAGCGGTCTTTTTCACGTAGTCATCCCGCTTGATAAATGTCTTCACCGCAGTGGGTAGATAAATAGTGGTTGTAAATAAAGCCTTGTCTCATGTTTCCTTTGGGATAACAATGCCCTTTTGATAATTCTGTAAATATAAAAACAGTCTAGAGCGAAAAATTGTGTATTGTCTTATATCTGTATACTATCATATATTTAGATATTATCCTAAGAAAGGAAGTACAGACAAATGTGAAAATATCAGTTTAATAAGTCATGGATGCGATATACTAAAACCAATAATTTACAGACGAATGGGAAAATTGGTAGAATCCGACCTTGGAAAATGTCAGTTTGGTTTTAAGAGAAATGTAGGAACACGCGAGGCAATACTCAAATTACGACTTATCTTAGTAGATAGGCTAAGGAAAAGGAAATCTACTTTTTTAGCATTTGTGGATCTGGACAAAGCTATTGACAATATTGAAAAGAATACCTCAAGGGCGAATTTGGGGGGGGGGGGGGGGGGAGCAGGGGCAGGTGCCTTCTCCCAGACAGACAAATAATGATAGGCGAGAGAGAGAGAGCTAGCCGCGGTGGCCGAGGGGACTGAGGCGCTCCAGTCACGGTCTTCAAGGCCACTACGTTCGGGGGTTCGAATCCCCTCTCGTGCGTGGATATTTGTGCCGTCCTTAGGGTAAGCTAGTTGATAAGTAGTTTGTAAGTTTAGGGACTGATGACCCCGTAGTTAAGTCCCTTAAGCTCTACAAACATTTGAACATTTTTGAAAACAACACATTGTTGCGACGAGTGAATACCAACTGTATAAAACTTGTGAGCGATCTGTTTCACTTAGTCATCCCGCTTGATAAATGTCTTCACCGCAATGGGTAGATAAATGGTGGTTGTAATTAAAGCCTTGTCATTTGGGATAACAATGCCCTTAAGAAAATTTTTCAAATATAAATATAGTCTAGACCGAAAAATTGTGTACTGTCGTATATCTGTATATTATCATATTTCTGGATAACGAAGTGCATACAAATGTGAAAATATCAGTTTAATAAGTCATGGATGCAAAATACTAGCACCAATTCTTTACAGAAGAATGGGAAGTTGGTGGATTCCGACCTTGGGAAAGATCAGTTTGTATGTGGGAGAAATGTAGGAACACGCGAGACAATACTCAAATTACGACTTATCTCATGATAAGGAAAACGGAGAACTACGCTTTTAGTATTTGTGGATCTGGACAAAGCTATTGACAATGTAGACTGGAATACACTCAAGGACGCATTTTGAGGCATGTGGGGCACAGGGGCACGTGCGTCCCCCCCCCCCCCCCCACCTTCACAGACCCCAGACAGCCTGACAAAATATGATGGGCGAGAGAGAGAGAGAGAGAGAGAGAGAGAGAGAGAGAGAGAGAGAGAGAGAGAGAGATAGGGAGAGGGAGAGAGAGAGAGAGAGAGAGTGATGGAGGGAGGGAGGGAGGGAGACTATCTCAGCATAGAAATGATTAACTTTTACTTACAGACAGTATGTAACTTTTGAAAAGGCAAGATCCCTGTAATTAAAACAACGTAAATTGACATTTTGTGTTATGCTTCCTTTAAATTGTTTCTTGCTCCTTTTTTGTCAGAAATTTACGATAAAACTAAATAAAAGCCGTTTATAGTTTTTTTTATTACTTAGGAGATAAACGACATATTGTGTACATTTTATTCATACGTAAATAAAGTTAAAGGATATTAACCATCTGATCGGAGGTATAAAGATTACTGCGAAGCGTCCACGTGAGTGGGCACATTCAGTTTTGTTTTGTGGTACCACAGACTAGCAATAGATGTCGACACTGTTCTCAAATAAACTTGTGACAATATGAGGACAACAATCACAAATGGTAAGTTTCTACGAATTTTTTGACTGCAGCATTTAATTTGTACGTCCTGTGAGGATGCCATTACCGAAAGGATTGACAATAATATACCGTCACGATTTTACGTGATCTAAAGCACTACATTGAGTTTCCTGTTTGTATTGAGATCACTGGTTGAATTAGAAAATTAAGTCCTGCTAGCTATCTTTGCCAATACACTACAACGCCCTGACTTTTTCTGGTACCCGACTTCGTAACTCAGCACACCCACGTAGTAACCAACAAGCGGAGGTAGCGTGACGACTCTAAGTATTTGAGAACAAGCAGCTAGATGGACTACTCAAATCTCAGAAATACTTGTTCTATGTGGCCCATAGGAGAAGAGAAAACGTTTAAGAAAAAAAATCTGATTGCAGTAAAACCTATCTATAAGCGAGTTGTGTAGTGGCTTAGAGCAGGGGGAGAGGTATCAGATTGCGAAATATGCGACTCGGGCTCGATTCCCTCTACTAACTTATTTTTTTAAATTCTTTTTCTAATTTATATTATTCAAGGCAATATTAAACTTTTAATTATGAAATTTAATTAAACATTTCTGTTCCTATATGTAAAAGTATTATATTCGGTTTAGTTTTGTTTATATTAATTGATCTATTTAAACTGTTAATTTTCATAATTGGGTGTAGTATTTAACGAAAATATTTCCAAAGCTGAAGCAATTAGTTATCAACGGAAATTCGGAAATTAATCCACATTTTTACGGTGACAATGTTCTGATTAACTAGTTTATAGTACACACATTTGATGAAGGACTTTTTTTCGCAATAGGTTTATTTTCTTACATCTTTTTCAGTGTAAACCATACTTCATTGACGTTTTAAATAAACTTACAGACATGGCGTCTTTTCATTCGTTGATGTCCTCAAGAACAGATTATACGTATCTATAATCATGTTAGACGTGCAAAATGCTGAGTAGGTCGCTAAGGTAGAAGTCAATAAATGGCTTCAAAATGACCTTATTTTTGACAATTTACGCGTTTCGGTGATAGCCATCATCAGAAATCCTGGATGTTTTAAGAACACTAGTGGATATTAAAGTTGCATGTTGTTGTCTGAACAAATAAGAGATCTTGTATGTTAAAACTGCTTCCAAGAAATTCATTTCAATCGGACTGATACTTCTCAACGACTCGATAGATAAGGCATCCGGCGATTCCATAAAATTAACATGCCAAATCCATTATAGCAATGTCAATGCGGAATAGAGGCAAAAGAAAATTAAGAAAAAAGAAGACACTTTTAGTTGCTTTTTTTAAACCATTGCCCATTTCTTTCGCTATCAGTAATAATTTCGTCCACGCGATTATTTAAAGAAGGAACTACAATGTGGCCTTCTTCCGTGAATGTAATAGGTATTATCTTTACAAATCAGATGAAACTTTGAGAAATGAGCTGTGTACATAATTCCACGTTCATGGCAATATAATGTGGAAAATATGCGGCATACGATATTGTGCTGCTAAGAATAGACAGAAATGAAGATATTAAAATTTTCCCATTTTGAAAATACAGGACTTTCAATACCTATAAATTGATGTAAAATACTGTCATTCAAACTAAATTAAAAGTACTCTAAATGTGACCACCTCTCTGAGTTTCTCTCGGCAATGTTGAGGTGTATCTTCACGATTTTCAGTGTTTCACTGAGGGGACGAAAAAAAATGTCCACATCTTAAACTTTACAGTTGCTGGAACACAATATCCCGACGAATTCAGGTTTATGAATAATCAAGAAAACTGATATTGGTTATAATTAACTGTGCCCTCTATGCAGTATACTACGAGAGGCACATCACGTATGGAATGTAATAGGTTATTAGACTGGATTAATGTAAGCGCTGAGGAATGTGCACCAGATCGATGGTGTAACCGGTGACATCGACAAGCATCATTTTATACACAGAGTTCACGGAGCGCATTTTTTCTCTCTAGTGCCGCTAATTAGAATGCCGCACGTGTTCACTGCATTTTTGGCTGAAAAGTGGGTTGTTTTATTAACTCCGGCAGACCTTTTCATCACGGTGACACGGAGCAATTAAATAATCACAGCTGGACTTGGAATGGATAGGGTGGAATTACAGCTGTCGATTTTGTTATCAGTGCAAAAGAAGGGGAAAAAAATCTCAATCTGCACGTAAATAAAATCGGTGATATTCTTGTTTTTGACAGATTATTCCGCTCGACCACAATACCAATCTTTCCGTTTACCTTCGTTGCCCGCAGGGCATGATTCGCTGGAAAGGGTGAGAGCTATTTTAGTTTCATTATTACATACTGATCGTATTCTCTATCCTTACTGGATGCGAACTGTCAGTCCCATACATCAATTACGAAATAATATGTCCGAATAATGACTGATTATATTGTAGTAGGCGATTTTGTGTACCTCAAAAAATTATTAGCACTTGTTCATCGTGATTCATTAATTCAATCTTCTGGATGATACTATGGAGCACACCTTTGTTTTCCACATTTTTATTGTGGTTGTGGGGAGGTATTATGGACCGAACTAAGAGGAAATACGAAGTAAATATGAATACAGCACATACCCTGATAGCTGTGAGCACTTCTTCAGTAGCAGTTTGTCGAAGATGAGCAAGTGCTCAAGCTCTTCAGAGCCCATATTTACATTTTTCTGTAGTTTGTTGTTCTTGTTTTGTCTGTACCGTATAGATCTAGGGATCGATTTTACACGTCCGGTCTCAGTATTCACTGAAGTTGACTCGATCTGTAGCAAGGTCGCCTATGTAAGTTGCAATATCATCAAGGAGCGTACAGTTTGTCGCTGGAAAATGTAACTCAACCAGCGTAGATCCTATTCAAAAACTCAGCTTTATTGGCTATTCAAGCGTCGCAGATTTGCCGGCTAGCAGGTCTGCTCCGTAGTTAACTACCCTTGAAATATGGTCACCAGATTTATCTTCAGGACACAGTCTTGGCAATGCAGCATTTGTTTTTGTGACATATTACGTATTATTTATGGCATCCTAAAATCCCATTATAACGGTATTCAGTTGAATAAACCTGTAAATTCTAATACTGTTTTACTAGCGTGCTCTAGCGCTCCACCAGGTTCCACATCTCATCCTGACATAAATCTGGAAATCTGCCACTCGGTCCCGGCAGAACCAATAACGCAATACAGACATTAATTTTTTTAATAACTTTTCCTGCTTACTCGATGCAATAGAAAGAGTGTGTCATTAGAAAACACTATAGTTTAGCCCTGAAAATGTGTGGATTACTTCTATGTTTTATGAATACTTTTGGCAGCTTATTAAAATGCGGCAGAATGCTGCACCCTTTTCTGCAGAAGGTTCAAGGAGTCGTGATCCAAATGCAGATATGATTTTTACCTAGTATTAACCGGGTGAAAGCTGCTAACTCACTGAAATAGTCACATATTATTAAAAGAATCTTTACTGAGAGTCCGATGTCAGAATTTCTAGACTACTAATCAGAGTTTGTAAAGAGGTTAACGACCATACACCAATTACTGCTCGAACCGTCAGTTTCTGCGAAGTAAATACCGTTTTTTATCAGGGGAGTTACCCCAGAAAATAACACTATAAATAAGAAGCTAATGAAAATAAGGGAAATCAATTATTTTCGTGTTGATCACTTATTTCAAATACTGTTCTAATACTAAACAACGCAGCATTGAGTGTTTGAACAAGATCCTGAACACTGGCCTTCCACAATAGCTTACAATGAACCTGATTTCCTAGAAATTCTGTCTCATCAAACGCTCATTCTGTGTAATCAAAATGTCATTGCCGCGGTGGAGTAGCCGAGCGGTCTAAGGCGCATCGCTGCGGAGCGCGCGGTTGCTCACCGTCGGAGGTTCGAGTCATCCTTAGGGCATGTGTGTGTGTGTGTGTGTGTGTGTGTGTGTGTGTGTATGTGTGTGTGTGTACGTCTGTCAGGAAGTTTCAACATGCATATGACCAGATGGTGGTGCAGCACAGTCCTCCGAAACCGGCCGTCATTCAGTACATTATTAATTCCCGATCTTGGCATGCCGGCCGCGGTGGCCGAGGAGACTGAGGCGCTTCAGTCACGGTCTGCACGGCCACTACGGTCGGGGGTTCGAATCCCCCCTCGGGCATGGATATTTGTGCCGTCCTAGTTCGTAAGTAGTTCATAAGTAGTTTGTAAGTTTAGGGACTGATGACCCCGTAGTTAAGTCCCATAAGCTTTACAAACATTTGAACATTTGATTTTGATCTTGGCATTTCATGTTTGAAGAATATAAAACTATCAGTTCGCCTCCTAAACCGGCAATGTCAGGTAATGTTATTAACGAAAGCATTCACAGTGGCCCTAACGTTGCAGTCTTAGTCGTTGTTCATCGATGAGGAGGAATTCTCCCGCTCTTCCCTCAACATCTACCCAACGTCAGCGCGTACAATCACGCTGAGACGTCTCCCACTGAAGTTTGCAGTGTTGCCGCCCCTGCCACGGTTCGTTGCTGAAGGGCATACGAAATGCATGGCTACCCACTGTCCACACAAGCACCACAGTACGTCCGCACGTGACACGCGGGCGTAGGCTCTGAGACACACGCAACGCCTCACATGTATTCGCATGCGTGCATTATTTACGCCAGGGTTCGTTACTCAGCGCGCGAGCTCGGAGACCTGCCCATCTCCGACTGGGTCAACTGACCCCCCCCCCCCCCCCCCCCCAGTGCATGTCGTCCGAACGTACGCGCTCAATATTCAAGCTTCCGTAAAGTCCGCACCGGACAAGCCGACCGCCCTGTGTCACAGCGCGCCGGAGAATTATGTATGCACTCGTCATCAGCGGCATCGACAGCCGGACGTTACGTCCTCTCATAAGCGTCGCTCCCGTCTGACTGTGCCTTTGTGCCGCAGAAACCCGAGCAGTGTCGTCCACGTAGACTGTGCAAATGTTCCACGATTATTGATGAGAAGTTCGTGGCAGGTGACTGTGAGCAATGATGTGGGAAATATTTCGTTCTCTTACTGCAGTATTCCACTAGTGTTTCATAGAGCAAAATGTCCCCGAGTCTGAGATATTGACATCGTCTAACAACTTTTAGTACATGATGAAATGTTAAGTATCCTAAGAAAGCTCTTTTCGAACTGAAAGTTCAGTTAGCAAATGAAATATCAGCGTTGGTCGTAAATTAACGTTTATTTGTTATTGCACATCGATTTCGGCTATACAATAGTCATCCTCAGTGTAAAGTGAACAATCAAATTGAAACCTTTCAGGTTTTAAATATCATCAGGCTTGATTCCATGTTGGAATTGGTGCTGCACGACTGTATTTGATTTGTGGTAATTCTTTCAGCAATCAGTCGTAAAAAATATATATTTATTTGTTCGCAAATCTAGATTTCGGCCACTGTGTAGTCATTATCAATGCTTAAAACCAATTAAAATATTTAAAACATCTCGACCTCCGGGTGTTTTAAATATTTTAATTGATTTTAAGCATTGATAATGACCTCACAGTGGTCTAAATCTAGATTTGCGAACAAATAAATACATATTTTTTACGACTGATTGCTGAAAGAATTGCCACCATATTTTAAATATCAAGCCACAAGGAATAGCTACAAGATGTTTCACAATGATCTTTTCCGGAATGGAGAATCATGGCTGCACTCTGGAAAACACCACTGTGAAACATCTTGTAGCTATGTCTTGAAGCTTGATATGTAAAACCTGAAATGTTTAGATTGTGCATGTTTCACTGAAGATTACTATTCAATGGTCTAAAAGACTTGCAATAACAAACGTTAATCTACGACCAATGCTTAAATTTATATTGATAGTTATCATTCTATGGTCGTGCTGCACAACGCTCTTAATAGAGTCTTCATTTCAGAAAGTTCAGTTTCTCTCTTAACTGCATCTTGTCCATGATATTAAGAATACGCCATTAACGAGATAGTTTAGAAATATTTACCATGAGACTACTGTTTCAAAAGGAACAGGAAAAAACAAATTAAAAATGCATGTATCTGTATTTATATTATTAGTATTATCTATTATTCAACTTGTAATTTTTGTTTTTTGACATGTTCCACATCCTCGAGGATCTCATCAACATGGATGTACGGAACGAAAAACTAATCTAATCTAATTGCTGATGGTCCGTATCTATAAATGTTAATTATACATATATTAATTCACAATTTGCAATATTTTACAACTTAACCTCTTTTTAGTTTGCTAGTCAATCATTTTGTAACATGTGACATTTGCAGCCTAGGACTCCACATGTGAAAATGAACGAAAGTTCCCAAATTTTTTTAGTCTTATAGTTGAGGTGGGACTTGCATGTCAGCCAATCATTAAACTAGTGAGATGACGGAAATCGCGTGAAAAACATATCCCTGCTTTCCGGCCCACCGGCCGATATCTTTAGTCTGCCAAACTGATTCGTGGTGGTAAGCAGTGAGTTGAACTTAGATATGAAGTTACCAATACGCAATAGGCTAATATGAAAAGGGGCATTAAATCAGTCTAAGAGACAGCAAAAACTATAGAATAGTGATGTAGAATGAATGTTGCATAATGTACTGTGTTGCTTCCTTACGGAGAGTCAACATTTTTCGTCCTAAGAGAATTTCCAACTGTGCTGACAGGAGGCCCTGTGAAACTCTTGCGACGCAGAAATACTTTGCGTTAATGCAATGAATATTCATTGCAGCTCCACATTATATTTTCACATTAATGCCATCTTCATGCGTTTGTAAGAAACCACTTAAAAAAAATACTGCGACTTAATACACTTCGTGCTTAGGAACAGTAGTCTCTTCCTGCAAGTTATCCCATATTTTGTTTCCTGTTAGCTAAAGCGCCAGCGAACCATAATACTGTCACTGCTTCAATAAAAATATAATGTTCAGTATTTTTAGCGATGTACTGATTGGTTTAACGGTATCTGCCTAACTGCCAAATATAGTAATTTTTGTCCATTACGTTCAATAGCATTGCTCGTTTGAAAGTCCATTCGTGTTCTTTTTGTTGTAACACAGCACATCAATCCAAATAGCAAATATAATTTAAGAATAAATTTCTGTTGCTTTTGGCGCTCATTCAAAATGCTGTTAAGCAAGTAATTGGTGGTGCTTTAAAATATATTTAGCATGTTTACTCGACGTTGGCAGTTTTTGATGAATAGCGCAGATAAACCGATAGGACTGCATCGTTAATTACAGCAACGGCGGAATGACGTAAGGGTCGTGTTTGTAGCGTGACCTGCGGCGTTGTGACCGTGGCTCATTTGTGTATTAAACCCGTACTTAACTCAGACTTATCACGCCACCTCTGTATAACAACTGCGCTTATACTTTCACATCCTTGCCATCTCAGAGAGTACGCAGTGTTTGCACTTCATAAAGGAGACGGAACTAAATTTAAGTAAGCGAATCTTGACGTCACTTAGGAGCAACAACGATTCAGGAAGAAATGATGCAGACGATCAAATGGAATATCCCATTAGTCCAGGTTTTGCCAGCGCTTACTGAAGTGTGAACATGTTTTATGATCACCAATTGCACAAACCAATACGACTAACAATTATTCAGTTCTTTGCCACACGTTCAAACAAATAGTACTGACTTAGAATTGTGATTTCATGTTGTCTCTTGTTCTTCTTTGAAGGAGATGTCAATTATTAGGGATTGTAGATGGGTAAAGCAGTGAGCCAAAGCAGTAATTAAGCTTATGATTTTGTACGCATCTTGGGCATCAGTCATGTATAACTTTCTAAAGGAATTCACAGCCATTTGACTGAAATATTACTTTTAAGACCAAGTTTCGGCTTTAGCCCATTATCAAGCGATGAAACACTTCAGACTGGTTTTTTAAGTCATTGTCATTGCAATAAAATCGTTAGGTCAAGTTGATAATTCCTTGTCATTAACATAAAATAGGTACCACATTTGTACCCGGATGTTTGTTTAAAATAATTATACAGATTTATTACCATGACAATGACTTAGAAAAAACTTAACTGAAGAGTTTCATCACTTGATAATGGCCTAAGGCCGAAACTCGTCGTGGAAACAAACAATATTTCAGTCAAATGGGGATGAATTCTTTTTAAAAGTAATTAAGAATTGTACCAATGTGAGGACGGGTAAGACGTGTCAAAACCAGTTGCCCTAACAAAACAATGATTTTTAAAGGTATTACTTCTGGACCGAGTTCTGCATCGGTACAAGCGATAGCTATATATCGTGATAATTTCATATTGTGTAATAATTATTGAACAGTTTCGCACCAGTCACATGAAATGATAACTTTTATGATATAAAACTAGTCTAGACGAGAGCTTATACAAAGATACTGTATCGTGTTAGGCCAGCGATCTATATAATTCAACCATTTCATATAAGGACACTGATAATTTAACAACCTCGACGAAAGAGAATTTATCATGTTTCAAGACGAACTATTTAGGTGGGGTAGTAATGTGACAAATTTAATATAATTGTTGCATACCTTACTGTCAGAAAATAAGAAAATTGGACATCTACAATCCTACAAGTCCTGGCGAAAAATATTGTTGGCAATATCCACCGTAAAAGAACCCACATCAATCAGTCCTGATCATTTCCAAGGACGAAGTCATTTAAGCTTACAACATTTAAATCTGCTGACAAATTGTAAAATAAAATAAAAATTAAAAAGAGTTGATCTCTTATTTTCATTTTCGTATTTCCACGTAAAGCAATGACAAAACCATCTTAAATATAGTTATCTTAGTCTCTTTGTTTTATTCCTTATCCTGACATTTCCCACAAGATTACAATACAAGATTCCAATGCGAAGCTAAAAGACAAATCTCCTACTAATACCCATGTACGAGTAGCTTAATGTGCGATGGTGCAGTCCTTTCCTCACATCGTCAAGAAGAAATAATAACATCGTAACTAACTTTCCACTTCTTTAGTGTTTTGGATTTAATAATTTCTGTATCACTTTTACTTAGTTCGCTTCTGAATTATATTCAAGCTGTTCAGTAATTTTGTACGATTAATATCTGGTCTTACGCATATCTCTTTTTAAGTCGGAAGAACAGCAAGGTCCAAGTTTTTTATGAGAAAAAATGGAGTGTCGCGTTCAGTTATGTCCGACACAACAATCATGAGGTCAAGTAAAGAAATTCTTTTGTTTATGCACAATCTACGTTATACAGAAACGGAAAGAGCTCTGTATTACTTACGTCACGCACAAATGACCCATTGCATCAGCCGTGGACAAAACTACGCTTCAGAATTCTACCACAGCGAAACTGTAGAGGCACGTTACGAAATGAGCGCTGTCCCCTTACGTAAGCTAAAGCTTGCAACAGCCGAGCTTATATAATGTCGTCCGTCCAATACACGCTGCGCTATGCCGCAGTATTCAGCACATAAACGGTCATTTGATGTAGGGTCTGTATGCTTCAAAGGCTCGTTCTTTTAATCTTTTCAAACACGAGAGCGTTTTGGAAGGTAGGATTTATTCCTATTTTCGTTCATTAAATTATTTATTTGAAGGGACGCATTATTGCGGTCTCTTCTATTACGTAACAGTGAACAGTACACTGTTTTAGCTAAGTTTCAACATATTCTCCCTACACATTTCAATATTTGTCATACGGCTTCACAAGTTTCGTAAGCGATTCTTGCCTAAAACTAAAAGTGTGAATTCTGTGACGGATGCCATACAGTGAGGCTCAGCGATTAGTGGAAAAATGCTCTGTGAGTTGAGGAGTTAATAAATGACGAATGCTATCGACGATTCTATCTCATCATTTCATCCACTTTTGCGGGAAATTAATAAGTCACAACAGACTGTCGGTCACTTTCATCATCACGGAATGCTCGAAACCAGCGTCGAACCAATCTGATAATATTCTCTAGCACCTCAATTCTCTCTCGATGAATTTCTGTCTATGTCACTGGTTTTGCCGACACTTATCGAACACTTGGAAAGATCTCTATGGTATCACACTTTGTAAATAGGTGTAATGAGGAGAGAAATGGCAGAATACGACCTCCTTCTGGTAATACACTTAGCATTCAAAATGTACTGTCCCTATAAATAAACAGTATTACGCTATAAACAGTTATATATATCGTCACCTATCGGGTTTAATTATTGCGCAAGAACTGACGACTTTCAGTAAGCCCTTCCTCGTTCAGACCAACAAGCAGGTGTTTGCACGACTGTTCAAAACTAAGCACGCTCCACAGACGGTGTTTCGCCACTTAATCCGGCAGTGATATGTAGGAGTACGGGCACCACATACGATGTGTTCCTCTAGCTAACGACTAGATGGCAAGTCACCCCACTTTGTAAATTCAGGTATCTGCCACGGGACGTCTCCAAAGTAGCGCTGTTCTATTTTTCTGACTTTAGTTGCAAACAGTACTTCGTGAGGTGATGCTAAATCGAAACGGAGCTCTCTGGGGTGTGTGAAACTGTCTGCACGTGAATCATACTTTTTGTTGTTGTAACCTCGTAACTTGCAACAAGTGAATGTATGCAAAGTAATTTATAGTTTCTATGTTATATTGATATGTTTGTTATCTTTATTTATTCACTTATTTTAGTGCAAATGATTTTTGCACAAAACACGAGTATGAGTATTGTATGCCTCAGTAGTTACAGCTTGTATGTGAAAATAATTAATAAATAAAATTTAACCATAGTATTAACGTTGTTTATTAATAATATACAATAATTAGTACCTTAGTAACAATTCAGTGTTGATTAAAAAGTAACTTCAGGCTTATATAAATGAATTGCTGTTCGTTAGTCTCGATAAAACTCGAGAACGGCCAAACCGATTTGGCTAATTTTAGTCTTGAAATAGTTGTGAAGGTTCAGGGAAGGTTTAAACGGTGATAAAATATCGTAAAGTTGTCCGGAAAAGAGGATAATCGGGAAAAACTGATACAGCTTTTTCCAGTGAGCTCTCAATACCGTTCGTCCAATTGCGATAAAATTTTGTACATTTCATGTTGAAAGCATGAAGAGGGTTCACACCAAATAAAAATTTGGAAAAGTCACCCTGAAAGTAGGAACATCTAGGAAAACCCGAAAGCGATTTTTTAATATGAATAAAAATCAATTGCTACATGGATGTAAGAGCATCACTTGAGTACGGCTTGATAGGACAAGGTTTGAATGAAATAAATTTTTTGGAAAATGTACCCGAAAATTGGAAATTTTGAGAAACACTGAAAGTGCGTTTTTCAATATGATTTCGATCGAATTAAGCACTATAACAGACTATACGAACGACGGAGAGGAGTAATTCTATTTTTATTTATTTATTTTTTTTTTTCATTATGGCCTTGGAAAAGTATTGAGTTAAAAAAGAGGGACAGTTAAAAAGGAAAGTCGCAAAATTCGAACCAAGTTCCTTTTGCAGTGTGTTTCTAAATGTACTTAACACTATAAGTTGGGAATCGTTCATCCGATTGCGATAAAAGTTTGATCCTTTGAACGTTCTTACGAACTAAAAATTTGGGAAAGTTACCCGGAAAATTTGAAAATTCGCGAGAATCTGAAAGAGCTCTTTGCAAATGGATATCCGTATTATTCGTCTGATAGCGATAAAGTTTTGCCTATTTGACGCTCAAAGCAAGAGTAACTTTGTCATGAAGTAAAAATTTGTAAAAGTTTCCCAGAAAATTGTAAAATTCAGAAAAAGTAGGGTTTCTCTATGAAATATGAAAACCATTTATCTGATTGCGATGAAACTTTGCACATTCGACGTTCAAAGAGAGAGGAAGGTTTGAGTGAAGTAAAAGTTTGGAATAGTTGGCCAGAAAATAGGAAAACTGAAAGAGCTCTTTTCTTTAGGATATCAATAACATTCGTACGATTGCGATAAAATTTTGAACACTTGCCGTTCAACGCAAGAGTACATACATATTAGCAATTGCGAAGAATTGTCGGGACGACTAATTTAACATAAATAAACAACTGGGGTGTACCACATCCCACACACCACTAGCGTAAGAATTCTAGGACACTCCACTGCCGGGTTAACTATCGACAATGAACCAGTGCTACCTATGTTAAATGGTTGTATAGCTTATGGGACTGGTCTACGGGGTCATCAGTCCCTAAACTTACAAACTACTTATCAACCAGCTAACTCTAAGGACGGCACAAATATCCGTGCCCGATGGGGAATTCGAAATCCCGACCGTTGTGGCCGTGCAGACCGTGACTGGAGCGCCTCAGTCCCCTCGGCCACCGTGGCCGGCCAGTGCTACCTAACGGCGAGCGATATATAGTGCATGAGAACAAGGCAATATGTGAGCCCGTGTATTTGTGTGTGTGTGTGTGTGTGTGTTCTCCCAAAATACATGTATATGCAGTTACCTCTGGAGAAGTGTGTAGACTATTGAACAACGTAGTGAGGAAGTAACCGGTATACATCGCAGTCTGACAGTGGCTCTTTCCCCCTGGTGTGCGCAGGCAACTACGTGCTGGTGTGGAAGCGCGGCATCGCCGTGCTGACGGCCGGCGCCACCAAGGTGTCCCCGGACGAGCGCATCCGGCTGGTGGACGGCTACAACCTGGAGATCCGCGACGTGCAGACGCAGGACGCCGGCGACTACGTCTGCCAGATCGGCACGCTCGAGCCGCGCGAGATCACGCACACCGTCGAGATACTCGGTGAGTACCTCCCCACCGAGGGGTACACATCTCTAGTCTCGTCGAATGTGACTCTGGGCGAACTCCCGTCAGAAAGCTATCAGCCAAAGATGTGATAAGGGCACACACTATAGAAGGGGATGGCAATACCAAATTATTGTGAGGTTTCTGACTGAAAGACTCTCTGGCGCCTATCCTCCCAATACCACCTCTGTGTTACCACGGATGACTAGTAACTCAATTCTCGTGTATGAAAAGTGCAACACCCGCGACATGCTTACTGGCTTTTACCGCCATCAGTTAAATGCTGAGCCTCTAAATAAAATCAAAGCAAGACTTATGGGTCTCGAGGGAGTTTCTGCGATCGTCATATGAATAAAATTCTTGAATATCGGTCTCTAGATCGCTTTTATTTTCTAAAACATGACCGGTTTCGGGACAGCTGCCCATCTTCAGATCAAATTTTTGAAGTTACAGAGTAACCTGTCCTGTGATGAACGAAGGTTTAGTAACAACGGTGAACATTCGTTCATCTCAGGACAGGTTACTTTGTAACTTCAAAAATTTGATCTGAAGATGGGCAGCTGTCCCGAAACCGGTCTTGTTTTAAAAAATAAAAGCGATCTGGAGACTGATATTCAAGAATATTATCTAAATATAATATCCAGCAACATTTTGTCTTCTAAGGATGTACCGCCACCGTAGAAGATAGCATTTAGGCCGTTCTATCTTGATACTGAGGATATTAGAATTAATTAGCGAGCAACTTGTGTGGAGAATCAGATGATGTTCTGAAGAGTTTTTTAACGGAATGCCACTCCCTTTTTTAGTGAAGAAGTAAAGAAGTGCACAATTTACCAAATACCCTTTCATTTATTGTAGCTAACATTGTAAATTTTTATCAACTTTGTTCAAACTCACTTTTTTAGAGAAAAATCTACGAGGAGCGTTTTTTAAAATAAGTTCCGTTTGAACAGAAGTACACAACCAAAGGTTATTTAAAAAAAAAGTAAATATATTTTTAGAAGGTTCATACTTTATTTTCGAGACAGTTGCCAAGTTTATTCAAACACTTACCATGGGCCGGTCGTGGTGGCGGAATGGTCTGCGGCCCCCTAGTTACAGTCTGCACGGCCACAACGATTGGGGGTTCGAATCCCCCCTCGGGCATGGATATTTGTGCCGTCCTTAGTATTAGCTAGTTCATATGTAATTTGTAAGTTTAGGAACTGATGACCCCGTAGATAAGTCCCATAAGCTATACAAACATTTGAAAACGACTTACACTGAGGATAACATAAACACCCATGCCCAGTCCGTAGCATGACGCCGTAGACCACGTGACCATTCCGTGAGGTGATTCAGTTCATAGACAAAATTCTGTACCGACGATAGTCACCAATTACGGGTGTCTATAGACTGCACTGCTGGATACACCTACAAGGGACTTTCAACGAGTTGTTGAGTCCATGCCAATTCGAAGTGCTGCACGTTTCGGATAAAAAGAGGTCAGACACGATACCTGGCCGTATCCCAAAACTTTTGCACCTCGTTACATGACCGTATGTCGGCAGTGGCGTGGGTACTGACGAGCTAGAAATTTGATATCATAGGTCTCTGTTAATTTTAAAATGTTTAGCAACTATTTTGTTAATAGGTGTAAGATTACAAGAGAATATTAATACACCGAGACACACCTTCAGCCATTAATGTCGTAAATCCTTTTTTCTCTAATTTCTAGTAACTCATTGTTACCATCCTCAGACCCCTGTTTAGTTGATACCAGGGTCTGTTTAGATGATCTCTTATGTAGACACCTCTTTTATACCTGCCTAACGAATTTACACTATCAGCTATACGAGGTCATCTATATGGACTCTAATTATGTGACAGTTATCAACTAAACAATGGGGTGAAGATGGTAACAATGAGTTACCGAAACTAGTAATAAAGGATTTAAAACATTAAGGGCTGCAGATGTGTGTTCATCTATTCACAACTAATTATACACACGTGCCCCAGTCATCTTAGATGAAGTTGGATATACAAATACAAGAGAGTGGGATCAATAACAACAGCAACACTCATTATTACAATCCTAAGGCACGAAATGTGATTAAATACTAAGAAAGTAAAGATAGCCAATAGAAAAAATTATTTTAGGAAGCAGCACAATTAATCATTACAGTCCAGTTGCGAAACGACGTTTGTAGCCTGATTGCTGCCTGTGCGTTGTATACTGGTGGAATTGCTGTGTTACCGCTAATATTTCTGCAATATGGAAACGGGAAATGATTTGTATTTCCTATATCTGCAGCTGATAGGTTTTATTCGCCGTTTATCATTCTCGAAAATTAGATATAAATCGAGCACCACTCCCTCGTGGAAAATAGTAATGAATTTATTATCAAGCCCCGTCACAATTTGTGGTCGTTTTCTCGTTTAACGCACTGGAGTAGTTATTGGAACGTAACTGAATACGACGTTTGAGTGGGACAGAAATATGTTCCGAATTTGGCAGACCTGCCGCTGACTACATCGACTGTCATTACTCTTTTCCTCCGATGCTGAGTTTATTCTAAATACAATATTCGGTATTGGAAATGGGATTAATACTGTCCTCTAACTCTGTTCACGAGATTGAATGTGGTAACATGAATTTAGTGAAATACATATGAAGCACATATGAGCATTACATTATACCCAACGTTAATGTGAAATATTTCGTCGTGAATGATTGCTAATAGCCGCAGTGATATGGCCGAGCGCTCTAATGTGCCTTGCTGAGAAGCTGGCAGTTGTTCCCCGTCGGCCGTTCGTGTCCTATCTCGGGCATAGGTGTATGTGTTGTCTTACGGTTAGTTTAAGTTATTGCGTTTGTGAGCCCAGGGAGTAGATTTACAAACATTTGAACATTTGATATTTCTATCGCGAATAGTCCAGAAAAGTATAATTTTTATGTTGCACACGGAGCGTACAATTATATTCTGAAGGAAGAACACATTTAATAACGTTATTCTAAATTGCCAGGGACTTTCATACGAGCGCACACTCCGCTGCAGAGTGACAGTTTCTTTCTTCCAGCAGTGCTAGTTCTGCAAGGTTCGCTGGAGAACTTCTGTGAAGTTTGGAAAGGAGGAGGCGAGGTGATGGCAGAAGTAAAGCTGTGAGGACGAAGCGTGAAACGTGCCGGGAGAGCTCAGACGTTAGAACGCTGGCCCGTGGAAAGCACATGTCCGAATCCAGCGCACTATCTGCCAGGAAGTTTCAGAAATGTTATTGCACGCAATTTGTTTATCCACTAAAACTGGGACAATTATGTGTCCCGAAATATTTTCTCCGGATACCAGGACCTTTATGAGAAAACTACAATTGCCTTAGCAAAACCGTGACGTCTGATGAGCTCAATCACGTAACAACATTTTGGCACAAATAAATCTCTTTTGAAAAATTATAATATTTATTTAACGCGTTTCGCTCTTACGTCGCATCGTCAGAATGCTAACGGATAGCGGGATCACATTAGTAAATCGTAAAAATTGACGATGTTACAAATGTGAGTCTGAAATGAAAGTAAAAGGTATTTGTGCTACAATCCACTCATCAGATGTTGATTTGCCAATATGTAATTGTGTAGTACGACTGTGAAAGCGGACCTATCCGCTGCAAAGCTGCTAATTTTTCAGAGTGACAAATCTCTGCGGCTCTTTGCTAGTGATGCTGTGGTGTAAAAGAGGATATAGTCGTAGAAAGACTGTCGTAGGATGCAGGATGATTTGGGCCAAATTTCTGGGTGGTGTGAGGAATGGCAACTAGCGATGAATGCAGAAAAAAACGTAAGGTTATCCAGAGGTGTTGGAGAAATAAAGTACCGTAGTGTTGAGAATATAAAATTAGTGCTGTGCTGTTTGGCAGAGTAGCGCTATTTAAATACCTAGGCGTAACGCTGCACAGCGATAGGAAATGGAACGACCATGTAAGGACAGTCATGGGGAAAGCGAATGGTCGACGTCAGATTATTAGGAGACTTTTGGATAGGTCTGATTCGTCTGTGAAGGAGACAGCATATAAATAGCTCGCACGAACCCTTCTCCAGAATTACTCAAGTAATTGCGATCCCATCCAGATCGGTTTAAAGGAAGATATAAAATCAATTGACAGGCCCCGAGGTATGTAACTTGTAGATTCAATCACTTAGCGAGTAATACGAATGATACTGAATTGCTTCGACAACTCAAATGGCAGTAGTTGGAGGGTAGGAGACGTTCTCTTCGAGATTCACTGTTGAAGAAAACTGGCCGGAATTTTGGGTGGACTGCAGAAGAATACTACTGCCCCCAACCTACATTTTGCGTAAGGACCAGAAGGATAACATCAGAGAGATTAGGGCTCGCACAGATGCATACAACCATTAGTTTTTCCCTTGTTCGAAATGTGAGTGGAACAGGAAAGCAAGTAACTAATAGTGCCCTCCGACACGCATCGTTGGGTGGATTGCGGTGTGTGTATGTAGATGTAGATCTTGGCTCTTCTTTTATGTTAATAGCTGAGGTGTGGATTGTAGCACAAACATATTTTAGTTTTCATTTGTGACTGAGATGACGATCATCGTGAAGTTTAACGATTGACTAATGTGATCCCGCTGTGTCTTGATTATGCACCATAAGTGCAAAATGCTTTAAATATTTCTTTTTTTTAATTTTGCAACAGAAATAGATTCACTATTGCTGCGGCAGGCCGATGAAGAGTAAAGCAGTTTGTATATAACAACTTAGTAGCCGACGATTTCCTACGTAGCAGATGTGGTAGGGAGTAAGAGCACGTAATTGTTCTTCATTACTGCAACGCCCGAAATCCAACCCGATCCGGCGACTCCCAAGCCCACAGAGGCGTACAAGCATTCGTTTATCCCTTGTTCTAAACTAGAAAGAAAGTAATTTGCTACTGATTACCCTCCGCCACGCACCTTTGGATGGATTGCGGAATGTGTATGAATATGTAGATCTGGAGTTATCTTTCATGTAAATGTTTGATGAGTGGTTTGTGCTTCAAACATATTTTAGTTTCCATTTGTGACTGAGATGTCGATAATCGTGTAATTTTACGATTGACTAATGTGATCCCGCTGTTCGTTAGTGTCCTCATGATGCCCCATAAGTGCGAAACGCGTTTAAACAAAATTTAATTTTGCATCAGAAATGGACGCGCTATTGCTGCACCAGGCTGATGAAGAGTAGAGCAAGCTTAATATGTATAAAAATTGAGATGATCGTGCCTATATTTCACTCTGCAGCCGTAACTACACACGGCAAACTAATAGTGTTTGATGTTCTAGTAGGTATCAGTCTACCATTTTGCACTATGGTGGTAGAGGGTTGATAACGATAACGGTGTGGCAGATATGGGAGTTGAAAGTTACCGACTTAAATTTCCACCGAGAAAGATGCTAAAGCGAAAGAAAGAAATTTCAGGTTCTCGATCCGTTTCTAAACAACAGAATAAGGCGCTAGAAAGTGAATCTACAGACGATAGAAACTTGAAATTTGTAGACGTTGTTTACCTTACAATGTAGGCATCAGCGATTTTTCAATATTCCCATCCCTAAGGGGGTGAAGCAGGAAATGAACGATTTTCCGGAAAATAGGTAGCTATTCAGGCAATTTTGAAGCAAGAAATACAAATCTTCGGATTTAGATTTTTGATTGGATTTTAAAAACACTTGTTTCTATATACTTAGAAATTCAACCATTAACCTGGTGAATTAAGGAAATATCTTTTAAGGGTGCTACTAACAAAGAGAGGACCCCTACTCGTCATCGCGGAATTCGCCCAAATTTATGGTACATGGCAACACACGAAAGTGCCCCACGTGGGAACTCCAGATAGCCAACCGTTCAGGATATTAAAGGAAGTTTGACTCGGATGTATCACCGTATGCATCTTATCAACTGTCCCTATGACGGCTTTTTTTTTAGGAAGTAATGCTTGGCTCAGAGGTAAAAGATCGGATTCGTATTGAGAAGGTCGCGGGTTTATCTTCACCCGGCGGCAATTGTGTTTTAATTTTTTTTTCTGCTCCTTGGCAATGCATATACCTACAGATTGTTCCCGTAGGGACCGTGAGGACAAGATTAGATTAATTACAGTACGAGCAGTGGCATTTAAACAATCATTCTTCCGACGCTCAATATGTGAATGGAATGGGAAAAACCCCTAATAACTGGTACAGTTGGACGTACCCTCTGCCACGCACTTCACAGAGGCTTGGAGAGTATTTATGTCACAATTAACCGCAATATCATATAAACTGTTTTATTAATGTATATAAGCAAAATAAAGAATGGGCATTGGATGAATTTCGGTACTACAAACATTTAAAAAGAGACTGTAGTTAACTCGAAATTGGGGACATCGTTATGAAAATCGATACTTCCATTCTTTTGCAATTGATCAATTACATGTTCTGGGGTGGTATTCATCGAAGAAACAAGGGAAGTAATAATTTTGACCGCATATTACGCACCAGATTATATGCTTGTTTTAAATAATGACGTCCTATGCTGATGTTGTGCTCATGTAAATACAAAATAACATATATGATGTTGCGGTCAATTGTGTTGTCAGTAGTATACGCATTGCTAAAGAGAAAAAAAAAATATTTGCCGCTGGCGGAATCGAACCCCTAAACCTTTACATAAAATTCGGATCTCTTACCGCTGTGCCAAATTGCGCTTTCTAAACAGACTCTCCGAGGGGCGGTCGATAAGGTTCATATGGTGATAGACCAGTATCAAAATCATTTTATATCCTAAGCGCTTAGCCATCTGGAGTTCCCATTTGATGCACTTTCATATCTCACCACGCCCTACATGTACCACGAACTTGGACGAATTAAGCGATGACGTGTATGCGTCATCTCCTTGTAAGACTATTTTGATGCTAGAAATGCGATAATATGGATTTGGAACCATAGTTGCCGGCCGCAGTGGCCGAGCGGTCTTTGGCATGCCAGTCACGATGTGCACGGCCGCTGCGGTCGGGGGTTCGAATACCCCCTCGGGCATGTATGTTTGTGCCGTCTTTGGAATAAGCTAGTTCATCTGTAGTTTGTAAGTTTAGGGACTGCTGACCTCGTAGTTAAGTCCCATAAGCTCTACAAACATTTAAACATTTGATTTAGGAACCATAGAATTAAAAAAAATGTTTTTAGGGATGTTTTCAATTCTGCCATCTGTGGTGTAATAGGGTGTGTCAAGTTGCATCAAAATACTTGATTAGGGAAACATTTTTAAAACGAAATCTATGGAAATCTATATCTATAAATGTCAATGTCTGTTCGGTGTACGTTTTTCACGTCCGAACCACAAGGCATAAAGAGCTAAAAATTTGTACCGTTACTAATGTCTACCCGGGGAAGGCTTTAGGCACGGTTTTATGGCGATCGGATAACTATTTATCTAAATATTTTAATGCGAATGTGTGTTCGGTGTACGCTTATCACGTCCGAACAACAAGACGAAGAGACTTAAATATTTTTACAGTTACTAATTTATACCCGAGGAAGGTCTTAGGCACGGTTTTATAGCGGTCTTTGAAAATTATATTTACTCTTTGAAAATGGTTTTAATGGTTGCATTGTTGCTTGAGGGTTGATAATGATGAAAGGGTGCAGTATATTAGGATGGAAAGATAACGGTGTATATAAAATTCTACGTGTGTGTGTTAATATCTCGCTCTGCAGCGAAAACTACAAAACGCAAACGAATGGCCTGTGTGTAATTGTTGTCCGAAGTCTCCAGTTGTACACCATAGCAGTTCCATGCCGATAGCTATAGTGGAGGATATGGTGGTTGAAAGTCGTCAAATTATTTAAAAAAAAATTCGGACTGAAGGCCAGTGATGACGTTTGTGACTCTATAGCAAGGAGGTTACATACAACGAAACGTGATGCAACATATCTACGCGTCTTTGGTCTACGCGTGCTACAATGTCTTCAGCTCCTTCTCTGTAACGATAAGCAAACGAATAATAAAATAAGAGAATAAATAAATAAAGCAGTAAAAAAGAAATTTCTTATAATACATCTATTTAAAAAAATCGGTTAGACTTTTTAGCGCATTACATCAGGTGATTGATCTGTGATATTGTTACAATCATTATTGCTAGATTTTCTGATTGGGTTCTTGGAAACGAGTGCATTTTTACGTGTGATTTGATTCGCACTACTTACTTTTCTGATAATGTTGATTAAAATGTTTGTTTCTAAACAAGGTATTGTATTTCATCCTTCAAAACCAGTCTAATAGCATATTACTGAAAGATAGCTTATCTATTATAATCAACCAACACGCGAGCGGAGCCGCGGGTTTAAGCTAGTATCTATTTAAAAGTAGAAACAACCAATGCAGACCATCCAGTCTACTCATGCGAAGCAGCGGGAATGAAGGTAGTTTACATATAACAACTTTGCAGCAGACGATTTCCTACGTCGCAGATGCGGCAGAGTGTAGAGCGCGTAATCGTCACCCATTTACTGTAGCGCGCTAAATCCTGCCCGATCCGGCGCCGCCCACGGCCCGCGGTCCCGGCCTCGCGGATAGCCGTGGGAAGCCGTCCGGCGCCGCTTTTAGCTGTGACAGCGCGCGCCTCGCATGCCGATGCCTGCCGCCCGGCTGCGGCTCGCGCGGCACCCACGCGCCGCCGCCCATTAACTATTCAATCTGCCGCTGCAGCCGCCCCCCACACCCAGATGAGGGCTCCGAACCCGCATCCATAATTCCAGACTGCGCTCCCAACTACTTCCGCAAGTTTCTTTCACGTGGGCGGCGTTCCGAACCGAATCGATGCGGTAGTTGCACTTTGACCCGCCGTGCGGTTACACCAGACTGCCAGTAATACTCTCGGGAAAAGGGCTTTCGACGGAAGGCTTTTGACACTGTACCTCACAAGTGTCTTCTAATCAAATTGAGTGCTTATGGAATATCGCCACAGTAGTGCGAGTGTATTCGTGATTTCCTGTCAGAAAGGACACCATTCTTCGTAATGATGGCTAGTCATGGAGTAGATCAGAAGTGATAATTCTGCTGGTCGGGGGTTCGAATTCCCCCTCGGGCATGGATGGTTGTGCCGTCGTTAGTATAAACTAGTTCATAAGTAGTTTGTAAGTTTATGGACTGATGATCCCGGAGTTAAGTCCATAAGCTCTACAAACATTTGAACATGTGAGAAATACCTATCCTTTGACTGGGAACTACTTTTTCTGCTGGAGATATTCTAACAATCGTTTCAAAACGTAACGTAATCAAAATTTCATAAATTATTCATAGGTATTTATTTCAAACTACCGAATTCGGCTAAAACTATATATTCTAATCTCCTTCTCCTCCCCTCTCTCTATTCCTCTACTCCTCCCCTCTCTAATTGCCCATTTTCCCCCAATATCTGTCCATCTCCACCGCCCCACTACCCCTGAATCTATCATCCCACTCTATCACCCTCTTCGTGTCCTCCTTCCACTACTACAAAATTTTCTCCTACTCCTCCATCTACTCCCTTCTTTTATGTAAATCCCCTTCTCCTCTGCTTATGATATAAACAATGATACATGTAATTCACAGCAACTTTTCCTACATTATTCGAATCTTCTATTAGTTCAACTCTTCCACTACCCTCTCTCTCTTATATTTACCTGACCCTCCCCAATTCCTTGCCTATTTCCTCCTGCTCAAAAATTAAAATGTCGAAATGTTTGTAGAACTTATGGGACTTAACTACGAGGTCATCAATCCCTAAACTTACAAACTACTTAAGAACTAGCTAAGGACGGCACAAATATCCATGCCCGAGGGGAGGATTCGAACCTCCGACCGTAGTGGCCGTGCAGACCGTGACTGGCGCGCCGCAGAACGCTCGGCCACCGCAGCCGGCTGTCCTCCTGCCCCTGACTCTATAAATCTCCTCCCCTTTCTATTTACCTCTTCACTGTATATATGAAAACTTACTTATATCTGCAAGGTGAGTTTCAAACGGTATTGATGTCTACTGAATGATATTATAAAATAATTTCAAACGGTATTCATATCTACTGTATGTTATCATAAAAATATTCATACAGGTGGCAACTTTCATACTGGTTAGAAATCGGCATAAATCTATTGATGAATCAAATTAATTCTATTGCAAGGCACCCTCCACGACACATGATACCTAAGGACAACCACCTGTCTGTGCTCAAGAGGGGACTCGAACACCCGACGGCGATCGGCTGCGCGCACCGCAGCACGGCGCCCCAGTACGCACGGCTAATCCGCCGCAGCAGACTCCATTCAATAGCAAATAAGACTGAGGGCTCATATCTGTATTTACGCACTCTTGCTGATAGCTCACACATGTCGCCCATATACCTTTTACGGAATCACTGTGTTCAACTGCGTCACACTGCGTCACAGTCTATCTGCCAACTTCGGTTTTCACGTGTTCTGTGAAACCTAAGAAATACGTGCTAAAGCCGACTCTCAGAGATCGTCACGGGCTGTTACGAAGATCGATAGCAGTCGAATATCGCTGGCCACGGCGACAGCAATTGAAGGCATGAAACTGATAAGTTGATAAAGACTAATGCACTTCATCTGAGAAAATCAAGGAAAATTATTTGTAATATTTTATTTCAACATGCAGTAATTTTTTTTAGTCCCAGAAATGTTACCGATATATTCTAATATTATTAAGTAATAATGTAAATTTTATTATCCAGTTCTCAATAAAAGTTGAAAAATTTCTATAGCACAAAATCTCTGATGTGTGAACCAAAACATCACTGAATGAATTATTTAACTTACATAGTGTTGTAATTAGCATCAGATAAAATTACGTAACTTCATGGAAAAAGTTAATACATTAATTACAAAGCATAACGTACAGTAATGTACAAGGTATATTCTTTTCATTTTCACACCAAGTTATTCAATACGCTCTTACTATTGTTTATGTAGTAGAGGAATAAACTTTTCCAACTTCTTGGTCTCATCCAGTTTCTTCTGATTTATCGGCAAGGGAGCATTTCCTCTTGCATTGGGAACTCTCAGGTTTATGTTGTGGAACTACTTTTCCACTGGTGGACATGTATGCTTGTCCACTATTGCGAATAAGTGTGCCATATTTCTAACTATTTTCTTGTATTTCATAGGAGATTCATAAATAACATTAACATCACTGTCACTTGAATCTGTCACAACACACGTAGGATCATCAACACTTTCATCAGAAGAGCACGCAGATGTAGCCATGGTGTACATATCACATTCAGAGTGAGAACAGGATTTCACAGGACTTTGTAGACTTCTCATTTTCAATGAAAAGTGGACATCTATGCGGTTATAACTTAGAGAGCCAGCTTACACATTCTTTGGGAGATATTTCAGTACCATTCAAACACAAAGTACATTAGTTCTTTAAATGCCACAACTTATTTTGTGACTGACCAACTGATAAATATTAAGAGATGTAGAGTGACCACACCATGAAATTCAGGTCCTGTTATCTGGTAGAAATTACTTCTTTTGCTTGTATGAGGAAGTACGTAGCATGTATTCGGAAAATTTCTTCCGCTGCTGTCCTCGTTAATGTATGTGTTTTGGAGGTTTGATCAGCTGTAGAGATTTCTGCTGAAAATACGGCGGCAGTAGCAGCGATAAGACGTGAATTACCACACGCGTGTGTAGCACGTCACAGTTGTCCCTAGAATTAGCGGTTGCGCCGAGGCCCGTAAATCACGCGGTAGCTAGCGTTTGTTGCGGTCATTCGCTGTCAGTGTGGGGCTCGCTGCAGAAGGACTGAACTAGCAGTGACTAATGGGAACTACGAACACGCACAGTGTTGGCCTGTTTGCAGGACATGGTGTAAGTGGCAGCGCGAGCTAACCACCTCTAGGAAAGGTGAGATCACCCAATGGAGGCAGTGCAAATTGCCCACCTAAGGGTGGTGCTGCAGATTATATGAATCATTTGCTTATGCAATGGAGATATATAGGGCGATTTTTTTTTCCAATGTGTAAAAACTGTAGGGATTGATGGATGAGAGGTTACGGAGCACTGAACTCTCATAACCTTATATTTGGAAATGCATGGTTTCCATGCTATAGACTACTCATTCAGTCAGATTTCTTAACAAGACTGCGGTCTCTGACGCACTGATTCATGTACATTCTTGCACCTTAAAAATACAACAGGAAATGTCTACAGGGGGTACGTTAACCAGTCCTATACCATTTTCTTTCCTTCTCCATGTTGCCATGGATAACGCACAACAGTTTACGTTTGTACTGTGCGCGAGGGTTGTAGTAACTGAAACTCTAAAAGTTCACCAACCTGACGTCTTCTACCGATGTCCCCACGCAAATGATAGCACGCAGGTCGCAGCTCTTGAATGAGGTTGAAATTAATGAACTACTGACAGGAACTGATCTAATTACAGAATAAAACTGAGGTAGTTCGGATGCCTGCTAATTTATTTAAAGAAAACAGAAAACCAGCAAACTGCATAATAACATCCACTTGACACACATTGTCTTAACTGAAAGTAAATTTCGTTTCGCGTTGATATTAGATAACAATATTTTATGACCACCTACGTATGCATGTTACTCCTCCTAGTGCGTGTTCTGAACTCACATGTTACTCCTCCGAGTGCGTGTACTGAACTGAAGTGTCGGCTCGATACACGGCTGCTTCGCCCCGTAATTTGGCGCGCAAACATGGCGGCCGTGTATCGTCCATCCTATATTAATGGTTTTGTTTATGTTTTTAGCGATAGTTAATATGTTTCACCTACTCAGGGCATAGCATAACTTTGAGGAGTTTTTCTAAATTGCGTTTGACGGTGAATTAATAATTAGTTTATTAAATTTTAACCAAAATATGATTGCGTTTTGGCACGTGACCGCCAGTACTACGACCAATCGGCGTCCATGCCTGCCGCTCGGGGACTACCCTAGAATTCGGGGAGACTTGCCAGTGCTCTTTCCCATGACAACCCGAACTATTGTACCATGTGTCGTGGTTCTCACCAGATTTTACAACTGACTCCAACTGGTCCTACTAACCGGCTGCACTGAAGCAATACTTCGATCTTAATATGATGGCTTTAAGCCAGCAATATTACAAAGCAATAAATAAACTCTGCCATTAACTTCATGTAATATAGGGATGTAGGTCTAAAAAATTTACCTAGATGAAAAAAAAAATTGTTGTAGATCCTAACGTCTGTAAAAACATTTTAAATGAGAAACTTATGCTACACAAAACATCGTTGTTACTTTGTGAAAACTGATGTAAAGAGGTAGTTATGGATTTGAAACTTAATTAACAAATGTAAACAGTTTAGTCATATGTTGAAGCAATCCAAACAAATCCGTAACATGTAAAAACAATTTTCAGAAATTAAAGGTAAAGAAACACTGAAGATACCATATAACTGCTAAATTATGTTTGCGTAAATCCAAAAAGACGTCTTGAATTAGGCTCAATCAACCTCAAGTTTATCTTAACAATAAATAATATAAAAATAAATAATAAAGCAAACTACTTTAATTAATTTTCCAAACCTGTTTACACTTACATGCTGATCTGATCTATGATGGAATATGGCTGTTACAGTGCATTGGGAACAGCATATGACCACGCCGCACAAGTCTTTTTCCTCGTATCTTTTTCAGTGTTTCTAATGAATTGGAAGATCACATGACTAGAGTCAACTAGGTCTTTATACTGGTCCAGAATAACAAAGGGAGAGACACTCGAGCATTCAGCCTATATGGTTCAATCCTCACTATATTATCATTATTGGAAAATACTTCCAACTGTCTACGATTCCTCTCGTACAAAGATAAGAAGCAGGCAGCTGAGGACTCGGTGATCGAGCAGGATACGTAACAATTTCCGAAAATGTTGCATAATAGCAATGTAGTCAGTGAAGATGTCTAAGACTGAATTTAAAAAAAAGGATGTGGTATTGATGAATGTGAAAAGAGCTTCACTTGCAAAAGGCGGGAATCTTCATTTCCTTGTGACAAATTATACTTTTATAATCTCCTGTATAGTCCGGCAGCAAGGCCTGAGAGTAATCCAAAGTTTGAACTCAACGATGATAAATGTCAGGAGAATAACAGATATGCTCCATATAATGTGTGGACAATTAATAGCACCTGTACTTTTTATTCCTTTGTTTCGCGTAGGGATCGAACATCAGTTCGTTTCTTACAATTAAACAAAGTATATAAGGAACTCATGGTTCTATGGGGCGATGTATAATTGTTTAATAATGATTTTGTATCCAAGATTGCATTTTTCATTTATTATGTTACCGGTTTCGGCGTGCTCGACGCCATCTTCAGACCTGTCGAAATTTACATAACTTCACGACGTTTTTTATATACTAAAAGAGTACATCCAGGTTGAGACATCACTAAACATAAAATTAGTACTCACAAATAATATATATATATCCATCTTCTAATGGTTCTGAAGCGAAGTACTTCAAAGTACCTCGCTTTGAAGTACCTCGCTTCAGAACCATTAGAAGATGGATGTACACATTTTATTTGTGACTACTAATTTTATGTTTAGTGATGCCTCAAACTGGATGTACTCTTTTAGTATATAAAATGTCGTGAAGTTATGTAAATTATGACAGGTCTGAAGATGGCCTCGAGCACGCCGAAACCGGTAACATAATAAATGAAAAATGTGATCTTGGCTGCAAAATCATTATTAAACAAAGTATGAAAACTGTGTATCGGTTTCCAACGAAATATGGATAGGCAAAACACAACCGTTTCAACGCTTTAATGCTTCATGAATCCTGGATTCAGAAGATCCAGTACTGGGTATTCTTATCGAGGAATATGAAGACACGTTTCGCCAACTGCCGCGTCTGGCAGCGCCTGCAGTAGAGCCACCGGCTGCTCGGCTAGGGCCTCTCCTCGGAGCAACAGGAGGAGCTACCCCGGCGCATAATGCTGTTTTCCCAGCGTCTCCGCCTCCATCTAGTGCTGCTATTACCTCCACCCGTGACACCACTTTGGAGAGGGTTAAGTGTATTGATTGCAGGAATATTCTGTCCTAGAACCCTCGATGGAAAAAGCACTCCTCCTACTAGGTGCTGCATAGAGGGCTTCCTAACAAGATTATGCATAGGCGTCGTGGAAGACAGAGGAGTCCCTTTTTCGAATACTTTCCTGTTTCTTTTTTCGTCTGTGATGGCGTGCGAATGCCGTTTCACAAAAATTTCCTATAATATTTTCTAAAATATACAGTCACTGCTGTGAATAATAGGTTGCAGTCTTAACAGTTACTGCAAGTGCCACCCTTGACGGTTCAGGTGATGTTTTTTGTATATCCTTTCACAAACGATTTCAGTAAGCCAACCATTGGGTAAAATTTGAAATATAATTCTGTGTATGGTTGTGTGGCCATCGTCCGCTACAGCTGTTAAAATTAACTATAAGAGGTACTCCGTGTTGTGTTGACTGCAATTTAGACATGTATTTTACACCAGACGCGATTAACATTTTATTTTTAAAGGCATCTCATGTGTTCTGTAAATGATTCAAAGAGTTATACAATTAGTTTTTTATATATGGATTAAAAACAGTTTCTTAAAACGTTGCGCACGTTAGGCCTATGTGTTTTTAAACTGATATTTTATTTACTCGCAGTGTTATTGTTTCTTATTTATATCCCTAAAAGTGCCGTACGCAACCAAATAGCATACGTCAGAAACCAGTAGGGAGATGTCAAGAAGACACAAGAACACCGTGAGTAGATTGAATATCAGTTTAAAAACACATAGGCATAACTTGCACAAAGTTTTAAAAATCTGTTTTAATGTACATACCTTGTTATAATACATAGACGAGAGAAGATGCTTTTAAAAATAAATTGAGAAACGCTTTTCGAGTAAAATAAATGTTTTAATTGCAGTCAGCACAAGACTAAATACTTCTTACAGTTAATTGCAATATAATAGTTTACTTGTGCGTAATCGATGCATCCGCAGGTAAGTTTGATGCAGAAGACTAACTGTTCACTCCAAGCTACATTTATTTTGTAATATGAATCATTTTCAAGAGCACTACATCAGGTTATGAATTATTACATACCGTTTCCTGAATTAATCTTTACTATTACTCTGAATATTTTCAGCAAATCTCTTGAAACATTCAGGCCTACGAGGTGGAAATATTGCACCCCTACTTTTCTGTTACAAAATTTCCGAACTGCTTACGGTGGGACCTTGAGTGAAATATGAGATAACTACATTTATTCCTGATATTGTCGCCTATTTTAGCTTGCAAGATTATTGCAGCACTTTCGAGTCCCCAATTTTAGTAATCTTCGCATTTCTTAACAAACAGATCCAAAAGGAAATGCCTGTGTTAATTTACAACTGAATGAAGATAATGAGAACTAGAGCCAGACAATACATGGTAATATTATAACATGCGACTGGAAAATGCATTCCTTGAATCATATTTGTTGAATTTCCCATCTTGCAGTAACTAAACTGTGTACGGCGGTATATAAAATTTTATTTCGGGAAAACGGTAATAAGAGTGTTCGTTCATATGTTCAAATGTTTGTAAAGTTGTGGGACCTAACTGCAGTGCTAATCGATCCCTGAACTTACAAACTACTTAATGTAAATTATCCTAAGAACAACGCACATACATACCCAAAGAAGGACTCTAACCTCAGACGCCGAAAGGCCGCGCGCAATGCAGCAAGGGCCGTAGTGCGCACGGTTATTCCGCCACGTCCGAGTGTTACTCAAAGTCTATTAAAACCAATTATCTCGTATTTTGTAACTTTTGTCCCTACAGTAGTATCTAGTAGCGTAATATTTGTGGTTACCTTTCCTTCCTCATAATGAAAATAGTTACCCGAAGTACTACACCGAGTCTTACCGTTGTTTAGCATCCCTTTCTTTATGTTTGCACGTCGTTATTTCCATTCAAACAGTCGTCCTCATATTCGGTACGGTCTAGACAACATCTATGGACGTAATCACAGTTTACTTATTGTATCTGTTAACCAGAATCTATAATGAGTGGTTGGGTGGAACATGTGGAACATGTAAAATTAAAAAATAAATAAAGCTAAGCAATGGATGAATCAAATTATTTCCTAGTATTGTAGGCCAACATAGTGGGATAAACGTTAAACGATTCTACAATATGTTATGAAGCTAATACATGTGGGTCAGCCGGCCGCGGTGGCCGAGGAGACTGAGGCGCTTCAGTCACGGTCTGCACGGCCACTACGATCGCGGGTTCGAATCCCCCCTCGGGCATGGATATTTGTGCCGTCCTTAGGATAAGCTAGTTGATAAGTAGTTTGTAAGTTTAGGGACTGTTGACCCCGTAGTTAAGTCCCTTAAGCTTAACAAACATTTGAACATTTTGAACATGTGGGTCATGGTCATTGGTCTTCCTGATGGACTAAATAACTGAAACTGTTATGAAGTCTCAGGCAATAATATATGGTTTCTGGATTCGTATTCTGGAACATTAATGTTCAAATATATCTTCAGGCAAGCAGATGGAGGTCGTATTCCGTTTATAATGATCTCTTGGCAAACCAATGTTACTCAATAATCTACTTTCCTTCCATTCGGTTTTCGCTTATTATTACTAGCAACACGTCTAGTTAACTGGTTAAGCTTTATGATCGCCACCATCATTAAACAGATACATTTACAACACCGGAGGCCGACTGTGTGAAGAAACATTATCTGTGGAGGACTTTTACGAGCTTTACTGCCGAAATACTTCAGCCAGTGCACGACGATTGGATTCAATGTCTTCAGATGTACGTTGACCGAAAGGGAGAGTATGTTGATCACAAAAAATGTCAAGTATATTAAAGTAAAGGAGTGACACTAAATTAAAATTTCTACTACTGACGGGATTCGAACGCGCGACCCCGTTTGCTGGGCAAGCGTCATAACCACTAAGCATCCGTGACGTAATGGATACGCTGCTGAATTCACGGATTGTCTAACGACACGTCTCCCTTCTTTTTTTCAGTACCTATTAAAAAAAGGGTTTGGAATAAAATGTATGAAGAAAATGAGAAAAGTGGCTTTATCGCTTGCATAGTAGGCAGGGAGGTCCCTGGTTCGAATCCCCTGTCACACAAATTTTTATTCATTGCCTCTTCTTATGGATATTTCGACACAAAACTATGTCTCTCGATACTGTTTTATTTTTATTTTTCATAAAATGTCCTTTTGGAGAACTGTCCAGTCTGTACATCCAAACAAAAATTGTTTTAAAATTGAACCATAGCTGCTGCTCGAAATCTGTTTAGAGGACTGAAATTGTCAGAAATGCTGATGTTTTTTGAAGTATCACACGACTCGCTTTCCATTAAAAAAATCGTTTACAATAAAGATCGCTGACTTCCAGATGGCGACCATGGTCGCTACATAACGTGAATGAAAATCTAACCTATACTTTACTGAAATATTTATGTTTCCCAGCTATAGCACAGATTTCGGGATAAAAGTGTTTACTGCGTGTTTTGACTCGCCCTGTCCTTTGACACCAATACTATAAGCACGATATCCAATAATGTCCCTATCAAAGATTCAAGGCAATCATCAGTCGTAACAAGAGCGACCGTCAGCCATCCAGAAAAACCAAAAGCTTCAGTAGTTTCTATACTTAAGATCAGCAACAAAAGTAATAGGAACACTTACAAAATCCTTTTTGCCGCGGTTTTAACTTCATTTTCTGTAGTAAAATCCAAAGTATCTACGTCCTTATATACAGGCAAACGACTAGTACTGAATCTTCGCCCTATAGCGAAGCATTACTGTAAGCCTTCAATACCGCAATTTGGAGGTTCGCAACGCTTGGAAACCTTGGTCTTTGCTCGTAACAATGACCGCGTTTGAACTGACCGCTACACAATAATGACCAAAGACATTATTTAAAAAGACACAGTAGCAATCACAGAGATGCCCCAGGGGTGCCTCACACAGACTGCATCGCAGACTGTCCCTTACAACTATAATACGAAGATAGGCTCCTCGGCTTTGGCACTGTGTAGTTTATTTATTGTTTATTTTGCAATAATAGATTTTATTATAAAATCTGGCATTGTCAGCATGGAGAATGGGCGGTCTTACAATTAGTTAAAATTTATAAAATTTTAAACCAAAAAAATGATTTTTTAAATTTATTTACAAAGTGGTGAATACTTTCGACATTTCAGTCATTTACGAACTTGTAAACAAGCAAAGGAGATAATCTCAGAATAGATTACATAATTGTTAACATTTGACTTTTAAAGGGTAAAAAGACACATTTTAACACATTATGTAATCTATTCTGAGATTTTCTACTTTGTTTGTTTACATGTTCGTAAATGACTGAAATATCGAAAGTAGTCACCACTTTGCAAATAAATTTAAAAAATAATTTACTTTGCGGTCTAGACTATTTTTACAAATTATAAACACTTTTTTTTAGTTTTATGAATTTTAAATAGGTTTAATGCTCCTTAGTAAAAGAAGACGAAACGTGACAAGCAGAAGGAACGGGGGTGTGGGTGACCTTAGCTGGTGGTGACAGGCCTACAGACGGCTCTTTTCAGCAATCTGCACGGCACAGAAGCGGCGCGGGCTGAAACGGCATTACCCGCAACAAACAGCGAGCAGCCAAGTCGGGGTCGGAGGCGGCTGAAATATTCGTCAGCAATGAGCTGTCACGGCGCGAGATGGGAGCCAGCTGATGCGGGAGAAATACGGCCGCATGCGAGTCGCGGGCTGCCTACCGCGCAGGGGCGCCCGCCTCGCGAATAAATCGTGGCCCGCCACGCGCTTGTCTCGTACATCCCGCGGCCGCAATTTATCTGCGCCGCCGACGTCAAATTGTAACAAACGGCGCCCGCATGCACAAACGGAGAATTTGTTAAGGATCATCGCCGCCAAAGGGGCCGGTTAATATCTGCTGAGCCGGGTGTGAATAATTCGCGGACGCTGTCGCCGTGATGCACAAACGTGCCTGCCTCTGAAAGCTTCGTTCCGGATTACCGACGCGAAAAGTCACGTCATGGGTTTATTTTTTATTCATTTTATTTATTCTTACAGTGTTATTCTTCTAATTCAGATACCTGGAATCCATAATGACTAGTAAAAGTGATGTGACGAAAGAGGCACACTAAACGAAAAACATACACTAGTCGCGTTTTACTCATGCTAGACGGCTGCGATGGCTGAGGGGACTAAGGCGCTCCAGTCACGGTCTGCACGGCCACTACGGTCGGGGATTCGAATCCCCCCTCGGGCATGGATATTTGTGCCGTCCTAGTTCGTAAGTAGTTCATAAGTAGTTTGTAAGTTTAGGGACTGATGACCCTGTAGTTACGTCCCATAGACTATACAAACATTTGAACATTTTTTTTTCACTCATGCTAAACAGTCTGTAAGGTTCCTAGTTGTAATTTTCTATTTTAGATTCTACGTAAATTCCTACATATAATTCTTTTTATATTCTTTGTAAATTCCATGTATCTTGGCAATGTTAGTATATTTAATTTTATCTATGTTTTGATTGTATGTAAGTGGACAGTTTACCCTCCACTATTAAGAGTTTTTGCACATAGAGGAGCCTCTGTAGTCTTAGCAATCTCTTCATTCGATCTAGCAGGTATTTCATCAATCTTGGGAGCAATTAATTTCATCACAACAGCAATTAATAACCGATCAAAAAATATAACTGTAGAAAAAACATCATCATTTGTTTGAAGCATACCTTAGTACACTATATATATGGAAGTACTATTATCACTGGTCACAGAGACTGTAGCGATTAAGGAGTCAATGTCTAACAGTCGGTACGTACATTTTGTCTGTAGCTGTAGAAACGTGGATTCTCTCTGTGGCAAATAGTCCGTAAGCAGCTTTTTGTAAGGGAATTTTGTTGGAGAGATCAAGGAAGAAAATGGATATAAATATGCACCAACCCAGAAAGAGAAGCCTAAGAAATTTTGTTATGGCAGGTTAGACATAAAGAAGAATCGTGTTTTGTCCCCATCAAATTCTCAATTTCATTATTTGATTTCTTTTGTAAATGCAAAGTTCTAATCACTGTAAAATTTTGCTTTACAGTCAATATAGGACCATGTGTTAAAACTAAAAGATAGGTGAGTCCATACAATTTAATTCACGTGGTTAGTTGGCCCTTACCTCTACATATTTTTATTTAATTTCGATTTTTGAGTCAGCATACTTTTCTTAGGGCCACATTGCACTTTCCATGCATGATTTCTATACATATTTATGATTTTTCTTGTTGACGATGCCATTGATGTTGTTGTTGCTCTGATGCTTTCCAGAGAATCAAATTCGTTACCAAACTTAGATGTAGGTGCAGGAACATTCCAATAAATCCAACAAAAACAAACGAATCTCTTTCACATACTTCTTATTCTGCGCCTAGAAGCCTTACCTTAGCCTCAACGAATTAAATATTTCAGCGTATAAGATATACCCATTCTCAGTTCAATTTCTGTTCAAGGCAGATAGTTCAATATATATATTCAGTGCACTTAAACAGATGCAGATACCATTCACTTTCCAAATTTTTGTAACTTAAACAGACACGTTTCAGATTTATTTAAATCCCACTCAAAAACGAGATTCGACTACACATGGCAAAAGTACGCCGGAACTTTTATATGACTGTGATACCTGGGCGACTTTAGAAACAACTGTTGATCCAAATTCTGCGTTGGAGAAGTAGGTACTTCGCAAAATACATGACCATATATAACACGAAATGGAAATTGGAAATATGAAGGAAATTAGAACTTTACCAACTGTATTGAAATCAGATGAATATTGGGTCAGAAGAGGCTACAGTGGTTTGACAAAATCTTCCGAGCCAATGGATCTCTCTCCAACTATTTTCTCCGTTTCCAACCTGCTGAAAGACGCCACTGCATTTTATGCGGAAAAACTAGTTTATTATCTGTAGATATCTGTAGTACCACTTTCCTTCCCCAAACAGATTTAGAGTCAAGGAAATGTTTTCCTTCCATTTTCTAAACGTTCTACTCTTTGTAAGCCTAAGGGGTCAAATTCCTAAGGTCGTCGGTCCCTAGCCTCACAAATCACTTAAACTAACCTTTACATACACTAAGGCTAACAAACATTCACCCATGCCCATATTGGAGCAGCCGTGTAATTCGCGACATAGAGCCTCCAAACACTGCAGCTTAGTCCCCCAGGGTTTTACAAAATTCCTGCGCATATTCGATTCGTTTGCGGTTAAAGCTGGCATCAACATATGTGTGAGCGACCTGTAACTACTTCCAGGCATGCGTTAATAATGGTGTGAATCGTCTCTACCAACCAACTTGATTTTCTTTCTTTTTGGTTTCATTTTATTTTTCATTTTTGTCGGTAAGGGACAAAAGTGCTGGGGTACTTTGTCTCTAGACTTAGAAATACCATACACTAATATTTTTGCTGGAGACTTTATAAACACACTCTCATGAGCCATGCGGGAATCGGCGTGCGCTCTAAGGCACCTTGCAGCTGAGTGCTCGGTTTTTCCCAGTCGCAGGTACGATTCCTGTCAGGGGCATGGCTGTGTATGTTGTCCTTAGCGCAAGTTAATTGTTTCTGTAAGTATAGGGACCGATGACTACTGCAGCTTGGTCCCAAATTTTTACAAACTTTCGAACGTTCATTAACATATTCATAGCGGCGGAAGAAGCGACGCAATCCATGACATCTTTAGACCACGGCACCATCTCCGACGGTCTGGTTTCACTTCCATTTCCACCAAGCTCAGGTCGAATAAGGTAGGGGAAAAAGATAATTACAATCTCATAAATATTAATGACTCTACTTCTATGTTCGTAGTTCACTAAATGAGCCAAACCAAACTGGTTACTCCTTACGATACAGTGTAACATCGTGTAGTAATTTATTTCCGGCAATAGTGTCAACTTTTATGTTTTCTTCTATACAAGGTATTACAAACAGGTACGGCCAAACTTCCAGGAAACATTCCTCACACACAAAGAAAGAAAATATGTTACGTGGACATGTGTACGGAAACGCTTAATTTCCATGTTAGAGCTCATTTTATAACTTCTCTACATGTCACATTAATCATGGAATGGAAACACACAGCAACAGAACGTACCAGCGTGACTTCAAACACTTTGTTACAGGAATGTTCAAAATGTCCTCCGTTAGCGAGGATACATGTATCCACCCTCAGTCGCATGGAATCCCTGATGCGCTGATGCACCCTGGAGAATGGCGTATTGTATCACAGCCGTCCACAATACGAGCACGAACAGTCTCTACATTTGGTACCGGGGTTGCGTAGACAAGAGCTTTCAAATGCCCCCATAAATGAAAGTCAAGAGGGTTGAGGTCAGGAGAGCGAGGAGGCCATGGAATTGGTCCGCCTCTATCAATGCATCGGTCACCGAGTCTGTTGTTGACAAGCGTACGAACACGTCGATTGAAATGTGCAGGAGCTCCATCGTGCATAAACCACATGTTGTGTCGTACTTGTAAAGGCACGTGTTCTAGCAGCACAGGTAGAGTATCCCGTATGAAATCATGATAACGTGCTCCAGTGAGCGTAGATGGAAGAACATGATTCCCAATCAAGACATCACCAACAATTCCTGCTCAAACGTTCACAGAAAATCTGTGTTCATGACGTGAATCGAGGAAGTACAGTACATACTAATGAAACAATTGGGTATTTTCTCAATTGTCTGCACGAATTATTTCAATTTACATTTAAAGAGAAATATGAAAATGAACTCTAACATGGAAATTAAGCGTTTCCGGACACATGGCCACATAACATATTTTCTTTCTTTGTGTGGGAAGAATGTTCTCTGAAAGTTTGGCCGTACCTTTTTGTAACACCCTGTATGGAACATAATAGCGCACAGCAGGTGGCTATCCAAGATCTCACGTACATTTTACTGTCCATACATTCATGTTACTGTTGCTTCAGGTTTAGAGAGTAGAAAAAGGAAATACATAAGAAGCTTCTATGTCAGTACTTAACTACGTATTCAACTAGGGAGGCTGGTGCAGGGTGGTGTTTTGCATTTACGGCGAATGCAAGCCTCACTGTGAAACGGGCCCTGTTATCCCGCCAGCGCCACCTTCACTTGGTATTCCCGGGCTGCGCACGGGCCGGTCTTGCTGCTGCGTTGTTTGTTATTCACCGTCCAACGCCCCCCGCGATAGCCGCGTTCGTGACGCCCTATCGCGCCACCACGTCCCCCAATAAACTGCCCTCCCTGCGGACGACCGCCCCCAGCAAGGCAACTGTTGCTGGCCACCGTAACCGCGTTACTTTACGACCCCTGGAAAATTACACCGGCAAAGATGCTATGCACAACTCAGATAGTTGTAACTCTTCGCGACTCTGTTCTATCAGAATTACACGCAAGACTTTTGTAATTTCCCGTGTTTTACCGCCGTATTAACAAGTACAGATTGATTTTATCATGACCTCTGTAGGAGGTGAAATCCAGGGATAACACCCCTTCTTTTTTTCCCAGGGCTAGCTCCTGATGAAAACAAGTTACTTGTTCTAAAATGCGTTCACACGCTTAGTGAATGCGTAATAGAGATCGCAGCACGATGCGGCACATACACTTTTAGCGACAGCGGAGTGTGTTAGGACTAAGTGTGTTGGAACTTAAATAGTTTCAAGACTGCTATGGAGAAACTATGCAATGGAATCTATTATTTTCGCAGATAACACACTTTGTTGACATACCTACCTTACTTCCGGGCAAGTGGACACTCCCGCCCAGAGTCACATGTGTGCGCACAATAGAGGAAAATACTGCCACTTGTCAGCGTGCGGTCTTACATAACGGTAACACTGGATGACACATGGGCCACATCACAGGAGCCAAAACTGAAACGCCAACGAATGTCAACGGGCGTATACAGTGCAAGCTGTGGCTGCTCTCTTTGATCCATGGGACTGGAAAGTACGGTACCATTCACTATTCTCCCAGGACGTTTGTCCTTGTTAGTTTTATTTGATCCCGAATGTGAAGGAAACACTTTTTGGAATTCTCTTTGGAACTGTTCCAGAGATTTGACGGACAGTAGACCACTCCATTTGCATCATCAACAGAACAGGCTCTGCTAATTTCATCTACATCGGTCCAGCGGTTTAGAAGTAATGACATAAAAACACTATCTACGAATTTGCGCCGTGGCCTTTTTCTACACGTTTTTTTGAGGTTCGATTTATTCGTAGCACATCACCGTAAATAATACACTCCACAATTAGAACTGGAATTAAATAAACGAAAAATTTTAAAAACACGCTTATATGTATGTAAAGTTTTAAAAGATGTATAATGTGAAATAAATTGTAGCATAACAAAGAAATAAAAAAAATTAAAAATTATAGTGTGAAATGGTAACTCGTTGCGATATATTGAATGATTACACGACATAGGAAGGGATAGATTACAAATGTTCAAATGTTTGTAGAGCTTATGGGACTTAACTAAGGGGTCATCAGTCCCTAAACTTACAAACTACTTATGAACTAGCTAATACTAAGGACGGCACAAATATCCATGCCCGAGGGGGGATTCGAACCCCCAACCGCAGTGACCGTGCAGACCGTGACTGGAGCGCCTCATTCCCCTCGGCCACCGTGGCCGGCGGATAGATTACGTTCACCTCTGTGTCTAGATTGTTTAACTGAGCACGTAAGGTTACCACAACATTTAATTGGTAATATATAATATTGAAGTCATTAATTAAGATAAAAACTATTCTATTTATTAGCCCTCGCAATACCAAGCTATTTTCGGTAACGTGTATTACCAAGGGTGGGGGGTTCCTTGTGCCCACTATAAAATAATTTAAAGAATAAATAATATTCAATAATAGTTCTTGAATTACATTAACAATATACTTTTGAAAGATATATTAATGCATAATCAGGATCCAGAAGCGGAATATGGAGACAAAAAGTTCTCAAATGATTGTCTTATTGTTCTTACTTTACTTTCGTCTCTCATGCCCTCTCTTTCTGTCACTATGTTTTGTGCTAATCGTCTTATATTGTCAGTAACCTCTGGAGCTGCGTCTTCATCAGTTTCAGGTGACCAGAATTCATCTTCGGCTTCTGTAGATACTCACTGTCCACATCCTCGCGCACAACACGTTCCTCTTCAGGTTCACTCACTACATTATCATTTCCATAATATTCTATTTCAGAATCTGTAGATTATTCCAAAATCTTGTGAGATTTCGCTGTCAGTAAGTGAGTGACAGTCGATACGTTTTCAGTTACAGTTGTATCTAACACGGAACTAACAAGGAATGTACTCGGGCTTGAACAAACACAAATATACAAAAATAGTCTGAGAGATAATGTAGAGGTCTCATATTCCACTAGCGATACTCTCGCACCTGCAAAACTTTGCAGTCGCCCATTAGAGGACTCTGCGTGATCCACGCCGCATTGCACTTTGACCTGCCGGTACACCAGTCGGGTGCACTAGGGACAGTGCGGTGTGCCTCTGAAGTTGCGTTTTGTGGCGTCATTTGTGTAGTGAAGCGTCAGATGGGTCGGCGATTGGTAATCAATCCTGATAATGTATTGCGATTGGTTGAGATGAAATTCCAAAGAGCCCTTCTTCGTGAATACAGTCTCGGTGTAGAAGATGAATCATTGACATGTTTTCTGGTATCTATTACAGTGCAGAAACATGAGCATAGATTAGACACTCTATTGTATATATCAGGTAACATGCGAATGATTCATCTTCTACACCAATACCATCTTCACGAAGAAGGTTTCTTCGTAACTTCATCTCAACCAGACATACTATATTAGCAGGATTTTTTACCAATCGCCGACCTATCCGACGCTTCACTACACAAATAACGTCACAAAACGCAACTTCAGAGGCACAGTGCACCGTCACTACAGGTGTACCGGCAGGTCAAGGCGCAGTGCGGCGTGGCACACGCGGTGGCCTCTAATTGGTGACTACAGAGCTTTGTAGATGAGGCAATATCACTAGCGCAATGAGGAACCTTCACATTATCTCTCACACGATTTTCGTGTATTTATATTTGTTCGAGCCCAAGTACTTTCCTTGTAAGTGCAACTAAACAGGAAGCAATAAAGTATCAAAGGAAATGAATCATTATTGAGACTATTGTTGCTTTCAAGCCAGAAATATAATGTCCGTGTGTTCTAAGGTCACGTGAGTCTACTATCTGTGGAGAATGACGACCTTTGTGGGAAGTCGCATATACCGCCAAGGGGGGGTGGTACTTAATGACCATCTCCCCTAAACTTGAATTTTCCGATTGAGCTTAAACGAATAATGTAAAACAGTCATAGAATCTGGAAGAAATCTTCATTAAAGACAATTAGTATTTTACAAGGGTTTCAAAAATAGAGTACCTGAGTAGATTTCAATATTTTTTAAAGATGGTATTGCAAGGTAAGTTGGACCAAATCGCAGCGGGAAAAGTATCGTTAAGATCAGTTGAGTAGCTTATGAGTTCATAGCAGACAAACATCGTCACACCTAAAATATGTGATTATTAACAGAATTTGCTGTTCTAAGTGGCATGCACTCGGTTGCACAGTGGTAGAGTGCCAGACTACTAATCCAAAGGTCATGGTTTCGATCCCCGCCAACTCCTGGGATTTCTATCTGTCACTTTCCACTTTTTTCACCTCTGGCAGTATTGCTCAGGTGAAAAATACCCGGTAGCACCGTTGTACGGAACCCACGTTAAACGGTAGGTCCCCCCGTGACTGTCTGAGTAAGTCAGTTCGAAGGTCGGAGGAAGACAACGTCATACAACCTCCAAATAGGACCAACCCTAGTAAAGCACTGTGGTGTTCAAACCAATCGACAGATTGTTGACGGCTTTAACTTTACGTGAAATGCAGTTGGCTGCATTTACGAATGAAGAGAAATGCAGTAAGAGATCATAATCAGACACTTGAATCCTGAATCCACGCCTGTCACTTCAGACCCATTCGTTAGCAGCCATACATATGTACAGGATGACCAGCCAGTCTAAAACAGGTTAGGAATAAATTCAAAAAATTTATTTCATAACTTCGCCCAAGTTTTACGAGTGTTCTTCCACCGACACATACGCCTTGACAACGTGACCAAGCTGTCCACCTTGCAGGACAGAGCCGGACAGAACCAGTATTGAACGCTGATTCTAAAATGACGCCACCCTTTTGGCGTCCGTGCTGAAACTACTGACGTTTTCATGCTACCTACGTTTGATCACATGTGCTACTGCTGCAGGACTCAGAGGTGCGAGAATCAGTTCCTTTGCTCTCTTCAGTTTGAGTTCTCGTGCAGGGGCGCATGCCGTCCGCTCCCGTCTAGCGACTGTTCGGTATCAGCCACCATCTGTGTGAACCGTAACCATTATCATAACCTTTTCCATTTTCTAATCTTCTAACTTAGACTTGCACTCATTCATTACATCCGTACCCAGGGCGAGTCCTGATATGTATCCCGTATTTCAGAATATACCAAATATTAACTTCAATTCTATCTTTTGTTTGCCAATCAGCCATCCTTTCCTAGGGCGCCCTCCGCCTTCCATCCTGACAACGCTTCCAACCCATTTTACTTATGCACCACTGGGATCGGTTTTACAATTTTAGTATCATCCGTGGGATATGGATTAAGTGTATAATAATACTGTTCTAATTGTAATTTTGTGTAATGTGTTGTCGTAATGTACACAGAAACATTAATAGAACCAGTTTGTTTTTTGCCAGCAGTCTGTACTTCTGTTATAGGCTGAAAGAAGAAAGAAAATTTATAGGATGACTTGTAAACAATTTTTGAAAGATATTCGTCGCCGTGTATAATGCAGGTTCGTGGATCTCTACGTGCAGCGCCACACAGACACACTGCTGACGAGGTCTTCTGTAACTTGCTTCAATCTGATAAGTAAATAAGAGTCTCCAGAACACTGGATTATATCTCACCTTCATCAAATTCTTGAAGTGGTCGTTTGAAGGCCGGCCGCGGTGGCCGAGGAGACTGAGGCGCTCCAGTCACGGTCTGCACGGCCACTACGGTCGGGGGTTCGAATCCCCCTTTGGGCATGGATATTTGTGCCGTCCTAGTTCCTAAGTAGTTCATAAGTAGTTTGTAAGTTTAGGGACTGATGACCCGGCAGTTAAGTCCCATAGACTATATAAACATTTGAACATTTTTTGTCGTTTGAAGTTGTTTTTCTACTTTATATAAAAAATGACTTTGTAGATTCTCATTAATTTCAGGTTAATATTATTTTATTGTTGCTTCGTAAATAATAATAACAGTTTTTGATTAACCAAACGTACATTCAGTTTTAGAACATGCCACGACATATCTTCGTAAACCACAACAAGAGAACAAACATAAAACAATCTCTGACAAAGAGTCTTAAGCTCCACAATTCTCAGCACTACACGAAATATATTAAGGAATATCTCTGCCACTATATATTCGAAATCACTGTCACATGAATTACTAAATGTACCACTACAAGTGCTGTACACATGTATTTTTCGCCAAATACTGCTACGAAGTGATCACATATAATATGTCACAAATAAAGCGGTTTCGATTTTTGTAAAGACGCAGTATTTTTCTCTTGTGAATCGGCGGAGGGAAGGAGAACGCTGACGGGCTGTCTGTCTGGGGGTATACGCCACGGCCATTCGCAGCGCGAGTTGACAGCTGCGCCGGGCTGCGCCGGGCCGCACCACCTGGCTGCGCGACCGCAGGAAGCAATTACGGCGGTGGCGCCACCGCCGGAGTCCCGCTGAGCCGATGGGCGGCCGGAAGCGGCCCGCCGACGCCGGAAAACAGTTATTTCGCATTTTTCCGCCCGAAGCTTGTAATCGCCCGGTTAGAACAGGAAAAAAGCGCTCGCGCGGTGGACCCCGCGTCGCACCGCGGCCGTTCTTCCAGTTTTGCTGATGGCGGGTTTTCCCTGCACTGGCATCCGCCAATTTTGCGGTCTGCAAACCGCAGTGTCCAACCCCCGTACGCTCGTTCGTTCGTACCTTTCACGTTGCCGCCCCGTCACCCCCTGTCACGCAGTTGTAATGTTTACGGCTAGGAAGTTCACTACTAAATCACAGCGACCGGCGAGCCTGTTACTGAAACCGGTTCTGCAAAATGAAGAAATAAAATGGCATCCTGGAAACGATGACAAGCAGTGTCCTGTTTGCAAATACCAGGGAGAATATTTTCTTTCTTGTCTCACTGATGCAAGTACTGCGTAACTGGCAGGATTTATTTGTAATATTACTCGACTTCCTATCGTTAATTTCGTCAGTGTTGTCAGCAGCAATATAAGTAATGGGAAAAAATATTTTTATGTTCTTCTAATGACTCCAGTATTGTATTATGCAATAAAGACACAGTGTGTCGTCTGGTAACGTGTTCAGCTTTAAGTCTGTACTATGTGGAGAAATTATTTAAACAGAAACTGAGAATTACATCAAAATATATGTCGACTTTGTGTTATAAATAATAAATAAAATTTCGGGTATTCAGCCGTAACCATATTTATTTCCTTTTTCTTAATATTTCGGTTGTATATCGAAGACCCGTCATCGCAGCGATATTGAAAGCTATCGGAAGTATGATCCCGTCCACCTTCTGCATCTTGTAAACATAGCAAATCAACGCAGAGATGTACAAGTTTGTATAACCCTCCATGGTGATTATATGTGATCACAATCCGTAGTTAACTGTAACTTCAGAGAAGTACGAAGTCGTAATGCCATCTATGGGAAGTATACGTAATGACACACTTGGTTGACAGTGCCGTTTTGATTGTGTACCATTTTGGGCGTAGGATTTAAAAGTTTATTAAGATTCAAACAATTATCCAGATTAATTAAATTACTCGCTAGCCGAATTTCCAACTCTTCCCCTAAAATCAGAATTCCGGAAATATGACACAGACGATAATATCTCATCATTGTCATAATCCATATTGTGGTCTGTTTGAATACATTGTTCAGCCACTGTTGATTTATCGGGTTGTAGCAGACGGGTGTACCGTCGACGTTCCGCACTTCCTTCACAATTATTGTCTTCACTATCGCTCTGATGATGATTTAACGACATAAAGCCGAAAGATTACCGAAAATAAATAAATGGTTATGCCTGAATATCAGTGACATTATTTATTATGAAATACGCTGTGAAGGTTCACATGCGTTATACATACAAGAGATTGAGGGCAGTAGTGATGTGCATCGGAGTTCAAGTGCAGACGAGGAGTTCTTCTCTAAAAGTCAAAAACCAGTAAGTGAAACGAGTATTAATCAAATGTGAAAACATGTAATCTTTCTTTAGACAGTTGAATACAGTTTTATTATAGTTATTTTCCAAAAAGCTACACCAAAAACATGCAATACATTCAGTGGATCGTCTTTTTTAAACAGTAGTCTTGTAAAGAAGCTGGAAGGTCGCAGTATTGATGGTCATACATCAGGCGCAGCATGATATGATTAATGACGCGTATCGAATTTTCTCTGTCAGATATTCATCTGTTTATGACCGACAGCTGCACGTATACGTTTAACAGATCGAGGGTTCATTAAGATGTTCGGTCAGTAGATATTGGCAGACTACGAGAGTCTACAGCGAATAACTTATTGTTAGTCTGCCAAAATCTTTACAGCGAAAATCTTTTGGAACATCTTTGCACCTACACCTGTCACATGGCCAAGTGTATCTGACACTCACGAACAGAAGAATATCTGATGGATAAAATCCGAAACACATCAAAATAATGTCATGGTATGCCTGATGCATGACCTTCATTACTGCCCCCTATTCAGCTACTTTGCAGTACTACTAATCAGTATAGCCGGCCCCGGTGGCCGAGGTGACTGAGGCGCTCCAGTCACGGTCAGCACGGCCACTGCGGTCGGGGGTTCGAATCCCCCCTCGGGCATGGATATTTGTGCCGTCCTAGTTCGTAAGTAGTTCATAAGTAGTTTGTAAGTTTAGGGACTGATGACCCCGTAGTTAAGTCCCATAAGCTTAACAAACATTTCAACATTTTTTTAATCAGTATAATTATGATCGCCTGCCTCCTATGCGACATCATGTCGAATTTACAGTAGGGGGACTGCGGCGCGCCAGTCACGGTCTGCACGGCCACTACGGTCGGTGGTTAGAAACCCCCTCGGGCATGGATATTTGTGCCATCCTTAGTGTTAGCTACTTCATAGGTAGTTTGTAAGTTTAGGGACTGATGACCCCGTAGTTAAGTCCCATAAGCTCTACAAACATTTGAACATTTTTTACAGTAGAACATCGGTCCATCACTTTCTTGAAACCAACTCTGTACTAACCATTAGCCGCGCGGGAGTAGCCGAGCGGATGGAGCGCCACGTTGCGGATCGCGCGGCATCCCGCGTCGGAGGTTCGAATCCTCCCTCGAGCATGGATGTTTGTGCTGTCTTTATTATAAGTTATTTCCTAAGTAGTTTGTAACTTTAGGGACTGATGACCCCGCAGTTAAGTTGCTAGTATAAGTTTTACAAACATTTTAACTAACCATTACAAATTACGTCAACTTTAACGAGGAAGGCAGAAAAGTTGGAAATTTTACTGGCGGGTGGAAACCATAGCCGTATATTTTTCTATTTAATTGTATGTATGATCAGATTCGGCATTGCAATATTGCTAGCTTCAGATCTGTATGCACAACCATATGGAGTTGTCTAGCCATTAACGCAATGTGGTGTCATCCAAATAGTATTTGTATCGTGTATTTCTCGTTTTACAATACCATTGTTATAGAGATGTTACGTATCACATTCCGCAATGGCTATAAAACTCCAGACGGTAAACCTTTGGGGATCTAAAGATTGAAGTAATGTAATGCTGCAACTGGCCACAAATGAAATTAATTAAAAATTTACGGCTGTTAATTTTCCTGAGTTTAATGAATCTACAATCAGTCGCAACCCCATATCCATAAATCAAATAAAATTGCTGTACATAATTTTTCTGTTGTCAGAACGGACGAAAGGCATTTTGAATTTCAACACGCGTATATTTATAAACAATGCTTTTTAACCACCCCATAGATGGATTTTAGCGCAGTAACTATAAATAATAGTCATTTAGTTTAAAGAGTTATGTTTACAGTTACATGGGTAATTACGCTTTTGTTGCCGTAACTCACTCTGAAAAGGCTTGTTAAATTTGGTTCCCTACACTGTAGAAAGAGTAATGTTCCTTACATTTCCTTGACGATAAAAGTATTTCTTTGATTTATAATTAATAGTTACAGAAATAAATCATTTTAGAATTACCTTCTACACACATGTGAGTAAAGTCATTGGACAAAACAGGGACAGATACAGAAGGTAGTTCTATCTCGTAAACATCTTCCCTCGTCCATCTAAAGCCATGAGGCACTTATGACTTTATCAGATTAGTTATTTACATATTCTGTGAAAAGTACTGCCCGTGTATTGTCTGGTGTATTGTTTGTATTATAGGTACAATGTGTTGTATTTGCTAGTAACTTCTTGAAGCCAATCAGACAGTTAAACCCATATTCCGTATGCTAATATTTTCTGATTATGATGCATGTCGCAGACCGTGGTGGCCGAGGGGACTGAGGCGTTACAGTCACGATTTGCACGGCCACTACGGTCGGGGGTTCGAATCCCCCCTCGGGCATGGATATTTGTGCCGTCCTTAGTATAAGGTAATTGATAAGTAGTTTGTAAGTTTAGGGGTTAATGACCCCGTAGTTAAGTCCCATAAGCTTAACAAACATTTGAACAAGATGCATGTGGAACTGGAAACTGCCTTCAGGATCTGAAGACACTCGGCATGGACCAGTGGCCCGGTATTACTGCCGTGCGGAAAGCGACTTAGAAATATTTATATATTTTTATATTTTTTCTCATAAATGCGTCTTTGGAATATTATTATACCAAAAGTGATTCAATTTGCTATTAACGAATTAAATAGTGAAATGGAAAAGCAAAATACGGAAGGGACGATATTTCTAAAGAAAAAAAAGTAACTTGTTCGGCAAATATAGGTTTTTCCTTGGCACAAGAGATTACAATAAAGAATTTTCATGTCTTTGTATATTTGATACCGTTTAGATCGCATTCATTCAGAAATTGAGTTAAGAATTTTACTATTGTTATTATTATTATTATTATTATTATTACATATACATGTGGCGTCTTTTCCGAAAGAATAGACGTTACTTCTGGTCCTGCAGTAGTTATTGTTTCATATTCACATAATGTATGACATAAACTGCGAATGGACAAAGCTGAAAAAGTGTACCAAGACGGTTGTGAAACTACGAGAATTAGTTTTATAACTACGAGTTTGAGTACTGTCGGCAGGGTGAAGCTGGGAATTGGTATATGACGGGAGGCGTACTTAGGGAGTCCTAGGTGCGGTGACAACTGTGTCCCCAGTGGTGTAAGGGTCAGTGCAACTGCCTAGATGGCACGAGACCCATGTTCGAATCCCGGCTGGGTACTCATTTTCAGCTTTGCTCACTCGCAGTTGATTTCGTATATTTTGTGATTAATTATTATTGTTATTATTGTTGTTGTTGTTTCCTTGGGGTTTTCCACCCCCACAAAACAGCATTTTTGCTTCGACAATCAATAATTTTCTCTTATTATGACTTACACAACATTTTTAAAGCTGACCAAAGTCGAATTCAGGCTTCAGGGACGACTCAGTAGAGCGCATACATGACGTACCTTATTTTTAATATCGAAAGAGTTTAGTAAAGTGACCAGGCATGAGTCTCCATGGGATCCACGAACAATTCCAACTAAATGATACTGCGTCACTGCGTTGGCGCCCGTCGGAGTGACGGCTACGTATTATGTTCTTGGGACAAGAGGTTGGCTGCGAACTTCAGGCCGCGTCGCGTCGCTCAGATTGAATGCAGAAGCAGGTGTTCCGTAATTACACGGCATCTGCGGCCTCTGACCGCCCCCAGGTCGATAGGACGTCAGATTTCAGCTGATTGCGACGCACTCGCAGCCGTCGAGCTGCAGGAACAATCGTATCTCCAGTACAGCAACACCGCACGAAGCGAACGGCGACAGGTGCAGAAGCCGCTAAAGGAAGCAGCTTGAATAGCTCCGCCTTATCCAATACATCTTTTGCTTCGATTTGGTTAAATGAGTTACGTTAATGTACGTGAGCAGTTTATCTTATTTATGGTAGTTCATATCACATTCGACATAATGTGTTTATTTACAGCTGTTTTTAAAATGCAGCAACTGACTTCGAGGTGATAGAAAAACGACTAGATGAATGATTTGGTGAGTCGAGTGTCAACAGCCGTAATATATTTCATAAAATGCATTTTTTTAAAACCCAGCTGTTTATTAAAAACCTTGTACATCCAGTTTCGGTCATAGACCATATTCATGGAAAAAAGATGTTAAAACAGAATGGTAAAATGCATCAAATACCATACATCCAACTGAGACAAACAGGAGTCAGTATTTTACCATTCTGTTTTAACACCTTTTTATCCATAAAGATAGTCTATGACCGAAACTGGTAGATGTATAAGGTTTTTAATAAACAGCTGATGGTTTTAAAGAAATGCATTTTATGACTAGATGTATTACGTTTGTCGTTGAATTCCTGTCAGGAGATGTCACCCTATGACTTTTTATTGAACTTTGACACTGTGGAACAAATCTCTCTTATTTGAAATTTGATACTTTAAGGACCATGGGCGTTTGACTAGTAGGTGAGATGTGTTTTACAGCATCATTAAGGGCTGATATTGTAAGATGTGTGCACTATACAGCCCGTGTTTACTAGACTTTCCTTTTATTCGTTGTACCTTCTCCCGTAAAAAGAAAAGCATTGAAACAGAGATCTTTTTCACAGTATCGAATTTTAATACATGTTCATAGTATCATTGAATGTTATATACATATTTGTGTTTCGCTGTGAAGCATGTTCTACGGAGCTATTTATATATGCCCTCGACGTTTGTCGTCGTGTGTCAGAAGCACCCTGTGTATAAGAGTAATTTCACATTAATTTGCATTATAACTACTTGAATTTTGTTAGTATTGTTTAATGAGTTGTTTTTAAATACTTTTATTTGGAATAGCGGCAAAAATGTATTTCCTGGCTAATGCAAATCTAAAGGTATTTGGGGCGACGGAGCAATCACAGACACGAAATATCAGTTCCATAATACGTTGTTATTATAGGCAGTGGTAAATTATTATTATTTCCATTCTCAACAACTGTAATTTAACTTTTTATTTAAAGATCAGGAACCAGGTGAACGTTAGAAATACTTCGGTTCGACCCATATTGAGTACTTATTACCTTAGTGTCGCCAATAAACAACAACAGAACTAGGAGCCCGAAATGGGTACAAATGACTTCACTTGTTGTGGTTGTCGCTTTTAACAATGAAATCATTGTAACATAATATTTTCAGTGAATTTATCTTTCTAAGGTTCGGATTTTTAAATGTTTAAGTAAAGATATAGCATACCGTCGATGCAAGATGTCTTAGAAAATATTACCAGTTATTGTAACGAACAGCGGCTGGCTCTAAAAGTGATAAAAAAGTTAATGCATATGAAAATGCTCTCGTAATGGTAAAATACAACATTTGTAGTGTTTCCTTGAATGTCGTGGCGATCAAAGTTTCTAGTGCAAGGTTGCAGAGTCATATAAAACGACTTTGTGAATTTATTTGCTGGTAAGGAGACAACGTACATGAAATTGGTACAGCCCGTTCCGTTCTATTCATCGAGTGACTGGGATACACGGAATCGTATCAAAGGAAGACTCAAAAGAAATACTGTGTAGGGTTGCTAGATTTGTTCCTAGTAGTTTCGGTTAACGTGCGTTATGGTACTGTATTGGGAACACATGTGGTAATCCCTGCATGGTAGACGGCGCTATTTTCGAGGAACACTATTGAGAAAATTATGAAAAACAGTCTATGAGTCTTACGAGAAATCGATTGTATTGTCAACAAATTATACGTAACGACGACAAAAATACGAGAGAAATTAGGGTTCGTACGCAAAGGCAACAAACATGAATTTGTGTTGTAAGATGGCATGTTTTCCTGGCTCTACATGCAAGGCAAGTGAAAATGGTAATGACAGCACAACCTTCGCTGCATTGCAGAGGCTATATCAGAAAGGATGGAGCAAACTTACATTGTTGAAAGAAAAAAATTGTCGCAGTAAACATGGATCCGCAAAAGAGCCGTTTGCGATATAGTTACGAATGTATGGTCCCAAGCCGCCAGAGACGGCGTTGTTTCTAACATTGTACGGTTTACCCTTGCGCACAGAAGGTCGTCTTAGTTTATTGTTGACATAACGGACTCGAACTTGGGACCTTTGCCTTTCGCGGGCAAGCGTTCTTACACTGAACAATCCCGATACGACTCACGGTCGGCCCTCACATTTCAATTCTGCCAGTACCTCGCGTCCTACTTTCCAAACTTCACAGATGTTCTCCTACGAAACGTATCGGGATATCTCCAGTGGTAGAGCACTTGCCCGCGAAAGTTCCGGTTGCGGCACACAATTTTGCCAGGCAGTTTCATGAAAAAGTTGTTTATAGAGAAGTATTGCAATATCTATTTAAAATATACTGCCAATATTTTATTCCTCTATTATTATGCTGTTTATCTTTTTATTCCAACTACAACAAAACCATATGACTCAAAGAGAAACCGGATACTGCAGCTAGTAAATAAATAAAGTAACATGTTATACAGGGTGTTCCATTAAGTGTGTTTGCCTCTGTAACTTATAAAATAATGGGTGACGGGAAATTTTATGCGGTAGGTCAACACAACAAATGTTACACTTTCTGCGGAGCTATGAACGTAGTTTATTGTATCATTTTCCAAAGAGTTACACCACAAAGATATAATTTTTTAAATGGAACAATAGTTTTTTTTCTATTGTGCATTGGATTCGTTGAAACCAGCTGCGTCCAAATCAATTTAAACTACATTCCTATAACTGTTAGTTTAGGAGATACAACCCATCAAAGTTTAGGCGGCGGAGGCTACGACAGCGTAGCTGACTGGCTGGTGGTCATGAGACAGTGGGCCGTGCCCCAGGGGATAGCCACTCGGCCAGTCAGCTACGCTATCGCAGCCTCCGTCCCCGGAACTTTGAGGGGCTGTAGCTCCCAAACTAACCGTGATAGGGATGTAGTTTAAATTGATGGTTTAAACGAATCCAATACACGATAGAAAAATCTATTGTTACATTTAAAAAATTATATCTTTGTGGTGTAACTCTTTGGAAAATGATACAATAAACTATGTTTATAGCTCCGCAAAAAGTGTAACATTTCTTGTGTTGACCCGCCGCATTAAATTTTCTCGTCACCTATTATTTTATAAGTTACAGAGGCAAACACACTTAGTGAAACACCATGTATATGTAGTACAAATGCATGTTACAGACCTTAATGTAACATTTACTTCAGTATCAAGTTTGGATTTATCGCCGTGAAAGAAACTCTGTCTCGTTTTTATAGACTTGAGAAGGAGAGAGAGAGCGCGCCAGTGAAAGAGACCGATAGAGTCGCGAGCAGTGGATCACAGGAAGCGACGCTGGCTGCCCACCTTTAGGCGGAGGGCACTCGGGAGAGAAGAAAGTCGGCCCGCCGTGGGAAGGCAACTTGGGAGAGCGCGGTCGGCGGACCGAACTAAGGAGGCAGTAAGGGAGGTCCAAATTGCCGTTTGGTAAACTTGAATCCGCGTGCTTTGCAATCAAATGGCGATTTAGAGGCGGCGCGGGCGCTCTGCCGGATATTTAGTGCCGGCTCCACCCGGCCAGGGCGGCCGCTCGATCCGCTTCGATTCGGGACTCGCGGCTGCCGGCCGGAACGGAACGCGTATATAAAGCTGCTTCCTGCCGAGGTCCCCGCACGCCGCTAGAGAGACGTTGCTCCCCCGCCGTTCATTCCAGATTCGTCTCCCACTGACGTTGAGCTCGTATCCTCGTAACATCGCTTGACAAACATCGGTGTGTTTATCTTGCCGGAATTGGGAAAATGTACGATTTAATTTCGTGAATGTTTATTATATTTTATTCATTGTGAATCAGACAATGGTGGCGTTTTTTTATTAATACGATGGGCGACTGAAAAGTCCGTGTAAAGTTTCCCATATTTTCATTATCCTTTCTCGTTAAAATATTATCACTTGTCATGGTAGTTTGCCTTCCTTTTCAGTTCCATTTTCTTTTCCGGTACTGGCATACGTTATTTTTGCAAATGTCTCTGAAACGATGCAACTTATGGAAATAACGTAAGTGAGCAACTTTCTTGAGACTTTTCTCCTTTACAACTACGTTTATTCAATTTTCGTCTCAGATGGAAGGTTAAGGCGGTACTTCACCTACATGCAATGGGAGTAACACAAGAGGACCCTAAATGTAGGATCTGTGATGACGGTGATGAAACTGCATCACATCTAATCTTCGGATGCATTGCACTGGAGAGTAAAAGGCACAGAACATTTGGGACAACCAGAACCGAAGAAATTGTGTCTAATAAAGAACTGGTAAAGGGACTCCTTGCACTGTTCAAGGGCATCGGTTGGCTTTACTAGATATACAGAAAGCGATACCGCACAATAAACTTAGTTTCGGTGCGGGCAGTGGCGGGTTGGACCAAGACTGTTTTGGCTTCCCTGGAAAAATCAAATCAAATCAAATCAAGGCGGTACTTGCAAATAAATTAGCTGCTGTCTACAGGCCGTCACAAACGCCGTATTTTTAGTGTTACTAACATATGTTTTGTCCGAAATATTTGAGAAACGGAGGTTCTGGTCGCTGGCGGTTATAATTAAGTCTGTAAAATTTGGTGCCGTTCGAAATCAAATTGTTTTTTAAAGCTTATGGGACTTAACTTCCGGGTCATCAGTCGATTAACTTACAAACCACTTATGAACTAACTTATCCTTAAGACAACACATCACATCCATGCCCCTGGGAGGATTCGAACATCTGACGCGGAAAGGCCATGTACATTGGAGCATGGCGCCTCAAGGCGCTGGGCCTCTCCGCCGCGGAGGTGCTGATCGGTCGAACTGCGCAAACTAAAAAGTAGCAACACTTTACAGACAGGTAGACAGCGTTAAATCGAGGCTATTCGGAACAGACGCCACATGCATACATAAAATTAAATGTAAGCATTTACAGAGAATCAAAAATATAAAATTTAATGTAGGAACCTTACAATGTTTCGCGATGTGTCACCTGCGGCAGCCCCGCACTGTACACTTGTGCCCTGGTATCGGACAACACGGCGGCACACTTCTCCCCGGGCGCTCGCGCGGCGCGGCTGTCACGCCTAGACGCCGCCGCAGGTAACCACATTAAGAGCTCACGCGCGGTATTAATTTGACATCGGTGGCGCTGGCAGCCGCGCCGCGCCAGCCCGCTGGCGCCAGCAACCGCTGCACCGCGCCGGGGGTAATTGGATGGCGCGCCGCCGCATTGTCACGCGCGCCACACTCCAGCGCGCCCCGCTAATTGCAGGTGTCTCGGCGAAGCCTCCAAGAGTGGCGCGCCCGACCACCTCACACTGTTACTCGCCCCGGCCCGGATGGCTCCGAGGAGGTGCAGTGGCGAATCACTAAGTGACGCACCTATGTTAGCGGATATAAGCACGGGACTAGGAATTCATGTCGTCCCCATATCACTGACAAGGGAAGTACTTAGACTCGAACAAACAGAAATACACCAAAATCGTTTGATACATAATGTAAATGTCCCTTGTTGCACTAGTGATACTCCCGCATCTGCAAAACTCAGCAGTCGCCTCTGCAATGCACTGTTCAAAAAATGTGCGCCGGCCGCGGTGGCCGAGGTGACTGAGGCGCTCCAGTCACGGTCAGCACGGTCACGACGGTCGGGGGTTCGAATCCCCCCTCGGGCATGGATATTTGTGCCGTCCTAGTTCGTAAGTAGTTGATAAGTAGTTTGTAAGTTTAGGGACTGATGACCCCGTAGTTAAGTCCCATAAGCTTAACAAACATTTGAACATTTTGAAAAAAATGTGCAAGTGTTTGTAAATCTATCGGACCAAACTGCGTGCTTATCAGTCCGTAGCTTACAAACTACTTAAACCTAGGTAAACTAACCTAAGGACAAGACACACACCCATGCCCCAGGGAGGACTCGAACCTCCACGGCGAGCAACCGCGCGCTCCGAAGCGAGACGCTTTAGACCGCTCGCCTACTCCACCGCGGCTCGCAATGCACATTGACCTGCCGGTACGCCAGTAGTGACGGTGCAGTGTACCTCTGAAGTTGCGTTTTGTGACGTTATTTGCGTAGTGAAGCGTCGGATGGGTTGGTGATTGGTAATCAATCCTGCTAATATAGTGTGACTGGTTGAGAGGAAGTTATGAAGAAACTTTCTTCGTGAAGATGGTATTGGTGCAGAAGATGAATCATTCGTTACCTGGTATCTATTATAGTGTTCCTAATCTCAAAATGTTCAAATGTTTGTTAAGCTTATGGGACTTAACTACGGGGTCATCAGTTCCTAAACTTACAAACTACTTATCAACTACCTTATACTAAGGACGGCACAAATATCCATGCCCGAGGGGGGATTCGAACCCCCGACCGTATTGGCCGTGCAGACCGTGACTGAAGCGCCTCAGTCCCCTCGGCCACCGCGGCCGCCGTTCCTAATCTATGTTCATATTTCTGCACTATAATATATACCAGAAAACATGTGAATGATTCATCTTCTACACCAAGACCGTATTCACGAAGAACGGCCCTTAGGAATTTCATCTCAACCTATCGTAATACATTAGCAGGACTGATTACCAATCGGCGACCCATCTGACGCTTCACTACACAAATAACGTCACAAAACGCAATTTCAGAGGCACACCGCACTGTACCTACTGGTCCAGACTGGCGTACCGGCAGGTCAAAGTGCAATACCGCGTGGCACACGCAGAGGCCTCTAATGGGCGACTGCATAGTTTTGCAGATGGGAGCGTATCGCTAGTGCAATAAGGGACCTCTACATTACCTTTCACACGATTTTGGTATATTTGTGTTCGTTTGTGCCCGAGTACTTCCCTTGTGAGTAAATCGCATATACATACCGACAGATATATTGAAGAGTGCAGTTAAGTGTGTAAATAAATTAGTGAAATAAAATGCAGTAAAGTAAAAACGAAAACTTAGTTCAGTTCAATCAGGCAAGACAGCAGACCTGCACTGCATTCCGACAGTGCGTCGACCAGCTAACGCTGCAGTCAGCAAGGCCACTGTATCACCGAGAATTCATATGTGGCGTGACGCGACCAGGAGGATATCGCTCTCTCCACAAGAGGAAACCGTCGATTCAGCGATCAGGCCATCGACCGACAAGCTCACGTGAAAGCCACGACTGTAAAACGTGATCGTCGTGAACTTCTCTAAGCAACATAACCAGAAGCCAATAACCTAGTATATTGATCTCCGGAGCAACGTGACGATCGACTTTTCTAGAAACTGTAAAACGTGACAGATCGTTCACCTCCAGCCATGTCCATCAAATAAATGCCACGGCTATGATGAAGACCCTACAGAGTGATAGATTGACAGAGTTAATATCGAACAGTTTTGTGCATGGCTGTAAATCAGTGTCTGTTACAATACAATTAAACTTTTAAGGGGCAGCCCTCAGTCGCAAAGTACGAATATAATCGTAACCAGGTTTCAACGCCGCTATGGGCACCTTCTTCAGACGAAGATGAATATGTTAAAACTACATATCAAGATCTAAAATAATCTGTCGACGTTAGCAGCGGAGACATTGCAGCCCCTAGTGATTGCTCCGCCTGGCCACAATTATTTACTTTTTAGATATGACTATCTGATTATGTCAGATATTTTTGTATTATTTTAGATCTTGACATGTAGTTTTAACATATTCATCTTCGTCTGAAGAAGGTGCCCATAGCGGCATTGAAACCTGGTTACGACTATATTCGTACTTTGCGACTGAGGGATGTCTCTTAAAAGTTTAATTGTTAGTATCGTCAGATTGGCAGTAGCGGCGCTGTTAGCAGCAGCAGCAGCAGTAGTAGAAATTGGAGTATTAGTCATGAACAGCCACTGGCAGTGACAGTTGGTGTCGAAGATACGGAAGAAATACTCACCCAGGATGACTGGCCAGAGTGATAGGGTGCTGTCTGGTCGTGAAAGTAACCTGTAACCTCTGTGTACGGTTCTGCCACTCGAAGACATGCAGCCTGAAGACCACCGGTTCGACCCCAGGGCAGCAAGGGCGCAATATTCCAACGCCGCGCCGCTACCTCTGGTCGTAGCACAATACTTTTTAGAAGATGGGAAAATCACAGCACCCTCACGAGGTTTATGCGCAGAATTTGTGGTCTTTTAACGCACACTACTCGCTTCGACGGCGGGTGGTGTTCAACTAACGAGCCAACAATCAGATACGCTGGGAGCGTAACCTGAGATCCACAGCCGACGCTGCGAAACGCCTCATCGCCGCCGCGTACACTCGGCGAGACACCTAGTTCACAGTAAGAATTATGTTAAGTTTCATTGTTTAATAAATGTGTTTTGTGTAAATGTATTTTATGAAAACGCCTCATACCCGAACCAAGGAAAATATCCTACATCCCACATGTTTATAAGATTCCCTGAAAAAATGCTTTCCTGACAATAAAATGTTAATTTTCAGTTAACACATGTTTGTTCCTGTGCCACATTGAATTCACGAATATTACTTGTGGAGTCAAATTGATTTTTTGCATCAGATGTCTTCTTTTGAACATGTAGAACAAAGTTACTTGATAAAACATCAAGTTCTGACTGATCCAGGCTGTTAACAAACGTGAACTATATATGACCCAAGGACTACATTTTAACACAATTATGATGTATACCTACATGTGGCGCACTTAATCTAAGACCACAATAGGTGTAACAATATCGTTTTGGTGGAAACCATCAAAAATCCCTTTTACATTTCTATTTAATCACGGAGATTTGTTTGTTCGCTCTGTGTACATACTATTTGCTTAATTTTCAGTTTTGTAGATATTGAAGTTTCAGGTTGCTTTTTGTGTTATCCATAATAGTGTTAACAAAATGGGATGAGGTAATCATTAGTTCTGTAGGCAATGATACACTACTGCACCAGTTGACACAATACAGTGTCCTCCCACTGTGCAATAAATGGTCAAGTAACTCCATAACTGCTTTGCTACGAACATTAGGGTATTAATTGCAGCCACCACTTTTAAAACCATGTTAGCCCCACGAGGCTCAAGAGGCCTCTAATCGCAAATCTGGATGTGAGACAGCTCTGACAGAATTTCAATATCATCGCAAACTGCAAATATTATATTTCCACTACCTGAATTTTTATTCCCTCTTCAAATGTGCCGTTGCATTCCCTCACAGAAAACTTACAACCTCAAAACAACTACCCAGGTTCACAAGGGGTGTGCACATGCATTCCTTGTATGCTTTATACAATTATGTTAAGAATCAATAAGCAACATCTTGAAAAGAACTGAATTAGGATCAGTGTTTCAAAACGGAGGAAACAGACGTAAGTGGAAACACATGAATAGGATGTTGTGAGAGAGAGTACGAAGATTTTGCAAGATTCTCTAGGACCTGATTCCACAGCGTTGATGTCTTCTTAGTGTAAAGTCTGTGTTTGGTTTATCGCTATCAAAAAAGTGTATTTTAATAGTAATTGAATTAATTATTTATTCCGAAATGTGTTTATTAACAATTATTGGATCTAATATATGCGAGAATGATAAATAGTCTTACCATTACATAATAAATTGTGAATTTGTCTTGGTTAGATCAAATGTATAAGAGAGGATAATTACCTTCTCGAATTACTTGGGCCGGCCGCGGTGGCCGAGGGGACTGAGGCGCTTCAGTCACGGTCTGCACGCCCGCTACGGTCGGGGGTTCGAATCCCCCCTCGGGCATGGATATTTGTGCCGTCCTTAGTTGTAGGTAGTTCATAAGTAGTTTGTAAGTTTAGGGACTGATGACCCCGTAGTTAAGTCCGTTAAGCTTAACAAACATATGAACATATGAATTACGTGGTAGCTTCAGAAATATTTAATTAGAAAGATCTTGATATATTCATGCAATTTAAAGTAACGTAACAGATAAGGCCTGTCGTACAAAGAGACTCATAATGTCATCCAGGGTAGCATTGGTTGCATTCCTTGCAACAATGCAGCAGATGCAATAATTGAAGAGATCCTTGCTTTAAAGATGTAACCAGTACAGAGCTCACTTTGATAGGGAAACAGTGTTAACTGTAAGAAAGGAACATTGTGATATTTCTAATTTGTTTTTGAAAGTTCATTCATCTGTAGAAACTAGTTGGTCTCACTACGGCTTGCACTCGTTATCCTTTTGTTACGTAGTTATAGGAATATATTTCAGTTTTGCTCCCATCTTATGTTTTACCGTAGTTGATTAGCTGTCGTGGGTTATGAGGTCTTCAAAACTTCTTGGCGTTTATTTTACTGTGATTATTTAAAATCGTAGTTGCAATTAACTTATGACCAAAGCAACGATCGTTATCTGACAAACTACTTTATACTTTTGAGGCAACCATTCTCCTAATATGTGCTAACTAAATGTAGTTTTAAAAACTACTGTAAATCGTATACAAATAGTGTTTATTTGATTAAAAAGCTTACAAGTGTAAAGAGTTGACGTGAGGTCCTTCAAAAGAATCCCATATAATTGGAATTTTCGTACGTAAAATATAATCCAAACGGTGCACATGAAAATGGTGCATTTAGTGCAGCAATAATTTAATCCCAATTGATACATCGTTTTAAAAAGAACTAATCAATTCACATAATTTGCCTTTGTGTCATCTACGAATCCTGATAAAATTATCGGTTATATACTGTAATATAAAAACAGTAAGATTGATTTTCTAATTGCCATAAATATTGGCGCTAGTCTGGACCAAATCGAAAACTTTTACCCAATGATCCCACCTCAAACACGAAATAAGTTCCAAGACATCCTACATCACGATTCTGCACTCAGATTTTCCAAATATTCTGCAGAGCTATGACGATTGATAAGGATAATATTTTCACTTTTAATGTTATTAATCAGCAGAGCGTATGTTAAACTAACAGTGCAACGTCCAGTTTCATGTTAATATGATAATACGTAGCAAGTCACTTGAGCCGCAAACAAACACTTAAGAAAATAGGAGAATCAGATTCAAAGAACTTTAAATTTTCGCTCACCCTTCAACAGAGAGATGGGCGCACTACAATCATACAGTCCTTCAGCCATAACTGACGCACACATGACCGCCAAATCAGTCTGCTATGGCCCATGCACATTCTGTACCATATTTTAATTATTTTGTATATCCCCGAAGCTAGCAATTAAAATAAATACGAGGTAATTTTAAATTAGCGAGTGTAAAATAATATTTTCCTTTCATATTGAATATAGAATCACGCCTAGCGATATTTTGAGTCACAGACCACCCCACAATAAGAATTACACACGGTTTCTAATGGACACATTATTTTATTTATAAAACAGTATTCTTATTCAGCTACCAGATAGTCTGTGAATGCCCGAAGGAAAAAATAGTCTAGTACAATTTATATTTTGATATATTTTTCTTTCTTTTACATTGTAGTGAAAGACCCGTGTATAGCGACAGCAGTTTACTACTCAGTCGCTTCTTGCTTACCTGAATCGAGGCAGCCCTTCATTCACGCAGTGTTTTGAAGAAGTTTAAGGTTGCTCCGAAGGGATCTCGCTCCGGTAGGGGTAGGGGGAAAGAAAAGCCGCCCGAGGAGAAATAAATGTTCCCCTAGCGGCGGAGGCAGCGGCGTGTAAGATTTGTCCCGGCACGGCGCAGCGCGGGGAGGGGCCCTGGCAGACGTACGGCCCCCGGTCGCCCCTTCCACAGCCCCTTACTGCCGCGGCGGCAGCAGCAGTCGCTGCTCATATCGCATATCTCGTCAACCGTAAGAGCGCGCGGCTGTCAAGTTAAAATGTCCAGGGCACGGCTCGTTCCGCTCCTAAACCCGCCTTCCTCAGCCCCTACCGCGGGCGTGGGTCCGTGTGTGTGCACGGGCTACGACACAGTGCCACGACCCTCTACGAAGCCATAATGACATGGTACACGAATGGTGATGATACTCCTCAGTTTTTATTCAATTTATGGAAGGCGATTCTTTTATTTTTTATTAATTTAGTTATTTTTTTCATTTAGTTAATCATTTTTACCATGAATTCCTCATCTTTGTCGTCACTGAATATACTTTCAAATTTACTTAATTATTTCCGGAATATGATATTTCCATCATTTCCGTAATTTCCAATTTGTTGCCCATACATTTCTCCCTAGTGCCATGGAGATTAAGTATTACTTGTATGTTATAAATCCGCCTTGTATTCAATTTCCTCCATGGACCACTATTAAGAATCTTCAGTTACACTTCTCTGTTGTTTTCTCAGACTTCGTGATTTTTCTGAGCTACAAACGTTCATCTTCAAATATGTGTTTCTCTGAGTAAGACCAATGTGTAACATTGAAAGGCCGCGGTGGAGTAGCCGGGCGGTCTAAAGCGTCTCGCTGCGGAGCGCGCGGTTGGTCGCCGTGGAGGTTCGAGTCCTCCCTGGGGCATGGGTGTGTGTGTTTGTCCTTAGGTTAGTTTACCTAGGTTTAAGTAGTTTTTAAGCAACTGAATGATGACCACGCAGTTTGGTCCGATAGATTTACAAATATTTGAACATTTGAGTATTGAAAGGTATCTGTCTTGTTGTCTTCCATATCGCAGTTCCTAGCTCTTTTTTTATCATTAATCACTTTACTGTGGAGCTTCATTGGAACTGTCATTATATACTTTTTCTCCAGTCTATTGGGTAATAGATTGTCCGTTGGAAGAGGTTCTGTAATTTCGTATTTTCCCGAATTTTAATGTTATATTACATTACACTGAATAAAAGTGAATTTAGGTATAAGCGTCTTACTTTTCAGTTTTTTGTGATTGCCGGCCAGCCTGGGTGCGGTTTTTAGGCAGTTTTCCACATCTCCCTAGGTGAATACCGGGCTGGTCTGCAAGTCCCGCCTCAGTTACTCGATTCGCAAACATTTCGCAACACTTCCACTTTCACTCACATATAACACAATACGCAGACATTTGGGGTACACATTTCGTCCGGGGGGACATGGGGTGGCGGCAAGAAGGGCATCAGACCACCCTGTAACTATTAACACTTGCCAAATCCGCGTTTAACAAAGTGACGACCCTGCAGATGCGGGAAAAGATCAAAGAAAATGATGATGATGATAGGACTTAACTGCGGGGTCATCAGTCCCTAAATTTACAAACTACTTAAGAACTACCTTATACCAAAGATAGCACAAACATCCATGCCCGAGGGGGCATTCGAACCCCCTACTGGGAACGGCGTCGCGCATTGCAGCATAGCGCCTCAGTGCACTCGGCCGCTCCGCCGCGGCGATAGGGTACATTCGTCTCGGTTAATAACCTCAATATTTCGTTGCAAATACTTCTTTCCTGCCACAGTGTACTTCAAGTCACACGTGTTTAGCAAACTTACATCTGACATAGCCGAGCTGTTTAATAAATTCCACATTGTAATACCGGATTTTATATATCTCAAAGACTATTATTAGCGCTGACTATCCGCAAATTACGTAACTACACTGTGACGGTACACATAGAAAACCTTTAGTTTGTCTCTTCAAAATGACACCTGTAAGATATCTGTACAATGTTTCGTCCTTGTGCATTAATGAATCTACATCTACATGCGATACTCTGCAAATCACATTTAAGTACCTGGCAGAGGTTTCATCGAACCACCGTTATACTATTTATATCCCATTCCATTATCGAATGGCACGCGGGAAGAAAGAACACCTGAATATCTCCGTTCGAGCTCTGATTTCTCTTATTTTATTCTAATGATCATTTCTATCTATGTAAATGGGAGTCAACAATATATTTTCGCATTCGGAGGAGAATGTTAGTGACAGGAGCTTCGTAAGTAGCCCACGCCGCAGCGATAAGCGTCGTTATTGTAATGATTCACATACTAGATCCTGTATCATTTCCGTAACGCTGTCTCCCCTGTATCGTGACAATACGAAACGAGCTGCCCTTCTTTGGACTCTTTCGATATCCTCCAACAAACCTTCTGATAAGGATCCCACACTGGGCAGCAACAGTCCAAAACAGAACGGACAAGAGTAGTGTATGCAGTTTCTTTTGTAGTTCTGCTGCATGTTTAAAGGGTTCTACCAATAAAAGGCAGTCTCTGGTTCGCCTTTCCCACGACTTTGTCTATGTGTTCTTTCCAGTTTAAGACTGAAGTAATAGTAATTCCTAGGTATTTTGTGGAGTTTATGGTCTTCACGTTTGATTGATTTACCTTGTAAACAAAGTATAACGGATTTCTTTTCGTACTTCGCACTTCTCATTATTTAGAGTGAGTTGACAATTTTTACCCCATGCCAGTCTTAGAAAATCAGGCGATGCTGAAGGAATTAGATTAGGTAACGAAACAATTAAGATAGTAGATGAGTTTTCTTACTTGGGTAGTGCAGAGGATATAAAATGCAGAATGGCAATGGGAAGAAAAGCATTTGTGAAAAAGAGAAATTTGCTAACATCGAATATTAATTTAAGTGTAAGGAAGTCTTTCCTAAAGGTATTTGTGTGGAGTGTTGCCTTGTACGGGGGTGAAACGTGGACGATAAACAGTGCGGACAGGAAGAGAATAGAGGCTTTTGAAATGTGGTGCTACTGAAGAATGCTGAAGATTAGGTGGGTAGATCGCATAACTAACGAAGAGGTTCTGAACAGAATGGGCGAGAAAAGAAATTTTTTGCATACCTTGACTAAAAGAAGGACACATTCTTAGACATTGGGGAATAGTAAATTTAGCATTGGAGGGAAGTGTGTGGGGTAAAAATCGCAGAGGGAGACCAAGAGTCCCATATAGTAAGCAGATTCAACAGGACGTGGATTGCCGTTCTTATGAGGAGATGAAAAGGCTCTCTCAGGATAGAGTAGGGTGGAGAGCTGCATCGAATCAGTCTCCGGACCATAACAACACAACACAACAACACTGATATCTTATTTACGTCGTTTTGCAGATGGTTTTGATCTTCTGATGATTTTATTGGTAAATGACGGCGTCATCTGCAAACAACCTAAGAGAGATACTTAGATTTTCCCCTAAATCGTTTACGTAGATGAAGAAGAGCAGAGGACCAATAACACTACCCTGTGGAACTCCGGATAACACATCTGTTTCAGTCGATGTCTTACCATAGATTGCTACGAACTGTGTCCTCTCTGACAGGAATTCCCCTATCCAATAACAAATTTGGGGCGATATATCATAACCAGGCAATTTGATGAAAAACCGTTTGTGAGGAATTGAAAGTGTTGCCAGACTTTATGTACACCCTGTACAATAGGAACACAGTCCGCCTCCATAGCTCAGCGGTAGCGTCGCTGACTACCACGCAGGGGGCCCGGGTTAGATTCCCTGCAGGGGACTGGGTGTTGTGTGTTGTCCTAATCATCATCATCTCATCATCATTTGCACGTAAGTCGCCCACTCGGCGTTAAATAAAAAGACGTACACTAAGGTGGCCGAACAAACCCGCGAGGGTTCTCCCGGCCAAGAAAGCCATACGCTCATTTCATTTCAATAGGAACACAGAGACAAACTGCTCTTCGTTCTTCACATATAAATTGTTCCCCTTGTCCTTCTCCCATGAGTGGTCAGCGTGTAACCCAGTTGTCTACTGACGTCTTAAAAGTAAAGCTGCAGACATGTGAGCCCTTTGAACAGCTGTGCCCAGCGCGTCCTGCCCTGCCGGCAGCGCCTGTCGCCCGCCTCGTCCGCTGCCCCGCGCGCTGAGCCGCCGGCTCCCGGCTGACTGGCGGCCGCTGTCCAGTCGGCGCCGTCCACTGTACCTGATGTTTAAATCAATCACCCAGTCAGCCCGCAGGGCGCGCCCGTCACGCCTGCCACGGGCACTGCAGCTCCACCGCTGCGCGCACACCGGCATAGCGTTGCGAGTACACTGAATTTTCGAATCCTGTTCCCACTGCGAATTCCCTACCAACTCAGATTCCGTCGCTATTCTAATTGCTGCGCTCTGGAATATAGTGATTATAGCTTCCGCACATTATCAGTTTTGTAAAAACTATAGTTCGAAGATGTGATAGTGTATCTACACCGCAATCGTGGTTGTAGTATATATATTTTAGTCATTATAAACGTATTTTTTGACGTTGCAGAGTTATTCTATATTTTTTGGAAATATTTTTGTTCCACTTATGGGAAACAGCACTCTTCATTTAAATTTGTATATAAACAACAGTCTAGAGTGCAAAATTTTTTATGTTTTTTTCCGACGAGTTTCGGTTTTATTTTAACCATCTTCAGGACATTAAGCTCCATTGATGTTGTGACGCTGGCAGGAGACTTGGTGCCTTCTAGTGCGTCACTAGAAGGCTCCAAGTCTCCTGCCAGCGCCACCCATCAATGGAGCTTTATTTACTGAAGATGGTTTAAATAAAACCGAAACTAGTCGGAAAAAAATATAAAAAAGTTTGCACTCTAGACTGTTGATTCTATACAGAGTCACTAGACGCACTAGAAGGCTCCAAGTCCCCTGACAGCTCCACAACATCAATGGAGCTTAATTTCCTGAAGATGGTTTAAATAAAACCGAAACTGGTCGGAAAAAAATATAAAAATTTTTGCATTCTAGACTGTTGTTTGTATAAAGAGATATTTTAATTAATTTTAACACAAAATCAGATAACAAAATTATTTCCAATGTATAGTTCGAAGTCGAAGGGTAAAGGGCTTAAAGAACCTAATAAAATACAGTTGTTTTGTCTACGATTTACTATAAATACGACTAGCAGATAGGTCTCTACCTCCTTTCTGATCAAGACAGTTCTAGTTATGTCAGCTCATTTTCGTTCGTTCTTGTGAGTTTTCCTAAGCAGCAAGGAGATGATTTAATCAGTACGTTTCAGTACGGGACAGATTACTGAGTCAGAAACTCTTTGACAATATGTTTATCTGTGATTTTATCAATGTGTTAATGAGTAAAAAAATTGTGACAATTTTATTTCGTGTTTATTAAATACCTTATTATCTGTGTGGACTAAACAACTATGAAGATCAAAAACTTTCCCACTGCAGAATTTGTTAAAGTTTATTTTAATATGTAGAACCTAAGTATGTTCTTTGATTTTTCAGAATAATTTCACATGTGTATATGAAGTGTTGTCTTCCCATATCACTGAAATAATAGGAAGTGTTATCTGTGAAATAATAATCGGTGAACTTTTAATTACGAAATATTTCATCAAGGACAGATGGAACCCCTCAAGTCTGACGCTGCCTTGTTATTGTCCAGTGAGTAGTAGTTAAAAACATTCTAAAAATAGCGTTAACACTTGGAGATATAACTATTTCATAGGCTAAATCACTCAAGTCTCAAAGAGTTTTAGTCAAGCTATAAAAGTTAATTGCTTACAAGATTTTGTGACATTGAATGTTTCAAAGGTTTGTTAAGCTTAAGAGATTTAACTGCGGAGTAAAATATTAGGAATCTAATTACAAATCAAACACGTGTATGTGGAACATTATGTGAGGGTGAATCCTCAACTGAATAGGTCCTGAGGCACTTACAGAGTCAACGTGACTTCGACTGGAATATTACAACAAACAGAATACGCAGTGCGTTGTGTGTATGTGAACTATACGACGTTGCAGAACCTAAATGAGGAGAATCGACGTATTTGACAATTTGTGTAACAAAAGGTTTTTGAAAAGTAAAAGCAAACATGAGGATTACCGTGAATCTCTGCGAAACGAGAGAACAGGAAGAAGTGGTAGTGGCTGCCTACTTGTGATTGGTGAATATCTCTCTAGCCTGCATTCAGTAGCTCGTTCAGAAACATAGTAGCAATGACCATTCTGATAATCTTGTTTGTTTGGTAGCGGCCCCCCAAGGATATATCAGTATTTAATCTGTGTCCTGCATTTCTGAATGAGTAATTATTCATAAGATATAATATTTACATATTCCCTTATAACATAACAGCTCATTTTTTATAGTTAAAAGGCAATTATGGCGTGATTTAAAAACGGTACATGATATTATCGCATATTTCCGTATTGCTACATGTGATAATAACTGTGCGAATAGTTTGCATGACAGCAGAAAGACCTGTGAAGGGTAAAAACTATAAGTAATGATTGCGACTGGAATCCAAATAAGAAAAATTCAAAGACAATCGGTTCAAATTTGCAAACGATTGTAAAACCTATAAGATCAAACTGCTCAGTTGATCGGTGCCTAAACTACTTGAACAACTAACTTATGGTAAGAAAACACAACACACATGAGTTTGGGAGGACTCGATCCTCCGACCGATTGACCGCACAATCCGTAGCAAGGCGCCTAGACCGCAAGGCCATTCCACAGTAGGTGGATGTGCTAATCTAAATTATTTCCACTGTGCGAAAAAAAGCAGCAGGCCGGGTCTTATTAATTTCAATAACAATAAACAAGTCGAGGACCCATTCAGTGCAATCACTGAACCGCGATCCTTCTTTAATGTATTTCAAAAGACTCACTAAACTGTTAGCTACAGTCTCATTATAAATAATGCTAGCGTTCCTATGTAACGAGTGTGTTCGACAACTGTGAATAAAGTAGATGAAACAGCTCCTTGAAATGCAAAAACAGGTCGAAATTTTTCCCCTCTGTAGTTGCGCAGTCTACTTTAGAACACACTGAAAACGCATTGCTATGTGAAGCAAAGTGTCACAGACTGCGTGGCCGCTCCCGCCGTAGGCATGGGTGTGTGTGTGTGTGTGTGTGTGTGTGTGTGTTTGTCTTAGCTCAAGTTAGTTTAAGGGGAGTCAGAATGCCCTTTTCCGCCAATTTTAAATTTGATAACTCTATGTAACTCTTTCTGTGGAACTGTTGTATATACAACTTTGAAATTTTAGCAGCTATTATAAGCAAATATTTTTAGTTCACTGAACTAGAACCATGTTTTCTTTTTGTCGGTACAAGATTTATATATTTTTTGCCATTAAGCCATTATTTACTGAAAAAAATAACAAATCTTCCTGGTTCAGAGAATAAACCATATTTTGTCTTGATTCTAGTTCAGTGGCCTCTTTTAACTGTTATATGGCATTTCTGAAAATTTGAATGTTATTGTTTTAGTGGTTTGTAAGGTAAAGGTATATGTAACACTAAAAGTGTCAAATGCCAGAAAATGCGATCAAAGAAATTTATGATGAAAATTCACAAATATCTCTTATTGTCAAAAGTGACCAGCAGAGTAATCACGATCTTCTAGTTTTCCTTTTTTTCTTCTTGCTGTCCTTGCTTTTATTGTGTTAAATTTAGTTGCATACTCAGCCTTCCTTACCTGCATGTTGTCCACAGCTGAAGATCTGCCATGGTACCAATGGAAAGATCGTACATTCTACGACTCAAGGGCTAAATCCACAGCCTTCCATATCCAATATTTTTGGAAATGTGAAGACTTACATCTGTAAACATCGTAACTGTGTTAATTTTCTGGGTGCAAATATAATTTTCAAAAATGAAATAAAAATAATTCTTGTTAGACTTTCTTAACACATTTTGCACCATTTTAAGCAGAAAACATCAAATTACTTAATGAGCTTAAAAACGGAAAATATTTTTTACCACTTTGCGGCTTTCCAACTCCCCTTAAGTAGTTTTCAAGTCGAGGAACAGATGACCTCAGCAGTATGGGCTGTTTCCGTTTGTCGTAAAATCTCCGGCCTCGGCTCACATCGTGCCCTCTACAGAAAATGCCGCCAACGACTTCACTGGTCACCAGCAAATGCCGCAACCCTCTGAAGGCATTCGTTTAAGAAATTAGACAGCCACATTCCGAGCGTTCCGCCTGCATTTCCGCTGATATCCACTTTTTTTACGGCCTCTCGTTCTTCTCGGATTGCCTTTGGCTTTTCCTCCATGTGGGAATGTTTCTCGGCTGCCTTTGAGAGGACCGCCACAGATCGAGACGGACTAATTCTGCCACGCAGAGGCAGACGCGCATGCGCTAGGCTAAGGATAAAGGGCCGCACTACGCCAGCTGGGCTCCTATAAGCGATTTCTCTTTATTGCGCGTTTCTGACTCTGCACGCTGGTCGCATATAGAGCGTTCAAAGCGACCGCCTGCTGGAATTGAACTGTCGGCGCACGGCCTTCAGTCTGGGCAAAACGGCCTCTGTGCATTCCTCATTTCATCCAACCTCGCCATATCCCGTCACCGATGTATTATTTCTGTATTGTTTTCAGTGTGAGTTCCCTTGCTTTCCAAAGAAAGAAAATACAGGCAAGGGCGAATGTTACAGAATTATCAGTTTAGTAGTTCTTGGTTGCAAAATGCTAACGTGAATGATTCTCAGACTAAGAAAAGCTGGTAGAATTTAACCTCGGATATTAATGAGAATACGTGAGGCAATACGTTACAGCAAATCGCACAAGGTAATTTCAGGAAAGGCAAACCTAGGTTTTTTGCGTAGTTCTAGTAGGTTTGAAGAAAGCGTGGTTGAGAATGCCGACTGCAACACTATTTCAAATTCTGGAGTGGTTATATATGAAATAAAAATTTGACAGGAGTTGCAGCAGTTGTAGGGCATGAAAGGGATCCAGTAGTTCAGAAAGAATGTAACCTTATCCCAATGTTACTCAATCTGACTTATTGTGGAAAACAGCCACGTTCGCTTATAATATTTATTGAGATGGCTGGCTTCGGCGCATTAAACTGACATCATTGGATCTTCCATTTCATTCCTTGGTGAGCGAAATTAAAATTTAGTTTATGGGAGGTCATCTAAATAAAGATTTTCGCGGTGGAGTAGCCAAGCGGACTATGGCGCTTCGCTGCGTAATGCTCTGTTATTCGCTGTCGAGTTTCGAGTCCTCCGTAATGCATTGGTGTGTGTGTTGTCCTTAGGTTAATTTAAGTAGTTTGTAAGCTACGCCTCGGTGGAGTAGCTGAGCGGTCTAAGGCGTCTCGCTGTGGAGCCCGCGGTTGCTCGCCGTGGAGGTTCGAGTCCTCCCTGGGGCATGGGTGTGTGTGTTGTCCTTAGGTTAGTTTACCTAGGTTTAAGTAGTTTGTAAGCTATGGACTGATGACCACGCAGTTTGGTCCGATATATTTACAAACATTTGAACATTTTTGTAAGCTACGGACTGATGACCAGGCAGTTTGGTCCCATGGATTTACAAACAACAAACAATAAAGATTATAAGCGAACGTGGCTGTTTATCATAATAAATTAACTGAACATATTCCCCCAAATATAGCAAACGTTTAAGTTATTCAATCTATATATTGAGCAAGAGGTGAGGGAAAGCCGGCCGCGGTAGCCGAGGGGACTAAGGCACTCCAGTCACGGTCTGCACGGTCACTACGATCGGGGGTTCGAATCCCACCTCGAGCATGGGTATTTGTGCCGTCTTTAGTATAAGGTAGTTTATAAGTAGTTTGTAAGTTTAGGGACTGATGACCCCGCAGTTAAATCCCATAAGCTTAACAAACATTTTTTTGTGAAGGAAAGCAAGAAGACCCATGGTGGAGCGGCTGAGCGCATTGATGTTACGATGCACGAGGCCGGTCCCCGTCGGGGGTTCGAGTCCCCCCCCCTTGGGGAAAGATGTTTGTGTCGTCTTTAGTATAAGGTAATTCATACGTAGTATGTAGGTTTATGGGCTGATGACCCCCCCCCCCCCAAAGTTAAGTCCCATAAGCATAACAAACATCTGAAAGCAAGGAAAAATTCGGAGAAGGAATTAAAATTTAGAGAGAAAAATAGAAACGTTGCGGTTTGCCGCTTTGAGTTAGAGAAAGGGCAATGGTATGTATCAGACAGGACAAATTTTTCCAGTCATGTAATGTTCGTATAATGTGTTATGTTTCGAATAAATTTGGATGTAATATCTCCTGTACTTGTGTTGCATTTGGATGGCCAGCATGGCTGCAATCCCCGTGCTAGCACGACCTGTCCGCTGACTTTATTGAACCTAACCGGATGGCACACAAACCGGCAGGAAGGGAAGGACAGCCGCTCTCCGACTTCTCAGGCGGGGCTCCCATTTCCCACTACTTGTGGGAGCCGGCGAGAGTACCACGACGTCGCGAGTGGTGCCGTAAATCAGAGAGCGGCCTGGTCGGCGGCGCCGCTAAACACGTTTAACAGTTGGCAGCCGTGGTCGCCGGAAGGAGACGCGACTCTCCGAGAAGATTTAGCGCTGCCGCCATGACACCCGACGCCGACGCCTGCGGTGGCGACGACCGCTGCAACGGAACTCGGCTGCCGTCCGGCAACTTAAGAATGGATGCTGCAACTCGACGGCGGGATGGTCGAGCGACACGTGCTCCTCGCGCTAGACCGACGAGGATTGTGCCTGTATGATCTCGGTTACAACGTGTCACGTTCAGTGTATAGCTTACCTGTTTGGAACTTTCTCATCTTAGAGACAAGAATTTCGTGGTGCATTGAAATTTACAAGTGTTCTGTTAATGTACTGATAAAGAGCTGTCCTTCCTCTTTTGCCCTTTCCTCCTCCTCCTCCTCCTCCTTTTCATCTATCGTCTCTACCTCCTCCTGCTTTTTCTCCTTTTCCTCCTATCTTCCTCGACAATACTTCTTTCCTCCAGTAATCCCGACTAAGCCCTCAGTTCGTCACACTGTTTTCCATTGGGCAGTACTAACGCTGTGTATCGTTTTGGATCACAAGAATATATGGAGAAAAGTAATAAGTGCGGTATCTCAATTATTTTAATGACTGATGCGTAAAGGCTTCGCCGTGGTAGACATTCATACTTCCCTATATATATGCCGGGAGTGGGGTGTTAGTGGTATAAATTTTGTGGCTTTTTTTTTTTAATTTCTTTTTTAAGTAGCAATCTTCTTTATGATTTAATTTCAACAGTGAGAAAGCTTAGTCTCAGTGAAGTAAAAGGGGCTTCAGTGCAAATTCTCCTTTGAAAAAGTAGCGAAACTGTTACAAATATTAATGGGTGACTGCTTTACATTAGTCTTGCCCACTCCCCCCCCCCCTCACCCTAGAATACATGGTCGTTCGCGGTGGCCGAAGGGACTGAGGCGCTCCAGTCACGGTCTGCGCGGCCACTACGGTCGAGGGCACGTATCCCCCTCGGGCATGGATATTTGTGCCGTCCTTAGTATAAGGTAGCTGATAAGTAGTTTGTGAGCTTAGGGACTGATGACCCCGTAGTTAAGTCCCATAAGCTTAACAAACGTTTGAACATTTGAACTAGAATACATGCCATATTCGTCACTGGTCGATAGGAATTGTTGCAGTCATTTTGTGCAGTTCCGATTGGAGGGTAGTTCAGACGGTTCAGCGACACAGGAGGATCTATAACGAAAATGATGAAACGGGTGGAAATCATTGCGGCGGAATCTAATTGCGAAATTTTGTTTACTAATATTCTCCTCCAAATGCGAACATATTTTGTTAGCAATCAGCTACATAGGGAGATATGATCATCATTTAAAAGAAATCAGTTCGAAAAAGGAGATATCTAGCTGTTTTTTCCCATATGCTATAATAAACTGTAACTGAAGAGAAATATTACGGCTGCTATTTGATAAATCCTCTGTCAGACACTGAAATATGATTTTACGGAGTAAATATGTAGATGTCCTAAAATTATATCTACAGATAGTGACTGTTTCTTACGAATTTCACAGTCGTCTGCACACTCTTCGACTCTTATAACACTCGTTTTGATTAAGTCAGGATTGTAGACTTTTCCCAGTACTAGTTAATCTGTACATTTGGAAAGCACTAAGGGAGAACAAGGAGAAATTTCGAAAGGGATTTAAAATTTATGGGGAAAAATAAATACTTTGCCGTTTGTCGGCGACATAAAAGAAAGTTACAATAGCAAAGGACTTAAAAGAAAAATTTAAAGGAATGTACACTGTTTTTATAAAAGGGTATAAGACGAACATAACGATAGAAAAATAAGGCTAATGGGACGTAGTCAAAGCAGTCGCCGTGGAGGAATTCGATTAAGAAACTAAATCTACATTGAACTAGCTACGTTTTATGGTTTCACACTATTCATTCAAACAGGTAAGACATGGTTCTTATAGCGCTTAATAATTCGGTCATTCACCAATCCAGTGCTATCACTTGCCTCTATATCTGACCTAGAAATATCAGTAGGATGTCCTTTTACGCTGTTACCAAAGATATGATTGGAATACAAACTCCGTAGCCAGATTTCGAAGTCGCCAACTGTTTAATAAAAGTGGTAGCATTTTTGAGCATGGTTAAGGCCAGGCAGGATCGACTTAAGTTATAGAAGTTTCGAGACTACTGTTGCCACAACAATATATTTATGACTCCCAAACTTCATTCTACTTCATTGAAAATCAACCCAAATAGATCTTAGATCATTGAATAACACATTTTGTGAACAATTTCTGAAATGATTCCGAATGGAATAATTGGGACATTGGTGTGACAAATGAATTACACTTTTCGTTTTTACAATTCACATTTTATTTACGGAATAATATGTACATATATTACAAAGTACACATGAAGTTATACAGATATGAATTTTTTGTTACGATGACAATCTTTCGGAGTAAATACATGGCACCATTCAACATACTGCATGGAAATCTCTGAAACAGTTATTATACTTGTTAAGACAAAGTGCGACGTTGCATTTCATACACTCTAGTCTACAATAGCTTTTTATGCACAACTTCCATTTCGCTTCGTCTGGGAGGTGATGTGGCTTATGCCACACAATATACATCAGCAAACAGGAGATGCTTTTCCTGTTCTCCTCTTGTTCGTTGAGTTCGGACTTGGTGAACTGGTTGGATGCCGTTTCGTTTTCATTTGTATTGTACCCCTATTCAAAAGACCTTCTGCAATATCAGTTAGAAAATCAAGTAATTGCCCTTATTTACATTTCTGCCAAAGATTTTTTTTTTTTTTTTTTTTTTTTTTTTTTTTTTTTTTTTTTTTTTTTTTTTTTTTTGCAATAGCCATGCATTAATACATACCCTGTTGACGAGATGAAATTTTATATTGAGACTGAAACATGTCTCTTGATATTTGGTCAACAGAGTTTTACTAACATGCCATGGAGTTCGACACCACCGAAAAAGTATTGTTCTCATTTACTACGGCAGATGTAGGAACATTCACCTATTGCATAGCAGCAACTGACCATCGTCTTAAATCTTCAACGGGCTCTTGATTTTTAATATGAAGAAATACTGTAAATTCTCTTATCGTCAAACCATTTTAGCACCGTATGTTCTCAGTTGTCTCTAAGGTGTAAACATAAGATCCTCGATCAGTTAGCTTCAAAGAACCAATTGTCTGCATAGAGCATCCGGCCAATCGATTATTTATCAGAGTTCCCTCCATGTATATTCCCAGTGTGTTTAGTTTTACAGGCAGATCACAGGAGGCAAATCAGTTCTCAACAAATAATTTTTGGTTCTGATGTTCAGCCAAGTTATCTACAAGCCTCATGAATAACTTTAACTCGTAACACATTTATAACAGATAAATGTGGGTAGTAGGCATTAAATATCCACATGAGCGACAGTAAAGAAATCAGCATATGTTAACGTATGCCCATGAGTCATGACAAACAGCTACTGATTCCAAATAGAATCGCTGTTTTGACAAGACGAAAAATCGTATTTCGGAAACAGATTCTAAAGATGTAATATATATGCACATTATTCTCTAATTCTCTAAGCAATAGAAAGTGATAAAAGCAATGTACTTACCTGTTATTATTTTCCGAAGTTTGTATTGCAAATCAAAACAGGGATGCCAGAACACTGCAACAAACAACAGAAATTTGAGACAAAACAGTCGATTGGTATCGACCAACCACGTGCTACCATCTGTCGACAGAAAACAGAAATACATAATACGATTCAATTTAGGTACATTTGCGGTCTTATATAGGCACCAGAAGCCAGATTAGTTAGAGATTCCAATTTGAATTATACGGCCAGATAGGTTAATAATATTTTTATACAACACACACAAGAGAACACACAGGAAAATATGATGAATAAATAAAATTCAAGGAACGGAGAGTAAGTGACATATAAGTTCGTATGCATTTACAAACCTGTTTTCTGGAAATTAAATTGCAAACTAAAAATATAATTTGCTTGTGGTCTATACGAATTACGAAAGTATTAGTAACTTCACAAAATTGAGCATTGATTAATTTTACTTTTTGGTGTTCGTAATGTATAAGTTTAAAGTAAAAAGTGAAATGAAATAAAATTTAGTGGTTTAGCTTTGATATTACACCCGGCATCCCTTGGAGGTCCTTTAAATGCTGTGAGTTCACCATTACACGTTTTCTGTTTGAGTCACCGTACGTGATGAATTATTTAAGTTATGATTATACAATTTCGCAAGAATGATCTTCACGATGTAGGATTTGCGTTGTTATCAGTGGTAGTGTTAGGACTTCCTTATAGGCGCCGGCACTGGTATGACAACGTAGGGCTCAAACGGAGGCATCAGAGTAAATAGCAATTGCAGACCGTCAACTTGACTGTGAATCACATCAGTAGGGCTTGACAGGTGAGGTTGTTCTACCGAAGCAACAGCTACAGCCTTCCTGCTCTTCATGAATATCGACGCATTAAAGAAATATGGAGATATCATCTCTATGTACGGACGCCGATGAACGTGAATCGGAAGTTAAAATTGCACTGGTTATTTGGGAATTGCTCCTGGGAGGGACAGACAGCAAATTCCGCCACGAGTTGTCGAGTAAATTACACTTGCCGTGGACCAGGGGAGTTCTCGCAAAGTGCAATTTTAAACATCAGTTATCCACAGATCGGAATGTGCTGCGAGCGGTTCTGAAGTGGCATCAGTACAAAATTCAGCGTGCCAATGATCATCACACTGCGCAAAGGTTGATAACTAGAATGTAGATAAGCTTCACAAATTGACAAATGCTACCGTCTTATATGCAAATGTTTCTTTCGATGGTTAATCCGTCAGTTTTTATCATACGTAATTACAAATGTTTCCATGAAATTTAATTGTGCCTTTATCTCTCGTTTTCGTGTAGTCCCTCTCAAACTGACGGAGTTAAATTGTAACCACGTTGTACTATTTCTGCTTAGCAGGCTGTTACTTGCAGTTCAAGCTAATTCAAGTGGCTGACCAATGCCCGACCCCGGTTGTAATACTATTTTTCTAAACTCCTGGCCATGTGGACCTCCCACTATCGTGTGTTTTATGTTTGCTATAAATCCGGGCGAAATCAATGATGATTCTTAAGCGCTATCCACTTGTCAGCTGTGTATGTTACAATTAGTCTCTATTATTTTGCATCTTTCGCCGTATTGAATTATCTGTAAATTGCATTAATTAAAACTCGGACATTTTCTATTGCTCTCTGATCACTAAACTTATCTTCAACAATTTAACAACAAGGTATTTAAATGTCATTAGCATTTGAATAATTTTCCCAAGTACTTCCATTTTTCGTTTGCTCACCAGAGATTTTTCGCAGTAGCTTCTGATATCCCAATACTAATATTCATACAGATTATATACGATAAACTCCTCTACGAAAGACAATAGTTTCCTTCCGTAGCTACATATGATGCAAAAGCAGAAGTCGTGTTTTTTTTCCAGATGGATGGTAATTTCTTTATCGGTGACCAGCCATTTACATTTTGTTTACTTTTTGCTTGTTGAGCTGGCAGTATTACTATCCTAATCTGACGGGGAAGAGCACATTAAAAATGTTTCATACTGTACCATTGTTAGTAGTCTCCTAGGTCCTTACTCTTACGGGATTTAGTTTGCAATAACTAAGAGTTTGAGTTCTAGTGGGCAGGGGTAAGATTGAGAATTTTTAACTGACGGGAGGTGTATGTGAGTTATTCCGTGCAAGTGTGGTGATCCCTTTGTCCGCAGTGGTGTAGGGGTCAGTGCATCTGACTAGAGAGCAGTACACATTTTCAAATTACCCATTCGCAGTTAATCTCATGCATTCCGTGAAGATTAAAATCATATTAGGAAACAGACGGTCATAAATCAATGAAATGCTATGACCGAGAATTTTCAAATATGATGCACTATAGGAAAAATTTAATAACTTGAAAACCTGCTGTACTGTTTCACTTAACTAAAATGGAACAAGAGACCTATTAAAACTTTTGCCCTCTTTCAGAAGAAAATAGACGCATAATCTTTAATCTTTTAGTTTGAACAATGTGCGACTGATCTGATCTGATTCGTTGCTCCTGGCATTGAGTTTTTCTCATCTGGATTGTATGTAATAACGTAATAACGTTTGTACAATATGTGAAGCAGTTTAAGAATGAATGTAAAATTAGTGGGTGAACGGTGTGTTGTAAAACCAGTATCTTCAGGTTATAGTTTCAGCCATTAACTCGAGAAACTAATTGACAACCAGAGAACGATGCCAGGAAACATTCTTACTCAGTTAAAAAAAAAAAAAAAAAAATAAAAAGAAGGAAGTACACAGGACCGTATTTTCGTGAAGCTATGCCCTTGGAGGGTATGCAGCCAGTAGCGCACATCTCTTGTGGGCTGGCATCAAGTTGCAAGGCAGCGAGCACTCCCCCAACCCACACACAACAACTGTCGTGCCTCCACCGCGACCACCGCCTCCCTCGGGAGATCTGATAAACAAAACCTCCTGCCCGCGCAGCAGCTTGTAATGAAATAATATTTTAGCCGGGTAATGGCTTGTAATATCCGTAAGGCTGTTGCAGGGCGTCCGCTGTTCCGTCCGCGGAATATATTCTTTGCGGGGCCCCTAGGCGTAGCAGAAAAAACTTCTTTAACCGCGTCCTCATCTTTTTGTCCTGCTGCCCCCGTCCTTACTAATACACGTTTACGTAACGAACGTCTCCCATTCTTGCTCTCGGTTTTTCGAGCTCGAATTACAGTCTGATATTCACACGCCTCTAATTTACCGTCGTGACTTTTGCAGAAGTTTGAAACAATGCAGGGCTCACCATCGCCATTCTTTTATTTTTACGTTTGTTTCAACAGATTTATCTAGTGATGTAGCGGTACAACAAGTAAAGCGTGGGCAGTTGTCTTGAGAGCTTCATTCCCAACGAAATTTTTACGAGCTTCTTAACAAGAAGTTACGTGAGAAAATTTTGTTGTTCGTGCTAAAAACACATAAACGTAAAACCTGGCTGTTGCTAAAAATTAAACCTGGTGCTGTACTTTACGACCACTGTTCTCGCCAAATTACACAAGCAGCCATTTCACTGCTCTCTGCCATTCTGCTCTTCTCTAGCAATTGAGCCGTGTGGTTCCTTATTAACACCTGTTATTACCCTACGTTTCATCTGGTTTCATGTTTGCCCATCTTCCTTGTGTTTTATAATGGCGAACGACTCTATAACTGGAAATATCTTACACAACAGCAAGATGGATTATCGATATCCCAGACCACCAGGACTTTGAAGGTATTTTTCACCCCCTTCTCGATTTTTTCACTCTTCCACATCGTTTTCTATCACTCATTGAGGTATACGTAAACATAAATACAAATTTATTACTAACAGAATTTTAATAAGCATTATTTGCTTCTTTATACTTTACTCTTTTAAGCATTTTTTTTTTTTCGTTTTATGAGGCGCGTCCAGAAAGTAAGTTCCGTTTGGTAATAAAATGAAATTGTACACAGATACAGAGGAAATTTTTATTGCACAAAATTCTACAACTCTTAAACTTCCTTTCCACATAACTGCCGAAATTTTGTAGGCATTTGTCATAGCGTGCCACAAGTTTTTGCAAGCATATCTCACAGAAGGTTGCCGCCTGTGTTTCAACAATGTGGTAACAGGTTTTTATCATCGTTGAAGTGTTGACCACCAAGGACAGATTTTAGGTGGAAGAAGAGATGAAAGTCGCTAGGAGAGAGGTCCGAGATGTATGGAGGATGGTCACATTCCGTGTGTGAGGTCAGGCATTATCGTCCAAAAAAAAAAAAAAAAAAAAAAAATCTTTTGACAGTAATCGTCTTCTTACACCTAAAATCTGTCCTTGATGGACAACACTTCAACGATGATGACGAGCTGAAAGAACATGTTACCACATGGTTGAATACGCAGGTGGCAACATTCTATAAAAAAGGCACACACATTGCCTACAAAATTTCGGAAGCTATGTAGAAAAGTAGTTTAACAGTTGTAGGTTTCTGTACAATCAATATTTTTTCTTTATCTGTACTCGTTCGTTTTATATAATCAAACTTAACTTACTCTCTGGATGCGCCTCGTATATTATTTATTGTTACTCTGTAAAGAAACACACTAAACAGAAGAGAAACGACAAGAACATTAAGATTTATTTTTCATTGCATAAGGTGTGCACACTTTTTGTGCCGCACAGACCACCAATACGTAAAAGGAAGCCGAGCAGGAGTAACCGCTTGGTCTAAGGCATCATGCTACGGCCGTTCTCGCTGGAGTTCGACTCATCCCTTGGACATGAATGTGTGTGTCGTCCTTAGTGTAAGGACCGCGATTCCAAAAATGATTACGGATATATCCAAAAGAACAGACGCCACATTACTAATGAAGACATTAATTATAGAGGATTATTTAACTCGACAACTACTGAATTCACAGACAAGAAACCTCTCCAACATTCTGTTACCTAACAATACCAGCCATCTGTAATAGATGCCTGTAAAATCAGATGCCGATAGTAACTTCAAGTAAGGCGCTTAAAATGCAGCATGTGGCCAAAGAGTCTCCCTGGGTTGAGGTAATCTTGTCATTTCTGGAGCTTATACCGCGGTTCCCAGTTACCAGAATCTCAGTTCGCTCTGATATTCAGTTTCCTTTTTAAAAAGCGGCATCATGGCGCCAGATCCCTTCTCTGTGGCGCCGATTCAGACGTCTACGCCGTTGCAGAATGCCCCATGAACACTCCCCTCTCCCTTTCCTTCACCCTGCCACCCAACCCCTAGACTCTCCTCCTACCACTGCCGCACCCCTCTTCTTGTTTTCAGCCCCTCCCGCCCCCTCCCCCACCCCAAAACCAAACGCCTCTATCCTTACGGCCCAGGGCTACCCGTCCGTCCTTCTCCATGAGAAAACTTCGGATCGTTTATTTTTATCTGCGACGCTGCAGAGGAAAATAATTTACCTTCTTAAAGAAACTTCCTCTAAGCCGAGAGGAATTTTCTCTGCATTGAGCTTTCATCGCCAAGACCGCCGTGAACTGTTTTAGCCGAAAAGAGTTGTGGCCGTTTCAGCCGCACAATCGTCGAGAGTGAATTTAGGGGTGGTCCGCGCCAGAAGCGAATACTAAGGGTTGTTACGGGAGCATATTTGGTACGATTCCGTTCTAAAAGCCATTACAGTTAAAGAGAGTTTGACGTCAGCCTTCAACGTACAGGAGCAGCGAGCAGACTATAATTCATTCTCTTTTTATACAGACACGTATAAAAATAAACGAATACAGAGAAATTATATATTACATTTAATTGAACAGAGTTTTTGTAATTAAAAACGCGTTTCGCTCAGAATTCGAATACTGACAAATAGTTAATTAACCCTGTTAAAAAAGCGATATGGTTGTGTCTCATTTTGTTACATCTTCACGGTGAGAGGCTAGACAAATTTCGAAAGCATTTAGAACAGAGATAGCATTTAGGAAAAGTAGGCTATTTTCAGTACCAGTATAGCTTGTTTTTCAGTATTTTATTGAAAGCTTTATTGCTTATAATGACACATGGACCACTTTGACCTTCGTACCCGTCCACGAACGCAACTGATCGAATGCTCTGTGTATGTTATCTGCGATATAAGGAAGAAAATGCGCGGTTTTAAGAGTGATAATTACCGTTAACGATTGTACTTTGTAATAGTTGGCAGTCAAAGGCATAAAAGGTAATCAGCCACTCAATTGCAGCTCTTGCAACCGATTCCATTCTCAAATATGTACTCTGGAGTGATGAGTAACTCGAACTGCGGTAAGGATGTTCGTTCTTCCTTTCATTGAAACATATGCCTATTCCGTGGGTTAACCTGTTCGCTCTGTTATAATCTCCAGAAAGATATTTAACTGATTAATTGCTTTCGAACCGTTCATTGAGTATCATTACTGAGACTCATAAGGAGTCAGGTAAATATCTAAAGCAACAAATTAGTGAGATGATCCCATTCAGACACTGAAATTGCTGTTTTGCCTGATGGTCTCGGCGTAAAGTGCTCTACTGGTAAAATAGGGGTGGCGTGTTTGAAATCATGTCGCATCAAGAATTTTTCAGATATCATTTTAGTCCAGCCTTCATCTCTCGATGTTGTCAGCAGTCGCCATAAACGACTCATGGTTCGGATTAGAAGCTAAACTGTAGGTCTCTTTTCCCCAGTAGGATAGATGGGGTATGTTAGGGACATGCAGGTCATCGAAGTGCGGTCCAGTTGAAAGCTTTGCACCAGGCTACTCAGGCACACTAAATTATTATTGATTTTTCTGATTTTGGTCTATGATCACATTTATGAATCATTATACCAGCGATTTTTGGCCTTTACAAAATGTTCTAATGTTTGTAGAGCTTACGGGACTTAACTACGGGGTCATCAGTCCCTAAACCTACCAACTACTTATGAACTAGCTTACACTAAAGACGGTGCAAACATCCATGCTCAAGAGGGGGATTCGAAACCCCGACGGGGAACGGCCTCGCGCATCGTAGCATAGAATGTCAATGCGATGGGCCCTTCCTCCGCGGCTTGGCCTTTACGGCAATCTTTATATCTGTTATTCCGATTTCGAATACATATTTTATGACCGTTTTATGGCATCGTCACAAAATAAACGTAAGCCAAGTCGTAATTATGATTCACTGTGTACTAGTACTGAGGCCTAGTTTACATGATACTTTAAAAACGTACGACATAGCCCTGATGATTCTACATTTACTTTGTGAAAATTGCCATTATAGATCACTTGAACTACGATCAGCGGATCTTAAGATGGTCATAACTAACTGAAACCGGTTGCCCAGGAATTAAAAAGTTGATCACTGCCGCAAATAAAGAAAATCAATTTACTAACCGATCACGTTTATCTTTGCAACCATGTCTCAACTTTCCTAAAAGGCCCCACATAAACCTTCGAAGAAGGCCGTCAATTTTCATAACCTGAAAATTGTCCAATAAACCACGCGTGGCGAAAACTTTCTCGCCAGTAAATATTAGACTTCATCGATACCACTTGTATCATGAACAGTTTATCAGCAACCATTCTCGAAATTAGAAGAAAACGTGTGGCACACTGCATTAGTCAGTAAGTAACTTAGGAGTCAAAATTCTCCCTACATCTACATCTACATACATACTCCACAGTCCACCGAAGAGTGCGTGGTGGAGGGTACTCAGTACCACTACTAATTCCTTGCTTTTCTCAAATACCGACCACCTAAATTTTTTCAGCAGTCTTCAGGTAAATTTCCGGACTGATGGGCCGTGGTCTAGATGTAAAACTTCCTCCCGACGTGTCGATTATTTTTAATTGAGAATGACGACGTCATCCAGAGGTAGTTACAAAGTCAGCATCACGTGACGTATGGTGGCGCCCTCTATAAATGCGAGGGCCCATAGTGGCAGTAGCCGGAAGACCCTTGAAGATGTCTCCCGCAGTTGGAGACGAAACGTCGGGAGGAAGTTTTACATCAGCCCGGAAATTTTACCTGAAGACAACGCCGGCCGTGAAAGTTTACATTGTATGATTCTTCAGCAGTGTTTTTCGAAAGACCGTCGCCCTCTCTCCAGCGACTCCTATTTGAGTTGCAGAAGCATGTCAGTAAAACTTTACAGATTCTACCAGTTACAAACCCCGCCTCTGAACTGCCTCTATGTCCTCCTTTAAACCAATCCCTTAGGGATCACAAACACAGGGCTCTACAAATGTATTACATGTGGTTGCTTTTACAGACGAAACGCATCTTCCCAAAATTTTCCCAATAACCCGAAATCGACCATTCGTCTTTCCCAATACTGTTCTTATATGCTCATTCCATTTCATATCACTGTGCAGCGTCACCCCAAGGTATTTAATGGCGCGACTCTCTCAAGCAGCACAGATGCTGTTTTGAACATCACCATCAGTGCCGGCTGGTGCTTCAGATGACTGGGGGTACATTTCTTTTAGTGCCGGACCTACGATACCTCAGGACCGGGGCCGAAACTTAGTATTTCATCATGTGCATGTAACGCAAGTTCAAACTCATCGCAGAATTTAATACAGTCAGTTATTTGGAAAGAAAGTAGCGATTTTTGCTTACGTTGACATTGTGTCTTTCAATATTCTTTCTGTTTTTACATGGGCTGATAAATCTAAATAAGCATTCTTGTTTGTAATTTACTCCTTTTGCTTCTTAACCTTCTGGGTTCCATCTGATACACCAGTACAATTCTAGGTTGTGTCTTTACCCTTCACAAACAGCGAGTACGGAAAACAAAATATTTTATTTATGGAAATACAGCCGCAAATCTAACCGTTCCGTTAGTATATATTTTCGTTAATGTCTTGTTTGCGCTCGCTTTAACTGGAGCAGAGACGTCGGCCTACGAATATTGTTTATATTACACTTTTCTTCCCAGCTTAAAACTGAGAAATTTATTTCCAAAAGATACTGAAGGTCGTTTATTTTTCTTTGATAATAAACACCAATAAAATATGAAGATATACATCAACACAGCACTCCCTCCTAACATTACGCATGCGCAAAGACTGCTTCCCCACCTCTTTTCAAACAGTTAAATATTTGTTACAACGAAGGGTATAAATATCATTTACCCTAAAAAATCGCGACAAATTCTCAGAAACGTCCAAAGATGTGTGGAAGTAAAAATATTTAAGTCATTGTTGTTCCCGTGTCTAGTAAAACGAAAATTGGATTAAAAAACTGCTTGTAGTCAGTGGCTCGAACACACTACCTTTGACATTGATGGCCCTAACCACACGGCTATTCTTGCTTGGTGGGGAGTAGTGACTTCATTACTATTCATGATCGGATCTTCTGAAACCTTACACAGTTGATGCGTCTTTGACAGTTATAAGATACTTTACCAAATATGATGTGTTTTTGATTGATCTTCATTGTTCCAAAAGCAAATATGATGGGCGGATGTTGCCTTCATGGATTATTTGCCCATGTACAAGGCGAGGTGTGCAGTGGCTAAAGTGTCTTTGCTTCGGGACCATTCGTGCGTAATCGCCAGAGCTCAGGTAGCCATGGGTTGGCGTCTCTACCAGATCCAACGCCAATGTTAAAAGCGGCGCTTGTCCTCGCCCCCTTCCTAGAGCGGGAGCGCCTATTTGAAGCCTCGAAGGGGTTCTGATCAGAATTTGAACCTCACCCTTGCATGCGCATTGCAACGCTGCGACCACTGCTTCCTTAATTGGACTATCGCGCTACGACTCGTAAACGTGCTTTTTCCGCGACGTAAAACGTTCCTCATGCGATAAAGGTACTTTGAATCTGTGTATGAAATGATCTGATAGAAGAAGGAAACGAATAATAATAGTTTTAAAACACTTTTTATTTTATTTGTTTATTTATTTTATTTTTCACGACGAGCATTTTCCGGGGGTTCACTGAACCAGTAAACACATTGGACGCTCCGCCACTGATCACCATTCATCTTTCTGAGTATGACAGCTTTTTAGATATACAAGAGTCTTGGAAAAGGTGTTGTATGCAGACTAATTTACAGTCACGAATTGGTTACGTGGACTAAAACCGTCCAAATTGCGCATCACCGTAGACGATAGCAGGAGGATAAGGAAGCAGCAAAACGGTGATTAACAAACATCGCCCCGAGCTAAACGTCCGGTTTGCGTCTATAACACATCCGCATGGTTTGGTAATGAAAAAAGTTGCAACCGCTTCGTCGTACGTGCACGGCGGCGTTAGTCTCTCTTTCAAAGGTGCGCTCCGCTGGAAGTCAGGTCTCTTTCGCGATCGATAACCAATTAATGGCACCGTGCCGCGTGGGCGGATAGGCGGGGAACAAACGGTCCGTCCTCTGCACGCATAGCGCGAGAATGGCGGCCGTGCGAAGCGGTCGGTGGATGGATGCTGTGGGGCGCAGTTGCTGGCCGAGGTACGAACCCCGGCAGCAGCGCCCGACCGTCACAGCGCCGTCTGACGGTGGCAAACGATTGCTGACTGACTGGTGGTGGAAATCCCCAAAGAAACCCCCAAGGAAACCCCCAAGGAAACCCCATCAGATATGTGTTAAGATACCCCAGTTGATAGCACTTCAAAATCTGAATTCTGGACAAGCCCGAGAACGGATAGAAATTGTATGGAACTTTCTTTCTTTTATTTTCTTTATTTCACTTTTTATTTTAAAGGGAAATAGAATCTTAGCTTTGGCCATTGTTGACAATGATTCATCCGTGAGTGTTTTACTTCCGTAAAATGAAATGAAACCGAATCGTCTGTCAAAGAAATAATCTGGTTTTTTTTTTTTTTTTTTTTTTTTTTTTTTTTTTTTTTTTTTTTTTTTTTTTTTTTTTTTTCAAACAATGTATTTCGAGCCCTGAGGGCTCATCATCAGGTGCCCCTATTTTTCTTTACACATACTTAAACACCTGGGCTTATTAAACAGGGGTGCACAAACAATTCTGCTGCAGTATGAGAATTGCTCCAGGCCAGACAATTGTCATTCTTCACCTGACTTATTTGTACCGCTGTTTTATAAGCGCAGGTGTTTAAATATGTGTGAAGAAAAATAGATGCGATCACCTGTAAGAACCTGGCATAGGGATTATCGAATCGGTTTTAGAATATTTCGCCGCGGCGTAGCGGCCGAGTGCATTGAGGCTTTATGCGCGAGGCCATTCCCCATCGGGGGTTCGAATGCCCCCTCGGGCATGGATGTTTGTGCCATCTTTAGTATAAGCTAATTCAGAAATATTGTAAGTTTAGGGACTGATGACCCCGCAGTTATGTCCCATAAGCCTTACAAACATTTGAACATAATATTTCTCTAGTGTTCCATTCTCTAATAGTGCTTGGGAAAAATTTACGCCTTAATCATCTTACGTTTTCTCTCCGATTACTCGTAATTTATTACGATGATTATGTTTCATCTTCTGCAGGTGCGTGCTGACAAATTCTGTTAGCATTCGGAGGAGAGAGTTGGTGAAATAAATTTCGCAAACAGATTCCACCACAACGAACAACGCCCTACTTCTAACGATATCCACCCCAACACGTAAATCATTTCCGTGACATCCTCTCCTCTGCTATAGTCTAAACTGCAAACCTGTCCAAATGGGAAAGATCAGGACTATAGTGCGCGTGTGATCTAGTACCTCCTACTTGGAAAATATTCAAATGTCTGTAAATCTATGGGACTTCTTTAGTTAACAGTCCATAGGCTTACACACGATTCAATCTAGGTTAAACTTACCTAAGTGCAACGCACACCTACAAACACACACACACACATACACACACACACACACACACACACACACGCCCAGTGACGACTCGAACCTCCGACGGCGAGCAAGCTCGCGCTCTGCAGCAAGGCGACTTAGAACCGATCCTACTTGGCGTAACTACTGCATTTCGACATGTCCCATATGGCGATGTGCACTAGCTTGTTGCAGCAGCAACGTTTCTTTTTTTCCATTTTCCCTGGTCGGTTCACCTAAACTGCACCCCGAAAAATCTGCAGCCTTGCGTAGTGCCGCGGCGGAGCGGCCGAACGCATTGAGGCGCTATGCTCCGATGCGGGAGGCCGTTCCCCATAGGAGGTTCGAGTCCCCACTCGGGCATGGATGTTTGTGTTGTCTTTAGTATTAGTTAGTTCATAAGTAGTCTGTAAGTTTAGGTACTGATGACCACGCAGTTAAGTCCCGTAAGCTTTACAAACATTTGAGCATTTTGGACCTTCTATGAAATTATATATTAATAGGAAGAAACAACTGGTGCAGACCCAGCAGCAAGCGAAGCTGTGGGCGTTAAGCTAATATTTTATAAAAACTCGTTACAGAAAATAGCAGTATTATCGCTACAAAGTACGGGACAGATTCACAGATAACTTCTTAGATTACACTGAAAGCATGCACCACATAAAATGTTGCCCATTTTGCTGTCATTCGAATAAGGATCCCATGATTACACTACACATAAGCGGTTATGGATCTTAATTTGGAAACAAATTATTGTAGATAATTATGGTAATACGTTACCGTTTTTCGTTCCTTGAACAGTCAACTGAAAATTCAGTTCACGTTTATAAGGAAAAGATATAAGCATGTTTGTTGTCATCAAATTACAAAAGCATTACACAGTTTACAAGTATTCATTGACACGGGTACAACCCTGCTTCAGTATAGTCATTTACTTCTTTTTCATTGATTGTGGCTACATCTGACTTCCTCTACATTGCCGTTATATACACAGTAATGAACCAGCAGATTATCTCTCTCCGTAAAACCGCAGAAGGCCCGATTGTATCGACCGGCCACCATGTCACCCTCATCTAGAAAGCGTCAACGGTTGCGATATGGAGGAGGATGTAGTCAAAACACACCACTCTCGGGCGTTGTCAGTTTTCGGAACATGCTCCCCAACTAACCAGCAGTGAAACCCGACGGTAGACTTATGAAGTGACAAGTGTATCCCCGGTTGGAAACAGCGTGTGGCAGACCCGGTCGGCAATCAATCCAAGAGCTGGTGAAGTCCGAAACTGCTAACAAGGCCCGATGTATCCACTGCGGTACGGCCGTCGGCTCGGCGGTAGAAGACGTCGTACAGCACAACGACACACGACCACATCGCAATGTCTCCTCTCGACACAAGACACAATAGAAGCCAGCTTTTAACTTGCACATATGTATCTGTACTTAAGCGTTTTGTACCAACGCAAATAAGAAAGAACATCACCAACGCTGTGCATTATGTATATCTAGAATTGATAAGACATACGAGTTTTCTACGAAGAATATCTGTTCTTTTGTTCTCTGCAAAGCAAAACATTGCGCTGGAGGTACTTCAGTTAAATGTGGCTACGGTACTAGGAGAGCCAGCTTTTAAAAAAGTGTTCCACCTGGTATGCAGGATTTTTCAGACAGGGTAAATACCTTCCGTCTTCAAGAAGAATATAGTAATTCCAATTCAAGAGAAAGTAAGTACAGACGAGTATGAAAAATTACATAACTATTAGCTTGATAAGTTGTGGATGCAAAATACTTAGCCGGCCGCGGTGGCCGAGGTGACTGAGGCGCTCCAGTCACGGTCAGCACGGCCACTACGGTCGGGGGTTCGAATCCCCCCTCGGGCATGGATATTTGTGCCGTCCTAGTTCGTAAGTAGTTCATAAGTAGTTTGTAAGTTTAGGGACTAATGACCCCGTAGTTAAGTCCCATAAGCTTAACAAACATTTGAACATTTTGAACAAAATACTAACACCAATTATTTACATACTTATGGAGAAACTGGCAGAATCCGATCTTGGCATGGCAGAGAGTTCACCAAACTAATTTCAGATTACTATTAGGACGGAGTCGGCAAAATTTTTTCTGGCTTGGAGAAGGTGTATATCTCAGAAATAGAAAACATTTTAAAAAATTACCACCGCAAATCGTGTATCATTTTAGCCTCCCCCCCTCTTTTCCTGAGTAATTCAAAGTAAGCTCTGTTACTTTATACATTTTCAATTTCTAATGCACAACAGTATTTAACACAAAGTGGATAGAAGAAGTGCATGGAAACTCTTTAGTTCTGATGGCAAAGTGCTTTTTGTACCTTACTATTATTTTATATATATGGTATTTGCAACTGAAGTGTTTCGCAATTGTAACTCCTAGGTATTTGGTTAAGCCAATGTCACGAGATTAGTGCGATATATCGTGTAACCCGTATCAGACAGATTCCAAAAAAAAAAAAAAAAAAAAAATCAAATGTCTGTAAAGCTGTTGGGCCAAACTGTTGTGATCATGGGTGCCCAGGCTTAAAATTTCTTGAAGTACCGTATGCTGAGGACACACACACACACACACACACACACACACACACACACACACACACACACACCTCCTTCCCCCCCACCCACCCACCCACCCACACAGACACACACACACACACACACACACAAACGCACAGACGGAGGGCTCAAACCTCCAACTGGGAGCATCCGCTCCTTAGGTGTCTTAGAGCGCACGCTAGTCTCACACAGTTGACCATTTTAGTACTCATGTGAGATGTACTCCCATTTTTTTTATTAGGGCCACTTTCCCCACTACACTTTCTTACATAAATCATTTTAAAAGTTGCTATCGATGTTATAATGACTTCGACACCCCGTAAATTATAGTATTATCTACAAACAGCCTGACACAGGTACTCGAATTATAAAGCAGATAATTTATGTATAATTCGTATGGTACAGCGAGAGTCTTTGGACCATTCCGTTGGTAATTTCAGATGTCATTTCTGACTTACTCTCTGATTTTTCAACATCTTCTACAAAATGTAACTCCTGCAAGAAATTACGATTCCATTCGCACAACAGGTGTAGTAATCACAGGCACGCTACTTTATTCACTAATATCTATGCGCCTGGATGTCCAGCACTATCTTCCCTACTCATGGTTTCATCGTCCTTCTATAGATGCTCAGCAAACAGCGGAGCCGCCGTAGAGTTGTCATTTGCACGAAATAGAGGATATCAACCTTCCGTAAGTCACGAGAAAGTTCACATATCTTTACTAGAATATTTCGTATATCAAATTCGTTCAGGTTCATTCAGTGGAACTTTCATTTCTGACACTGTACCTTCACTAAATACTGCACAGCCATTTAGCTGAAACGACACTGACAAAAGAACAACAGAGAGTCGCTCGACCCGACTGAGTGGAGTGTCAGGTCCTACTGGGCACTTTGCAAGAACGAAGCCAACGGCCAATAAGCACAGCAGCCGTGTGCGCCTGCCAGCCGGCAGGGGCCCGCGGGCGGCGAGGATTTTTAATTAAGCTCCAAGACGCTGTTTCATTTAGTGCGGGCCGTCCTCCTCTCCTCCTCCCCCCGTGCCTTTCTTCTCCGCCAGCGCCGGCTGCTTCCGAAGCCGCTGCATAGCAGCAGTCTCCCGCGCGGAAAAAGCCAGCCGCCGCCGGGTCGTTCTTCTTCCACAACCGGTCCTCAGCCCACATCATTGCATTCCTCTCCTCCCCCTCCTCCACCCCTGCCTCCTCCGCGAAACCCTTCCTCTGTCTTCGCCTCGCACCGGGCCGGAGCTCCCCGGATTGCCGCTGAAGACCTGATTAATCATTTAGCCGGCGGGAATCTTGAGAACAGAGGGCGACCGCCGATTTCCCACATCCCCTCGCTGCCGGTTTTGAATTTTCTATGAATTCAGGGGCCTCGGCGGGAGTGGCTGCCGAGCGGGCTCGGAAATCTTCAGCCGGCAAGACGGAGAACCTCTTAATAAGCAGCCCGCCCTCCATCCCCGAAATGCCTCGCTCTCTTCATTCGGTGCAGTCACGATGATACTAGCACAGCGGATATTAAAAGTCTACTGTGTCTGAAAACTAGCTGAGGTAAAGATGGTTCCAACCTCCTGTACAGAAACTTTACCATTCAAAGAGCGATTTATGCGTACAATATGTCTCACTCAGCTTGTACGTAGCAGAACACGCAATGATGATGACTTCCTTGGCATTTTTGACCGTTTCACCAGAGCTGGGATCGTGTTCAGCCTGCCTGGTGGAAGTCTTTAGGTGACGCCACATTTGCGACTTACGCGTGACGAAATGATGATTAGGACAACACGGCACCCAGTCCGCGACAGGAGAAAATTTCCAACCCGACTGGGAGTCGAACCCGGGTCCGGGTCCCATGCGTAGCAATCGGCCATGCTGTCCACTGGACTGCGGAGGCGGTCAGAACAAGCATTGACAGAAATAAACGAAATGTTCCAGAGTCGCATAAAATCCGAGGTGAAATGTTAACAGAGATAAGATTCGTTGATGTCATTTCCATACTTACAAGGAGACCCCATCGGTATCGGATTTTGGAATTTTTATTGTATTTATGGTACCTGACGTTCTGAACTGAAATAACAAACAGCATAAGCCATTAACCGCAAGTCTAAAAATTATCGAGAAAATCGAATTTGATGTTTTGCAAGTACATTAAGTTACAATAAAACAGTAGCACAATCTGTCGCTGTAGCTCAAGTTCCGGCGTGGTAGATCACCCCGCTCGGTCAGAGGAATCAACGCTCCCTGTAACAAAACAAAAAAAAAATCTGAGCAAAGAGTCAACGAACAACGAAGAACAAAAACGATCAAACGACCGCAACGAACCGAGAAGGGGAAAAAAGTTGGTAACTTCTGGCCTTATACCCACGGGTCGGTGCTGAAATCCCACCGTGACAGATTGTGTGTGTGTGTGTGTGTGTGTGTGTGTGTGTGTGTGTGTGTTCGAATACGCACACAATATTAATACCTAATAGTATTTTTTTACAAAAATGCATGTACTTTTGGTTAGTCGTGATTTTCTATACATTATAAAAGATTGTTAATAATGATAGTATCAATCGAAAAATCATAATTTGCAACTTTTAAGGTACTGGATTCACTGCTAGTGGACAACGGCTGTATTTGTCTGTTCGGTTTATGAAGAGCTATGACACTGTTTTTAGAAAGTCATCTCCATAATAAAATAAATATCTATCACACAGGATTCGAATCACCGATTCTATGGTTGTGAGGCCAGACCGCTACCACCTGAGCTACACCAACAGATGCTGCAACTCTTTAAATTATTCGTACTGATATGTACACGGTAAACTTCCAAGGCGTATTTCCAAGAGTCCAGTAATTTTTAATTTTTAATATTACATTTTCTTTCATATTTATTTTTCTATTTTCGAACTAAACTCAAAGATATATACGTATATTCAGTTTCATTCATTCAGTACCTTACATACAATACTCTTTTGCATTTCCCATGATATTAAAAACAAACACTCCAATGGCACACACTTTGCATACCATCTCGTCGTAGGTGACTACTGTTTTGAACTGCAATTTGCACATCGTCTCGATTGCTATGAATAAGCAAATGCGGTACATTGCTTGGTCTTTTGTCCACAGACACTTTCATTCTGGAAGTCTTTTTAGGTCTTCAGAGTGAGACGGTGGTTTCCCAGTGAGTCACCTTTGCCAAAAGGGGATACGGCAAAGCATGAAGTGGTTTCGCAGTGAAACCACTGTGACGCAATGATTAACTGTAGTATGATGTCTGCCGCCCGTATCAGTATATTGTTTCGCTGCTGTCTGCAGGCTGTTGGTAACTACTTGGTTACAGGTTAGAAACTACCCGATAAAAGATACATGACCCCTCTTAAGTGTGGGTGGTGGAAGCAAATAGTTCCTGGTAAACCGCTTTCTGTTGTATCACATGTGATTGTTAATATATGGCCAGGATTTCCATTCTGCAGCGGAGTGTGCAGTGATATTAAGCTTCCTGGCAGATTAATATTGTGTGCCCGAACCGGGAAGCGAACGTGGGACCTTTGCCTTTTGAGGGAAAGCACTCTACCGTATGAGTTATTGGCAGAAGTGAAGTTGTGAGGACCGGCCTTGAAGCGTCTCGTGTCAGCTCAGATGTTAGAGCGTTGGTCCGCGAAAGCAACTAGACCTAGGTTCGGGTCCCGGTTCTGACACAGAATTTTAATCTGCCAGTAAGTTTTATGGCACGACTATTAGCTAGTGGCACTGCTTCACCTAAGGTGTCCCCTGTGGGCTCATCTGTGTAGCGCATAAGACGGTAAATACCGAGGATGGCACAAAACATGATAATTCTAGCTGAATTCTGCAAGGTAACGTATTGACAGAATATCAATACAAACGAAGTTTGGACGAGTATGAGGTGAACAGTACAAAAGAGAGCAAAAGCTTGCTGAAAACTAATCATGAGGTAGATTAAGCACAAGTGAATAAATTACGCAATGTGCGAATTGAATAATAATATCTCACAACAAGCTGAGGCGATATATCATTCGACTGAATAGCTACCGTATTATCCCTTAAATTAGAATGATATTGTTGTCCATATCCATCATCCCCGCCAGTTTGTAATATCGTCACGGAATCACCTTGTAAAATACATAAATGATTACATATTAGGACAGAATTAATTATTTGAAGAATTTTAGGAGCTTATTCGTACAATTTGATCTCAAAAACTTCCTGTTATATAGTCTGGAACCTACATGCAAATATGATTTCGCACTCTGCTTAAATTGTGGTTCGAAAAAATTATATTTGCAATATAAATGCCGCGACAAACTAAAACTGATTTGATGGTAACGAAAAATTTAAAAAGAAGGAAAAATAAGGATAAATGCGTAATATATTGCAAAATTATTTTATTTAACAATTCGGTTTTCAGTTGTTACTCCATCATCAAATAAACAGTACAGAGATTCAACACTGTAGCTTGGAGGTTGTACGTTCAAAGATCTTATGTTGCTGTATAGATAACACCTATGAATGTAAAACTTCCAAGCGACGTTGCTCTGCAGGTTTTAACTGATGATGGCGGAACAGCTGAAAACAGTTGTAAAAACAATAAATTTGCAGAATATTACACTTTTATCTCCTGTGTTTCATTCAAAATGAATAAAATATTCTATCAAGGACCCACGTAACAGTCGCAGAATTAAAAAAAAAATTCATTATTATTCCTCCTTTATTTCATCGTCGTTTGATTATAATGTAAAATAACCACATGAATGGCATATTACGCAGACTCTTAAAATAAATTTCATCGTCGGCACAGCACGGTATATTTCAATTAAAAACTCGTCACAATTGTAATATTTCAATATTAAAGAGCATGTCTATAGCACAGCATCTGAACAGAATGATTGTGCTGAGTAAAACATTGAAAATGTATCATGAAATGCCGCTGGCGAAATTGATGTGACGTTCACGTTTACGTTTACTATTTAATTATAACGTGGAGGTTGGGGAGGAGGAGAAGAACACGAGTGTCTAACTTGTATTGTTATTCGTGACGTTACTTCTGCCTTATAGTAACATAATAGAAAAGAGTCGTTGAAAGTGATTGCAAATAAAGCTCAAAGGGTAAACTGTAGCTGTTGTGTTACTCCTCTTTATTTATAACGTGTGGTAGAAGATACTATTTGGCAGCTGCTTAAAGTACAATCTGATATCGTTTAAAATGTTTTCCTTGTCAATTTTAGTTATCGTTGTCGTCTCTGGATCCTGGGGCTTGCCGTACGGTTGCTGCAGAGGTGGGAGAATTTTCTCAGCCATTTTTTCTCGTGATTTCAGGTCATCACCGGGTAGCTGAAATGACGAAAAATATAAAGACTTTTGCCGGACAGGCGAACTATCCCTGATGTGGATTTCCAAACAGAAATGCTATACTGTAATTTCAAGTATGGCGTTAATGTGGTTGGAATAAAACTGCTTCAAAAGTTCAAATGTTTGTATAGCTTATGGGACTCAACAACGGGGTTATCAGTCCCTAAACTTACAAACTACTTATGAACTAACTAAGACTAAGGACGGCACAAATATCCATGCCCGAGGGGAGATTCGAACCCTCGACCGTAGTGGCCATGCAGACCGTGACTGGAGCGCCTCAGTCCCCTCGGCCACCGCGGCCGGCTAAAACTGCTTTATACTATATTTTTTTCCTTTTGCTTCTGAGCAGACGTCAGGCACGTTTCACTGCAATGCTGCAATGTAGGTTAAAGGGGATACAAAAACGTGGCATAACACTTCATAAATGCAGTCTATAATCTATGTAAAGCAAAGGAAGGTACGAAGAGAATGCTACATGCTCTGTCAACAGGTGACTTAAATGATCTTAAATGAGCAATCGTCGGTAGACCACCGGTTTATTTAATTTTGTAATTAAATTTATGTTCCAATATAACTACATTCTCGTGTCGAGAAACGTATCTGAGAATACGGCGCTCAATGAAGTGTAGCAGAACTCAAATAACTATCGCTTTGTTCGTGGCTTTTAAAGCTAAACTCTACCAGCGAAATAAATACTTTAAAAATCCAGTCCAGGGAATGTTGAACAGTGTGCGGTACACTGAAATCATCATTCAACCCGTGTAGTTACCGACCATGCACCAACAAGGTGATTGAGAATGTATGAGACCGGATGAAAAGTTTTCTTCGGCGTTCTGCACGACCGGCACGAAGTCTGACTCAACTGAACCACCGGGTGGAAATTGTATGGCAGGCCATTTAATATGACTACATTCGGCTCCTCTGACACCGACTCTGTTGATATGTTGCGTTAGTTGACATAACGTACGCTCTGGTGACTGTACTCACTTGCGTATGACTCGACCGATGTAATCGTGAGTTTTATACATTATAAAGAATGTGTCAATAAAATTTACCTTTACTGGGTCGACGAATTCATAGTATTCGTTTTTCATTTTCCAGATTGTATATACAAATAAATTTACACTAGCTCACAGTGGCAGATGAATTAAATCATGCGAGAAGTTGAAAATTCGCACCGAACCAGGATTAGAATCAGAGTCATTTGCTTACTATTCATTGCGCTGTCTACCACGGCCAAGTCTTCACCACACCTCTATGAACTACACTAGCTCGCCTACAGTGGATATAACATTTCAACTGATATATAAAAACTACTGACATAGTGTCCTTGCCCACTTTAATCACTACTCACAACATATCGCCTATCCCCGTCAGAATTCGAACGTGGTGTCCATCTGGACTGAAGGAAAAGATTACTGGCTGTCTTTAAGTAATGTCGTCATGTTTCTTAGCTCGAATGTTACATAAGACATTCAAGGTATTTCAATTCCTCCATTTTGTCCATTAATTTCTGGAGCCATACTGTTTAGGAACTGTTGGAAACCGAACCTTGGTAAAGATCAGTTTGGATTTAGGAGAAATGCAGGAACACGCGAGACAATATTCACATTACCAGTTATCTAAGAAGAGAGGTGAAGGAAAAGAAAACCAGCGTTTTTACCATTTGTGGATCTGGAGAAAGCTTTTGACGATGTTCACTGGAATAACTCTTACAAATTCTGAAAGTAGCAGAGGTAAAATATAGGGATCGAAGAGTCATATTCAACTTGTACAAATATGAGACAGCAATTATTAGAGTCAACGGGCATGAAAGGGTCGCAGCGGTTGGGAAATGAGTAAGACAGCGTCGTACTATTTCCCTAATGTTTTTCAATCTCTAAAATGACCAAGCTGTGAAGGAGTGCAAGGAGAATTTGGAGAGAGGATTAAAATCTAGGGAGAGGGGAAAAACTTGCTGTTTGCTGATGACATAGTAATTCTGTGAGAGACAGCAAAGAATCTGGAAGAGCAAATAAATGGGGAGATATAAGATGGACATTAACAAGAGTAAAACAAAGGTAATTGAATGTAGTGACATAAATTCAGGCGATGCTAAAGGTATTAGGTTACGGAAGAAGACGATGAAAGTAGTAGAGCCGCGGTGGAGTAGCCGAGTGCTCTAAAGCTCCTCACTGCGGAGCGCGTGGTTGCTCACCCTGGAGGTTCGAGTCCTCCCTGGGGCATGGGTGTGTGTGTGTTTCTCCGTAGGTTATTTTATCTAGGTTTAAGTAGTTTGTAAGCTACGGACTGATGACCACGCAGTTTGGTCCGATAGATTTACAGACATTTGAACATTTGAAAGTAGTAGAAGAGTTTTGTTATTTGGGTAGCAAGATAACTTTAGATGACAGAAGTAAAGAAGATATAAAATGAAGATTGGCTATGGGAAGAAAAGCTTTTCTGAAGAAGCGAAATTTGTTGACATCCAATATTAGTGAAAATGTTAGGAAGTCCTTTCTGAAAGCATTTGTCTGGTGTGTAGCATTGTATGGAAGTGAAATTTCGACGATAAGGAGTTCAGACAAAAACATTATAGAAACTTTCGAAATGCGATGCAATAGACCAATAATGAAGATTATGTAGGTAGATCACGAAACTAGTGAAGAGGTACTCAATAGAATTAGGGAGAAAGGTAGTTTGTAGCATATTCTACATCTCCATCCACATAGATACACTGCAAATCACATTCATTTGCCTGGCAGAGGATTCATTAACCACTTTCATAACTTTTCTCTACCGTTCCATTCTCTAATAGCGCGCGTGAAGCAAGAACACCTAAATCGTTCCGTTTTCGATCTGATTTATTTTATTGGAATGATCGAGTCTCCCTAAGTAGATGGGTGCTAGCAAAATATTTTCACATTCAGAAGTAAAAGTCGGTGATTCAAACTTCGCAAACAGATCACGCCGCAATGAATAACGTCTTTCTTTTAATGATTTCCACCCCAATTCGTGCAACATTTCCGTGACGCTCCCCACCCCATCCGTAACGTGATAAAGCAAAACGAGCTGCCCTTCTCTGAACCGTCTCAATGTCTTCCGTCAGTCCCACCTGGTGAAGGTCCCACAAGGGGCAACAGTACTCCAGGAGAGGACGCACGAGTGTGATGAAGGCAGTCTCTTTGGTGGATCTGGTGCATCTTCGAAGCGTTCTGCCAATGAAACGTAACCTTTGGTTCGCCTTCCCCATAATATTTTCTATGTGTTCTCCCCAGTCAAAGTTTTTCGTAATTGTTACTCCTAGGTATTTGGTAGAATCTACGATCTTAAGGTTTGACTGATTTATCAGGTAAGACTAAGAGAATGGATAATAGGTGTGTGGGACACGTTTTGAGACATCAAGGAATCAAATGACATAAAAGTTTTCTGGGTATGGTACCGCGTCATGATGTAAGGCTATTACTTAAATAACCAACGTTTCGGCCAACGTTACAGTGGCCTTCAGTTACCCAGATGAAGGCCACTGTAACGTTGGCCGAAACGTTTGTTAATTAAGTAATAGCCTTACATCATGACGCGGTACCATACCCAGAAAACATTTATGTCATCTGACTCTGGCCGCGGAAGCCTACGTAATTATATCAAGGAATCAACTTAGCATTAGAAATAAGTGTTCGGTGTAAAAATCGTATATGGAGACCGAGTAATGAATACAGTAAGCACATTCAAAAGGAAACAGGTTGCCGTTGATATTCTCAGATGAAGAGGCTTGCACAGAACAGGATAGCATGGGGACCTGCATCAAACCATTCTGCGGACTGAAGACCACAACAATAACAACAAAAACTGTTTCTGGTTAAACAATTTACTGTTAACAACTGTTTGGTGAATCCCTTGCACGGCGCGCTCCTGTACCGCGGGTAGCCTAGCGGCTGTTGCCGGCAGGCGTGAGTAGGCCACCCGCGGTGCGCGCCACTGTGCTGGCCGCGTGGCACACCTTGGAGGCGTGTTCCAGTTCCAGAGCGGCGCGCCTGGCGCCTGGCGGGTGATCGATACGCCCTCCTCCACGCCCTTATCCCGCCTCCGGCGCCGCCGCTGCCGCTGCTGCTGCTGTTACTGCCAGCACCGCCACCAGCAACCTCTGCCGTTAAAGGGGACGGCGCTGCCACCGGGCGCACCACGTACCTCGCCTACACAGCCACTCATTCACTTGTCTCTTCCGCATTCTGGACTATCAATGAAATACACCTCGTACGCAGCTCTTCCAGTTATCTAAAATAAAGCTTTGCCCTTTTCTACCCAATCCCCCAGCCTCACCACTCAGTCATTCATTGGATGTAAATTTACGTCAGAAGTTTGAGAGTGCCGGTGCACAGAGAGAGGCCCTGATGTTACTGCAGTTCCCAAGCAAAGGGAACTAGCGCCATAACACGAAACAGTCATTATTTAAAAAAATATTCCTGCCCCCTGGCGAATTTCTTCTAGCCTTCCGGCTTACGTACTTTGGTGAACAGTCTGTCAAGTACAACACACCACTTTGTGTTTCCTGATTAGTCAAAACCAATTATGTGCCACCTGAGGTATGGCGAATTATAATTTACACCATTTCATTCTTATATTTTAAACAACTCTGTTCAACTTTGAAATATTTCGTTTACATTTCTATTTTTAGACTCTCTGATGATGGGTATCGCCCGAAAAATAAAGAATCCATCACCATCTGTACCTTCGTCGTCATTGCAGCCCAACATGCTTTTTAAAGTCATTTTGTAATAATTGCTATAATGTCTGCTTACCTACAACAGGACTTCTAGTATGATTTGCACGAAACAATCATTTCCAGAGCCTTCATTTGCCCTCTGGTCAATCTCGTGGATGTCTTCCTACGTTATCTTAGCACTACGATGGGAATTAATGGAATGAATGCCGAATGCTGTCGAGTTAGAAGCATGGCAAATGGCAAATAATTTTTATGTCTTTATTTTAATTAACTAATTAATTTATTTTTTTAGAGCAGTGTTTTTCAACCTTTGGGTGCCGACGCCGAGGGGGGTTACAAAGACTTGGTCGAGGGTTCGCCATCACAGAAGCAAGAAGTTCTACCTTAAAACAAACAGACCAATGGATGTTTGAGAACTACGGGTTCCGCAATATTGAAACATAGGCGTAACTGAAATTTATTTTGTGTTAAAAGCATGTAATGCATTGCTTAACGTTAGTTGAGTTGTGGTTGGGTTATTTAATTGAGATAGGGGGACTAAACTGTTAAGGTTACTGGTCGCCCGATGGGGAGGGGAAGGAGTGAGGATAGGAAAGAAGGGGAGGGGGAAAGGAAATGCTGTCCGGGAAGTAAAGAAGGAAGGAAGACTGCATTAGCTCGGGGCTCCGTGCTCGCCACACACATGCTCACGAAAGTATCGTGAGCCCTCTGGAGGGTTAACAGTAATTCTGAATTGAATTGAACGTAGATTGTTTTATAGCAAATACATCGTGTTAACGATGAAGAGGCTCTAAGCCTGAAAACTGTTCAGGAAGCAGTCGACCGGTAAATGAACAAGGGGCGTTAATTAAATCTAAGAAATTTGGGAAAGCCTACTTCTTCACAAAGTGTATATACAGTGGGATCTTTCTTAATGAGCACGTTTCATGCCTGAAATGCAAAACATTCTTTATCAAAAACTGATGTAATAATAGGTATAATGCCTTCTATTCCAAAAAATACAAAAAACAACGGCTAAAAATTTACAAAAAAGTTGTATCAACAGAAATAAAATTATAAATTAATGAAATGCAGCAACCAGTTGCTTGTGGTTATTTATTTTTAACTTTAACGACCGGTTTCGGGCGCTTAAGTGCCCCTCTTCTGGTCTATTTTTGTACTGTTGCTTAATACATATACATGCTAGTAGTGGAATCAACGCTAAGTGCAAATATTAGAAATAAAATTAAATACATTACTTTTGAGGCTCCGAAATAGTTTTTTATGGTACGTAATAATGTCGGGGATAGGGTTCTCCAGAACATTTGCACTTGGAAGGCGATAGCCGGAATAATTTTGCTTGCAAGGGATCGCACATTCGAAAAGTTTGAAAAACATTGCTTTAGAGAACTCTATGTTTCGAAATCCAAGAGTGTCCCCAATTTCAGGCAACTCTCAGTGAAAAAACAGCACTCATCTATGTGGAATTATCAACAATCTGTCTTTAACGATAGTATGTGGCCTTGGTGTTATACAGTAGCACGACATTGCTTGAAGCATCTCTCCTGTGATTATGACCATATCTGTTGTACCCTAGACGACTGGAAGACACAGACTTCGTCAGAAAAGTCACGATTTCAGTTCGCAATTGTTGGTAAGAGTGTGGCGCAGACACCGAGAAACCATGGACCCAATTTGCGAACAAAGCCCTGAGCAAGCTGGCGACTACTTCCTAATAGCGCGGGCTACTTCTTCAAGGAGTGCGTTGATCTGTTTATGCCAACTGATATGATCGTTGTCTGGAAATAAGTGTTCAGATCATTTGGAGTGTTGGAGACCACTGGCAGCCATATGTGAACATCATTTTCACAAACACGATGGTACTTCTATAGATGACAAGTTGCCATTTCACCGGGTCACATATACATAAACATCCACAATCCGCGCAGAGGTACGTGGCGAGGGTATTCAGTCAACACCTCCTAGAGACGAAGCCTCACAACAGGCAGTGCTACGTCACACCGAGAAGCCGCGACCGCTACATGATTGGCTGGTCGTTACGAGGCAGTGGGCAGTGCCACAGCAGCCAGCAACTCATAAAGCGAACACGGACTCTCCGTCAGACGTAGCACGGCCTGCTGTGAGGCCTTTTCTCTAGGTGTTGATTCAGTACCACAACTAGTTACTTGTTATCCTGTTCCACTTCCATACAGAGCGAGGGAAAAGCGAATGCTTGTATCCATGTGTGGTATTTACGCGAAACCTACGTTGGTGGCAGTAGAATAGTCCTGCAGACCATCTCAAATTCCTGCCCATCTAAATTTCGTGAACAATTTTTCTCAAAAAAATACGTCGCCGTCCCTCCAGCGACTCGCGCAGTGATGGAATTAAACAGTTGAAAACCTATCTGCCCAAATATGAAATCTTTATGTTTTCCTCTAAACAGATCTGGTGGGGATCCCAGACACTTGAGTAATACTCAAGACGGTGTCGTTCTAGCGTGTTAAATGAAGTATCTATTACAGCCAATGATCTGATCACCCAAACTCGTGAGATGAATACTATGTAGGGGAATGTCGGGTAGTCCAGACGGCGGGTAACCGCGGATATTTCAATATTTCGTCGCTCCTGTTAAACTTCGTTGGCGGTTTTCACCAATAATAAGAGTTTTTGAAGTTAGCATTTGACCTTGCAGAAGCTCTCAAAATCCCTCATAGATTTAGTAAAGAGAAGGATCGTCTACATGTAGAAAAGGTGCAGAGGAGCAACAGAAAAATAAATGCAGTTAAAAGGACGAGCCTAAAAACAAAAATAAAAGCACTAAACGCAAAGACTAAGACAAAGACATTCAAATCCCCTCTGAGGAGGAGCAAGGAAAAGAGACGGAATGCTTCACATGTAGAGAAACCTTCGAAGAAGATTGGATTCAGTGTTCTGACTGTAAGGACTGGGTCCATGAATATTATGTTTATATATATATATATATATATATATATATATATATATATATATATATATATATATATATATAAAATCCTTCCGATAATTATTACTATTCTGATGTTTGCAAGGCCAAAGAGCAACTCGAGTACCACTGACTGCTGTGTCCAGAGCTACATTCCAAATTCTGTAGTGCCAACAATGTAATTCAAAAATTTTTAAGATAGTTCATAAACATATGTATACTTAGTTCTAAGTGATATGACAAAAGAAGTTGCTGGTTTCACTTTACGGTGAAAATAAAGACAGAAAAATTGTATATTGCTGTTTTATTAGCATTTCATTTATGTGTCCATGGCTACCCGACCTTTCTCTACCGTGTGTCACGAAAACAAGCGTTCATATGATACCAACAACAAATCTTAAGAGAAGTGTACAAATTGAAGACATCCTGCGCTGCCCTGTAAAGTAATCCAACCGGGATCTTAAATTACACCATTTCTCCTCAAACTGGCATAGCACCCTCTCTCACTAGACCCCTCAAATTATCTAGAATGTGGTTGTTGTTGTTGCGGTCTTCAGTCCGAAGACTGGTTTGATCCAGCTCCTCACCCTACTTTATCTTGAGCAAGCCTCTTCTTCTCATAAGGACGGCAACCCACACCCATCTGAATCTGCTTATTATATTTGTTTCTTGGTGTCCCTCTGCAATTTTTACCCCACACACTTCCCTCCAATGCTAAATTTACAGTTCGTTGATGTCTAAGAATGTGTCCTAACAATCTCTCTCTTCCTTCAGTCAAGGTATGCAAAAAATTTATTTTCCCCACAATTCTGTTCAGTACCTCGTCATTAGTTACGCGATCTACCCACCTAATCTTAATAATTATTCTGTAGCACTCATTTTAGAAGCCTCTATCTTCTTTCTGTCTCAACTATTTACTCTCCAAGATTTACTTCCGTACAAGGCAACACTCCTCACAAATGCCTTGACAAAAGATTGCCTTGAACATAAATTGATATTGGAAGTTGACAAATTTCCCCTTTTCAAAAACGCTTTTCTTACTATTGCCATTCTGCACTTTATATCCTCTGTACTGCGACCATCATAAGTTAATTTATTGCCCAAGTAACAAAAGTCATCTACCACCTTTATTGTTTCGTTATCTAATCTCATTCCTTCAGCATCGCCTGATTTTCTAACACTGCATTCCATTACCCTTGTTTTGCTCTTGCTAATGTTCATCTTATACGCTCCTCTGAAGGCATTATCCATTGCGTTCAACTGCTCTTGCAGGTCCTTTGCCCTCTGTGACGCTCCGATCTGCTGTCTATTTGTGACGAACGCTACAGGAAACAGGCATATTAACAAACAATGTAATACTGTAGTAATCCGGTCATGCCAATTAATGTTCCAAATGTATTTGCGATAACCAAAAGTCAACACAATTTCAGCCGACCAGTGGCATAAATTGGTTCACATGCATAAACCTTTGACCTAGGTTTCGGCAAAAGTAATTTTGTCTTCTTCAGAAGTATTACATTAGTCTCACTTACTTCTGAACAAGGCAAAATTACTTTTTCCGAAACCTAGGTCCACGTTAAGGCATGTAAACCAGTTTTATGCAACTGGTCGGCTGAAATTTTGTTGATTTTTGGATCGTGTTCCACCGTTGCTTAAATGCAGCCATGTCTAAAATTATTTGCTATAAGTTAGTACATTGGTAAGAGTAATATTACGGCGTGTATATAGCCGCTAGCTACTCTCCGGCGTTATCCTCTTCCGTCACTCTCCTGACGCTACGACCCACGTGTGCAACCGAGTGTTACGGAAGTGTCCCGCGAAGTATAATTCACGATAGGCGCCAAACCCATTGTCACCTCCGCTTCCAACTTGTGCCGAAGCGCTGAATTTGGAGATCATATTTCCTGCAGACCGCACGGAAAGGAAAGTAATTTTCCCCCCTTTCTTTTTGTCCCCCCTGTTTCCTGCGAGAAGCGGCTATCGGCCGGTGCGGAGGACAGGCGACGCCCCTCACACCTTTTTTTGTGTGTCGAGGAACGAACAATTTCATAAGTCGCCGCCCCCTTTTCAGCGCTTTCGCTTCCGTTATCGCCATTTTTCGGCCAACGCGGCAGGGATGAGGGTAGGGGGGGGGAGGGAAAGGGGTGCCGATATATAAACTGCGTTCGGTTGGCTGCCTTCCGATCGGATTGCCATTTCATCTCTGGGTCCTCGCAGGCGGCTGCGGGCGGCGCAGCTTTCATAATATCACGGCCGGGTGCGCGTCAAAGGCTGCCGGCCGGTCGCGGTCGGAGGCGGCGGGGGCGGCGCGGGGGCGGCCATCAGCCCCGGGGGCGGGCGTCCGGCCGCACGTTCTCCACAGGCGGGAGGAGCAGCCGGCAGGCCACGTGCGACACCGCACCTCTTTATGAATATCTCGAGCCGACGTGCTGCGCCCTGACCTGAGGGACACCTCTGCTCAGCCAAATTTCAACAACGCAGCGGCTCGCACCGTACATTCCACTAAGAGCAAGAGAATGTGTAATGTAAGTTACAGGGCTGGCTCTAGGATGAGGGAATCGTACCACCGGCCACGGCAGCAGGTTTCAGGGCCGTCAACAGTTAAAATTGTACAACGCTCAAAACATTTGGGAATCAGGTGAGATAACGTAATAATACGAGGCTCGTCCAGAAAGAAAGTTCTGTTTGGTAATAAAATGAAATTGTACACAGAAACAGAAGAAACTTTTCATCATCATTAGAGACTGATTACGCCTTTCAGCGTTCAGTCTGGAGCATAGTACCTCTAATAAAATTCCTCCATGATCCCCTATTCAATGCTAACATTGAAGCCTCGTCTGATGTTATGCCTTTTACTTCAAAATCATTTGCCGGCCGCGGTGGCCGAGGGGACTGAGGCGCTTCAGTCACGGTCTGCACGGCCACTACGATCGGGGGGTTCGAATCCCCCCTCGGGAATGGATATTTGTGCCGTCCTTAGTCTTAGTTAGTTCATAAGTAGTTTGTAAGTTTAGGGACTGATGGCCCCGTAGTTAAGTCCCATAAGCTATACAAACATTTGAACATTTTTTTGAACTACTGGAACCTTTTCACGCCCTACAACTGTTACAACTGTTGTCGAATTTTTGTTCCTCCTATATATATTTAACCACTACAACTTCAGAATTTGAAATAGTGTTGCAGTCTGCATTGTCAAACGCTTTCTTCAAACCTACTAGAGCTAAATACGCTAGGTTTGCGTTTCCTTAAATTACCTTCTACAATTCGCTGTAACGTATTGCCTCACGTATTCTCATTAATCTCCGAGGTTAAATTCTGCTATATTTTCCTAGTTGTGAATCATTCGCGTTAGCATTTTGCAACCAAGAATTATTAAACTAATAATTCTCTAACTTTCGTACTTGCCTGTATTTCGTTTCTTTGGAAAGCAAGTCAACTCACAGGGACTGATGACCCTGTAGTTAAGTCCCATAGACTATACAAATGCTTTTTTTTTTTCAAAATCATTCTTCACCGAATGTAAGTACTTTCTTCTTGGTATACCTCGGCTCCTCTTACCCTCCGCTGCTGAGGTCATGAGTCCCTTAGGTAACCTTGCTTTTCCCATGCGTATAACATGACCCCACCATCTGAGTCTCTTCGCTCTAACTGCTTCCTCTACGGTGTTCATTCCCAGTTTGTCCTTAATGTCCTCATTATGGACACCCTCCTGCAATTGTTCCCCTCTATTAGTGCCTGCAATCATTCTTGCTAGTTTCATATCTGTAACCTCTACCTTATGAATAAGGTAACCTGTATCCACTCAACTTTCACTCCCATACAACGAAGTTGGTCGAAAGATAGAGCGGTGCACCGCTATCTCAGTCTTGGTACTTACTACCTAGTTGGAGAAGAGAGTAGATCTTAGCTGAGCACTCACTGCATTAGCTTTGCTGCACCTCGACTCCAATTCTTTCACTATGTTGCCTTCCTGTGAGAAAATACATACCAGGTACTTGAAACTGTCTACCTGTACTAACTTTGATCCTCCTATCTGGCACTCAAACTGTTTGAATCTCTTTCCCACAGACATTACTTTCGTTTTGGAGATGCTGATCTTCATATCATAATCCTTGCACCTCTGTTCGAGCTCTGAAATATTAGTTTGCAACCTTTCAACTGAATCAGCCATTACAACTAAGTCATCCGCATACGCGAGGCTGCTTATTTTGTTTTAATCAATTTTAATCCCGCCCTGACAGTTTACTGTTTTCAACATATGATCCATGAATAGTATGAACAACAGTGGTGACAGGTTACAGCCTTGTCTTACCCCTGAAACTACCCTGAGCCATGAGCTTAATTTGCCATCTACTTTGACTGCTGCCTGACAGTCTACGTAAAGAAATTTTTATTGCCCAAAATTCTACAACTCTTAAACTACTTTTTCACATAACCGCCGATATTTTGTAGGCACTTGTCATTGCGTACCACAATTTTTTGCATGCATCCTTCACAGAAGGTTGCCGCCTGTGCATTCAACCGTGTGGTAACAGCTCTTTATCTTCGTTGAAGTGTTGACCACCAATGACAGATTTTAGGTGTAAGAAGAGATGAAAGTCGCTAGGAGAGAGGTCCGAGCTGTATGGAGGATGATCAAACAGGTCCCATTGAAATTTCCGTGAGAATTGTTGGGTCTCATTTGGTGTGTGAGATCAGGCATCATCGTGAAGAAAAAAAACTTTTGACAGTAATCCTCTTCTTACACCTAAAATCTGTCCTTGGTGGACAACACTTCAACGATGATGATGAGCTGAAAGAACATGTTACCACATGGTTGAATAGACAGGCGGTAACATTATATGAAAAAGGCAAACAAAAACTTGTGCCATGCTATGACAATTGCCTACAAAATTGTAGAATGGTAGTTTAACGGTTGTAGATTTTTCTACAATCAATATTTTTTCTGTATCTGTACCCGTTTGTTTTATATAACCAAACAGAACTTACTTTCTGGACGCGCCTCATATACTTCTGATAAAGTATTTTTATATTCTTCAAAAATGAAAAGCCAAGATCGCGAATTAATAATTTGTTTATTGACGACCGTTTTCAGACGACTGTGCCAACATCATCTGGTCATATGCATTTTATAAGCTGCAAATCTTTTTTTTTATTATTATTAATGTGGATGTAAAATAATACTATACTGTCTGACCATCTTAAGTGCTGACTGAAATCGATTTCAGTCATTGTCTGACCATCTTCAATGCTGACTGAAATCGATTTGTAATTCAAACAGAGGTTTCAATGTGACCAAAGCTGTTTTTTCCTGTTTTAATAATTTTAATGTGTTCGCTCTGCACCGGACTCCAGATGGAGTCGTCTACATATAAAACAATAAGTGCAACATAGAACTTTGTCGTCATCTGAAAATACGTAAGTTGAAACATGACAGCTCGGAGTGACTTGTAAGCTGTTATGTTTTAATTTATGTATTTTTATATGACTAACTGCTTCGTTGCACTTCTTATTTTTATATCTACTTTTTAAATAAGATGATCTGTTTATAAAATGTATATAACCAGATGATCGTGGCACAGTATTCCGAAACCGGTCGTCATTAACTTATTAATTCTCGATCTTGGCTTTTCAGTTTTGAACAGGATAAAACTATCAGATCGCCTTCTAAACTGTCAATGTCTGGTAATGTAATGTAATTTATTCAGCTATTGGTTACAATTGTAATTTGTGTGTGATACAGTACGAAATTTTTCTGTCTTCATTACTTGTGTTTTACATGGCGTTTACAAAGAGGCACCCTGGGGCTACCATAATCGTGAAAAATTCATTCACGTTGCACTCTGACATGGTATGTCTTCACCTCGGGCGGGCAATACAGTTCCATAACTGCGTAGCATGGACAGCTTGAGGTTATCAATCAGCTCTTGACGAATATTTGGCAATTCTTCCATGAGTGCAAACAGTTGTGGTAGGTGCTGGTATGGCTACAGACATGCTTAATCGGTTTTTAGTCCCGTGAATCAGGAGGGCACTCCACTCGTTCAATTCCCTCAGCTTCAAGAATGTTGTCTCCCAGCGCAGCTCTGTTGGACGAGTATTATCGTCTACAAAAAGGAACGCATCTCATATTGCACCAGCCTAGGTGACAACAAAAGATCGAAAGATCTCTTCTTTATGCCTCTGAGTAGTCAAAACGCCATTTTGGACAACATAGAGGTACGTACGTCTGCCAATAACAACTCCTGACCACATCATTCGTCCACCAACTTAATATGGTGATGTTTCCTGCACATAATTTTTATGAGTTTCACGTTCTTTCCAGATGAGGGTACGTAGGATGAACGCAAAATCGTGACACGCAGCGCCAGTGTTCTCTTTCCTGATGATCACATCCTCCTGCGTAGTTTCAAATGTTTGTATAGCTTATGGGACTTAACTACGGGGTCATCAGTCCCTAACTTACAAACTACTCATGAACTATCTAATACTAAGGACGGCACAAATATCCATGCTCGAGACGAGATTCGAACCCCCGACCGTAGTGGCCGTGCAGACCGTGACTGGAGCGCCTCAGTCCCCTCGGCCACCGCGGCCGGCTCCTGTGCCCACCCGGAGATCCGAATGGGGGACTATTTTACCTCTGGAATATTTTACCGGAGAGGATGCCATCATCATATGTTCATACAGTAGAGCTGCATGTCCTCGGGAAAAGTAACGGCTGTAGTTTCCCCTTTCTTTCAGCCGTTCGCAGTAGCTGTGTGGCAAAGCCACATTAGCTGATGTTACAAGGCCAGCCCGTTCAATCATCCAGACCGTTGCTCCTTTAACTACTGAAAAGGCTGCTGCACCTCTTCAGGAACCACACGTTTGTCTGGCCTCTCCACAGATATCCCTCCGCTGTGGTACGGCTATTTGTATCGTTGAGGCACGCAAGCCACCCCACCTCGTCTGTGTCTGTGGTTCATGGGAGTCGTTTATTGATCTGGTGAATATAATAAAATACGTCCCGGAGGTGTATCTGCAGTAGTTTTTCAGACATTCCATAAAAGCAAAGAAATAATTTGGGAAAATTGGAAGTTATTAACTAGTTAGCCCAGTTTTCAACAGAAGTTGAACAGGATTTAATTTTGGGATATGATGGTCAGAAAGTTAACTAAAACTCTATTAATTTGCCAGGTAATCTGTTTTTATTAATACCATAGAACACATGAATTCAAGCTAAACCAGAAAAAAAACAAGGCTTAGTGTTAAGGAAATGGTACAGTGTACATAAAATTTCACAATATATTCACAATAAATGTCTCCACTGAGTTCAATGCATTTAGCTGCACGTGTATGAATGTGGATACCTTTTATTAGATTCACCAAATCAATAACAACAAATTAAATCGAAATCGTGCTTTACTTTAACCTCTTACAGTTATGCGAAGGCTTCGTATTAGCGAGGTTGCTGAATTTGTTACTAGTTGTAGCCCCATAACCAAACATTTTCTGACATATACTTATATGAACTCTAGTTTCTTTAGGTTTAGTTGTTGAGTAACATATTAAAATATTAGCGTGAATCACCCTATATGTAGGACAAGGAATTGCTAACAATTTTGAATAAATAAACACATTTTATAGATACATTTGATATCCCTAGAGAGAGCGGAGAGTGTTAAAATCAGAGATAACCTTGCTGGCCATGAAATTCGTAATACTATAACGAGAGCAGGGGACAAACAGCACAGCTTATCTCCCTATGAGCTGAATGGGAAGTGTACCGGATGCTTCCACTCGCCCTTCATTATATCAGACGCGAACTGTCCTCAAAGTCACACTTCACTAATAAGGCGGTAACTTCCGCCCTAGACTGTCCGCGAGGTGGATACTTTGAAGCTCTGCAACCGAATGGTGATTCGTGGCTGTTCGCTGGGCACGGCATCGCAAAGTGTTTCCGCTGTTCAGGAGTATTCCTAAAGCCAACCTTACATGTAGAGGAGAGGAACCGTTGGGGAAGCCTAGCCCCTGCGGGCGGCACTGTGTTTCGGACACTCGGGTTGGGACACCTGTTTGGGCGTGGGACAATGTTGGCATGCCTTCGCCACAGCGTGGCTTCCGCTTGCTTTAAAATTTATCGGCTACAGGACATTCTCCATTTTGAGCGACTTCTACATTAACCAAATGGATAATGTAGAAATTACTCTGTCCCTTCCATTCGATTGTCCCCTGAGTAAACAACGATTCTGTGACGCTACTTGATTGGTGAAAATTAATAAAACGCCCTAAATTAATTGATTTAATTTTGCTACTTTTTAATTAAAGATCCTTTCGGTCTGTTATTGGTATCCAGAAGTTCGTAATTTTACTGGCAACTGGAATCTGTGGTCGGAATAAAGTAATTAATTTTATTTTTCTCTGTTTCTTTGTTATGGCACAGCCGTTGCGGCCGCGCATTGTGTGCCCCCGAAAAGTCTGTGAATTACAATACTACAGAGAATGCACGAGTACCCATACGCTTGGTGTGTGTAATTGGTTAGAGAGAGTTCCCCTTCAAATCTTTAATACCGCTTCGACGAACCAAGGTGACTGGGTGTGTGTGTGTGGGAATGTTGCGGTCCACCGGAGACACGTCCCCCGCGTCCGTTGGCGCGGGCAAATAACGTGTCAGTGCACCGACGGCCTGTGTTTTTGCTGCCCGCCTAATCCTGTCCGCAATTAGTGTGTCCCGCTGCGCCAGACCCTGTGTCGGTTTCGTTCAATCAGAAATCGCAGCCCCTCGCTCGGCACAGATCGGCGCGACTCGTGTTCGTTCGCGTCGCTCGCTCGCTCGCTCGCTCGCGCCGGTGGCTAGCGATGAGGAATGCCGCTGCAGAATTACCATGTGATTAAATTCTTGTCCCTCCTTCCCTGCGCAGCCTCTGTCGGGCCGATCGCAGGCGGCTGATATTACCCCAGGATTGAGCTGCCGGAGCCGCCGAATGAAAGCACACAGGTAGTCTGCAAGCTACAAACAGCCTAGGAGAATCATGGGAAGCTTTCGGATTCACTTACCGGCGCAAACAAGTAGGCCTATTCACATTATCGGAAACTAGCTAAATCCCGCGGGTCCGCTTGCGTATTCGTGGAGTACGATAGAGAGGGTCTTTCAGTGGTGTAGTATGGGAGTGGTATCCAAGAAATAAATGAAATGAAATACTTTAGCAATAAACATTTTAATGAACACTCAAATGAAGAAATGAAAGTATGCCAAATGCTTATCGAATTTTTACGATAAATAATACGTACAATTCATCTTATAGACTGTGTTCCATAATGTCCGAGTGCGTTTGCGAAACAATGAACATTCAAATGAACAAATGAAAGTATGCCAAATGCTTATCGAATTTTTTTACGATAAATAACACGTACAATTCACCTTATAGACTGTGTTGCATAATGTCCAAGAGCGTTTGCGAAACAAATTGTGAATAGGTATAACTTCATAAATATGCTGCACTCTACATTCACCACGTCTTGTCTTTCTTTCATAACCATTCATATATCTTGACAATTAACTAAGTTATATATACTACGTGGCGTCTGTTACTTCGTACATACGATAAAACAGAAGTTACTTTTTGGTCTGCCGGTTAATACCTGTTAATGTTCACGGAATGTAAGACGTTAACTGCGAGTGGGTGAAGCTGAAAATGTGCTCCCACCCGGGATTCGAACCACTCCTGCACGGAATTACCCAAGTCCGCTTCCCGTCAGATACAAATTATCAACATTACCCTGTCCACTAGAACTCAAACTCGTAGCTTTCGTAGACTGACTCCCGTAAGAGTAAGGACCTAGGGCTGCCTCCACACTGAAGAAAGGATGATTGCCCGTAATCGGCATATATATATATATATAAGCGTCTCTTATTACTGAAAGTTCTAGTGGGCACGGTAAAGATGAGAATTTGTACCTGTCGGAAACGTACTTGAGTAATTCCGTGCATGTGTGGTGATCGCTGGTGTAGGAGTCAGGGCAACTGCCTACAAAGCAAGAGAACCTACTTCGAATCCCCGGTGAGTACACATTCGCATTAAATGTCGTACATTCCGTGAATATGAATTAATTAAGTCCTGGAAAGCAAAAACTCCGTTTCGGCCACTAACGTAGTTCCAAATGTCTGAAGTAAACTTTCATAACTGTGAGTGTCGCAGCTGTTCGTAAATATTACACAGGGACATTGGCATATAAATATGGATTAAAAACACTGAAGATTCAATAGGCATTGTCCTCAGTCCGTTGGATCATATTTCGTAGAAGACAGTAACCAATAAATCCATTTTCCAAAATATGGTACAGCTGGAAAGTTAAAAAAATAAATATAATTCTCAAAGAGTAATTATTGTTCCATATATCACTAAATATGGGTCCGATCGTTATATAACCGTACCTAAACCTTTCGTCGGTATACATTAATAACAGTACAAGTTTTTTAGTCTTTGCTTCTTAAGATTGAGACATTCACACACACACAAACACACACACACACACACACACACACACACACACACATAATTACATGATTTCCCCACTATATGGCTGCATCTATATTCATTTATTTCACACCATTGCGATTTCATCTTTATAGCCGTTTTCAGAAAAACGGAACGTCAGCCAAAAATTTTACGTGCTAGAATGAGAGCACACGTCATTTATATTCAAGAAGTACTAGATGAATTTGAGGATCAATTAAACAAAATCGTTGATCAGTAGGGTATGAAACGGTGGAAGCTTTAACAGCATGCATTGCCTGGCGCAGACAACATGAATTTATGGATCCCATCCCCAATAAGGTGTGGTACATGCAATGGTATTTGTGTTGTAGTATCAGGGTGTATTTTCCTGGTACGGAAAAGGCCCCATAGTTCTTCTGGTGAGGACTTATTTCGAGGTGCGGAACTATTTCCACCCGTTTTTGGCCTGCCAACATCCTGAAGATTCTGCGGTAACGCACCTCCACATCGTTCCCACGTTACCGGGAAATGGTCCAGGAAGATGGAAGGGGAAGAAATGTGTATACCAGGTTTCAGTGTTAATAGTAAGTGATGGTCCGTTTCCTGTTACCAACAACATATTTTTAGCGAAATTTGTTTGCCGTTATCAAAGAGCTGTTCAAGATTTGTGTGATATTAGCCTAAAAGAGAAGGAATAAACGGTAGTCTATAAGCGATCGAGTTAACCGTTCCACACACGTTCACTGCCACCGCTTTTTAGCGGCGCTACATAGCGGTAGCTTCAGTAAATCTGTAGAATCTATATCACCAAACCACTATACAGAAACCGGATCACACTGGAAGTTGCCGTTATCAAAAGACTCACAGAGGGAACAAAGAAAAATTTTCACTCTTGATTATTACCCAGCATTGAAAAATTCAAATTTTCAGCACAGTAACATTAGTATTATTTGGAGTTTTCCTTGGGCTGCATAACTGTTAAAGCACAAATATCCGGAATTCATTCATCCAGTAATTGAAAACGCGAACACCAAGAGACATCCAAACCGTTACCATATATTTTTTCCTATCCCTGTCGCAAAATGATCTAAAGGGAAAAACTTTTCGTTTTCTGTATTTTTGCTGTTCATACAGTTAAACATCACTATCAGCTTTAACGCTTTAATTTACTATTTCTCTATTACCAAATAAAGTTAGCAAACATCATAGTCATAATTCACTGAGCGTACCTGCGGTTCATGAGGCAGAACATGATAATTATAGAAATGTGAAAAAGAAACCTAGCTTTTTCTTAAAATAGAGTCCAAGTTCCTAACTCTATAGTCATCAATTGTTTCACGGTGTGAACGCTTAGTGACATCTAATAACTTGAATCAAAATTTGGAGCCAGTACTAACTTGTTTTTGCCTACTTCCTCAATGTCAAGCTTTTAACACATTAGATCACTTGTAAAGTAATCGGACATTTTACGAATGAAAATTTTACTCGTTGTAAACTCTGCTATAGATACGTTGCCCTTTTTTATGTTTTATTTTATTTTATTTATTCATTTATTGCATCTGTTAATACAGAAAGCCCTGTGTATGAAATGTGTCTCATATTTACTGAAGAACGGTACCAGGTAATCATACCATCAACCAAAAATACCTTCATTACAACATACAACCAACCATGTTTTCCTTCGTAAAATATAGAAAGGCTGTGAATTCCCACAAATGCAAAAACAACTGCGATCGGAATGTTTTAAGGTTTTCTAAGGAATGTTTTAAGGTTTTCTTACGCATACGAGTACAAATCCCTAAACGGCCAAGTATTTATTTGTATTAGGTTTCCTACAGATACTGTGAACTTCATTATTAATCGCCACGGCCAACAAATATTTAAGGATAGTTTCTCGTTTGCTAACATTCCCTAGTTGTCCTATAGTCATTGTAGCATATATCGATGAGAGAAATTAGTCCATCTTATATATGCCCAAATGTGGGGAAATGTTAGGAGAGATACAATGGGGCAAAACCTTGCACCAGTTTCCGACGTCACATTTTGTTTCCTGGTGGAGAGATAAACTCAGTCAAGAATAAGGAGCGAGTATTCCGGGTTGTTGTTGCTTTTTAGTTCACTGTTGGCGTAAACTTAAGATTTTTGTGCTTCAGCAATTCACTATTACTCTTTTTCTTTTAAAATGAAATAATTGTATAATTACACTTACGAAACCTCTATTTGGTCAGGAATGTTAGATAATTGTTAAGTAAGCCGCTAATATTTGGCGACGAATAGGGCTATTGACCGTGAACAACTCCTGGAACACATCTCAGACAAAGCAGCTTTACTCGCTATGCAGCACTGCAGCTTAGAGAAGCAAAGATTTTGTAATCACAGTTCAACATTTTTACGTAGGACTGCCTGGAACAGCTGTTCTCAGAGTATGCTTCCTGAAGTTGCCACTAAACTGACTGAAGTAGCAGTGTTTCGCCGACAACAGAATCATTGTTTCAAACTGCTCGACTGTAAGCACACTATGCTCCAAAGCAGAATAATGACTGAAACTACATTTTCTGATCTGTATGGCAAGATGTGTACGCCTGACTCGCAGCCACTCTGCATTTGCAGTGTTTTTATTTTATTTTTTTTTATTATTAGTGAGGGGAAGGAAGACGGAAAAGGTAAGAAATGAATGACCTAAGCTGCCTTACGGTACTGAACTAATGGTGACAAATAAAAATGCGAGCCGGGACGAGATTTAAACCCACGCTTCTTGCGTACTTGCATACGACTAGGACTGGTCTCTCATTCCTCCAAAATTCCCAGTACTCGCAAACTGTGGCCGTAGTGCACCTATCGTACCAGCCCTGTTACACTCGCAATTTCAGATTCCCATACGAGACCGAACGTCGCGTAGAATTACAAGTACTGATTAGCGCGGTATCCGTTCTTTCGGATATATATGCCACATGTCACCTGTGTTAAATTAAAAGTTTGTAACTCCATCGCACCAAACTACTGTGATCATCAGCCCCTAGACTAGTTAAACTATGTGAAATTTACATAAGGACAGGTCATACACACTCATTTTCCAGGGAAGATTGTTCAAATGTTTGTTAAACTTAAGGGACTTAACTACGGGGTCATCAGTTCCTAAACTTACAAACAACTTATGAACTACCTACAACTAAGGACGGCACAAATATCCATGTCCGAGGGGGGATTTGAACCCCCGACCGTAGTGGCCGTGCAGACCGTGACTGAAGCGCCTCAGTCTCCTCGGCCACCGCGGCTGGCTCCAGGGGGGACTTGAACCTCCGACGCGGAGACCGCGTGATCCGAAACGTGGCTCTCCAGACCACGCGGCTACTCCCGCGCGGCTCAACTGAGTCCTCCGTACTGTGATAAACGAGCAGAAGCAGATTTACATGGGGATAAGCCCAGATGATGAGCTGCCTGGTGTGAAGGATTTAAAGTTTTGAGGAGTGTCTGGTTTCCAGCCTAAGCTTTTAGGTAGGAGAATGTTGTGTTGCAACGTGGGTGGCTCATCCTTTTTATTTCGGTGATCAGCCAGCCGCAGCTACTTGCTAGGCTGTTTAAATTCTTTCCATAACTTCACCTTTTGTTTTGGCTTCATGTTTTAGCCTTATGCGAACATTTTTTTTCTTTTTTTTCGCGTGTGTGTGTGTGTGTGTGTGTGTGTGTGTGGGTGTGTGTGTGTGTGCGTTTGTGTATGTTGTTTGTTTGTGTGTGTGTGTGTGTTTTTCTACTTATGTTGAAATCCGTTTTATTATTTCCAATTGTAGCAGTGTTTAGAAATCCAGTAAGTTGTACTCTATCATCATTCGTAAAACCTATACATTGGTATTAAATACCTCTCTGTCCTCTCAGCGTCATAATCAACAACAACTGTATTCACATACATATCCGCTAATTTCATTTGCTTGTAGAAGATTACAGTTTTCTATCACTTCTTCTGCGTGTTTTTTGTCAACTCACAGAATCATAGGTTCTGGGCAGCGGAGAATTCGCGTATCTTCCACGATACATCCCTGCACGCTCAGAAATCTGTTTGGTGTGCATTATCTTCACGCTTCGTTGTTAAAAACACTGGACACGAATCCCCCGCTTTCTGATCATACAATGGTTTGGAAGTTATGCGGATTCTCCGCTGCCAAGAAAATGCGAATCTTTTAGTTGTCATAACCCCTCAGGGGAAACTATACTTCATCGGGCATATTCATATCCACACCACCCTGTGAAGAACCACTCACAATACAGGATGAAACCAGCGGATTATACTGGTTTTAAAGCGTAAACGACTCTCGGTAGGGATGCATGAGTAAGTCCAGCTGAAGTATTCGTCCGCGTTAAAGGCTAAAAATTCCGGTGTCTTATGACAGGAGACGAGTTATTTGGAAGGTCTGCGAAGCACTTTCGGGGAATTGCAGTACGTTTTTTGGTGTTGGAGCAAGTTTTTGATTGTCATTTGACGCGTTCGAAACAAATACTGCCTGACTTAATTTTCCCTCTAAGTGCCATGGGACTATTTTTTGAGACCATGGAGACCATTAAACTTCTCGCAAATCACTGACAACACTGTTTCCACGACCTTGTTGACACGTAACTTTCTACAACGAACACCTGCTACTCCACTCACACCCCATCGTCCCTTCGCACTGCTCCTCTCATACTGGCAAGGCGTGCACTACGCTCTTAAACAGTGTGGATCTAATGGGGGTGGGAGAGCGTACACTTGGTGTGTCTCTGTGTCATACTGTTAACTGACACGGTCAATAAAATTTTTAGGCGTTTTTGGCCCCATTGTCAATATGTAGGATTCCAACGTTTCGACCACTGTTGAAAGCCCTGAAGAACTTTCCTGATCATGTCACAGCCTCGCACAAGTGTGACAGCCTCACACAAAACGACGAGGATCTGACATGCCGCAAATTGTAGGCAGCAGGACGAATAGTGAGTACTGAATAAATTTACAGATAAGGTATTCAGCAGGCTGTTCGAAGAATACAAACAACAACGATTGTATGTTCGAGTCAGGGAAAAAGCACAAACGAACACTGCAAGCCTGGAACGACACATGGAAAAACACTGGACTAGGAAGCTGATACAGACAGTGACATTATTATAGATACCTTGATGTAGGATAATCCAAAATAAAGTAACACTCTTAGATAGAAACTTCTATAAAACATTTTTATACGTAAAAACGTCTTTTTTTATATATAAATCGTAGCGAAGTGTAAATAATATACCTTTTTTAGGAAGCTTGATTGTAGCAATACCTATAATAAAAAGATATACATTTCTTTTACGAGTTTCTTTACAGTATATTACATATTATTATTATATTTAAAAATGCTCCCTTGTTTGTTTTTATTCTGTGAAATTCAGATGCCAGAATCAGATTCATTGGAAGAATCTTAAGGAATAGCAGTCCGAAAAGAAAGGATGTATGTTACTGCTTGAATACTGCTCACCGTTGTGGGATCCGTACAAGGTAGGCTTCATAGAGGAAGTAGAGAAGATCCAAAGGAGAGCTGCGCGCTTCTTTACATAATCTTTTAGTAATCGTAAAAGCGTTACTGAGATGATCGAAAAACTCCAGTGGAAGACTCTGCAGGAGAGACGCTCTGTCGCTCGGTACGGACTTTTGTCGAAGTTTAGTAAACATACCTTTAACGAGGAGTCTAGCAGTATATTGCTCCCTCCTACGTATATCTCGCGAAGAGATCACGAGGATAAAACCAGAGAGATTAGAGCCCACACGGAGGCATACCAACAATCTTTCTTTCCGCGAACAATACGTGACTATAATAGGAGGGAGAACCGGTATTGGTACTCAAAGGTACCCCCCCCCCCCCCCGCAAAACACCGTCGGGTGGCTTGCCGAGTGTGGATGTAGATGTAGAAACCCTACAGTTTTGCTACTTTCAAATGAATGAAGCAAAAGCAAACTGCCGATAAACAACTGCTATACAATCAAAATGAAATGTTCAAATGTTTGTAATTCTGTGGGACCAAAGCACGTCGGTCATCAGGCCATATCTTACAAACTACCGAAACTAAGTTAAACTAAACTAAGGACAGCACATTCATGCCCGAGGGTGGATTCGAACGTCCGACGCGGAAGGCCGCTATCGGCTATCCCAGCGCGGCTGCAATACAATCCCAACAGACTTTTTCCAGGTCAGAAAAACGATGCGTCTTACAACAATTGCCAATGTACTGCAGCAAAAATAAATGCTATGGGCAGAGCTTGAATCCAGTACCCGCGGTATAACGAACTAACGCTCTACCAACTTGGCCACAGGGACTCGACTCGAGACGCCCTCACAGTTATACTTTCGCTCTAATCCGTAGGTCAGGTGTTGCTGATTATCATACTTTATGCATGCTCACCTCGACGACAGCACATAGCACGAGTTATATCGGAGTCTCGGTTGATTACCTATATGCAACGTTTGGTACCGATCTAACCGTCTGACATCCGGATAGTGGGTGTCAGTCGAGTTAACGCATGAAGTAATTGAAATAGCTGGAGAACGTGCAGAGTGTTTACAACTGAATCGACTGTACTGTCTGCCGTCAGTGACAGGTGCCTCAGCAGCGCATTACCGAAGTAAAACTGCTCCTCTAGCCCGGCACGTATGCCGTCGACTCCCGCAACGTCCATGGCAGCGCAAACCGAGATCTGCTCGCAGCGCCACCCGGCGTAAATAGGTGTGTCCGGGCCGTGAACAAGAATTAACGCGGCTCATAAACGGAATTACCAATATGTGAAGGGGCGGAGCGGGGGAGGGGTGCGTGGGGGCTTTGCCACGCGACTGACCGCCTAAGTTCAAACGCCGCGTGCCCGTCCATGTGTGAGGGCGGTCGACGCAAAGCAAAGCAAAGCAAACGGCTAATTGCGACGCGGATACCCGGCCGTGAGCTGCAGCGGCAGCTGCCACAGGCGACTGAAGCCCTGCCGCTACTTGTTCCCAAAGTGGGCGCGTTTTCTGTTTGGAGCGTGCAGAATAAACCTGCCATTAGCATGAATTCGTAGAGCGTTTTCAGGGTTTCCTTATCAGTAAAACTTATGCCTGCATGAGGCTAGGAACATTAGGTGGCATTTTAACTTTTGCCGAGAAATTAAAATCATAGACCTCTGTTAGCTGCAGGATTGTAGAACATACACTTCACTCAGATATTATGAACTACATTGCAGAACGACATGTTGACCATAGCTTTTTATTAATTCTCAATGCTACCGGTTTCGATAGTCTATAGCAGTCAGCTACTGTGACAATAACTTGAGCAATGAGAACGAATACTTGTGGTATAATTTTGTAATTTTATATTCCGACATGTTAAGCTATTAGCTAATCTCTGCTATCGCTTGACAATGGTACAAAACCGAAACCGGCAGCATTGAGAATTAATAAACAGCTATGGTCAACATGTCGTTCTGCAATTATCTGAAAGCTGTTATGCCCCATCTATTCACCTTTATAAATTATGAACTACCTTGAAGAGAACAACCTATTGACCCAGAGATAGTATCGTTCTTGTGAAAAACACATAATGTGAATACTATCGACAAGGGATCTGAAATATATATTCCGTACTAGCTGGTACCCAGCGCTTTGCTGTAGCTTACTGTAACTTACTTACCTTAGCGTAAGTGCAAGAAGTAAGTCGGCGAAGCTTTATCGCAATCATATGATCGTCATGGAATCGCATAAAATACGAACAAAAGAACAAATGTTTGTGAGGTTTCCAGTTTTCCATTAGTGCACCATCTCCTTTCTCTTTTCTTTGTTCACGTACTCCTTTCCCCGTCTCCTCCTGTCCTTTCCTCTGTCCATTTCCTCCTCCCCCTACCTCTGTTCATCTCCTTTTACCTGTCACCATCTCCCCTACACCATTCTCCTCCTCTCCCCTCTTTCTGTGCGTCTGCTCCCTCCATTTTCTATCCGTCTCCTCCTCCGCCTACTCCTCTCCCTCGTATATATGAAAGCATACATAATATGCACTGTTTCATGGTGACTGGTCAAACAGTATCAAACTCACAAGGTACCTCCGCCGTGCTAAATTCACTCGCTTGCAGATTACAAAAGTTTCCTTCATGAAAAACATTTCGTTTTGCTGAAAGCGAGACTGAGTTAGTTTCCGATTTCAATATTGGATATTGTGCTGGTGGTTTTACTTTAATTTTTCTTACGGAGTATTCTAATTTTATTGCTATGAGAATGTGATTTTCATTATTTTTTTTAGGTGGTGACTTCTATTCCTTTTATTTTTAAGGCCTTCTTTTATTTCTTTTTTTTTTATTATTATATGAGTTCGTGGTATTCTGCGTCGTTTTCGTTATCATAGTCTTATGTATTTGCTATTGCCAACAATATTTATGTTAATTGCATCAAGTAAAACCTCAGTCTCTCATAATCAGTCTTTGTAATTGCATAAGACATTGAAATGGCTTATGAAAGAAACTCTGTGTTAATGAAGTTTTGATGATATTGTGACAATAGTTTAAATAATTGCATCTGCCAATACTGCGACATGGCCGTTTGCTGTACGTCATCGTAATGCATTCAGGAGAGATTGTTTACATTGTGCGTTGTGTGTAAGGTACAGAATGTTATGCCGTTTCGAGTGCAGTTTGGAGTGTTATATCAGTTACTACAGTTTTCATGGCCAGTAACGGTTTAAATGAAAGTTGATTATAAGAAAAAAGGGAATAACTCATAATATTCTATACATTAGCCTTTAAGATTTTTTTTCCGAAATATGATTTTGATAATTTTTAACGTAAGTGGTGCAATCTATCCAAATGTAAGAAACAACTGATTATATTCCCGTAAACTATATCCTTTATGTTCAATAACTGGATTCGGTCGTCTGATATTGTTTCCCTCCTGTGTACCGTTGACATATTGTGCGGAAAGGAAAATAACTATTCGGGTAACACCCAGAACTTACAATTAATCAAAAGTACCGAAAAACATGAGACATCACTTCTTGTTAATACGATTTTTCTTGCAACTTTGTTTTCTAAGAATATGAACAATTCTCCTAGTTTGAATTATTATCTTTACTCGCGGTGTTCTCTCCTCATACCGCGCTTCAGGTTATTCTCTCATTGTGTTACACTTTAGCACAGAGCTGTATGACACAAAATCATTAAACTTTTCATGATTATATGTGTTTGTCCAGTAATGCCTCGCCATTTAAAATAACGTTTTTCTACGTTGTGAGATGAACTAGTCTACTTGTGTTAGTGTTAATAGGAGCGTCTACTGTTGCTTGCTACTGCTCTGTGTTGTGTGTTTATATTGTTCTGCAGGTGTGTGTGTGTGTGTAATTCTATTATTTTCGTTTGGATTTATTAAGTGATAAGCCCCAGTTTTTGTATATGTGTGTAAAGGGAGTTAATATCTCCTAATTTTAGTGTTTGTGAGTTACTACGTCTATGTGGTGTATAGGCGTGTGATCTGGAGACGTTGCGTTGACTACATTTTGTGAATGTACTGTATTCTTGTGTTACGTACAGGGTTTGTTACCTCTGTGTTGTAAGTTTCATAAGTTTAAGTAGCGTTGTGTTGCTAATCTTTGTTTGATCAGTTATTGCGTTTCTCTTTTCTGTGATTGCCTTTAGGATTAGAAAACTGTACTGCAACTTTATATGTTCCTCGTTACCGTATCGGACTGGTTAAATGTCTGTTTAATTGGTGGTTGGGTTGGGCTTTATTGTTAAAGAAGTTCTGTAAATATTGAAGTTGTGGTGCCCCGTTTTCATACTCTCTACTAAGAAGGAGCGAATTACTGTCTCAAACAAAATGGACATTACGTACTGAAAAACTATATATTGCTTTATTGTTTCTATCAATATAGACACTGGAATTTTACAACGACAAATGATTTACGTCGTTGATAAATGTCTCCACAGGGCGACATTCGACAAAACAAATAGAGATTACGCTTCTAACAACAGTTACTGTCTTCTATCCACGTATTTACGTTGATTGCGGTGGGAAATGGCCACTGTTCGTGTAATGGTATAATCTGCACCCGCTTATGACATTATCCTCGAAGCTGTTGACAATGTGTGCAGCAATGTTGATCCACCGGGATCTGCTGATGTTATTTCACGGTGGCCTCAATATAACAGGTGTCCCTCTCTGTAGAACTCTGATCCAGCGATTATGCAGGTCACCTCACACATACAATGCATTCAGACACAATCTCTTTTCTTTGGTGTATTTCTTTTAAATTTTTGCTATTTGGAATATAATGACCCATTGATAGCTGATGCACACACCCTTGCGGTCAACTTGTACTAACGTGTCCGAAATGTATCGAACAGCCTGAATCGCGTTTCGCCGATGTCCATGCGTCCCAAATAACCTGCCTGTAATAACGTTTCGTACCCTATATTTCACTACTGCCACCTTGAGACTTTTTTAAGCGTATTCCAGTCCACACTGTAAAAGGTTTTCTCAAAAGCTATAAAAGTACCTTTAATTTTTCCCAACCTATCTTCTGAGACAAGAAATTAACTTACAATGTCTGAAATAAAGATAATATAAAATTTAAAATCACTATGGGAAGAAGCCCAATTTTGAAGGATAGAACTGTAATGTTGATGACATAAAAATATTAATTTCTGAATTTGGTTGTATCTTTCGAAGGCATTTGTCTGGAGCAGAGTTTCCCAAACTGAGCTCCGCTAAAGAATTCCAAGTGCTCCGCGAAAAGGGACGGATATTTTATTTTTTTTAGTACATAAATGGTACAAAGATTTGGATCTAGAAAAATTACCTTGCTTCGTCAATAATACTGTCACTGAATTTACCAAATACAGGAGAGCTATATTTCTGTGACATAAAATTTAATGCTACGCCTATAGTTCCACTTTTTAAAGGTGCTCCGCGACTCAAAACCTTTGAGAACCCCTGGTCTGGAGTATAGCAGTGTACGGGAGTTAAGCGTGGACGAGGAGTTCACACAGAAATATGACAGAACCGTTTGAAATTTGATGTTACAGAAGAATACTGTAGATTTAATGGGTCGATATCATAACTAATGAGGTACCGAAGAGAAATTGAAAGAGAAGAAATTTTGTGCAATACCTTGACTAAAAGAAGGGATCGATTGGTAGGACACAACTAAGACATCAGGCAGTTGTCAGATTAACGTTGGGAGAGGGGAATTTCGGGGTGGGGGTAAAAATCGCAGATGAGACCGAGAGACGAATACAGTAAACAGATAAAAAGGGATGTAGGTAGCTTTCCTTGTTCAAAAATGAAGAGGCTTGTCTGGGATAGAGTGGCGCAGAGAGCTTCATAAAACCACTTTCCCGACTGAAGACCATGTTGCACCCATTCTCCTACAAATGTACAAGATAGACGAGGAACTGCAATGGAGGTTAAACTTGACCGCATGGGTTGGAAATCTAGAAAAATCTCAGGCATTTATTCAGATGGACGCGGTGGAGTAGCCGAGCGGTCTAAAGTGTCTCGCTGCGGAGCGCGCGGTAGCTTGCCGTGGAGATTCGTGTCCACTCTGGGGCATGGGTGTGTGTGTTTGTCCTGAGGTTAGTTAAACTAGGCTTAAGTAGTTTGTAAACTACGGACCGATGACGACGCAGTTTGGTCCGATAGATTTACAAACATTTGAACATTTTTATTCAGATGGTTTACAAGATCTCCTCTCTGCCTTCCTTTGTGTGTGTGTGTCTGTGTGTGTGTGTGTGTGTGTGTGTGTGTTGTCTGAGAAAGAGAGAGAGAGAGACGTAAAGAAATAAAGAAAGAGAGAAAGAGAGAGAGAGAGAGAGAGAGACAGAGAGAGAGCGTGAGCGAGAGAAAAACAATATGCATCACACTACAAAATCTAACAGCCCACAGCAACCTCACTACTGAAGCAAAATCAGAAATAAGACGTTTGCTCAAACTACCGAACAAAATTACTTCAAATTCGACAACGAATGTTACCTGCAGGGTGAGGAACTCATGTAGATTATCATATACGAATACTGTAAGTTATAATAAAATCAAAATATCATTAGCCATACTTAGAAAACGCACCAGCTCTGCTTATACTCTACACTAATATATATTCTCTAACCTCACTACTGAAGCAAAATCAGAAATAAGACGTTTGCTCAAACTACCGAACAAAATTACTTCAAATTCGACAACGAATGTTACCTGCAGGGTGAGGAACTCATGTAGATTATCATATACGAATACTGTAAGTTATAATAAAATCAAAATATCATTAGCCATACTTAGAAAACGCACCAGCTCTGCTTATACTCTACACTAATATATATTCTCTAGGTTTCCACCCCTCTCTGTATGCCTGGAATCAGGGAAACATAATGATTAAATTATTTGGGACAGTTCTAATAACGCTTTACTTTACAGAAAAAAAGAGGATTTTTCAGTACATTCCACTCAGTTATTGACTTTTCAGTGCTGCGCAGAAAATCGGTATTTCTGTTGTTTTCGTATCTCTGTTTACCAAATCAGGGATCACGTTTCCTGGTGATGTTATTATAACATGATCACGCACACAGACACACACACACACAAACAGGGGGAGGGGAAGGGTGGCGAGAAAGTCAAAACTCACATCATTCTCGGGAAGCCGTATGAATAGCAGAATGTATCAAACGTAATTGCATTTCCTAGTATACACATGTAATTAACACTACTCTGACATGCAATATGCGTATCAGTTCGTCAACACTTCAGCACGCGGAATGATGGGTTTAACACTTTCACGCGTCATGTTGCAGTATGATAGCCGACTAACCTGATTAAAGAGCCGGCGACTCAAACGCTTTGCACGCGGTCGCTGCCACTGCGGCTACCGCGGTACTCCGTGGCCTGCCGCCTGCAGCAAAATTGCTGCTCCAATATTGGCTTGACTGTGGGCCGTGCAGTTTCCATCTCCCTCTGCTGCCTACACGGCTACGGCGGCCAACGTGTATCATTTCCCGACGAGTGCTGAAACAAACGACGAGCACGGTCAAGCGACTCCCAGGAATGATGATGAGTGTTTCGAAGAAATTTAAATAAAACAAGAACAAAGAAAACGGAAGTAATACTTCGAGGGAAACGTAAGAGGAAAATTTGTTTTCCCCAAAACAGATAGGGGAGACCCCCCCTGAATGGAGAGTTTCAAAGAGCAGCGCGCAGGACAGAAAGAGGGTGCCTCTGTCGCTACTTCGTGTTTTTGTTTCCGACCAAAGAAAATCAATTATACGTTTCACAATCAATGGAAACGGAGAATACATCTACATATACTAGTATTGCCTGTGGTCTAAATCCGACCAGTTGTTTGCAAAGTCATGAAAAAAAACTTTATTTAATAGTTAAACATTGAACATTAAGAGGAATTTAAATAAATGGGGGTAGTAGGAATCGAACCCCGAACCTTAACATTTGAACTCCAAGCGCTATCTGACCGAGCTAATTTTATCTGTACCAGTATGCTATCTACAACGGGTTATAATATAGTGGCAAAAGTGATGGAGAATTTGGAGTATCATCCTTAAAGTTCTTTTTCTTTTTACCACTATTATCGGCTACGTGCACACATAATTTTTATATTCCCAACATCATTGACAAACCACCTTTCAAATAATGTACGTTTCATTGGCCTTCTTGTATGATTAATATTAAAAATCTGTACCCTCAGTTTCGAGTTAGCATATATGTGTAATGATACTCCGGAATCCACCGTAAAGTGCGTGGAGGAGGTTATACTGTACCACTTACTAGGCATTTTCCTTCCCATTCCACTCCCAAATAGATCAGTGGGAAAGAGAATGACTATACACCTCTGACCCTTATGTTTGTGATCTTTGCGCGGAATGTAAGTAGGCGGCAGGAAAATCGTTCTACTGTCAGTTCCGGCCCTCTAAATTTCCTCAACAGAATTTCTCGAAAAGAACATCGGCTTCCCCCCCCCCCCTCGGCGATTCCTATTTGAGTCCTCGGAGCATTTCTGTGACACTCCCGCACTGGTCGAACTTACCAGTTACGAACCTAGCCGCTCGGCTCTGAACTGATGCCATGTCTTCCTTTAAACTGATCTGTTGTAGGTCCCTAACACTTGAGCAATACTCAAGACGTGGTCGTACAAGCGTTTTACACATGGTCTTCTTTATAGATGAAGTACGTCTTCCTATAATTCTCCCAATAAACCGAAGTCAGCTTTTCGCCTACCTCATAACTGTCTTTACATGTTCGTTCCATTTCATATCGCTCTGCGATGTTACGCATAGATATTTGAACAGCGCGACTGCATCAAAACGCTCATTTATAATGCTGTATTCAAACATTGTGGGATTGTTTTTCCTACTCATGACGCTACGTATTGGGCAATATCACCATTACGTTGTTCGTGGGCTTATTCTACTTACACCGAAACCTGCAGATGTCAAAAAAAAAAAAAAAAAAAAAAACACCAGATCGGCACCAAACGTTGTATATTGATAGAGTAACAACCAGAACTCCGATATAATTCGCGACATTAGCTGTCGTCCAAGAGAACGTCCGATAACTGTAATAGTAACACTTGCCCTACTGAGTACAGGAAAAGCATAACTCTAAGAGCATATTATCTCTAAGTCATGTGGGCAAGTTGGTAGAGCGGAAGTTTGTTATTCCGGGTGTCGTGGGTTCAGACCCTGCTAATACTGTACCACTTTTTCTTTACAGCAGAACTTTGGATCTTGTTATATGGGGCAACGTGTTTTTAACAAGTAAAACGACTGTTCTAATTTTATAGTAGTGTGTTATTGGCAGTTTTCTTTTGCTTCGTATATTTGAAAGTACTAAACCTGTAGGTCTTATTCGTAGCTTCACAAAATAAAATAACACAATCGAAACGTAAAAATAAAGAAATAACTGCATCACTCATGCAGCAGAATTATTAGTAATAATAGTAACAGCAATGACAATAATAATAATACATGTAATATTAAAAATAAGAAGTACACAAAGTTCAGGTATTAACACAAACACTACCACAGGCGCAAAGCGTCATTCATACTGGTTGTGTACAAAAGAGTGTGTGAAGCAAATTATTTCTCTTTGCACCAAGCAGGTTTTATGAATTGTATATTCGAGCATCAACTTGTAGATTGCAGAATGGAAACTAACTACTAATAACACAGAGCTATAAAATCCGAACAGTTTCTGTATTTTTACGTGGCAGGAACATGTTGTTCCGTATAACAATCGGTGTATGTAGATGTAGGACCATTTTAAACGCAATACAAAAAAAAGTTTGCATCACCAGGGCTTGAACCCCGAACCCTTGCACCGACAAACTTACGCTTTACCGAATTTCCCGCGGAAGCTCAACACGACGCACTTTCATAGATATGTTTTTCCTGTACTCCGCAGGGCAGGTGTTACTTATTACTGACCGTTCATGCTTGATTATATCGCAGTTTGTGTGGATAATCTGTCGATATATAAGATTTGGTGCCAATCTGACTGACTGACATCTAAAGGTATGGGTATTAGATGTAAGTATCCTTCACGTATTTGCTTACAATAAAGAAATTGAGGCAGCGTTCTTCATTTTTTGTGAAACTCAATCAACAGATAGTATTTTCTAATCATCAGTCATAGAGCAGTCAACACAATCTACCTCACAATAATTATTTTCAGTTCTGGGGAAGTTTGCCTAAGCAATTCGCAATCTGGTGTACGTTAAACCGTATATATATATATATATATATATATATATATATATATATATATATATATATACTGCGCGGAACTCAGTTATAGTGTAACGCAGAGAAGACGGGTCGCGGACGTAGCTACTGAATAAACCTTTAGATATTTGTATATGATCGTTGCGATCGCAACATGTGATCCAGTAAAAATATATGTAACCGAGACTAAACAACAAATGAAAATTGCTTTAATCACTGGTAGAGCGCCTTATCGATGGAAAGAAATGTCAACCATGTGTATAGTTTGCACATCTTCAGAGCACGATCTGCTTGATAGAGAAATGATGCCAATGATCGCTTTTTGGCTTTTTTTATTATTGCGCAACTAGTTTCATCAGTCTAGCTACCATCTGCAGATGTCTCCTCTTGTACACAAAGAAGACTGTAAAGGCTGCATACAAAATTTTACAAAAGCTCTTATGTGCCTAATATTTTATACATACCGTTTACATTAAATAAGTACAAACTTGTGGTCGTTTATGGAGAGTTCTCAAGTTAAAACAGTCTTGTAAAAAGATATAAAAAAGCCAAGATCGCTGTTCATCAATTTTTATTTACGACGACCGGTTTCGCTGAACTATCTCAGCATCATCTGGTCAGATAAAATATTTTACAAGGTCATAATCTTGTAATGTCAATCAGTTGTTATATAACAATTTACAGTACATAGGTGCACTATGTCATTATAATAAAACATAAGTATCACAGTGAGTGACAATAGCAATTGATCAGTTTGCTATTGTCACTCACTGTGATAATTATGTTTTATTATAATGACATAGAGTACCTATGCACTGCAAATTGTTATATAACAGCTGATTGACATTAAAAGATTATGGCCTTGTAAAATATTTTATCTGGCCAGATGATGCTGAAATAGTTCAGCGAAACCAGTCGTCGTAATTAAAAATTGATGAACAGCGATCTTGGCTTTCTTATATCTTTTTACAATATTATAAGTGGGTCGCCTCCTAAAACGTAAACCAACTTAAAAATGTCTCGTTTCATTTTACATTTTATACAAACATCACTATTACGTGGAGTACTCTCCGAGATATTTTCAAAATGACGAACAGACTCCATAGACGCAAATACGACCATTTATAAAATTTTGTACGCAGTTGTTACATTTTTCTTTGTGTAATCTCATCTCAAGATGATAGCTAGACTGCTGAAACTAGTTGTTCTATAATAAAAAAAAGTGATCTTTGGTGTCATTATTCTATTACTCAAAACTCCTTTTCACACAAAAAAAAAAAAAAAAAAAAAAAAAAAAAAAAAAAAAAAAAAAAAACTGTTGTGATTCCTTTCACAGCTACAGACTGTTTCCATTTCCTGCGTACGTCACTGATAACAGAAATAACCAATATCCTAAGGTTTCATTTCAGAAAATGGACCTCCGGTAGAAGCACACACATATAAAACATCAGGATTCAGATTATCCTGGTTTTTCGAACATCTTTAAATTTTCTAAGACTGAGCAAATTGCTCATTTTAGATTTTTGTTACTAATTAACACAACAAAAAGCTAATACACATTCCATTTAGTCAAAATTGAACTAGTTAAATTAAAAAAAAAAAGCAAACTGTAACGAACATTTTAAATACTTTCAAACTGAACAAATTTCCTTAGAAAATCTGAAATTACAGTCCTCTCTAGAACCAAACAACAATAACTGCAGATTGTAGTTGCAAATAACGTTTTCAGAGTAAAAGAAACTCATTTTGTGTTCAAGGCTCATCATTTGTCTGTGTTTGCTTTCTATTTCATGGTATGAAAATATGGTTCTGCCTTTAGCAATATTACTTCGTGATATTAGTAACAAATTCATTTAATCGGAATTTGAATTCTATAAAAAGTATCGATATATTATCTAGAATGTATCAGATGTTTTATCGAGTTAAGTTTATAAAATTTCCAATTCTTTCGACAAACTGCAGTCAGCGTATTGCACGATGCCCATTTCTGTCGAAAATTTCGTGGTTCATTATTATGTTTAAGCACCTACCAATGAATTTCTCTCTCGCACTAACACATACTTGATAAATAATCATCGGATGACGGAACTTGATATTTTCATATTATCAGCGGAACAGTCATGCAACAAATAACTGCTTCCTTACATATGATCTAGCGAAATCTGTCTGTTCGCTTTAGTCTGGGTTGAGAAAGTCTGGCGTGTAAATAAACTGATCTGTGATGAGATCGTATTTTCTTACTAAATTCATCCCTCGTGGAACTAATTTCGTTTTCAGCAGGAGACGCGGCACTGTGGTTTCGAAACTGAATTCATGTGCTTGTTAAAACTACATATGTTTAAGTTCGTCCTTGTTTCCCTGAAATACTAAAAGTGAAGCGCCGGAGTGATCCTACTGAAAGGGTCAAAACCAGTTTTCTTTTCCATTCGTCTCCAGTTCTAGCGTATGTTCTGTCACCACTGACGCGTCGTCGAGGGAATGCCTAGTCGTAACCATCATTCCTTTAGTTATTTTCTCCATAATTTTCGTTACATTTCTGACATATTACAAATGGGAAGTAATTGTATGCTGCAAAAATTGTTGTCGTTCTTTTTCATTCCTCGATTGGTTGTCAGTCAATGATAATCAGGTAATTGTGAAAATAGGACACCGTTTGTGGTTATGTGAAACTCCCGGCTTCTGCCGTGAAGCCCCAGTATTCGAGGCTTGGCACGGCATGCGCCTCAGAGCCCACAACGTTCGTGACCCTATTAACGCGTGCCTTAAAATATTAAACTAAATTCCCGTCGCCGAGATAAGCCATAATGCGTGTAGCTAACTAATCTAAATTGCGCCCCTCTCGGTTATGTTATTAGGTGGACGGACGCGACGCTGGGAACTGGCTACATCCACAAAAATGCAAAGTTGCCAGAGACGGGTGGGGGTGGGGGTAAGTAAGGGTGCGGGAAGACTTAAGGAAAGGGAAGAAGAAATCAGAAAGAATCTACAAGTCATATTATTGCCAACTAACTTTCCTGTCCTAGCAGTTTCCATCTTTATTGGTAGCGAACTTTCCACTCCACTCAGAGGGTTCCTTTAAGTGGACGTTGAATAATGTAAACAGAATTTTTCTAACGGCCAAGAGATGCAACCTCAGTGACGGATCACCACATCCTTCAGTCGATGGAAGCAGATGCTTGGTGAACTACTTTATTAGAGATAGTGATGTTCAAATGTTTGTTTAAGCTTAAGGGACTTGATTGCGGTGATATCAGTCCCTAAACTTACAAACTACTTATAAACTAACTTATACTAAAGTGGAAATGGAAACACAAACATACATGGCCGAGGAAGGATTTGAACCCTCGACGAGGAACGGCCTCGCACATCGGAGCATAGCGCCTCAATTCGCTCGGCCACTCCGCCGCGGCAGTGATATTGCAGCCTTCGTGTACTGGTAGAAGTAAGTGGGCTGAGAAAACCAGCAAAAGGTTTACTCAGTAATATTTTGTGAGAGTTTTCACAGTTTTTCTTCTCAATGTAGTCCCCTCCCGGCCATCCGATTGGGGGACTGTTTTACGTTCGGATTTATTCCCATTGAGAAGTTCCATCATGAGCTTCAGTATATGCCATTCAGCTTTACCAAGTTCTGATTTATCTTTTGCAATAAGGGCAATAGCATACTTTCAAACTCCTCTAGGTGCTTTCAAAAATGATATAAAATCCCCTATTTCCTCAGTCACCGAAACTGGATCTGTAATAGATACCATCACATACAGGTATTCATGGCAATGGAATGGAAGACTTTCTAGACAAAAAAGGAACCAAGATCTCTCAAACAAATTGACCAAAGTTATTATACATCACCATTAAAAAACTTACGAACAATAGTTTCAAGGAGAAGTTTTATGACCATTTTACAGCAAAAGGGCAAGTAAAAATATGGATTCTACTGTTAGAAGAGAAGAACGCACTTCCGAAACATCACGAATGTAAACGGTGTCAGTTTTTCGAACAATTACTGGCCACGACTACCTTACGGAACATTTGCCCAGGATTGGAATCTTATCCTCACCAAAGTGTGTTACACCTTCAAGAGCAAACACCATTATGAATTGCGAGCATCTGTAAAAGACTGGAAGGGATGCCAGGTGGTCAATTGTTTTGTGAAATTAGAAGACTAATGACTACGTATCAAATGTCTGAGCATTAAATAAATAAATATTTTGTGAGAGCCTCTTGTACTAGCGTGTGACCGATTTGTAAAGTTTTGTGGTTTGTTATGGTCTAGGGAACGGCTACACACTTGCTCGTGATTTGTCAATCTACCATGTCTCTACTGCAATAGGAGGGCAGGGAATCTAATTACAAATTTATTATTACTAACAAGTTTGTATCACATGCATGTAGTCTCTTGCAAGTATCCGCGAGAGATTGTACCTAGCCTTGCCGATACACCAATAAATCATCTCGTAATTCGGCCAGTAATGCTGCACATTCACATACGCGGAACTTTTCTGTGAATCTTGTGAATTCCACACCGATCGCGACACCGTAAATCATGCAAGTTGAGAGCGACCGTACGCCGCTCAACAGTTTCGCTAAACACTACTGTCCGTAACGCTCGCTGTATGCAGCTGTCCTGTAGCGTTGGAGGGGCTGAACTGCCTCAAAGTACGTGACGGTGGTTCCTTATATACTCTCACTTCAACATCGCAATAAATTTTTACATTTGCCAAAATGTAAAAGTGAACATGCAATACCGTACTTCACTCTTCCCCACTCACACCTAACGTCAATATATACTGCAGCTCCTTGAATTTATCTTAAATATTCGTTAAATAATGATTATGCAGCAAAGATCGCATTTTTCATTTATTATGTTACCGGTTTCGGCGTACTCGACGTCATCTTCAGACTTGTCGTAATTTACATAATTTCACGACATTTTTATATACTAAAAGAGTACATCCAGGTTGAGGCATCGTTAAACATAAAATTAGTAGTCACAAATAAAAATATATATCCATCTTCTAATGATTTTGAAGTGAGGTACTTCAAAGTCTAAGTACAATACTAATTGAAGTCCAGTATAACACTGTATATATATACTGGACTTCAATTAGTATTGTACTTAGACTTTGAAGTACCTCACTTCAAAATCATTAGAAGATGGATATATATTTTTATTTGTGACTACTAATTTTATGTTTAACGATGCCTCAACCTGGATGTACTCTTTTAGTATATAAAAATGTCGTGAAATTATGTAAATTACGACAGGTCTGAAGATGGCGTCGAGTACGCCGAAACCGGTAACATAATGAAAAATGCGATCTTTGCTGCATAATCATTATTAAACAATTATAGATCGCCCCATTGAACTATGAGTTCCTTACATTAAATATTCGTATAGAAATTATATATTTCCTTTCGGAACTACATATCTCAATAAAATGACATGAAGTATTTATCAAATCACAAATATAAATACACAAGACGGTTTTTCTTATGAAGCCGCTGATCCTGAGGTATGCATTTTTTTTTTACTCTCAGCTTGAATTGTCTATAACTCCTAAGTCAATGCAGCTATCGAATAGCCACGCGAAGACGGCGTTGGCTTCTATTATTTCACCGTTAGACCTTGCATGAGAATACGTAAAGGCGAGTGTAAGAGGGCATGGACGGTAGGGGTGCTACATCCATAGCGACTTGTGGAAGTTTGTGACGGTCGGGAGGAGAGCACAGATAAGCCGACCGCTGACCCGTAGTGGGAGACCAGGGTTCGATTCCCGGCCCGGCTCACATTTTCACTTGTCCCCATTCTTTCATTTCAATGCCCTAATGCAGTCACTGTTAATCCTTTCTATCCTAATCCTCCTTGCTTCCATTTCTTTATCAATAATTTGCACATCTTTGCGCCTACACTCTCCAAAAATTTCCCGTGATATGGTGCTCTTCCTTTTTGTTTTTCACCAATAGGAAATTAATTTACGTAGTGAAATAAATCGCAATTTGCGATCACTTAATGGCTCTACTGTACTAGGTTTAGATGGTATGCCAAATTACGGCTAATGAAAATTTGTGCCCGGCCGGAATTCGAACCCGCGATCTCCTGCTTTCTAGGCAAACGCGTTGACCACTCCACCACCGAGGACACAGTGACCAGCCCGACTGCAGAGGACTCTTCTCTGCACGTCTCCCGCCACAACGAAATCTCCATTCGCCACGATGTCTCATTCCTATTACAACAGCCCATTTTTTCTCTAATGCTCTCAGCCACAATACCGTATTGCTGCTTCAGGGAGAACAGAAGGGGGAAGATCGGGTAACCCCGGACGGCGGGTAACTGCGGACGTTTCAATTTCTAAGAAACCAAGCACGTTGCGCTGGCAAGACTGCATTTAAAAAGCGCGCCCTGTGGAGTAAAAACACATGCAAGTCAGTTGTGGCATAGGCACCGAGCGAGCTACTCGCAACAGTGAATTTTGTTCGCGCAAAAATTTTTCGTCGTTCCTGTTTAACTTCGTTGGCGGTTTTCACCCATAACAAGAGTTTTTGAAGTTAGCATTTGATCTTGCAGAAGCTCTGAAAATCCCTCATAGATTTAATATAAAAAAAGGTTTAGAAGGGAGACAGTAAAGGAAATGCAATAAAAAGGACAAGTCGAAAAACAAAAGACGAAAATGCACTAAAGAAACGTTCATGGCAAGGACAAATATTCAGTCTCTCCGAAGAGGATCAATGAAAAGAGACAGAATGCATCACACGTGAAGAAATCTTCGAAGAAGACTGTATTCAGTGCTATAACTGCAAGGACTGGTACCATGAAAACTGATTTTATGTAGATGCTTGAGATATTTATTACAATTGTATGTTTTCAAGGCCAAGAAACAAGTGGAGTACCACTAAATGATGTGTCCGGGGCTACCCTCCAAATTTTTTTGTGCCAATAAACTGATTCAAAAGTATATGTAAGATAGTTCATAAACAAATTTTTATCTATGCTTAGATCTAAGTGATATGACTAAAGAAGTTACTGGTTTCATTTTACGATGAAAGTTAACACAGAAAATTTTTTTATTGTTGTTTTATTAGCAATTCATTTTTGTGTCCGTGGCTACCCGACCTTCGCCTACCATCTAAACCTAGTACAGTGAAGCCATTAAGTGATCGCAAATTGCGATTTATTTCATTAAATGAATGCCGTAACGTTGTAAAAATATATATAATTTACGTAGTATTCGGACGGTAAATATTCGTTGTTGTGGCGGCCATATTCCATGTCATGCGCCCAGCTCCAAAGCGACTCGCTGGCTTGGACTTTCCCAAGCATGACCTGTTTGCAAGCCACCTCCTACGTTCTCACGTCCTGGCACCACCTCGCAGTTTTGCGACTGTCCAATGTGAGCAATGGAAATAGACAAAAGGGAAGTATGAGGAATACCGACTCCAGTAACGTCATGTGCACCGCGATCTATTAACCGCTCGGGTAAGCCACTGCATTTTACAGTCACGCAAGATATGCAGCCTATGGTGTTGTCTCACAAGCTGCCCTCTTTTCTCTTAAGAATCGAAATTTACGGAGAATATTCCAAGATCCACCGATTCAGATTGTTCCCTAGCAGGTCACTCTCCTGCAGATCTTTTGAGCAGGCGATCGACTCCTTCTCCATACAGCAGGTGTATCGTCGTTTAGCAAATAATTAATTTACAAAAGGGAGAAAGAGAATGTACTGATAATGACTTCGAGATAGTCTGTCGTAACAAGTGATCATGAATTCAGCTTATAATTGACAGGTATCGGGTCACTAGTTTCTATAAACTGCTACTTACAGAACGTCACATCTGGACGAGTATCAGACATGCTGTAGGACATCTCGGAAATGCAAAAGAACTTGAGTCTTGAGAATAAATATAATTCCTTAGAGAGAGCTCAGAAGAGTAATAATGGATGTCACTGTAACGTAAGAAACAGACCAGTAACAATGAGGTTAACAATCTCTGTATCGTGTTCCAGCACCAGAACATTGCAGTGGAAATTCAGGGGCAATGCTGAGGCAAACCGTCGTTAATTGCGGTGTGCTTTGTATCTCTAACATCGCGATTAGTTCACGGATGGATAAGGAATGCTGTTCCTCAGTTAATGGGAAACACTTGCCACGAAATGGTGGTTACTGCCACACACTGAATCTCTCGACACTGGCTCGTGCCACTTCGTCAGCTGAGGATTTCCCAGCAAAAGGTCCAGATTTTGAGTACACAGTTTCAATTTGTCAGGAAGTGTCATATTTATGCACACTCCGCCCTATATGTAACCCATCTTCTAAGATACAAAGTCGCGCTTCTCTTGCGTCTTCCTATATTTTTTCACGATCCAAAATGATGTTCCCGGGATTAGCTTCTAATATACTTTTTTCTCTTTTTTGGCCCACTTTAGGTTACGGCAGTAACACTAAAAGTGGGCCTTTGCGATCGTCTTCTGACAGCTCGAAATTTAAATGAAAATAACGACTTAACTATTCATCTGACACGAAAATTGAATAACCTAATTTTTAGAGGTGAAAATTCTCTACAACTTCGTTCCCATATGTCTTTTTCATATCTCGTATCGTTTTAGAGATATTTGCAAAAATAACGGAGTTTTCACACCTTTCATTGAATTAACGAAAACCAGCCGTTCGCAGATGTCACGTGACATTCCTCGCCCAGAATGCTCTGTGGCATACGCCATCTTGCTTTGCGTATTTGATGATTGTCTTATTGTAACTTACACGTTGTCATTTCAAAGCAATGGCGCGCTGAAGAATTAACAATAACACGTCACCCTTCGTTCGATAAATGATAATCTAGTGTCTACAAATGCCATATTAGCATCAGTTAACAACGGCCCTCAATAGTATGAGATTAAAGGACTCATCTTTCGATTAATGGCCGTAGAGTAGTGGGCAAGGCGTTGGACTATGACGCTAAAGGTCGGTGGCTGGGACCCCGCCACTACCTAAATTTTTTAAAGGGTTTCAGACACTCTTATTAATTAATTTTTTATTATTTAGATTATTATTTTGGTCCAAAATGTTTGCAAAAACTTATAAAACAAAAAATCTAAAGTGGGCCGTAAAACACGTCAGTGCGATTTTTTTCGCTCTTCGGCTATTTTTCTACGATGAACTATTCAGCTGACATTTAGAACTATCTTGTAAGCTACTCCTTTGCCGAACTGTGCTGAGCCTGATTTTCGAGAAGGGTTTTCATTCTGTTTCGTACACTTTCAGTCCAGTTATATTTCGATATTAATTATGGTACATACTGTGTTACAGCATTGATGGCCGTCAGTTTTTGTTCAGTTTAACTTGCACAGATCTCCAAAGGTAAATACTACTGCAATATGGCCTTGTTGAAAAAAGCTCTAGATGAATTTTTGTTTCTGTGACCTGAATGCGTGTTACGGATCGCCGCACAGTAAATACAGCAGAGTTATGAAGCAGTATCCCTCTGGGAGTTTTCTGGGAGAATTGCCAGCCAGCCTTATATTTGCCAATGTAAAGAGCTTAGCGAGGTGAAACTAATGAATACAAACTGTCCGCTATGCTCTCATTTGTGACGCGCCACAAACAAGCGGCCACAGAGGGACCCAGAGATACCGACGTCTGCGAGGAAAACGTAGCCAGCATTTCAAACACACGTTCTCACCTTTCCTGGTATTGTATCTTTTATATAAGGGTTTTTTTTTATATGCTTTTCATTCCGTATTTCAACTCCCAAGGTTCCACGTTCTTATGGACCACCACATCTTCAAAACTTCTAAACTTATTTTCCCCACTGTCTATGATTCACTGCAAATACAATTCTTAATCATCTTACATTGGTATACATGTAGTCTGTGCCTTATATCCTCCGTGCTTCGTACATGGTACGGTTTTTGCTTCCTATATCACAGAATACCATAAATTTGTCTACTTTGGGTTTTAAATTTCTTACCATTAACATATCTATTTCCCACTTTTTTCGTACTTCTCCAATTTACTCATCCATGTTCACTCTCAATATATTTCACAGATTCAGTCATTATTTACTTTCACCTAAGATACCAATGCTACCAGTAACTTTTATTTCTCACATACTTTCACGCAAAACGTGATTCACACTCTCGAATCTTTCTTATATTCCTGTTAATGCATACCTGTGTACAGAAATGAACTTACGACGCGAAAGGCTCAATTCCTTTCTTACACTCTTTTCAATCTCAGTAATTCGTTATTGGTCGTGCAGTGTTCTTGCTTCCTGGTAGTTCTTGTACAGTCTGTATATTATTTGTCGTTCCCTATAGCTTAAAACTACTTTTCTTTTAATTAAGTTGATGATGTACCGTCTTATATCGTGAAACGCTTTTTCTACGTCGACGAATCATGTGAACGTGTCGTGATGCTACTTTAGACTTCCTTCAGTTATAAAGCGCACCAACACCAACCCTCTTTCTTCTGATCTTGGTAGCCCAAAAATTGCTTTAAAATAGTTTGAGACTTGTCCTATTAACTCTGATGTAGTGCGAGGATTTGGCCTCCTTAATTCATAGTGTTTTCTTCTTTAGGTGTGAGTTACCAAGCACAACATCATCACTGCATCAATAATAGAGCCTTTACCTTTTCTGATGCCAAACTAGTCGTCATTTAACAGATAATCAAATTTCTTTACCTTTCTTATGTAGATTATTCTCGTTAACAGCTAGGTTCCATCAGATGTTACGCTGATCATGCAATAGTTATGACAAGTTATCTGCCCTTCCTCTCTTCTGAATTTCCCGAAAGTCTGGTGGCATTTCTCTCGTCTGATAAATTCTACATATCAAGTTATTTGATTGCTGTTTCGTCCAATGAGTTTAGAAATTCCTATTGAATGATTTATCAGTAATTCCAGAAATTACTAATTTTTATATTCTGTCCCTCATACTGGATCAACTATCTTTTGAATATCGATCACGATTGCTTCAAATGAATTGTTCAGATGTTTGTAAACCTAAAGGACCAAACTGCTATCATCATCGGTCCCTAAATTTACTGACAACTGAAACTAATTTATGCTAAGAATAACACATACCCCCATTTCTGAGGAAGGACTTTAACGTCCGACGGGAGTGGCCGCGCAAACCATAACATGGTGTCTTAAAACGCGAGGTCCTGGTTTCTACTTCTGTCACGTCTTCCCCCTCATTAGGACTTGAAAGCGCTTTTTCACTACTGTGCTCTGCTTTTAAAAGCGGCATTCCCAGTCCATTCTGAAAGTTCTGACGTTTGCGTTTAAATTCATTGAAGGCTGTGTCAATATTTTAGTAATCCACTATGAAGTTTTTAGCGTTGTTGCTCAGGTTGTATAACATAGTTATCTGAAGCCACGGAGGCAACTTGAGTACATTTCACACTGTTTCTGCAAGGAAACAGTACACTGAAGCCTATAACTTTATAATTTGTTTTTTTTTATTTACTTCAAGAGGCATTAAATTCTCAAATAAAGGAACTATGTAATACACGTGAAGCATTTCAAGAGTAGTCGCGAGCAATAATGCAGACTGAAGCATTTTCCTGTCATTAGTGGTGCATACTATCCATAGAAGTGTTTTCAAACTGGGGAAATAACGATGTTAGAACTGAATACAGTGTTCTGAGATGTAAAAACCGAAGTAGAATTGATCAAAATATCCACGGGTGTACTGCCGGTCTATAGTGTCCAACGGGCACAATATTTCGGCGATCATACATGTCGCCATCGTCAGGTGAACTGACGGACTGAGCTCCTGGAAACGCGCCGGCACGGAGGTCCGCACGCTACGGCTGCTCGAAGGGAACTGGGTTCTAGCCCGGTAGCGGGCCATTTAAATACCCGCGGCCCGCGGAGCGACCCCTCCGCGGTCCGCATCTGAAAAGACGTCGGTGTGAGGGCTTTGTCCGCCGTGGACGTCACTTCGTTACGTTTGCTAGATTTACTCTTAATTAACCCAATCGCTAGTTCCCAAGCTTTGCTAAGATTATAGCCAGAGTCACGATTTATGAGGTCGTCACTTGTGCGAATTTCAATGGCCTCTCTAACGACGCAGTCCCAGTATCTCGACGTCTGTACCAGAATCCTAGTGTGTTCATACTCCATGGCGTGATTCTCCGACAAACAATGTTCAGCGACCGCCGACTTGCTCGGATACATCAATCGTGTGTGCCTCTGGTGTTCAACGCATCGATCCTCGACGGTACGCATCGTCTGTCCAATATATGACTTTCCACACTGACACGGAATCTGGTACACGCCCGCCTTCCTCAAACCGAGATCATCTTTAGCGCTCCCCACCAGTGCACGAATTTTATTCGGCGGACAAAAAACAGTTCCAACCTGGTGTTTTCTCAAAATGCGGGCGATCTTCCCTGAGAGTGCGCCGGTATATGGAACGAACGCAGTGCCTACATCCTCCCTTGCGTTTTCATCCGTTTCCACAGGTTGTGTTGTAGTGGTTGGGCGGAGAGCCCGCTGAATCTGCCACTCTGAGTACCCATTTTTTCGAAATACAGTTCTCAGGTGTTCCAATTCCTGGGGTAGACTCTCTGCGTCGGAGGTAGTGCGCGCCCTATGTACTAGAGTTTTAAGTACCCCATTCCTCTGTGAAGGGTGATGACAGCTGTCTGCGTGTAAATACAGATCAGTGTGCGTTGTCTTCCGATATACACTATGACCCAGGGTGCCGTCAGCTCTTCTCTTGACCAAGACGTCAAGGAACGGCAATTTACCCTCCGTTTCAGTCTCCATAGTGAATTTGATGTTGGGGTGTATGGAGTTCAGATGTGTAAGGAAGTCAAGGAGTTTATCCATACCATGGGTAGCCCACTCTCCCCTGTGGTCGCAAATTTATACATGGAGAATTTCGAGGAGGAAGCCCTTGCATCATCTTTCTGGAAACCTACTTGCTTTTTCCGTTATGTGGACGACACTTTCGTCATCTGGCCACATGGTATGGATAAACTCCTTGACTTCCTTACACATCTGAACTCCATACACCCCAACATCAAATTCACTATGGAGACTGAAACGGAGGGTAAATTGCCGTTCCTTGACGTCTTGCTCAAGAGAAGAGCTGACGGCACCCTGGGTCATAGTGTATATCGGAAGACAACGCACACTGATCTGTATTTACACGCAGACAGCTGTCATCACCCTTCACAGAGGAATGGGGGTACTTAAAACTCTAGTACATAGGGCGCGCACTACCTCCGACGCAGAGAGTCTACCCCAGGAATTGGAACACCTGAGAACTGTATTTCGAAAAAATGGGTACTCAGAGTGGCAGATTCAGCGGGCTCTCCGCCCAACCACTACAACACAACCTGTGGAAACGGATGAAAACGCAAGGGAGGATGTAGGCACTGCGTTCGTTCCATATACCGGCGCACTCTCAGGGAAGATCGCCCGCATTTTGAGAAAACACCAGGTTGGAACTGTTTTTTGTCCGCCGAATAAAATTCGTGCACTGGTGGGGAGCGCTAAAGATGATCTCGGTTTGAGGAAGGCGGGCGTGTACCAGATTCCGTGTCAGTGTGGAAAGTCATATATTGGACAGACGATGCGTACCGTCGAGGATCGATGCGTTGAACACCAGAGGCACACACGATTGATGTATCCGAGCAAGTCGGCGGTCGCTGAACATTGTTTGTCGGAGAATCACGCCATGGAGTATGAACACACTAGGATTCTGGTACAGACGTCGAGATACTGGGACTGCGTCGTTAGAGAGGCCATTGAAATTCGCACAAGTGACGACCTCATAAATCGTGACTCTGGCTATAATCTTAGCAAAGCTTGGGAACCAGCGATTGGGTTAATTAAGAGTAAATCTAGCAAACGTAACGAAGTGACGACCACGGCGGACAGAGCCCTCACACCGACGTCTTCTCAGATGCCGGCGCAATCGGTTCCACTGCGCGGCCGCGGCGCGGGGCGCGGACCGCGGAGGGGTCGCTCCGCGGGCCGCGGGTATTTAAATGGCCCGCTACCGGGCTAGAACCCAGTTCCCTTCGAGCAGCCGTAGCGTGCGGACCTCCGTGCCGGCGCGTTTCCAGGAGCTCAGTCCGTCAGTTCACCTGATGATGGCGACATGTATGATCGCCGAAATATTGTGCCCGTTGGACACTATAGACCGGCAGTACACCCGTGGATATTTTGATCATCAAATACGCCGGGAGAAACTGAAGAATCGAAGTAGAATTATTTAAGTTTAGATCACGAAATGAAGTTGTATTTTTAAAGATAGTTGTTTTATCACTAGAGAGATTAACACAGACTACGTAAGTAACCATCTTGTAATAATTAAAGAAAAATATCAGCTTTTTTTTTTTTTTTTTTTTTTTTTTTTTTTTTTTTTTTTTTCGCAAATTCTATTTAGTTCCCGGAGTGGAGCAGAAATGATTTCATTTATAATTTTTGCAACCAGTTGAATAAACTAGTTGACAGCTCAACGCAACAGCAACTAATAATTGATCGCATATTTCTTTAAAGCCTACGCAGTAACATTTGAATCAGGGATAGTCGAACATGGATTAAAATATTGACATATTTCTATTTCTGCCTGTTCAGAGAGTTGCAACGAATGAAATTATTTACAGGCAGTATGATAGAGCAGACATATTAACTCGCATGAGATGCATGATATGTTTTAGACAACTGAGGACTGTTGGAGTGCATCATGTTTTGTCACTGCTGCCTGTTCCCAATGTTAGATCAAATTTTCAACAACGACAAGGAGTTTTGGGTGTGTTCCCAGTGCCGCACTGGCCCTTAATTTATCATTCTTGTTGGTAAATGAAAACTATTTTTAATTACCACAATATCGAAGAAACATTTTCTTTTAGAATTATATTATTAATTTATCGCTAGATTCAGTCACTACAAATTCTTCAACAAAGACAGTTGAGTCCTCCTTTCTCGTCCAGGCATAAGGTCAGCGAAGATGTTGGTGAAGTGTATTAGGAATAACAAGTTGCAATTGTTACATTGATTCGTTAAAATTAAAGATATTGTAACTTTCGTCTTTATAAAATAAAAGTATTAAAAATGTTTTGCAGTTGCGCGATGACGGTCGAGATATGGTGGAAATAGGGGTGGACGATACCAGCGAACATGTAATAATTCACAGGGTAGTTATCTTACATCTGTTAGGAATCACTGGTCCACATACTAGAGAATCAATAGTTTGCGCAAAATATTGCATAAATGAAATGGTTGCGCAAAGTCTGTAGAAACAGAATGTAAGAGGGGGAGACTAAGCAGTTCGTAAGTTTGTCGATGGTCGATAAAATGTAACTTTAAAAAAATTACCGACGAGTAAAGATTTTTCAAAAAGTGAAGAAATAAATGTAAATTAATTAATTTTTTCAGTCTACTTGAAGTAGTAGAACTGAGTTAAACAAACTTTTATGTCGTACGAGCATATTAATATGTTGTTTTCTGTTAGTTCGAATACGAAAGTATGCTTCGTGATTGCTGATGAAAAAAGGCACATGCGGCCTGCACAATGACATTGTCATTTTGGTACAGGAAGATTTCCGATGCAATCTGGTATCATAGGTGGGAATTTCTAGCACATTTTCTGTACATTAAATTGTAATAAAGTAGCCTGAAACCTAATAAATTATTGACAACCGGCTTTCGGCAAAATTCCCATCATCTGGTTTCATGGCTAGACATAAAATGTTGTGTTAATCGATTTGATTATTGTAAACAAAGTTTCATAGAGTTAATGGATTTTTATTGAGATGTACAGACAATGTCCTCCTTGAAGAAAACGAAGTTTTGTCAACCCTTACGTCAATAAATAATAATAAGTGATCTTATCACTTTGAAGTTTCCTTCCGTCTTCTGTATTTTTCATACAACATTGCCTAACCCCCTGCATCCTGAATCCCACCACCCACGATTGTGTGAAGTACAAGGCAAGGTCGGGTAAGAGTACGGGTCTGGTAAAAATACGCAATGCCATTTTCTCTACGTTGGTAGGACTGAGCGACAATGGAAAATTACATTCAGTTATTGTTTCTATACCGACGCCATCACATGGAATGCTGAAGAACTTTCACTGGTTTATTGGTTACAGCAGAAAAATATAAGTTTTCGTTTCAAATGATGTAATATTTGCTTTGTATACCATAAGCACTATATATGCATGAACAGAAAATAATAATAGTTACCATAAGAATAATCATTCTGTGAGGAACAAGTCATGGTACGACAAATTGCAAAACCCAGCAGTTAGTGACACCGAATTCTTCTTCTCCTATTTTTTATTTTTATTTTATTTTTTTATTTTTTTTTTTCACTATGTGATGCATCGGTCACGAGTACGCTACATGGGAGCGGAAGAGAGTACGCGACCCACCCTCTGTGTTGCTATTACACTCTTATGGGAATATTCCAGTTCAGTGTGTATGTCTTTACTGCAGAAGATTTTGCCCCATCAGCAATTAGTGAGAGAGCCGAATGTCCGACAACTGAACAAAAGTAACCAGCTCAACAGCACACAATGGCTAATGTTGTGATGCGCACGTGCAGTCATCAGAAAAACACCAGGAACGTGAAAAAAAATGAAAAGAGTTCTGATGTACAGGCACGTTTAGGCTTAGGACTATTCGAAATATATCCATTTACAAAATATGACCGTCCCAGAGCAGTCCGAGAGTTTGTCTGCAACGCAAAAAAAAAAAAAAAAAAAAAAAAAAAAAAAAAAAAAAAAAAAAAAAAAAAAAAAGACCTGATTTACTAAGCCTAATACGGATTTATCCATCCCATCAACTTCAGGAACAAAAAGCTCCAGTTCCAAGGATGAGTCTCATGTGTTGATCTGCCCAGGGTGTAGTGAAGTCTACAAGGAGCCTGACGTAGGAGGCTGTATAAAGTGTGACAACTACATCTACATGGTATACTCTGCAAATCACATTCAAGTGCCTGACAGAGAGTTCATCGAACCACCATTATACTATTTATCTCCCATTCCAATCTCGAATAACGTGCTGGAAGAACGAACACCTGAATCTCTCCTTTCGGGCTTTGATTTCTCGTATTTTATTCTGATGATCTACCTATGTTAGTGGGAGTCAACAATATATTTTCGCATTCGGAGGAGAATGTTGGCGATTGGAGTTTCGTAAGTAGCCCACGCCGCAGCGATAAGCGCCGTAGTTGGAATGATTCCCATCCCAGATCCTGTATCATTTCCGTAACGATGTCTTCCCTGTATCGCGACAATACAAAACGAGCTGCCCTTCTTTGGACTCTTTCGATGTCTTCCATCAAACCCACTTGATAAGGATCCCACACTGGGCAGCAGTACTCCAAAACTGGACCGACAAGCGTAGTGTATGCAGTTTCTTTTGTAGTTCTGTTGCATGTTTTAAGGGTTCTGCCAATAAAACGCAGTCTCTGGTTCGACTTTCCCACGACCTTATCTACGTGTTCTTTCCAATTTAAGTCTGAAGTAATAGTAATTCCTAGGTATTTTGTCGAGTTTACGGCCTTCACTTTTGATTGATTTATCTTGTAAAGAAAGTTTAACGGATTTCTTTTCGTACTCATGTGGACGACTTCACACTTCTCATTATTTAGAGCCAATTGCCAATTTTTACACCATACTGATATCTTATTCAGATCGTTCTGCAGTTGGGTTTGTTCATCAGATGATTTTACTATACGGTAAATGACGGCGAAATGGTGGCTTGGAGAATGCACGGGTTACGAAGGACACGGCAAGTTAGTGCGTACTCATTGACCACGCATTGCGTAATTTTTCCTGACGTTGCGGCTAAGATTATGAAAGAACAGACTTTTGTATTTGTTAATATTTAAGGTTTGTGATATATGCTTGACAGCTGTAGCTGACATATATTGTTAATGAATAAACCATCGATAATTTGGTATAAAAAGTTTAATTTAACCTTCTCATCTACTAGTAATAAGGACTTAAATACTAAGTGCGTACTCTATCCCGACTTTCGCGACTTCCCCTAACATGTTGTTTAACCCTCTAATGCGTCGCGTCCTCAAATGAGGACACTTAAATTTTGTCTTATTTCTGTCATCTTTTACATCTGAGGTGACCGTAAAAGCACAGGTATCTAATATGAGGCCTAATAATGAATGCTGGAACGTCTCCTAGACGACAGTGTTCGTCGTTGGGCTAACAAAGAAACGGAAAGCAGAGATTACAAGAAAGGTTAGAGGCAGGCCTTCACATGAAAGTACATTGTAGTCTGTACATCGAAAAACAAGAGAGCCTGTCATTCGGTACCCAATGATTTATGCTTTAATGGGCTATAACACTGGCTAGCCAAGTCAGGTGATCCCAATGCCAAGAGGTGCCACGATCGGGACTACAGACATAAAACGCGTTACATTTGAGAAAAGTGTAAACTTGCTGTGCGCTCTGAGTGCCTGAAACAATTTCATTGTACAAAAAATACAAAATAGTGAATACTGTTCATGTATTCTTTGATATTCTTAATAGATGTTATGTTTTTATGTTTGTTAAGCTTATGGGACTTAACTACGGGGTCATCAGTCCCTAAACTTACAAACTACTTACGAACTAGATGACATAAAAGTTTTCTGGGTATGGTACCGCGTCATTATGTAAGGCTATTACTTAAATAATCCAACGTTTACATAATGACGCGGTACCATACCCAGAAAACTTTTATGTCATCTGACTCTGGCCGCGGAAGCCTACGTAATTATACTTACGAACTAACTTACACTAAGGACGGCACAAATATCCATGCCCGAGGTGGGATTCGAACCCCCGACCGTAGTGGCCGTTCAGACCGTGACTGGAGCGCCTCAGTCCCCTCGGCCACCGCGGCCGGTCTTAATAGATGTTCCATGTAAAATGTAGCAGTTTTCGTACTCACTGTCCACTTTTGAGGTCACCTCCATTCTGGTCTATGAAACTATTTTTTTTTAGATAAATTATGATGAAATCAGTACAAGCTAGATCTTAAGTTACCAAATAATGTATCAGAAATTTTGGTCATTGTCGGGTTCATAATTCGTGCATGAGAGGGGTTAATTCAAGTTTCTCTTCCAGTAATTATGCTGGATTCTATGCTTAGGACTGTTTCATTCATTTGCTCAGAATAGAGGAGGATACCTAAGAATGAATCCTCTGTCAAAGGAGCGAGACTACACCAACACGGTGCATAGTTATTACGTTTTCCGACTGCCTTCCGCTTCCGACTGCGCAGGAGGAGACTCGGAGATAAATTGTGATGAAATCAGTACAAGCTAGGTCTTAAGTTACCAAATAATGTATCAGAAATTTTGCTCATTGTCGGGTTGATAATTCGTGCATGAGAGGGTTAATTCAATTCTCTCTTCCAGTAATTATGCCGAATTCTACGCTTAGGACTGTTTCATTCATTTGCTCGGAATAGAGGAGGACACCTAAGAATGAATCCTCTGCCAAAGGAACGAGACTACGCCAACACGGTGCATAGTTATTACGTTTTCCGACTGCCTTCCGCTTCCGACTGCGTAGGAAGAGACTCGGAGATAAATTACTTAAGTTACCAAATAATGTATCAGAAATTTTGTTCATTGTCGGGTTGATAATTCGCGCATGAGAGGGTTAATTCAATTCTCTCTTTCCAGTAATTATGCTGGATTCTATGCTTAGGACTGTTTCATTCATTTGCTCAGAATAGAGGAGGATACCTAAGAATGAATCCTCTGCCAAAGGAGCGAGACTACGCCAACACGGTGCATAGTTATTACGTTTTCCGACTGCCTTCCGCTTCCGACTGCGCAGGAAGAGACTCGGAGCTCATTCACGCCAAGGCAACCCGTTCGCTCCTCCTCCACCCCCTCCTCCACGACCCCTGCCACTGCTGCTCCCCGTCACGCCCTTCCTTTCCTCCGAACCTCTCTCCCGCTTCCTCCTCCCACGCCGCCTCCGCCATCGCCGCCACCGTCGCTGTGACTGTATCTCCATAATAAATGAGGCACGCCCGACAGGCGCTAATACGGGATTATTTAGCGTCGGCAGTCGCTGGCTGTTCGCCCTCGCTGGCGGCGCAGATGTGTTACTCGTCGCGTCCCGCTGACAGGGCGTGTTTTTGCAGCCAAGCGCGGTGAGGGATACGGAGTCTGTTGGCACATCAGATATCTCCCGCTGCCTAGTCACCCACCCCTCCTACCCCCAGTCTGCCCTACACCTCAAGGCCTTCTCGCGGCTTGCCCTTCGTGTCCGCCGAGGAGAACCGCCGCCTTTAGAACGCACCCAGTTTGCCGGAAGAGCGTGTGACGTAATCAAGTGATGGCACTAGGGCAGCGGCGCTAATGGCGGACCCGCCATGATGGAAGACCTCTTCACGAGCTGTTGAGTTGCCATCGCGTCCTCTAATACCTCTTCACCCCCTTCTTGCTCTCAGCGCCGCTATAAAAAGGTTATGGCACCATCTGGGACATGTAAACTTGTGACCATCAAAGATGCGTGCAACACACTGAGGGAAGCAAAATAGTGGAGTGTTCCTTGCAGCCTGTCGCGGTGGCCGAGGAGACTAAGGCGCTCCAGTCACGGTCTGCAGAGCCACTACGGTCGGGGGTTCAAATCCCCCCTCGGGCATGGATATTTGTGCCGTCCTAGTTTGTAAGTAGTTCATAAGTAGTTTGTAAGTTTAGGGACTGATGACCCCGTAGTTAAGTCCCATAGACTTTACAAACATTTGAACATTTTCTTCCTTGCAATGCGGATACAAGTTGCGTCGTGTCCTTTGTGTTCGCGGGTCAGTGAACCCCTAGAAAAAAAATCATTGTGGAAAAAAGAGCCGGCCTCGGTGGCCGAGGGGACTGAGGCGCTCCAGTCACGGTCTGCACGGCCACTACGGTCGGGGTTCGAATCCCCCCTCGGGCATGAATATTTGTGCCGTCCTAGTTCGTAAGTAGTTCATAAGTAGTTCGTAAGTTTAGGGACTGTTGACCCCGTAGTTAAGTCCCATAAGCTATACAAACATTTGACCATTTGAACATTTGGAAAAAAGAATTGAAAATTCTTGGTGATAGCAGTTATTAAATTAATGACCGCCTGTTTCCTGATATGATTTTACTCTTCATATTCACGGGATGTATGACATTAACTGCGAATGGGTAATTTTAAAATGTGTACTCATCCGGGACTCGAACCCAGTACCCCTGCTTTCTAGTCAGTTGCGCTGATCCCTACACCATTACGAACACAGGGATCAACACACTTGCACGGAATTACTCAAGTACGCCTTCCGTCAGCTACAAATGGCAGACCCGCCATGATGGAAGACCTCTTCACGAGCTGTTGAGTTGCCATCACGCCCTCTAATACGTCTTCACCCCCCTTCTTGCCCTCAGCGCCGCTATAAAAAAGGTTATGGCACCATCTGGGACATGTAAACTTTTGACCATCAAAGATGCGTGCAACACACTGAGGGAAGCAAAATAGTGGAATGTTCCTTGCAGTGCGGATACCAGTTGCGGCGCGTCCTATGTCTTCGCTGGTTCAGTAAACCCCCAGAAAAAAACTCATCGCAAAAAAGAAATTCAAATGTTTGTGCAGCTTATGGGACTCAACAACGGGGTCATCAGTCCCTAAATTTATAAACTACTTATGAACTACTTAAGAACTAGGACGGCACAAATATCCATTGCCGTGGGGGGATTCGAACCCCCGACCGTAGTGGCCATGCAAATCGTGACTGAAGCGCCTCAGTCCCCTCGACCACCGCGGACGGGCAAAAAAAGAAGTAAATAGATAAAAGAAGTAAATAGATAAAATAAAAAGTGTTTTTATTCTTTTTCCGTTCTTCTATCCGATCATTTTATATTCTCATTCAAAGTATTTTCATCGCATAAGGAACGTTTTACGTCGCGGAGACAGCATCTATACATGTCCATGTCGTAGCGCGGCCGCTTAACCCAGATGATCCTGTCTTCCTTCCAGAAGGATGGCTTTACGTTTTTTTTATACTAATAAGCATTGTTTAAGCACGTTATTCTATGTTAGTCATCTTCGAAGACAGGGATTCAGAAGCTACGTATGAATCAACTCATGATTTTGGGTGTGTAAGTACTTACACATCAATTTTATTTTTATTATTCAGATACATATGGATGGCTTTACAATTAAAATGACATATCTAACTTGTTATATCAGTGTTTTCATTTTTGTTTCGTCCGAGAAGGACGGCCTATTATGCAAAGGAACGATACCACTTGCGTCGCGTCCTATGTGTCAGTGAACCCCTAGAAAATAAATCATTGTGGAAAAAACAAATTGAAAATTCTCGGTGATAGCAGTTCATAAATTTATGACCGTCTGTTTCCTGATATCATTTTATTCTTCATATTCGCGCGATGTATGACATTAACTGCGAAAGGGTAATTTGAAAATGTGTACTCAGCCGGGACTCGAACCCAGTTCTCCTGCTTTCTAGTAAGTTGCGCATGACCCCTACACCACTACGAACACAGGGATCACCAGACTTGCACGGAATTACTCAAGTACGCCTCCCGTCAGCTACAAATTCTCAACCTTACCCTTGCCCACTAGAACTCAAACTCGTAGTTATTGTAAACTAAATCTCGTAAGAGTAATGGCCTAGGAGTGCCCCCGAACTGAATCATTGCCCGTCATCGGTATTTACGTAAGTTTCCGAAAGTGTCCGAAAGAACAGACGCCACACATGGATAACTGATTTTACTCTGTTCAAAGTTATTTTATAAAATACGGTACTTCTATTTGTGATGCAAGACGACAATTAGTGTCGGCCGCGGTAGCCGAGGGGACTGCGGCGCGCCAGTCACGGTCTGCACGGCCACTACGGTCGAGGGTTCTAATTCCCACTCGGGCATGAATATTTGTATCGTCCTTAGTATTAGCTACTTCATAAGTAGTTTGTAAGTTTAGGGATTGGTGACCCCGTAGTTCAGTCCCATACGCTCTACAAACATAAAAAGAAGTGATAAAATATAAAGTGTTATTAAACTATCATACTTCGTTTTGTTCTTCTGTCACATCATTTTATATACGCATTGAAAGTATTTTTATCGCAAAAGGAACGTTCTACAGCTCGTATACTTGTCGTAGCGCGGCCACTTAATATAAGCGGCTGTGGCCGCAGCGTACAATGCGCATGCACACCTGAGGCGCAAATTGTTCTCCCGAAGCAGGTAGGGGCGAGAGGAAACCCCGCTTTTAACATGGCGTTGGAGCTGGTAGAGGCACCAGCTCCTGGCTACTCGAGCTCTGGGTATTACACACCAATGGTTCCGCAGGTACTGCGCACCTCGCCTTGCGCATCGGCAAATCCTCTATTAACCTTCCGACAGGCGCGTGTATGTGTCAGATACGAGGCGACAAGTTTCGTATCCTTTTCTCGGAAAGTGGGAGAGACGGAAGTCCCCCTCTTTGTGTTAGCCTTCTCTTTTACGATACAAGTTTCATGTTTGTGTCTTTTTAAGGTTTATTATGAAGAGGTATCTGCAAAATAAGCGTGAACTCCTTGGCTGACTAGAAGGCGCGCCTATTTGAGGGTTAAGGCAACATCCTCCCTTCACATTTGTTTTTAGCGCATTGAAGATTCATGGAAAAATACGCCATATTTGGTAAAATATCTTATAACTACAAATTAAAGACGTATCAATTGTAAAAGCATTGAGAAGATCCGATCATGAATAATAATGAAGTCACTACTTTCCACGTAGCAATAATAGCCCTACGGTTAGCGGTATTGCGGTGCGCCGTAGGAGGTATTGGGTTCGGGACCGAGTGCAAGCAGTTTTGTTTAACTAAATCTTCGTTTGAACAGATACAGCAACAACAATGACATGTATTGTTATTTTCCACATATCTTAGGACGCTTTAGCAAATGTGTCGCGATTTTGAGGGTAATGCTATTCGTTGTATCAAATATTAAACTGTTAGGAAAGATACGGGGGTGAGCAGCCTTTGCGCGTGTGTAATGTTAGGAGGGGGTTCTGCGTATAGTGTCATGTGACCCAAAGGTAGCTTGTCCCTTCATGGTAACAGTTTAATTTTGTTACACTAATCAGTGTAATCAGTTACTTACCGTGTTTTAGTATTCATGTGCATATTCATATGTTCTTGGTATTTATTATCAAAGAAAAATGAACAACGTTCAGTATCTATGAGGAACAAATTACTTAGCTTTAAGTTTGGAACAAAATTGAGAAAAAAAGAAGCTTCGTAGGCCGACGCTTCTGCTCGAGTTGAAGCAAGTGCAAAGAAGACGAGGTAAAACATTCCGTAGATCTTTTAAGGAAAATATATCTAAATAGGGGGGGGGGACAAACCGGGGAGCTTACCCCCGCCCCCCCCCCCCCCCCTACGCCACTAGCAGAGGTGCTCAAAGCAGAGTGGGTACGGGGGTGCGGGCCGCAGCGGAGCAGCCGAGCGCATTGAGGCGCTTTGCTACGATGCGTGAGGCCGTTCCCCGTCGGAGATTCGAATCCCTCCCCCCCCCCCCTCGGGCATGGATGATTGTGCCGTCTTTGGTATGAGGTAGTTTATTGGTAGTTTGTAAGTTTAGGGACTGACGACCCCGTAGTTAAGTCCCATAAGCTCTACAAACATTTGTACATTCGTGACGATTAAGGGGAAATGGGTATTTTGCTTTCACGAATGCTTGTTTGATAGTACCCTCATTAGCAGAACCATTCTGGAAGGATAACTGCAATCTTTCAGACAGTAATTGGGGCCGTACTGACGAAAGCTACCACCAGGACGTTCATGATCCAACCTGGCTTCAGCCAGACAGAAACGGAATTAAAATACATGATTTAATACTGGATCCCACAAATAATTTGCACTTCCTGTGGGGCAGACGGCACCTCGTGCAATATCCAATAGAGTCAGATTATTATCAGTACGTTCTGGACCTAGTAACACATCACATTGGCAGTGAAAATGGTGATACTACAATCTGGATTTTTGGGGATGATATCTGTGAAATGTGAAACACAATGGCGGAAAATAATACTGCCTATTAAAAAACTGATTTGTGTGGTGCAATGGCCGCAAACATTACTAGCAATCCATATTCTTTTCATAATCATTATTGTCAAAAGTATGTGAAGCAATTACAAAAAGCGTGGATGGCAAATATGCAATATCAGGAAGTCAAGGTACAGTACGTTTACTACATTACTAGCCCACTAGTCTGTTATAAATCTGTTATATGCCAGAAGGGTATAATACTGCTACACATAAAAGCTGTTGTGTTTCCTAAGCACATCACGCTCCACATTCTCCAGAGATGATTGCAGAAGTTACTATTATAAAACTGTAACACCGTGTTCGTCAACAGTACCGCCCTTGCCTCGCTAAGAGGTACTTACTTCAGCTCTTCCGTGCTATCTGTGGTTTGTTACTGGTCATAGCAAGATAGGTGCTGTTGCCGTCTGAAACTATGTGTTCTTACTGTCATCATTATTACGATTGAGTGATTATCCTGCAATAGTAGGTGATGGCATTTATCATCGACATCATAGTACAATTTTGGCTTAATTTTTTATGACTCTACAATGTACAGTGACTCATATATAAAATGAGCTGTAGAGAACGTAGCCCTCTGTATTACGAATCCACTTTTTACTTCTTTGAAACTTTCCATTTCAGATAAAAAAATCTGCCCTAGACGAGAGATGAAATCACGCATTAAGATTTCCATGAAAAAATAACTGTACTGCCATTTTACTCTGGCTTAATTAGCTCTTATGTTTCTCTAAGCACGAAGAAAGAATGTGCAAGTCTGAAAGCATTGCACATTTCCCATAGTGGCCACCTTTGGATATAAAATGATGCCACAAAAAACTAAACGTACCTCGACGTCTCTTAGACTGTAACGGCGTTGTCGGACTACTGCACAAAGCGAAATGAATGCGTGGGAAAACAATGCCAACGTTCCGCTGATGTTCGAACTTCAATGAAAGAGGGATGACAGTTCATTTTATCTGCATGCCTTGTGTGTTTAATTCGTGTTCTTCTGACGTTTTGAATTAATTAAAATTACGCGATTTCCATAGGAACCTGAATGCCCTTTGATGTGTTTGCGTTCACGTTTTAAGAGATACCGACAAAACCGCCGTAGGTCGGATTAACAGGAGGCGGGTGTGGCGAAAGCGTTAATATTTCAGCTGTCTTTTCCACGTCTACCTCTCCCTGTTTCTGTGTCTGAACAGAGTCTCTGTTATCGTGTAGCTTTGTCGTACCACGGTGCTTTGTTTAGAGACACATTAAACCTTTAATAAGGTATTGCATTTACTGTTGTCGTACGTGTGTTTCTAAGCCATATAATAACGTTCTAGTTCGTAGTTCAAATGTTCAAATGTTTGTAAAGTCTATGGGACTTAACTACGGGGTCATCAGTCCCTAAACTTACAAACTACTTATGAACTAACTAAGACTAAGGACGGCACAAATATCCATGCCCGAGGAGGGATTCGAACCCCCGACCGTAGTGGCCGTGCAGACCGTGAGTGTAGCGCCTCAGTCTCCTCAGCCACCGCGGCCGGCAGTTCGTAGTTCTAAAGATAAATGAGAGGACCTAATGCGTACGTGGAACTAGACAATTACTTGACTGCTGTCTTAATATGTCATTTAGAATAAGAGCCCATGACATCTTCAATAATGAGCTGTTTACAGAATCTGTGTGACACACATATCGTATGTTGCTCCTGCTAGTACTTTGTTCTCTTCATAGTAGAAAACACCAGATGTTCACAGTACAGCACATGCAAAGGGACACACTAAAACTACCTTAATGCAGATAATCACACATGCATGTTCCGTTACAAAAATATATTAAAAGTTAAAGTGTTCGATGCATATGTTTCTATCTAAATGAAAAGGTGCTGGTTGTTTGTAAGGGAATGTGCGGAAAGATGGGAAGCTGTCATTAACCCCTTAAGAAAAGGAGACGAAATAAACAGATCATAATAATTTTGATTATAACTTGTTTATTTAAGTATTTGATTAGAATAACATGCAAAACTTGTTAGATTTAGTTATATATATCTCGATTTGAAAAATAAACTAAAAATTCCCCGTCTTGTCCCATATCCCTTTCATTCTCAGTGTTGTTCCTGGACAACAACGTATTAAAATTTGATTTTTACCATAATGTATGCAGTAATCCTTAAAGCTGAATTTCATTTGATGAACAATATGCTTCCAGTGCGACATTTTGTCGCTTGGTATGATGTGTAGACACTTCTGAGGCGTTAATCTGTCCATCTTGGAGGTTGTGCTGCATTGCGTCTGTACGTGACTGAGAATGTGAGAATGTGATCGTGAGTGTGGTTCCTTTTATTTTATTCCACCAGTGAATTGTTTTTGAAGCTGTGGCAAAGATTGTGCTAGTATTTTTGTTCTGGTAGTGTTAAGTATGGACAAAACAACGTCCAATTAACAAAATATCTCGATACAAGCTTCTGTGTAGTGCATGAAATACGTGCATAAAAAAATAAATAGTTCGACGAAATATTTTAACACACATTTTTTGATTTTACTGCACTGTATTAATACAGAACGCCCTGAATATTAATTCTTACAATGCTGATTTTATAATGTGGGACAGAAAGGAATATGTGTGGATAAGACAGGGAACTACCGTAAATTCATCTCTAAAGCTTAAATAAAGATTGGAATATAGGATAAGGTTTCAAAACACGGTTTTGTGAATTGTAAAATTCAGTCCTTTTTTTAATTTAGGCCTATTACTTTCACATAGCACACAAGTATGAATACCCTTGTCATCATCAGTCGTGGGCTCAGCGTTATCATATAGTATACCGTATCGAGCCTCCTTCAGAGAAGTCGTAGCACTGTAGTCTTATTCACTGCCATTAGATCTCAACTTATGGTCGCTTAAGCATGAAAGATTGCTAAAGTAGTCACTAACACTCATAACTTTTTCTTTATCACTAAGTTGTTTTTTGGTATCTCAGATTATTAAACTTATTTGAGCAAAGTTTTCGTTTAGATGCAAAAATTGTGGGGGATTCTTTTATGTTAATTTATTTAGACAGTTCACTTTTATAAGCAGTTCCAGTTTAAACAACAGTTTATCCACGTATGTTAGATTCTTTTATTTTATTTTTCAATAAAGAATACCATTCTTAAAATTGGAAGAACCAGCTTTGGCCGTATTGAAATCTTTAATTTTTATATACAATACAGATCGATTTCGGTCAGTGTCTGACCATCCTCAGTGCTAGAATCCAAGCCCTGTGGGCCCACAAAAACTTGCACTTTGCATATTAACATCGAGTTGATGTTAATATGTAATATGCAAGTTTTTGTGGGCCCACAGGGCTTGGATTCTAGCACTGAGGATGGTCAGACACTGACCGGAACCGATCTGCATTGTATATATAAAAGATTTTAATGCGGCCAAACCTGGTTTTTTTTCAATTTTAATATTGTCGCTCTGCGCCAGATTCCGAATGGAATCGCCTACATGAATACCATTCTATTTAAAACTGCATTTTACATGTAACGTACTTGTTCAAAACCAGCAGCGAAGACACATATGATAGAATAAGTACGTAGTGGGTGGGTGCTTAGGGTTTAACGTCCCTTCGACAGCTTGGCCATTAGAGACGGAGCTAACGCTCGGAGTTTTTGGGTTAGGATGAGGAAGGAAATCGGCCGTGCCCTTTGAAAGGAACCGTCCCGGCATATGCCTGGAGTGATTTAGGGAAATCGCGGAAAACCTAAATCTGGACGGCCGGAGGTGGATTTGAACCACCATCCTCCCGAATGCGAGTCCAGTGCGTTACCACTGCGCCACTTCGCTCGGTAAGTACGTAGTGATTGGACAAATTCTAGGGGCACCGGAAACTCCTCATCTTGCCCCCAAATATTCTGTCAGGTTAAGCCTACACCAAAAGTATTATCTGAAAACTTAATAATGACAGCCGTTTGTTTTATATATATGTGTGTGTGTGTATCTGGGCAAACGTTCACTAAAAACACGTTTTAGTACCTAGGAAATAGTAAAATTCGTTGACACTTGCAGGGTCGGCACTGTGTTAAACACAGATTAGGGATGGGTTAATATTTACAGGATGGCCGGATGCTCTTCCTGCCGCCACACTATTTTATATGAAAAGATTAACGTTCTGTTCCAGAACGTGTACGAGATTCAGCAATTGTCACAAGAAGAAAGACTCCAATTCGTTGAACACTGCCATAAAAGGATTAGTATCGCCCGCGCGCACAGTGAAGGAAAGAAGCTCCAGAGACAGAGACAACGAAAAGAACCTACTTCGCAAGAAATCCGGGCGGGGAAAAAAAAATTCCGCAAACATATAACATAGTTTTAAAATTTTAATTACCCCCCGGCGTGCTTGAGAAGCGACATAAATTAAGAAGCAAAACTAATTAACTCTGGGGGTGGGCGGGGCGTCTTATCTGCAGCTCAACAGTTGCACATCTTAGCATTAATTAGGCCCTGCCTGTGCGGCCTGCGCAGCCACTGTGCGCTGCCGCGTGGCACAGCTCGCGCGCGCTGGACGGAAGGCCCGCGCCTGTCAATGATTTAAATTACATTCCTGGCCGTTATCTGCGGCGCGCAGCCCTACCTCAGCTCGGCTCACCTACCCCCGCCTCTCACCCCGTCGTCTGGCGGCCTCCCCGCCTTTTCCTTCCTTCAACCCTCGACACCGCCCGCTCGATGGCGTCACACGGAATTAAAGCCCAACCCCCAGGAATGGTGGCAGCGGCTCCCGCGGCTTATTAAAAGGATCCCGTCATCCCCCACTACCCCTCCACCCACACCCAAACCCTCCAACCTTCAACAGCCCTCCTCTACCACCCGTCGCCCCACACTCTCCGTCCTTCTCTTCCTTCCACCCGTTCGAACGGATCGGCAGCAATCCCTCCGAATTCCGACGGGCTCGATTCCACGGCGGAGAGCCCGCCGGGTGGGAAGAAATACCTGGGCTGACGGCGGCTGATGCGTTCACTTGCCTCTTCGGGGAAGACGAGACCGCACCGCGGCCGATGGCCGTGAGGCAGGAATGGCGAAGCAAGACGGGCGGGATGCCCATCGCATCGCGTCGCTCACTGAACGTTCCGTACCACAAGACTGCAAAGTTAAATAGGTCACTAAAGTATTCGAGAAAGGCAATAGAAGTAATCCACTATATCGCAGGCCTGTATCATTGACATCGGCTTGCTGCAGGCTTTCAAATCCTATCTATTTGGCTCTTTTCCCGCACATGCAGAGTCGGCACACGCGGATTTGACATGGGTCAATATTTACAGGGTGGCGGGATGCCCTTTCTGCCGCCACCCCTCCCCCCCCCCCCAAGAGGAAAGGCATACCCCAAATGTATGCGTATACACTTACGTACACTTATAACTGTAAAGTGTTACGAAATGGTTTTGAATCGTGTAACTGACGTGGGTCTTGGGGACCAAAGCGCTATTCACCTAGGGGGATATGGGAAAACCGCCTAAAAACTGCATATAGGCTGGCCTGGCACTCCTACCCCTTTCGTTAATCCGCCGGGCTGGAACCGGGGTCGGTATGCCTTCCCGTCTCAGAACGCGGTGCGTTAGACCACACTGCTAACCGAGTGGGTATTTTAAAAAATATACTTTCCGCAAATATTATGAACTACTTCGAAGAGGACGCCCTATTGACCAACAGTCAAGCCGATTCAGAAAGCATCGTTATTGTGAAAGACAGATCTTTACCGACATGATGTGAGCAGTGCTATCAACAAGGGATGTAAGATATATTCCGTGTTTCTAGATTCCCGAAAGGCTTTTGACGCTGTACCTCACAAGCACCTTCTAATCAAATTTCATGCTTATGGAAAATCGGCACAATTGTGCGACTGGATTGGTGATTTCCAGTCAGAAGGGGCACAGTACGTTGTAACTGACGGTAAGTCGTCGAGTAGAATTTCTGGCGTTCCCCAGGAAAGGGTTATATGGCCCTACTGGTCGCTATTTTTTATAAAGGGTTTAGGAGATAATCTGAGTAGCTGTCTTAGACTGTTCACGGATGTTGCTGTCATTTATCGGTTAGTAAAGTCATCAATCCCAGGGCTGAGCGGCCGAGAGCATTGAGCCAACACCACATAGGGACAAGGCTACGTCACACTGACCAGGCCGCGGCCGCCATCGAAATGGCTGCCCGCTGGGGCACGCCCACTGCCTCCTAGCGGCCAGCCAGTAAGCTGGCGGCCGCGGCTTGGTCAGTGTGACGTATCACGGCCCGTTGTAAGGCCTTGTCTCTAGGTCATGATGATTGAGCCGCTGTGATCCGACGTGCGAGGCCGTTCCCCGTCGGGGGTTTGAATCCCCCTCCGGCATGGAGGTTTGTGCTATCTTTAGTATAAGGTAGTTTATAAGAATTTTGTAAGTTTAGGGACTGATGCCAGGCAGTTAGGTCCCATAAGCTTAACAAACACTTGAATATTTGAAAGTCATCAATATAACCGCAAAAAGAAATCCGTTGAATATCGTTTACACGATAAACCGGACAAATCTACGAGCCGTCAGTTTAACTAAATACCTATGAATGACAATTGCGTTTAATTCGCAAACAGAAAATGTAACAGTTCTACTCAGAAATCTGCCAACACTACACTTGTGCGTCCAATTTTGAAGTATTTCTGTGCATTTTCGGAATCCATACCAAGTGGGACTGACGGAGAAAGTTCAGCGAAGGATAGCTCGCGTCGTAATATCACGATATATGGCAGAGAGTGTAGCGGAAATTGTGCACGTATTGGGGTGGAAATGATTAAGAGAAAGGCCTTATTCGTTTTAAAGAGATTTATTTGAGAAATTTATTTCACCAATTTCCTCTTCCGAATAATATATTGTTGGCACCCACCTACTTAGGGGGAAAGTTCAAATGTTTGTTAAGCTTATGGGACTTAACTGCGGCCGGCCGCGGTGGCCGAGCGGGGAGCGGCGCGCCAGTCACGTTCTGCACGGCCACTACCATCGTAGTTAAGTCCCATAAGCTGTACATCATTTGAACTCATCTGCGGGTTGATCAGTCCGTAAACTTACAAAATACTTCTAACATACTAAAGACAGCACAAAAATTCTTACCGGAAAGGGAAAGGGCTCGCGCATCGGAGCATTTCGCCTCAATGCACTTGGCAACTCCGCCGCGGCACTTAGGGAGAAAGGATCATCAAAATAAAATACATCAGATCGTAAAGGGAAAGTTGTAGGTGTCCCTTTTTACCGCGAGGTATTAGAGGTTTGAACTGTACAGAAATATCATAGAAGCGGTTTCATGAACCCTGTGTCATGCGCTTCAATGTGACATTCAGTATCTATGTAGATGTAGATGTGGGGCAGAAGATCTGTTATTAAGATATCTATTATAACCTTCTAAGTAACTAGTAAACGGGACATCAAATAATTCTACATAACTGTACTTCGACATCAATGACTTTTTGCTGCAATAAATCTTTGGAGGACATGTCGTCGCTCTCAGCATGGTCATAGTGGGCCGGTTTTTTTTTTTTTTTTGTATTTAGAGTTGTGCATAGCCTCGTTATACAAACAGCGACGTTACGATACAGACAGAAGTAAACATGGCGACCGCGACAGGACTAGGAGAGCGCAAGAAAAGCACCTGTTTTGTTGAATTCGGAAAGGCAGCTGTCGCGAGTCGCGGTAATCCCGATCCGTAAATCATGCCTTGTTATCGGCGGCCGTGTGGCAGCCTCGGCGGCTGATGGGCTGGGGCGAACGCCCTTCAGCGGCCCTGCGTCAACAAGTTGACGGATTACCTCCTCCAGGCGTCGCCAGAATGGAAATAATTCCGCCGCTAATGACGTCAGAGCGACACGGCGTAACGAGCGGCAGGCCTCGCGGCGAGGCGAACTGGACGGGCGGCGACGGGGGCAGAAAGGCTGCTGGGCCCTTGACAAATGAACGCCGCGGTCCTCCGCGGCTGTTTGTCTCTTCTGCCGGAATAGGCGGCCGCGGCGACTGCACGCCGCCTTCAACTGTCGATTGCCACCGGCGAGGCGGCTGAATGCAAAACACCGCTACATCGTGCTTCAAGGTTTGCATCTCTTTACTTAGAGATAGGAAACAAAACTTGGCCTTAGGCATTCTTAAACACAGATCAAACAACGTTTTGCACACGATGTGAAGAACTTGGTCTTTTTAACTGTTATAAAATGTAAGCAAACTTGCCTGTAGCCTCACTAATCGAAAGTACACGCAATTCATTGAAGGCAGGTGAGAGCGTGCCACCTGCACTTTCAATACAAACACAGAATAGGAACTGCGTAGGGCATTTGTAGACGTCGTACGGATAATCCGATGACAAGAAGATGTAGAGCAGGCAGGTGGCACGCTTTCACCTGCACTTTCATTACAAACACAGAATAGGAGCTGCTTCGGGCATTTGTAGACGTCGTACGGATTTTCCGATGACAAGAAGATGTAGAGCAGGCATGGCCAAACGCCCCAAGGTCGCGGGCGCCATTGCCGCGTCCCTGCACTGAGCACTGTTTTTGTTTTTCAAGAAAGATATGTTCATTAATGTTCTAATGTTTGTAAACCTTAAGGGACTTAACTGCGGGGTCATCAGTCACTAAACTTACAAACTACTTATGAACTAGCTTATACTAAAGACGACACAAACATCCATGCACGAGTGGGGATTCGAACCCCCGACAGGGAACGACCTCGCTCATCGTAGCAAATCGCCTCAATGCCCTTCAAGAAGTGCGCTAACATCTTTTCAGAGAAACTGTGAGAAAATGCACCTAAAACCGATATTTTTGTTACATTTTTATTTGTGTTTAAACAAAAAAAATTACTTGGAAGAATGAGACTCCATAGCCCTTACATAAAATTAATTTTAAAATAGCATATTTATGATACTAGTTAATTTAAGAAACATAAATCTTTCAGAAGAAGCCTACTCAAATGTTCAAATGTTTGTAGAGCTTATGGAACTTAACTACGGGGTCATCAGTCCCTAAACTTTTATGAACTAGCTAACATTAAGGACGGCACAAATATCCATGCCCGAGGGGGAATTCGAACCCCCGACCGTAGTGGCCGTGCAGACCGTGATCACAAAATTACTAAGTGTTTGATATTTTTTAAAGCTTCGCGTATTGGTTCTCCATGCAAACACTCATTGTTACCTAAACAGTCATTAATGTCACACGATCATCATCATCACCTAAACAGTAAATGGTTTGCAAATTTTACTGCTCTTCAAATGTTCAAATGTTTGTACAGCTTATGGGACTTAACTACGGGGTCATCAGTCCCTAAACTTACAAACTACTTATCAACTACCTTATTCTAAAGACGGCACAAATATCCATGCCCGACGGGGGATTCGAACCCTCGACCATAGAGGCCGTGCAGACCGTAGCTGGAGCGCGTCAGTCTCCTCGGCCACCGCGGCCGGCTTCACTGTTCTTCGACCACATTACAGAGCTGCGCTTTCTCTGTAACTTCGTTCCGTGACAGTAATTGAAGAAAGCGAACGGAAAGCTTGCAATTCTACATTTAACCTTTAAGAAATCTTTCACGCAGGTGGTCCGTACAAGCGTACCATCATTTCATCAACGCACTAATTCCCAAATGGAGGACAAAGTAATAGCTCTTTCCCGTGTAGAGAAGCAACTGAGAGACCTGAATCCAAGTTCGGTTTCACAAGGAGTATTCTGCGGCATCGGCCCCATACTTAGCTTGCATTTATCGCGAATCTTTAATTCAGCGCAAAGTTGTTAGTGATTGGAAAATAGCGCAGGTTACAGCCGTTTGGCTACAGAAGAATGCTGAAGATTAGGTGGGTGGATCGCGTAACTAATGAGGAGGTACTGAACAGAATTGGGGAGAAAAGGAATTTCTGGCATACGTTGACAAAAAGAAGGGATAGATTGGTAGGACACATTCTTAGACATCAAGGAATTGTGAATTTAGCGTTGGCGGGAAGTGTGTGGGGAAAAAATCGCAGGGGAAGACCAAGAGATGGATACAGTAAGCAGATTCAGACAGATGTAGGTTTTCGTTCTTATGTGAAGATGAAGAGGCTTGCTCAGGATAGGATATTGTGGAGAGCTGCATCAAACCAGTCTCCGGACTGAAGACCACAACAACAACAACACACAGCCGTTTATAAGTGAGGTAAAAGAACTGACCCTCATGTGTTTGCTGATGATGTTGTGGTGTATGGGAGTGTGTCGTTTTTAATTGACTGTAACAGCATACAGGATGACTAGGACAAAATTTCTAGTTGGTGAGAAGAATGGCAGATAACTCAAAATGTAGAAAAATGTAAGGTGATGCACATGAGTAGGAAAACCAATCCCACAATGTTCGAATACAGCATTATTAGTGAGCTTCTTGATGCGGTCGCGTCGATAAAATATCTAGGCGTCACATTGCAGAGTGATATGAAATGGAACGAACATGTAAGGACAGTTGTGCGGAAGGCGTACAGCCGAATTCGCTTCATAGGAAGAATTTTGGGAAGATGTACTACATCTGTAAAGGAGACCGCGTATAAAACGATTGTACGGCAACATCTTGACTATTGCTCAAGTGTTTACGACCCACAGCAGATCAGCTTAAAGGAAGATATGGTAGCAGTTCAGAGGCGATCAGTTATGTTCGTTATTGGTACATTCGAACAATGCCCGAGTGTCACGGAAATGCTCCGGGAACTCGAGGGAATCGCTGGTGGAAAGACGACGTTCTTTTCGTGAATATGTGTTGAGGAAATTTAGAGGGTCGGAATTTGAAGCTGACTGTAGAACCATCTTTCTGTCGTCTACTTACATTTCGCCTGCAAGGTATCCTAAATATTTAATGTTTAAAGTTTAATGAAAATTAACCAATACAGCTTACTATGTACGTACCAAACTGAACTTATAAAACCGAACAAGGTGGTGACATCGACCACTGAGGTAAGTCTTGAAAATAAAAAATTAATATGCGCAACGGACACGCACGGGAATTAGGGGAAACACAAATACTAAATATTATGGCCCTATTGTAAGTACACCCGAAGGAAATACTGAATGAGAAATCCATCTGATAAATTTATATAATGGAAAGGGAGACAATCTGACTACGTCACAGAAAATGAAATTTTACTTACCTCGTATTCTCATTACAAAACTGGAAACCGGAAACAGCAGGTAGCTCTCAGCATGCAGGATCATTAATCTTATCAATTGTATAAATATATATGCAAATGTCTGATAGGTAATATTAAAGTGCGAACAAAGAAGGGGAAAGTAGCTACAAAAAAATTGAAAACGCGAAAAGAAAAATTTAAATTATAAATCGTGTATTCTAAAAGTTTAAAGCAGAAAAACATTACAGGAACCTTTAAAAAATCATGTATTGCAATAATGTTGTGCCTTAAGACATACCTGAAGATTCAGTTAATAATGTATATTATTCCAGTTACGAATCTATATGCACATACACATGTTATATCACCTGCAAGTTCATAGTACAGGTCACATCACAATATATCTCTCCATTACAATTCATTATCCAGCTATTACATAAGGACTGCATCCACCACCCGACTCTCGTCACTGCTGCTAACCAACCCTGGCACTTTACAACTACTAATTGACTCTAGCACGTTACCGCCACAGCCTCTCGCAGTCGAAGTGCTCACTCTCAAGGCGATCGTTAGTTTCAAAGATTACTGTGCCACTTACAATGTATATCTATGGCCAGCTCACAACATCAACTACATTGAATATGTTTACTTTAAAATACGTAATAAATTGAGCACAGTGTAGAATGACTAACAGCACAAATAATCAGACGTGATATAAATTTATAAGTACTGTGTGGACACTATCGTGGCTTAAATATTATAGAAAATTAATTATGTCCGGACCATAGGGACCTTACTCGCATAAAGATCAGAAAGAGAAATTAGGGCTCATACAGAGGTTATAGACATTACTTTTCTCCCTCGATCTATTTGGGAGTAGGAAAGATAATGTCCAGCAGTGGTAGAGTGTACCCTCCGCCACGCACTTACGGTGGATTACGGAGTATATAAAGTGGAGTCTCGATTATCCGACCTAAACCTGCCGCGGCAAGGTCGGATAAGCGGGAATGTCGGATAACACGGAAAATGACCCGAAAAAAGTAAACGTTTAAAAATGCATTCAAACGTAGAAAACTTATTAAATACGTGAACAGGAACTGGATATCACGTTCAAATACCTTATACAGCACTCAAAGAAATCTAATAATATATTGTGTTACACAAAAATTTAAATGAAATAGGCCAAACGAGTTAAAAATTTAATACAATACAAATCAAATTAGATTGAATAGACATTTAATTAACTCCAGCAGTCCGCTGTTGTGTTTGTAAAAGCCTTCATTGAACCACAAAAATATATTTGTATCTGTGTAAAGAAGTTAGTAAGTGTATTTTTTGCCTGCAGTTTGCATTTTTTTCGTAGCTAAATCACGTAGTCTCTTAAGAAGTAAAACCTTGGTAGACAAGGTGCTGTACATATTTTAAAGCAGTTTCTATTTATGTCCTTTGTTGTGAGAAATCTTGGGCTCACTTCCCTCCACTACATCCGCTTCACAGTTTTCTTCTTTCCGTTTACCATCTTGACTGTACTTTCATCTGTCAGTTATAATTCTTCGTCTTCGACAAGCCATTCATGTACGTTATCTTCTGTAAGATTTTGAAATGTGGTATTACAGACGAATGATGAAACTTAGATGGGTAGATCACGTAATGAGGAGGTGCTTGACCGAATTGGGGAGAAAACGAGTTTCTGGCATATCCTGACTAAGAGAAGAGATATATTGGTGGGACACATTCTGAGATATCAAGAAATTGTCAACTTAGCTTTAGAAAGAAGTGTGTGGGGTAAAAATCGTAGAGGGAGACCAAGGGACGAGTACAGTAAGCAGATTCAAAAGGATGTAGGTTGACGAACTTATTCCCAGATGAAGAGACTTTTACGGGACAGGTAGCGTGGAGAGCTGCACCAAACCAGTCCGCAGACTGAAGACTATCTTCTGTAGCGCCAGCACATCCCAGAACTTTTCGTAACAATGAAAGCAGGGTAGTATTTTCGGGTTCGGTCTGCTGATGTAGATATTCATCACAAGGAGAATTTTATTGATTTTCCTGTAGAAAAATTTTCCAGGATTTTGTAATTGTATTTTCTGTAAAAGTCTCCCAAGATTGGGCCACGTCATAAGCTATGTCTTTCAAATTATTACGGCGCAACTTCTTTATCCTGTCTATTCCCTAGTCCATGGCATTAATTACAGAGGAAAGCAAGTTTCTGCGGTAGTTTCTCTTCAGTGTCTCTAATATCCTTTGGTCCAAAGACTGACATAACGATGTGGAAATTGTAGGCAAAAACATGGCCTTTATGTCTCGATCGTGAAGTTCATCCTCATTACTTTGACAAAATGGCACTGTCTAGAAGCAACTGTGCTTTGGGGAGCAAGTTGTTGGCTTTAAAAAACTTTTTAGTTTGTGGCACGAACTATTTACAAAAGCATTCTTTAAAAATGTCTGAGTTCATCCTAGCATTTTAAATATAAATTAAGAAACCCTGATACGGTTTTTCGTCTCAAATATGTCCATGACGTTGAAGATGGAGGTGAAGCAATGAATTAAAACTTGTGATGCGTACGGGAATCGAACTAAGACCTTCACGCTTACTTGGCACATGTCTTACCGTTAGACCACCGCACCACTAACGATTAAGACTCGAAATGGTCTAAGTTTGATTTGCCTCCACGTCACAAACTTTAATTCGGCTTCCTTGTTCCATAGATAATTGCCACTACTGCCAAGGCTCTCCATGCAGCGGAATAGCACCCCGGCAATGGACATAGTGGAGCACTCCTGCTAAGATGATATAAATATCAGTTTAAATATAAATTAAAATGTTAAAATGTTTGTAAATCCATCGGACCTAACTGCGTTGTCATCAGTCCGTAGCTTACAAACTACTTAAACCTAAGTAAACTAACCTAAGGCCAACACACACACCCATGCCCCAGGTAGGACACGAACCTTCACGGCGAGCAACCGCGCGCTCCGCAGCGAGACGCTTTAGACCGCTCGGCTACTCCAAAATATACATTTAAAAAATATGTAAATTGAAAAACCCTGAGACGATTTCTTGTCTCAGATATGCCCATGACATTGAAGATGAAGTAATGAATTAAAGTTTGTGACGTAGAGGGAAGTCATACTTATTCTGAGGCGCCTTAATCGATAGTGGTGCGGTGGTCTAACGATACCGGGTGCCGTGGCTCAGCGCGTCCTCTTAAAAAAAAAAAAAGCTGAGCCAAGAACTCTTCGAACATCAACGAACAAATACGAACAGCGTCCGCAATGAACAGAAGTACCCCAAAAAAAGAAAAAAAAAACCGGTAAGACGTGTGCCTAGTAACCATGGAAGTCCGGGTTCGATTCCCGGACGCATCACAAATTTTAATTAATTGCTTCATCTTCATCCTGGCATTGTTTTGCACACAGTTACGGCGCGTTGAAAGGGTCTGATAACACGGAAAGTCGGATGACCGAAAATCGGATAATCAAGATTCTACTGTATCTAGATGTAGGACGAATAATTTGCCTACGTCAAGGGAGTGTAAAGCTCGCTTTGACGGTAGACGAGCACAGTGCATAGACGGGGCAATTTCAGAGGCGTTCTAACACAAGGGAGGGAAACGAAAGGACATCGGTGTGTGGCAGATAGGTCGGATAGTGCTCCGACTGTGGAATGGAGGTCTTAGGCTCCGGTCTTCTGGAAGGCCTTTGCCACTAATTAAAACGCAGCAGGCGGAAGCGCAGTGCGCTAAAGGAATGGCAGCGGCGCTGCAGTGGCGGAGCAGTCGGCTGCCCGCTAGACCTGGCTCGCCAGGAACGCGGCCCGTGCTTATTGCATAGCGGCGGAGAGCTCGCTAGCAATTCATAGAGACGCTCCATTAGCCGAGTTAGCCGGCGGGGCCGTGCGCGCGCGCGGCCGGCGCTCCTAGCGGATTACTCGATTACCGACAGAGGTCCTCGACCGGGCGTATGTCGTTCAACAATCAGAGGGCAGTTATCGAAACCCCCCCATATGCCGAATTTAGTGCGGTTAGGGGAAGTGCAGGGATTCGTAAACAACGACAGATCGACGTGGCCATTAGATCGAACGTCCATTCTCAGGTAGCACCCAATTAGGTAATTACTAGCCCGTTAATTCGTACTAACACAGATCGTGATTTACCTTTTCTTACCTCTGTCCCTTTATGCTGCGAAGCTATGCGCCAGCCTATGCCGTGTTATCAGTCAGGTGTTTAAAAATGTATAGGGTGAATCAGATAACACTTGCACGGCAAATATTGCGAAAACGGAAAGTGCGATTGATGTGCGGTTTCCAAAGAATGGATTGGTAGTCAGGGGCTCGTATTTTGGTCGTATTGCACCAAATTAGACAATTACTAGCCCGTTCATTCTTACTAACACAGATCGTAATATACCTTTTCTTACCTCTGTCCCTTCATGCAGTGAAGCTATGCGTCAGTCTATACCGTTTTATTAGTCTGGTAGACACGAATGTTCAGGATAAAACACCTAACAATTGCACCGAAAGTATTGCGGAAACGGAAAGTGCTATTTATGTGCGGTTTTCACAGAAAGGATTGGTAGTCAGGAGCTCGTATGTTTAACCAAGAAATATATTGTAATAACACGTAGAAAGTGTACTTTTTATACAAACATACAGTTTTTTTAATGGGACGATGGTTGTTTCTATCATGAACTGGAATTATTGACACCAGCTGTGTACAAAGAATTTTGAATGACATTTTTATCAATTTTAGTTTGGCAGCTGCAACCATTCAAAGTTGCGGGGGCGGAGGCTGCGATAGCATGGCTGACTGGCCGAGTGGTTAGCCCCTGGGGCACGGACCACTGTCCTACAACCACAAGCCAATCAGCTACGCTGTCGTAGCTTCCGACCCCGAAACTTTGAACGGTTGTAGCTGCCAAACTAAACGTGATAAAAATGTCATTCAAAATTCTTTGTACACAGCTCGTGTCAAAAATTCCAGTGCGTGATGGAAACAACCATTGTTCCATTTGAAAAATTGTAAGTTTGCATAAAAATACCTTCTAGGTATTTTACAGTCTGTTTATTGGCTAACAATAAGAGCCCTTGATTACCAATCCGTGAAACCCGCACTCAATCGTACTTTCCGTTTCCGCAATATTTGCGGTGCAAGTGTTTGATGATTCGTCCTGTATACCCCATGAGTTCGGTGTTTAAGGGGATACGGAATCGGATTTAAACGATAGATCAATCAAATCTACAGGCCGTCAATTCAGAGAAAAACTTAAATGGGAAACAACACAATTAGAAAGGCTACGTTCCATTGGCAGAAAGCTTAAAATATGCAGCAGTTCTACAATAGAAACTGTCACATTAGACTTGTGCGTCTAACTGTAGGGTATTCCTGCGCATTGTCGGAGATCCACGAAGTGGGATTGACGAATGATTTAGAGAAAGTTCAGAGAATGGCAGCTCGTTCTATAGTTAGGCGATGAAGGGGACAGTATCAAGGAAATTATGCACGATTTGGGATGGTAATCATTATAATAAAGGCGTTATTTGTTACGGCGAGATTGTTTTGCGAAATACCTTCACCAACTTTCTTTTGCGAATATGAACGTTTTTATTACAATCCGCCTACAAGGAAGACATAATAAAATAAAAGTCAGGTCGAAAACGGAAAGATTTACTGGTTCCTTTTTCCCTCGCAGTATTAGAGAATGGAACGGTAGAGAAATATCATAAAAGCGGTTCGATGGGCCCTCTGCCATGCACTTCACTGTGAATTGCAGAGTTTTTATGTAGAACGTGTCGTACGGTGGATTACGATGTAAGCCTATATATGTAGACGTATAAAAGTACCTTGATTGAATGTAGGTATAGGTTTAAAATAAGCCACACATCGTTTAAAAAATTTAGAAAGTAGCTTAGACTAATTATTTTTACAGTAGTGTAGCAAAACTAAAGCTGACAGATAAGCCGAATAGAATCGCGCCGACGATTTCTAGTAGAAGAAGGTCAAAGACATAAAATCAAGAAAAGGCTCCAATAAACGTCTTCCAGCAACAAAAAATAACATGAAAATAAACTAAATCAACTAAGTGGATAGGTGCTTGTGATAGTGCGGTCTACATGTGGTACCTAACGTAAAGGATTAAGTGGTGGGGTACAATGATCGACATACAGTGTGTATTAAGAACATGAAAGTACGGGCTGTTGGGAATATGGGGCCCCGTCTCCTGGTCCCGTGGTATCAGCGATACGAGCCGAGAGAGAGCAGAGAAAAGTTTTACTCTGAACATTGCTGTGTTACTTAGTTCTAATCCCTACTGCGTATACCTCTTTCTCTCTTTATTGTAATAAACCGAAGTGAACGTACTGCTAGAGTTTTTACGTTTTACAACTCCTTGCTGCGCACTGCCAAATGCTTCTTAAAAAAAAGTCAGTAGCCCTCTTCGTAATTCATTGCCTCGAACAGCTTCCAGACCTCTGCAACAGTGCTATAAATCGAAACACTTCCTACGTCTCGTGCAATGAAACTAAACAGGAACTCGCAGTCTCCATACTTTATGGCAGTAATGTCTCCGAATGGGTCGAAAAAAGTTTTTATTGAAGTCTCTGCGCTGTAAAAAACACTTTGCAAGTTTGAAAGGAGCCATAGTCGACACTGGGAGGCAGAAAAACGTTTATTGCCCTATTCGAAGAAGTAACGTCCAAAGTGTCTCTTTCTCGAAGCGAGTGTGAATTTTGGGCACTTTTTTGGTAGATCCTCACTAATTCCTTTTATAAATAATGATCAGAGAGTCTTACACACAAGTTATTTACCATACAACTCGAGAAAACTACAGGAAAAATCATTCGAATTAAAATTTCTAAAGTTGAAATATGGAGCTTGCGTTGTTAGTCATTAGTAACATACCTTAATTAATAAATGATGACACGATTTTCTTCCTTCGTGACATCCACAACCGTCAATCTTCATTTTAAATAATAGGATCCGCAACAGTTGTTAATTTTTAAATTTCTAAAAATTAACAACTGTTGGGGTCCCATTATTTTAAATAATGAAGGATGATATTCATTAATTACAAAACAACTCGAGTCAACGTCAGTATTCTGAGAGAGTATTTGATGCTTCTTCCTGCACGAAAGCTAGAAAGAGGTAGAATATTTATATTCGCTGGAAAGGAAATTTCGTTTGACATACGCCTGTAGATCTCACACCGTACGCAACACATACCGTCGCACAAGGGAAGCAAAGAATCTAGTTATCAGACGTTAGAACTTTGTCACAGTCTAACATATGCAGTCCAGACTCTTGCGCAGAATTTTATTATACACTAAGACAGCAGCGCTCCAAGCGACCGGTAAGATACATTTCTGAATGCGATATTGGATGCATGAGAATAGTATCGTTTCTTTTTATTTTAACGTAATTCTCACAGTAGTGAACTTATGTAGTGTCATAAAAGACGTAATAACTTAAAGTAGCCAAACCTTTGTCTTTCGTAGGTTTCTTAAGAAACGGTACAGCGGAACACAGTTCATTTACAATTTCTAATAACCTACAGACTTATATTGAGTAAGTTTATTCACTATTAAAAATAGAAAAGTGGCTAGGAAACAGCAGAAGACCTGGCCTTTGGCAGAAAATTGTCGCTTTTCTACTCAGGAACGTTAACGTTTCTTCACTACAATTCCAGTAAAATCGTTGAGGCTGGAAACGAATATAGAATGCAATAATTATAGTGTTTGACTCAACAAACAATTCACGACAACTGTATCTGAAGGAAAAACATCACAGACGTGGCAAGAAAACGGAAAAAAGGCAATAGAAAAAGCAAACGAATGAAAACCCAATTCCACAATTGTTGCTACAGTTGAACCACATACGGCAAGATCTTCAAAACATTGCCTTCTTTAGCTAAATTAATCACATTTAAAAGAATATACGCGTATAAAAAAATGACTGAGGCCTAAAACTGTGCGAACCATTAGATTCCACACCGAATTGACACGTGTCAAAAAACTATTTTTCATAGTACACTACTGGCCATTAGAATTGCTACACCAAGAAAAAATATAGATGATAAACGGGTTTTCATTGGTCAAATATATTATGCTAGAACTGACATGTGATTACATTTTCACGCAATTTGGGTGCATAGATCCTGAGAAATCAGTACCAAGAACAACCACCTCTGGCCGTAATAGCGGCTTTGACCCGCGTGGGCATTCAGTCAAAAGACCTTCGATGGCGTGTACAGGTACGGATGCCCATGCAGCTTCAACACGATACCACAGTTCATCAAAAGCAGTGACTTGCGTATTGTGACGAGCCAGTTGCTCGGGCACCGTTGACCAGACGTTTTCAATTGGTGAGAGAATTGGAGAATGTGTTGGCAAGGGCAACAGCCGAACATTTTCCCGATCCTGAAAGGCCCGTACAGGACCTGCAACATGCGGTCGTGCATTATTCTGCTGAAATGTAGGGTTTCGCAGTGATCGAATGAAGGGTAGAGCCACGGGTCGTAACACATCTGAAATGTAACGGGCACTGTTCAAAGTGCCGTCGATGCGTGCAACAAGTGACCAAGACGTGTAACCAATGGCACCCCATACCATCAAGCCGGGTGATACGCCAGTATGGCAATGACGAATACATGCTTCCAATGTGCGTTCACAGCGGTGTCGCCAAATACGGATGCAACCCTCATGATGCTGTAAACAGAATCTGGATTCATCCGAAAAAATGACGTTTTGCGCTCCGTACACCCAGTTTCGTCGTTACGTAAACCATCGCAGGCGCTCCTCTCTTGTAATACAGCTGATAGTCCATGCTGCTGCAACGTCGTCGAACTGTTCGTGCAGATGGTTGTTGTCTTGCAAACGTCCCCATCTGTTGACTCAGGGATCGAAATGTGGCAGCACGATCCGTTACAGCCATGCGGGTAAGATGCCTATCAACTCGACTGCTATTGATACGAGGTCGTTGGAATCCAACATGGCGTTCCGTATTGCCCTCCTGAATCCACCGATTCCATAATCTACTAACAGTCATTGGATAGCACGGTGGATCGCACACGAGCAGCAATGTCGCGATACGATAAACAGCAATCGCGATAGTTTACAATGCGACCTTTATCAAAATCAGAAACGTGAAGGTATGCATTTCTCCTTTTTAAACGGGGCATCACAACGACGTTTCACCAAGCAACGCCTGTCAACTGCTGTCTGTGTGCCGGCCGCGGTGGCCGAGGGGACTGAGGCGCTTCATTCACGGTCTGCACGGCCACTATGGTCGGGGGTTCGATTCCCCCCTCGGGCATGGATATTTGTGCCGTCCTAGTTCGTAAGTAGTTCATAAGTAGTTTATAAGTTTAGGGACTGATGAGCCCGTAGTTAAGTCCCATAAGATTTACAAACATTTGAACATTTTTGAGCTGTCTGTGTATGAGAAATCGGTTGGAAACTTTCCTTATGTCAGCACTTTTTAGGAGTCGCCACAAGCGCCAACCTTGTGTGAATACTCTGAAAAGCTAATCATTTGCATATCACAACATCTTCTTCCTGTCGGTTAAATATCGCTTCTGTAGCACGTCATCTTCGTGGTGTAGGAATTTTAATGGCCTGGAGTGTAAGAACAGACATAATATAAATTTATTTTTATGTTCTACCTACTATTAGGGGAAAGGTGTAATTATAAACATACTCGTAACTACTGGTTCATGACGAACATCTACGTTATACCACTGAATTAGGTAAGTTCGCCTGGTTTTACTTTAATCTCCGCATTTTGTATGTCTCGTGATGTGTTAATAATGCTTGTAACGCAAAATGTATACCATTTCGTACTCAAATAAAAAGGCATCACTCCTTCGGCGGCCTGCCCATCACTAGGAGCGCTGGTGTCGTTGCAACTGTCAGTTGCTACAATTTTCACAGCAGTGTTGTACCAGGTGTCGGATTCTTGCAGTTCGCATTACTAGTAGCTCTGTCTCTTCAAACCAACTAATCATGCTCCATCTTCAGATCTGATTTTTAGAACATATCCTAATACAATGCCGATAGCCGGCCGCGGTGGCCCAGGAGACTGAGGCGCCCCAGTCACGGTTTGCACGGCCACTACGGTCGGGGGTTCGAATCCACCCTCGGGCATGGATATTTGTGCCGTCCGTAGTATTAGCTAGTTCACAAGTAGTTTGTAAGTTTAGGGTCTGATGACCCCGTAGTTAAGTCCCATAAGCTTCACAAACATTTTGAACAATGCCGATATAGTGGCTTCATTAAATTGCGGTGTCATCTACAGAAGGAGATCTGAAGGTAGTAATCAGTCGTCGAAACCAGCACTCTATGCCTCAAAGATTCTGATCAAAGAATCATATTTATTCTACACTTCTGGATCACTGTTAGAATGCCGAACTACGTCGCGGCTTATTAAAACTGACAATAACGTTCTGTAAATAGTAGTAATTCATTTAAAACGTCTAGTACGTTTGTCCTTTTCCTACAACTATAACTGCTGAAACCGTAATTTGTCTTTCAACTATTATGTTCCTTAACTACTGCACCGATCTCAGCAATCGTTGTATGCACGATACCTTACAATAACAGAAAAGTCACTTTGGCTGTAAGAACTACCTATTTTCCTAGGTGACAAGGGTGAAAACGGAAGGGTAGCCTAAGATGCGTGAGTAACCAGACTACTGAACCATTAATAAGGAACGAGTGCACTTACCGACTTAGTAGAGTATCCCCCATACGTTATCCCATTTACAGCAGAAAATCGTACTTCAGCAATGCTTTGGATGTTCTTTGTGTGTCTGCACTGAAACTGTATTCCTGTCCAAGAATAAACACGATGTAAGCGCTGTAAGTTTCTAAAATTATAAATATGGTGTATCTCGGTGAGTCCGAGAAAAAAAATCTAATGAAATATTGTTGCACCACGTCCTTAATGTTCGTATTCTTAAAATGTAATATTTGGAGGACTGATAGGAGACGTAATTCTGCTTACATTTTCAGTTGCTGGTACACGACCTTGCTCGTTTTTACTAATACTGACGCGGTGCGGTCAAAGGAAGGTAACGGACGAACCAGAGCAATATAAACTTTGGACGTGCACAACTAAGCGTCACGGCTGTCAGATTCCATCGAAACAAAGCCATGTGAACATTCAGTGGATTGTCAAGAATGTGTAATTCGCATTACATAATTAATTTCAACCAGCCGTTTTCTCTTTCACAACAAAACCATAACGAAGGTCGTGGTAGTAATGAAAAGATAACATCAAATAAAATTACAAAATAATTTTCCTTGGATATTTATTACAATCAACTATTCCTTTTTTACGACAATTTCATCATAAGATTTAAGTTCAGATTGTTTCCTTTATGAACAACAATGCCATAACGAAAATACACATACAGATAATAGAAAAAATGTCAAAAGTGACCACAATTCGAGTGTACACTTGCCTCATTACGGTGAACAAAGTTTCGTCTCACTACGTTACCACAGATACCTTTACGGTACTGTCAGCATTTAAAATATTCTGCGTATGTTCCGCCAAATTAGTTAATTACTTTGGATAAATGACGTCCACCTCTCAAGTTCAAATGGAATGGGAAACGGAAAGGGGAGGGACAACGTCCAATGCAAGTGATACTTCGTTGCTCTTAAATAAAGTATGTATTTCACACACCAAATCACGAGATAAAACTTACATAAAAGCCAATTATAAATACACGAAAACAGAATTATCAATATTGAATCCCATAACAGTTTAATTTATAATAGATGGCAACAAAACCTAAATTTTTCTTTTTATTACATCAGGAGGCCTTTTCTTTTACTGAACAAGGTTTCGCCTAAAGTTAGTTGCTCAAGAATATACCGTTAAAAATAATAAAAAACGGAGCACAGTATGCTCTTGAATATAATGGCTTGGATGGAAGAAAGCAAATATAATTCTTTAACTCAATTAAGTTTGTTAGTATAACAATGAATGTTTTGTTAGAATTGATTATCAATAACTTGGAACTATAGTAGCAATAATAATATTTACTATTTAACAAATTTGTTACAGGAAACGTAAACGCCGGCCGCGGTGGCCGAGGTGACTGAGGCGCTCCAGTCACGGTCAGCACGGCCACTACGGTCGGGGGTTCGAATCCCCCCTCGGGCATGGATATTTGTGCCGTCCTAGTTTGTAAGTAGTTCATAAGTAGTTTGTAAGTTTAGGGACTGATGACCCCGTAGTTAAGTCCCATAAGCTTAACAAACATTTGAACATTTTTTTTGAAACGTAAACACAGAGATGTCCGTAATTTAAGAAGTTTTTATGCACGGAAATAAGCAATAAAGTCAAATAGCTGTAGCAAAGGAGACGTGATAATTGGCTGCAAACGGTGATCGTGATATCTAATAAGGTTGGTGGCAATGTTCCACTTATAAAAATTCTGTACTTCCTGCCAGTTTCAGGTGAAAGGTAAGGCAATAATGTAATCATCGATTATGCACGTCCATGCATTTACGGAAAAGGTACGGAGAAAATACGTTGCTACTTGGCGAGGATTGACAAGTAAAGGTTCTGTTTAGATATTGTAGCAGTATGTTACTGGCACTTTGCTTTTGCTTCGTCTATTTTAAAGTAGCAATCCCCTATGATTTATTCCTAGTTTCACAGAATAAAATAAAAACTATCGGAATATAAGAATAAAGAAACTGCATCAGACGTGCAGCAGTATTAACATTATTATCATCATTATTGTTACTTTCAATACTTCAGCACGTGTCCGAAGGTCGGTTGTTGTAGTTGCTGATGATACAAGTATAGTTACCACACCTGACAGACAAGAACTAACTAAAAAAATTGGAAACGGCGTCTTACAGAAAATCATTAAGTGGTTCTCAGCTAATGGACTATCATTAAATTTTGATGAAACAAAGTACATACAGTTTCATACAGTAAATTTAATGATACCATTAATAAATATAGACTTTGATGAGAAATCTGTAGCAAAGGTAGAATATTCAAAATTTATAGGTATATGCATTGATGAGGGGTTGAACTGGAAAAAAACACACTATTAGCTCTGCTGAAACGTTCGAATTCAACTACTTATGCTATTAGGGTAATTGCAAATTTTGGTGATATACATCTCAGTAAATTAACTTACTATGCATATTTTCATTCTCTGCTTTCGTATGGCATCATTTTCTCGGGGAATTCATCATCGAGTAAAAAAGTATTCATTGCAAATGCGTGCAATCAGAATAATTCATGGAGCCCTTCCAAGTTCATCCTGCAGACACTTATTTGAAGAGCTAGGGATTTTCACAGTAGCTTCACAGTATATATATATTCATTATCAAATTTATTATTACCAATCCCAAGGAATTCGAAACCAATAGCAGTGTACATAACTAAAACGCTAGGTGAAATAATGATCTTCACTATTCAAGGCTAAATCTAGCTTTGGGACAGAAACGGGTGAATTATGCTGCCACAAAAGTCTTCGGTCACCTACCTGACAACATCAAAAGCCTTCTACACTAAAGATGAATTTTTAGATAAAATTAGTAAATATGAAAAAAGTAATAAAAAGTAAATTGTGTCATGTAATATTTAGTACAAATTAATAATCTGTAAAGACATCTTTCATTAACCTGACACGTTCCATATCATTTCGAAGCGTCGTATTCATGATCTATGGAAGAAGTACCAATCCATTTATTATATTCCACATATATAGTGGTTAAGCCATGTCACACAAATTGAATTTTAATTTACAAAACGTAACTAGTTTCAATGAACTTTGTCATCATTATCAAACGTAAGCAAAAAATGCATTAAACACAAAATGAGAAAATAATTAAATTATGAAAAGGTGTAGAAAATGTAGCCAGGTCATCTAGGGGTGTGACAGTGACTCCCAACTGTCTAGCAGAGTCACACATGGTATCGCACCATTTCCAGCTATATATAATTCCATACCAAGCCACAACAGTTGTATTTGAAATTATGAATGGTATTTGGCTGTTGAGCTGCAATAACCAAATACCATTCATATTGCAAATACAGCTGTTGTGGCATGGTATGGAATTATATAGCTGGAAATGGTGCGATACCATGTGTGACTATGGTAGACAGTTGGGAGTCACTGTCACACCCCTAGATGGCCTGGCTACATTTACTACACATTTTCATAATTTAATTATTTTTCTCAGTTTGTGTTTAATGCAATTTTTGCTAACGTTTGATAATGATGACAGAGTTCATTGAAACTAGTTAAGTTTTGTAAATTAACATTCAATTTGTGTGACGTTGCTTAATCACTATATATGTGGAATATAATAAATAATTAATCAGTCACACACTCCTTACTACAATGTCATATAATAAGTACCAATCTAATCGAATCTAATTTAAAATCTACTTAGTGTCTATGAAAAAAGCGAAACACGTGTCTCTTTATCTATATCTATAAATGTGAATGTCTGTTTGGTGTACGTTTATCACGTCTGAACCACAAGACATAAAAAGCTAAAATTTTGAACAGTTACAAATGTCTACCCGGGGGAAGGCTTTAGGCGCGGTTTTATGGCGATCGGATAACTATATATATTAATGTGAATGTCTGTTCGGTGTATGCTTATCACTTCCGAACGACAAGACGGAACAATAATTACTCTTTGAAAATTATATTTACTCTTCCAAAATGGTTTTATTGGTGTCATTGCTGCATGAGGATTGATAATGATGAAAGGGTGGAGTATATTGGGATGGAAAGTTATCGGTATATATATAATTCTACGTGTGTGTGTGTGAGTGTGTGTGTGTGTGTGTGTGTGTAAATATTTCGCTCTGCAGCGAAAATTATAGCACGCAAACGAATGGTCGGTGTGTAATTGTTGTCCGAAGTCTCCCGTTGTACACCATATCAGTTCCATGCCGATAGCTATAAGGGGGTGGAAGTTATGGTGGTTGAAAGTCGTCAAATTATAAAAAAAAAACATTCGGACTGAAGGCCAGCGATGACGTTTGCGACTCTATAGCAAGGAGGTTACATACAGCGAAACGTGATGCCACAGATCATATCTTTGTTCTATGCGTGCTACAATGTCTTCAGCTCTTTCTCTGTAAGGATAAGCATACGAATACGCAAATATAAGAATAAATGAATAGAGCAGTAAAAAATATTTTTCTTTTAATACGTCTCTAAAAATTTGATTTGACGTTTCGCGCATTACATCAAGTGATCGTCTATTATATAATTACAATCATTATTGTTCAATTTCGTGATTGCATTCTTCGAAACGAATGCATTTTACGTGTGATTTGATCTACACTACTTACTTTCCTGATAACCGGTAAGTGCATAGACTTCTGCAGTCATAAAATTTTTACAAAATTCATAGTTTTGCTCCAATATTTATGAATTTTGGCACACATGACCTTTAAACGAAGAGGAAGTTCACTTGGTATATAAATGTTTGTATGGTAGGAGGGTAACTTGCAGATAACGTTGCCGAGAGAGGGAAAGGTGGAAACGAACAGAGAGATGCGAGAGAAAGAGGTATATGCAGGGAGAGGGGGGGAGGGGAGGTGGACTACGAGAGTGTAGGATAAATAGACACCCGGGCAACGCCGGGTTTACAGCTAGTTTTTAATATAGAAAGTCCATGCAGAAATTGATCCAAAGTGGAGAACCACGTGTCAGATAGCCTGCTTGTTAGCGTCATTACATGCTGAACCGGATACTTGTCCTGTAAGCAAACCACTAGTAGGTCGGAACCTGCAGCTCCGTCCTCCAGCGACGGGGAGGACAGGGAGCATCTCGCTTGGCCCGCCTCCAGACGCGCGGGCCGTGCTTCACTCCGGACAGTGGACGCCGCCTCCGTCGTGACGTCACGGTGCGGCGCGGTGCTGCCGCCTGGCGGCGGCTGCCGGCGGCACTCACCTGCTGTCGGCCCCCCGGCAGCCGCGATCACCGCCAGTTTACGAGCGCGCCTCTGCAGAGCCCTGATTTGTGGCCGCCGGTTCGACAGTTACTGCTGACGAGCGCCCATCTGCGCGTCCATTCCTGATTGCCATTCGCCTCATTAACGCCGCTGACGCTCGCTGTCCGTCTCGCTGGCAACGGGAAAGCCAGTATTACTCGATCAGTAGAGGTTAATGCGGGCGTCGGTGGAGCTGACGTTCTGAACGTTACGTTACTTCTCTTCTTGTGGCAGTATTCTTTACCATGGTCTCTAAATCTACGTCCACCACTACAGTGGTCGTCACGATAGAGCCTCTCTCTCCGTATAAGAGCAATTCCATTGGTGACAATTTTAAATATTACCAAAAATTCACAAAAAAGCAGGACAGTTTACATTTATTTTGCCTAGAATTTGGTGGAGTTCTTTTCAAAATACCATTATCGCCAGACATTACCGAAAACCAAAATCTATCACCACAATAAATACTAAAGGAAAATCCAGAATGAAATTTTCACTCTGCAGCGGAGTTTGGGCTGATATGAAACTTCCTGGCAGATTAAAGTTGTTTGCCGGAACCGGGACTCGAACCTGGGACCTTTGCCTTTCGCGGGCAAGCGCACTACCGACTGTGCTACCCCGACACGACTCACGATGCCGCCTCACAACTTTACTTCCGCCAGTACCTCGCCTCCTACTTTCCAAACTTCACAGAAGCTCTCCTGCGAACCAAGCAAGACTAGCAAAGGTCCCAGGTTCGACTCCCGGTTCCGGCTCACAATTTTAATCTGCCAGGAAGTTTCACTAAAGGAAAATATTTTTTTTTCTTAAACTTGTAAACAAAATCACTGACATATTTAAACAAAAACATTCTCAACGTTTACGCATATGATACATGTTTCATTCTGGGGATTTAAATGTAATCTGGCATTTAAAAAAAATACCACATGAAATGCGAAACTGGAAAGCTATAAAATTAAAAATGTAATCATTGATGTATTAGCATTTGCGCGATTAACATCCAGGGAGAAATGCTTATGAAAACTATAAAATTGGTATTATTTATCATGCTTGAGATGGGCAATCCTCTTATAAATTCAAATTAAAGTTATTCCAAGAAAACAATATATATATGTTTTTTTTTCCTAACATGCACTGGAATTTTTGACACTAACTGTGTACAAAAAATTTTGAATGACATTTTTATGACATTTAGTTTGGATGCTACAACCATTCAAAGTTTGAGGCGGAGGCTACGATAGTGTAGCTGACTGGCTGGTGCTCATGAGACAGTGGGCCGTGCCCCAGGGGATTGTCACTCGGCCACTTAGCTACGCTATCGCAGCCTCCGCTCCCGAAACTTCGAACGGTTGTAGCTGCCAAACTAAACTTGATAAAAATTCTTTGCGTATAGCTGGTGTCAAAAATTCCAGTGCATGATAGAAACAACCATTGTTCCTGTTGAAAAATTGTATGTTTGCATAAAAAATACACTTTCTAAGTAATATTACAATCTTTTTTCTGGCTAAAAATACGAGCCCCTGACTACCAATCCATTCTGTAAGAACCGTACATCAGTCGCACTTTCCGTTTCAGCAATATTTGCGGTTGAAGTTTTATGTGATTCACCCTACAGATTGGAGCATAATGCCTTTAAAGAAGTTCACGACAACGACTATAATGCCGAACACTTTTGTAAAGACATAATGCTTAAAGATACCTGACCATAAGATGGTACTTCAGTGTGCCGTAACCGGTCGCCAAAGGAATTAATTAATTAATAAATTAATCTTTTTTTGCGGTTTTGGCACAATTTTACCTCGAATAAAATTAATTTTGCCTATTACTCGAGTATCGTTGTCTTACCGTTGTTATGACGTGCCGTGAACTCAGTTTATTTAAGAAATTCTTTGAGCAGCATGGGGGGGGGGCATTATTTCTAATACTTAATAGTTGATAGGCTGTACAATCCAAATGATCGTATAAACAGTTTCAACAATAATCAGTACTGAATTCACGTTTTCACCTCCTCGTGTGGTTTAAAGCAGATATCCACGTAATTTGTTTCGTTTGGTCAGAAAACGGTGGCACGCAACTGCGCTGCACTGAGAACACTGCATACTGCTATACAGACATTTTGGAGACGTGCAGGGAAAAGTCCTCTGTAGTCGTGTTGATCACTGTGCCCTCGGTGGCGGAGTGGTCAGCGCGTCTGCCTAGTAAGCAGGAGATTCCGCACATTGGTATTACGTCTGAACCTAGTACAGTGAAGCCATAAGCTATCGCAAATTGAGATTTATTTCATTAGAGGTCTTACATTTGATTCAAAGATTTTATCCTTTAATAATATTTTACGAGATGTCGAAACTGGTCGCAGCTGGGCAAAGCCCCTGTTTCCCTTTTTGATCCTACTTTCCACTTCTTCTGTTGCCCCTCCATTTTAGGAAACACTACTTCCCATTAAGAAAAGTTCTCCATCTGCTCAATCTCCTTTCATGGATAGTGGGTTTTTGTTCTTACTGTTTATTCCAATCTCTTTTGTCTTCGCCATGTTTATTTTTAATCCAACTCTCTGACCTTCTTTTTCCAGTTCCTTAAGCTCCTCGCTCATATCCTTGAAAGTGTGGGACAGAAGGCAGATGTCGTCCTCAAAATCCAGGACCCCCAGGCGCTCATACAGAGTCCGCTGTGTACTTCTCCTTTTGGGTCACCATCTTCGTAACACCATCTAAGTTTAGCAAGAACAGCCGTGGTGAAAGTAAACAACCTTCCAGTACATCAGAATTGAGTGTGGAGCAGAACATTATAAATTATTATCGCTCTTTAATGTGTTGTCGACAATCGTGGCTGTGACCTCGTTCGGTGTGTTGTGTTGCAGTTCCGCCCCGCATCCACCACGTTTCGTCGGGCGGCAACATGGAGGTGAAGAAAGGCGCCTCCGTCACACTGGAGTGCCGGGCATCCGGGAACCCCGTGCCCACGATAACCTGGACGAGGAAGGTAAGGCTCCACTTTGCATGAGATTGGACACCACATAACTGGGACCAACTGTCAATTTATTTCTAATTCTTGTCCATCGCACCGATACTGCATAAAAAACACTTAAGGGCGGAGAAAATTTTTCCTTTAAAACACTTGCTAGATTTCGTAAGTATAAAGCATTTATCGATGGCTGAAACAGAACTGGGTAACGTACAGCTCTTCTACTCGGAAAAACGTTCGAATCTCCTTTGTAGTTAAGAAAATTACAGTTGTACAAATTTTACGCTTCTCAATTGGTAATTGTACTTAGCAAATGATGAAGTGTAATGTTTTAAATCAAAGTGACATACCTTTTTTTATTGGTGGCAGCATTTAAATAAAATTTTATGAGAGACCTGCAAAATGTCTTTTGCTAAATCAAAAGCAAATATGTGCTTTTGTCAGATCGTTGAATTGGAAAAGAATTTCGTAATGCATTTTAGAAAACACTTTGGAAAAACAACGACCACAATTACTTCATAAATTATTTTTTTTAATTATGTAAGAAGGTTGTGTACGTAGAATGGAGCAGGAGAAGAAGTTTTCAGAGAGATTTTGTAGTAATAAGACGTTAATCTCTAAGAATCTCAGATACCTTCCTTCCGTTAATCTCGAAAGCCGGTTTAAACTGTAAGGCATACTAAGGGAAATAAAGGCTCTAAACTTAACTAATTGGTTATGAACAGGACGTTAAACCTTATGAAACTGCCAATGGTAGAAAAGTAAGCAGATGGAATCTTGACGATTCGAAGGAACCAGAGGTTGTCGACAGTTTCACAGGAAGCATTAGCCACGAATTAACCGAAATAGGGGAAGTACTAAAATTAATAGATTAGGAAACTGAGTAGGTTCAAGAGATGAAGTAATGATGGCGGCAGTGGATTACAAGCCTAAGAGAAAGCATTTCTTCGCACAGGAGCAAAAGAGCAAAGTGAAGCGGGACGTAGGGAGTACGTGCTGCTAAAACAGGAACTCCTGATCGGTTACGCAGGAAAATAAGAGACGTTTGGAGACAAGAAAAGCAGCTGCATGAATATCAAGAGATTAGATGGAAAATTAGTACTAAGCAAAGTTGTGGTGTCCTAACCACCAAGGCAAGGTTGGCACGACACTACGGAAGAAGAAGTAAGAGACGGTCGCTGCCAGCAGCCCCCAATGAGATCGCAGGGTGGCCACCACGCCCTCCTGAAGTTCGCAGCGCCACCGCCAACCGACGTTAGCTAAGCAAACTATGTGAAGTGAAAAATTAGTTGTGTGGTAGACGTGCCCTGGAAGAGTGGAAAACAAGAAAGGTTGTCTGTATTAGTATGTGGCCCGCTGCAGACTGTTTTAAGTTTTATTGTATATACTCAGGTCACGGAGATCTTGTCTACTTTTGAATGTTCAATTAGACATGAACAGGACGTTCCACTAAATTTGATTTTTGTTACTGTTTTCATGATACAGCAGTGACTGTGAAAAGATAAGTACTGTCATGTGCTTTTGTTTCCCCTATGGAAGAATTTCTGTGTAAAATAAAAGTGTGTTCTATTTGGAGTACTTGCACTTTCCTCAAATTGCCAGTAAGCAATCCACGCCAGAACGATAATAGGAACTGACTGACGACGAGAAAGCACGAATACATTAAAAGTGGGTTCAGTATTTTACATTCCAAAGCGTTATGTTCTGGGCATATAAGCATCAGTGAGTGTTCTCATCTAGCAGAACTGAGGCCTAATGACATGTTATTATTGAGGTTTTTTTTCAGCCGTTCTGGTTAATTAAAATGACACTGAACCCGACTAATTTATTGGAATTTTTTTAAATACGAAACCTGATATTGGATAGTTGTTAAACTGATATACCGATAGGCAAACTGGTATTCTGAGCTTAAAATAACGATGGATGAAGCTAAGAATAGACAAAGTTCATTATACTACGAAAGTCTAAGCCTCTTGCGAACGACAGTAGCATACCTTGGGAATAGTTTAATACTGTAAAAAGTCGCAAGAGTTTAAAACTTCTACAGATGTCGTTTGAAAGTGTTTCAACTGTCACCTGCAATTTTTGCGTCTCGGGTATTACGCATCGTCTGTATTGCTTCAAACTATCGCATTTAAGAACGCCCGTTATTCCAACCTCGTCAAAGTACTTGCCAAGACTCATTCACCACAGCAAAAAGCGAAAAAGGCAGAAAAAGAAGCGGTTCTTTTCTTTGCGGTTCCGCGCTGTTGTTACTCCCCGTTTTGGCTCACTATACACTGATGTTTATGCAGCCTAACGAGCTGGTTTTGTGAGCAGCACGGCGTGCGTAAATTTGTTAAGGAAAGCCTAATTATTTCCACGCCTGACGTGCCAGAGTGGCTCGTTATTAAGTTCAGTTCGAGCCTCAATAACTGCGAATGAGGAACACGGAATGCCGTGGCCGCTAATTTTGCCGTATTTTCACTTCCGCCGCTGCAGAAAAATTCGGCAATGCGATGCCCTGTGAAGTTCGGAGAGTAACTGCAGACTCAAAGAGTGAGGTAGCAATTTCAGAGCTGCTGCCTTCACAGTATTCTGTATGTACATCACCGTCTAGTGAAATTGTGGCATCCGAATGCCATCCAAGATCCAACATGACCGACGATTTTCCCCGGTATACACGTCTGGGTGGCTTGATGGGCTCAGTACCCAATCTTGCTGCCTACATGTGCCCTGTGTTCGCTACAACAGTCGTCTATAACAGAAATCATTTCTTTCAGTTATCAATTTCATTCAAATGTTATATACAAGAAATTCCAAGAAAAGTGTCGAAACTTTCGGTGACGAACTCTGTGTCATCCACTTTAATGCGATTTGCAGAGTAGTTATTTGGATGTAGATATACATTTAATTAAACTAAGAAAGAAAAACCCTTTTCCGGCTAATATATACAACATAAGAATATACCTACCCACACTACCAGCTCTTTTACTTTGAAGTTCTGAGACAGACTGTAATGATGTCAGTTGTACAATTTCTTGACCACCTTTCAATGCAAAGCATGACCGACAGAATCGTTTTTCATAAAATATTCTGGTCAAAACAATTAGGGTATCAGTTGAGATATTTAGGGTCCAAAGTATTGTCATCGACAGAATGAACTAAAATGGTTCAACGCCTTTCTATGTGCTTTTTTTTTCAGCACTAATATAAATTGAAAAATCTGCTTGACGTGCGGGAATAGTCGAGTCGTCTATTCCGTCATATGACGGATTGCCCTCCCGTCGGAGTTTCTAGTCCTACCTCGAAAAAAGAAAAATAAATGGTTTTCATTACATATCCAGTTGCTGATCCTGCCCCATCTTCACGATGAATTTTCAAAAAATTTTACGTGTAATTAGATTCCATATTGTGTCAGCCCACCACAGAATTATAATGAAATAAAATCTGTCAGCTTGATAGGCGATGTGAGATGTTTATTTCATAAAAATTCATAACGTATCGATTTCGTCCCTATGATGGAAGATCATCAGTGCGTGCGTGCAGAATTGCAAGTCATGATGATCCTACAGGACAGGCGTTCATATCAGGATGATAAATTAATGATTGCCACTGAAGTGATTTATTTAAGTAAAGTGATACAGGGGCCTACAGAGGGGGAGGAAATGCGATAATCTTGCGTCTCTAATAACACAGGCAGCAGCTCGTGGCTCCGCAACCGGTATAAAAAATTCGAAAAAAGCTTATTGTTCGCCTGGGCCGAGACGCAACATCAGCGCTGACTTCGCAGCATCAGAACCGACGATACGGTACATGGGCACTCGCCTGACTGCTCTAGCCGGGAAAAACGGCTCGAAATTATGACGCCTTTTACGGAATTAATAGCAATAAATTCGCGTCGTACAAAAATAAAGTTATAAGCAGGGCTTTTCCCAGGATCCTTGGTATAACAAACTAACTATCCGCCAAACTGCCCACAGTTACTCGACATAAAGTACTCTTACAGTTATGCTTTTCCTTTACCGCTAGGTCGCGTGTTACTTATTATTGTTGTTTATTCACGTTGTTGTGGATTACAGCACATGTTACTTGTCCGACACCTGAAGGTTTGGGTGTTAGCATAAATTAATGCTTGTTCCTTCATCTGATCCATTACATGAGACCCATAAATCGGTCTCTCTTTCCTACCATTTGCCGGGAGTATATCATCCAAGATAGAAAGAATTTGAAAAAAGTATTATATCAAGAGCATCTTTCGTACCCCACCGAAGACAAGAGCAGTTTTTGGATCTGTGAAGGATGGCCGCGGCGGATTAGCCGTGCGCACTAGGGTGCCGTTCTCCGGAGAGCGTGACCGTTCGCCGTCGGGGGTTCGAGTTCCCCCTCGGGCATGTGTGTTTGTGTTGTCCTTAGTGTACCTTAGTTTATGTAGTTATGTAAGCTACAGACTAATAAACTAGCTGTTGAGTTCGATAGATTTACAAACATTTGAACATTTGTCAAGGGTAATTTGGGTCTCAGGAAGCAAGGGGTATACAAGAATCCCTCTCAATGTGGAAAAACTTATAATGCTCATACGATCCGTACCATTCAGGACAGATGTGTTGAACATCAACGGAAAACACGTTTACTTCGGCCGGAGAAATCTGCGGTTGCTGAGCATTGTCTCGCTGAAGGACATAGATTGTTACATAATTGACATGGTTGCTTCGGCATCTCGATACTGGGACTGTCTTGAAAGAATTCATAGAGATTCGATTATCTGGGAATCTTATTAACATAGACAAGGACTATCTTCTAAGTAAAACATGGAACCCTGTGTTAAAAAACAACGGTTTATTCCTCAGTCATTTGAATAATTCATCTGTTATCGATTTCGCCGGTTTCTACCACCGAAGCGCTGTATGTCTTGTGCCCCACAGGCAGGCACGGTTATTTCTTGCGCATCCGCTGTGGGTCCTTCGCAGTGTGTAATAGAGCCGCCTGTCTCACTGGGAACTCAGTTCCGGGGATATTGTGTACCAGCACGCTCACCTGAGGATAGCGGTCAGTTGCGCCGCTCAAATATCGTATCTAGTTGACCCGCCTGCAACCTGAGAAGATTATAATCAATCAATTTATGTAGTTTGTAAGTCTAGGAAACGATGAACTTAGCTGTTTGGTCCATTAGGATTACACACTTTTGATACTGTTCTTTTATTTTGGACGGAAAACAAGCAAATTTCGCTTTTAAATTTAGGTGTCAACTACATATCTACATCTACATATCTACTTATATACTCCACAATCCACCGCAAGGTGCGCGGCGGAGGATACACTGTACCACTACTGGCCGTTTCCTTTCCTAATCCGTTCCCAAATAGAACGAGGAAAAAGGGAATGCCTATATGCTTCAGTACGAGCCCTAATTTATCTTGTCATTGTGATCACTACGCGAAATGTAAGTAGGTTGCAGCAAGAGCGTACTACACTCAGCTTCAAATTCCGGCCCTCTAAATTTCCTCAACATAAATTCATGAAAAGACGGTCGTCTTTCCTCCAGCTCCTCCGGAGCATTTCAGTGACACTGGCGCATTGGTCGAACCTACCAGTAACAAACCTAGCTGCTCGCCTCTGAACTGCTTCTATGTCTTCCTTCAAAATGATCTGCTGCGGGTCCCAAATACTTGAGCAATACTCAAGACGTGGTCGCAGAAGCGTTTTATACGCGGTCTCCTGTACAGATGAAGTACATCTTTCCAAAATTCTCACAATTAACCGAAGTCGGCTGTCCGCCTTACTCACAACTATCTTTACATGTTCGTTCCATTTCATATCGCTCTGCAGTGTTACGTTTAGATATTTGAACGACGCGACTGCATCAAGAAGCTCACTTCTAATGCTGTATTCGCATATTATGGGATTGTTTCTCCTATTCATGCGCATCACCTTACATTTTTCTACATTGAGAGCTAGCTGCCATTCTTCGCACCTACTACAAGTTTTGTCCTAGTCATCCTGTATGACATTACAGACAGTTAAAGACGACACCCTCCCATACACCATAGCATCATCAGCAAACAGCCGCAAATTACAAGTTACTCTGTCCATCGGATCATTTATATAAATAGAAAATAATAGTGGTCCTGTCACACTCCTCTGGGGCACGCATGATGATACTCTCGTCTCTGATGAACACTCGCCGTCGAGAACAACGTACTGCATTCTGTTACTTAGCACGTCTTCCAGCCAGTCACAAATCTGTGAACCTGTTCCATAAGCTAGAATATCTTCGTTAGTGGTCTGCAATGTGGCACCGCGTCGAACCCCTTTTTGAAGTCGAGAAAAACACAATCCGCCTGTTGCTCTTCATCCATAGCTGGCAAGATGTCATGTGAGAAAAGGGCAAGCTGAGTTTCACATGAACGATGTTTCCTGAACCCGTGCTTGTATGTAGAAAGAAGTTTTCCCGTCTCAAGGAAATTTGCTATATTCGAACTGAGAATATGCTACCAAAATTCTACAGGAAACTGATGTCAATGATATTGGCCTGTAATTACGTGGGTCAGTTCTCTTTCTTTTCTTATAAACGGGAGTCACCTGCGTTTTTCTCCAATTACTAGGAACTTTGCACTGAGTTAAAGACTCGCGATAAGTGCAAGCTAAGTAAGGGGCCAATGTCGCAAAACACTCTTTGTAAAACTATACTGGTACTCCATCCGGACCAGCAGACATTTTCGTATTTAGCTCTCTCTCACCTGCTTCTCTACACCGAAAATGCCTATGACTATGTCCTCCAATTCGGAATTAGTACGTTGATCAAACGATGGTACATTTGTGCGGTCCTCCTGCGTGAAGAATTTCTTAAAGATTAAATTTAGAACTTAAGCATTCCTTTCGCTTTCCTCTATTACTGCCCCGGGATGATCAACGAGTAACTGGATAGTGGGCTTTGACCCGCTTATCGATTTTACATAGCACCAGAATGGGGATTCGAATATATGTAACAAAATAAACATTAGAGTTTATCACTGTGACGTTTACTGTATTCTACATCGGTGATGCGTCGTACAGCGTAATGCACAATACGGAGGAAGGAGCGCAGGCAAGTTGCTCGGGCGCTACCAACTTTTCAGAAGGAATTTCTGACACGGGGACTGTATTCGGCAGGCGTCGTAACATCCCCGCTCCCTCGCGCCGCACATATCCCTATAAATTGACTTGGCCCAGTTTGGCGGAGCCGCATCCGCCGCACCCTTTCCCTCAGTGTTTGCGAGCCGCGCGCTCTGTTTACCCTGCGGTTTGTCATCTCGGGGAAACTTTTACGCACCCCGTGTCGAGGGGAGGGCGGCGTCCAGGGCGGGAGTAGCGAGAGTTCCGCCACTGCATCTCCGGCCCCAAGGCTCTGTTTCTGGGGCCCACCCTCTCCGCCTCCCATTCAGACCTCTCTTCATGCCGACGAGGCCGCCACCTCCGACATTGGAATATCGATTGGGCGTTCGTGGGGGAGGTGGTTGAGGGGAGGAGGGTGAGGAGGGTGAGGAAATATGGACCCGCGGGTCCGGAAGTATGGTTGCGGAGCTGGAGGAAGGCTTAAAAGTTCAGGCGGCACTCCGAGGTGGCGAGCGGTTTCTGTGGTCGATGGGAGCGGGCCTAATGAGGCGGGCAGGGGAGGACCACGTGCTGCGCGGCGCGGCGCTCGTGATTTAGCTCGCCCGGGGAAGGCCGTGTGATTTTGGGGTTACCTGGGAGATCAGCCATTCGATTAAATTGATGTCACCTTGGATTATTACGTGTCTTGAGGTTCTACAGTGATAGTCATCAATTGAGGGGTCTAGTGAGAGAAGGAGCTATGCCACCCTGAGGGAGAATGGAGATAAAAGACATTAAAATGATTTTTTCTTCATTTTGAATGAAACTCGAGATGTTGTTGTTGTTGTTGTGGTCTTCAGTCCAGAGACTGGTTTGATGCAGCTCTCCACCCTACTCTATCCTGAGCAAGCCTTTTCATCTCCTCATAAGAACGACAACCCACATCCACTTGAATCTGCTTACTATACGCGTCTCTTGGTCTCCCTCTGCGATTTTTACCCCACACACTTCCCTCCAACGCTAAATTCACAATTCCTTGATGTCTAAGAATGTGTCCTACCAATCTATCCCTTCTTTTAGTCAAGGTATGCCAGAAATTTCTTTTCTCCCCAATTCGGTTCAGTACCTCCTCGTTAGTTACGCGATCCACCCACCTAATCTTCAGCATTCTTCTGTAGCACCACATTTCAAAAGCCTCTATCCTCTTTCTGTCCACACTGCTTATCGTCCATGTTTCACTCCCATACAAGGCAACACTCCATACAAATGCCTTCAGAAAGGAATTCCTTAGGCTTAAATCAATATTCGAAGTTAACAAATTTCTCTTTTTCAAAAACGCCTTTCTACCCATTGCCATTCTGCATTTTATATCATCTGTACTGCGACCATCATTTGTTATTTTACTGCCCAAGTAACAAAACTCATCTACCTCCTTTATTGTTTCGTTACCTAGTCTAATTCCTTCAGCATCACCTGATTTTCTTACACTGCACTCCATTACCCTAGTTTTACTCTTGTTAATGTTCATCTTATATGCACCTTTCAGCACACTGTCCATTCCGTTCAATTGCTCTTCCAGGTCCTTTGCTGTATCTGACAGAATTACTATGTCGTCGGCAAAACGCAATGTTTTTAATTCTTCACCCTGAACTTTAATTCCTTCTCCAAATTTCTCTTTGCTTTCCTTTATAGCTTGCTCAATGTACAAATTGAACAACATTGGGTAAAGGCTACAACCCTGTCTTACTCCCTTTCCAACCACTGCAACCCTTTCATGCCCTTCAACTCTGACAACCGCTGTCTGGTTTTTGTACAAGTTGCAAATAACCTTACGCCCCCTATATTTTACTCCTGCTTGCTTCAGAACTTGAAAGAGTTTATTCCAATCAACATTGTCAAAAGCCTTCTCCAAATCTACAAAAGGTAGAAATGTTGGTTTGCCTTTTCTTAATCTATCTTCTAGGATAAGCCGTAAAGTGAGTATTGCCTCCCGTGTTCCTACATTTCTCCTGAACCCAAACTGATCTTCCCCGAGGTCTGCTTCTACCAGCTTTTCCATCCTTCTGTATATAATTTGTGTTAATATTTTGCAACTATGACTTATTAAACTGATGGTTCTGTAGTTTTCACACCTGTCTGCACCCGCTTTCTTTGGAATGGGGATTATAACATTTTTCTTAAAGTCTGAGGGTACTTCGCCTGTCTCATACATCTTACACACAATGTGAAACAATTTTGTCATGGCTGGTTCTCGCAGAGACTTCAGTAACTCTGACGGGATATCATCTACTCCAGGGGCCTTGTTTCGACTTAGTTCTTTCAGTGCCCTGTCAAAAACTCGAGATAATAGTCTAAAATTCTAAAGATTTAATGTTTTAAATAACCGGTTTTCATCTGTTGTGGCATCATCAGATAAAGTCTGCAGATATACTGGGTGGTCGAAAAATCCCGTACACAACCTTCTAGGACTTGTAGAGGGTAGTGAGTACATAACATTTTGAATAGGAACCCATGTCGGGAAACGTGTCGTTTCCGTTCCACGACGGTTTCAATTCAAATGATTATCTCATTCACTCCTACTTGAGGGATGTAAATACATGTTACCTAGTACAATTGTTACAATCAATTTGAAATGAATACTGAATCGTACCGTTATTGTTAACGCATTTTCATTACAATTTACATCATATGGCTTTCATTAGTCGACAACAACAAGAACCCAGCATATACGGCACCAGCCGCAGCGTACCGATGCATTACAACAGAGTCTTTATGTGGCGACCACCAACGTCGTTACACACATTGTACCTCCGAAGAATGTGCTGGAACGTTCTCTGCATCTCATCTCGTGTCTCTTCAATGTCTTTTGCAGCTGCCAGAATTTCTCTGTCTCCACAGGTGTCTCATAAATTAGGCTCTTCATACGACCCCACAAGAAGTCCATAGGGGTTAAATCCGACAATAGTGGCGCCACGAGGTTGGTCCACCACGGCCTATATCTTTCGCCAAATCGTCTGTTAAGATGTTTCCGTACTGCCAGTGAAAAGTGAGGTGGTGCACCATCGTGTTGAAACCACATTTCCTGACGGACATTCAATGGCACATCTTCCAAGAACGGGTCCAAAATGTGTCGTAGGAAGATTAAGTATGCATGACTCGTGAACGTGGATGGAAAGTGGTAGGGTCCAATCATATGAACGTCTAAAATACGAGTTACACATCTGAATTGAAACTGTCGTAGAACAGAAACGATTCGTTTCCGGACATGGGTTCCTATTCAAAATATTATGTACTTACTAGGTACCCTCTAACAGTCATAGAAGTTTGTAAAGGGAATTTCCGACCACAATTTCCATCTATGACGCTTCAAAGTTTACGTTTCAAGGAACTTAATTTGATGTATAAATAGTGTATGTACATTAATTTCAAAGAAGACTAATGTAACAATTATTGAACATTGATAAAATATTGATACAACGTTTGTCCTAAGAAATTTAATTGAAAGAATTGAAATTGGTTGAACAAATTACGTTATGATTAACAGCTAAATATTTAGAACACAGAAGTGCTAGAATAAATTTAGTGAAAGTCTGTGAATTTAACCCTTTCAGACCTGATTTTTTTCTCTGTGAAGGAAATTATTTTTCATGCTGTAATACTCTTAAGTTAAATTTTCAATGATTTTAGAAGCAAGATTTATGCAATTATATGCACCCATTTTCATTTTACAACACTTCGTATACTGAAAAACAAGGCTTTTTAAGGGCTAAATTAATTAATTTTGTAGTAGCAACTGTTGCATTAAATCAACTGATCGTTCAATAACTACATCGCAAAATAACAACTACTACTTTCAGTTATACAGTGGAATACAAGTAACCCACTATTTCCATGTTCTTTGAGGTTCGCCAACTGCGTGCAGTATAATACTTGCTTCTTAATATTTTTATATAGATCTTCCGCAGGTGGCAGTAATTGTGCATGATGAAATAATTGAACACGCAGGTGTCGTATAATGTTCTTTTCTTTGAGAAAAAACGCTTCTGAACCATCTTAGACAGCGTAGAAGTTATATACGCATTTGTAGCCAGGGGGTCCGAAAGGGATATAGATCGAAATATTGTTAACAAATGTTAATTTTCTTTTGATATCATGCAAGTAGCCAAGCAGCTGTGATTGTACAGCTGATGAAGATCTTTCAGCGTCAATCTTCTATGCTGCATTGCTATATTTCTATAGTGTTCCCCTGATGGTAAGTGTAACAACCGAAAACTGGTCAGTAAGAACAATAAATTTGAAAAATATTACAGAATTATCCCATGTTTAATTCAAAATCAATAAAATATTCATTGAAGAAACGACAGAACAAAATTAAATTGGTTTACTTAAGATTTAAGTAGTTTGTACTATTTGAAATATCTGTAAATATCAGTAAATAAATGAAAATAAAAATAGAAAAGTGAGAAGAAGCATCGTAAACTGATTTGATCAATTTAGACCCCTTATTATTGTAATAGGATTACAAGAATTGTTCTGGATTGTTTTTAGAAAGGCTAAGTCAAAGTAACCCCCTCCACCCCAGGGGCTCACGGTTCTTTCGTGTGTTCGTGGCGACACGGATCCCCGAGCTAATGCAGTCTTCCTTCATTCTTTAATTCCGGGACTGTATTTCCTTTCCCCCTCCCCTCCTTTCCTATCTCACTCCTTCCCCTTCCCACCGGGGACTGATAACCTCAGTAGTTGAGTCTTCCTAACTCAAGAAAACAACCCAACCAGTACAGCTGATGAAGATCTTTCAGTGTAAAACATCTAGGCTGCATTGCTATATTTCTAGAGAATTCCCCTGATCGTAGTGTAACAGCCGAAAACGAGTCAGTAAGAACAATAAATTTGAAAATATTACACAGTTATCCCATGTTTAATTTAAAATCATTAAAATATTCTGTGTAGAAACGACAGACAGTCAGTGAAAAAAAAAATTAAATTATTTTAATTAGGATTTATTTATTTGTACTATTTGAAATATCTGTAAATATCAGTAAATAAATAAAAATATAAATAGAAAAATGAGAAAAAACATAGAGGTATGGTAAGATTAGATTAGATTAGATTAATACTTGTCCCATAGATCATATTTACGACATTTCGTAATGATGTGGAACGTGTCAGTTTAATAAATGTTGTCTATACTTGACAATCAATATTTAAGGATTTTTTATTTTAATTTTTTTTCTTAATTTAAGTTTTATCTAAAAATTCATCTACTTTGTAGAAGGGCCGGCCGCGGTGGCCGAGGAGACTAAGGCGCTCCAGTCACGGTCTGCACGGCTACTACGGTCGGGGGTTCGAATCCCCCCTCGGTCATGGATATTTGTGCCGTCTTTAGTATAAGGTAGTTGATAAGTAGTTTGTAAGTTTAGGGACTGATGACCCCGTAGTTAAGTCCCATAAGCTTAACAAACATTTGAACATTTGTAAAAGGAGTTGCCATTCAGAAATTACTTTAATTTCTCTTTAAGTACTAATTGGCTATCTGTCAGACTTTTGCTACTTGGTAAGCGACTAAAGGCTTTTGTGGCAGCATAATTCACCCCTTTCTGAGCCAAAGTTAGATTTAACCTTGAATAGTGAATATCATCCTTTCTCCTAGTGTTGTAGCTATACACACTGCTGTTACTTTTGAATTGGATTGGATTGTTAATAACAAATTTCATGAATGAATATATATATATATATATATATATATATATATATATATATATATATATATATTATGAAGCTACAGTGAGGATCCCTAGATCCCTAAATAAATGTGTGCAGGATGCTCTTGGTGGACTCCAGTAATTATTTTGATTACACGCTTTTGTTATTTTATCAATTTAGCCACCTGATTATGGTAATTACAAAAATTGCTTTGGATTGTGAAACTTCCTGGCAAATTAAAATTGTGTGCCGGAACCGGGACTCGAACCAGGGACCTTTGCCTTTCGCGGGCAAGCGCACTACCGACTGTGCTATCCCGGCACGACTCACGATGCCGCCTCACAATTTTACTTCCGCCAGTAGCTCCCCTCCTACTTTCCAAACTTTACAGAAGCTCTCCCTCGAACCATGCAAAACTAGCACTCCTGGAAGAAAGGATATGGTGGAGACATGGGTTAGCCACAGCCTAAGGGAAGTTCCAGAATGAAACTTTCACTCTGCAGCGGAGTGTGCGCTGATATGAAACTTCCTGGCAGATTAAAATTGTGTGCCGGAACCGGGACTCGAACCTGGGACCTTTGCCTTTCGCCGGCAAGCGCACTACCGACTGTGCTATCCCGACACTACTCACGATGCCGCCTCACAACCTTACTTTCGCCCTTAGGCTGTGGCTAAGACATGTCTGTACCATATCCTTCCTTCCAGGAGTGCTACTCTTGCATGGTTCGCAGGAGAGCTTCTGTAAAGTTTGGAAAGTAGGAGGCGAGGTACTGGCGGAAGTAAAGTTGTAAGGCGGCATCGTGAGTCGTGTCGGGATAGCACAGTCAGTAGTGCGCTTGCCCGCGAAAGGTAAAGGTCCCAGGTTCGAGTCCCGGTTCCGGCAAACAATTTTAATCTGCCAGGAAGTTTCATATCAGCGCACTCTCCGCTGCAGAGTGAAGGTTTCATTCTGCTTTGGATTGTGTTTAGAAAGGTTAATGTAACTGATGGTCGTCGAAACTGGGAAAATATGAAAAAAAAGTAAAGAAAATATTTCATCTACTTCCTTCATTCAACATCCAAGTGCGGTTCCATTTGTTAATACTGTAGCCTCCAAACGAGTTCTGCTGTGACTTAACTAGAACTTTGGCTAAATTCAGTGGTGTGTAAGGCGACGCCGCTAGGAACATCACTTCTGTTTTTCCTGACGCGGCCAGGTGAGAGCTACGGCCCGTCCGAAAGGGAGCTTTTAGCAGGCTGTAACGGGGGGAGAGTAGGGGGGTAGCGACGAGGGGGCGCCCAACGGCTGCCGCAGAGCGAGGGGCGGAAAAAGCCTGGCCGCACGCGAGTGCGCCGTAGGCGTGGCAAAGCCGGGCGCCAGGTGAAGAAGTCGTATACCAACAAGTGTCAGCCGGGGCACGCGTAAATCCTGACGCTGCGCTCTGGCGGGGGCGGGGGAGGGGGCGGCGGCAGGCGGGGAAGGGGGTGCGGCCGACCTTGGCTTTGTTCCAGCGCTACACGTGTCGCGGGCCCCGCCACAGGGACCTCGCTGGTAATGAGTCCGGCAAGCCTTCTGACTCCGCTTCCCCCCCTGCGTCTTTTGTCTTTTTTAACTTTGTGATACACGCTTGTAATTTTCGCCCGACATTCACCATCACAGGTGTATACCCTTAGTTTGCGTCCTATGTCCCTTAAGGCTTTCCATATCGCTGCTGCGACCCTCACGTTCGTGTGTGTGTGTTTGGGTGGGTGGGTGGTGGGGTGTGGTTATTTTTTCCCTGAAAATCTCTTCATTTTTCTTTATTACGCGCCTTCCGCACAGAGGTTGACCTTTCCAGCTACAGTTCTGTCAGCCCATGGCCAAAGACAGCTGTCATAGTTCTCATATCTTTGACATTTTACGCAGTGGCGTAGCCAGGATTTGGTTCTGAGGAAGAGGGAGGGGGACAATTCTTTTAAAAATAAAGCCTATTGATTTTATATTATATATATATATGGGCCTGCGGCGGTGAGTATATCGTAATATGACATTTTTAATAAGTATAATAACCCTTACTGCTGCTTATTAGTTTTATTTAATTATCCACTACAGCTGTTTCGCCGTATTTGGCATTGTCAAGTGGTTTTCTATTTGTTGCTAATACACACACAGCATCTGTACCTCTATATGATTTTAATAGGTTCTTTCTTAGAAAGTCATTTTTAAATAATTTTTAAAGTAATGACTTTCTTGTTTGATAGCTGTTTTTATGCTATGTATTTATAACGTGTATAGAGATACAGTAGCTGTGTGTATATTAGCAACAAATAGAAAATCACTTGACAATGCCAAATAGGGCGAAACAGCTATAGTGGACAATTAAATAAAGCTAATAAGCAGCAGTAAAGGTTATTAAGCGTATTAAAAATGTCATACTACCTATTTAATTTTTTTGTGTCCCAGCCTCGTCGCCGCTTTTGTGTCTCGTTTCCGTCGTAGTTGTCGGTGGCCGAGTAGAGAGACCGACACAGGAATAAAGGATGCATGCTTGTGCAGGTAGGAGGTGACCAGCCAGTGGGACAGCAGAAACTAGAAACACTAGAGTAAATTATAACGAGATATATATTTCTTAGAGACTTAGTGATACTTAACTTTTACATAGCTCAGTATTGCAGATTGCTGACACATAGTTGAGCTAGAGGCCTGCCTAGTGCCTATCCGATAGCCGATAGCCGAGCGGGGTTGTAGCAGAGGGCGCTCGTGGCTGACGTCGTAAGAACGCCGCGCCCTGCGTGCATGGCGACGCGCGGCGAAAGTAGGTGACGCGCACTTTAGACTTCTGCGACACCACAGAATTTATTTATGAATGACTTATTTTTACACTTTTTTATAATTTAACCAATTATACTACAAAAACAATGGTACAAGAAATAAAATGAGTAGGCTCGCATTAATTTGAGAGTGGAAGAGGAGTAACATTGTGGAAATGGAGTGTATGTAAACAGCTCGTATAATAATTAAGCAGGTTCTATGTTACTAACCAAAGACAAAGGTCTTTACAGTTTAATTAACATGAGAATCTAAGAAAGAAAAGAATTAATAAACGAATACACAGCCCTCTGCAACGGAACCATATTCTCTGCCCTCAAAGAACTGACAGAAAACCCACAAACACACACACACACACACACACACACACACACACACACTAAAACGAAAGTAACATTATTCAAAAACTCCCGCCCCCATCACAGTCAGTTGTTCTTAACACTATTCCCAGAATTCAACTGCTCACTATCTTGTTTTCATAACATAAACTTTGAGTGAAGTGAAAGTAACACAGTGCTTGATCACAACGCGAAAACAGCGCAAATTCACCAAAGTAAGTGACAAAAACTTGCTATAAAGACATAGACATTTTGTTATATAAACAGTCACAACAGTAAAATTAAACCAAAACACAAAAATGACCGCCTATATTTTCGTAAAAATCCCGATATTTACAAGCTAACCATTCACCCCATTAACTACACAGGTTTTGGTTTGCAGATGACAAACTATAAAAATTTCTCAGTGACGCTTTATGAGTTGAGGAACCACAAACACAACTGCATGTGGTATTCAAATGTTCAAATGTTTGTTAAGCTTATGGGACTTAACTACGGGGTCATCAGTCCCTAAACTTACAAACTACTTATGAACTACTTACGAACTAGGACGGCACAAATATCCATGCCCGAGGGGGGATTCGAACCCCCGACCGTAGTGCCCGTGCTGACCGTGACTGGAGCGCCTCAGTCACCTCGGCCACCGCGGCCGGCATGTGGTATTAAGGTAGGCCTAGTATACCTATAAAAACAATAAACGATTCATATTAGTTTCACAATTGTCTGCAGTTTTTACACGTAATGTATAAAAAGTAACAATCATGTAATTGTTAATTTGACAGACAGTATGAATTAAACATCCCACTGATGATGCTGCAACGCCAGCGAAACATGTATAGGAGCAACTAAAAACATTTGTGTTTGTTCAAGGCGAACCTTACCTATAAAGCCAATTTATGAGAATCTATGGTTAAGAATGAACTAAAATAACACTATCGTTCATAAGATTCCAAATGTTCAAATGTTTGTTAAGCTTACAGAACTTAACTGCGGGGTTCAAATGTTTGTAAATCTATCGGACCAAACTGCGTGGTCATCAGTCCGTAGCTTACAAACTACTTAAACTAAGGTAAACAAACCTAAGGATAAACACACACACCAATGTCCTAGGGAGGACTCGAACCTCCGACGGCGAGCAACCGCGCGCGCTCTGCAGCGAGGAGCCTTAGACCGCTCGGCTACTTCACCGAGGCCAACTGCAGGGTCACCAGTCAGTAACTTACAAACTACTTATAAACTAATTTATACTAAAGACAACACAAACACCCATGCCCGAGGGTGGATTCGAACCTACGACTGGGAACGTCCTAGCGCATCGGAGGCTAGTGCCTGAATGAGCTCGGCCACTCGGTGGTGCCGCTGACTTGCTAAGCAGCGGGTCGCTCGTACCTCCAGCGTAGCAGAACCAATAGCGGCAGCATCGCAGCTGTTCGCGGCGGCATTAAAACCGCTCACAGTGAAAGCAGCACACGTTCTCAGTGGCGCCATCACCTTGGCGACCCATTGTCACGTTCACTTGTGCTTAGCGAATTATAGTTACGTTGTGATTTATTACAAGTCCACTATTTCAAATTTCCGGTGCCGACTTGTTAAAAAATAAAAAATAAATAAATAAATAAATAAATCAGTAAAAAAAATAAAAAAGTCTTTGGGAGGTGCTGGGGGGGCGGGTTCAGCCCCATACACCGCCTCCTCCCCTGGCTGCACCACAGCTTCTACGTATACTTGAAATTCTGTCGCTTCTTTAGGAATAAATGTTACTTAATTTTCTAATGTTAGGGAGAAGGGTCGGGCGCTTAGAGGGATCATTGGCAGTATTATTCCTGTTTCAATGTTGCACGTTCCAGTGATCATCCTAAACAGGCTCGGAATTCGAGTGCCGGAATTAGTCGCGCTAAAGGGTATTTAGTGAGGTTGTTCAAATCAAATGTTCAAATGTTTGTTAAGCTTATGGGACTTAACTACGGGGTCATCACTTCCTAAACTTACAAACTACTTATGAACTACTTACGAACTAGGGCGGCACAAATATCCATGCCCGAGTGGGGATTCGAACCCCCGACCGTAGTGGCCGTGCAGACCGTGACTGAAGCGCCTCAGTCCCCTCGGCCACCGCGGCCGGCCGACCTTCCGATTGTGTGAATGTTTGACTATGGCGCTGGCCAGAACAGTGGTGAAATTTCTTTAAGTGTGATCTCTTAAAAATGTTAAAATCCATTTTTCTTATGCATTTATGACCGGTTTAAGCAAAACTACATAGATTTTTATTGACATGTAGAGGTATAACATCAGGTGATGCGAATGTGGCTTTCCCGAAACTGGTTGTCTGTAAATAATTAAAAGAAACTGAATTGTCGTTTAGAAGTATGCAACTCGAAACTTGGAAATGGCAAATATACTCGCGGGGGACAGAATAACCACAGACGCAAAATTTATTTATTAATAAGGAGTTGGCCGATTTTTTACTTTAACATCCATAATGGTTCATTTGCCAGACCACCATAATACTACAATAAAAAATTTCCAACAAGGTGGATTTGTTGTGCGATTTTTTTTTTTTTTTTTCAAATAACTATTTCATATCACACCACCAAGATGAAAATTTGATATTTTTGTCTTGACAAAATGTCAACCATTATTGTCCCAAAACTTTCTTCAGTTACTTCCAGTGTGTCGGGAAACTGTAAATTGGTTCTCGCTCTCTGTTCTATAACTTCCATTCAACGTTTAATTTTTGTTGAGATATCTTCTTTTTGCTGTTCAGATGAGTTGTTTGATAATTTTTAGATGTTGTAGAAGGCACATCTGACCTTTCTTGACTGTCTTTGTGGGCACACTATAAATTTTTAATATGGCAGTGTTTCTTCGGACAACACATTGATCCTTATGTAAATACACGTAGAATGGCGTTTCGTTTATTTACTTGATGTGGTCACAACCTACACCTCGTACAAGAATTTGTAATAATAGGGCACAGAGGATGGGGGCACGACATGCATAGTGAGCAACTGTTGTTAAGTTTGAGACTGACGGGAGGCAAGCGCGGGTACCCAAGTGGTTAAAGCGAATGCTGGTCCGAAGCAGGAAACCAGCGCGGTTCACATTTTCACGTATCTCCATTTGCCTGAGTACAACTAATTCTTGCTTCCCTCCTTAATAAGTAATTTCGAAACGTTAGTGATAGCGAAACGATAGAAGCGCAATTCATAATGGAACCTTTTAGGTATGCTCTTCGATGCCCAACTCACTTGGCTGCCACACATCCGTCAGCTGCGACAAAACTGCTGCAGATACCTGCATATTCTTCTCTGCCTCACTCACACTGGCGATCCACCCGTCCAATTCTTTTGCAGCACTATAAGGCCCTCATTCAATCACACTTGGACCATGGGAGTCCTGTGTACGATTTGGCAGCACCTTCCGAATAGCGGGTGTTGGACCCAGTCCTGCCGGCCGCGGTGGCCGAGGAGACTGAGGCGCTCCAGTCACGGTGTGCACGGCCACTTCGGTCGGGGGTTCGAATCCCCCCTCGGGCATGGATATTTGTGCCGTCCTAGTTCGTAAGTAGTTCATAAGTAGTTTGTAAGTTTAGGGACTGATGACCCCGTAGTTAAGTCCCATAGACTATACAAACATTTGAACATTTTTTTGGACCCAGTCCTCCATAGTGGCGTCCCTTTAGCGACGGGGCGAATCCAGTGGCAAGCCTCCTTGCTGAAACTGGAGTTATCCGCTTCGACCCCCCCCCCCCTCCACCCACCTCTGCGATTCCTCTGGCAACAGCTATTAGCATAAGGATGAACAGAATCGTTAATACTACCCTTCATCAGATGGCTGTCTTTTCTACAGTGGTACGTGTGCCATCCACTGAGCCAAATATTCTGAGCTTTTGGTAGTGATAGTTTACTGCAAAATATCGTCCAAGACTATGTAAGTCAGTTGTGCACTGCAGTGGCGTCTCACCCTTCAATAACTTGTAATGTGTTCATATTTTACTGTACACTCTCTGCACCCTAACATCAAATCAACTGGCCTCTTTTTGTCAGAAGCGGTGACACAGTTTGCTCTTTGAATCGTCAGGGTGGGGGAGGCTTTATTGAGCTATGCGCCACGTTTTTGTATCTCTTTGGCGGTGTTTGAGCGAAATTTCGAAACTGTACATCACAATGACAGTTTATTATTGTAAACTGTAAAAAAGGGCAATACCAATTTTGCTTCACAGTGTTGACGTTGATACCTTTAAATATACTGTGCATCAACTTGCAGAGTGACACCAAAGACTACCAACAGTTCGCAATAAAAAGATTTACATGCAGAAGTTCGTTTTACGCTATCGACAATTTGGGACGCAATTGAATAAAACCTGTTAATGTAACGGAGCCTAAATTCGTAAAACGGTAAAGGATCTAGTGGCTAAAATAGAAAATTAAATACAGGAGTATGGAAATAAAGAAAAAAAATCGCACTGACGTGTTTTACGGCTCACTTTAGATTTGTAGTTTTAAAATTTTTGCAAACATTTTGGACCAAAATAATAATCTAAATAATAAAAAATTAATTAATAAGAGTGTCTGAAACCCTTTTAGGAAGAAAAATTGGTAGTGGCGGGTTCCGAACCACCGACATTAAGCGTCATAGTCTAACGCTTTGTCCACTACGCTACAGTTATCATTCAAGAGATGAGTCTTTTAAACTCATTCTATTCATGAACGTTGTTAACTGATGCTAATATGGCATTTGTAGACTCTTGGTTATCATTTATCGTACGAAGAACGATGTGTTAATTCTCCAGTGGGCCATTGCTTTGAAATAACAACGTGTATGTTACAATAAGAAAATCATCAAATACGCAACACAAGATGGCGTATGCCAGAGAGAGTTCTGGGCGAGGAATGTCACTTGACATCTCCGAACGGCTGGTTTTCGTTAATTCAATGGAGGGTGTCAAATCTCCGTTATTTTTGCAAATATGTCTCAAACGATACGAGATACGACAAAAACAGAAGGGAGCTAAGTTGTAGAGAATTGTCTCCTCAACCAATTAGGTTATTCAATTTTCGTGTCAGATGAACGGTTCGTTTGGAATTACAATTATATTTCAAACGGCTTTTTTTGGTATTACCACCGTATTTTTTTTGTCCGAAAAATTTGAAAATAGAGGTTCTGGTCTCTGGCGGTTTACAATCATGTCTGTAAAATTTGGTGCTGATCGGTTGAACGGTTCGTCTTATAAACAGGGAACACGTTACGGACAGACAGACAGACATACATCCCAAAATCGCCGTTATTTTTGCAAATATCTTTGAAACTCTACGTGATATGAAAAAAACATAAGAGAGCAAAGTTGTAGAGAATTTTCTCCTCTACAAATTCGGTTATTCAATTTTCGTGTCAGATGAATAGTTAAGCCGTTATTTTCATTTAAATTTCGATTTGTCAAAAGACGATCGCAAAGACCCACTTTTAGTATTACTACCGTAACCTAAAGTGGGTCAAAATGTTGATACACTCATATTCTGTAGCAGGACGTAGTCATACGGCAATAATTAATACCTCTGCGCCCAGAGGTTATTTCGTTTTGAGCACCGCGGCCTACTCGATCGCACTCCATCAGGGCTGGTCTCGCGCTAACGGCAGCCAGAGATTTGCCGCGATCGCCGCGGCACGTGCGCAACAAACCGGTTTGATCCGCCTGCGCGCACCGCCGGGGCAATTAATTCCCTTTGTTGATTCCAATTAGCGCGACGGGCGACTCTCCTCCATATCGCGATGCGATGCGACGCGCTGCCGCGCCGTGCCGCGCCGTCAAAAGTGAAACGCGGCCGGCTGCCGCGGAGCGGCGCTGCGCTCGCTCGCTGCGTGGCGGGCGTCAACCTTGTCGCAAATTGCAAATCCGGCGAGCACAAAGCGCTATCGCGCCGCGCGCTGACGGCCGAGCTGACAGCCAGCCCGCTCGCTGCGTGCTGGGGCACGACAAAAGAATAACGCCGCACTGCCTCTGCGACGCGTTGCCGCCGAAACCTGTAAGCCAGTGTTGCCAACTGGTACAATAATTATGCGGGCATACGATTATTTGAGTGTTTGTACGATGTACGATATTATCTTGTTCGATGGTCCGTGATGGGGAACGACAAATGAATAACGCGGCACTGCCGTTGCGATCCTTTGCCGCCGAAACCTGTAAGCCAGTGTTGCCAACTGGTACAATTATTATGCGGACATACTATTATTTGAGTGTTTGTACCATGTACGATATTACCTTGTTCAGTGCTGCATGGTGGGGCACGACAAAAGAATAATGCGGCACTGCCTCTGCGTCGCGTTGTCGCCAAAACCTGTAAGCGAGTGTTGCCACCTGGTACGATAATTATGCGGGCATACGATTGTTTGAGTGTTTGTACGATGTACGATATTACCTTGTTCGATGCTGCGTGGTGGAGCACAACAAAAGAATAACACGGCACTGCCTCTGCGATGCGTTACTGCCGAAACCTGTAAGCCAGTGTTGCCAACTGGTACAATAATTATATGGGCATATGATTATTGAATGTTTGTACGATATACGATATTACCTTGTAGAATGCTGTGTGGTGGGGCACGACAAAAGAATAACGCCGCACTGCCTCTGCAATGCGTTGCTGCCGAAACCTGTAAGCCAGTGTTGCCAACTGGTACAATAATTATGCGGGCATAAGATTATTTGAGAGTTTGTACGATATTACCTTGTACGATGCTGCATGGTGGGGCACGACAAAAGAATAACACGGCACTGCCTCTGCAATGCGTTACCGCCGAAACCTGTAAGCCAGTGTTGCCATCTCGTACGATAATTATGCGGGTATACAATAATATGAGTGTTTGTATGATGTACGATATTACCTTTTACGATGCTGCGTGGTGGGACTCAACAAAAGTATAACGCGGCACTACCTCTGCGATGCGTTACCGCCGAAAACTGTAAGCCAGTGTTGCCATCTCATAATTATGCAGGCATACGATAATTTGAGTGTTTGTACGATGTAGAATATTACCTTGTACGACAAGGTGGGGCATGTCAGAAAATAATGTGGCACTGCCTCTACGATGCGTTACCGCCGAAACCTGTAAGCCAGTGTTGCCAACTCATACGATAATTTTGCGGGCATACGATAATTTGAGTTTTTGTACGATACTGGCCAAACATACGATAATTTCTTTCCAGCGGAGATATCGTTCTAAACATGCATATCAAGTACACTAGGCAATACAAATTGTCGATACAACCAAGGCCAGTGAAATTACATTACATTACTTATGTTACTATAATAATGACTACTGTTTGTTACTACTACTACTGCTACTACTACTACATCAAATCATTTATGGGAAGTCGCAATGCCCTTTCTCGCCGAACACCACCACCAGAGCTAGGGCATGAGGACCTGTTTCCATACGTCCTACTACATGAGACGCCAGTTAAAGTTATCACTTCACCTCACAACCAAGAAGTCCATTCTACAAAGTAGATAGCACTTCCGTCAGACATCAACAAAAAAGAAAAAAATCCCTTTCTCGCTTGTGTTAAATTTTCTAACTTAATGTACCTTTTACTCTCGAACTGTTATGTATAGAAATTTGAAATTTTGGCAGCTATTTTCAGCATATATTGTTAGCTCACAAAACTGTTTTCTTCTTGTTGGTATGATATTTTTTTAAATCTTTGCCGTTAAGCTATTTCTTATTGGAAAAAATGTAAGATAAATTTATCTGGTTCGGTGAATAAGTTAGATTTTATCTTGATTCTAGTTTAGTGGCCTCCTTTATCTGTTATACAGCATTTCTGAAAATGTGAAAGTTATTGGTTTTGTGGTTTGTAAGGTAAAGGTACATGTAACACTAAAAATCGATTAAAGTAATTTATTATGAAAATTCACTAATACTAATTCTATCATCAAAATTGTCCAGCAGAGTAACCAGGGTCATCTTCTACTTCTTCAATCTAGAAGCTTTCTTCTCCTTGCTCCACCGCTTTATTTTCTTTTAATTGTGCTGCATACTGAGCTTTCCTTACTTGCATGTTGTCCAGAAGCCAGCTGATACCAGGACTGCGGTTTATCATATCACGACATTGCTGCTCGCGTTGGCGATCCAATGACTGTTAGCAGATTATGGAATCGGTTGGTTCAGGAGGGCAATACAGAACGCCGTGTTGGATCCCAACGAATGTTTGTAAAGCTATCGGGCCAAACTGCGTGGTCATCTGTCCGTAGCTTACAGACTACTGAAACTAATGTAAACTAACCTAAAGAAAATACAAACATCCGTGCCCCAGGGAGGATTTGAACCTACGACGACGACCAACCGCGCGCTCCGCAGCGAGGTGCCTTAGAACGCTCGGCTACTTCACCAAAGCAGATGGGGCCGTTTGCAAGACAACAACCATCTACACGAACAGTTCGACGACGTTTTCAGCAGCATGGACTATCAGCTCGGAGACCATGGCTGCGGTTATCGTTGACGCTGCATCACAGACAGCAGCACATGCGATGTTGTACGCAACGATGAACCTGGGTGCACGAATGGCAAAAGTCATTATTTTTGGATGAATCCAGGTTCCTTTTACAGCATCATGATGGTCGATCCGTGTTTGGCGACATCGCGGTTAACGCACATTGAAAGCGTGTATTCGTCACCGCCATACTGGCGTATCACCCGGCGTAATTTTTTTTTTTTTTTTTTTTTTTAATGGGACTTCAAAGTCCAGGAGGATATACAGTAATTTGGAGACATTATGAAATGCTTATCTCTGTTAACATAAGGTTATAGCAGCAAGAAACAGATAAATATTTATATCGAAAAGTCATTTTAGATCTTGACATGGAGCGGGGGAAAAAAGCAAACAGTTGTTATCCCTGAACCATATTCATATATCGTAATTCGTAAACAAAAGGAAACTAGAGCCATTTATTACTGACTGTTAGCAGCAATGAAAACTAAAAAAATATCATGCACAATATGCCTTTGACACACTGTCTGTACTAAAAACTTCCAGGCACAATTTTGAACACTGTATAAATAGAAAGAGCTCTACTCATTGAATAATATCAGTTTTCATGAGCTAAAACAATACAAAACAAAATTATCAAAGTTAGAATACACAACACAGTGTTTTTGTGGCAACAAAACTCGCCTCACGAAATCGTGCACACAGACATAAAATAGTCCGTTGTTCACTGCTGTCTGTGAGCAGTGATACTGAAAAATATCGGCCAGTGAGTGTTTCATATGATACCTCAGAGGGACTCTGACGTCCCGTCAGGAACACACGTCAGATATCGTTTTCCACTTTGTTTTATGACGCTAAAAATGAGCTGGGACTGTTAAGTCCCGTCGGGCAGGAAAGGGTTAAATTAACGTTCTTTCTATTCGTTCCTATCTAAGAAACGCGTAGTGCTAATGTTAGAACACGTCTCGAACTGCTAAACCCTTTACAGTGTAATTCCATTATTTTCGGAATGTATATTTCGAGCTTCCTGCCATCTGGTGGGATTACGATGAAACAGAGTGCGCGTCTCAAAATTACGAGAATATTCATTTTATCCGTTACTCTCTGAGAAACGCGTACTGCTGCGTATGTACACAACACAAACTGCTAGAAACGTTTGCGATACATTTCCGGAATTTTCTGGATCTATCTTTTGATTTTCCTGATATCTGCTGGCTTTACAATGATGCAGAGGGCGTGTCTCAAAACTAAGTGAACATCCTTTTCATTCATACCTATCTGAGAAACAAGTAGCGCTGCGTTCGAACACGACTCGCACTGCTACAACCATTTAAGACACAATTCCCCAATTTTAGGAATCCATCTTTCAATCTTCCTGCAATCTGTTGGATTTACGATGATACAGAGGACGCGTTTCTAGAATAAGTAAACGTTATATTTATACGTAACTATCTGAGAAAAGCGTGCTGCTGCTTTCGAACACGACTCGAACTTCTAGAATGGTTTACGTCACAATTCGGAATACCTCGGAACCATATCTTTTGATCTCCCTGCCATCTGGTGACTTTTGTTGGTATTTTTGCAGAGATCTGTGTTGGCGATCTTTTACTAATCGTAGAACTTCCGTTCGACCTACGATCTAGTGACGTGTGATGAGGCTACAACGATGAATGTCCTTACCACTATAACTACTCTCACAATGAATATAAGAATCACTTATTCACGGTTTATTCTTTTCTTGTGCACTTAATTCGTGATTTACTTTCTTCCGTGTTTCTTTTGAATATGGTATTGTTTTGCCGTTACAACACAATGTCGCAGCATGTCCCTCCCATTTATCTGATGACTTCACGCGCGGCGCACCAGATGCCGGGGAGCGAGTGCTCCGTTTTCCAGCGTTTCAGATGCCGCGGGGCCCATCTACTGCAACCGCGGTACGTACCCATGTCGTGCATTGAGATGCTGGACACGTTTTCCATTGTCCTCGATGCATTTATGGCATCTACTCAATATATTGTTCACCAAACGTTTGAATTTTCTTTGAGAGACGGAATTAACACACTCACGGATGTAATCCTTGAGTGATCTACATCTACATGGATACATCTACATCTACATAGATACTCTGTAAATAACATTTAAGTGCCTGGCAGAGAGTTCATTAACAACTTTCATAACCTTTCTCTACCGTTCAATTCTCTAATAGCGCGCGGGAAGGAAGAACAACTTCATCGTTCCGTTTTCGATCTGATTACTCCTATTTTATTAGGATGGACATGTCTCCCTATGTAGGTGGGTGCTAGCGAAATATTTTCACATTCAGAAGTAAAAGTCTGTGATTCAAATTTCGCAAATAGATCTTGCCGAAAGGAATGTCTTTCTTTTAATGATTTCCACCTCAAATCGTGCAACATTTCTGAGCCGCTTGGTATTGAATTTCTTGGTTTTGTAGAATGTCATGTTGACCAGAGCTGCTTAATTTATTAGCTCGCAGCTACCGGTTTCGGTTAATACACCATTATCAAGCGCCAGCAAAGCTTAGCCAGTTGTTTAACATGATACAATATTGAAAACCTTTTAAATAAATACTGGAGAAACGTATATAGGCAGTGAAGCATGATGTCAGATATTTATTTTAAAGTTTTCCAGTATTGTAACATGTTATGTTAAGCAACTGGCTAAGCTGTGCTGGCGCTTCATAATGGTGTACTAACCGAGACCGGTAGATTTGGACTAATAAATTAAGCATTCTACAATTATTAAAATGCTGTTAAACCCCAACTTTTCACTTTCCTGAATCCATAGTTATTTCAAAATGTTCAAATGTTTGTAGAGCTTATGGGACATAACTATAGGGTCATCAGTCCCTAAACTTACAAATTACTTATGCATTAGCTAATACTAAAGACGGCACAAATATCCATGCCCGAGGGGGATTCGAACCCCCGACCGTAGAGGCCGTGCAGAACGTGACTGGCGCTCCCCAGACCGCTCGGCCACTGCGGCCGGCCATACTTATTTTATGGTGCAAGTAATGGCTACTGTGACGCCCCCTCCCCTCCCACACTTCCGGCAAGACTTCCCGACCCCTGGTGATAGCGAACCACGGGTGGAAAAATACTTCTCTACATTTATGCTAAACACACACACACACACACACACACACGCTCATGTCCGAAGGAAAACTCGAACCTCGAGTAGGGGCGGCTTCGCAATCCGTTGCAAAGCGCCTTAAATAACACGGGCATCCCCAGGCAGCAATGATACTGAGCTGGATGCTGTCGCCCTACCAACCGCCGCAATAGACCAACATGTCTTTCAGCGTATGAACACCTCTCGTTGATGAATAGTTGTAGAGTGACCAAGCAGTCCATGTCTCCGCTCGCTGCAGACCAGAACCCGCCCCACCCGGCACCCAGCCGGGTCGCGGTGGCGGTCGCGTGTGCACGTGGCAATTACCTTCAAGTGGCGCTTGTCAGCTGACGCCCATCAAACGCAGCCGCCCGCGTCACTACACGGCCCTCACCCCCCCCCTCACTCTCCCCCCCCCCTCGCCCCCCCCCCCCACACACACACACAGGGGTCAGTCCAGCAGTAAACAGCGCAGCCGCCATCGGCACGGTGTCGAGCCACTAATTAGGGTGCAAAACGCCGGATTTACACGGGACCTGGGAGCTAACGAGTAGGCCAACAGCGACCGCGAGGTCAGGAGCCGGCCGCGCCGGCTGAGCTCACCGCAGCGCAAACGGCTGTGCGCATGCGCCGCAGACAGCCTAGCAGGTGGCGCGCAATCACTGCGCCGCCTCACATACACACGCGCGTTTGGACAACGGCGGTTAATTCTGTCCTGCTACGGGCGTTCCCCCTGTTTGCCGTGCAAAGCGATACCCATGACACGGCGTACAAGGCCATCAGGCAGGTGCGATTAGAGGTCTTTGAGGACGTCAGTCGAGTCTCCATCTCGCACGTCGTGCGGTTTTGATCCAACGAGGCTGAGTGATTGCTGAACCGCGCGCTGCCGAGCTGCCGTCATCAAAATCGCTGGCGCTACGGTGGTGATTTTGAGATTTGAAGAGGTAATTTTTTCGTTCCCTTAAGAAGGTTGACAAAGCTGTTCGGGCCGGCCGCGGTGGCCGAGGGGATTATTCAAAACCGAAACAGAAGGGGAGAGGGCGGTGGATCCTCCTTCCGGTTCTTCGAGTGCTCTTGCGTCTGTAAAGCGGAAAGCTGAGGAACAACACCAGAGAAGAGCTCGTCCGTCAATGCTTACTTCCCGGTCTGGGTTAACTGTAGAAGCAGCGACATATGTATCTACCTTTAGGTAGTGACGTGTCTATGGACGTGGAGGGATCGTCATTGCAGCCTCCTGTCGTCGAAAGGATCTACTGGGCGGAGGAGGGGGATTTGCGGTGACGGGACTCAAACCCGCACACATTGTACGAGCTGTGGTTGGGGTACTACATCGCAAAGATGGTATCGTGTGTGTAAATGAAATAGTTATGCGTAGGTCTGTACGCGCCGCCTGAGGTTAGTAGTAGGAGGCTTTTGTTTTAAATTCAAAGTTTTAACCGTGCTTAGTTTATTTGTCTACGTTCACCTCAAAAGTCTGCGAGGTTGATGTGCTTTATATCTACAAAGTGTTTGTTTTATGACTATATGTTATATGTGTTTATGGATTTTTTAGAGAATACCAGGGATATCATCGACTTCTAGTACCGAACGCCGGTGTTCCGCGGTGTACATCATAATCCCCACGAAACAAATTGCCATTCTTTGGATCCTCAGACTTGTTGTTTATTAAAATTATTACCTGAATTTGTAACATTACTCTGGACTGGACATCATAAGGACGAATTGCGACCCACTAATTATATGAAATGTCAAACACATTTGTTCATTAACTTGACAGATCATATATGATGTAATCCTATAACGACTTGTTAGTCGCCGGCCGCGGTGGCCGAGGGGACTAAGGCGCTCCAGTCACGGTCTGCACGGCCACTACGGTCGGGGGTTCGAATCCCCCCTCGGGCATGGATATTTGTGCCGTCCTAATTCGTAAATAGTTCATAAGTAGTTTGTAAGTTTAGGGACTGATGACCCCGTAGTTAAGTCCCATAGACTATACAAACATTTGAACATTTGAACTTGTTAGTCGGGTAATATGATCGAAAAAACAACGAAAAAGAAAGCACGAAAATAAACAGAAACAAGAACAGTAAAGAGGATATTGTTTATAGTGTCCTGTGAGAAGGTTTCGTGTGTTTTCAGTTTCTTTGTGTAACCCTGTCAGGACTGAAGGCCTCAGGGCAGGACTTACAGCATAGTGAAGTGCTTTTTTGTTTCAGTGTATGCTTTAAATATTTTATTTTATAGTTTATAAACGCACTAACCACTGTACCCAAAGTTATGCATTTGAATTGGATCAATGTTTTAATTTGCAAGGGTGTAGAGAAGCCAAACCCTGAGAACTGTTTCTTGATTCCTACAATATTGGAAGAAGAACAGTGTATATTCATAATAAGATTTCTTACTGCATTCGGTGGGGGAAGCATTCGGAAGTATGGTTTCGCCTACCAAGATGAGTAACGCACTGTGTTACATATATCACTTTAATATTGTCTCTCTGCAGACAACAAAGAATTATATGTTCGTCGACAAGCCGAATTGTGGCTCCATCGTGAATTATTTTGTTTTGTTGAAGAAGGATAATTTTAGTTATGTAATTCCACAATGGATCAGAAGACGCCAGCACCTCCAGAATAAATAATAAGAAAGGGGGGGGGGGGGGGAGGGCGCTCCAGTCACGATCTGCATGGCAGCTACGGTTGGGGGTTCGAATTCCCCTCGGACATGGATATTTGTGCCGTCATTGGTCTTTGTTAGTTCATTAGTAGTTTGTAAGTTTAGGGACTGATGACCCCGTAGTTAAGTCCCATAAGCTATAAAAACATTTGAACATTTTAAAGCTGTTCGGTTGCGGCGGGCGTTATGTCGATCGTGTTTCATAATTTTGGTGCGTTGTAGCTTAGCGGACGTAAAAGTCCGGTGACGACGACGGTGGTCTGGTACCCTGCCCGGGCATTCAAGAATCGTGAAGGCTCCAGAGAGTTTATGTACGGGTCACGCCGCGGTGGAGCGGCCGAGCGCATTGACGCGGTATGCTACGATGCGCGAGGCCGTTCCCTGTCAGGGGTTCAGCCCCCTCAGGAATGGATGTTTACGCCGTCTTTAATATAAGCTAGTTCATAAGTAGTTTGTAACTTTATGGAGTGTTGACCCCGCAGTTAAGACCCATAAGATTTACAAACATTCGAACATTTGTAGGGGTCACAAAGAATTGCCAGGGGGTTTTGCCCTGAGACGAGAAAAATATTTGCTCATTAAAGTAAGCATACCAGTGCATGTCTGAATACCAGAGTCCCGTAATTCAGAAACATAGACATACTAAAAGTGAAATTTAGTTCACATTCTTTCATAATAAATAGAGCGTATTAGACGTTGCGCACTGGGATGCCGTGCTGTGGTGCGCGCGGCCGTTCGCCGTTGGAGGTGACATTGCCCCCCTCCCCACCCACCCGGCATGGATGTCTGTGTTGTCCTTAGGTTAGTTTACCTTCGTTTAAGTAGTTTGTAACCTACGGACTGATGACAACGCAGATGAGTCCGATACATTGACACACATTTCAACAATTTTACCGTGTATTATAAATTCGAAGCCTGAATTCTGCTTTTAGAATTAATCAACAGCTAAACGAACAAGACGCAATATTTAGTTTCAAGTTATTCGAAAGAAAAAAAAAGGGGGGGGGGAGAAAACAGCCGGACCCTGTTTAAGCAGCATAATTCATTACTAAGTCATACTTGAAATAAGAAAGTTTCGTCATGCAAAATAGATTTTTTTTCCATGATAGGCTGAAATACGCCATTGGACTAAGGTATCCTCATAGTAACTTCTTAGTGTACATATTCACTTATTCAATTTGTTTTTAATAATCCAACCCAGTTTTTTTTCTGTAAATCTATCGGACCAAACTGCGTGGTCATCAGTCCGTAGCTTACAAACTACTTAAACCTAGGTAAACTAACCTACGGACAAACAGACACACCCATGCCCCAGGGAGGACTCGAACCTCCACGGCGAGCAACCGCGCGCTCCGCAGCGAGGTGCTTTAGACCGCTCGGCTACTCAACCGCGGCCCAACCCAGTTCAAAAGTAATAGCACTGTGCACAGCTATAACACCAGGAGAAAGGATGATCTTCACTATGTCGGTCTAAATCTGAGTTTGGCACAGAAAGGGGTAAATTATGCTGCCACAAAAGTCTTTGGTCATCTACCAAGCAGAATCAGAAGCCTGACAGATAGCCAACTAGCATTTAAAAATAAATTAGAAGAATTTCTGAATGACAACTCCTTGTACTCATTGGATGATGTTTTAGCTATAAATGAGTAAATCATAACTATAAAAATAAAATAACTTAAAAATTAAAAATAATGTCATGTAATATTTTGTGTAATTTAACGTCTTTTACAGACACTATCCATTAACTTCAGACGTTCCACATCATTACGAAATGCCGTATTCATGATCTATGGACCAAGTATTAATCTAATGTAATGTAATGTTTATAATCATTACTGCTGATTTCATGGATCTGGCAACTTACAACAACATTTCAATATTTTCGTTTGATTGTTCTCCTTCGTAGTACAGTGCATTGCTAAATTTAAATACAATTACAGGTATAAAAAATCAAAGATAAGAAATTCCGAAAGCCTTCATAAGGCAACACATGTCACAATCGACAAATTGATATTTATAAGGCTATTAAGAGATGCTGAAGTACAGGTTCGTTCTCTCACCTGAGGGGAACGATGAAAAACACGCTGACTTGCTGACAACGAGAATACTAATATCAAAAATTGCTTTCTTTCCTTGTGGTTTTATTTCAGTTTCTTCGCGGAACACAAACAATTTCTGGCAACAAATTGTTTTCACCATTCGCGGTGGATGATGGATAGCTCCTGGAGCACGGAAAAGTAATTTACTCCACGGGACAATGCTTCGCCACGAAATATCGCGTTAACCCCATAAAAAAACTCTTTATAATCATCTCTAAATGTTTGTCCCTAAAAGTATGTAAACCCAATTGGGTATTCTAGATGTAGTGATTTTTTTCAACCGCATTTTTAGTTGAATTTAGTAAGATCGCTTTGAAAGAGCCATCTTGTTGCGACATGATTTTTCTTCTCGACATATGTACGTAAAACATTATTTTAGTATCTCACAGTTTGAAAATTACGAACCGAACTCGTCGAATGTTTTTACAACGATCCTTTCGATATCTACGGACAAAGCTTTAAAAGTGTACTTGATGTAAATTATCAATTAGATGATACTTTGTATGTTGTTACTTTTGGAGAACAGAAATACGAATTGATTTTTTTTTTTAAGGAACATTACGATATTCTTTGTGAGGTGATTTTTGTATTTTGTCAGGATTCTGAAGATCGTATGAATAGACGGGAGAAACCAGACGAATACCGACCGTCTGCTAATCCTATTTAAGAGACATACAAACATCTCTTCATATAACTTCGAAAACCTTACGGGTATGCAGCCAGGTATCAAGCCGTCGTCGATTTTGATACCTAGCTGCATACCCGTAAGTTTTTCCTCACACACAAAGAAAGAAAATATGTGGACATGTGTCCGGAAACGCTTAATTGTTTTTCGTCAGGAGAAATTAAGGAATCATATCTCTTCATTTAGCTCCTTCTCTTTCCCCACAGAATGATTAATGAGGGTTCCAAGAATGTCATTATAGTCTGATGTTGTAGAGGTAAATCAGCCAACGAGCGGAAGATTGGTTTGAACACCACAGTGCTTTACTAGGCTTGGTCCTGTTTGGAGGTGGTATACCGTTGCATTCCTCCGACCTTCGAACTGACTTACCCAGCCAATTGTAGGGGGATCTACAGTTGAACGTAGTGCTACTCGGTATTTTTCACATTAGCAATACTGCCAGAGGTGAATGAAGTGGAAAGTGACAGATAAAAATCGTAGCACCTGGCGGGGATCGAACCCGCGAACTTCTGATTTGTTGTCTGGCACTCTATCACTGTGATGTCGTATATCGTTGGAAAAAGCAAACAAACTTTTGTTAATGCTACCTACTATCTAAATGGGTTATGGAATGCATTGTCAGAAAATCAGGCGATGCTGAAGGAATTAGATTAGGTAATGAGTCAAAAGGAGTAGATGAGTTTTGTTATTTGGGTAGAAAGACAATTTATGATGACCGAAGTAAAGAAGATATAAAATTCAGAAAGTGTTTGGGAAGAAAAGAGTTTCTGGAGAAGCGTAATTTGTTGACATCCAACATTAGTTTAAATGTTAGGAAGTCCTATCTGAAGGCATTTGTCTGGAGTGTAACATTGTATGGGAGTGAAACGTGGACGATCAGGAGTTCAGACAAAAACATGATGGAATCTTACGAAATGTGGTCTACAGACGGTTGATGAAGATTAGATCGGTAAATTATGTTACTAATGAGGAGGTGCTCAACAGAATTGGAGAGAAAAGGAGTTTCTGATACTCAGGGTGTTACAAAAAGGTACGGACAAACTTTCAGGAAACATTCCTCACACACAAAGAAAGATAATATGTGGACATGTGACCGGAAACGCTTAATTTCCATGTTAGAGATCATTTTAGTATTTCTCTTTAAATGTAAATTGAAATAATTCGTGCAAACAATTGTCAAAATACCCAACTGTTTCGTTAGTATGTACTGTACTTCCTCGATTCACCGCCAGTTGGCCCAATTGAAGGAAGTTAATGTTGAATTCAGTGCTTGTGTTGACATGCGACTCATTGCTCTACAGTACTAGCATCAAGCACATCACTACGTAGCATCAACTGGTTAGTGTTCATCACGAACGTCGTTTTGCAGTCAGTGCAATGTTTACAAATGCGGTGAATAGAGGACGTACAGTACATACTAAAGAAACAATTGAGTATTTTGACAACTGTCTGCACGAATTGTTTCAATTTACATTTAAAGAGAAATATTAAAATGAGCTTTAACATGGAAATTAAGCGTTTTCGGACACATGTCCACGTAACATATTTTCTTTCTTTGTGTGTGGGGAATGTTGCCTGAAAGTTTGGCCGTAGCTGTTTGTAACACCCTGTATTCAAAGAGTAGGGACAGGTTGGTAGTACACAGTCCGGGCATCAAGGAGTCGTCAGCATTAGAAGGAAGTTTGTGGGGTAAACTCGTAGAGGGAGACAGAGGGATGAATACTGTAAGCAGATTGAAAAGGATGTAGGTTGCCGTACTAATTCTCAGATGAAGAGGTTGTACAGGACAGGGTAGCGTGAAGAGCTACATCAAACCAGTCTGTGGACTGATGACCGCAACAACAACAACAACTAGCTAAATTAAAGACAGTTCATAATTTTAGAAACAATTACATTTGGTTTAATATGCAACATGGATTTAATGAGAGCACGTTCTTCGGCTTTGTGCAAAATACATTTAACCTTTATCTTTTACTAGCTGAAAACCCGGCGTTTCCCGGGTATTTATTTATTTATTCCTGCTTGGAGTTAGTACTTCTCCTACCCTTCTCTCTCTGTCCATCTTCTTTTTTCTAAAAATATGTTATCTTTATCGGAGAACATATAAGAAATAACGCTGTCTTGGATAATGTACAAACTTATAAGCGCATTATTCAAACAAAGAAAGATAGAAGTCAAAACACAAATGACATTTAAAATTCGCACGATCTCATATTTATTCAGTTATATGTGGTACTATTGTATAATTTTTCAGGTATGTATTCATTTGTATAAGTGCCGTATGTCTGTAAAATTTCTTGGGAATACAATTGGTGTTAAAGAAGTAATAGATTACTACTTGCTGCGTGATAGGACGGTTTTCTGTGAACGTTACTGTTTTATGTGTCCATACCTCATGTACTACAGGTCACACTGTGCTACAATTTCGGAGGCACATACAACGATATGTGTGTACATTGCCTATAAAATTTCCTGCTGCTACAATTTGTAGTGTAGAAATTATAAATTGTAACGTCATACCGAATGCCGTAGTTTTACTCCGTAAACAGCGCAAAAGTAGTGAGCGAGAAACTTTTTTCCTTTCACCATTTTACTGTGGTTACCAGCTAGAAAAAGTTTAATAGAGGTTTGAAATTATGTTTAAAGTTTGTTGCAAGTCGCTAAGTACTCTCATTCTCATAAGTGTATTTGTAAAGTCTCATCGCATTATGGCAGTTTCTTGCAACTCCTATTGTCTATGGAGTTATATCTCTTGAACCATGTGTCGTATGTGGTTCGTACTCCTACAGAAGATGTTCTCACGCAAGGGATATGTGTACCAAATTTGGTTGAATTCGGAGAAAATGAGCAGCATTGCCGCTTATGGCAGCAGTTTTCCGCGCATCTAATTGTTTATGACGTCATTTCTCGTGAACTATATATCGTATGTGATTCTTACACTTACGGCGACCATCCTCATGGATTGAAGCTTAGGTATACAAAATTTCATGAAGATTGGAACAAAACTGTTGGTTTGTACGCAACATGTACAAATATACGGACACTCTGCTATATATATATATATATATTAGAAGATTCGTATGATTTCGCTGCGGCCTGACAAATCAAAAATACAAAGAGAGACTCAGAAAGCAGAGGCCACTTCGCTGAGCAACCGCTGCAGCCTTCGAAGCCAGCGCCGCCATATCGCCTGCGGACTTGGGGTCGCGTCGGCGGTTTGCGTGCTCACGTGTCGTGCCGCACGCCCTATAATTAGCCCGCCGGCCAACTCCGGCGCCGGTGGTTAACGAGTAGCCTAGCGGGAGGTGCGAGGCGCGAGGGCCGGGGGTTTCAGGCCGGCCAGCCCGGCAGCACAAAAGACACTTTGCGCGGACGACAAGCCTCGTTTGGCCGCATTAACGACAGCTAATTAGGGGACGAACATTAGGATTTCGCGTGGCAGTTTCTGCGCGGGAAATTGAGCCTGAAGCGAAAACAGATTTGAACTGACGCTCGAGCACGAAACAGGTCTCAGTGCCAGACAACCGCTGAAAGATTAACAGCTATTCTTTTGATGAAAGGCTCACAGCACGGAAGCGTGCCCTGCACCTAGCACGAAGGTAAAAAAAAGGTATTGATATAAGGAACACATTGTTGGGGCGATCTAGAATTGTTTAATAACAGGTTTTCAGCCAAGATTGCGTTCTTCTTTTAATTATATGACCGGTTTCGGCGTGCTAGACGCCATCTTGAGACCTTATGATCTTCTTTTCTACTGTTAGCAGGCGTGAACGCATTCCCAACCGCCTGGGGAGGGTTTATATAAGGAACACATTGTTGGGGTGATCTTATATAATATCCTTATATAATATCATGCCTCGCCAGGCGGTTGGGAAAGCGTTCATGCCTGCTAATAGTAGAAAAGAAGATCTCAAGGTCTGAAGATGGCGTCTAGCATGCCGAAACCGGTCATATAATTAAAAGAAGAATGCGATCTTGGCTGAAAACCTCTTATTAAACAATTCTAGAACGCCCCAACAATGTGTTCCTTATATAATATCATGTCTTGCCAGGCGGTTGGGAAAGCTTTCATGCTGCTAACATTAAAAGAGATCACAAGATCTGAAGATGGCGTCTAGCACGCCGAAACCGCTCATATAAGTAAAAGAAGAAAGCGATCTTGGCTGAAAACCTTTTATTAAACAATTCTAGATCGCCCCAACAATGTGTTCCTTATATAACATCATGCCTCGCCAGGCGGTTGGGAAAGCGTTCACGCTGCTAACATTAAAAAAGAAGATCACGAGGTCTGAAGATGGCGTATAGCACACCGAAACCGGTCATATCATTAAAAGAAGAAAGCGTTCATGGCTGAAAACCTCTTAGTAAACAATTCTAGATCACCCCAACAATGTGTTCCTTATATAATATCATGCCTCGACAGGCGGTTGGGAAAGCGTTCACGCTGCTAACATTAAAAAAGAAGATCACAAGGTCTGAAGATGGCGTCTAGCACGCCGAAACCAGTCATAGTAAAAGAAGAAAGCGATCTTGCCTGAAAACCTATTATTAAAAGGTATTGAGTAGAGTTCAACTTCTCAGCGTTGTCCATCCAATCCGGGTTGGTTTAATACCTCGCGAACTACCACTGCTCGTGTGAAACGCAATAGTTAGGCAGGATTTCGCAATTTGTAACGCCTCAGTCGCGGGCTTGATCGATTAACTCACACCCGTCTACCTCACTAGTTAAAACTAGAGGAACCCTCGAACCAGTTAATTTGCTGTTATTGCTTATGTTCGGCTACTTCCTGCAGCCATTAACTGACTTCATGAGTTTAAACAATGATGCAGAGTCACCGACTTTGGCGAATGCAGAGGATACCGTGCTCACGGGTGTGGTTCCTCTAGGTGGAAGCTTGTCCACTGTTGCTCGAACTGATCTCTACGAGTTTACGAAACTAAATCCGATCCTTGATTGTGGTGAGTGCACTCGTGGTGTCCCGATAAATCTTTTGTAGTCTGGGGAAACGTCCCAGACATAAATTGGTCCCAATTCCCCTGTTCCGACCAAGGTTTTCGGGAGGTTTTCCTTGGTTGTAAGGCGTATGCCGGAACTTGTAAGCCCCTCCCACTTATTCCCAATTGGGATGCCGCATTTGCCCCACTATCAGTTTGTCTGATAATTGGCTGAATAGAACCGCGACTCTTTATGGGCCGAATCCCACGCGTATCCCTCACGGGTACCAGCTTTCGGAAGGGGACAAAAATAAAAGGCTGTTACGATGTTCGTGCGAAGCAAGTACAATCGCAGATCCGCGCCACTGTGGTGTCTAAGACCAACAGAAGGACGGACAACAGAAAATAACGGGTAGCTGAGATCTGGGTGGAAGACAGAATTCACTGCTGTAAAAGCTCCCCGACGATTACACATTGTCAGGGCATTTGGAGTCACACACAATACTTATGCTGTTGTACAAACCGAAGCCTGATGTATCTTTAAGCTTCACGGATATATATATATATATATAATTGGAAACATTTGCTGCGTAATGCTTTCAGTCTGGTGAATGGAACATGCATAAGAAAAAAATCGAATAAAAGATAATTTTATACAAACTAAGTCCTTGGGATTTGTGGTTTTATTTATTTCTGATAATCTTGGGTTTTATATTTTGTGGATTGTAAAGTGTTAGTCTTATGCCTAAATTGTTTACCATCCGAATTCTTTTTATAAAAATCAAAGTAGAAAATGCACGCTCGCATTACTAGGCAGTAGTGAATTCCATTAATTCCTTCAATGTCATTAGCAAATACGTGAAAATCTCTCTCGCTACTCAAGATGGAAGATACAGCTGAAATGTTTGTAAATCTATGGGACTTAACTACGTTGGTCATCAGTCCCCTAGGCTTACAAACTGCTTAAACTGACTTATGCTAAGGACAACAAATGCCCGAGGAAGGACTCGCACCCCCGACGGCAAGCAGCGGCGCGATCTGCAGCTAGGCGCCTTGGAACGCTCGGCCACTACACCGCGGCGATGAGCCAGTCAATAATCCATATGCCCATTGTGAAAGAAATAGAAAATGGAAAGATAGTATGAAATAAGTCGAATTGCACTTAAAAAAGGATACAGATGTTAAACAACAATGAAACGAAGTATGATATGTCAGTTAGAGAAAAAATAAATAAAAGGGAAATTACTCATATGACACTTTTCGCAAATGGAATATAACGCGGCCCTGAGGACGTTATTAGCCACATTGGTTTCTTGTTTGGTTTGATACATAACTTTTCAGATTGTAAAGTTTTGATCCAGACATAGATCTTCATATTTTTATCATTCGGTAAGATATTTTCGTAAGATATTTTTTTCAGTCGTCCCCACCCACCACACTACATCCTGCGACCCATTGTCCAATCTACACAACTCGTATTACAACGATGCGAGCAGACATGCTGCAGGTGATGTCTTGACTATCAGGAAACACACAACGACTGCTACTACAGCCTATTAGCACCAAATTGAACGGTTTCATTCGTGATACGATTTATATAGATTACACGAAGCGCTCTTCGTCTGTTAGAACTCAAATAAACAAATAACTAAATAAGAAAGCAATAAAAGAAATACCAACGGAAACTCCACTGCTCACGGTCAATAAGTCCGAGCTGTCGGCAATAGTCTTGTCCGTGGTGATAGGTAATGCCTGAAATTCGGTACTCTAAACTGTGTCTTGACTTTGTGGCTCTCAGAGAGATAGGTGTTAGTTATTTTTCCGACTTCCTGTGTCTGTCCTCTCTCTACTATCATTATTTATATTTAATTGTATATCATTCTATCAGTATTTAATTTTATTGCGGTTATATCTTCTTACTGCGTGTACTTTTAACCCTGATAGGGGGAATGGGTGGTTTAGCTTTATTGTATTAAATTCAGTTTATTTAATCTGCTGCCTGGATCGCTGGCGAAACTTGGCTGTGAGCGGAAGGAACGCCGTCCACGTTACCATTACTCGGGAGCGAGGTGCGAGCAGTCAGCCTTGAGTCCGTGGCTCTCTACAAAGGGAGGTTGGGGGAGGTCTTCACACTACAAGCTACATGGCCAACCTTGGGTACTCCGGCTGGTTGGGGGAGGAATGTGTCTTCAATTGGCGGGAAAGCGCACCATAGGCTGTGGCTGTCCTCGCAGCTACCGAGTTGTTTTTGTTTGTAGTGAAGAGCGGATGGAAGGCGAGAAAGGGCACTCTCATGAGTACCGGAGATCGGGAAGGTCCTACGGCGTCGTAATAACCCCCGTCGTTTCGCGAAATTTTTAAACGTGTTCAGTTTGGACTTGTATTTTCCACCGCTTTGGTCGGTCGGGAATTTCCATTATTTTTCAGTGTTGGTATCACACTTTGAACATTCATTTTGTGTGGCATCGCCACCTGCGACCATAGCTAGTCTAGCTTACCGTAGACATGGTTATTTGCTTATCGTGCGTCGCTTTCGCAAATGCATACAATAGAGGTAAATATCGCCACTCCGTGTCCTTCGCGCAGTTTGTACTTCACGTTTATCGTCACCCGCCACTGACCCTGGTGACTGCCAACGACGCTGCTGCTGCGAGTTCTGCAACACTCCTATTAAGGTATAGTATATTGCTTGTGCAACCCCTACCCCTGATAGGGCAGTCATAAGTAATCGTTTTGTTTTATAATCCGTGACTTGTTTCAGTTGCAAACTAGTTGGATTCATGATTCCTATCTATCGATATAGCCAGTCATTTTCTGTCTTGTACTAAGTGTTCTATTAAATCATATTTGAACTTTGTATATGTGACAACTGGTCACAAACTTTGATTTTTGTTAGGCTGTATTATCTTTATTGTTAAATATAATCATTTATTTTTGGAATTGTTTTACCTCATTAAAACAACTCACTGATTTTGGTGGGTTATGTTTTCATGTGTATGAATAATGGGCAATAATATATCATTCTGATATCTTGACTTGTCACCATTCGACGCTTAGGATAGGCCCAGTAAATTTTTCTGTGCTTTTATACAAAATACAGTGGCGGCCCATGATAAAGATAAATTTGTAAAAAATAACTTGTTAGATGTTAAAATAAATCTGTAGGTATGCAAATTAGCGTGCAGAGTTAGGTGTTTTGGTTTAATTTATCAGATGTCATGTTAATGAGCAAGGAATAGTCAAAAACGTTCAAACGCTTGTTAAGCTTATGGGACTTAACTAGGGGGTCATCAGTCCCTAAACTTACAAACTACTTATCAACTACCTTATACTAAGAACGGCAAAAATATCCATGCCCGAGGGGGGATTCGAACCCTCAACCGTAGTGGCCGTGCAGACCGTGAGTGGAGCGCCTCAGTCTCCTCGGCCACCGCGGCCGGCAAGGAATAGTCACACCTAAGGAATAGTCACACCTACACGCCTACTACACCACGACAACACACGCAACATACACGTTACAAGAATATTGATTTAGCCAACGATTTCCGTATTGGGATGACCGAATGCGTCTAGGTGCAAAGGACGTACCGCGGTTGTTAATTTCCGTTTCGCGCAATGGTAAAGTTACAGACTTATTCACACGTATAAATGACGGCCCACCGCATACAAACGTATAGGATGATACTGCCATATGTATCCGAGCATAGCGCTACCCTATGACTCATTTCGCTTCAGAATATGACGTTATCACTTGGATAGATAAAGGGAAGGAGGTGGTTGCGGAGGGCTCAACACCACCTCCCCTCCCCTTACAAGCAAATTTTTTTCTTGCATTCGCACACGATGCAACCCATGTTACAATTCCAACTTTGAAACGGCTTAAGAGTACAGTTGCAGATATTTAGGAAGCTGATCTGAAAACTCCTGGTCTTGAGAAAACTGAACCCCTCTCCCGACATCCCAACTACTCACCCCACCCGCCGAGAATTACAAATTATCTACGCTCCTAGGCATTATCTTATTTAGAGGAAGTTCTCGAGCATACTACAAAGACTTGAGACCTACACATTTTGCCTTAAATTACGTTAGTACTTCAGCGCACTGTTACTCACAAAACACAGCAAGGCTATAAAATATTAACGGCAGAGGTCCCGCGCTACTGTGAGAACACGAGACTTGGGACGAGCACGGACTCTGGAGGATGAAGGGGAGGAGAGGTCGAGCAGGCGGTGGGCCATCTGCAGTTAAGTGGGCCCCATAAATCGGCCCACGCCTCATATATGTTCAGCACAGCACAGCACAGCACAGCGCGCTGTCTCCATTACAACTTAACTGCCCTGCACAGACCGGACGCCTGGGGACCGTGTCACGTGTCACACACGGGAGGTTGGGGGGGGGGACACTCCTCTCTCTCTCTCTCTCTCTCTCTCTCTCTCTCTCTCTCTCTCTCTCTCTCTCTCTCTTTCTCTCTCATTCTCTCTCTCTCTTTCTCTCTCTCTCTCTCTCTCTCTCTCTCTCTCTCTCTTTCCCCTCCCACACACAGACACAAGCACTGGGTACGAATTTACGTATAGCAGGAACCAGTGGTGGCTGTTACGTAAGATCGCTAGAGCCTATGACTAGCTGAGTATCTGAGATCTTCCCGATGAGTTTATTATTTCTTTTATCGGAAAGCTGTTGAACGTAACATAGCGACAGTAATCTCAAATATATAACATACTATTAACAGCGCTGTGGTACACGTCCACACCGTACAATTTGACATCGTGGTCAGGCGTTTTCGCAACGGATTTTGGATCTAGCAGTTACCTTTACATCCGTACTTGTTATAAAATATTTGATCTGTTCTTTTTTTTATATCTCGATATCCGAGGTTGTGATTAAGAGAACAAGTTAAACAGTATTTGTAAGGCACCATTTTTCACAAATATCTCTTGTTTATTTCAAAATACGTTGATATTTCCAAGGGTTAGGTCTGGCAAAGACTTCATATTATAGTGTTGGTTTCTGAGAGTAAAATAAGCAAAAATACTTATGTATTCCTTTTCATTATAACAAATACTTTGCTATGTATGAGTGCATATTTAATAAAACACTCTTGGGATCAAGCCGATTCAAGTGGGTAACTGCCCACTAGCTTTTCACGAACATTCCAGAGATTTCCACCGAAATCTTCTGGACAGTAAAGCAACTGGAGTGACTTGAAACACGAGAATCTTTGAGTAATAAATACTTCATCGTTTGAGGTGTCCGCAATAGGGTACTATACGTGCGCAAGATGAGTTGCGGCTGCGGGCTATAAACTCTTGTGTACAACATTCACTCAATTATATGGCTACTCTCTTCTAGCAGGAACTTCTTCTGGCTGAAAAAATGTATAAAATCTTACAGATATATAAACGTGTGTGGAAATACTACATGTGCGAAAAGACAGGATATTTCGCAGAAAGAAATTATGCCGTTTTCATCAAAAGATAATTAGTGAATGACGAAACTTCCGTAACATTAATATATGGCTCACGTAACGAGAGGAGTCAAAGCGTTAGCATTATTTCCTTCTTGTTATAAACCGTAAATAATTATGTGCAAAACAACAAAAGTCTACGTCAGACAAGTCATGCATTTTGGTATTATTAGTAGTATTATTGTCAGTGACTATAGTTGTTTAGATTCGTTACTAATCATAACTGTTATAAGGCGGAAGCTAGTGTTATTTCCAGCTTTATCTGAACGTAAAAATTTCCGACACCCAAAATGTGTTCATACGAGCCGTCACATTGAAACTGGAAACAGAGCAGTAGGATGCATTACCCGAAGTGACGGCCTTGAAGGAATATGAAGTGAAAGTTTCGTTAGTAGCAATATTACAACAACAAACAGAAAATGAGGCATCATAAACCTGCCCGAAATTGGTTTAAATCTTTTATTACCGGTTTTAGTAGATCCATGCTACTATCATCAGATCTTGTACCGTACATGTAACGAGAAGTTCACGACTTTAAGATCTGATGATGGCAGCATTGATCTGTCAATACGGGTAATAAATAAAGGATTTAAAAAAAAAAAAAAGGAAAGGAAAGAAAAAGAAAATTACAAAAAATCAGATCTGAAGGTGATATATCCTGACGTATTCCAGATATGTAGATTGTCATTACTGATCGAAACGCCTTGTTTTCTAACGACCAAATTTCGTGATCGTTTACGCAAATAAGGAAATTTAGGCGACACCCGTTTTCATTTACTTACAGGGAAACATCCATTCATCAACTACTGAACTGTTTTCATATGTTCGTCGAGCTGCGACAGAGTTCCGAGTAGATCAGTATTCTAGAAAGTGTAAATTTGTTTCCATCTACGATTACAAACTTATCTGACAGAAAAACGCATCTTCAGATCTGTTACGATATGTTTTAAATCATATCTGAAGACGGTTATTACTTACAAAAATCGGTCGTCTAAGCATGGAAGTAAATTTACTCGGATTGTCCATGGCGTAGCATAGCGTCTCTTTGCGTTTGTATTCTGTTCTGACTGTGGAAATTACAATGTGGAGAATGATACTGTACTTTTCTAACCGACTGCGTTCGAAAAATTGGTTTCTTACTGCACTTTTAACTACATCTTCAGTAACAGTTGTTGATACATCGCCATCATTTGATCAATACGTACCTGTGCACAGCACGGTATCAGCACTGATCAACGAAAATGTATGGTGTTTCGCATGATAATTTATGATACAAAATATTCAAATACTTGTCAACCTATTAAACTAAATTGATATGGTCATCACTCCTTGAGTTCTAACTACTTTAACTTACACTAAGGACAACACAGAATTAAGCTCGAGGAAGCACTCGAACCTCCCGCCGCAACGGCTGCATACTACGTAGAATCACGCTTTTGACCTCGTGGTCATCCGGCGCGGCTTTAGGCGACAAAAGCTGCAATATAACCTTGTTCAAATTTCACATCTAATCATTAGTACCTGGAACATAGACCATACGGATTGCGAACGCAAGTACAATTTACTGAGGTTAATCCATAAAAGATTGAAAAAAGGCGCAGAAATATCCATTCGCAGCTTTTGTTTCATAATACAACATCTAAGAAAACATAAGTGCATATAGAGACTCTCAAAAGATGATTAACACGAATATAGTAATAATTCCAGTAATGTTCACTACAAAGCACAGTATATACTCTTTATATTGTCGATTGACCTTTAGTTGCATCAACAATCCGTAGAATGTTGCAGTGGAAACACAAGTTCACTCTAAGACTCCACGAGAGAGTGTTTCTGTATTTTATATTTGAAATCAAGATGGTAAGTTGAATTCCCTGTTATTCATTTATTTCGATGAGAGACTACATATAAGTCATTGTTCTATTCAATGGCAGGAAATGATTTTTGTGTATTGGCAACATATCACTTCAGTCCCCATATACGTAAGTCAAAAATGTCTTACTGACATATGGCCTATGATAAAATTCTCGTAATTGCTTAAAGAACATCTTTTGTAGTGTATCTGCATACGATTAATATATACCAAGATTATAGTGTTAGAGCCTATTTTCTAAATAAATTCTTATGAATGCCTCAGGTACACGGTAAGTACAAAACACACTTTTGTACTCATCCATGATGACCAACAAAGACTTCTAAAATGGAAAATTACAGATCATTCGTTGATCAAGGATTATTCCTGTCTCTTACATGAGCTACTCAGAAATGTGACAATGTCAGCCATAAATTTCTACTGACCGCTTGCTTCAGCTTTTCATAATTGAAACTACTAAGAGACTGCCACCAGAAAAAAAGTGTTCTGGTCGTTCAGTAAAAAAATTTGCGATCAAACAGCAGGAAGAAGTAGGACTGCATCTCAAGAAGCTCTCCCGGGAGATGCCAACGCTTCTGCTTGTTTACAAGGCGGACAAACTAATCCACAGCAGGGAAGTTGAAATAAAGTCTGTTTAACTGCCTCTCAACATCGATTACGAACCATTTATTTCGACATTTGTGGGCAAAGACCGTGAGGGCCGACCATAAAACGCAAACGATAAGGAATGGGCAGGCAATAAAACAAGAGATGACCTTTAAACTATCTCGTAAAAGTATATCTCTTCGTTTCCCCGCTGACGCTAGCAGCCCAGCAAACGCGAAACGTCAGAAAATATTAAACTTCGTACTTTGTCAGATGAATGCGGTTATGAAAACTGAATCTCGTATTTTTTACAAGTTCTACCTGGGATTTCTGAAATTACTTGACAGTGATACTCGGTACCGTAAACAAGCTTATCAAAACCCACTACGTCGTCTTCGAAAACAGAGCAATGATGTTACATAGTCTATGAAAAAATGTTGTAGACTCCACAAACTTAGACTTTTATTTTGATGCGAACGGAAATGAGTTTTCCATAAATGCATCATAAAATCATACGTTGTCGGTACTACAGGGCAAATAGTTAGTGGAATATACAATTAACAGTTAACTGCACTGTAAGAATTTGCAGCCGTATTCCTCAGTCACTAATCTCAGTCAGAAATGTTTTAACATAAAGATGAGAATATTTCCGCCTTTTCAACTGAAATTAATTCTTCAATACATGTTTCGCCTGATCAGTGTTAGGCAACATTAGTTCTATTAATACATAAAATGATTTAACTGTAAATATTTTGATCTGTAGTGATTCTTTTATGGCAGTTTATTTAAATATATCTAATTATTTCCAGTTACAGCATGCAGTGGTGTTATTGACTCATATTTCACTGTTGGATCTTGTTCACGCTATTCTAAATGTGCTAAATGCTCGTGTTGTAGCTATCTTCTAACAAGTATATCTCTTTACGCTTGGCCACATAATCTATTCTCTGCTTACTGCACATAGTTACATTTCTATAAAGCACCAAGGGAATTGACAGGCACCGTGAGTTAGTTGAGAGACAGAATTAGGTGCTGTGGGAGTGACTAGGCCCACCCCCCGTCTCTCATTCCTTCTATCTATCTCTATATCTCTCTTTGTGTGTGTGTGTGTGTGAGAGAGAGAGAGAGAGAGAGAGAGAGAGAGAGAGAGAGTACCGTTACGTACCTAGACTGCATTTGTCATGCGTAGATCTCTAAAGAAATTGTGATGGATTCTGATTCTACGTAAACGGCGGGAAAGTTCTTTTCTGCTCATTTTCCGCAGTCACCGATGGTCGCGGCGGAGTGGCCGGGCGTATTGAGGCACTACACTGCGATGCTTGAGGCCGTTCCCCGTCGGGGGTTCAAATCCTTGCTTGGGCATGAATGTTTGTGCTGTCTTTAGCATAAGTTAGTGTATAAGTAGTTTGTACGTTTAAGGACTAATGACCCCGCGCTTAAGTCCCATAAGCTTAACCAACATTTGAACATTTTGCTCACCGACGGAGGTTCGAGTCCTCCTTCGGGCAAGTCTGTCTGTGTGTGTGTGTGTGTGTGTGTGTGTGTGTGTGTGTGTGTGTGTTGTCCTTAGTATAAGTTAGTTTCAATTTGTTTAAAGAGTTTGTAAGTCTAGTGACTGATAACCGCAGCAGTTAAGTCCCTTAGCCTTACTTACAGCAGTAAACATTCAGCTGTTTTAATTTTTCATCAAGCTACGGATATTACACTTCATCGTCATCAGGCCCTTGTCAAATCTACTTACGCCTATCCTGATTCAGGGTTTCCCTGATTTCCCTATATCACTCCAGGCAAATACGGGAAGGTTTCCTACCAAAGATCACGACCGGTTTTGATGCCCCATTCCTCACAAGAACTGTCTGATGCCCACGATGTCGCCGGGACATTAAACCATAATCTTCGATCTTGACGAGCGTGTTTCTCAAAACCGTCTCCTTTCGTTGCTTTCACTTGGAAGATTAAAATTTTTAGACGGCCATGGATTCATAGCCTTTGGTGTATGATACACAATTCAACTTTTCTGACATACTCTTTATATCTTTTTTAAAGCTCTGAGACTTGGACAAACAGAGTGGTAGGCAGCGAATGCATCCTGTGAGGGACCGTTTTGATGATTGAGATACGAAACTCTTACAGAAGTTGGAAATGATATAATACATAAATAAATATGTATGGAAAAGTAAGCCGCGGCGGAGCGGCCGAGCGCATTGACGTGCTATCTGACGATGCGCGAGGTCGTTCCCCATCGGGGTTTCGAATCCCCTCTCGGGAATGGATGTTTGTGCCCTTTACTATAAGCTAGTTCATAAATAGTTTGTAAGTTAAGTCCCATAAGATTTACAAACATTTGCACATTTTTATGCAGTTAAGGTCGACAGGGTACGTATACGTACATAAGTAATGAGAGTGCTCGGTTACATGACTTCGGAAGATGCTCAGCTTGACTCAGTGGAAAATGCTAAAATAAAGGAATGATACGTGCATCTTGTGGCTGCTAAACAATACCAATTTTCAACTGCCGCCTTTCTGCTATAGACGATGGATGTGCTAACTAAACAGAATGTTACTGTAGGTAAGTGGTAGGGAGATGGGCGGTGGATGATACAGCGTGGACATCGTGAAAGCCCAGCTACTTCGTCGGGAGGTATTTGAATCACCATGTAGACTATAATTCTTTGTCGCTAAAATACTATCAATACAAATCTAGAAGGTGATAGAGACTAAAAGTGTTACTTTCACATATGTATTAGAAATAATGGTAAAATTAGCATAAAGGTATTCTGAGGTATGGGGCCACGTCATGTTGAAAATAACATATCACTGAATTATACTGAAATATCTGGCTGGCCTGCTGACGTTAACTCTGATGATTACGTAAGCCTAGTCCAGTGATCAATAATTAACTGATTCGTGTTGTACCCTGGAGATGCTGATGGTCTTAACTGTAGCTGTAATCTCTCGCTTACGAGCCTGAATTCATAAAATATAGAATAATTTACTTGCGAGAAGCATCGACTAATATTGTTCTGTGCCAGGCGATTTAACTACGCTTCTTCAGCAGGTGTTTCGTTGCCTAGTGGGTATTAAGTTATAGAATGGGACAGTAAGAAAAAGCTAGAAAAAAATGAAAATCGGGAGAATCGTCTGAAAAATAAGGCACATACGTTAGAGATAGACCCGTCGCAGGTTGTCACGTACAATGGCTCACTGAGTACATCCGCTGGTCTAGAAATAGACTTGCTGTAGGACACGTCAGTAAGATGTACACGATAATAAATTAAAGGTCCTCAGAAACAGCTCATGGACGAAATGGAACTAGCCATTTGAAACAGGAGTCGGACCAAACTAAGTATCACGCTGCATGCCGTTCTGCAGCACCAAAATCTCACGCTATAAATGCAGTGCAGGCCGCAGTGGCCAAGCGTTCTGCGGCGCGTCAGTCACAGTCTGCACGGCCACTCGGTCGGGGTTTCGAATCCCCCCCGGGCATGGATATTTGTGCCGTCCTTTGTATTAGCTAGTCCGTAAGTAGTTTGTAAGTTTAGGGACGTGACCACGCAGTTAGGTCCCATAAGCTATACAAACATTTGAACATTTGAATTCAAATTCAATGATAGCACAATCGAACCGTCGCAGTGACGGAGTACTTCGAAGCCCCATATCGCGGATGGCTAAGACAGACTGCACCAAGGTGCCACACATTGACGAAAAATGAAGCACGCCGTCCTTGCGATGTTAAAACCTCTGGACACTGCAACTGAATGGGCTGGAGAGCTGCTTTCCAAGTTTCTTAAAGACAAGGCCAACGGACCCCTGTGAACTTCCACAGCATACGAATAGGTCTCTGTAGCCAATCTAACAGAGAGTGTGAGGCCTAGGAGGTACTGCTGTTTCTGATCGCCGACAGCGGGTAACTTCCGGTCTTCAGGTTGGGTGTCCTGAACTTCCGTGAATACTCAAATCGCAGGCAACTCGTTTCCATCCGCCACCTCGTGCTTCCAACGTCGGTTTGAAATTACAGGCAGGAAAATGAACTAGATTCCAGCATGTTGGGCATTTACTATATCAGTTAAATGGGGAATGCGAAAATTACTGATGCTCCTCTATGTAGGTAATAAATAGGTAGTCTGTGCACGTGTGAAAATTAATTTACTAGTGTTAATAATGCAATGAACTTTGAAGAAATATTAATTAATTAATTGATCAGACTCGATTTGTTATCAGTTTGATCGGTATTTAATTTGAAATTAGAATCGTTGATCAGAAATCAAATAGTTTTGAAAGCTCTCTCTTTCTTTGTCAGAGGACTGGTGTGGACAGATATCACCATGGTGAAAAAATTGGCAGTTGACCCTAAAGTCGTGAAGTCGTCCGCATGACTAAGAAAATAAATCTGTTAAACTTTGTTTACAAGATTAGTAAATCAAACGTCAAGGCTGTAAACTCCACTAAATACCTAGGAATTACTATTACTTTAGACTCAAACTGGAAAGGACACGGAGATAATGTCGTGGGAAAGGCGAACCAAAGACTGCGTTTTATTGGCAGAACCTTTAAAAGGTGCAACAGAAGTACTAAAGAAACTGCATAAACTTCACTTGTCCGTCCTTTTTTGGAGTATTGCTGCCCAGTGTGGGATCCTTATCAGGTGGGTTTGACAGAGGACATTAAGAGAGTCCAACGAAGGGCAGCTCGTTCTGTATTGTCACAATACAGGGGAGACAGCTTTACGGAAATGAGACAGGATCTGGGATGGGAATCATTACAACAGCGGCGCTAATCGCTAAGGCGTGGGCTACTTCGAAACTCCAATCGCCAACATTCTCCTCCGAATGCGAAAATGTATTGTTGACTACCACCTATATAGGCAGAAATGATCATCAGAATGAAATACGAGAAATCAGAGCTCCAACGGAGAGATTCAGCTGTTCTTTCTTCCCGCGCGCTAATCGAGAATGGAATTGGAGATAAAAACGTAAAGGTGGTTCGATGAACTCTCTGCGTAGCACTTAAATGTAGACGTAGATGCTGCGGACTCGCGTGTATTTCACACTTCACCAAATGACAGCGTTACAGTGTCCCACATCCTTGGCGAGTTTGCGAGTGACTATGGTGATATTCATTTTTTCTTTTTCAAGTCCCGTGCTGGTGCGTTACCTGTCCGTCACAAAACGTTCCGGAGAGCAGGCGGGCGTCACGCGCTCCCACACGAGTATGTGTCGTCAGGCATTGCTCAATCAATACGAGCGACAGGCCCCTGAATGTAGGCCGCGCCGCGGTACCGCCACCGCCACCGCTCTGCCGGAGCGCGCACAGTGCTTCTGCCAAGCCTCTGGCCGCGGCGCCACGCCGACCGACTCCATTTGCAATGGTAATAGCACGCCGCCGACAGACGAGGGCGCAACTCATTGTCACACCTTGCCTGCGGATGAATCTATTACAGCTGCCTGCCATAACAACCTCCACAAAGCTAGACGCATACGACAGCAACTGGTTAGCAGCATTTATAATTATTTTAACTGGAATTAACAGTCTCAGTTACTAGTAGGTGGTATACGAAATAATAGACGCCGAAAATCTTAGTTAACCATTTTGCTTCCATTTCGAAATATAAAACGCGTGGGAGTGGTCGAGCGCTCTAAGGCTCCTTGCTATGGAGTGTGTTGTTGCTCCTTGTCCCAGGCCGCGGTGGCCGAAGGGACTGCGGCGCTCGAGTCACGGTCTGTACGGCCACTACGGTCGGGGGTTCGAATCCCCCCTCGGTCATGGATATTTGGGCCGTCCTTATTGTTAGCTAGTTCATAAGTAGTTTGTAAGTTTAGGAACTGATGTTCAAATGTTTGTAAATCTATCGGACCAAACTGCGTGGTCATCAGTCTGTAGCTTAAAAACTACTGCGGACAACACACATACACACACACCCATGCCCCGAGGAGGACTCGAAACTCCGACGGCGAGAAACCTTGCACTCCGCAGCGAGGCGCCTTAGACCGCTCGGCTACTCTAGGGCCTGATGACCCCGTAGTTGAGTCCTATACGATATACAAACATTTTGCTCCTTGTCAGAGGTTAGAGTCCTCCCTCGAGCACCAGTGTGTTTCTTCGTTAGCATAAGTTAGTTTAAGTAGTTTGTAAGTCTAGGGACTGATGACCACTGCAGATTGCTGCCATTTCTTTACAAACAATTGAACACTAATAGAAATATAACATGTTTTTCTTCGAGTAATGTCGCAGTATGATGAAAAAAGTTTAAAGATTATCTAATCGTTGAACTAGCTATGCGAGCGTAATGTTCAAATGATTGTACAGTCTATGGGACTTAACTAAGGGGTCATCAGTCCCTAAACTTACAAACTACTTATGAACTAACTAAGACTAAGGACGGCACAAATATCCATGCCCGAGGGGGGATTCGAACCCCCGACCGTAGTGGCCGTGCAGACCGTGACTGAAGCACCTCAGTTCCCGCGGCCACCGCGGCCGGCTATACGAGCGTAATAAGAAAAGAATCAGAAGTACTGGAAAATTTATAAGACCACAATATGTTACTAAACAGATAGACCATAGCTGCAAATTCATAAATAAATGCGAAATTGTGTATGTTCATAAGCATAACGATGGGTACTTTTCATAACTTTCTGTTTGTCTGAAAGAACGAAGGAAGGAAATTACTATTAAAACACACGATGATCAGTATTTTAGGGTAGATAAATCCGAGGATATAATCAATCCGAAAGCTGCGTTGTGTAGGAAAGGTCTGAGTTCACAGAATGAATATAGATACATCACATGAGTATTTGTTACTGCGCTGACAGCTGATAGTCAAAATGTTCAAATGTTTGTAATTCTATGGGATCAAAATACGTTGGTCATAAGTCCCTAGACTTACAAACTACTTGAACTTAGTTAAACTAACCTAAAGGCAACACACAACCATGCCCGAGGGAGGATTCGAAACTCCGAAGCGGGAGGCTGCGCGATCAGTAACGTGGCGCTGCAGACCGCTCGGCTACTCCAGCGCGGCGCTGATAGTCAAGTGACGTGAGGAACCGAAATATAGCAGGACGTTTTCTATATTCCGTTTCCTCACGTCACTTGACTATCAGCTGTCCGTGCAGAAACAAATGTTCATATGATGTATCTATATTCATTCTGTGAACGCGGACCTATCTAACACAACGCAGCTGATGTGGAACTTTTCGCACCACCTCTTTAAACACTTAGTGATGATTTTGGATTGATTATATCGTCGGATTTCATATAGTCAAAATGTTGATTATTGTGTGTTTTAATACTAACTAATGCCATCAAGCTGTTTCTGAGTTCTCTGATGGTGCGCCAAAAGCACGAAACGCCTTAAAAGGAATAAATATTTTAATTCTCAAGAGAGACCGCTTTTCAATGCAAGTATGGATTCATTGTTGCTGCATCAGGCCAACGAACTAAAACGTCTGTCATGCCCACTTGGTGTGGTTCCCACAATGCGCAGCAGTATTGCAAAATATTATGCTCAAGTGTTGTGCAGACAGTTTCTTTAGTGGAATTGTTGCATCTTCCAAGCATTCTGCCAATGATACTTAGCCTTTGGTCCGCCTTTCCTACAACATTTTCTGTGTGTTATTTCCAATTTATGTTGTTTTAGTTGAATTTACTGCCTGTGGTTTGACTGATTTATCGGGAAAATGAAGTTTAACGGTTTTCGTTTAGTGGTTATGTTGATTACTTCATACTTCTCATTATTAAGGGTCAGTTGGCAACTTTTGCACCATTCTGATATCTTATCTAAATCATTTTGCAGTTGCTTTAGATATTCTGGTGACCTCAGTAACCAGTAAATGACAGAATCATCCGCTAACGGTGTAAGAGAACAACTCAGATTGTTTCCTAAATAGTTTATAAAAATAAGCAACTATAGCAGAGCTACTAGAAGAACAAGCTGTGTTTAGAAATGGGAGAGGAACCAAAGATCAAATTGCCAACATTCGGTGGATAATGGAAAAAGCAAGAGAATTTCAGGAATATGGATACTTCTACTTTATTGATTATGCCAAATCCTTTGTATACGTCGATCACAACAAATATAGGACGTACTCAATAACATGAGAGAACCAGTTCACCTCATTCATCTGTTATAGAGTTTATACCTTGACCAAGAAGCACGGTGAGAACTTTGTATGGCACAACGAAGTGGATTAAGAATCGGAAAGGGGTCCGCCAACACTGCATATTGTCTCCGTTCTTATTCAATTTGCAAAGCATGTTGTGAGGAATGCCAGCATATATGAATAAGAGACGTGAATTGAAATAGCTAGGATAAATTTAAACAACCTCAGATATGCAGTTGATACCATACTGCTGGCAAACAGTGAAGAAAAGTAAAAAACGAAAGTAAAAAGGCCGGTCTCAGGCTAAATTAGATGAAAACCAAAATTATGGACACTACACCTATTAATTTATGGGATATAGGAGGAGAATCCGTGGAGGGAGTGTCCACGTTCAATTATCTCGGTTCCCAGATATCTGATGATGGCGACTTCAGCCACGCAATCAGGAGACGCTTGTTGCTCGGTAAGAAAGGCGACGTCAAATCTTGAAAAGATTATAAGGTCCAGAAACATAACTTTAGCAACAAAGATACGTCCTGTGAAGGCTACGATGTTTCCAGTTGTGATATATGGATGTGAGACCTGGACTATTAGAGACACTGAGCGGCGAAGAATTGACTCCTTTGATTTGTGGTGCTGCAGGAAAATTCTTAGAATTCCATGGACGACAAAGAGAACCAACAGATCTATAATAGAGCAAATAAAACCAGATTGTTTAATATTAAAACAAAAGCTGACCTATTTTGGACACATAATGCGAAGATAACCTCACTGGAAAAAACATTAATGCTAGGGAAGATCTAAAGTACTAGAAGAAGAGGCCTGCAGAGGATGAGGTGGATCGATGGCCTCAGAGAAGCAACATGGAGCCACGATGTGTCGTAATCGACTAAACGAGAGAGAGAGAGAGAGAGAGAGAGAGAGAGAGAGAGAGAGAGAGAGAGGCTCCTGTAACACTTCCCCGGGGAAGCCAGATATCAGTTCTGTCTTACTCAAAGACCTTTTTTCGACTGCATCACAATGTGTGTTTTATGATGGGAAATCGCGATTCCAATCGCTCACCTGTGGCGATATTCCAAAATGATATATAAATGATCTCATGGTCAGATTTAACTTGTTATTTGCGGATGTTTGCTGATGAAGCTGTGGTGTATGGGAGGGTGTCGTCTTTAACTGACTGTAATAGCATACAGGGTGATTTAGAAAAAAAAATTAGTTGGTGCGAAGAATGACAGCTAGCTATTAATGTAGAAAAATATAAGGCGATGCACATAGTAGGAAAAACAATCTCGTAATATTCAAATACAGCATTAGTAGTGAGCTTCTTGACACAGTCGCGTCGTTCAAATATCTAGGCGTAACATTACAGAGCGATATAAAATTGAACGAACATGTAAGGACAGTTGTAAGGCGGACAGCCGACTTCGGTTTTTTGGGAGAATTTTGGGAAGATGTACTTCACCTCTAAAGGAGACCGCGTATAAAACGCTTGTACGACCATGTCTTGAGTATTGCTGAAGTGTTTGGGACCCGCAGTAGATCAATTGAAAGGAAGACAGTTCACAGGCAGTCAGCTAGGTTTGTTACTGGTAGGTTCGACCAATGCGCGAGTGTCACGTAAATGCTCGGCAACTCAATTGAGGATCGCTGGAGGAAAGACGACGGTCTTTTAGTGAACTTCTGTTGAGGAAATTTAGAGGGCCCCAATTTGAAGCTGAGTGTAGTACGATCTTGCTGCCGCCTACTTACATTTCGCGTGGTGATCACAAAGACAATATAAGAGAAATTAGGGTTCGTACGGATGCATATGAGCATTTGTTTTTTTCTCGTTCTATTTGGTAGTGGAATAGGAAAGGAAATGGCTAGTAGTGGTACAGTGTACCCTCCGCCACGAACCTTACGGTGAATTGCGGAGTATGTATGTAGATGTAGATGTAGAATCTATTTGAAATCGCTTGTCAATAACATATGCCTCTCATGCACAATCCGAACAACGTGTTATGAGGTACTCGTAAAAAAGTCGACATTAGGTCAGTGGGAGGTGTTCGGAGAGCCACAGTTCTATGTTCGACAAGCAGTGCTGCGTTTCCCCACCGCCGAAATAGGCGTGGTCGCCTGTTTCGTCGTCCATTGGTGCCACTGAAGTAACTGGCACGTGGGCGTCGCACACACACACACACACACACACACACACACACACACACACACAAACACAGCGCGACGTGGTTGTTATTTATTCTTACACGCCAATGAGGCTGCAGTGGCATTTGGCGGCAGCGGCAGTGCTAATCGTTGTAGTGGCAGCGAAGCACCAATTAGAGTCGGACAGTGCACCAGAGAGGGGCCGCGCACGCGCGCATCAGTAGTATCTCTGGCGGCGGGCGGTGTCCGGTCTGTTTGCCTTGTTTATTATTAGCATTTCAGGCGAGTGGCACGGCTCGCCGGTCGGACCTGCCTAGTTAGCCGCCGCCCGCCATTAAAATGAGACCAGCGCCGGCATGTGATTAAAACTGCGCACCCGCTCCCGGCTGCCTGGCAAATCCTGTTTCGCACCAGGCATTCCCGAACCTTTTGCCTCCCACACCCCCTCCACTCTTGCCCAACTTCCACGCCAAACTCCCCCCCCCTATTCCCCCCACCCCGTAAAGCACACTGCCCTCCCTCTCCAACCCTGCCCCTCCCCCCCCACTCCACCATCACCACCCTGCTGGCTTTCAGCCCCCTGTGGATGTAGTCAACAGTCCTGCCTGCATTTAAAACAGCGGGTCGCACAGGCTGCGAAACAATTTGCAGTATATCGGCCGAGAGAAGGGAAGCGATTGGTTACCCCCCGCGGGCGCTAGAGTCGATGGGCGCCATGGCCTGAAATACGGTTCTCAGCTTAAACTGCGTCAATCACCGCTATCCAATCGAACAGAATTTCAGCGTTTTCGGTCGCGGCAATTATCCTTACATGCCTTTCGTACCGTGGCTTAAGTGCCGTGCCATTTGTATAGCCGTGACGCAATTATATCTCGTACAATAATGAACTCGCGTGGCGAAATTGCATCGTCCATTTCCGCGCTCGTGTCGATTGGTGTTAGCCGACAGCAGCAGTCGTCGGCGTCAGATGCAGCTACATTTCCGCTCATAATTTTGAACGTAATATGGCAGTCTGAAATTCATAAATGTTTGACTTCAAAACTTCGTAGATTGGCTTTAGGCATATTGTTCCAGCGAGGACGAATCATAGTAGATTAGGTTATATTATTTTGAATATTTATCATGTTCGATATGTAATTATATATTTAACCCACCCCTGTTGTAATGTTTCATCTGTGTGAAGGTTAATAGCTGTAGAGCGTGCTAGTTTGCCGAGAGGAAGAAAACAGAAGGTTTATATATATGCTGCTACTGTACAATCACTCACACTATCAAATATGTAATTAAAGTCGTTGCACAAGGTGGAACGGGGTTAGGATAAAAATAGAAATGATGTTTCCATGTGTAACATAACAAGTTCAGAAACAATCTCAAAGTCTCCTACGCTACAATCCAAAAGCGCTGCGCCAAATTTTCAATGTCATCTGGCCATTCTACGTCACCGATTTTGTTGTTCTTAACATTTGAAGTTGACTTCATTTTCTCCCAAAATCAGACTGTAGTATGAAAGACATCTTCTTGCACTCTCAATAGTTCGACTGAATTTAGTGTAAGTAGGGACTGATGACCTCGTAGTTAAGTCCCGTAAGCTATACCAACATTTCAACATTTATGAAGTTCATCTGGTCCTTTTTACTTCGAGAGTACTGAGGTTCTAAGGATTGACTCTTTAAATTTAAAATAGGTTAAAATTCGAAAGTCAGATCCACAATTTGTAAATGCAAAAGCAAAGTATGTAAAATATTCAAGTAGAATTTATTGAAAAAGAGAAGAGAGATTCAAACACTTGTGATTTTTAGCCACGTTCGTAAGAGGGGCAGTAAAATTTATGTACCTTGCTCGATAGATATGCAGTTTGGTAAGATGGGCTTTTACTTAGCCAATTTCATATGGATTCCTGGCTTTTATCGAGTTGTTCGACTTTCGCTACACCCCAGTGACGTACTTTGAGCAGCGTAATTGTGATTCTAGGTATCTGAATAATTACCTGTATAGCTAGTTTAGTGTATTTGTTTTTCAACATAACAATTCCTTTTGTCATCATTTTTTCTTACTAGAACTTTATATCTGCGTTAATACTTCCAAAATGGGACTGTGGACTCTAAAGTATTTAATCTATGCGCTTCAGTTTCCATCTCATAAACGTTGACAACTAGTGTTGTTCCAACAAATATTAATCACCTCTGAATGAGACACTAAACTCTTAACCCATTGTCTCTTGACTCATTTTCTGAGCCCTCCCCCGGAATCCCGCCTACTATTGCTTCACTTTTACTACACTTTCTAAAATAGAATTGTCCTCATTTATGCGGAAAAGCCCATCAAACGTTTTCTCTATACAGGTACTCCTGTTCTAGTCCCCAGTCTTTGGTCTTCGTATTAGAAGCCCTACTCGAGATACCATCCTATTCATCTTCACCTCGTATGACTTCTATTACGTATGGTACCCCTTTTTATGGTACTGCAGCTGTTCTCTTGTTTGTTATGGTAATATATGCAACAAACAGATTTACCTTAAATGAATTAAATGACACTTCAGAACTTCGAGTTTAAATATTTCCGTCCAGTATTAAACGTACAATTCATTCTTCTCTCAGAATGTGTCCTACCTATCGCTCACTACCTATAGTCAAAATATGGCAAAATTTCTTTACCCCTTAGATCTATTAAGTACCTTCTTCTTAGTTACGCGATCTAGGCGTCAAATTTTCAGCACTGTTATGTAGCACCACACTTCGAATCTTCTATTTTCACTGTACTGCTTAACATCCACATTTGACTTCCGTATAAGGGCATACTTCAAAAACTAATGTAGAAAAGTTTTCCAAACATTTGAACTAACATTGCATCTTACCAAATTTCTCATCTTCAGAAAAGCGTTTTTTTCCGCTGTCTTTTCTAAATTTCAGATCCTCCGTACTTCGGAGATCGTAAGTATTTTTACTACCCAAATAGTAAGACATTTCTTCTTCATTCATTGTGCCGTCTTTTAATCTAATTCCTACTGCTCTGAGCGATTTTATTCGGCTGCATTCTGTTCACCCTATTTTCGTCTTGTATACTTTCATCATACACCCTCCTTTCAAAACACTGTTATTCCTCTCAACTGCTGTCGCAGTTTCTTTTCTTTCTTTTTTTTCTGACAGAATTACACTGTCATTGACCAATAACAAAAGTTTTATTTCTCATCGTCAGAAAATGTGTTAGTTATACATCACAGGAGGAAAATTTCAAGTCAAAATGCCGTTACTATTCCTAATATTTGCCGGAATTTCCCTAAAATAATACCAGAGTACGTGCATTACTTCAAATGAAATTTTTTCTGAGTCTCTACTGATAGATGTATCTGAATATTTTGCTACTTCATCTGTAAGCTTAACTTCATGCATTTTTATCCAGGCCGTGATGTGCACCTTCTCAGAATAGTGCATATCAGCAGGAATAAACTCTGATAAGGGCGAGAACTGCACAAGGAATATTTGCCTTTTCGGTGAGAAATAAAGTCTCCTCTATCCTATTTCTCCTCGTATTACGTGTGTGTGTGTGCTCTTATAGGCAGCACTGACTTTATTCTTCACCTTCGAAGCTTCCCATTGCCTGCGTCGTCACATTCCTTTCTTCGTCCTCCCCTTCCCACTCCCTCACCCGTCTCCCTCTCCCTACAGTGTTGTGTGCGGTCTCAACTTCCTCATTTCCCGAAGGAGCCGCCAGGAGAACGGAAGGAGATTGAGAAGGAAGTGAGGAAGAAGTTCCGCAGCCAGCGAGAAATCCGCGACGGGGCCGGTGCTCGCTTGCATATAAGGAAGGCAACACGTGGAGATAATGGCTGCTAAATTTGCACCAGCCGCAACGCAAATTATTTCTGCAACGCGCGCTGCCGCGTTACGTTGGCACTATGTCGCCCCCGCCAGCCGGCTTCTAGTACCCATTCTGAACACGTCTTCCTTACCTAAAATCTACATTACCGTTCCGCCGCGTTTTACGAAGCCTTTCGTATTCCTTAGCGACGCTGCACTGTTTCTCTTATTACAAGACAGCTTCAATTAATGATACTCGACATACTCAAAGTACTTTTGAGAAAATACACAGTTGAAATAAAATAGTACACCTAAAAAAACGAAATCGCTACTGATGCGATAACTGCAGATTGCACCTGGGGGATGTCAACGTCTGTGTAGTGGTGTATATACCAGTTCCCGCCAGATAACCGACGATAGCACCGTCGGGCGTGGCCAGTTCTTGGATGGGTTGGTGTTGACCACTTTCCCTTTGCCTTACGGAAGAGACACATGAGGGTTGGTGGTACAAATTGCTTGATCACCAGTCTTTCTGGATTAAATTCCAAACCTCTCCGCAGTGTCTCGTGGAGTGACAGCATCGGACACTGTTGAAACTGATCCATCTCGGCGACCGCTTTGGTGCTTTTCGAAAGGTGTAGGCTGTGCGCCAGCACCGGGTTTCATCTTCTCCCTTCATCTCCTACACGAACACGACACTACACATTCAGCCATTACATTCACCTACACTTAACATAGCCACTTCAAACACAGTCCTCATACTTCGCGAAGGAAAAGTGTCTGCGGGTGCGAAGGATAAGGAAAACCTTTGCAATTAACAGAAACACAACAAAATATTTTACATTAAGGACGATAAGATAACATTTTTACTGAGTACAGAAACGTCAAATTTCCAGTAAATATTGCGATCGTTTCTAAAAACCTGTCCATTCTACATCCAGAAGTAGGTATTGCTTACTTAATATTTAACTAACAAATTTGACATTTCTGTTCTGAGTAAATCCATTATCTCATTGTTTTTTATGTAAAATATTTTGTTGATGGTAGAAATTTCCGAAACTGGCCGAACGTAACAAATAAAAGCATTTTATAGCTCTGGCACAAGGATTATTATTTCAGAGTACATCGCAACTGTATATTGCCACCTACAAACATCATTAACTTTCAAATTAGGGGGCTGCACCTGCCCTTAGGGATCTCCCAGTCATTCATCCAATACGAATTTACATTTACCTGGGGGATAGCAGCTTTGGTTCAACGTTGTCAGCCAACAAATAGCATAGAGACATATCTGCCAAGTGCCGCCTGCGTGTACCCTCAAACATCAAAAGTTTACTGCCACAAGGCTCAGTGTGCCATCAACGTGTGAGGAAAACATGTACCAGGATATGGAGATTCCCTCGTGGTTCCTACAGACAACTGTTGCGTCCCTCCATGAAGCGGAATGTTCCATTCGGAGAGCTGCCACATATGTGGCGGTATTACTTGTGCTAGGATGCTGGTAGCTGTGGTTGCAAACCATGTATATATATAGTTTGCAACGAAAAAGTATTGAAACATGAAATTATTGCAATCAGTCTGGCATAAAATGCCCTTATTTATTAAGTGGAGCCAAAATAGGCATAAATGTTGTTCAAATGTTTGTTAAGCTTATGGGACTTAACTGCGGGGTCATCAGTCCCCAAACTTACACTTATGAACTAATACAGCACAAATATCCATGCCCGAAGGGGGATTCGAACCACCGACGGGGAACGGCCTCGCGCATCGCAGCATAGCGCCTCAATGCGCTCGTCCGCTGCGTCGCCCCTATACACATAATTCATAATGAATGTTGTTCAAGGAACTCAGTAATTTTAACATCAAACATATTTCACCCATGGAATAACTTTTATTTTAATGAACTACTGATTATTTTATGGTGCCAGTACTTCTTCCTTTGACGGCGACCCTCAAGCAAGACTTCACCATTCCCCTGGACGTCGCGACCTACAGGTTGAGAAACACTGTCGTGGAATATTTGATTTGGGAGGTACTTTCCATTCTGACAAACTCATTCTTCTATTTCATATAAGTGCAATGAAGGTGCATATTGTGATGTTAAGCTACGTAGGATAACTAAAATTTCCTTTTAAGATTTGGCACGAATCTGAAGAGACACAGGTTCTGGACGTTCGTTTTGCATCTCTTCTAAAGAAACTAACAGTAGAATTCATGGAGTAATAATGTACAAAAGACAAATGCATGACACGAACGATTTTTCAATGGGTGTGGAAGATAGTTTTCCATGTTGTGCATCGTACGCTCCATTAGCAGTTTGCTCCTTCATTGTCGCTGTTAAGTAATTTCCACAATCTTTTAACAATATTTAAGTTGAACGCAGTGATGAAAAAAAAGCGACCAGTTAATAACCATCTCGGTATTCTTTTCCTAATAACTGGTATTTTTCGTTATTTGCTACTTATACGTTGTGTTCAATTTTCCACAGCAGCATTGGTAAAAGTTTTAGTTTTCAAAATAAAGTTTTCTTAAAATTTCCATAGTTTTGAAATATTGTGTGGGTATACAAATATGAAAGGCAATCATTCCCATTTTCCTATTTGAATAACGGTTCAGGCAGTGTGTTCTAGCAACAACGATATAAATCGACTCATGTTTCCTGAGTCAATGATGTACCAGTTGCAAAATTGTGTAGCTTCAATACGTGAATTTGCAGTATGTGATACTTTTACCTTCCGGATCCATACGATAACTTCTCGCTCTCAGCCTCGATGATTCGTTGTGTTACAGAATGGCACGATCTCTAGTTTACAAGAATTTACAAAGTGCAGTAGCAATGCGACATTTTACGGCTTTGCTTAAGTTTCTTTGATATATCCGTATTTTTATTGATGTCCTATAAAATTCGAGTAATAACTAAACCATAATTGTGAGGTTACTTCAGGGTGGAAAAGTGATATCATCCAAAAGAGACGCTTCAGACACGTTGTCAGTGGGTAATATTCTGCTCCTCCCATCAGACTAACGGCTTCCTCCTTTCTTACGTTTATTGAGACAGTGAGACCGATTTCTTTACAGTATTAACTCTATTTCAATGGATCTTTTCGACTCCTTTCCGTTTATAAACCTTCTTTGTCTTGTTTCGATATCTAAGAGAAACAGATTGTTTGGAAAACCTATTATTTTCAATGGTTTTAAAAATTACTCTGTTGACGAAACGAATCAGTACAATGTAAAAGTGTTTGTTCAAGCAATGACTGTCATTCATAAGCTGAAGTCACATATTGTAGTTGGCTTTAATTAGAAAGTGTATACTGTAATTTTTAGAGTGTTTCCACGTCGTTCCATCAAAAGTCAAGGTGGACAGATCAGGTGTTCATTTCATTTTACGGGTACCGTCAATAATTAATGTACTTCATGTAAATCTTCCTTTAATATCACCCTTAAGCCAACCGCTCAGAGAAAGACTAATCATAAAATCTTTTTTGTTGTAGTGCGATTTTACAACTAAAGACGTTTTTTTATTTCATTTTATTACTTTTTTTATTTTATTTTTACTTTACCTTATATTTTTCCTGAAAGATTTTTCATTCTCTCCCAATAGAACTTCGGATCTGCAATAACTGATATTATCAACGCCTCAAGTTCAGTTTCATTTTGAAGCTATGTATTTTTAGAGATATTGGCTGAGAATTAGAAAAGCACCATTGATTAAATATTGAGGTACATGAAAGTTGATTATAATATCACAAGTGGTTGGAAAAAATAATATTTCTTTAAAGAATAAACACTGGAACAAAGATATGCAAATTAATATAGGACGAAGGGTGATTTTAGAAGAAAACGCCGGTAGAAGTGTTTGGTGTGTGGAACAGGTACATCACTTCACATGCTAAGAAACACTTGAAGGAGCCATTTATAGGTAAAATATTGCACAAAACGAATTACTTACTAAGTAATTTCATAATGCGGTTAGTTCTATTTCCCTACTATAAGGGACATTTCGTAATTTGATGGATGTTTTAATGCTATTTCTTACAATAACTCTTGCTAAGACCGGAACCATTAAGACATTGAAACGACGGTTACAACACAGAACGTATCAATTTTACTCATCTCAGTGCAAGTTGACGTCAAGTAAAAAGACCGCGAATGCCCACTTGTCCACGAGATGCTGTAATCAGAGAGAATTATTCTTAAACTTGAGTCTTCCATTCCAGTTTCTTTTCTCTGCCATGGCTCCTCCTTTGGGTTACCAAAGGGTTCGCGTGCCAACTCCTCCCACTCTTCAATAGATAAAGTGATATCGATTTGTTATGTCCGACAACCGCAGATGCGAATGGCCTGATATCACGCAAATATTCAGTCCTAGGGAGTGATGAATTAGTAATTTCTTAATGCTGTAGCTTACCGTGGATACCCTGTACGTAATGGTCGCGATTATGGGAACAAATTCACCTGCTGGACAGTCTCCAACCGCGAACCGAAAGCCACAACACAAGTAATTTACGCTTACGTATTACGTCTGTAGGAATACGCCAATCTAAGGGTGATATCCAACCAGTAAATCCCCCACTTATTTTCTCTTTAATAATTTGTGTGTTTTATAAGTACAATGGAAGCGTTATTTCATCTGAATTATGAAACTTTAATGAAATTTGCTTTTAGCGACGTAACTAAATCTTTCACACTGATTACATAAATTGTGTTTTGTGTTTGATTTGTCATGAGCTAAGAAATAAAATTAATTAACCCGTCTTCTGAAGAAAAATTTAAATTAAAAGAAATGAGAAATCTGTTGAAACCTTTTGTGTTTGATTTGTCATGATCTAAGAAATAAAATTTCCCTCGAAAGAAACATCTGACTTTAAACTCCTTTAATGGGCGCTACGACCAAGTGGTTACAAGACTGAGCAACAGAATGGGTTCCATACATTCTTACAAATATGACACGTTGTCCATTAGAGGTAAATGATTTCGTTAGCGAATTATTTACTGCAGTTTTCCGGTGTTACATATCTGTAAGGAGGGGCACTAGAGGGTTAAGTTACATTAGACATACTGATTTGCTGAATATGAATTTCATCGTTGTGCAGATTAGATTCAGATGTTTAAGGTTGGAAAACTACTAAACTGGCTTTTGTTCCAATATTTCTTTTATTTCAAAGTAGTTTTCTGCTAATTAGTCTATCTACAGTAAAACAAGTGACTAGCGTGACCTTAGTTGGCGGTCATTCCGGGTCGGAGTTTCGAGTCATCCCTGGGGCATGGGTGGTGTTCTTGGTATAAGTTAGTTTAAGTGGTTTTTAAGTTTAGGGATCAAAGTCCACTTCAGTTTGGTCCCATAGCTTCGAACATCTGAGAAATTAGTTCTTAGTTACCCAAACATCACAAAAATAGGCGCGACCTACAAATGCAAAAACATTCCTTCGCAACGTCGTTTGCGAAGGCGTCAAAATGACAATTTGGCAGGGTTTTGGTGATTGATTTTTTAACAATTTTAACAGATAATTTAGACATGGACAAATTTGCCAATTACAAAATGCAATACAGGACCAAGTAAAACGTCTTAGTATTACTGCATTAATGAACTTATAACATTTATCTTGTGACTTATAGTGCAGTAATATATTGTATTTTAATTCTGAGTTGTATTTCGTTTTCTCCTTTTCTGTGTAAATTTATTGCACAGCGTACATGACGACAGCTACATGACGACTTTCTCAACCAATATCAGAACTAAAATTTCTGTCTTTGTGAGAAAAGTAATTCGAAATAAATTAGTGGAACGAAATCAGCTTACTTGTTTTTTTAACCTTAAATGTGAAATTGTTCTACGAAAAACTGCTGAAAGAATCGATGAATGAGCTTCAGATTATCACTGATCCATTTTATCTCTTAATTTTAGAGAATTCATTTCATAAAATAAATAATTGATTAGCTATTTTCATGATTGTTTTCTTTGAATTACCGAATTGTATTCAAAACATACCAATGAGGTAAGTGTAAGCATCTTGAATTTGAAAATGAGCAACTGTTTTGGGAAATGAAAACAGAATAATCACACGAAGTTTCAAAGTGCACACACTTGAACTTGTGTGAACCTGTTACTTGCTACCAAGCAAGACTCCGTACAGTTCGACATTGATAAACCGTCTTGCATCGTCCTCATCATTCCGTTCATAAAGTTGTCAAGACGGTGTCAGTCACGCCTCCACTCTCCTCGGGAAGCCTTCCTGATGATATCCTGTTTGTTAGGAAAGTTCTCGTGATATTGCACCGGGGCTTTAAATGATATCAAACATAATTTCGTTGGCTCCGTATCAGAAGTTACCGGTAGCTATTTCATTCGAATACGGTACTTGTCATTTAAGAACATTAAAGCCAATTGAGGCGTTTCCTAAGCCGCTTTTACACAGTAGATTTTTTTTTCAGAATATTAAGAAAGAAATGAAGGGTGACTTCGAGACAGTTGTACCTCTTCTATCCATTTGGTTGCTATTCATTTGTATTTATAATTTTGTTTGATTTATGGCAGCTTGTTGATATGATTATGACATAAACGTATGTACAGCAGATTATTGTGACACCCCCATTTAAAATACAAGACACATAATGAAGTAAAAAATTACACCAGTGGTCCGTTTCAATCATAGGTGTATGGCGACGGAAGCGACGGACCACGTAAAGAATGGCTACACATGAAGGAAAAAGTCAGTTAAAATCATATATTTTTATTGGAATAGGTTTTATTGAATAAGTAAAACAGTTTAATACAACACAATTTTATCGGTTTATTATAAATCGTGAGTGAACACTTGGGATTCACTTATTTGTTGCTTTGTACCATGAACAGCAATGAACTGCTTGTCTGAAACTCCTATCTCGGCAAATTTTGAGAAAAAATCACGCTCGGTACCGTACAGCAAATAGCCATAACTGGTGTACCTCACGATCATGAGTGACAGAATCGTCAAAATTTTTGGGTATACTTAGATGAATGCTTGAAATGGAAGAAGGAAATTACAGAGAATTTCATAAAATGAAATTCACTTACTTTTGTTCTTCGTGGATGCACTTCTCTTTGAAACAATTGAAGCTACCTTGAGAAGTATTTTGTATGTTTCAACTTTCTCATGTTCTACGTAATAACTTTTGTGTGTTAGCTCATCAGTTACGAACAATATATTCACTGCACTAAAGCAAGCAATATAAAAAGACTCAAATTTCAATTGCTGAATGCAAAATAGGCCGAGAAGTGCGAGGCGAACACAGGTGTTCCATGGAAAGTGGTTACTTTTCTCTGTCATGCAAGCTGCTACGTCACTGAAGTCCACAGCAATAACTATGATAGCAACAATACCATTATTATTTGCAGTCAATACGTCAGTCATTTAAAGAAAAGAAAATTTCTGTTTCAAGTTTTTGCAGAACATCAGATAAAAGTCTTTGTCTTCAAAGATGTTGTACACGAGGACACTGATAAAAGCTTCCAATTGACTTCAGCTACAGGCAGACTTCAAGGACGCTCTAAACTCGTACAATTGTATTCATCTCTTGCGTACATTTCAAACTGCGGGCACTTAAAAGCGTGCTTCACTGAAAAACCTGACGTGTTCTCTTGGCTTCACAGAATTTATATGAGAGTAAGAATGTGTTACTTGCATGCACCTTTTTCCCAAGATGTTTTAATTTTTATAATGTACATTAGCGTCATTTGCGTAGAAAAATTTACCTTTGACACTTTATTAAGGTAGTATGACGTACAGGATTACTTCATTACGGCGTTTTCGGCTGTCTATGACTTTCAAGATGAGAATAACAATGGAAATGTGAAAGTACATTATCCTGTAAGAAAATGGGCAACCTCTGAACACCCGTAAAATTCAATAGAAATTACCGTATTTAGTATCGTCTATGACGGACGAGAAGGTAATGGAATTCTGCTACCTCGTAAATATATTAACACGTCACGAACAATGCAAGAATTTAAAAATGCAAATAAGCATAATGAAGTGGGCATATCTAGTCAGTAAAAAGAAGTGGCATTGATTTGAAAATAAATTTCCAGGGAAATTTCATATATTAACAGTAATTATCATCCTGCATCAATCCATTGGATAATTTATTATTTATCTTCATTATTGCCTTTGAATCTTAAATGCCCAACTCGGTTTTTACTTTGGATTAATTAATTGTTGTTGACAAACACTCTAAAAAATCTACATTAAGGAAATGACAATCCACGACTATATTAGTCAATAATTTTAAGATTTCTCCTATCAGTAGGATTCAATTTTTCCCTTTAACCTTTAGCCCGTACACCGGTCTTTTGGACCGGGGCGACCCCCTTCTCCTAGCTCCCCTTCTCTCTGAGTGCGTGTCAGCAGTCTGCCCTCCACAGTAGACTCAAGGCAGTTGAAGAGGAAGTCGAAGTAGGTCTTTTCTTCGTTGTGCATCTGTCCGAAGTTCTGTAATTAACGAATTGCACTCTCCGCTGCCGGCCAAAAAAAGGCCGATGTGTACACTGAATGTCTTTATTTTGTCCGGTCCAATGTACCCCACTTTCCCTCAGGTTGTGTGTTTTTTCCTTTCACAATCAACTATAAAATAGGAAAAAATCTACAAATCAAGTGTGTGAGAAAACTATTGGGAGGTGTATGATGAGGAAGGGGGAGACCGAATGGTGCACTACATGCATTTTAAGACAATTAGATGCACAAAAAAAAAAAATAGCCGAAAGAAACTGAAAGAAACGGCACCGCGGTCTTAAAGATCAAATGTACGCTTTGTGTGCCATAAGGGGGTGTACGGACTGAAGGTTAATCACAAACACATACAAACCCAAAGCGTTTGTTGTTCATTAACACGACTTATTATTTAGAAGGTGATTTAGTTTCAGCTTCTTTACATTGCACATCTTCTTTCTACTGAGGCCATCTCTTTAACACTGTACTGTTTCTTCTATATTAGACCTGTTTCGTAGGCACTCATAAGGTATCAGCTTTTATTAAGTATACCAGCGAACATTGTAGTTCAAATACGGAGTAACGCGCACTGCACATCATTTATCACTGCCTTCAGTTAACTAAATCACAAATATTTTTATTTTCTTACTGGAAGGTAGATAAAGGTAAGCACGTGCCTATAAGAAAACCTCTTCAGAGTAAAACGCAAATAAAACTAACACCAGAAATGGACAATGTATGAATGAACCGTTACTAGTATTTAAATGTAACTGTATCTCTTTCCTTCATCTTGAAACTTTTTGCCACTCTAATATGCTTGGAAGAGAGATAAAAGAAGTAGTGGCGAAAGGAGAGGGGGGAAAGTAAAAAAGAAACAGAAATATAGTTAGTGAAAGTGAGTGGACGGGGAGGGGGGTATTGTCTGTTGCTACTATTTATCGAGGTGACAAGCAGACTAACCACGTTGCCACATAATTAATTTCCCACTAAACCGCATGATTCCATCAAATTTTTCAACACAGTTTTTATCGATTCCGTATTTCTATCCCGAAACATTCTCGTGAAGTGCACGTAATGATGTAATTAACAGAGTTATTAGCCAAACAAAACGGAAATGGATAATTGGAACATACGATTTAGTCTAATTAATCGGTTCCTACTCGTGAATAATATTCTTCCTGTTATCATTTGCCTCGCAGCAGGCCGAAGTAATGAGGAATGGCATGCTACACGACAGTGCAAAAAATCACGTGTCGGGATTCGTTTTACACGCTGTTCACTTTATTTCAATAATTTCTAGAAAAAAAGAGTGTAGGAAAAAAATATTTTCCACTTGCAGCTCTGAACGTTAAAATAATCAATAAAAAAGCTTTAAATCATAATCAGATAACGCTCTCGTAACTAAGAACATAAGTCCTTGATTATTGTCTAATAGTCCCGTGATTGTTGCCATCATTTTTGAAGCCGTTATAGTTAAATAACATTATGGTCTGTTGGATAAACCATTAGCAACATTAGTGTCCATATTCATGCTTTTCTGATAACAAAGGCATGGAGTAAAATTTCTGATTTTTTTCTTTCTTTTTTTTTTCTTTTTTTGTTACTTACAACAGTCATTAGCACATTGATGTCCTTTGTTCGTCTAGAGCAAGTCTACATCGAACAATGGCTCAACCTTCTTTGGGTACTTTCGTGGTAGTGTCTGAAGTTTATAGACAATACCGTACAACCAATTTAAATTTAACACTGAATTGTTATAGTTAACATGAATGTATTCATTTGTCACAATCACTCCACAATATGTGTCGTAAAATGAAACATAACTGCTAAACTTCATCGAATGTAGTGCCTTGCCGTAGGCTCTCGATTCATGCTTCAAAATCGTCCTTCCCCGCGTGAGTACAAAAATACCGTCTACGCTACATGAAGAACGCGGAGTGTATTGTCCGGCTTCTATTTTTATGGACACGTCAGGTGGAGCGAAAGCGGCACATATCCCTTGACGTCCATAATATCGGGACGGTTCTGCTCCCTGTGGAGCTTTACGAGTGTGGCAAGTGGACCCAGGGGAGACATTTGCGGTTATGGATGGACGGCAAAAATTTATTTCTTCTCGCAAAATGCAGATTGCTCGCCGGCGCTTTGCCCTGTTTAGAAGCAGCGTATCGCAACAATACTCTGGCCCCTCACATTACTGCTAACGTCATACTAGGTGTTGAGTAGGAAAGCTGACCGGCAGGTTGCAATTGAAACGCAACGGGAAGAACAATTGTATTAATTCATCTACCCTATGTATTCCACTGTAATGTTTTTAAAGAAAACGCCTTTTGCTAATGCAAATGAAGTTTAATCACCCATACGCATTGTCACAAGGCATCATCAGTGGGTGTCCTGAGATATTTACATGTTTCTGTTTACACATAAAGGTTAGGTTTCTTACATATACAAAATATGTGTAGTGTAGTGTAGCTGATGTCGCGCTGTTGTTTTTCAGAACAACCTCCTGCCCTCCGGCGACCAGTCTGTAGAAGGCATCAGCATCACTATCGAGAACACCAATCGCCACCACGCTGGCGTCTACCAGTGCACGGCCAGCAACGGCGTCGGTGAACCCGTCACGCAAGAGATCGCCCTGCACGTCCTCTGTGAGTAACCTCTGCTACTAACGCCAGTCTAAGGTGCTACGACACACGTGTCAGGTAGTTGTCAAATTATCATTGGCTTCTGCCTAGTAAAAGCACAGGAGCACACTAATTTGTGACACCTCACTGATTTATGAATCACTTTTACTGCTTTTACGCGTATTTAAGCGTAGTAATCTTAAATATGTGCAACTTAAATCTTCGTTGGTTTATTACATTGCTTCTCGTCAAGACTACGTGGAGCTTGGCTCGCCGTACTAATCATATTAATGAATGTCTACACTTGCGCGACTGGTACGAAGTCATGGCGTAAAAGATACACGAATTTTATAGACAAAGAGCATTGCTCACGGTATATGCAGAGCCACTAAGGAAACAGCAACGCTTCATTCGCATGAGATACTGTAGCTCGTTTCTTCCTCCACAACTTGTAATTTCACAACAATAGGAAACACTTCTGTAACACATGTGTTTAGCTTAAGAATAAAACGTTAATCAACTTGTGACATAGAGTGGGATACCTCGATTCACTAGCGTTTGATAATTGTAAACCAGAGAGCCAAGGAACAGATTAAATTTGATAGATAAAAATCAAAAACTTCTACAAATGATACTTATACCAATTTGATAATTTAGAAAAGGCATCAAAAACTGAAAGTATGAAATAATTTCGCAGTTTTTGATAAATTAATCTGACTACACTTAAATTTGTATATGAGAGTTGAACTTGAAATCGGAATTGTGTCACAATGAGTTATCATTAATTGTCGAACGTCAATAATTTCATGTAATAATGTATTTGCCTTTTAAGTCGAGATAATGGTAAGTGTTTGTAGCTATCCTGGTCGTCGGAGTAAATTCTGTTTACGTTTTTGCCAAACGATTACTTTCGTTTCTCAAGTGAATTACGATTACCCCTGCATCTCGAGAAACTAATTGGACAGACGAGATTCAAGAATATATCAGATTTGTCTTACATTTTTCCGTTATTTCAGTACCTCTTAGGTAAACGTCATTTAACAACCGAATACTTCACGGTCTAAAAGAGGTCAGTTCTGAAACATGTGCGATATCATACAGTGCTGTCCGTCATATAAAGCATCTGGTTTAGTTTCCTACTATGAGAGAGAAAATCGGCCGAGACTTACTGCTCAATATCAGATATATGATTAAAACTAACCCTATTATTTCATGAGTGGATTATTACAACACTATTCAGGCATGAATGGTACTTACACTCAAATAAAACAGATACTCCAAGATTTTTCCAATGTATTTAAAAATAAATTACAATTAATGATTGATATTAGAAGAAAACGGTAACAGAGTGTGCATACAACAATTAATATTAATACAAGAAAACTGCGAAGCCATTACTCGCATAACTCGGTAATGGAAATCACAGTCAATGTAAATCGTTACATACATAAGGAAGTTAATGAAAGAGAAAGAGAGAGAAATGGTATTCAAAGATAACACGTCAGCAGAGCTGAGTGGGAATATGATGAATGATCTCATTGTTCGGTGATAATTCATTTCATTTGGTTTCGATTTATCACATTATTGCTCACTGGAGCGGTTGTCTTTCCTACATATCTGACGCTCAGTATTCAGGAAAATGTGTACGTAATATTTACTTTTGCGGCCGATTGGTTGCTTTTGTACAAATTTAGATTGAATTCAAAGCTATTCCTAGCTCAGTGCTATGACACTCTGACACATACAGAGCGTTTAAAGAGGAACAGTAAATGTTTTAAGAGGTGTTAGTACAGAGGAGTTGCAATAAAATGCCACACAGCACGGTTAAATTTTGATTGAATACAGAGATACAGCTGTTAGTGTAAACCAAGCAAACTGAAAGCAAAAGCAAATGAAAACAGTTTACCTGTCCTTTTGTCGGTGCTTGGTACAAAAATTGGCTTATTTAATTATAAGCACAATTTTATGTCCTGCTTACAAGGCCACCTGCAGACTTGAAAATTGGGAAAACGGTTTTACCAATTATTAAAAAACTGTGCCTCTGAAATCAGTGTATTAAATCGGATAATTTTAGCGATTATAAATCAAATCGATTTTTCTGTATATAAGTGTTGATAGCTTCAGGTGGTATGAAGATATATCATGAAACAAAAAACAAAAGTCGCAAAAGGTGCATCCGTTGTTCAAGTGTGTACTGCCGGATAGAATCGTTGAAGTTAACTTCCCAAAATGATCGACTCTGGTGTCGTCTCGTTTTCCCCCGAATCCCTATAGACGATTCAATACAAATATTCACGGCGAAGTTCAAACCTGAGTTGACAAAACCTTTCAGCCATGTGACATAAAAGTTTTCTGGGTATGGTACCGCGTCATGATGTAAGGCTATTACTTGGCCTTCATCTTCAACCTTTCAGCCATGTGTTTACATCCACAAATGGTGTCTTCAATGGGAAATACAACGAGCGAACTGCCTTTGTGGCCAAGGGCAAGACTCTTTCGCCTGTTGTAGAAAATATGTTCAATAAGTACTTAGATGTCAGAGCTCTGGAAAAAGCTCCATTGAAATCTGTGGGTTTCTTTCGATATGTGGACAACACGTTTGTCATTTTGCCTCTACGGAACGGAATTTTACACGTATTCTTAGGACATATTAATTCCATCTGTGGAAACATCCAGTTTACCGTGGAAACAGAAAAGGACGATATACTTAATTTTTTTGACGTTCTATCTCAATTCCCTCGTCACGCTTGCCCCCAGTATATACGATCACATATACACTTCCCCTCGCAAAAGAACAGCATGTTCCACAACAACTACACAGGGCCTATTCCATCGCAGACGAACAAAGTCTGACGGCAGAGTTGCGGCATATGGAGCCTTTTGCATGAATGGGTGCAGTAACGGACATATTCGGACGGCCCTGTGAAGCAAGTGTCCATTGAACGATACTGCAGATATAAACAAACAAGACAAAGAACTAGCTGAAGAAGATAATAAGACCGCCTCAATACCTATTGAAACCGATGTATCGTCAAAATTTGGCAGATTACAACGAAAACGTGACGTAACAACATTTTTTCATTCACCAGCCAACTTAAGAGCTCCAATTGGCTCTTAGAAATACAAACTAGTTTTCAGTATCTTGTGAAGCCGATGAAACTTGTATTCAAGAATAGATCCGCACAATAGAAGAGCGATGTACAGAACATGACTGCCATATCCGCGTATTGCATCCAAACAAGCCGACGACAGTAGAGCACTGCATTGAAAACATTCCTAAAATGAAGTAGTTGATAACTTCAGGGCCCGATCACCTAAGTAGTTTGGGCCCTCAGGTTTACAAACATTTGAATATTTTTCAAAGCAGCCACTGAAATCCGCGTGAGGGCAATTTCATCATTGGGTACTCCATTTATCAGTTGAGGAAGGCATGGGATTCAATAGTGTTTCATAAGCCGGCGGTCGGACGGCAACTGAGGCAATCCCCTTCCCACTCACCCTTCACTGAAGCCACTGTCACCCTCACCACCGAGTGCCAGGTGGAGCTGCCTGGGTACGAACACTGGACCAGCAGGAACAAAAACCTCATGCCTTGGGAAGTCACGCCCACGACAATCTGAGGCAAGTACTAGGCGAACATACAGAACCTAACACACCGTACACACAAAACAGAATAAAAAGAGAGACACCTACTTACCAAACAGTACAATAAGTAGTAAAAGTCAACAGGATACACTACGTCAAAGAGAAGATGGTAAAAGAATTAATGAGCAGCTGTCGTCACTCAATCGTAACCACCTGAGCCGCGGTGGAGTACCCGAGCGGTCTACAGCGCCTCGCTGCGGAGCGCGCTGTTGCTCGCCGTGGAGGTTCCAGTCCTCCCTGGGGCATGGGTGTGTGTGTTGTCCTTAGGTTAGTTTATCTATGTTTAAGTAGTTTGTAAGCTACGGACTGATGACCACGCAGTTTGGTCCGATAGATTTACAGACATTTGAACATTTCTTTGGAACCACCTGATTATAACGGAAAGGAAGTTCGTCGAAATATCTTGAACTTCAAACGATTCAATCCGGCGGTACTCTCGAGAATCATGGATGCCAAACTAATATTGTCTGAAACCATACGGATTCTACAAAATGTTTCCTTGTAACAATCCGGAATCGTAATTAACATTTTACTGCAGTGCACTTAAATGGGGCTTATACAGAAAACTAATACTTTCAATAAAAATACTGAGCTATATAGTATTTGCTTTCGAGAATTAGAGTAACAAAGTGAAGAGTGCTGGGGTATAGCGCACCACATGGAGCGGGCGGCGGAGTGGGGGCAATCGACGCGCTCTCTGTCGAAAAAGGAAGGAGCAATTCAGAGATTTTGTCGTAACTACAAACAAAACAATATTAAGGCTCCCATTCCAGTTTGTGGGCTGCCAGATATCCTTGTAAAACCCTAATAATTCACATACAGATTTTTTCGGTTATACTCAGGACGATTTGAATTCTTCACTAAATTTCACTCCAAATTTTCTGTCATTACGTTACAACCCGATGTTAAGTCGTGTCCTATACCCGGGCCGCTGAAACATTGCACTTGGCGTTTCGCGTTACGGCGAGTTAAGTTGGATACATTGATATAGCTTCGTTGCAACACTAGCCTCTATACACACAGCAGACGAAACGGTTTTCAGTTGAATCTTGTAAATGCAAGTTATTCAGCAATAAAAGTGGGTAAATAATTCGTTCCTGAGTTACTACCACAAACCAGCAATTCATTAACGGCATAGTAATGTAGACATGAGCACAACAACGCACCTCTTTCAATAACGAAGCAAAAAAATATAGAAAATAAGCATTTGATCATCACAGGTACGAAATAAACATTAATGAAGATAGTAACTTCTCTCTTTACGTTTTATAATCACAATGCTTTTCATTCACAAATTTACGGCGACAATTGTGCAACTACATCCAGCTCCCCATCTTCACTGTTGTAGTCACTGCCAAAATCGTCTACATCGTTGTTCATGATCACTGATTATCCCTTCCATTGTCTGCGCTGCTCGAATCAGTTTTTCAACGTGCCCGACCTTCTTTTCCAAGATGCAACATACACATTGGCAACAGCTTCTCGCAACAGCTTTTCCACTTCTGTTGCTGTGAAACACTTATTATTGTTCCTTATGTAATTCTTCATTTAACTCCATACTAATTCTATACGGTTAAAATGCAAATTATATGGGGGCAACCTTATTACATTGTGACCCTGCTCCTTTGCGATTTCGTCTACCACATATGAGGGCGTAATAGGCTTATTTTGTTTCACGAGAGAATATAAAAAACGTTTCGACATTGACATATCTGCAGCAATATTTATTTCTTTTAACGAGTGCACCATAACTTCTTTCCGATCATTGGAAGCGATTATGAACTTCCTATTCGGAGCATATGGCAGTGGTGGACTAAGACTGTTGGAGGACCGGGGCGGCGGCGAAACAAAATGAGAGTCCCTCCCCCCCCCTCCCCGTTCACTTGGAAATACTTGTATTACTATAAACAATAATTGGAGCCCCCTCCACCCCCCTCCCTCCCGGGACAGTCTAAAAAAAATAGCTTTTGAGATTTGGAGACCCCAGCAGAACAAGATGCCAAGCTGACAAGCGCGCTCCATTTAATAAATAAATAATCTTGCTTTCGAGGTATTTGGTATTTGGAGCCCCCCCCCCTCGCCAAGACCGGTGGTCCGGGGCGGACTGCCCCCTCCGCTCCCCCCCCCCGCCCCTCTTAGTCCGCCACTGGCATATGGTTGGAAGTTTTTATTCCAACGAAATTGAGAACTTACTTCAGAACCTCACTAGACAAACGACTTTTCGGTGACATTATCCAATTACTTGAATTCGGAAAGTCAAGTTAAACCACTCACAGTAAAACAAATCGCAGAGAAAAAAAAGTACACACAAGGTAAACACGCGATAGACATAATACACGACGTTGCTTCCGGTAGCATTGAACAAACCCGGCAACGCGGGAACTTTGACGTCACGCCACATGACCACCGGTAGTGTTTACCGAGCTGTGATTGGGCTATCGCCTCGCGCTTCTTGCTCTTCACTTATTATTTGCAAACGTCAAATGCAAAGATTCAGCGGCCCGAGTATAGCTACAAATTTTACTTATCGTTTGAGACTACATAACATACCATGTATGCTTGTAATTTGAAAATTTTTCTGAAAGAATGCATTTTCAAAAAATGTTCAAATGTTTGTATAGCTTATGGAACTTAACTACGGGGTCATCAGTCCCTAAACTTACAAACTACTTATGAACTAGCTAACACTAAGGACGGCACAAATATCCATACCCGAGGGGGGATTCGAACCCCCGACCGTAGTGGCCGTGCAGATTGTGACTAGCGCGCCGCAGACGGCTCGGCCACCGTGGCCGGCAATGCATTTTCATTCGACAATTTTCGTGAAATCTTTTGGTACAGTATATCTATATATCGCAGTCAGGCGACGGAACCCCATTACTGACACTATAAGTAGGAGTATAGATAATAAGTAAGTTATATCATCCGAAGTTCTATGAGGCTTTTCGCGGATGATATCCAGAAGTCACAAGATGTAGCGAAAAGCAGAATAATCTGCAGCATATTGATGCACGGTGCAGGAAATGGCAATTGAGTCTCAACATAAACAAGTGTAAAGTGCAGCGTCAACATACAAAGAAAGATCGTTTATTATTTAACTATACAATAGCAGGACACACACACACTGGAAGCACCTACTTCCATAAAATATCTGGGAGTAGACATAAGGGGCGACCTGAAAGGGAACGACAATGTAAAATAAATCGTGGGTAAGGCAGATTCCAGACTGATATTCATTGGAAGGATTCCGTCAACGAGGTAGTAAGTTACAAAACTGTCGTACAGCCGTCGCTTGAGTAATTCTCATCAGTCTGGCATCCGTACTAGGTAGAGGTAAGAGAACACAGTGAGAAGACACAACGGAAAGCAGCACATTTCATTACGGGCTCATTTAGTAAGCAAGGCGCCAGAGACACGATTAAAGAACTCCAGTGGCAGACACTGCAAGACAGGCGTTGAGTATCGCGGTTTTTCAAAGTTCCAAGACCAAACGCTTCATGAAGGGGCAATCGATATATTTCTTCCTCCTGCGTAAGTTTCGCGAGGCGACCGCCACAATGATCAGAGACATTAGGGCCCAGACAGAGGCATACAGGCAATCATTTTTCTCGCGGACCACACGCAAGTGGAGTAGGACGAAGTGACGATGGTACGCATAGTACCCTACCACACATAATGATGTGGCTTGCGGAATATAAATATAGATGAAATCTGTCTGGCTTAGTTTCGTAATATCCGGCGAGGCATTCAATGCCTATGGTTCCGAATACGTGCGTCTGTGGCGTGTTAATATAGTATCGCGTGTGGTATGAAGTCTCAGATTCCAAGGGCTTTCTCTGTTTCGCGAAAGTTAATACGGTGCTACACTTTCAAATAGTCTGTTTCGTCTGTACCGTCTCAAAGGCAATGATTCTGATTTCCTCCCAACATCTCCTTCTATCAATGCAGTATTGCCAATAATTCACAGTATGACGCGTGTAAACACTTTCGCGTGCCAACTGGACATACGTAAGGCCGTGTCCTGCATGGGCGACAAAAGCGAGCGACTGCGCGCGACAGCTTCAAGCAAACACATCTAAATTGAATGCAGGCTGCTGTGGCCGAGGGGACTGCGGCGCTTGTCACGGTCTGCACGGCCACTACGGTCGGGGGTTCGAATCTCCCCTCGGGCATTGATATTTGTGCCGTCCTTAGTATAAGGTAGCTGATAAGTAGTTTGTAAGTTTAGGGACTGATGACCTCGTAGTTAAGTCCCATAAGCTGTTCAAACATTTTATGTAAAAAAAAAAAAAAAAAAAAAAAAAAAGAAAAAAAAAAAAATGCATGTACCGTTATGTGGCTGTCCCACGTGCGCGACATCTGCAGCGCTGCGTGTCAGACGCGCCGAGCAAAGTTTCCACCTCAAACCTGATTGAATCTTGTCGCTGTCCCATGCGCGACAAAGTACCGAGTTCGTTGAGAATCGACTGCTTGTCGTGGTTATGAAGGACGTCGCAACAACTCTGCGAGCTAATAATCCCTGAAGTTTATGATACTGCAATTGTTTCTGAAATAACAGAATAAAAAATTGCAGTTTACATATAATTTAAAGACGACTGAAGTTATAGTTTTTTTTAACTGTTTCTAATATGGAAGTATTTTGTTTTTATTCTGAGTGGTGGTTTGATTTACACAATGATGAATGTGTTTTGAACAAGTCCATTTGTATGTTTTTTGAAGTATTTTCAGTAACAACAAACTTTTTCCAGAGAGAGAGAGAGATAAAACTAGGATGACACACGACAAATGTGTAAAATTACGTTTCTTAATAAAATATCTTTATGCAATGTTTCAGCAGGAATTTAATATGTTTGGCAGGCCTTCATTGGAAAGCGTGTGTTTGCAATAAAGTTGAATATACTGGTATTAACTTGGTAAAAAATTACAACTTGGCAGCCCACATCACTACCCCTATGAACGCCCTCTGCTCCAAAATTAAATGATTTACTGTCGTCTTACAATAAGACTCATTTTTTACTTATTCAGTTGTTGGTGGTTTGTAGTCACGAAAAAGAACTGGAAATTGTCTGTAGGCCCTACCCGTCCTTGTATGTAGCTGCTTTCTTCAATGTATATTTTCGTATTTGAAGTTATGAACGAAATACCGCACGAACATTCTTTACTTTGTAAACTTAATATACAGGACTCTTTTACGTCTTATTTTCTAAAGTAAATAAAACTTTATTGCCTCATTCTGGAGCTAACGTTATTCTACGGTTTACGGGTGCCAAATTTTAGAAACAGCTGATCGGTTCTAGCCAAATGTTCAAATGTTTGTTAAGCTTATGGGACTTAACTACGGGGTCATCAGTCCCTAAACTTACAAACTACTTATGAACTACTTACTAACTAGGACGGCACAAATATCCATGCCCGAGGGGGGATTCGAACCCCCGACCGTAGTGGCCGTGCTGACCGTGACTGGAGCGCCTCAGTCACCTTGGCCACCGCGGCCGGCTCGGTTCTAGCCGCCGGCCGCGGTGGCCGAGGGGACTGAGGCGCTTCAGTCACTATCTGCACGACCACTACGGTCGGGGGTTCGAATCCCCCCCCCTCGGGCATGGATATTTGTGCCGTCCTAGTTCGTAAGTAGTTCATAAGTAGTTTGTAAATTTAGGGACTGATAACCCCGTAGCAAAGTCCCATAAGATTTACAAACATTTGAACATTTTTTTTGTTCTAGCCGCCACCTGTAGCGAGAAGATGTCGCTCACGTAGGACACACGGCCATGTCGCATAAATCGCCGCTTGTAGCTGCACTGTCGTGTAGCTGTATGCCACGTGCTGTTGCGCGCTTTTCTCGCTCACGTAGGACACGGCCTAAGGCTCCAAAGTTACACCTTTTCTTTTTCCTAACATCCCGTTTTACTCTTCTTTCCAGACACTACAGCTACTACCTTTTGTGCCTCTAATAATTCGACACGTCCCAGTGTATCGTTCTTATCCTGCTCATCGTTATCTACTCTGATGGTTGCCTGTTAGAACGCACCTGAAAATGTGAAATTCATATTTTCCTTACTTGGTCGAAGCTTCCAGGAATATAAAAGCAATGTAGTCATGAACACAGGAATAATATCACAAACCAAATAATAGTATTTACTTGACGTATTCTGTATTTACACGCATGAAATAACAAAATAAATAAAACGTTTTGAAAGAGGGATTTAGGAAAGAATTTTCATTTTGATAATGTTTCTTACTGGAAATTAAAATAACGGAGAGGCTGTTAGATAAATGCCAGACGTAACTAATATTAATATCTCATTTTTATTCACTGCAATCTGCTGCAGCTCTCTTTCCGTGCATTTGTTATTTTCTCTAGTCTGCACCGTTGGAGCTCATATTGTTAAACTAAAACCAAGAAGATTCGCCGCTTCTTTGCTTCTGATCTGCTGCACACTATCACTTCATATGCGTATTGTGATGTTACATGCTTAACATCATTTATTCCGGATAACGCACAAGATAACCGCTTTTATTTTGGGGGGATTTACCCAAACGACTGGAAGAGATACTGCGGAAAAATTTTCTTTCCGCAGGCAAACGTGATTACAGTAAGTGCCTGGCAGAGCCAAAGAGTACACGCTGCCATGGAGAACCTTAAGGAAGTCTGGTTTGCTAAAATAAGTATTCCAGAGATAATGGAGTTTTATCTTCTTTTTTTTCTTTTTTGTTGTTTCAGCTGGAACTTTGTTCATTACCTTGCTTCATTGTAGACCGAATGTGAAAGGTCATAAATGTCAGACTTACAATCTCTATTGTATTTTAAATGCAATAAAATGTTATACGTACTTCTGAAGCTGAAAGGAGTAATGGATTATTTCAAGAAGTAGTTAAACAATATTTTTGATAAGATTACATTATTACTACGAGTAATAATAGTTCGGTTGCGTTACGCAGGAACGGATTAGATGCGCCTGCACCCAAGAACATTAATGCATACTTCAAGAATGGAGATTACTATCAATACTCATTAATTCTGAATGATTTACGGCAGAAAGTGGTAGCTCTTTTTTCACAAGGTCAACATCAGCAAGATTATCCAAAGAGTGGATTACCCATTCTGTCCATAACGATCTATCTGAACTTTTAATGCTTTACATTTCGTGTTAGTTAATTTGTATGATCAGTATGCATTACACGTAATGCGCAATAAATCATCATATGTCGAATCTGAAAATCCCTTTTCACTGGATACCCTTTTCAAAACGCACCGAGTTCTTGGCAGCGTCTCCAAGAATATATTTCGCGCTAATAGCAGGTTAGTGTCACCTTCCAGACGCAGACTTAATTCACCCGCCGAATTAATCCGACGACAGTAATCGTAAAACGCGTACGGTAATGGTGCTGTAATGTAATATACGAGCGAGTTTTACCCTCGCAGGCCGTCGAGTGCATTTATTAACAGAATTTTTGACAAGGGAAAAGGAAAAGTTAATTAATTCGACGTTCATCCCACTCACCCCTCCGCACCCCTAATCGTTTTTTATCTTCTCTCGGGGAGCCTTTTTTTCTATAGTAAAATAAAAAAAAACACTATCGGATTTTCGATCGCTGAAAAGAGGACGCGGCACAGCCAACGGTACACGGAAGTCGTCGTATGGTGCGCCCGTACGTTCGCCCGTAAAGGTCTACCAACGAGATGGGCGCTAGCCGTGTGTTGTTTGGAATTGCCCGATATTAAAAGTTAAAAGTTGCTTTAAATTGCAGCGGTGGGAAGCAAAAACGCTGGTTATTAGGGCTGCTGCCGGTACATTTGTCCGACCGCAATCCCCGAATTAATTCGCGGCAGTGTCGGCTGGTGCAGCCGTTAGGGCGCCTTCATTAACGCGCAGGGGTCGTCTGCGCGGCCGGGCCGGCAGGACACCCCCCCTCTCTCTCTCTCTCTGTCTCTCTCTCTCGCTTTGTTTTTCGCCGCAGCTGCATGTACTGCCGCCCCAGTCAACACTGGTCGCCACCATAGGTCCCACGGTGTAAGCTAGTTACCAGACATCTGAAACAGCACCCTTTGTGATATCGTTTTCCTTGTCTCACGGCCTCAGCAGCTCTACCGCAGCACCTAGTTGACCTTCCACTGTTTAGGATCTCTCTTGAATATTGTATCCAGTTTATTAAAATTATTTACGTTTTGATCGTTGTCGATGCGTTTTTCGTTCTCGAGAATCCGGATTAAGGAAACATGATCATCCTTCCATATGACAAAACAAAGTCTACACACGTAAATAAAAAAATAATGAAAAATAATTATCTCTGTTCAGAAGCAGCTAAACATACAATGCATACGAATAAGTAGTAAATATTTCTGACACTCTGGGTAGAGAAATCTCCAGCTTGCAAGTATATTACAAGAAATGAGCCGGCCGCGGTGGCCGAGGGGACTGAGGCGCTACAGTCACGGTCTCCACTACGGTCGGGTTTCGAATCCCACCTCGGGCATGGATATTTGTGCCATCCTTAGTCTTAGCTAGTTCATAAGTAGTTTGTAAGTTTAGGAACTGATGACCCCGTCGTTAAGTCCCATAAGTTCTACAAACATTGAACATTTTGAACAAGAAATGAAAAATGAATAAATATATAATTGACATTTTCAGACATGGCGGCATCGTGGCATTCTGCATAGATTGATTATCTTCAAAAGGAAAACACCATGATCGCTATGCCACCATCATCTGGTTTTGTTTAACCTCCATTTTTTTTTTTTTTTTTTTTTTTTAAATAACGTAAGATGACCGCATTGTAGAATTTCGTACGACCAGATGATGGTGGCAGAGCCCATTGAAATCTGTCGTCTGCAAATTAAATAATCATATACCGATCAAGACGTTTTATTTTGAAGAGAAGAAAATAATTACACACAGCACATTTGCGAAAAAATTAATTTTTCCATGGTAAGACGGCAAGCTACTTAAAGTATTGAAATGCTAAGATCGCAATTAAATAATTTATTTTTCTGACGAACGAATTAGATACACTTAAGGGACCATCATCTGGTCACTTTAGTCCCATCTTTTCATTTCGCGAAGTCGCACGACGTTAAATTGATACGTCAATCATAAAATTTTGGAAAAAGTTAAACATTTTATGGTTGACGTAGCAGTTTAATGTCATGTGCCTTCACGAAATGAAAGCATGGGACACAAGTGACAAGATGATGGTACCCTAAGTGAATCGAAACCGGTCGTCAGAAAAATAAATTAATTAACTTTGATCTTGGCATTTTAATGGTTCAAATTTGTGAAAAAGGATACCTAGCAATCTAACAACCTACGTAAACACCTTTAATTGCGTACAAATTCTATTCCATTTTTTTAATTTCAAAAGCTTCCTCCTAGGTACACGATCATTAGCCTTTTATAGATAAGTTAAAACATAGTGCTTTTCCACTCATAGCACTTCTTTGATATCTGTCGTAAGCTAAGGTCTAGTCCTGGGAGCTTCTGAGAGTCCTACGCCCTCATTGATTATCATCCAACTTGTCTTCTACTGAAACTTCCTGGCAGTCTCTCGACCACTCTCTCCGCTTCCTCCAATATGATTCATTTTCCATCATCACTCCTGTCCCACTGCACCTCAAAATCTGACACATTACTGAACGTATCATATACAGTTAGCATCTCCTGCAGTAGTTCCCTTTATCTGACCAAGACATCCACAGACATAATTAGTTCCCTACCTGACCCGCCCAATACACTTATCAATTCCTTTCTCCCTCCCTTTCTAAAATTCCGTTTAAATTTGGCATGCTTTTTTCTTTGCTTTCGCGAGTAATCTAACCTGTTTTGTGTGACACGGTGGTCATACTCCTCATTTGTCAATAGTTTCTCCAATTTTGTATAAGTATTTTCGCTGTAAGAAAGTTTGTACAGTTAACAACAACGATTCCTCTTGTATTTTACTGTACGATCGTCTGTACAGTCAACAGCAATGGAACGTTTTGAATTTTGTAGAGTTACAACGACAAACATGCAAAGCAAAGAATGGTTTTCAAATCGACAACGCAGCCAAAAGTACAAACTCGAAAACTCTACACTGGCTCTAACTCGTACGTAATTGGAATTACATCCTTTATTTCCAACTAACTGAATACGTTAATTTATTTTAAATTAATTACTCGTTTGTATGAGAGACTGCTCTTAAACTTTCATCACAATGCGCTTTTTACACATACGTTTAAACTGTACAGTTGCTTGTTGTTTGTTATATGAGGGAGATATAAGAAATACAGTCAAATTATTTTTCCAGTCTGTAAAGCGAGTGCCCATAATCGTCAGACTTGAAACTGGATCACGTTAAATGTGTCATGACTGTTTTCAATTAGACGCTGCTGTTCCCTCTGAGAGACCGCTACGTTCAACGTGCCTCGAGCTTTAGCAGAAACCAGTCTGCATTACTCCAGTTAAAACGGCTATCTTTTCCATGTACAGAAATTGTTTGAAGTTAATGCTTGGCGAGTAATCAGTCGTAATGGAAGCCGTGGTCCAATTCACGGTTTCGGCGTGTAACATGAGGAAAAAAACCTTAGCGGTAACAATTTCAGCGAAAGAATATTTACTGATTCAGGAAGCTAGCTGATGTTCTTTCCATTTTACGTAGTAACTAGTAGGTAGTACTGAATTTTTAAGATTGAATGTAATATTTTCGCCTTTCCATACCAGTGTGAACGTATCAAATGATGTTAAGACCAGAAAAATAATTCTGAAATCCTGTAAATCATAACAAACATTACACTCCTGGCCATTAAAATTGCTTCACCACGAAGATGACGTGCTACAGGCGTGAAATTGAACCGACAGGAAGAAGATGCTGTGGTATGCAAATGATTAGATTTTCAGAGCATTCACAGAAAGTTGTCGCCGGTAGCGACACCTACAACGTGCTGCTATGAGGGAAGTTTCCAACCGATTTCTGATACACAAACAGCAGTTAACCGGCGTTGCCTGGTAAAACGTTGATGTGAGGCCTCGTGTAAGGCCATCATGTTTCCGACTTTGATAAAGCTCGGATTGTAGCCTATCGCGATTGCGGTTTATCATATCGCGACATTGCTGCTCGCGTTGGTCGCGATGCAACGACTGTTAGCAGTATATGGAATCGGTGTGATCAGGAAGGCAATACGGATCGCCGTGCTGGATCCCAACGGCCTCGTATCATTATGAGTCGAGATGACAGGCATCATACCCGCATGGCTGTAACGGATCGTGCAGGCGCATCTCGATGCCCGAGTCAAAAGACGGGGACGTTTGCAAGACAACAACCATCTGCACGAACAGTTCGACGACGTTTGCAGCAGCGTGGACTATCAGCTCGGAGGCCATGGCTGCGGTTATCCTTGACGCTGTATCACAGACAGGAGCGCCTTCGATGGTGTGCGGAATGACAAACCTGGGTGCAAGAATGGGAAACCGTTATTTTTTCGGATGGATCCAGGTTCTGTTTACAGCATCATGAAGGTCGCATCCGTGTTTGGCGACATCGCGGTGAACGCACATTGGAAGCGTGTATTCGTCATCGCCATACTGGCGTATCACCGGCGTAATGGTATGGGGTGCCATTGATTACACGTCTCGGTCACCTCTTGTTCGCATTGACGGCACTTTGAACAGTAGCCGTTATATTTCAGATGTGTTACGACCCGTGGTTTTACCCTTCATTCGATCCCTGCGAAACCCTACATTTCAGTAGGATAATGCACGACTCCGTGTTGCAGGTCCTGTACGGGCCTTTCTGGATACATAAAATGTTCGACTGCTGCCCTGGTCTGCACATTCTCCACATATCTCACCAACTGAAAACGTCTGGTCAATGGTGGCCGAGCCACTGGCACGTTACAATACGCCAGTCTCTACTCTTGATGAACTGTGTTATCGTGTTGAAGCTGCTTGTGAACGCCATGTAACGTCAGTTTGACGCAATGCCCAGGCGTATCAAGACCGTTATTACGGCCAGAGGTGGTTGTTCTTGGTACTGATTTCTCAGAATCTATGCACCCAAATTGCGTGAAAATGTAATCACATGTCAATTCTAGTATAATATATTTGTCCAATGAATACCCGTTAATAATCTGCATTTCTCCTTGGTGTATCAATTTTAATGGACACTAGTGTATTAACGCTAATGAGAGTTTCTTTCTTTGCTCGTTATGTTCTCACTCCTTAAAAAGTCAACATGATACAATAAAATGTACATAGGGAATCATTCATCCAGCAAAATATACTGTTCCCGAGAAGTAGAGAAATAGCTTTTAGACGGTCCTGGCATGGTTGAGTGGCCGAGCGCTTCAAGGCACCTTGATGAGGAACGCGTAGTTGCTCGGAGGTTCGAGTCCTCCATTTGGCAAGTGTGTGTGTTGTTCTTAGTGTAATTTAGTTTAAGTAGTTTGAAAGTCTAGGAACTGATGACCATAGTAGTTTGGTCCAATAGGTTTACAAACATTTGAACATTTAGACGGTCGCCCTGAGGAATGAATTCATGCCTGGAGCAGGATAACAGGGTCCCACGGTATCCCGTGATATCCTTAAGCGAAAATGGTCCACGGCAGAGTGTTCAACAGACTTTCATACCGTTTGACGGATCACGATGAACGTTCGTAGATGTATATACCTCTCCTTTCATAAGGTCTTTATAATTCGCAGGTGAATGTATAGCGCTTGGCGGAGAGTAAATTGAAATAAAACTTTTCCCCGTGTACTATTAAAGCTGACAAATTTAAGTAATCTTGTATATAGTTGGGAAGGAGGATATGGATTGGTTGGGGCAGGAGATGAACCTAGAGCGTTGGAGAAGATGGGGGGGGGGGGGATCACCACATATATTCCTTGAATACATATTTTATTTGGGCCCATGTTCATAGACTTTATCATAAAATTAAAGAATGAGAAACAGATCGAAAATGCTGATTTTTAATTTTTTTAAATCTTTTCATGTTATTTATTTATTTTTCTCTTAGAAAAATATTATTTGAGCGGCATTTAAATTTGATTTGCAGAGCAAATAAGCAGAAGTAACTTTCTCATCTATGGTTATAACCACAGCGGAAGTAATAAATTTTGCCATTTTACATTATTGCAGTTTCCGACCAGAGGATAGTAGGGGTTGTAAAGGCGGCAGCGATGTTATAGACAGAAGGGCAGGGAATGACACGCGTAACTCGCGCTGACAGCCTCTCCGCTTTGAGGGGCCACGTGATTGAGGACCGCCGGCGCCAGAGTTAGGATAAGCCCCGCCCTGCGGCAACGCGACACCGCAGCGCAAACAATAACCTGCCGCCTGCCGCCTCGAAAGCAAGCAGTATCGACTATCGACATCCGATCTCCTTCGCGGCGGCGGCTGCGGTGGTGCGGCGAGCGGCCGGGCGCATCTCTTTGTGGCAAAGCGCTCCAAATTATGTTGATTCCGCCTCCCGCTGAAACCCCCCACCACCACCACCCGTGCCACCGACGCGCCTAGCAGTGCAGCACCTGTTCCTACAGCGGAAGCGGTGCCTGTTGTAGTTTATACATGACCTGTGTTTAGTTTGTCTGATGTACGTCTAGCTTCAAATACCAATCGACGTTCAGAGACTGTTAACTACTGCCAATCGACTCAGTCACGTTGCAAACCTTTTCACATAATTATCTTCATTCTGGACATACACAACCGTCAATTTTCATTTTAAATAATTAGATCCACAACAGTTGTGCTCGGGCGGTTAGATAAGTTACACTACTGGCCATTAAAATTGCTACACTAAGAAGAAATGCATATGATAAACGGGTATTCATTGGAGGAATATATTATACTAGAATTGACATGTGATTACATTTTCACGCCGGTCGCGGTGGCCGAGGAGACTGAGGCGCTCCAGTCACGGTCTGCATGGCCACTACGGTCGGGGGTTCGAATCCCCCCTCGGGCATGGATATTTGTGCCGTCCTTAGGATAAGCTAGTTCATAAGTAGTTTGTAAGTTTAGGGACTGATGACCCCGTAGTTAAGTCCCATAAACTTAACAAACATTTGAACATTTTCACGCAATTTGGGTGAATAGATCCTGAGAAATCAGTACCCAGAACAACCACCTCTGGCCGTAATAACGGCCTTGATACGCCTAGGCATTGAGTCAAACAGAGCATGGATGGCGCGTACAAGAACAGATGCCAATGCAGCTTCAACACGATACCGCAGTTCATCAGGAGTAGTGTTCTGGCATATTGTGACGAGCCAGTTGCTCGGCCAACATTGACCAGACGTTTTCAATTGGTGAGAGATCTGGAGAATGTGCTGGGTAGGGCAGCAATCGAACGTTTTCCGTATCCAGAAAGGCACGTACAGGACCTGCAACATGCAGTCGTGCATTATCTTCCTGAAATGTAGGGTATCGCTGGGATCGAATGAAGGCTAGAGCCACGGGTCGTAACACATCTGAAATATATAGCTACTGTTCAAATTGCCGTCGATGCGACAAGAGGTGACCGATACGTGCAACCGATGGCACCCCATATTCTCTGTTGTGAAAGAGTTCATAATTTTCTCAAACTCTGTACTGTACTCATCTATGATAGACGTTATGTATGTGCCTGGTTTATTTGGAAACGAAATAATGAAAATGAAGATTTGTGCTGTCACTTCGTACACACCACCTTTTCAATTTAAATGGAGTGTCTCTGCATTATATTGGTGAAGTTTGCCTTTATTCAATATTAGTTACTTACAAAACATCTCTTCAAATTATAGTAAATTGCTGCTAACGTAAAAATTGAAATTTGTTATAGACTCTGTTCGCTTATAAGACTTATGACATGTATTATTGATATTGGGAGAGGCTGCCTACTGATCTATATACATTCTTCTAGAAGAAACACACAATTTGTCGACACCACCGTGTATTCAAGTACTGATTACCTATCAGAAAAAGTTTCAGGTATTTAAAAACTCACCCATTCGTGACGATTAGACTAATTGGTTGTGAAAATCATAATTTTCATTTAACGTGTTTTCTTAAGGTATAAGTTTTTACCTTAGGTTTTCAGGTAATTTATAAACAATCTGAAAACTTACAACAGAAAATTTCGATATACCACGAGGTTGCGTTAAATAAATTTTAATTCATATCTTTCTTTTTCCTTTTCGTTTGCGTGCCACACATGACCTCCACCAGAAATCTACACGCCGACTCCTTTTAATAACAGGTGCCTTTGGTGTTGCAGCAAACTGCCGCACCTACACCAAGCACTCACAAATAAATCTGAACGCCTGGGGTGAATCGTGGCGTGAACGTAGAGAATATTAAAAGTATGAGAACACAAACATTGTTTTTGCGTTGATATCCTGCGTGTGAGTATTGCAGTTCTCATAACCACCAACAGGTGTCCCGGAAGAACTGGGCGGTACGCCGCCGACGCCGCAACCGGGCCGAGCTCCTGCACGCCGTTGCGTTATGCTTCCCGCGTTTCATTACGAGAAAGCGAGCACACAGGCCCGTCCTTAGCCAGCGCGCGCGCGAAAACAAGGATTTGCGAAATTAAAATTTTCCACCGCAAACAGTTTCTTCGCCGTGTGTTGCGGCATTCCTCCGGTGGCGGTTCCGCACGCTGCGGAAGAACTGATTAAAATGTTTCCCAGATTGCCTTTTAATGCATAAACAATTTAATTTGGGATCTCGCAGCTGCGGTTCGCGGCTGTGCTTGAGGCGGTGTGCGGTAGCGTTGCTGGTAGCCTGAGTCGTGGCTACTTAGCCGGTGGTTCGTCGACAATCGTTACATGGACTACACTTCTGGCTGCTGGATTACGGTCCAAATTGTTGGGTTTCAAGTTGTAAATACTGCTTGCTTGATAAGTGAAACAAATAATTATTTATCACTTGGTTCATAAAATCTTCCATTTTCTGGACAACTATAAAATAGTAATAAGGTAACCTTTTAGTCCTTATAGAAATATTTATAATACGTGTGCTGAAGTGGCTTAATACGAGGGGTGTTCAGATGAAAAGGTATGACTCGATAGTGGGTGTAATCAAAGACTTTATTCAAATCACCAGGAGCCAGAGCACAACTATCGCCCTGTTTAACGGGCCAAAGAATTTCCTGTTCCCGGAATTCCTGTCGCTGTGACTAGAGCCACTCCTCGACTGTATTTGTTAATAAATCTTTTGGGTTGTGACACCGTGTTTTAAGAAACTTGCCGCTTCCTTACGTTCGGTCCCGATTCTGCTCCGGATAACCTCCGACGAACTCCGCGCAGCATAGGATGAAGCGTAAGGAAACAGCATGTTTCTTAGAACACGGCCTTACAACCGAGAAGATTTATCAACAAATATGCCAAACCGTCGTGAAAGCCTTTATTGCCGGCCGCGGTGGCCGAAGTGACTGAGGCGCTCCAGTCACAGTCAGCACGGCCACTACGGTCGGGGGTTCGAATCCCCCCTCGGGCATGGATATTTGTGCCGTCCTAGTTCGTAAGTAGTTTATAAGTAGTTTGTAAGTTTAGGGACTGATGACCCCGTAGTTACGTCCTATAAGCTTAACAAACATTTGAACATTTTTGAAAGCCTTTATCTCTTCTCTGCTTTGTCCAGTTCGTAGTCCGAGTTAAAGCACTTCCATTTGAGATGTTCTTTTAGCAAACCAAACAGATGGAAGTCACAGGGTAACATGTCGGGGCTGTAAGGGGGATGCTCAAGTTGCTCCTACTTGAACTTGGCCACAACACATTGAGTGACCCTGGAGACGATGGACGAGCGTTATCATGCAGCAGAGTCACTCCCTCCGTGAGCAGCCCAGGCCGTTTCTCTAGATGGTCTGGTTTAGGCCACGGACTGTCGTGCAGTATACGTCACTGTTAATGGTGTTGCTTGCTCAAGGAATTCACTGAGTATCGGTCCTCGGACTTAGAAAATGACCGTGAGCATCACCTTGCCTGCTGAGAGCATAGTCTTCACATCTTTTTAGGGGTAGATGATGACGCATGCTTCGAGTCCCTTGATGTCGCACTACGTTGTCCCAAAGCGCTAAATTTAAATTTCAACTGGTTTAGTACCATTTCATTGGAACACTCATCGTATCCTGTAAGACCTGCTGGCCGCTAAAGTGCAGCAACTCGAAGTTTTGCGGACGTTGGTGCCCCCCACCCCCCTTCCATCCTCCACTCCAACAGGAGCAATGTCTAATGTTGAATCTACAGCAGTCCATAATTGCAAAAACCCTTACCGATGCGGGATTTTGTGCACGAAATGAATTAACCATTCTCTTGGTTTAGTGTCTATTATCTTCAGATTTGCAGCAGGAAATGAGTAAAACACACTAGGGCAGGCTACATCTTAAAACACTGGAAATAACATTCTGAAAATTGTAGAGCATACCTGCGACATTCGTAACATATCGTAATCTAATAAGGCCGTAATGGCATAGTCACAAAATAAAGTGAACATCGTCATTGTTTACTCATCCATATTCTAAATTTACTGCAAACTAAGGTTCAGTGCTGCCACATACATTTTAATAGGAACTGCTGTTCACAACAAACTGTGTTACAGTAGTCACAAACTATGTATTGGTCATGAGGTCACTACTTGTTGCTAGTGTGGGGGAATTTCGAGATGAAATCTATCGTTGCTTTTTTTTTAAGTGTAATTTACAACAGTAATAAAACGTAATATGTTGAAATACTAAGAAAGTTGAACCTAAACATTATTAATTCAATAGATAAAAAGGGTAATCTCATTCTCAACCAAAATGAATGGAAATGATCGTGAGAAGTAATCTGAAGGAAAAGAGATGCTATAAATAACTACAGAAACAAACTACTACAATTTTATGCTTGAGAATTAAGCAGGTATGGCACTTAAAAGAATGCTGTTATTGTCGGTATTTTCAGCTAATTAACGAAACATATAAAGCTGCATAAAGTAATTACGTTTCATACTATATTACTTTCAACTAAAATGTTTGCTGTTTCTGCTAAATTATTATAAAATTTGTGATTAATATTGATGTAACAATGTTTTTCCACGTAATTAATTTGTGCAGGGTTACAGAGTAAGGAGTCTGCAATCTCCTCGATCTACTTTAACAGATGGAACGATATGGTACGATAATATAATGGATTTGAAGGACTTCACATCTCGACCAGTACATTCGCACTTATATAAATGGTACTTACCAGCATTAACGTGAGGGAGTTCTTGATTATAAAAGTGATTGTGAATCAAAACTCCTTGGAAAAGTGTGTTGGAACATGGGCACGTTTTCTTAAAGTCAGTGCTTTCACTGGAAGTACTTGAAAAATTGTTATGAAAGTGATGTATATCTGCAGAACGTGTAAAGTGTCCAACCTCTATATGCTCAAATCAGTTTCAGCGGTTGGAGTGAGGATTGTCCTTTGGCGGTAGGCGAACTGTCCACAAATAAACAGAAATTTATGTAATTAATTCATTGTTTAGTTTGTGTTTGCATCAAATAACAGCTGGCCGTTGCGTTTATTCGACCTCATCGTGCGCAATCAGTGGCTGTTATTCTATTAAGATGTAATTATAACTAAGCTAATTGGCTCGAATATCTCTTCAACAGAACAAAATTTTTTGCCCATGTACTCGTTAACATTTCGACGATGGGAAGCCACTTGAATGGACTGCAACAGTGTTACTAAATTAAAATTAAAATGAACCGAATCTCTTAAATTTTCTTCTAGTCATAAAATGACAATTACCTTTGCTGAAAATTAACTACTTATCTTTGCAACGAGAAAACAGTTACGGTTGAAGGAGTCTCCTCTGATGAACAGAGATATGAACTGATAGAAGATTACACTCGTTTGTCTGACTTTAATCATATTATTAGCCCATTTGACGGCTTTGTTTTCAAGCTGATTGTATCTCAAAATCGCTACAAAAATAGCGTAAACATTGCTCTCTCGAGACAACACGCATTTAAGCAATAATTTTAATAATTGTCGTTTTTCTATTTTTGTAATGTCATTTCCAACATGGGATGCTTGAGCAGAACCATCTTCATCTCAAACAAAAATTAAGTTTATTTGGTACTTGTTGCTGTATAATTTGTCAAATCTCTATAACGTGGCCGCTGAACGCAAATTAGTGCGTTATCAGAGTTTTTCGAAAATGAATACTTTTCCTTCAGTCACAATAGTCACCGTAGTCGGAATATTACTGAGTGGCTATCGCAGTTCGTGTTTTATTATTAATGGTTCGTGGTTGATGGTTCACCGCTACCACTGGTTAGTTGCCTGTGTAACTGCTTGAGAGTGTACAATAATTTTACTGCCAATATTTCCTATAACTATTAACTGAAGTAAAAATGCCTCATAATCTACTCATTAAGCGATATTATCTTTTGTTAGAGGCTGAACACTACTGGATAAATCTTACAGTTAGAAACTTCGTGCGTGGTTTGATGCTGTGCAACACACGAAGCTCAAATGCCCAATATTTTTTTTTCTTTTTTTAGTGAAAGGAGAAAGTGTTGTACCTTGGAACATGTTTAGTCTTTTTTTTGTGTTAGGATAACACTGATTGCAATAAAAACTACTTCTTTACTTACTGAACTACCTGCAAGAGTAGTTAAGTCCTTTATTTAACTAAACGTTGGTACTCGGCTCCAAATAAATTAAAGCTTCAAACCAGTTATAACTTTAACCACACTACTGTGCAATGAGTATGCGAAGAGACTAGTATGAAGTGTATTTTAGTGACATAAAAGTTTGTACAAAACATGGACAATTTCTTCCTCAATTCGATTTGAAGTAACACCACAAATGTTCAACCAATACATGCTCATTTACAGTTAAAACCGTTGCAGTCAAAGGCCGTCTGAGAAGTTCTACGAAACGAAAAACTTTCATACAAGTCATCTCATCAAATAAAAGTCCAATTAAAGCATCCATAATTCTCGCTCCGTATTTCTGGATTTCACACTTAATGCGTCTTCTCGAACACCATTTCTAACCATGACTTCTCGCTGTCACACAGCGGCGGTCTAAGGGGGGGGAGGGGAGAGTGATCCGCCGCGGGCCTCTCTCCTTGGGGTGGAGACTCCAAATACCACGCCCGAAAGCAATATTTTATATTTTTCTTCTTGTTATTATTATTTTTTCAGTTCGTTTCGGTCTCCTAGAGACCACGAGACTTGTCTTAACTCAAAGCTTGGGTCTTCTGCTTTCTCTTGGCCCAGTACGCCTTCATCTTGTGGTTGTAAACCAGCTTCGTCTCATCCGTCCATTTAGGTCTGGTGGTGCCTGTACACATATTGGCTGTGAGAGACAATGGGAAGACTCCCTGTAGGATTGCCTGACGGTATTGAGTTCGGTTATCGGTTGTTTGTAATGGCATCCGCAATTCCTCTATGTCTGATTTAACAGAGGTGAACCACTTGGCTTTTGACGCCTTTTCCCTGCTGCTTGTTACTGTGAGGATCTTCTTAGTGAGCCTCGAGTTGTTTAGGCGGATCATGTGCCCATAGAAGGTCAGTCGCCTTTTCCTCATACATGTGACTATGTCATCCTGGTGTTCATACAGCTGCCGCGGTGGAGTAGCCGAGCGGTCTAAAGCGTCTCGCTGCGGAGCGCGCGGTTGCTCGCCGTGGAGGTTCGCGTCCTACCTGGGGCATGGGTGCGTGTGTTGTCCTTAGGTTAGTTTAGTTTAAGTATTTTGTAAGCTATTGACTGATGACCACGCAGTTTGGTCCGATAGAATTACAAACATTTTGTTCATACAGCTCGTTATTGTGCCTAATTCTGTAAGTACCCTAGTCTCCTCAGCCTCTTCCTCTCTTTAAGTTCTAGTTTCTTGAGTAGGCTCTTTCGATTCATCAAGAGGCACTCGGATGGCATAGATAGCGGAGGGTCTTACTACCGAGTTGTAGTGCTTCAGTTTTAAGTCCTTGGATAGGTACTTGGAGGTATAGATATTCTTACAGGAATGATAGATACCTCTCTAACTCGGTGCACCTGGCGTCTATGGCGAAGGTTTCGCTCTCACTTGCTGAAATTCATTCTCCCAAGTACTTGACTGCAGGAATTTTACATATATTATTGTTTCCTAGTGGGATTGTACAAGAAGCCTACTTGATATTGGTGATGAACTCAGTCTTCTGTATGTTGATTTTCAAGCCGGTTTTTACTGCAACATTGTAGAGGCTCTGTAGTTGATGAGTAGCCTCCTCCATGCTATTGGCTAATAGAGTGAGTTCATCAGCACATGGTACATTTAGGTTATCTTTCTTGTAGCCAAGCTTCAGTCCTGCTTGTTGTGACAATGTGGAAGTCTATTCTCTGATGAGTTTCTCCTGAACACAGTTCAAGAGTATGCACGAGAGGCCATCCTCCTGCCTTACTCCTGTCTGTATGGGAAAGCTCGCGGAGAGTTCAGCCCTAAACTTGACTTTCGAGGTAGTGTTATTCAGGGTATCCTGGACCAGTCTGGTAGTCTTCTCATCTGGGCCTAGTTCTCACATGATGGAAAAGAGGGTCTGTCGATGTATTGAATCTACTATAACGCCTACCCAAGGATGTCCAACTCGGTTTCTATGTGAGAGAATTGTCTTGTGGTCTTGCATCTGCTCTGTGCAGGACCTACTCACCCCGATACCAGCCTGGTATTCTCCTAGTTGGGAGTCTAGCTGTTTGACCTCCAAATTTCGAAAGCTATTTTTTCTAGACTGTCTCGCGCCTCTCGTCCTGAAGGTCCTACAGAAGTTGCTTTTTTTTATAGTAATACATATATTTCCAAGTGGACTGGGTCCTAATTTTTTTTCTGTGTTTTTCGCCGGGTCTCCGATATCCTTCGTCCGCCACTGATGTAACATACTGTACAACTCTGCTGCTTACCTGCGCACACCAGCAATACCGCGACGATCAAAGAACAACTCAGACGGACATAGCTAACCCACGAATACATATACTTAACCTACAACTGTTAGGTAGGCAGACCTGCAATACAATGGCTGGATGCCATTTAGTGAACGCAGATGCGTGTCGTTGTGAGCAAACATTAGTCCGCGTCGATCGGTGAGCGAGTTATTCAGAGCAAATGCGGGCTGGTTTGAACGTCAGTCGCTATACGTCGCTAATAAACAAACAGGATTGTATGCCCACGAGCAGTGACTCAGTAAATTTCCTTATTTATACAGCCGGTCACAGAGCTTCACCTATGACGGGTATGTCGTTTGAAGCCCATTGTTGTTTTTTCTGGAATCACATGTTTGTTCGCAAAGTTTGTTTTACATGCGTAGCTAATTAGTTTGAGAGAAACGGCAACAGCCAAGCTGCTTTGTGGCGAGACGTTAAAGATAGAGCTCTTTGATTTCCTTCGATTGAGCTCTCCGCCCCCTCACACCACCGCCAAGACATAATAACACAGTAGCAAATTGTGTCATACAACACAATGAAACTATTACACGGATATGTAATTCGGCTGAACTATAGGAAATGGCTGACATAAATAGGAAAATTTCATAAGAAACGCATAACTCCTTAGTGGAAGTTAGCGTCACTGTACTCCAACATGATACCAGATATGATAACAAGAGATAGACAAAATAATATCTGTGTTTCATTATTAAATATCTATTCTTATCGCAGAGTTATTGAACTTTTTCTTAAACAAATTGTCCATAGCTGCGGCGAAGCGGCCGTGTGCACTGAGGCGCTATGCTGCGATGCGCGAGGCCGTGCCCCGTCGGGGGTTCGAATCCCCCTCGGTCATGGCTGTTTGTACTGTCTTTAGTATAATGTAGTTCATAAATAGTTGGTAAGTTTAAGGAGTGACGACCTCGCTGTTAAGTCCCTTAAGCTTTACAAACATTTGAACATTTGTATTGTCCATACGGTGGTAACTTATCTATAAAAACGTGAATAGTACTAGTAATCATACAGAATCCTGCGCGTAAGCCAGAATAATTTACGTAGTTAAATATTTTGACGTGGCGTAGAGACAGATGTAAATAAAGAAGTAGTAGAGGAAAAAAATTACGCAATAGGGCATTCGCGGAAGAAGTAAGGATATCTTTAGAGGAAATACAGGGAGTTAAGGGTTGGCTACAACTTATACTAAGGATCAGACAATCTATATTACAGTGGAGTGACATGAAAAGAAAGCAGCAGCGTTGAAGACGAAAAGAATATCAAGGACATGAAAATTAAGTTTCAAAATGTTGAAATGTCTGTAAATCTATAGGACCAAACTGCGTGGTCATCAGTCCTTAGCTTACATACTACTTAAACCTAGATAAACTGACCTATTCTATTCCCGTGAAACACTGCATCAAACACACAAATTACAGTTGTAACCAATGTCTGAATAAAATATGTTACCATACGTGGACATTAGTCGCAGAGGCAATAAAAAATGTCAATGGCAAAGTACTGTACGCAGATTCAATATACTGTAACTGGCAGACATTAAGGAGCCGATACTTGGAGTTGGGTACCGTGGCAGGTATTCGGAGCCGTCTATTGGCGCTGTCGGCAGAGGTCGCGCTCACGCCGGCTGCGTAGGGCCGGGTCGCGATCTTTGTCGGCGTCGCACGTGTGCCGGCAATTTCCTGAGCTACTACTGACCGTGCTGCGTCCAACAGGTCTGGCGCAGCCGGCAGCCGGCAGTCGGCGATAACACTTTGGCCACACGGCGCCGCCGCCGCCGCCAGCGCCCCTAGCGTTTTACGGCCGCGGCCATTCAGATTTCATAAGCCGCCCCTCGCCGGCCTGCACTTAACCTTATGGCGGCCCGGGCACCGCCTCCCACACATTCCGAACGCCGTTGTTTTTACGCACTGTTATATTTTTTGATGGCGACCGGTAGGGGGTAAAAGTGTAACGCTGCAAAAGAGGAAAAGCGCTAGGAGGAACACGGTGCAGACGGAAGGCAGAGAGAGAGAAGAGACACTATTGCCGATCGTCATTAAACCTAGAACTTGCGGTAGGAATCGCAAAGTAGTTTCTGAATCTGCAGTTAACAATCGAGAGGCGGCCTCTGTGCCTCGTCATTTGATAAATTTAGTTACCTTTTAATTTTATTATTACCATTCCTCTTACTTCTACAATGAGCAGAAATCCAGAGGGAACCATAATCTGGATGTACGTACTGAAAGACATTTGCCGCGGTGGAGTGAGCGAGCGTTCTAAATCGCCTTGCTGCAATGGGCGCGATTGGTCGCCATCCATCCGGCATGGGTGCCTCTGTTTGTTCTCAACTTACTGTAATTTAATAAGAGGTTTTCAGCCAAGATCACTTTATTCTTTAAATTAAATGACCGGTTTCGGCGTGCTAGACGCCATCTTCAGACCTAATACATCAAGGTATTTTTTTATTTATTTTTATTATTTTTATTATTATTATTTTTTTTTGCTATATGAGTTGTATTATATATAGAAAAATATCTATCTACAATTACATAATTACATATCTGTCGTTATTTTTTACATCACTGCTATAACAACAATTTCTGATATGGCACATTGGCAGACATCCATATTGATGTGTCATGCAAAAAAAAAATTTACATGGCAATAATGCAATTGTTTCCTGAAAGTTTGGCCGTACCTCTTTGTAACACCCAATAGATTTCTAAAATCCGATACCCATATGATCTCCTTGTAAGTTCATTTCCTTTGTAGAGCCCCTCTATATTCCCTTCCACCTTTCAGCTCTCCCTTCTTTGATGAGAACTGGTTTTCCATCTAAAGTCTATACATTCATACGGCTGTTTTCTTGTCTCCAAATTTTTATATTCCTCTAGACGCTATTGGCCCACTTTAGATTACAGCAGTAACACTAAAAGTGGCCTTTGCGATCGAAATTTAAATGAAAATAACTGCTTAACTATTAATTTGACACGAAAATTGAATAACCGAATTTGTAGAGGAGAACATTCTCTAGAACGTTGCTCTCCTATGTTTTTTTCATATCTCGTAGCGTTTCAAAGATATTTGCAAAAATGTCGGCGAATATTGGATGGATGTCTGTCTGTCTGTCCGTCTGTCTGTCGGTAACGTGTTCCCTGTTTTTAAGACGAACCGTTCAACCGATCAGCACCAAATTTTACAGACATGATTGCAGGCCGCCAGAGACCAGAACCTCGCTTTTACAAATTTTTCCGACAAAAATACAGTAGTAATACCAAAAAAGGCGTTTGAAATATAATTGTAATTGCAAACAAACCGGTCATCTGACACGAAAATAGAATAACCTGATTGGTAGAGTAGAAAATTCTCTACTACTTAGCTCTCTTATGTTTTTTTCATATCTCGTATCTTTTGAGACATATTTGCAAAAATAACGGAGATTTGACACCCTCCATTGAATTAACGAAAACCAGCCGTTCCGAGATGTCACGTGACATTCCTCGCCCAGAACTCTCTGGCATACGCTATTTTGCGTTGAGTATTTGATGATTTTCTTATTACAACTTACACGTTGTCATTTCAAAGCAATTGCGCACTGAAGAATTAACAAAAACACATCGTTCTTCGTACGACAAATGATAATCTAGTGTCTACAAATGCTGTATTTGCATCTGTTAACAACGGCCATCAGTACTATGAGATTAAAGGACTCATCTCTTGAAACTTCCTGACAGATTAAAATTGTGTGCTGGAACCGGGACTCGAACCTGGGACCTTTGCCTTTCGCGGGCAAGCGCACTACCGACTGTGCTATCCCGACACGACTCACGATGCCGCCTCACAGCTCTACTTCCGACAGTACCTCGCCTCCTACTTTCCAAACTTCACAGAAGCTCTCGTGCTAACCATGCAAGACTAGCACTCCTGGAAGAAAGGATACGGCGGAGACATGGTTTAGCCACAGCCTAAGGGATGTTTCCAGAACGAAACTTTCACTCTGCAGCGGAGTATGCGCTGATATGAAACTTCCTGACAGATTAAAAATGTGTGCCGGAACCGGGACTCGAACCTGGGACCTTTGCCTTTCTGTGAAGTTTGGGAAGTAGGAGGCGAGGTACTGGCGGAAGTAAAGTTCTGAGGCGACATCGTGAGTCGTGTCGGGATAGCACAGTCGGTAGTGCACTTGTCCGCGAAAGGCGAAGGTCCCAGGTTCGAGTACCGGTTCCGGCACACAATTTTAATCTGCCAGGAAGTTTCAAAACAGCGCACACTCCGCTGCAGAGTGAAAGTTTCATTCTCGACTCATCTCTTGGTTGATAGCCGTAGCGTAATGTGCAAGGTGTTGGAGTATGACGCTAAAGGTCGGTGGTTAGGAACCCGCCACTAGCTAATTTTTTTTTCGTAAAAGGGTTTCAGACACAGTTATTAATTAGTTTTTTATTATTTAGATTTTTTTTTTGATTCAAAAGGTTTGCAAATCTTATAAAAGTACAAATCTAAAGTGGGCCGTAAAACACGTCTGTGCGATATTTTTACCCTGTGCTACACCATGTGAGCACGCCAGCCGCAAGTCCCACCAATGTCGACCGCCGCGGAGTCGCCGCTACTCTCTCTCTGTGGAGGGCTTTAAGTGAGAAGGGCGCTCGCGCCGCCCCTCCGCCCCCGCCTCGCGTGCCGCCTGGAGGCGGAGGCCGGTGGAGGCGGCCGCTGCGCTCCCGGTTCCCAGATTTATTCCGCACTCAGCGGCCGGCCGGTGCTAAGGGCCGCCTATAAATCGGCGCCGGTAACGAGCACCTGTTCGGCCGGTCAGCCGCTACCTCACAGGCGCCACGTCATCACGCCTTATTATGGGCCTTCCCCTCTGCCCCCACCTTCCCCGCCTAAATCACTGTGCCGTCGCCCCTCCGACTCCCGGTCTCCCGCGACCTCTCATTAGCCGTTATCAAAACGCAACCCCGGCGCCGGCGTTCCCCGTGAATAGTAAAATGCGCCATATATCTCGGGATTACGGGAGTTGCGCGCGGGTGCGAATGTGTGCGCTTTGGGCTGTTAGCGCGCCGGGTCGCTTCTGCGGACGAGATTATCTCTGTTAAGCGAGTTGCCCCGCAGGCAGGCCAGATGCCGCGTCGAAATTACCGCCCCTCCATTACCCCACGCCTCTGTTACACCGGGCTTTGTGTCACGAGCTCTTTCATTAACGGAGTCTTATGACTTGTTCTTGCAGCTGTTCAGAGGAGGGATTCAGCTCAGCTGGCTAAAGGTCTCACGCAATCCGAATGCGTTTGCTTTGCCGTGTGCGTGGACATTTGCGTTCCAACAGCTAGCATTAGGTTCGTGCCACTACTTAACGGCGCTGGGCAGTTCACAAAAGAACGACTTTTTGTAAGCCGCTGTATGACCAAAGATTTTTCCGACTCGTAAATAATTTTTGTAATATCTTTGTAGCGCGTCCAAAAGAACAGACACCTCTGCCTCTAGCGCTCTCCCTCCCTCCCTCTCTCTCTCTCTCTCTCTCTCTCTCTCTCTCTCTCTCTCTCTCTCTCTCTCTCTCTCTCTCTCTCACATATATATATATATATATATATATATATATATATATATAATTACCGTATTTACTCGGCTAATTACCCGTCATTTTTCCAACGTTTTTTACTTCTGAAATTTGAAAGGGCAATATCCTTAACACAGGGTTGTAGATGATGTGACATTAATATAGAGAGGTACGTTTCAGATACAAAGTACACATAAGTATTCATTACATAAAATAATTTTTTTCAGAAATTTTGCACCCTCTCAATCTAGGCTGTACTCCTGCCTTGTCTAGAAGTGGTTTGTTAAGGATATATAACAGTACAGTCTGTGTATACTGGTTTAGATGCTCCACGGCGTTAGTAAAAACAATAAAAATAATAATCATAAATAATTGTCTGTTTTGGGCCTTCACAACAAAATTTTATGACCGGCACTATCTTTCAGTAACATTCCTCGAATTTTGCGACTTTCCTTTTTAACTGTGCCAATTTTTTTAGTGAAAAATTCTCCAAGACTTTAATGAACAAACCAGAAAAAAAGAATTACCCCTCTCCGTCGTGCGAATAGTCAGTTACAGTGCTGAATTCAATCAAAAACACACTGTAAAACGCACTTTCAGTTTTTCTCAAATTTTCGAATTTTCCGGAAGATTTTCTAAAAAGAATTAATTAGTACAAATCTTTTCCTGTCAAGCCGTACTCAAGTGATTCTCTTAGAACCATGTGGCAATTGATATTTATTCATAGAAAAAAATCGCCTTCGGTTTTTCCTACATTTTCCTACTTTTTGGTTGACATTTCCAAATTTTTATTTGATGGGAATCTTCCTCTTGCTTTCAACATGAAATGTGCACAATTTTATCGCAATTGGACGAACGGTATTGGTAGCACACTGGAAAAAGCTGATTCAGATTTTCCCGATTTTCCTCTTTTCCGGACAACTCAAATGTTCAAATGTTTGTAGAGTCTTTGGGACTTAACTACGGGGTCATCAGTCCATAAACTTACAAACTACTTATGAACTAGTTACAACTAAGGACGGCACAAATATCCATGCCCGAGGGGGGATTCGAACCCCCGACCGTAGTGGCCGTGCAGACCATGACTGGAGCGCCTCAGACTCCTCGGCCAACCGCGGCCGGCTTCCGGACAACTTTTCCATATTTTATCACCGTTTTATCCTTCCCTGGACTTACTCGAATATTTGAAGACTAAAAGTAGCCAAATCCGTTCAGCCGTTCTCGAGTTTTAGCGAAACTAACGAACAACTATTTCTTTTTATATATACAGATGTACACAATACTGTCACTTACTGTAAGTGTCCATACCGTTATCCCACTTTATTATATTATAATGTATTCGGTGAAGTATTGACATTTTGGAAGTATACCAACGTTTTGCTCTCCCCGTTCAGTCTTTTTGTCTCCGAAATTTTTACAAGATTATCATCTCCAGCCGAAGAATTTTGTTTGCCATCGTGTCACCTAGTTTTCCTCAATCGGCATTCAATCTCGGAGCCGCCTTTCCGGCGAAAAGCTATCGGCGTGGAAGCAATCGGAAACTCGTTTCATCGCCGTCCGGGCGCGGCCGAATCGGATGGAGATACCCTGGGGAATTGCGCCTTAATATACTAATGCACGTAATTGAGGCAGCCCGGTAAGAAACGGTAAGAAGGGGGGGTCCCCGCCAGGCGGCGCCGTTGCCCGTGACGGCGGGGGGCGGACGCAAACAAAATTTCCATTTGGCTGATGGGCGCGGCGCCTGCTGAGGAACAAAGTTTGCCGCCTGGCTCCCGCGCCCCGTGCCGTGAGCGGTGAGTCGCTCCGGTCTGTCGCCGGCGGCAGCCAACTTGCACTATTACGCGCACCTGCGACGCCAGCCACCGGGACCGCAATCTGCATACCGCACCACCACGCGCCTCGTGTCACGACGGTCGCGCAACGTGTTGCCGCCGTGTCACTGCCCGCAACGATGCGCGGCCGAACGAAACTCTTCTGGAACGCCATCGGAGTGAACTCATTGGCGAACGGCGAGTTACAGCTCGAGATCCGGCGTTGCGCAGGTATTTATTTGTTGCCACATTCACGATTGGCATAAATCGCCCCGGATGGGGCAGTCAAACTGCTTGTTTTGAACAAGTTTTCGAAAATTACAGCATTCTAGCCACGAATGCAATAATTGAGATTTCTGTCTCATTTGAAACAATGATATCTCTTTCATATATCCCCCCCTCCACCAAATATATACAGGGTGTCCCAGCTATCTTGTCCACCCCAAAATATCTCTAGAACAATAACAGCTATTGGAACACGACTTTCACCGGTATCAATGTGCGGCTGGGGCCCATGAATGTACATATTTGGAAACATTCTAAAACGAAAGCAAAAGTGTTTTTTAACACAAACTTATGTTTTTTTTTTTTTTTTTTTTTTTTTTTTTTTTTTTTTTTTTTTTTTTTTTTTTTTAAGGACATCCTACATTTTTTCTTCAGCATTCCATAGCAGTGATGCGAAGGCGAATGAAACTCTTTTGGAACGCCATCGGAGTGAACTCATTGGCGAACGGCAAGTTACAGCTCAAGATCCGGCGTTGCGCAGGTATTTATTTGTTACCACATTCACGATTGGCATAAATCGCCCTGGATGGGGCAGTCAAACTGCTTGTTTTGAACAAGTTTTCGAAAATTACAGCATTCTAACCACGAATGCAGTAATTGAGTTTTCTGTCTCATTTGAAACAATGAAACCTCTTTCATGTATCCCCACCCTCTACGGGTATCCCAGCTATCTTGTCCACCTAGAATATCTCTGGAACAATAACAGCTATTGGAAAACGACCTTCACCGGTATCAATGTACGGCTGGGGCCCATGAATGTACATATTTGGAAACATTCTAAAACGAAAGCAAAGGTGTTTTTTAATACAAACTTATGTTTTTATATGGACATCCTATATTTTTTTCTTCAGCAATCCATAGCATGACATATCACATAAACAATGGCGTTGATTGCATCGCAATATTCCAATTACATCCCGAGATATTGCGACGCGAAGTTGACACTTGAAATACGCGAAACGCGAGACTCAGCCGAGAACCCCATGCTGCTCAGGACGAGCGCTAGCCGTGCGTTACGCGTATTTCAAGCGTCAACTTCGCGTCGCAATATCTCGGGATGTAATTGGAATATTGCGATGCAATCAACGCCATTGTTTATATGATTTGTCATGCTATGGATTGCAGAAGAAAAAATATAGGGTGTCCATTTAAAAAAAAAAACATAAGTTTGTGTTAAAAAACACATTTGCTTTCGTTTTAGAATGTTTCCAAATATGTACATTCATGGGCCCCTGCCGTACATTGATACCGGTGAAAGTCGTTTCCCAATAGCTGTTATCGTTCCAGAGATATTTTGGGTGGACAAGATAGCTGGGACACTATATATATATATATATATATATATATATATATATATATATATATATGGTGTTACAAAAAGGTACGGTCAAACTTTCAGAAAACACCCCTTACACACAAAGAAAGAAAATATGTTATGTGGACATGTGTCCGGAAACGCTTAATTTCCATGTTAGAGCTCATTTTATTACTTCTCTTCAAATCACATTAATCATGGAATGGAAGCACACAACAATAGAACGTACCAGCGTGACTTCAGACACTTTGGTAAGGGAAATGTTCAAAATGTCCTCCGTTAGCGAGGATACATGCATCCACCCTCCGTCGCATGGAATCCCTGAAGTGCTGATGCAGTCCTGGGTAATGGCGTATTGTGTCACAGCCGTCCACAATACGATCTCAAAGAGTGTCTACATTTGGTACTGGGGTTGCGTAGACAAGAGCTTTCAAATGACTCCATAAATAAAAGTCAAGAGGGTTGAGAGTAGGAGAGCGTGGAAGCCATGGAATTGGTCCGCCTCTACCAATCCATCGGTCACCGAATCTGTTGTTGAGAACACGTCGACTGAAATGTGCAGGAGCTCCATCGTACATGAACACGTCGACTGAAATGTGCAGGAGCTCCATCGTGCATAAACCACATGTTGTGCCGTACTTGTAAATGCACATGTTCTAGCAGCACAGGTAGAGTATCGCGTATGAATTCATGATAACGTGCTCCAGTGAGCGTAGGTGGAAGAACATGAAGTCCAATCAAGACATCACCAATAATTCTTGACCAAACGTTCACAGAAAATCTGTGTTGAAGACGTGTTTGCACAATTGCGTGCGGATTCTCGTTAGCCCACACATGTGGATTCTAAAAATTTACAATTTGATCGCATTGAAATGAAGCCTCATCACATTTAAAGAGAAATACTAAAATTGGCTCTAACATGGAAATTAAGCGTTTCTCGACACATGTCCACATATTTTCTTTCTTAGTGTGTGAAGAATGTTTTCCTGAAAGTTTTGCCGTACCCTATATATACAGAGTGAGTCATAAATGAGAAAAAATATTTCGTGCAAATTGCCACACAATGAGCTATAAACATAAATTCGTTTTCCTCATTTTCCTATGTCAATAAATGACAATACAATTGAATGGTAAAAATCTGGAATTATGAAGTGGATTTTTGGATTTTACTATGCGCTGACATTGGACAAGATGACAGATCGGCAACGGGGCAAAAGGACACATGTTGCTTTCCCTATGCCAACTAGCCACAATACATAATACCGGCCAGCAAAAACAGTACGGGAGAGATGTGAGCGCTGTAATTGTTCGCCGTGCCAAGTAGACCGTCGCTTGACGCCATATTCCTCGCCTTCTCTTCATTGGTTAGACAAAGTTTTGTGATGTTTATAAATGAGAGTTCTCTGCACCTTATTAACATAATCTCATAGAGGTACGTTGTCTCACAAGCACGGATAAAGGTGGAGACATAACGTGTGTGTGAGGGGGGGGGGGGGGGGGTAGATAGATTATGATTAATACTTGTTGCACAGATTATAAACACGAATTTTCGCATGACTTAGAACGTGTAAGATTAATAAATGGTGTCTATATATGACACTCAATATTTTTAAGGATTTTAATTTTACATTTTATATATTTTGTTAGCAAAATCACTAAGTTTTATCTAAAAATTCATCTTAAGTGAAGAAGGAATTGCCATTCAGAAATTATTTTAATTTCTTTTTTAACACAAGTTGGCTATCTGTAAGATTTTTGATGCTACTTGGTTGATGACCGGAAACTTTTGTAGCAAAGTTTCTGTACAAAGTTAGATGTAACCATGAATAGTGAATATCACCCTTTTTCCTACTGTTGTAGCTATGCACACTGCTATTACTTTGGAATTGGGTCGGATTGTTAATAATAAATTTCATAAGCTACAGTTAAAATCCCTACATCCGTAAATAAATGTATGCAGGATTATCTTGTGTGGACTACAGCAATTATTCTGATTTCACGCTTTTGTCCAATGAATACTTTTTTTCTTAATGTTCAATTGCCCCTGAATATGATCCCAAATGAAAGCAGAGAACGAAAGTACGCAGAGTAAGCTAATTTACGGAGATGTTAAAATGTTCACGTGTTTGTACAGCTTATGGGACTTAACTACGGGGTCATCAGTCCCTAAACTTACAAACTACTTATGAACTACATACGAACTAGGACGGCATAAATATCCATGCCCGAGGGGGGATTCGAACCCCCGACCGTAGCGGCCGTGCAGACCGTAACTGGAGCGCCTCAGTCCCCTCGGCCACCGCGGCCGGCAATTTACTGAGATGTATATCATCAAATTTTGCAGTGACCCTGACAGCTTAAGTAGATGAATTCAAACGTTTCAGAAGATCTTCAATGTGTTTCATCCAATTCAATCCCCATCAATGCAAACACTTAAAATTTTGAAAATTCTACCTTATTCACAGATTTCTGTTCAAAGTCTTTATTTATTAATGGTGACACGCCGTTTACTATATGAAACTGTATATACAGGGCTTTATCAAAGTTTAATGAGAATCCGTTAGTAGAGAACCAGTTAAAATTTTTCTGAAAGATGGCACTTACAATTTCATCAGTTAATTCCTTTTTTTCAGGCTTGATAGCTATACTTGTATCGTCAGCAGAAATAACTAGCTTAGAATCTTTGTGAATGTAGAATGGCAAGTCATTAATAGATATTAAGAACAGCAAAGGACCCAAGATTAAACCTTGTGGGACCTCATTTTTGGTAACTCCCCAGTTAGAGGAATTAATTGTTTCTTCCATATCTTGTGAACTGCTTATAGAGAGACAGACAGACAGAGAGAAAGTGACGTGACGGAAAGGGTGGTGAGGGAGGGGGCGGAAAAGGATTGGATATGCGTGCGACGGTGAGGGTTCGAGTGTGTGTGTGTGTGTGTGTGTGTGTGTGTATCCACGCACCACCTGCCTCGCTGTGGTGCAGCCTTAAGAACGCATTACCTTAAGTGCTCCAGTGACGTGAGCTGCTGTCGTTTCCGTAATTCGAGCGCCACCTCGCAGGCGCCTGCAACAGCTTGAAGGATGCGCAGAGTACCACTAAAACATCCAGACCCGCGACAATGCGTCGCCGTCAGCCTGCATCTCCTGATGAGCAAGAGCGTTCTCTTAGAAGAATCACCTTTCTGTATTTTCTTTCTTTATGCATCTCTCGAGAACGAAGCGCACTTAGCCCGCAAAAATGATTCGAAAAGCAGCTGAATTGCTCATCGCGCAACGTTTACCGACACTTTGTCTGATTAATGTAACTCGTGAAAGAGCTCGAAAGAAGCCGAGCTTTGAAGAGATGTTTTCCGTTTTAAATGCAGAACATTGCGACATGCAGTGTTTCAGTAAGACCGCTGTAATATTTCGGGGTGAAGATATTGCGTTCAGCAAAGAGATTTCTATTACACAACATCGTCACTGAACATCACAGCTGAGATCTGATATAGCACGGAAATTTACAAGATTGTCTATTCACGCCTTAGTAACCTCGAAATACTGAACGATTAACTTTAATTCTACATACTTTTCCTCAAATATTCAGATTTTCTCTTGTTTATGGAAGATCAGAAACTTCTACAAATTTTACTACCCGAATCTCTCGAATCAAATATTTCTTATTAGGTACTCATTGGAGAAACCTTTATGTTCGTCTTCTACACTTTGAAGATTAGACATTTTTCCCGTTACTTAATCAATTTTCTCTGCCACCTCACCTGGGTCTTCTAATACCGCCTGTCCTTTATCACTGGAAAAACACAGCCTGAATAGAATTCTCCCTGCTCTCACCCGCCCATTTTTTGCCAGAAGCTTTTTGACGATATTGGACGTTTGTAAGCGAGCGATGTCGTTCAACTGGAACATCCAGCATAATCGTCCAGACTTCTTCCTATTCCTTCCACTTAAAATCTATTTCAAAGACATTTGATATTCAGCGAATCGTGACGACGCTTTTCAATACCATCGCAAAGGAAGACCTTGTGCAAAGTTCCCAGGCCATGTATTGCAGGGTTCAGTGATTCATGGATATAAAATAATAAGTGCAACATAGTACATCGTCACTATATTAAAACACATTACTTAAAAATATGACAGCTTATAATTTTTATGAGATATCATGTTTTAACTAGGGTATTTTAATTTAGTGACTAAGTGCTATGTTGCACTTATTATTTTATATCCATTTTTAGTAATATTACCAGCTTGTAATATATATATATATATATATATATATATATATATATATATATATATATATATATATGACCAGATGATGCTGACACAGTTCACCGATACCGGTCGTCAGTCAATAAATTATTAATTTCCGAACTTGGAATTTTATTTTGAAGAATATAAAACTATAAGTTCGCCTCCAAAACTGACAATGTAAGGTCATCTTAAATTCTAAGGTCATAGGTTATTTTAGTATAGACACAGGACAGTGAAACAGTCGCTTGTTGCTTTAAATTTGATCCTTGCATTTGAGATTATAGGACAGTATAATCCGTGAGATACCTGGAAAACTCAAACTAACGAGTAGCTGAAAAGCCTACTACATTCATACAACTTTCACATACGGCGTCATTTGGATCGTATTTGATTACCAGCAGCTAGTAAATAATTTTCCTTTACCCTGTACCAGCAAATACGTGACGCAACCAAACGAAGCTACTACATTATACAGGGTGAAGCACCCAACATTTGCACCGCAAATATTGCAGAAACGGAAAGTGCGATTGATGTGCCGTTTTCATACAATGGATTGGTAGTCAGTGGCTCGTATTTTTAGCAAACAAACAGATTGGTATATAACTTAGGAAATATATTTTTATGCAAACATACAGTTGTTTAAATGGAACAGTGCCTCTAGACATTAAGAAACTAAAAGTATGGCACACTAGAATATGAGTAGTGTTTGTTGCAGGATTTTAATGCAAGTCGTTTACGAGTTATCGTCTTTTGAAACGTTCCCACACCGTCACATGTGCAATACCTGTGGTAACACAGGTGCAGAACAACACAAGTGCATACACTAGTTAGGTGGTTTCCAACCAGTACCGCGACAAATGACCATCACAGGTTGTATTCAAAATGACAACCGGCAGCAGAAATACTCACTGTCAGTCTGGTATGAAACGACCGCTGCACACGTGCTAGCATTTCAGCGGATATGTCCAAGCAGGCTGCAGTAATACGTCGTTGCATGTCATCGGGTGTGGTTGGTATGTCCTTGTAGACATCACCTTTCACCTTTCTCCACAGAAAAAAAGTCTACAGGCGTCAAATCCGAGGACGGCCCGTCGAGGTACAGGTCCTCTGCGTCCAATCCATCGATTCGGGAACATTTCATGAAGACATGCTGTAGTAATTCGTGCACTATGGGCTGGACAGCCATCATGTTGGTACCATAGATTCGTCCAATTCTGCAGAGGAACGTCTTCTAGCATCCGTACAATATGATCTGTTAGAAGGCTGCGATGCTTGTACGCGGTCAGTGTTCGCACACATTGACACTCCATGGACGCTAACGGTCCAACTGTCGAAGCCAAGAAGGATTGGCAGGAGACCAATAGTGCATGTTTCAGCGGTTTACCTGGTCATGATTGGTGAATGTGGCTTCATCACTAAACAAAATACATGATATATTTGGAGTATCCTGTCGTAAAGCCCATCTACAGAACCTAACAGTGTTCTTAAAATTGTCAACGTGAAGCTCTTGATGGAGAGAGATGTGACAGGGATGGAACCTACGTCGATGGAGAATGCGTAGGACACTTGCCTGACTCATACCACTTCCTCGTGTGATTGTGCGGGAGCTGACAGGCGGATCAACTGAAACAGTAGCAAGAACATCAATTTCCCCCCTCGTCTGTCCTCACATGTTTCCTTCTGTTACGTTGTTTCGGTGTTACACTAACACTTTCACGTAACTGCTTGTAAAGGTTGATGAATAATTGCCGAGATGGGTGACGTCTATTAAGATATCTTTCCGCATACACCGTACAAGAATGAACGGTATTCTTCCTACACTCTCCATACACCATGATCATGTCAGCTTTTACTGAACTGGTAAAAACCATCGCACACTCACAACCTACCGCTTGGACTGTTAAACGCTGACTAGCTCACTACAGTGCACTCAAGGAACACGCAAGCACGCTGTAAGCAAACATTACATCATCGTACCTAGCAACTATGCGGGTTGACTGGCACCCGCAAATGGTGTGGGAACGTTGCAAAAGACGATATCTCGTAAACTACTTGGACTAGAAACCTGCAAAAAACACTACTGATAGTTTAGTACACCCTACTTTCAGTTTCTTGGTGTTTACAGGCATTGTTTCATTTAAAAACTGTATGTTTGCATAAAAATACACTTTCTATGTAATATTACAATCTGAAACTTCCTGGCAGATTAAAATTGTGTGCCGGAACCGGGCCTCGAACCTGGGAACTTTGCCTTTCGCGAGCAAGCTCACTACCGACTGTGCTATCCCGACACGACTCACGATGCCGCCTCACAACTTTACTTCCGCCAGTACAATCTGTTTGTTGGCTAAATATACGAGTATACGAGCCCCTGACTACCAATCCATTGTGTGAAAACCGCACATCAATCGCACTTTCCGTTTCCGCAATATTTGCGGTGCAATTGTTAGGTGATTTACACTGTAAACATTGACAGGAATCTGAACCAGTTAGCAACAGAAACAAAGTATCAGGGGCATGTCATGTGAAGTAGATGAACGCGTAAGTTTGTGTATTCAAATTTTCACCTATACCTGCAGATGGAGAACCTCTTATGAATTAAGTACAACTAGGTTCTATATATAAGGTTGCAGTTCTATATATTAATAAAATGGTACGCAGACTTCTGTAATTGGAAATATTCACTGCAGTCGCACGCAGCGACAGGATTCTAAAGACTCGAATTCCGAGCGCTAGTTTCCCTCTGGGCTCGCAGCAGGATGAGTTGGCACTTTGCGTCGCTCAGTCCCTGACGGCGCGGCGACCTGCCAGTCGGTTTCCTTTTGTCCTATGGCGACGGAAGAGTTGGTCGGAACTCGGCGGCACAAAGACTCTGCGGAGGCCGGGCTCGTGTCCAAACGCAGATCAAAGCGCGCAGCTTTCGACGCGACCGCACGCCGTCGCGTCTTTGAATGATGCGCAGGAAAGCGTTTCCAGACCGCTTTCGTCCAAATTCGTGACAGAAACGGCTGCACCACAAACGGAATACGGATTAGCAGCAGAAATCGCGCTTCGTAGCCACACGATTCTTTGGTCTTTTACGAGAGCTGTGTGAGGGAAAATAGTTCCCCCTTTTCGTCTACATACATCTGCGTTTAACGAGAAGGTACAGCTCTCTTTGAATGTAATGCTTTTTTCCCCCCTGTAATTCGCCAGAAGAGACCGAAACGTGCTTTTCTGTACGACATTTTCTCTTGTTGATAGAAAAGTGAGAGTAAAACCTTAATACAGGTCGTACCAAAATGAATATTGTGGTGTTAAAGTTTGTTTTTAGAATTTATTATGGTCACCTGGTAACTCAGTTTGTCCTTCTAGTGTTCGTATGCGTGCACATATTCCGATTCTCCGCGATTCGTTGAACAATCTTGTTCCCGAGTGCTGGATTGGCCGCAAGGGGCCTAATGACAGAGCTATTTCTGCAAGGCCTCCACATTCACCAGATCTGATACCTTGAGTTTTTTACCTTAAGGGGGTTTCCGATCTTGATGAAAGATTGCACACTCACCCTTCATAACAAGACGAGCATCACTGTCTAACCTAAGATTTCAAACGGTGAACGGTGGAAGGTAACTTCGACACCGCTACTGTGATTACCAAGGAAGCTTATAGAGTTATGTAATTTTTCTCAGATGGGGGAGGTAATGGACGAAGGAGACGGAGGAGGATTTATACGTAGAGACGAAGAGGAAAAAGGGGAAGGTTGAGATGGGCAGAGAGAGTGTGAGGATACTGGGTTTTAGGTTAGTACCCTCTTTGGTACGTTTTGGCCGAACGATAGTTATCGTTGACGTGCAGCGAGAGCTGCTGGCAACAATACTTAGGTTGGAATGTTTTTTGTTTGTTGGCCGGAGTGCGGCAGTCTCCCGCCGACCGCAGAGCGAGGTGGTAGCATGTCGGCAGTGAGTTCGTAACCTGCGTTTAGTGGTGGCTAAAGTTTTTGCCATTCCGTCGTATCGCATACGGGTTGCAGTTACATATTCAAATGTTTCAGTGTGGACTTGTAGACATTCATCGTAGTGCCATGCAGTTATTTAATCAGTGTATGTAAAGGGAAGAGTTTTTAACATTTGTCGTTCCATAATAAAGGAAGTTAACAAAGTTTACTGTTATTGATCAACCTAGTAATTGTCCGCATCCCATACCGTCAAATCATTGTAACAATTATTAAATGATTAAGCATAAAATAGAATGTAACGGCAACTTCGCCCATCGAGGATTAGGTGGACGCGGCAGTGACGTTACAAGAGATATAGGAGGAAATGAACAACGAGAGGAGAAATAAGGTGACGAACAGGGAGAGGGGGGTAGCAGTAGATGGGCAAAGAGAGAGAAGGAAAAAGAAAACGTGTCCAGAGAGAGAATAGGCGGTGGGTTTTCATGTAGTACACAAAATAAACGGCCAAACTGTCGACAAATGTCAGGCTAATCATGCTCCCAATGGAAGATGACATTCCGGATTCCGAACAACCTTGACAACAATGACGACACGATACCTTTCAACCGAGGTAGTGTTATTTGGGTTGTCCCACATTCCCTATCGCTGTGTACACATTCAAAGATAGGCGTATTCTCTGTGCCATACTGCACTATCAGACTTTTTTTCTGGAGCGACTATTCATTTCAATCTCCTTATTGTACTGCTTTCACTATCAGTTGTCCCCATTTCTCCAGACACAGTGAGCAACGTTTCGGACGAACTGGGCTACCCACTAAATGTGTACCATGTGATCAAGAGCGCTCACAGTCAGTACTAGTCTGACCAACTGTTAAAGTTGCTCGTTCATCCAAAACACTTTTCACCTGGTACATAAGCAACTAAAACCTCGTCACTTTTCTTGGGTTCAAAAGGAATTTTTTTCATAAAAAAATAAGACCTATTAAATGAGTGTGAAGTTAGCATGCATTTGTTAATTTACAAATTTTGAATTAACAAAATGTGACGGTGGCCATTTTTTCTAAACAAATTTTGCACCAAGGAGGTTCAGTCTATAACCTCCTTGTTTCGGACACTTAACTCGTCTCGCCAATGCCACCTGGTAAGAAGAGATTAGTTCAAGCAGCTGCTAGTTGCCAGATTCCAGCAAATTGCGCATGCGCAGAGATGCTGCTGAAAATCGATAATAGCTCTACACACACGCAGCTTGCTGGGAACTGGCAGCTGCTTGAACGAGCGTAAGGTCAGAACACCAGGGGCTAGGGCAACGTCAGCATGTTACGCTAATACTGCCATAAGAAAAAATTTGCTCCTTACGGTCATATAATTTTATTTCACTTTTGGAATTATCAAGTATTTTCAATAGGGAAACCTGACCGAGACTCGAACCCGGCCCCCCTGCGTGGCAATTCAGTACGCTCACCACTAGACTACGGATGTGAACAGCAAGGAATAATAATAGTAACCCTTTGTCGGGATGTCGTACAAAACTGTACTCGCACCTCGTACAGTAGACCACAGATCTCCTATGTGTACGAGGAACCTCGTATGTACGACAGCATTGCTCTTGAACATGCTGTCAAAAGTTGACTTAAATGCTTTGACATGGCTTGATTACATCCTTGGTACATGTGACTGCAAGTTTATGGGCGTATTCACTTGAGAAAATCTAATGCTTAATCAACCAAGTACCTTCTCGAAACGTTATGACTTAAGAATATATGAGTTGGTTTACGTTATAGGAGGCGATCTATTTATATTGTTGTAAAAAGATATAAAATAGCCAAGATCGCTTATCATCAGTTTTTATTAATGACGACCGGTTTCACTGAACTATGTCAGCATCATCAGGTCAAGTAAAATATTTTACAAGGGCATAATCTGTTAAAAGGAGAAACGGATATTTAAAAACATGCAAGTCATTATAATAAAACGAGAAGATACGTCAATTAAATCCATAAGAGCAAGATCGGGCATATTAAGAGATGAGACATACCTTGTAATGTCAAATAGTTGTTATATAAAACGATTTACAGTGCATAAGTGCACTAAGTCATTATAATAAAACGTTATTAACACAGTGAGTGACAAAAGCAAACTGATACATGATACAAGTCTTGTATCATGTATCAGTTTGCTTTTGTCACTCACTGTGTTAATAACGTTTTATTATAATGACTTAGTGCACTTATGCACTGTAAATCGTTTTATATAACAACTATTTGACATTACAAGGTATGTCTCATCTCTAAATATGCCCGATCTTGCTCTTATGGATTTAATTGACGTACCTTCTCGTTTTATTATAATGACTTGCATGTTTTAAATATCCGTTTCTCCTTTTAACAGATTATGGCCTTGTAAAATATTTTACTTGACCTGATGATGCTGACATAGTTCAGTGAAACCGGTCGTCATTAATAAAAACTGATGATAAGCGATCTTGGCTATTTTATATCTGTTTACAATTAAGAATATATATCCCAAGGTCGCTTTTGTAATGTTTTATTTTACATGATCGGTTTCGACAACCTTGGTTTTCCTCTTCAGATCTGCAACTCTATTTACAAAATAGCACATAATGTGACATGGTGCTTAATGTCAAGATTAGAAAGTCACATATATATTTTAGATGCACGCCTTGAAGTACATATAAACTAGATAATTTAAAATTATGTGCCATCGCTTGTTAATATGAGTATCGTTCCTATATTCTTCAGGCAAAGATTACATTCGTCAAGATTTCAACATGAAGCTTTTCCTCTGCCTTTCTTACTACCCTCATTTTACTATTTACAATGTGTATCCTTTACTAATGTTTCGTGTAATCCGTGGAACGATTAAATTTTGTTAGTTTTTCATTGTTAAAATATAGTTGAGTGGTCAGGATTTGAAATAAGAAGGACGCCAGCAAGTATTTCTTCAATTGCTGTGACGTACCGTACTACTTACAAAAAACTGTTACACTTGGGGTATGCTGGTACAATTACATGTGACATGTCACGTTACTTTTACTTAAGACATCTATTTTATGTCCGGCCAACTAAATGGGTTTTTGGCAATAACTATGTAGGACAAATTTAGTTAAGTCCGCGGCCCACATTGCCAGAAAACAAAGACTGTTGGCTTTTGGTGCCATTTCATTCCAAACCAGGACCACCTTCGTTATTCTCTGCACACCCTTTGGCATATCGGTACGCCGACGATGTTCAACGTGGCTGCTCTTGATAGCAGGCTATACCTGCCACAATTTCAGCAAATGCCCGTCCGTACATTACTTGGCTTTTCTACTGTTTGTTTCCGTGCTTAGGAAACTCTGCCTCATATTATCTCTCCCACACCGAATCCTTTTGCAGCATTTTGGACAGGAAACTCAGCTGCCTCGGAATTTTGAAGGTCTAATACACAAGTTGGACAGAATTTCGCACCATATCCCTCAAGAGAACAGGAAACAAGTCTATCGGGTATGGTAGTTGCTTGCATAAAGGTCAAAGGTGGAACAACTCGCTATTGACTAGCAGTATTTGTGAAAACCTTTCCCTTAATTAATTCAACTGAAATTTTAATCGTAATTCATATATGTTCCTCACATCCGCGATTTACTTCCTATTCGGATAATTACGTAAAATTTCACTTCAAACAATAAGACGAGAAACAAGAGCAATAAGAGAGTTTCAAAAGTGCTCTACTTCGCAGAAATCACTTCTATATAGTCAACCAGAGAATACATATAAGAGCAGACTCAAATCTAGAGAACTACCCTGACCAACTCAAATGGGCCTTTTGTATATGATGTTTGTTAAGAATGGAAACAAGTTTGGCAAAGGTCTTCTCCGACTAATTCTCATCCAATAACTGACTGTAACGAACGTGTGTAAACTAAGAACAACCCTGAATCAATTCCGGACGGTGCAAGTAGGTTGTGGGTTTGTATTGTGTTTGTGAGAATGAAGATGCAAAGTTACCCCAGAGTGTGACTATGGTGATTCTGTGCAAATATGCAGTATCTGATTGCAGAGAGTACTACACGTAATTTTCCTGGTGGACTCAGCGAGCTGCATTAGATGACTCAAAGAGCTGCAGAATGTCTTGTTGATCTACACATTTATTTACAGTTCGTATATATTAAATCCTTCGTCACTTTCTTAATTAATATAGTAAAACGACAATTGAAGCCATACTATATATAAATACTTCTTTTATATCCACATCTAAATACGAACTCTAACAAATCACGTGTGGTGCCTGGCAGATTGTTCACCGAACCTCTTTGATAATGCTTCTCTACTGTTCTGTTCTCTAATAGCGCGCGGGAAAAAGGAGCACCTATATCTTTCCGATTTCCACTTGATTTTTCTTATTTTATTACTATGATCATGTCTCCCTATGTGACTGGTTTCTAACAAAATACCTTCGCATTCGGAAGAACAATTTGCTGAGAGGAATTTCCCACATAAATCTCGTCGAAACGAATAACGTCTTTCTTTTAATGATATCCAGCCCATCCCGTGCATCATTTCTGTGACACTCTCTCCCTACATCGCGATAATTGTTGTTGTTGTTGTTGTTGTTGTTGTTGTTGTTGGGTTTTTAAAGGGGACTCAACTGCTGGGTTATCAGTCCCCTGTTCCCTGTTAAGAGTTAACTTCTAAAAGTTTCCTTTTCGTCGCATTGTACCCGAGGTCCAGCGTACTCTGGGCACAGAGAGGCAGTCAATGGTAAAATAATGACATGAAACAAAGAACAAGACAGAAGTTGACAAAATAGACAGTAAGCTAAAACAAGGCAGCAGAAGCGTGTGGCTGACTGATCACAAAATAATACAGGATGAGCCAGCCACTCTGCACACTTTAAAATCCTCAATTGAAAATCAAGTCATAAACCGTAAAATAACAGCGGCCTATTGTCCTGGAGGGGTTGAAGCCCGACAGGGCGGGCTTATAGGCCCCACCACTAAATAGACCAATAAAAGCCAGTTGCGCGAATAAAACCTAAAACACGATCGACCATAGAGGCATTGTCAGATAAAATCAATGGAAGCTCGGAAGGCAGTGTAAAAGACTGCCTCAAGTCGGCTAAAAGTAAGCAGTCCACCGGAACGTGGACCACAGTCAATAGGGCGCCACAACGGCAAGTTGGTGGGTCCTCTCGTCGTAGAAGATGGCCGTGCGTCAACCACGTATGTCCAATACGCAGTCTGCAGATGACTACTGACTCCCTACGAGAGGCTCGCAGGGAGGATCGCCAGACGGCCGTGGTGGGCTTGATTATGCGCAGCTTATTTGGTTCAGTCAAGGCAGCCCATTCCGAGGTCCAAATCCCCAGAACCTTACGGGTCAGTTGCTGCCTGAAGTCCTGGTCTTGGAGACCTATCTTTAAGGGTCGTGATGTGGTGGCCTGCTTGGCCAGGCGATCAACCGTTCGTTACCCGGAATGCCTACGTGGCCCGGGGTCCAAATGAACACCACCGAACGGCCTGACTCGCCCAAAGCGAAAACGGCGTCCTGAATGGACTGAACCAAATGGTGCTTTGGCATAAACTTGTCTAGGGCGATCAAGGCACTCAGGGAGTCACTACAGATAACTATAGACTCCCCGGGGCAGGCACGGAAATGTTTAAGAGCGCGAGAGATAGCCACTAGCTCAGCTGCGATAACACTAGTCCCACAGGGTAAGGAACGCTGCTCAACATGATCACGGTGAACATAGGCGTACCCAACACGACCGTCCACAAGGGAGCCATCGGTGTATACCACTTCTGCACCACGGAAAGAATCAATGAGTGCATGGAACTGACGACACAGGACCATTGGCGAAACGGAGGCTTTTGAGTCACCGGACAAGTCTAACCTAAGCTGTAGGCGAGGTACACACCATGGAGGTGTATGGGAAAGGTATCGGAATGTGGTAGGGATAGGAAGGGATGCGATTGAAGAAAGAAGGGAACGAACACGAACCGCAATCGGGAAACCCGACCGTGGACGTCGTCGTGGGGAAGGGAGAACGGCAGCTGGGAACAGAAGCCTGTGATTTGGGTGGTCGGGTGAGGCATGAATACGGGCGACATACGAAGCCAGTAGCTGCTGCCGGCGGATTCGGAGGGGGGGAAGCCCAGCCTCAGCAAGGAGACTTGTCACGAGACTTGTGCGGAAGGCACCTGTCGCTAAACGTACGCCACTATGGTGTATTGGGTCCAAGACACGCAGTGCAGAAGGGGCTGCAGAATCGTATACCAGGCTACCATAATCCAGACGGGATTGGATAAGAGCCCTATACAGTTGCAGGAGAGATGTACGAGCTGCTCCCCAAGTGGTATGGCTTAGGCAACGAAGGACATTCAGGTGGCGCCAACACTTCTTCCGCAGCTGTTGCAGGTGTGGGACCCACGTGAGCTGGGAATCGAACAGCATACCTAAAAAACGGTGCGTCTGAACGACACAAAGCAAATCCTGACCCAAATACAACTCAGGATCTGGGTGAACTGCCCGACGGCGACAGAAGTGCATGACCCGTGTTTTGGTGGCAGAGAACTGGAATCCATGGGTCGTGGCCCAGACTGAGCTTTTGTGATGGCCCCCTGCAAACGCCTTTCAGCGACACCCATGCCGTGTGAACTGAAATATAGGCAGAAGTCATCGGCATAGAGTGAGGAGGATACGGTTGATCCCACTGCCGCAGCAAGTCCGTCGATAGCGATCAGAAAGAGAGGAACACTAAGGACCGAGCCCTGTGGGACTCCATTCTCCTGTATATGGGGCGAGCTAAGAGAGGTACTGACACGAACGCGGAAAGAGCGAAGCGAGAGAAAGTTCTGTATAAAAAGGGGGAGTGAGCCCCGCAAGCCCCAACCGTGCAGTGTGGCCAGAATGTGGTGGCGCCAGGTGGTGTCGTAGGCCTTCCTGAGGTCAAAAAAGACGGCAACAAGGTGTTCACGTCTGCTGAAAGCCGTACGGATGGCCGACTCCAGAGTTACCAGGTTATCTACAGTGGAGCGGCCTTGGCGGAAGGCCCCCTGTCGTGGGGACAACAGACCCCGACGTTCTAGTATCCACATGAGCCGCCGACTCACCATACGTTCTAAGAGCTTGCACAGAACGTTGGTGAGGCAGATCGGACGGTAGCTATCAGCCACCTGTGGGTCAGCACCAGGTTTCATCACGGGGATAACGATGCTTTCCCGCCATTGTGATGGGAAAGCCCCCTCTGCCCATAGATGGTTGAACAGGGCGAGAAGGTGGTATTGGGACTCTGCTGAAAGGTGGCGAAGGAACTGGCTATGGATACGATCCGGTCCCGGGGAGGTATCGGGACATGCAGCAAGGGCAGTTTCGAATTCCCATTGACTGAAAGGGGCATTGTACGTTTCTTCACGGCGGGTACAGAATGACAGATGCCGTCTTTCGACCCGCGCTTTCAGTGCACGGAAGATTGCACTATAAGCCGCAGTTGCGGAGATGCAAGCGTAGTGGTCCGTCAGGTGTTCAGCGATGGCAGTGGGATCTGTGCAGACGGTGCCCCGAATGTTTATGCTGGGAATTGCTGCTGGTGGTCGGTGCCTAAAGAGGCGCCGAACCTGCGACCACACCAGAGACGAGGATGTGCAAGAGCCAATGTTGGCGACATACTGCTCCCAACAGTCCTGCTTACTCTGTCGGATGAGCTGTCGAGCTCGGGCCCGGAGCCGTTTAAAGGCGATCAGGTTGTCCATGGTGGGATGACGGCGGTGGCGCTGGAGCGCCCGTCGACGATCCCGGATGGCTTCGGCGATTTCTGGTGTCCACCAGGGCACGGACCTGCGCCGGGGGGAGCCAGATGTTTTGGGGATAGTTGCCTCAGCGGTTGAGACTATGGAGCTGGTGACCTGGTGAACCGCCATGTCCACATCAGCTGGCAGTGAAACAGGAATCACAGCAGCTGAGGTATAACGTTGCCAATCAGCTCTTCGGAGATACCATCGAGGCTGGTGGCCGGCAGGTTGGAAATGCAGTAGCGACATGAGGATAGGGAAGTGGTCGCTACCGCAAAGGTCGTCATGGACCTTCCATTGGAGATGCGGGAGCAGGCTCGGGCTACAAACAGAAAGATCTATCGCCATATGTGCCTCGCGCCACACAGAAGTGTGTGGGGGCACACGTGTTTAAGAGGCAGACGTCTAGCTGTGAGAAAAGTGCCTCCACATCTCTACCGCGGCCTGTCGTCTGTGTTCCACCCCACAGTGGGTGGTGGGCATTAAAATCCCCCAAAAGGAGAAACGGTGGGGGTAGCTGTGTTATTAAAGCAGCTATATCGGCGATAGAGACAGCTTCATCTGGAGGAAGGTAGATGGAGCAGATGGTGAACTCCTGCCTCGCCCGAATTCTAACAGCAACTGCCTCCAGAGCCGTGTGGAGAGGCACAGTAGCACTGGGGACAGTTGCGAGAACGTAGAGACAGACCCCTCCTGAAACTCTGTCATATGCCACCCGGTTCTTGTAATACCCCCGATAGCCGCGAAGGGCCGGGGTCCGCTGGGCAGGAAACCACGTTTCCTGCAATGCCAAACAAAGCGCAGGGAAGCAGCACAACAACTACTGCAATTCAGCTAGGTGGTTGAAAAAACCACCGCAGTTCCACTGAAGGATTACGTGGTCGCCGAGCTGAAAGGCCATATTAAATTTTCGAATTGGGTTCATCCATAGTTACATCTGCTGCCAACTGTTCAGAATCGCCAGTGTCAGCGATCCTGGATGCTGGAGAACCCAGTATTGCGAGATCCTCGGCAGACGCGAGGATCTCAACCTCATCCTCCGAAGTAGAGGATGAGGATGCCTGTGACTTTCTAGCCACCAAAGTCGCCTTCTTCTTGAGTTTTTTCTGTCGTCCCTCTCGCTGGCCCTTTGGTCTAGAGGCCTGGGAGGGCTTCTCACTGGTGGCATCTGGGTTGGACGAAGAGCGAGAATCCCTTCTACCAGCAGGTCGTGGACCCTTCAGCCGTCGGCTGGGATCCCCACGTTCACTGTGAGAAGCCTCGGAAAGGAGTGTCCCCAGGGACCCCTTCCGAGCGAGAGGAGCCGGAGGAGGCTGTTCCTTCTCCGGCTGGGAGGCGGGGACTGCTGTCCCCGATGGAGGGGATGTATTTGCTCCCACTGGTGGTGTTGTGGGAGCAACTGTTGAAGTGGTGCCCCCACCCATCGAGGGGGCAGTAGATCGTTGTTGGCCCATAGGGCCCACGGACGAAGATAACACGGATTCTGTTGATCGCAGTGAAGATGGTGCCGCTGTGACTGCGGCAAAAGATGTTGACATCTTTACCGGATGGAGCCGATCATATTTTTTCCGCGCATCTGAATATGTCAAACGGTCCAGGGTCTTTATCTCCATGATTTTTCTTTCGCGATGTAATACTCCACAGTTCGGCGAGCATGGTGGATGGTGTTGCCCACAATTCACACAAACTGGAGGTGGAGTACATGGGGCGTCTGGGTGTGATGGTCGCCCACATTCCCTGCAGTTAGGGCTGGAAGTACAACGGGAGGACATATGCCCGAACTTCCAGCACCTGAAACACCGCATAGGGGGAGGGACATAGGGCTTTACGTCGCACCGGTCTACCATCACCTTGACCTTCTCAGGCAGTGTATCGCCTTCGAAGGCCAAGATAAAAGCACCGGTGGCAACCCTCTGGTCTTTAGGTCCCCTGTGCACTCGCCGAACGAAGTGAACCCCCCGACGTTCCAAGTATGCTCTCAACTCCTCGTCGGTCTGAGAGAGGAGGTCTCTATGGTAGATTAAACCCTGGACCATGTTGAGAGACTTATGAGGCGTGATACTGACTGGAACATCACCCAGCTTGTCGCAGCAAGTAATGCCCTCGACTGTGCTGGGGACGCCGTCTGTATCAGCACTGCCCCACTGCGCATTTTTGAAAAGGATTCGATTTCACCAAACTTGTCTTCCAGATGTTCGACGAAAAACTGCGGCTTAGTGGTCATAAATGACTCTCCATCTAAACGCGCACAAACAAGGTATTGTGGTGAATATGGCTCTGATCTATTCCGGGCTTGTCGTTCCTCCCACGGGGTGGTGAGGGAAGGAAACGCCTTAGGGTCATAAGTAGACGCGTTGAATTCTGTCTTGCCACGCTTAGAGACGCCGTTTTCGCGACCGGCCACGCTTTTATTTGCTCGTTTCATTGTCGTCCCACGAGCAGCTAGGGAAAAGAGGTCCACCCAGGCAGAGCCCCGCTTGCCTGGGTAAGCCTTGTACAACTGAGGTGCGGCAGGTTCCTCAGAGGTTGCTCGCTAGCGGCTGTTCAACCTCAACAGCCATGCATCTCCTCGGCACGTAGCACACCTTGAGATTGAGGTTTTTTTTATAGAGGTTTATTCCGTCCTCGCGACCCGGGCGATTAAGCCAAGATCCCCGGGCTCTGAAACGTACAACGTTCCACCGTCGCGCCGAACGATGGTCGTTGAAGCACGCACAGAGCTTACGGTGTAGCGGACTGTTGGCGCGACACAGCCCACAGCTCAGGACCCCGGGTTCGCCAAGCCCGTACTCAGCAAATTAATGCTGAACCCCTGAGGGGCATCGCGATAATGCTAAAGGAACTGTACTTCTTTGAATTTTCTCTATATCATCCGTCAGTCCCTCTTTGTGGGGAACCCACAATGGGCAGCAATACTCCAAAATATGACTCACAAGTGAACAGTAGGCAGTGTTTTTAGTAGAACTCTTAAATGTTGTGCCTGTGAATGTAGCCTTTGTTTCACCTTCCATACAATAATTCTTGTATGTTGTATGCACTTTAGATTGTTTGTAATTGTAATTCCTGGGTATTTTGTTCAATTTACAATCTTTTGTTTGATTTATCCTGTAAATGATGCTTTTAGTGCTCATATGGATTGCTTCACACTTTTCATTGTTTAGGGTCAATTTCGAATTTCTCCGCCATGCGGATATCTTACCTAAATCATTTTGCAGCTGCTTCTGATCTCTTGGTGACTTGACGAAACGATAAACGACAGCGTCATCCACGAACAGCCTAAGAGAACTGCTCAGTCTCCTGAAATAATTTTCGTAGATGTTCGTTTCCTACTTTGTTGCCTGACCCTTAAGGCATATGTGTACTGATTTTGATTTACATATAGGTACAGTAGTTTAGGAGCAGATGCAGGTATAAGTAAATATCTCTCAGCACACGCGACTGCATTTACGCTCAACGCACAACATTACGCAGTTCCAACAAATTGCAACTCCGGATACTTTAGGACTGCACGAGTCATCGCAGTTGGCGACACTCCCGAGCCTCGAGTGCCAGCATCCATTCTTATTCTCCGCGGTGTTGGCTGCACTGCAGCCGGTGGTGGTTGGCGGTGGCGGCTGGCAAGTTGGCAACTCGGGGAAACTCCCGGCGACGCAGATGGGCGCCTCACTCGCGTCTCCGGCACGCCCGCAGTGCGTTGTTGTGTAGCAGCTCGCGAAAGAGAAGGCAACTTGGCAGATCTCTTCTACTTATCACTCTCGTTTCACGCGGCGGGAAAGTTTCCACCCCGACTTCCCACCGCGCATCTGTGATTTCGCATGTTGAATATCTGAGAATTCTCCGGAGTACAGTCAGCTGGAAATATGCCTCTTCGCTACTTCGTGCGTTTCTCACATCCCATCTCACAAATTACTATCATCCAGTTCCACGAGTCTGTGTGGAACCCGTCTGGAATCTCACTATCCTCCATCTACACTGAGCATCTTAGCACAATACACTCAAATTTGTCTCACTGTCTGTGACTCGGAAACCTGCAGTAATTCATATACATAATCGACTACACTTACATTAAAGATCATCACATGAAAACGGTTCAGTCGATTTGGCTGCTGTTTTTATATGTGTCTGTATGGTTGCATGTAAAACAAAGTCGCAGACGTTGGTAGCAATGTAGAACTCAAGACCATAATTCATTATGTAATGGAAAAGTTTTCAGTAAAACACAAAGCTGGAGACAGTTACAGATGAAAGTGGGAAAGTTAGAAAATACTGCAAACATCAAAATTTTTGAAAGCATTCTCCGTTATAACTGATGGCAGGAATAATAAAATTGACGGATCTCCATGTTATGTGGCACTTGCATGAAAACGGTTTGTGTACTACACAAGCCGACGTTGTCAGAGGGTACATTGCAATAGACTCCGACGCCGTTTGACCGATAACCGTCGAAGTGTCCAGATATTTCTAATTTTTCAAAGATTGGTGGGTGGAGGAGAGGAAGGGTGGAGGAGGATGAGGAAGAGGATAATGATAAAAAGGGTGTGGGGTAGTATTAGGCAATGGGAGGGGGGTAGTTTGCAGAGAGAGGCGGTAGGAGGCAACTGACAGGGGGGGGGGTAGGGCAGGTGAAGGATGGTATGAAACAGAGTGAGAGATCGGTAACGAACGATATTTTTTGTCTTTCCTTCTGGGTGTTTTAGTGTTTCAGTCTTCTGTTGGCCCATATCCTCTTCCTTTCTTATTCTGTCCATATGCTCTTCTTCTCATCCTGATACAAAAGGCAGTAAGTGTTCTTCATAGGAACCTATTTCGCCTATATCCTCCTTCCCCCTCTTCACCTATCCCCTCAATATATAATGAAATATAAGATCTTTGTAAACACACAGCATCATAACAGCTGTCAAATAAGAAAGTAATTACATTAAAATTATTAAAAAAAAACGACTTTCTATGAAAGGTACCTGTAAAAATATAGAGGTACAGATGCTGTGTGTGTGTTACCAACAAATGGATTGTAAGTAATAAATTTAAAATTCTATAATGTACTGCCTATTTGTTTCGAAAATATATTTTCACAAAATTTATTTCAACTATTTCAGACCACTTGAAAATGCCAAATACGGTGAAACAGCTTAAGTGTATAAATAAGTAAAGCTAATAAGCAGCAGTAAAGGATTTAGAAATGTCATCTTATCTTATATTCACTGCTGCAGAGCCATTAAAGTAAAAAAAAAACAAAAAAACAAAAAAAAAAAAAAACAAAAAAAAAACCACAACAACTTATGAACTAGCTTATACTAAAGACGGCACTTATTCATGCCCAAAGGTGGGGGGGGGCGGTGTTCGAACCCCCGTCGGGGAACGACCTCGTGCATCGTATCATAGCGCCTCAATGCCTTCCCCCGCTCCGCCGCGGCTAACAACAACAAGAAAGAATCTGATAATACCTCAAATATTAGTAAACGATTAGTTAGGCATAGACCCCTGCAATGTCTGTTCCTCGATCCTTCCGTTGGCATGTTCGCCTCCGTAGCTCAGTGGAAATGTCGCTGAGTACCACGAAGGGGGCCCGGGTTCAATTCCCTAATCATCATCATCTCATCATCTTCGGCACGTAAGTCGCCCACGCGGCGTCAAATAGAAAGACTTACACTCAGGCGGCCGAACAATCCAGTAAGGGATCTCCCGGCCAAGGAATCCATACGATCATTTCGATTTCCGTTGTCATGTGCTGCTCCTCGTCTTTGAAGAGGCGGAGAGTGTGAGAGAAACGTGCGTGTAAGGGTACTGAACTCAATATTACTTAATCGTCGAAATTCCCACGCAGGTACGCCACCGACTGTGTGACGGCGTAGATTTAATTTGGAAAGGAAAGCTGGAGGTGGGCTGGAGACAGCGGCGGTCCAAGGCGAGGCGGTGCGCGGTGGCGGCGGCCCATCAAATATTGAGTGAGAGCGCGGTCGACAGCGGCCATCAATGTTGCAGGCAGCCTGGCCGCCACGCGAGTAGCTGGGCGTGGCGGGCAGCGCCGACTCTGTGGCGGAACAAGTAGGCCGCGGGACTAGGTCTGCGCCGGTGACCGAGTTGTACTGTCACTTCCACGAAACGCGTCGGGAAAGTAAGATCCGATTTTTTCGTAGTTTTATTTTCGGAGAAGTCTTCGCTCCCCCAGTCAGTTCGCTTAAACTATGTCCAGTTGTAGCCTCACTTCAACATAATGAAAAGTTTGATAAGACAGAAATGAATAAAGAGAACTTCTTAAAAATATGGCTCTATAAACGAAAAACGCTAACTACATGCCAACAGAATGGCTATATATATATATATATATATATATATATATATATATATATATATGGTGTTTCACTGTATTTGCTTCTGTAACTTATAGGTGACGGGAAATTGTAATGCGGCAGGTCAACACAAGAAATGTTACACTTTCTGCCGAGCTATGAACATAGTTTATTGCATAATTTTCCAAAGAGGTACACCATAAAGATATAATTTTTTAAATGGAACAATTGTCTTTTCTATCGTGCATTGGATTCGTTGAAACCAGCTGCGTCCAAATCAATTTAAACTACATTCCTATCACTGTCCGTTTGGGAGCTACAACCCTTCAAAGTTCCGGGGGCGGAGGGTGCGATAGCGTAGCTAACTGGCCGAGTGGCTATCCCCTGGGGCACGGCCCACTGCCTCATGACCACCACTTCTGAAATACAGGCAATTTCATCCTTCCAAAAACCTCTAAGTGCTTGCATAAATAAAAGGAAATCCTCTATTGCCTCAATCACCAAAGCTGGAACTGAAATAGTTTTTGAATGGATACCAGCACATACAGGTTTACATGGGAATGAAATGGCAGACTTTCTAGCCAAAATAGGAACCAAGATTTCTCAAAGGAATTGCCCAAAATTTTCATACATCTCCATTAAAAGACTTATCAACAACAGTTTCATGAAGAAGTTGTATGACTACTTGACAGCACAAGGGCAAGGGAAATCATGGTTTCTACTGTTAGAAGAGAAGATCGCACTTCCTGAACACCCACGAAGGTAAACTGTGGCAGCATTTCGAAGAATTACTGGCCACGACTGCCTTGCGGAACAGCAGCACAGGAATTTTACCCTCACCGAAGTGTGTTATATGTGAAAGAGAAGACAGCATTATGAATTGGGAGAATATAAAAGCTGTGAAAGACTGCAATATTTTGACGGGATGTCAGATGGTCAATTGTATTGGGAAGTTAGAAGACTAATGACTAGGTATCAAATATCTGAGCATTAAATAAATAAATAACTATTTTCGGAGAAATCAAGCCATAACATCTCCGACATTCTTCCACGAGGAAAAGAGTGAAAATCCTGTCAATTTCGACGTATTCTATCTGCATCTGTAAACCTTTTTTCACGACTTCGACGTCAGGATTCAATTCCAATTAATTAACTTATTCATCAACAGCAGTAAAGTTGATGTTGTTTTATTAAACGACTGTTTACGGCATTACATTAATACAATTTTCAGGCTCTGTACAAATAAAGTTACAAATTAGTGTTGTATCTATAACCTTATGCTCTACATACGTCATATAAAATATAAAGAACAACAAGTACAAATGACCCAAAAATCAGAATTTAAGCAATACAATAATGCCTAATGGATTGTTTAACAAAAGGAGTATTAAAATAAAATGACTTTTATAAATAATACAAGAATCAAAGTATTTAAAAAATATTACATCTAGAAGCAATGGTGTTGACCATATGTAATAAATAATATTCCTTCAGAATGTTTGTGTCCTAAGATATCTTAGTCAGTAGTAAATACGTATAAAATATTTAAAATGTGTGTGAATGCAGATTTTCTCGGCGGATCTCGATGAGGAAATCTTCTCGGGTTGACAGCCGAGTCAGAGCCTCGTTATCTGGCAACGTTTCGGCAAGTTGCTTACTTGCCATCTTCAGGCGAAGTCCTCGTTATCTGGCAACGTTTCGGCATGTTGCTTACTTGCCATCTTTAGGCGAAGTCCTCGTTATCTGGCAACGTTTCGGCAAGTTGCTTACTTGCCATCTTCAGGCGAAGATCTTCGCCTGAAGATGGCAAGTAAGCAACTTGCCGAAACGTTGCCAAATAACAAGGCACTGACTCGACTGTCAACCCGAGAAGATTTCCTTATATTTAAAATGGTATAAGAAGGAGGTGTAGGGGATTACCACTGGAATAATCAGTAGTTGAAAGTAACTATAAAATTATTATTTAGGGCAGCACACAGTATTCAATTAGTGAGAGATCATTGTAGCAACAGTTGACAGGGTATACGTCAGTGACTAATGTACGTTATTGTTTGAAGTAAAGTAAACGTGAAAAACCTAAAAATACTTCTCCAGCAGTGCGTGTGTAATAATCGACGACACTTCATGGATCTTCAAATAACGATGAATTTTATCTAATCATCATGAATGTGGTCATATTCATGTTGATTAGATGAAATTCATCGTTATCTGAGGACCCATCAAATGTCTCCGATTACTACACACTCACTGCTGAAGTAGTATTTTGAGGTTTCCACATTTACTTTACTTCAAAACAAAACATTCATTAGTCACTGACGTATATCCTGTCAATTGTTGCTACAATGGCCACTCACTAATTTATACCATGCGTTAGACTTTATTATTTTGCTTCAATGTTGATTTTTGGGTTATTTGTACTTGTTGTTCTTTATATTTTATATGAAGTTTGTAGAACTTGATATTATAGATACGACACGGCTTTGTACCTTTATTTGTATAGACTGCAAATGGTATTAATGTAATACCGAAACCGACCGTTTATAAAACAACATAAACTTTACGGCTGTTGGTGAATAAATTAATTATTTGCAATTACGAGACGAGTTGCTCCCCACCATGGCTCGTTTGTTTTGAAAATTTTCGATTAGAGTGGTTCATAGTGATTTTCAGTGTCTAGAGATATATTTTGCATTGGCATGGTTTGCAGCTTACAATTTCGCCCAGTTTTCACTACTTAGGAGGATATTCAGTTACCTGGTCTCTAATACCTTCGCAGGGTTACAGATGTAACTCGGATTGGAATATCTTCGTTTGCACTGACATTTACTGTAACAGCATAGTGATCGCTGAATCCTGCATTATATACCTGAGCTGTTGATATAAGTCTATTTCTATTAACAAGTATTTTGTGATAATCTTGGACGCGTGTGTTACTCTTGTGGGTTCATTTACAAGACTCTACAGGTAATACGAGTTTGAAAGATTGGTAAATAGCTCCCTTTTTTTATTTTGAGTAAGAAATTCAATATTAAAGTCACCACATATATCAAAAGAATGAGCTCACTGCAAATCTAACAAAAATAGCATTTAATGAAACATATTATTACTACCATTAGACTACAGTTAGACTAAGGGTAGCTAAACATTTGAAAATTACTTTAAATGCTCCACTTTCTGTAGCCTACTTCTTTATGTATGTGTTTAAATATACGATGCTAAAAATGACAGATGTATTTAAGATATTTGGAAATAAATGTTTCCACCACATCATTAAGGTTTCAGCGATTTTGGAATATCTGTTCCATTGCAGTTAGGTCTGGTAATTACGACTTACTGTCAGGAAGTGCAATGTAATAAAGTGTAGGAAGAAAAACCTGATTTACTGAACAGTGAAAATTGTAAACAGCAAATTTTATGCGAAATGAAGGAATTTCGTTTCACGATCCACCTCGAAAGAGGAACATAATTAACCATCCTTTTCTAATTACAGGTGTCTTTCTTAGGCTCTTTTTTAACAGTAAAGGAAGTTTCAAGTAAAAGAATTGATGGTGAATGCTTTACCTGTAATAGATTTTTTTTCTCAATAACTCGTTTTTAGACAACATGGCATGAGCGACATTTTTTCTCCAACAGGCATTTCCTTAGTAATTCGTTTTTATAAAACATGGGATGAATGTGCAATGTAATAAAATGTAGGAAGAAAAACCTGATTTACTGAACAGTGAAAATTGTAAACAGCAAATTTTATGCGAAATGAAGGAATTTCGTTTCACGATCCACCTCGAAAGAGGAACATAATTAACCATCCTTTTCTAATTACAGGTGTCTTTCTTAGGCTCTTTTTTAACAGTAAAGGAAGTTTCAAGAAAAAGAATTGATGGTGAATGCTTTACCTGTAATAGATTTTTTTTCTCAATAACTCGTTTTTACACAACATGGCATGAGCGACATTTTTTCTCCAACAGGCATTTCCTTAGTAATTCGTTTTTATAAAACATGGGATGAACGACATATTTTAATGGAACTTTAATTTGCTGCTGACCAAAAACACATCTTTTCTTACACTCTAAAGTAAAACGCCTAATACAACAAACACAGCATCTTCTGTAGTCTACTGCCACTAAAAATAAAACGTCGCCCACATCCCCGTCAAAAACCATCAGATATACGCTGAAAGACGGCCAGGTCAAAGAAATCGTGAAAAGATACTTCCGCAGCCGGCTGCCCCGGACGGTGCGTCGCACGTCTCGTGAAGTTGTGCTGCTCCTGTTCCCCCTCCCGTACCCCCCACGGTCAGCTCTTTCCGTCTCCAAAGCGAACTCCAACAGGTGCTTCGGGGCGCGGCCTCGTCTGGAAAGCGAGAGGTCACGCATCAGAATTCATGTCACACCAACCAAATTTCCCCTTCTTAACACTATCAAACTTTTAAACAAGATGTTGGCTTTTCAATTTTCTACATGCCTCCCTCGGAGTCGGTTTTATTCACGCACCCTTTGGGTTGTGCGTGCCTCTCCCTACGCATCCCTCCACCCCTCCAAAAGAGACTGGCGAGAAGACGCTTCGTCCCTCTCTCTACACTTTCTCCTGCCTACCACTCTTGTTTCAGGCACAACTTTAATGTGTAAAACACGTGTAACATACAGGGTGTTTCACTAAATGTGTTTGCCTCTGTAACTTATAAAATAATAGGTGACGGGAAATTTTAATGCGGTAGGTCAACACAAGAAATGTTACACTTTCTGCGGAGCTATGAACATAGATTGTTGTATCATTTTCTAAAGAGTTACAGCACAAATGGAACAATAGTTTTTATATCGTGCATTGGATTCGTTGAATCCAGCTGCGTCCAAGTCAATTTTAAACTACATTCCTATCACTGTTAGTTTGGGACTACAACCCTTCAATGTTTAGGGGGTGGAGGCTACGACAGCGTTGCTGACTGGCTGGTGGTCATGAGGCAGTGGGCCGTGCCCCAGGGGATAGCCACTCTGCCAGTCAGCTACGCTATCGCACCCTCCGCCCCCGGAACTTTGAAGGGTTGTAGCTCCCAAACTAACAGTGATAGGAATGTAGTTGAAATTGATTTGGACGCAGCTGGTTTTAACGAATCCCATACACGATAGAGAAACTATTGTTCCATTTAAAAATCATATCTTAGTGCTGTAACTCTTTGGAAAATGATACAATAAACTATGTTCATAGCTCCGCAGAAAGTGTAACATTGCTTGTGTTGACCTACCGCATTAAAATTTCCCGCCACCTATTATTTTATAAGTTACTGAGGCAAAGGCAGTTAGTGAAACACTCTGTATATTTCACCTTTTATCTATTTTTCCCCACTTACATAGAGTTTGTAGTATCCTAGCTTGCCATAGCATTTAAGCTCGAATAAATTCTGTGCTCGTGTGTCATAACACGACAAAGATGACACATTGAGAACATATGGTAGCGGAGTACACAATATCTCTGTATTATCTCGATGAGAAATTCAAAGTTGAGATGGTCTCCTAGTCTGGAAATATGATTCTCACAAAGTCAGGGGTCCAGATTTAAAGCAGACAAATGAAACTCAGTAATAGCCACAAATTCTGGCTTTAATCACTTTTAACTTACAAAACAAAAGACGCTGATATTCTGCCATCTTGACTCTTGCAGACATTCCGAAATGTGGCTCTTGCACTCTCAAGTACATAGTCTTTGCGACCTCAAATTCTTTGGATACTATGTTTGCAAACAATACAGGCTCCCAGCACCTCGTCGAGACGTCAACTGACCAACAGGCTAAGTGCAGTCTGGTTTCATAGAAACACAAAAATCGTAAATTTTGCCTTTGGTATACGTACTAAAAGCATGTACAAGTGTTTATTTTTGACATAAAATTATCAGACATGTCATTTAGAACAATTTAGAGAGAATCACAAATACAGTTAAATTTATAAACTAATACGGAAGTGAATATCACAACTTAAAAGGCGTGTTTTAATAATTCATAACAACATCTCTTTTAGATTCTGTGGTGCTTTCTGAAAAATAACATAAAGTTCGAATACTCTAAAACATGATCAATTTGTATAAAATGAGTAACGAAATCGGTATTAATCCACATCAAGTGACTAAGTGAACTAATAGTCTTCAAAATCTTTTACATTACAGACCAGATCACAAAATATGCAATATGACCAGTTTACATGGATATATTTCCTTTTAGAAGCTATTAACAGAAGTTTTTCATATTTACAAACTGTTAAAATAACGTACGTAATGTACTAACATATATATTATATGTAAATATATTGTCTTAATACTTCGTGACAATCCCCAAACAATGTATGTTACGTAACTGTATTTCTGTCAAAACGTGTATCGCAAGCTAAAATTAAGTATTTAAGTTGCTGATATCGAACGTTTAAATTGAGTTTGATGGTATTGGGTTCTTAATATTTGGTAGTGAATTACTTGTTATAAGTTCCAGCCCGAGCCGAAATAGATTGGACTCGCACACGGAAGGGGTGGTCTATGTTTTGAATTGATATGGTCATAGTTCCCTAGACCTGCATACTATTTTACACCAACATAAAATTATGCTACGGATAAGAGACACACACCGATGCCCAAGGAAGGAGTCGAACCTTCTGCAAGAGCGGCCGGGCAGTCCTTGACATGGGACAAGATGCGAAGGAGAACTGTACGCTTTTAATAGAGGTTCGTTTTTTATGCCCGAACGCGTCACGATGACCGTCGGCCACCTCCAGTGGCGGCGCTGCAAGAAAGGCGTTCTGTGTTACTGTAAGTTCTACTATCTAAGTTTGTAGAATACTGAACGAATATCTCGAAAAATACTATAACAGATTAGAACTCACGCTAAGGCTCATCTGCAGTTGCTTCTCCAGTGAAATGTACATGACTTGAACGTAAGTACCCAAAGTACCCTCCTCCACACGGCTTTTTATGATAAAACTCCCAATATCTCCTAATTTCACAGGAATGTTAACAGGTCACGGGAAACTGAAAGCCTATAATCAACGGTTCAGAATTATTAAAGACAGAACGTGCACATGTTAACAGAGACATCCATCCTGCTTTTGACTGCTGCAAATTACTGAAAGAGAGGGACCAGGTCAGGAACTTATACTAAAGACAGCATGCCCGAGGGAGGATTCGAACCCCCTACGGGGAACGGCCTCGCGAAACGGAGCATAGCGCATCAATGTGCTCGGCCATTCCGCCGCGACTGTGCCAAAGTCAGAGACGCTTGTACGGCTGATAGGGCAGACAGCACATGAAGTATCAAGCACATAATAAGGAGGAGGAAAGCATTTAAGATTTAATCACCTGCTTCATGTCTGACACATAATAAGCACTATCAATATCAGAGGAGGCTCTGATCGTGTTTTTTGTGGAAAGAACCATATTTAACAATACCTGTGGGCTCAGTAAGTACTATACATAGGCAATAACAGTGAGCTAGATTTATGAGGGTAATAATTTCCTATCACACAATCAGTATACTAGAAAACTGTTTGAAGTTCTGCTCGGCCCCAGAGCATCTGATGTGGAATACGAACCCACCTAAAGCCGGTCATAACGGCATTTCATTAAAGGCGGAAGTCTACAAGCACGCAACGTAGGTAAATGTCAACTTGTAAAAGATGGCTCTCATTCTGTATGTACTCAACATTGGCGTACTCTTCTCGACTTTGTTTACAGTATTTGAAAATGTCTGCATATAAACTTTGGTAAACTTTGCTCAAAATACAGGGATATAAATCAAAGTTTTTCTTTGAGAATAAGATGTAAGTAAATTATGGTTAAAAGTTCCCAACGAAGAATCTCGATGTCTATGAGTAATTGGCATTCATTGAAAATTGACGTATTTCATTCACATTGTATGGATTCCTGAGTGAAAACTCTGCTTAGCCAATATAGATTTCCTGCTGCTGGCTGTATATCATCATCATCATCATCATCATCATCATCATCATCATCTCATCTTCATAATCATCATTAGAGACTGATTACGCCTTTCAGCGTTCAGTCTGGAGCATAGTACCTCTAATAAAATTCCTCCATGATCCCCTATTCAATGCTATTATTGCTGCCTCGTCTGATGTTATGCCTTTCACTTCAAAATCATTCTGCACCGAATCGAAGCACTTTGTTCTTGGTCTACCTCGACTCCTCTTACCCTCCACTGACGACCTCATGAGGTAACCTTGCTTCTCCCATGCGTGTAACATGACCCCTCCACTCAGTCTGTTCGCTCTAACTGCTTCATCTATGGTGTTCATTCGCAGCTTTTCTTTGATTTCCTCATTATGGACACCCTCCTGCCATTGTTCCCATCTATTGGTACCTGCAATCATTCTTACTACTTTCATATCTGTAACCTCTATCTTAGGAATAAGGTAGCCTGTATCCACCCAACTTTCACTCCCATACAACAAAGTTGGACGAAAGATAGAGCGGTGCATAGAAAAATTAAATTCATTTCCAATACAGCGACAATTCCATCAATATAACGAAATGAGTACCGCTTACGATTCAGTGGGATGTGTAAAAATAACAATTCCTCTTCATCTTCAACTGATGGGTACATTTTAACCGTTCGATGGAAAAGAAGATAGTAGTTAAACGACCCATTTGCATCTACCCCATTATGATCTTCACCTTCCTGGTTGCCCAGGCCGGGATTTTTATCCTCGTCCAACTAGCTTTGTTTTGTAACGAAACATTTTGTGTGTCTGACCTACTTACTTTGTGTGGGCGCATGTGTGGTAGAAGCTGTCGAGAGTGAATGAGCGTGTGTTTGTGTACGTCTGTGTGTGTGAGAGAGAGAGAGAGAGAGAGAGAGAGAGAGAGAGAGAGAGAGAGAGAGAGAGAGAGAGAGAGAGAACGACAGAGAGGGACATTGTGGGATGGAAAGCTGGTGCGAAAGTTTTTGGCGTAGCGGGGAGGGGAAAAGGGGGCGGGGGTGGGCATTGGAGTGGCTGTCGATTCCGATTGGCCGGTCCCTGGGTGACGTGAACGGCAGCTAAACAATCAAGGTAAATTAGGTTTCATGCCCACCGGCAAACACTTCCTGGTTTATTGTCATTTAAACATTAATTACAAAACCGAGTTAAAAATTTATTCAAAATGCGATTATAGCTGCATTACGTTCAAACAGCTGGAAATTTGTATGGACTTCGGCCCGTCGACATCGAGGTCAACTGTGGCGGTAGACTGAGGTACTCAACGGGTGAACGGCGAACGTGAATTACGCCTTTGCAGTCTCCGATACGTTAGACCAGGATTTACTATTTATAGTATTTTTTAATTAAGGTCAGCCTGTAACTAAGCACCGGTGAATTTTGCCATTCAGTGAAATAAACCACAACATAATAATAATAGACAGTAAGACATTAAGAAAGAATTACAGAAGGAACAACTAAACAACGCGATGTATACACGTCGCCAATTGTTAACACGTATTGAAAGTGAACTATTGATTACTTGGATCTTAACTGTAGGTGATTTCGAAGTACGATATGAGGTACAATATATACGCTGCAATGTAAATTGGCGACAGTGATGATTAGAGAGACACATTATTAAGATGCACGGAGTCAAGTGACCGTACTCATACATATTTGAAGTAAAGGAAGTACAGAAAGAAAGTTAACCTTTAGTTACTTTGTCTCATTACTTCAGCTATAAAGGTTACTCTCTGCTAATATTAGAAGTAGATGTATGTTAACATCATAATTTGAACACTATCAGCTGATATAATTGGTGAAGTAGATTCAACTCGTCGTTTCATTTTAATTCATTTCTCCTTATACTCCCATGCCGCAGCGTGCTTAGTTTATTTTTAAGTTTATGATTATTGGTTGTGCGAAGGCGCAATTGCCTACTTGTTGAGTGTTATCTCTCTTGTTTTCATTGAAATCCGACATATTAAATGTCACCTCGGTGGAATGGCCGAGCGCTCTAAGGCGCTTTGCCGCAGAACAGTCGGCTGCTCCCCGCCGGAGGTTCGATTCCTCCACCGGGCATATGTGTGTGTGTGTGTGTGTGTGTGTGTGTGTGTGTGTGTGTTGTCCTTAGATTAAGTAGAATGATAACGATAGTAGTTCAGTACCATAGATATACAAACATTTGAACGTTTGTATTAATGTCACTGCACAGTACTGTATCTCTGTACTTCCTCTGAAAATGGATGTGCTCCAGCCGAAATGCGCCTCGGCAGTCATCCATCCTCTTATCCGGCCCCATACCCTTAAGTTTTACGAACATTAAATACACCGGGAGAAACCGGAAGAAGATTCATATGGTACAATTATGTTTTGGACCTTTAGTTTCGAATAGGATTTCGTGAGACCCTTTTGAGATAAGAATGGGATTGCTGGAGTTTGAGAACCCCACTCTCGTCCCACAAAACTCACCGGTTAAGGTAGCTATTTCTCCCTTAATTTTTGCCTATTTCATGTAATTCACTTTATTTAATCGCATAATATATAGTACGTGTTGTTACAGAAGGATTATTATAGTCTAATAACAGAAGAAATTCGAGTATTGATGTTGGAAGTAATTTATAGGTTGTCACTTTATTCCTGTGATGGAGATAAATAGTATGCCGTTATTTTTAATGATTGGGACTCATAGTAATAGAAGAAAGAAGGTATGAGAGAAGATAGGACGAAAAGTAGAAAATTATTTCCACGGCCCAATGTCAGCTGAAGGTAGCACAACATTAATACTCGTCTTCCAGTGGTCGTTGTTGATGTCCCTTTCATTCAACAGAAACATTACTTGAAGAACCTAATAAAAAAAGGCGTTGTTAGAACTGTCCAAGGAGAAAAACGACAAAACTAAATCTGTATATAATTAAAATTTTAAACAGTCGTCTCTCATAAATTTGGTACACATTGATCTCCAAAATAATACGACAAATTTTCATGGAGTTTCCCAAAGGTAAATCGTGCATTGTTTGGAGCAGCTTCATCAAATCTTACAGTAAACATTAATGATATGGTCTTTTATAATTACATCTGTAATAATCTTAGCTATCTGTTCGTCTTTCCGAAGATGCAAAACTCCAGAACTATTATACGACTTTTCGTGGAGTGGTCTCTCCAATGTCATAATATTCATGCACTGATGTTTCTGAGAGTATCTGCTGTCATCTCTCTGTTCAACTCAAGCAGATGAATAATTCGTAAATGTTCCCATTCCTCAACTGTTTACACAATTTCCTGCCGTCCTCAGCTCCACTTACTAATTGCAAACGACACCAGTATGTAAACACTGATGGTAACAGTAAACTACGAATGAAAAAGATAATAATCTCGTAACAACCGGAATCCCAACAAACAAACCAAATCGGTACTGACTTAAGCATCAACCTAATAGTTTTAGAATTTGTTTAGGTGCACCATAATGTTTCTCCTAGGCTCAGAAGTAAAAAAAGAAAAATCAAAGTGCTGATGATCTTTCTCCGATATTTATATCAGAAGTGTACTAATATCAATTTAATCGAATAAAGAGCTTTGGAGGGAAAGGTCTTACAAGGATACCATTGAATGCTAGGAAGCAATGACAATCCCTGGCGAGTCTATCTGAAGGTTTTTGTTAATTATGAGAAGACAAAACTGTTAGCTGTAAATGATTAACAAGATGCATCAGGAACACGACAGAAAATGACGAGTGTCAGGAAGTTACAGAAACAACCGTCTTTGTGATGTATGCGTTAAATTTCAGAAAAAAAAACATCTTAGATATGACATTAATGTTCGAAACCATGAACACAATGAAACCGAAAGGAAAAATGGTACACCACAGTAATCTCAAATGTTCACAACTTCAAGGTCGAAAGCGAATTCCTGAAGCATTACAACCGTGCAGACGTTCAGCTAGGAACACAAAGAACGCGAAAAGAATCTGGTTGTTATAAGATGACGATGAAAACTAATGCAATCCACTCGTATGCAGCTACGTATTGCAGCATAGTCAGTTTCACGATTATCTCCATGATAGACTGTTTTGAATTTCGTCACGTGCCGTTAGTTTCCATTCGGTGTTTGTGGTTCAACTTAAGGATTTCTTGCCGGCCGCGGTGGCCGAGGGGACTGAGGCGCTCCAGTCACGGTCTGCACGACCACTACGGTCGGGACATCGAATCCCCCCTCGGGCATGGATATTTGTGCCGTCATTATAGTTAGTTTGTAAGTTTAGGGACTGATAACCCCGTAGTTAAGTCCCATAGACTATACAAACATTTGAACATTTTTTTGAAGGATTTCTTCTAAACATTCCTCTCGATGACAACGATGTCCATTTTGCCGCACACCCTCATGCATATCAGCAGCTCGGTGTAACGAACACCAATAGCCTTCATTGGTAGAGTCGTACACGGACAGTCTAATGACTAGCGCGTCAGCTAGCAAATAACAGAAATTTTGCTTTCGAACACTGGGACCGGCATTGATGTTCATTAGTCATGGGTTAAATTGGACAGCTGATGCCCGATTTGCGAATTCATTTTTGACATTGGAAAGAGCCTCCCCAAAGAAAGTGCCAGCTTGCACAAAATGGGTTCCTTGTAGTCTGCCTGGCTTTCTACCATTCTTGGTGCCTTTTCAGCGACAAGAATACTCGCAGCTTCAGGGATGTCCTCTCGGCAGGCGACGACGCAGTTGGGAGATGCGTTGCCACCTGTGTTGACAACTTGCGGTCGAACTGCGTAACGATGTTTACCTAGCCGGTCAGAAGGACAGGAAGGGGGGGGGGGGGAGCGGGTGCCTGCGCTCCGAGCCAACAAATTGAATCCTGTCGGGAGGGGGGGAGGGGATAGAGCACACACACACACACACACACTCACACACACTTCTTACCTGGTACACTGTCGGTAGCTGTCCTCGTCCCACACCTCAGGTTTAGCTTCTTCTAGATCCCAACCCAGAAGTGGCCACCCGCTGGTGGCTAAAAAGACTGAGGTAGGATCACAAAGTTCGGTTAGTAACGACGGCTCGAACAAATTGAGAGGAGTGGCTACCACATGTGCCGAACACCATATTTACCGCAGTCTCTTCCTTTAATTCACGACAACAGAAACATTTCAGCATGAGCATACATTTTCTCGGCACGAAGTACACACCTGGCAACAGCTAGCATATCTAATTACAGAACTCTGAATCTTGTCAAACCTACTCACATCAAAAATTTATTGTACCACCTGTGTAATTTTCAAGGTGAATCGCCTAACACGTACACCGCACATATTGAGGAAACGGAAAGTGCGATTGATTTGCGGTTTTCACGGAATGGATTGGTAGTAAAGGACTCGTATTGTTAGCCAATAACGAGATTGTAAAAATAACTAGAAAGTTTACTTTTTATACAAACATGCAATTTTTGAAATGGAACAATGTTTTTTTTCTATCGTGCACTGGAAGTTTTGACACCAGCTGTGTACAAAGAATGTTGAATGGCATTTTTATCACGTTTCGTCTAGTAGCTACAACCATTCATAGTTTTGGGGAAGGAGGCTACGACAGCGTAGCTGACTGGCTGGTGGTCATGAGACAGTGGGACGTGCCCCAGCCAGTCAGCTACGCTATCGCAGCCTCCGCCCCCGAAACTTTGAACGGTTGTAGCTGCCAAATTAAACGTGATAAAAATGTCATTCAAAATTTTTTGTACACAGCGGGTGTCAAAAATTCCTATGCATGGTAGAAAAAATTATTGTTCCATTTAAAAAACTGTATGTTTGCATGAAAATACACTTTCTAAATACTATTACAATGAGTTTGTTGGCTAAAAATACGAGCCCCTGTCAACCAATCAATTCTGTGCAAACCGCTTATCAATCGCACTTTTCGTTTCCACAATACTTTTGGTGCATGTGTTGGATGATTCATCCTGTATAGTCATTAAACTTGTACCTTTATTAAGTGCGCAGTGTATGAACAGTATAGGGCTTTTGTAGACCACGTTTGGAAGTTCTCCGATGGAAAGAAGAAGAATGTGAATGGTTAATCGCACGTGATGTTTCATGTCAACAAGTACTTCATTCGAATGAAATTACAAGGCGAATAGTCTTGTGCTAAAGTGACGTGATAAGGATTCGAAATCGTTTTAAATCTGCAGGGGTACTCACGACTTGCCCCATACTGGTAGTCTTACAAAACGGAAACTGTAGAAAACAACCAATATCTGCCACTTCTCGCCCGAAGAATCCACTGTCTGCCATCATGATAAACAACGTAAGGGGATCCAGAAGCAAATGCAGAGGATCCAACTTTTGAATATGGTGAACAGTAATGCGACCTAGTATGTATAAGCTGAAAGGGAGGGGGTAGGAAGGGGTCCAAGGAAAATAAGTGAAAAACAAATCATGGAAATTGTGAAAATAGTTTGTGTACGGTTGCAGATGAGATACGTCCAGCGAATTACCACATCATTCTGATGTGTACAGTAGGAGTGTGCGCAGACGGGTGGAGGGAGAGGAGAAGCAAAAATTAATAAATATTTATTTTCTTCCTCAGAACCGAACATCTTAGATCTTGTGTTTTCCAGATTAATACGAAAGAATCTACTCATAAAATTGTAACACAAACACAAGATAACGCAAAATCATAGCTTACAGTACGAGTGCAAGTTCAGATACTTCGGTGTGCGTACAAGTTAAGGAAGTTAAAAAATAAAGTCAAATTTTTATTTCTCCATCTAGAGTCTCTTCTACCAGCATATTACTACTTCAAATTAGATACTTTCTTTTTTTTTTAAATATTCCTGAAAGTTCTAGCACTGGGAGAGAGACAGACAGAGAGAGAGAGAGAGAGAGAGAGACAGACAGACAGACAGACAGAGAGAACCTGATGTGGTAGTGGAGCTCTTCAGACTTGAATTGTACAACCTAGCAACCTACTCACTTGTCATCGCTCAACTGCTTTACAGTAAATCTTAACTGAAGCCATACTTTTTATTTATTATTATTTTATTTATTTTTTATGAGAAATCGTTTTACTTTTTTATACTAGTAATGAACTGAATGTTAAGTGCCAAGAATAGGTCGAACACTGAAAAGAAATAACACTTATTGGTGATTTACTCGTAGAACTTATAGAACGTTCATCACACACTCCGGCACAGATCATCACACACATGAACTCGCTGTATCCGTAGATTCGATGCAATAAAAACAGCTTCAACTTCTCTACGCAGATTAATGAACTAGCATACATTATAACAAGTTATCGAATGATAAGACACCTGTTAAGACAAAGGTAATACCTTCCATATCATTAGAGAAAGATGTAGAGTAAAAACTTTGTGTACAAATAGAAACTTAGAAATTGTTATGGCGCAGGTGGCTCTCCTCGCTACTCTATCCTGTGCAAACATTTTGCATTTCGAGTAACAATGGAAAACAGCATCCACATGAACTTGCGTACTGAAATCGATGTTTCGTCTCGCTCTGCGGTTTTTAAGCCCTACGCTCCCCTCCAATATTTAATTAACGATTTCTTGTGTCTCAGAATATGTCTAATTAACTGAGCCCTTCTTTCAGTCGAGTTAAATCACAAATCTCTTTTATCCCCAATTCTGTTCAATTCTTCCTCATTTGCTCCGCAATTTACCCATATTTCGAACGCTTCTACCATCCTCAGGTGTGAACTTTTTGTCGTAAGCTTTTCACACTCGCAAGAATACAAATAATTCCCGACAAGGGTGCTCCTCTGACATGAAAAGTTTAGCTCAGAAAATAATTTGTGACGGGCCACATCAAACCAGTAATAAAACGACTAAAAGTAAAATTCAAAATGTACGTACTTTAACCTGTATATTTTAATGGTATGTGAATCTTAGACGAAATAATTTGAAGGTAACCAAATTAGTTGTGTCATTGTGGAGAGGAAGGAAGGAAGGCAAAAGTAACCATTTGGAAAGGAAAGGAAGATAAAAAGGAAAAGAGATATAACTGTGTAAAATAACTGTGTGCTGAAAACATAGTAGTAAATTTTTACCTTCCTTTTATGTCTGTCACTGAAGACGTACATTGACAAACGAACTATTAAATAGAGCACTCGCTAAACTCTGTACTAACAGGCCTGTTCTTATATTCCAATGGAGCTTATCTGACAAGACTATTCCCCCCCTTTCCGAGGATGAAGTTTTTCTTTGTTTCAGCTAAATCCATTCTATTTACTAGTACCGAATTCGCCGCCTTTTCATAGAGTGAATGTATATTATAAATTTCGTATTTTCTCGTTTTGCATGCTTACTCGTTTTTGTTCTACACACACCCACATATTATACAAAAATGTCTTTTGTATGACAGTATTCATGCCCTTGCTTGTAATTCGTTTCCATTGCTTGTGTGCTCTTTACGCTGCCTTTGCTTCGCCTATTTCTTTACTACCATATTGTATCGTTACGTCATATTTTATTGCATTTATATCGTTTAAAGTATCACCATATCATTTGTTTACCGTCTGGTAGTATTCAATCCACTCGTACTCTCCTAACTTTACTCAGATCCCATATTAGATTTCATTTAATTAACCTCACGAACTGAAATGGCGTCTGTAAAACATTTGCTTTTATTATAACTGAAAATGTTGATTACCTATTTTAGCTCTTCAACTGCCATTAGTCCTTGTCCTTCTCTCTCTCTCTCTCTCTCTCTCTCTCTCTCTGTGTGTGTGTGTGTGTGTGTGTGTGTGTGTGATAAACAAGTAACTGCTACCACTAGTAGTTACTTATGACCCTGAACAGTAAGGTCTGCAATTAACTTTAATCTTTTGAAAGCTAACTGGAGACGCTGCCTGTCCACAAATATTTAACATACGGTTAGATGTTTACATGATCTAAACATTACTACAATGAATTTTGTGCAGCTACTGTTAAAATATTAAATTATTCGTAATGATACATCAAGAACCTGTCCAAAATTGAAGAATGTGTTTAGTTTCATCTTAATGCTCCAAGCGGAGACAAAAGAATTTATCCACATTGTTAGATACGTAATTATTGTCTCTCAATATCTAACAGTAATTGTGACAAATTACAGTTAAATCGTAGCCACACTTTCTGTAGGAAATATGTTTTTCTTAAAGTTTCACTTTTATGGTGTCTGCATAGTAATGAACAAGTTGTCAATTTTATTCCATGCTTTCATCGTCATTATATTCAAAATGTGTCATTAATATTCACATTGCAAGTGGCATAACCTAGTTTTGGGAATAAAATTTCTCGGTTTAGGAACACGTGCACGTGATTGTCCATACATCCTTCTTCTTTTTTCACTATAATATTTCCTGAGCCTCTGGTTGTGCGTTGGTGCGTACTGGTTCATAGATATGTCTCCAAACCATGGACACTGCTATACGGTTTTGTACATACCGAAGTCAGTACCTTGTCAGTCAACGCTCATGATTTTGTACAGTCTGATATCGAACTGCGTTGTTTCATGTTGTTCGCAGAATAATTTACGCGTTTAATTAAATGAAAACGCGATGTAACATTGCTTTTAAATTCTGTACGGGAATCTGGACACACAGAGCAGCCCGCTTAAATTCGGATTGCTGCGAATTTTCGTGTCCAGTTCTGTGTACGTATTTATGAAACGCGCTTTTGATAACAGCGAAATTCGTTGCGGTCGGCTAAACGCTTCTAAAGGACAACACAATAGCCACATTCTGCTCTGACTGCATCACTTTAAAATACTGAAAATAATTAACTTTTACGTCTGAATGTTGTTTTCGTATCGCTTCTGAAAATGCTATTCGTAGAAATGGCGAATATATTACGTGATATCAATTCCCGCATGACGAGGCACAAAAATTATTTCCTTTAATTGATCATCATTGTACCCGGCACATATCATTTCCTGTCATTTGAATATTTATGTTTTTTGGTTAATGAATTAATGGGTAAAAATTGAGACGATAGAATGAACTAAATCTGAAACGTCATTACATTTAAGTCACATTTAATGATATTTTTATTTATTTATTTTTAATATTTATTTAGTGCTTTTATTTTCGCCGTTCCTCGTCCTTTTGTACTATTAAATACTTATGAAATACATCAGTTACAGGTTTCTTCCACGGACGGTGCTATAGTATGCACTGGTCAACCTGTATCCATCTAAAAGTAACAGAGGCAGAAATGGAACAGACTTGTAGTCCCATTAGGCCTACAATTGTGGTATGTTTAGTGTAAACCATTTTTACGAATTGTTTTGGATAAATTTGTAAAAGAAAAAAAAAGTAAAATTAAATGACTCGTGATATAGAAAGCACATGAACGGAGACATACTACTTGGACCACGTGTTCGATGCAACTTTGACAACAGCTTCAAATAAAGTCAAGAAAGACATGAAATTAGTTAAAACAGTAAGAAAATAAGAGAATCTGAAACGTAAAAAATCTGATACTGAAGTTCTAGGGGTAGCTCACCAAACTGTTAGTTGATGATGGAACTTTGGTAGCACTGCCTTACATCATACGTCTTCACATTTGCAAAAGCTTCGGACTGAGATAAGTGAATGTAACAGAATGTATATTTATCAACTTTATCGCAATTTGTACCAGGCCAAAATTCAAATATGAAATTTTAGCTGCAGTGCCCAGCGTTGCGCGCGTATTTACTTTTCCTCCTTTTCTGTTGGTCCATATTCTCGTCCCCACAGTCTATTTATTTCCATTTATCATTTCCCGCAACACTAAATAGACTAGCAGGACCTCTTCATGGTCGTGGAACGAGTCAATACATGAAACTGTAGCAGGTGAGTAGTGATAGATAATAGATAGTAATAGATAAAACATAACGTATTGGAATCTTATGCACACAAGTAAATCTTATTTTTAATGTATTCGAGGTGTTTCCTCAACGTTTAGAAACTGTATGTTATATTGTAACTCTCAGTTTAGAATTGAGAGTACGTGGACTCTTACTGAGATTTTTGAATCGCTATAGCAGCTTATTGAAATTTGAGGCAGCATAATACCACACGCCTTCCGTCACAAAGGTCAACGGGGTTCGTATCTGCTTAGTATTAACTCATTGAAAGCTGTTTTGGGAAGACGCTGACTTTCTTAAAACCGAACGACATATATTGAGAGGCTAATAAGAGAATTCCCAGTCTGCTGATTAGGGATCGGAAAGAGGTTATACCACTTAATGTTCGAACCACCAATTTCTGCACCATAAATTCTGTTTTTGTTTCGGAGTCGTAACACCCTTCCCCCGTATTAGCGAATGAAATTGAGCAGAGTAAACTATTCTTCGTGTGGTTTGTTTCGTGTACTGTACAATGGTGAATAGCGCAGTGTCTATCAATTTCCCCCCTTCTCTTTAGTATTAGTCTGTCTCCTCACTGTACCTTCTCTCTCTCTCTCTCTCTCTCTCTCTCTCTCTCTCTCTTTGCCGGCCGCGGTGGCCGAGGGGACTGAGGCGCTCCAGTCACGGTCTGCACCGCCACTACGGTCGGGGGTTCGAATTCCCCCTCGGGCATGGATATTTGTGCCGTCCTAGTTCATAAGTAGTTTGTAAGTTTAGGGACTGATGACCCCGTAGTTTAGTCCCATAAGCTTAACAAACATTTGATTTTTCTCTCTCTTTCTCTCTGTCCCTCTTCTCATCCCCTCTATCTATTTCCATCACCCCGTCTTACCCTGTATCGAACAGTCATCTGTTCTCCCCGCTCAAGGTTCAGTACGTCTTCCGCCCCTCTCGGCCAGTCCCTCCCCCACTTACCCCTCTGTCCCTATACACTTCCTCAATCCATCTCTACCACCACCTCTGTCACACCATGTCCAGTACATAAGAATTTTCTTTGCCAGATTTCATGGTGATCGGAGAAACGATGTAAAAGTTCCTTGCATGGTAACCTCCGCCAGGCACCATGATGTGAATTTTGTATAAAAATCTTTCGCATTGAAAAAAAAAAAAAAAAAAAAAAAAAAAAAAAAAAAAAAAAAAAAAACTGTAGCCGACTACTGTTAGGCGCCATGCTACGGACTAGTTTCGGGAACGGTCGGCTGGGTATGTGGGACCCAATAATTAAAACACTTATAACAAGTGCCAAGAAGTATATTTATACGAATTAACGAGTTTTTATTTTGTTCGGGTCCTACTAAAACGTTTAAGGAGTTCCTGATTTACACAACAATTATTATAAAAAAACTAGAAAACATACATCTTTGTAGTAATAAATATGTGTTCACTGGAAATATAAGTAAACTGGATTGAAATGCAAATATAAATTAGAATAATTTGTGGAAGTGAGAAGCAGGACTGTTAAATTTTTCTTATATAAATCGAAATTGTGAATATAATGAGCAATTTGTGATGTATTGTCCTCTAAAATCATCAGTTTTTGTAACAGCCGCCGTATAGGTGTCGAAGCTAAGGTATTTAGGGAAGATATTTTTATATCATTAACTATAAGTTTATCGATGCTACGAATAAGCAAACCATTGTAAATGAGCAAACAGACACAGACAAATCTCACACAAGATTATTAAGAAAAAATATGTTGTTTCAGAATCTATCATTAGCCAGAAAAAACTTATTGTTTCAAAATGTATGATACTGTACGAAAAATGTATTACTTTATCTTTGTAAGGGCATCTTTGTGACCGTTTATATATGTACGCTAGTTTTGTAAACATTAATTATACTGTGCAAAAAATGTTAGTGGTGATGTTTGACATGTGTGAGATTCTACAGAAACGGACCATCAGGAAACTGTAAGTAAGAAATTTTCAAAACCTTTTTCCACTTACTATGTATAAAGACCAACAAATAACTAACACCCGCGGATTTAATCAGTGCATAAAGACAACAAAGTAAAACAGAACCACAGAATGGGATAGCACAAAACCGCACTTCAAATGGAAATTATTTCTCGGAACGCGTCGTGCTACAGGAAACACGGGCATTACTGGTAGAAGAAGTGTTATTTATAAACAAACCCATTTAAATCACTCGTAGATATACCACACATGGCATATGCTAAGGAAAAATTACTCTCTTCTCTCGGACTATAGTCGGCGTCACCTATGAAGGCGGCCCAGTTTTCAGCCGTTCTGCGCATCTCCCCTCCATTACCGCAATGGCAGCCAGCAATGTTTATTCTGTAGGCACGTGGCTGGCCGCGAGTTACGCAGTGTTTCTCTCGCAGGCGCAACCGTAGCTCTATAGTAAACAAGTGAATCGGATTCTGGGAGTCATGGATTGAAAGTATTTTGACCAAATTTATCACATAACGACGCCCAGACATCGATATGTTCTCTGAGGCGGCTAGCCACACATCTCGCAAGTCGCTCCTTGCTAACGACTCGTGGTGCTCGAATTGCAGCTGCGTTGTGTACTTAGCTAAGAATCCAAAATTTTGTGGCGGCGTAAGTCACGCGAGAGAGCCATCCCGCGCATAAAGCAGCGTTGCCGTTGCCGTTTCCGTTGCCGCTGCCGCTTCCGACAAACTGATTTGCTCCCGCGCGCTCTGTTTGCCGTTCTCCGCGGCGTCGCGTGCAGCTAGCCCTCTGGCGGTCGCCTACTACAGGTAACTCGCAGACAAACACGATTAGGCGTCCGCCGCCGTCCTACAGTGGCTGTCGTCCCATAATGAGCCAGCAAACAACAGTGGGCGGGCGGCGCTCGTTTGCCTGACGGCCCTACAGTACTCCGCGCACAACAGGGGAAAAACCTGACCTGGCCCTCCCCTAGGACCGGCGGCTGACGCGTATAAGCGGCAGCGCCACTACTCCCACGGGGTTCGCTGACCTTTAGCCAAGGAGCTTCATTCATTAGTCACTGCACTGCCGGTGCCCCAACTGCTGTGCACGTTTTTCGTGGTGTTACGCTACGTCCATGTTCCCTAGTTCTGCAGATACAAATAAAAGCAATAAAAATAGATTATGTAATCCACATCTACAGAATTACTCTGCAAGTCACATTAATGTGCGTGGCAGAGGGTTCATCGAACGGCTGTTATAGTATATCCCTACAGATTGAAACTTCACTCTGCAGCGGAGTGTGCGCTGATATGAAACTTCCTGGCAGATTAAAATTGTGTGCCGGAACCGGGACTCGAACCTGGGACCTTTGCCTTTCGCGGGCAAGCGCACTACCGACTGTGCTATCCCGACACGACTCACGATGCCGCCTCACAACTTTACTTCCGCCAGTACCTCGCCTCCTACTTTCCAAACTTCACAGAAGCTCTCCTGCAAACACGCAAGACTAGCACTCTTGGAAGAAAGGATATGGTGGAGACATGGCTTAGCCACAGCCTAAGGGATGTTTCCAGAATGAAACTTCACTCTGCAGCGGAGTGTGCGCTGATATGAAACTTCCTGGCAGATTAAAATTGTGTGCCGGAACCGGGACTCGAACCTGGGACCTTTGCCTTTCGCGGGCAAGCGCACTACCGACTGTGCTATCCCGACACGACTCACGATGCCGCCTCACAACTTTACTTCCGCCAGTACCTTGCCTCCTACTTTCCAAACTTCACAGAAGCTCTCCTGCAAACACGCAAGACTAGCACTCTTGGAAGAAAGGATATGGTGGAGACATGGCTTAGCCACAGCCTAAGGGATGTTTCCAGAATGAAACTTCACTCTGCAGCGGAGTGTGCTCTGATATGAAACTTCCTGGCAGATTAAAATTGTGTTCCGGAACCGGGACTCGAACCTGGGACCTTTGCCTTTCGCGGGCAAGCGCACTACCGACTGTGCTATCCCGACACGACTCACGATGCCGCCTCACAACTTTACTTCCGCCAGTACCTCGCCTCCTACTTTCCAAACTTCACAGAAGCTCTCCTGCAAACACGCAAGACTAGTAGGAGGCGAGGTACTGGCGGAAGTATTGTGAGGCGGCATCGTGAGTCGTGTCGGGATAGCACAGTCGGTAGTGCGCTTGCCCGCGAAAGGCAAAGGTCCCAGGTTCGAGTCCCGGTTCCGGCACACAATTTTAATCTGCCAGGAAGTTTTATATCCCTACAGTTCATTTCTGTAGTAGCCGTCGGGTGAAAAGAAATCTTTCCGTTTTCTCTTAGTTTATTATGATGATCATGTCTTCCTATGTCGGTTGATGCTAACAAGGTATTTCACATTCGGAGTAGAAACATGGTGAAAGAAATTTCTCGCCGGCCGCAGTGGCCGAGCGGTCTGCGGCGTGCCAGTCACAGTCTGCACGGCCGCTACGGTCGGGGGTTCGAATCCCCCCTCGGGGATGGATGTTTGTGTGTCTTTTGTATAAGGTAGTTAATAATTGGTTGCAAGTTTAGGGATGATGACCCCGCAGATAAGTCCCTTAAGCTAAACAAACATTTGAACATTTTGAAAGAAATTTTGCAAATTGATATCGTCGCAACGAATAACGCCGTTCTTTTGATTATTTTCCACCCCAACTCGCCCATGGTGACACTCTCTCCTCTACATCGCGATAATACAAAACGTGTTGCTCTTCTCAGAACAATGCGCAACAATACTCCAAAATAGGATGCACAAGTGTTGTGCAGGCAGTTTCTTTAATAGAACAGTTCGTTTTCTAAGTGTTCTGTCAATGAAACGTAGTCTTTGGTTCGCCTTCCCTGAGATATTTTCTGTATTCTTTCAAATTTAAGTTGTTAGTTATTTTTACTCCTAGGTATTTTAGTTGAATTTCCAGTCTGTAGATTTAACTGGTTTCTCTTGTAAATGATGTTTAACAGATTTCTTTTAGTGGTCGTATTGATGGTTAAACACTTCTCATTATTAAGGATCAAAAGGCGACTGACGTTAAGTCAAGTACCGGAACATCAATTGCCAATTTTTACGCCATTCTGACATATAAATCATTTTGCAGTTGCTTTTGATCTTCTCGTGACTTTACTGACCGATAAACGACAGCTTCATCCGCGAACAGTCTAAAAGAGCTACTTACATTATTTCCTAAATCGTTTATAAAAACAAGGAACATCAGGAGCTGTTTAACACTTCCCTGGTGAACGCCAGATATTACTTCCACTTCCCTCAGTTACAACGACATATTGTCTCTTTTCTGACAGGAAATCACAAATCCAATAGCATAACTAAAGCGATATTCCATACGCTGGCAATTTGATTAAAAATGTTCAAATGTTTGTAGAACTTATGGGACTTAACAACGGGTCATCAGTCCCTAAACTTACAAACTACTTATGAACTAGCTAAGACTAAGGACGGCACAAATATCCATGCCCGAGGAGGGATTCGAACCCCCGACCGTAGCAATTTGATTAGAAGACGCTTGTGAGGTACAGTCTCAAAAGCTTTACTGACTTCTAGAAACTCGGAAACTATTTGGCATACTTTGTCAATGGCGCTTATCATATCATGTGATCAAAAAGCAAGCTGCGTTTCACAAGAACGGTACTTTCTGAATATGTGTTGAATATTGGCTAATAGGTTGGCTAATAGGTTGATCTATTCGAGGTAGTACATAATATTTGAGAAAAGTATATCTTCTAAAATCCTGATTAAAACCGACGTCAATTATATAGGCCTGTAATTTTTCGAATCACCCCTGCTGCCTTTCTTTAATATTGGAGTGACCTATGCAACTTTTCATTCTACAGTAATAACAAATAGATAATAAAAGAAGGACTTGCAGCTGATCGTCCCGACGTTTTGTCGTGCAAATTTTTTTGACTCTGTCTACAAGACTTCTAACACACCTCTCTTTTTTGTGGGTTATGGTTGGATTTTTTGTACAGCTACCTGTCAGTGTGCATCAGTTTTCTAAAAACATTGTGTTCCAACCTTCCGTCGGTTCGTCTTATAACTGAAACATCCTTTTGTCGTTTTCTGTTTCCATGGTAAATTGGATTTTTGGATTTATACTATTCAGAGAACCAAAGAATTCTTCTAAAGCTTTATTCTAACCGTGGCTCCAAACCTTGTCAACCCGATACCATCTAGAAGGTTCCTGATTTGCTTTTTCCAGAGCAGAGTCTTGGGTTTTTCCATATAAAAATTTGCAATTGCAGGACGGGAGGGTTACCCAATGCGACGCCGTCGACTTGCTCTTCTTACACCGTTGGCGTAGCTCTCAGCGGTCAGCAGCCACAGACTCGTGAACACATTTGTGAGAACACCTCCCTAGAGGACGACTTCTGCTGGCCAGTCGCTCCCAAATGCATAATCCATATCGGTTTCCGCTTACAGTGGATCGTTTTACTGCTGGCAGACGATTTGCTGCCGTGTGCTGGTCATGCGATGCCTAGGCTCAAGAGGGGAATGCCAACGGGCAGTGCATTCCAGGCAATCCTAGGGCACATCGAAAGACTGATTTTCGCATTTAAAGCAGGAGAATTGCGTATGGTTCACACTGTTATAAACTTCTGCAACGGTCCTACTAGTTTCCAATGGCTTACATGTAATTTAAATGCGATCTTCACTTTAGTACAATGACTCGAGAAATAGTCTGTTATAATGGTAATTCACTCTATAAAAAACCGAGGGAGGAAAATTGTTAATTTTATCACTCACAGAGAGGAAACACCAAAGTGGCAGCAAATGAGATTAATTAATAGTTAAGAGAAGTGGGAAAGCAAGGCGGCTAAATACTCTCAGTAAACGAAATGCGATACCGTTCTAGAATTCAGAAATTATCATTGATGCTGGTTAATAAGAGATATACTCTCAGTATTGTCTCAAGATATGCTTGAAAAGCCTTATCCACAAAATGCAATGTTGTAGACACACGGAGATGCTACGTCGCGCTGTAAGAAAAATCTTTTACACATCAATGTTCAGAAAGAATAATGAAACAAATAAATTAAAGAATGGGCTCGAGAATTATAGAAATTGCAAGAATATATTCTTTAGTATCCCCATTGAAAAGTTTAACATTCTATAATTACGATAAAGTGAGAGACAACCAAAGATATATGCTCACAACATTATTGTTCCAGTAGAAGAAATGTGTAGACATGTAGATCACCGAACCTGGTACATGCAAAGATTATCGTTTACACTACAAATTTGTCTTTGCACAGACATTTGTGAGAGACAAATAATGTTAATGTCCGCTGTCGGCACTATATTTATAAGAGGGCGCTATACTGTGAAGTACCGCGCTATGCTCCGATGCGCAAGGCCGTTCCCCGTCGGGGGTTCGAATGCCCCCCACCCCCCGGACATGAATGTTTGTGTTCTCTTTAGTATAAGGCAGGTCATAAGTAGTTTGTAGGGACTGATGACCCCACAGTTAAGTCCCTTAAGCTTAACAAACATCTGAACATTTGTTTTGAAGTACCGATAGTTCTTGCAATGCTTAAGACACCGGATTATTATGCAGAACGTTTAAATTTCTCCACCAGGATTCACATTTATGTTTTCGAGGTTTTTATTCACGAAAAATCTAGAATTCTAATGAAACGTACACTGCCCATTTTTCAATGTCTGCTTCCATTCCGAGGCTGTGCTTTCTCTTTTATGAAATTTCCGAGGAAAGATATAATACCAAAGACTGTAGTAGCTTACTACATCAGAGAGAAGGATACCGTCTGGAGTGCCCCAGGGAAGTGCGATACGACAGCATTTTCGATGTACATAAAAGATCCATTGCCAGGATGAGTATGCGGCTGTTTGCTGATTATGCTCGTATGCCGCTGTTCAATTATTGTAGTAAGATGTAAAATGTCTTTCAAAAAATTTCTACTTGTTGTGAGGAATGGCAGTTAACTATAAATGTAGAAAAACATAAGGTGATGGAGATGAGTAGAAAAAAATCCCATACTGATGGAGTAAACCATTGGTTGTATGCTAGTTGACACGGTAGCGTCAATGAAATGAGTCGGTACAGAGCGATATGAAAAGGAAGGGGCATGTTAGAAGAGTTTTGGGAAAGGTGAATGGTGATCTTCGGTACACTGGGAGAGTGTTGTGCGACCCCGTCTTGAATATGTCTTTAGTGATCGGGATTTCCACAGGATCGGTTTGAAGAGGAGAATAGAAGCAATTCGGAGCCGGGCTGCTAGGTTTGTTACTGGTAGATTCGATCAATGCGCGGCTGTTACAGAGATGCTTCTGGAAATCAAATAGAAATCGCTGCGGATAAGATGACACACTTTACAAGAAACACTACTGAAGAAACTTAGAGGGCCGAAATTTGTAGCTCACTGCTGCACTATTCTACTGCCGTCAACTCACATTTGACGTAAAGACTGTAAAGAGAAGATACGAGAAATTAGAGGTCATACAGAGCACAAAGGCATCCGCTTTCTCTTCGTTCTGCTTGGGAGTGGAACAGGAAAGATAGTAACAAGTAGTGGTACCAGGTGCCTTAGTGTGGATTGCGGAGTATGTGTGTAGATGTATATGTAAAATTGAAATTATGTGAGCGTTGTGGCGATGCGAACACCGGATTCACGAATATTCCTAAGTAATATTAATGCTGATATTAAGAATACACTTAGCCAGCTCGCTATCCATTAATATTAATAGTTCTGCAAGCTTCTTTTCTGCTTTTTTTTCTTTTAATTTTTACAGAATTTGATCTAATTTTGATATAGTGTTATATATGCCGATAAGGCACTACACCGAGGTAATAAATGTCACGCCGTGGTGGAGTGACCGAGCGGTCGAAAGCGCCATGCTGTGGATCGCACGGTTGCTCGCCGTCGGGGGTTCAAGTCCCCCCTAGGGCATGAATACTTTTGTTGTCTTTAGGTTTAAGTTAGTTTAAGTAGTTTGTAATTTTAGGGGCTGATAACCACAGACGTTAAGTCCCATAATATTTAAAAACATTTGAACAAAGGACACGCGCAAATTCACGTGGCATTAATATCTTCTAAACAAGTTAAAAGGCCTGTACATTGACAGAGGTGTTTGCACTCCCGTAATTGATGTGAAAGTAATTACAACTATTATGGCCACACTACAGGAATTAACAAATTTCGAAGGCGGGATGGTAGGTTTTAACTTGCTAGATGCTAAATTACACATCGGAAATCGTTAGGGAATTCAATATTCTGTGTAGTACACTGTCAAGAGTGGGTCGAGAACGACTAATTTCCAGCACTTCCTCTTAACACGGGCAATGCAGTCCCCTATAGCCTATACTTCATGGTACACTGCAGCGGTGTTTGCGAAGTATTGATAGTATTAACAGACAAGTAACTCAGGTGAAACATCCGCAGAACTCAATGTGGAACCTACGACGTACCCACCTATTTCGACAGAGCAGCTCAATATGGCATTATGGGTTTAGGTAGCAGATGACCGCCTCAATTGTTTTGGCTACAGCGCTACAGCGCTAGTAATCATATCGACTACCCCTAGTCGATTGGAATACCGTGACTTGACCAGATTTCAGTTGGTAAAAGCGGATGGTAGGGATTGATAGTGTCGCAGATGTCCTCCCCCACCTAACAAAGAATCCATGGATTCAACTTTAAACAAAGCACTGGGCAAGATGCTCGTGGACTGCTTTTACACGGAATGCTACTCTGGTCCAACTGAAACGATTATTGACTGGAAAATTGGTACGTTGGGCTACTTAGAAGTCATTTGCAGCCATTCAAAGACTGCATGTTCCTGAACCAAGATGGAACTTCTACGGACAACATTACCCAATTTCACTGGACCACTGTTGTTCCCGATTGATTTGGGGAGCATTTGGATCAATTTGAAATTTTTACCCCTCCCCCAGTGAATTTTTACCCCACCCCCCCTCCGCCCTTTTCAATAGTAATACACATATGTGGTGTAGAGAAGCAGCTGAGAAAGTTGAAAACGAACAAGTCGCCAGGCCCAGATGGGGTACCATTGCGGTCTACTCAACGGCATTGTCCCCTTACTTAGCTTGCATTTATCATGAATCTTTGATCTAGCGCAAAGTCCACGCGACTGGGAAAAGGCACTGGTAAGTCCCTTATTTACCCTAGAAATTCTATATCATTAACATCATTTTGCTATAGAATTCTTGAACATATTCTCAGTTCTAAATAATAAATTTCCATGAGACAGAAAAGCTTCGGTGTATGCATCTGCACAGCATAAGGAAGCATCGAGCGTGCGAAACCCAGCTTGCCCGTTTCTCTCATGACATCTTTAGTGTTATGGATGAAGGGTAACACGCAGACTGCACATTTATCGATTTTAGAGAGGCGTTTGACACTGTACCGCATTACAGACTACTAACTAAGGTACGAGCTTATGGAATAGATACCCAAATATGCGAGTGGCTTGAAGATTTCTAAAGTAATAGAATTCAGTAGGTTGTACTCGATGGTGACACTTCACCAGGGAATGGGGTATCGTCAAGGGTGCCCCAGAGAAGTATGATAGGAACGCTATTATTTTCTATCTATATAAATATCTGACGGACAGAGTTATTGCAGTCTGCTGCTGTTTGCTGTGGTGTACAGGATGGTTTCGTCATTGAATGATTGTAGTAGGATGCAGGCCGATTTGAATCAAATGTCTTGGTGTTGTGAGGAATGGCAACTAGCGCTTAATGTAGGAAAATGTAAGGTGATGCAGATGAGTAAGAGAAACAGTCCTTTAATGTTTGAATACAGTATTAGTACTATGCTGCTTGACGGAGTCGCGTCAATTAAATATCTACGTGTAACGCTTTACAGCGATATGAAACGTAACGAGGATATAAGTACAGTCATGGGAAAGGCAGATGGTCGGCTTGGGTTTTATTGGGCGAATTTTGGGAAGGTGTGACTCGTCTGTAAAGGAGACCGCATATAAAACATTTGTTCGACCCTGTCGTGAATATTACTTATGTGTTAGGGATCCCCACCAGACAGGTTTAAAGTAGGGCATACAAGCAGTTCAGAGGCTACGTTTGTAACTGGTAGGTTCGACCAATGCTGGAGTGTCACTGAAATGATTTGGATACTCAAATGGGAGACACTGGAGGTAAGGTGACGTTCTTCGCGGGAAGCACTGTTGAATAAATTTAGACGGTCGGAATTAGAGGCGGATTGCAGAATGTTCCTACTGCTGCTAACCCGGTAAAGACCACAAAGATCAGAGAGATTAGGGCTCGTACGGATGCATTAGAATCATTAGTTTTTCGTTCGTTCTATAGGGGAGTGTAACAGGAAATCAAGTAAAGAGTGGCGATATAGAGCACCCTATGCGACGCACCATTGGTGTGGATTACTGATTATCTATGTAGATGTAGAAATCCATTGTAGATTTATGGGACATACCTGCATAATAATGGACGGCTGTAGATGCAGCATGTCTCGATATTCTGATAGGCGACTCCGAACGGCTAATTGAGTACTTGCCGAGTTGTAGAGCATCACCGGACAAAACGTGGCCAGACAGGATGTTTTCCCTGACTTTGGCATCTCTTTGTAAAGCTTCATTGTAGGAGTTAGTCATTAGGGCTGTTCGTGAGCTGTCGGAGTCAGCTGAGTATATCTCCTCAGAGCGGAGAGGGTTGTGAGGAAGTAAAATAATATGAACTCGAATTTCGTGTTTTTTTAATGTTTGATTAACAATGAATTCCAATGCAACAAATAAATTGAAATAATTTCAAACGAAACTGAATAGTAGCGCGAAGAAGGTTTTCTAGGTAGTATGCTGGTGTTCACTTTCACCACATGCCACCCATACAATTTCTGTAAGTGGTTACCACAACATACATCCGCAACGACGAAAACACTTTGAAATTTAAATCAGTGCACTGGCGGCGTCAAATTAACGACCACGGCCCAGCGTTATGGCCTCGATGGGGGAAGACATAAAACATTTCGAACATAGCTGCCGCAACAGAATGGACACACAACAGTGGCGATTCAGCGCGATAGGAGCTTAGATAAGTGCAATGCATAAAACGAGAATTCTGTTCGTTACGCAGTGCCGTAAATGTCAGATGGGCGAGGCAAATGAAGCGAAGGGTCGACGACCCTTACGTAACTGCGGGTCCGAATATTTGGACTAGCTCACATACGGACGTCTCGTATTTACAAAATGGAACTTGCCTCCGTAATTCTTCCTCCTCCCCCTCTCCCCCATTTCCAACTGTTTTGCCCTGAAGCCTCCCCCTCCGCGTAGCGATCCTCAGGTCGCAGCTCCCCCTAACCTCTCTGTCTGTTATATAAATTACATTTTTCCTGCTTTGTGTTTTCGTGTCGCAGTGAAGGGTCATGTTTACCGGTGAGTAATACCTGTTGATCACGAACAGGGAGATGTGGGGGAGGAGGGGTTCCGTTAAATATGGGCAACCTGTGCTGCATTACCCCAGGGAGATGTCGGCCGGATAGCCGCCACGCGAGCCAGCGGGGCGTTAGTAGCGGTTTGGGTCGACGGTGTACGCGAGCGCTTTGGCGCAGCTGCAGCCTTTGCAGTGAGCTAGCAGTGATCCAATCGACTATATATACGCCTCTGTGTATATAAGAGCCAGCTGAAAACCAGACGCTGCGGGGTATTTATTTGAATCCCCTTTTAATCTACTTCCTGTTCCTCCGAATTGTCAAATATTTGCAAATCAATTACCCAAACCAACGCAGTCATCAAACCCTAGGAGTTAAAAACTACTTAAGGGGCCTGGTCGTGAACTGGCGGCATTTTCATACCTTGCTTTCGGTGCTCACTACTATTCTACATCTACACCTACATCTACATCTACTAGGGATAATCTGCAAATCACATTTATTTGCCTGGCAGAGGGTACATCGAACCACCGTCATACTATTTATCTCCCATTCTATTCTCGAATAGCGCGCGGGAAAAAAGAACACCTGAATCTCTCCTTCCGAGCTCTGATTATTCGTATTTTATTCTGATGATAATTTCTACCTATGTAAGTGGTATTCAACAATATATTTTCGCATTTGGAGGATAATGTTGGCGATTTGAGATTCGTAAGGAGCCCACGCCGCAGCGATAAGCGTCGTTGTTGTAATGATTCCCATCCCAGATCCTGTATCACTTCCGTAACGCTGTCTCACCTGTATCGCGACAATATAAAACGAGCTGCCCTTCTTTGGACTATTTCGGTGTCCTCCGTCAAACCCACCTGATAAGGCTGCAATAATCCAAAAAAAGGACGGAAAAACGTAGTGTATGCAGATTCTTGTGTAGTTCTGTTGCACTTTTTAAGGGTTCTGCCAATAAAACGCAGTCTCTGGTTCGCCTTTCTATGTGTTCTTTCCAGTTTAAGTCTGAATTAATAGTAATTCCTAGGTATTTTGTGGAGTTTACGGCCTTCACATTTGATTGATTTATCTTGTAAACAAAGTTTAACGGATTTCTTTTCGTACCCACGTGGATGACTTCACACTTCTCATTATTTAGAGTCAATTGCCAATTTTTACACCATACTGATATCTTATTCAGATCGTTGTGCAGTTGGTTTTGATCTTCAGATGATTTTACTAGACGGTAGATGACGGCGTCATCTGCAAACAATCTAAGAGAGCTACTTAGTTTTTCCCCTAAATCGTTTATGTAAATAAGGAACAGCATAGGACCAATAACACTGTGGAAATCCCGATATCAATTCTGTTTTAGTCGATGCCTTACCATCTATTTCTACGAACTGTGTCCTGTCTGACAGGAAATCCCCTATCCAATCGCAAATTTTGGGTGATATACCATAACCACGCAATTTGATCAAAAGCCGTTTGTGAGGTACGGTGTCGTAAGCCTTCTGGAAATCAAGAAATACGAAATCGATTTACGAACCCTTGTCGATAGCACCCATCACTTCGTGTGAATTAAGAGCTAGTTGTCTTTGGCATGAACGATATTTTCTAAATCCATGTTGACCTTGGGTCAGTAGATAATTCTGCTGTAGATCTATTGATCTACAATGCGGAGGAAGAAATATCTGTTATGGTTTAAGAATTACAATTTTTTGCCTAATAGATGTTTTTATAATACACGTTCGCTTTCTGGAACCATTTACTGGTGCATCGTCAGGCTAATAGTATTTAGACTGTGGCAGGCTGCCGTCAACATTCGTAGGAACACATTATGCCTCTTATTTGGAGTATAACTGAGAAAATAGAAAAATCTTTATTACACATCATTACGATTTTGTCTAAAAATTATCGTTAAAATTATATACAGTAGATCACACATAGATCATTTGTGCAACGCATTAGGCAACGCACGGCTGACCATTAATGGAGAGGATGAAGAGCAGGTCCAATCTTTCCTCTACCTCGGAAGTATAGTCACGACTGCAGGAGGTGCTGAGGAGGATGTCCGTAGTCGCATCCGATAAGCATCGAGAAGCAGACGGTGCGTTTGTCCAGCTGTACCCCATTTGGAGAAACAGGAACATTTCAAGGAAAACTCCGGCTTTTCAATAGCAAGGTGAAGGCATAACATTGAAAATAATTTCCGTTTACACGAACATTGCTATGAATTTTAAACGTCTCCTGTAGCGGACAATGGTTCTTCAAAAAAAATTACAACTGTAAAAAGTTATGTAAAGACTGTGAATCAAATAATGCTATTTTATGCTATTTTTCTAACAACTGAAAAGATGTTTGAACTAGTGTACTACTTATGTGTATGAACTGATATTCCCCTGGTACTTATTATTTTATTTAAAATAATAATTATTAATAAAATAATAATTATTAACACAAATGATTAAAAGCGTATTAAAATAAACTCATACTTAAATATCACACCCTGTACTTATTATTGCGGTACTTAGTGTCAGAGGTTTTATAAAATGAGTTGTAAGGAGGCAGGAATTTTTGAGTCTTTGGAATATCATTAATCTTTAAAAAAACATATAGAAGAAAATCACAGGACTGACCGCAGGCCTTTTCCTTCGGAACAATAAACCGATCTCCTTTGCAAGTGGTGTATAAAACTCTGTACACCAAATTCAAGGCGAGTGCATATTATATCATTTTGAGTGTTTGAGCGGAAATTGGTGGCGATCTGCGCTGTATTTTAGCTGATGATGATGAGGTGTCTGTTCGCAAAATTCTAAAATTTTATATTTTGTCCGAACTCCGGTCTAAATTTTAGGCTAAAAGATTGTTGCAGAGTAACCAGTTTATATTCCTGCGACGAGTCAGATATTGTCATCTGCTATGTCATTTTAACTTCTTCTGCCACATTACATCTTCCAGTCAGTCCTACAGTCTTGAGACGCAACATCCTGTACATTGCTTCAAGGTACACACACAATTTGTCTTAGTTTTTTAACAGTGTATATTTCTTCCTGTGATCTAAGCCTGTTTTGAAGTACTTTATTCAAAATCAAATGTTCAAATGTTTGTAAAGCTTATGGGACTTAACTACGGGGTCATCAGTCCCTAAACTTACAAACTACTTATGAACTACTTACGAACTAGGACGGCACAAATATCCATGCCCGAGGGGGGATTCGAACCCCCGACCGTAGTGGCCGTGCTGACCGTGACTGGAGCGCCTCAGTCACCTCGGCTACCGCGGCCGGCAAGTACTTTATTGACTCTGATCTGATGCATTAGGTCCGAACGCTGAAAACCGCGCTGTTGTGCGCCCTACTCCTCATATCAATCAATCATTCTTTACGTTTCGTCGGGCAAGAATAGGCGTGTTGTTTCAAAATATGACGTCACAAATTAAATTGTGGAAAACACTTGTCTATGAGGAAGTGCTGCGAAAGACAGGAGGAAAGTGGCGATTTAAATTATTTCACGAGGCATTAAAATCCCTGAATTCGCTCCTGCAACTCACCTATAGTGTTTCAGCTCCAACACTATTTTTCACAAACGCATTCACTACATGAATTTGGCCAGTAAGGGGGACGTTTTCCGGAATGCCCATAAGCTGTAGAATTCTTACTTTCCGTCGAACATTTGCACAGCAACACTCAGAGGATCACAAGAGTGAAAATAAAATCCATTAAGAGCTGAAAAGGTTACGATGGAAACCACTGAATCAATAACAAAAAGAGTTTCCTATTAAGTACCAATACTGCGCTTCAAATAACAGCGAATGTTCTGTTCTTAAAAACAAACAAATTACATGAGTATTCAGATTAATGTAGAAAGTGATCAACTAAACTGAACAGAAAACACTTTAAACAGAAGGTTTATCTCCCATGCTGATGAGAGAAAAACAGTGTGTATATAATGTTTGCCCTGTATATTTGCGTAACAGTAATCGAAAACGAATGATGCTTTGCGCATTGGGAAGAAGAGTTCTGAAACCTGGAGTTTTGTCTTTGGTGCTTATAAATAAATTTCATTGAAGTAATGAGTTTCTCGATGAACCGTACCAACTACATGATAGAGACAACTGTAGATATATTTAAGGAAATATAAATCTTTGCTGTAAAATGTGGACAATAAACAAATGATGTTCATTGCTCCACAAAAAAATACGTTTTTTTTTTTTACATTTTTGTAAGTATTCTATGTTCTAATTATTTTGTAAGTTATAGAAAAAAAATGGAATACCGCAATACGGTAAAGTAGGCAACTCGCAAGTTCTTTCACTTGCTTATTGGATTAGATAATCACTTTCAAATTATGAATAAAAAAAATAAGGCTGAATCCATCAGTAAGAAATATATCAAACGTCGGAATGTGAAAATTAAAAAAGAGAAAAAGAAGTGAAGTGTTTACGCTAAAGGAGAGACTGGGCTAATACTAAGCCTGATCGTTGTGCAGGATCGAGACTAGCACCAGAAATCCTGATATTGGCAAACAAAGCTCTTACCAATCGTGATATCGAGACATCCTTGATGGATGCCCGTAGCCTCACTTTAATCAGTACATCCCTCCTAATTTTCAACTTCACAGAAACTGCCCCATATAACTTGAAAGCAGTTACTATAGAAAAATGGATTAGTCATAAGTAGAGCTGTGTTTCCAGGATGACTCATTCAACTTTTTTGCGCTCTTCAGCTTCGTCCCGACAGACTAACGTACAATAATATGTTTCGCGTCTTTCTCTCGGGTGATACTACGTGAGATTCTCAACTGAAATACATATTTCAACTAGCAAATCTTAAATATATATTTCTTGTCTCGGCTCTAACGATTATATTTGGTTACAACAAGGAACTCGTGTTGTTGTGCCCTTCAGAACAAACAAAGACTTGTTTCATGCGACTCTCCACGCTACCCTATCCTTTGCAATGATTTTCATTTCTGAATAAGAATGGTAAATTACATTTTTGAAACCGCTTATTTTTTTCTCCCTAATTCTGTTGAGTACCTCCTGATTTATTATGCGATAAATCCGTCTAATCTTCAGCATACTCCTGTAGCACAAAATTTGAAAGGGTTCTCACATCATTTTTCTGTCTGAACTACTCACTTTCCAAGTTTCACTCGTGTACATTTCTACATTCTAGGCAAACGGCTTTATAAAGTATTCATGTCACCTGAATTAATATTGGATGTCAACAAATTTATCTTCTTCAGATACGCTTGTCTTCCCATAGCTATTACGAACTTTATATCTTATGTACATCGACCATCTTAAGGTATTTTACTACTCAAGTTACAGAACTCATCTATAGCTTTAGTGTTTCGTTTCCGAATCTAATACCCTGAGTATCACCTCCGTTTCTTAAAATGCATTTAGTTACATCTGTTTTGTGCATTAAATGTTCATCGACTACCCTCGTTTCATGACATATTCCGTCCATCAGACACAAAGCCTACAAATAGCACAATAGTCCTAGATTGTATGTCAAGGAAATATGGTTCCTATATTCTTGGTTGCAACAAGTAATACATATGGATTGTATATGCTTAACTTGCAAGTTCACGGTTACTTTGGATGGCATACTAAACGCGTACTAAATGCGATATTCCACTTTTATAATATGATTAATATTACTGAATGACTGTACCGATTTTGGTATACAAACTTAGATCCGGCTTCATTGTGAATTTGTGGCCCTGTGCTCTTCCGAATGATACTGCGAAATATATCTGTCACATTAAAATAGGTGGATTTATGACTTTTTTCTTTAATGTTCACAGTTGCTATGTAGGAAAATATTCAGATTAATCAATGTTATATGCATATTATTCGTAGTACAATACTTTTACAGAAATACTCCTGAGCAACATTTCGTCACGCGATATTATGCAGCGTCTTTGAAGAGGAATGTGATACATTTGTAGTATGGACGAATCACAATAAAAGTGCCACATAAAATGTGTGCAGTTTTATCGAGTACCGAGATACAACTAATTTCAATGCAGCAGCTGCAGAATAGCCGTGCGCACTAAGACGCCTTGCTGCGGCGCGTGCGGCCGCTCACCGCCGGGGGTTCGAGTCCTTGCTCGGGCATTGGTGTTCGTGTTAACCATAAGTTACTGATGACCAACGTAGTTAAGTCCATTAGATTTACATATATTTTTTAAATTGAATGCATTTCCGTTTCGTATGTTGACTCACCGATTGCTATGGGCGTCTTTATCGAATGTCAGCAGTGTATTGTTGATTTCCAAGTTTTGAAATCTTTTCTTAGTTTACATTGTCTCGAGGCCTGTATGACGTAGTTTAGTTTTTAAATATCACAGGATTCCCTAATTGTTTTGAGCAGTTTATATACCGGACATATACGAGAGAACTGGCAACATACATATAATTTTTCTGGTACCTAGGCGAATACAAAAGAGAGTCCCATTAAGTGCATGATACGCTTCCAGACCCAATACTTTGCGGGATTTAACGATAGCTGCAAGCGAAGGGGAAATGGATAATCAAGGCATTAATCCTGCAATGCGCGATACGGGAGGGTAGGTACGACGAGGAAAATCGCCAAAGTAGTCCGTGCAGTTGATGAAAGACGACGGTACCTGTGTGTCGTAAGTGATGCCTCTCTTGCCTAGTAAACAGGAGATCCGGATTAGAATCTCGGCACAGCACAAATTTTCGTACGTCGCCGATGGTCATCAATGCTGTTTGAATCTGGCATCGTATCAATTGACATCATCACTGTCACCGAGCGAGGTGAAGCAGTTGTATCACACTGGACTCGCTTTTGGGAAAATGCTGTTTCAAATCAACCTCCTTTAAAAGGACACGGCCAAATTCCTTCCCCTTCCTTACGCAAAGAGTCCTCCGCCTCTAATGACCAACCTGTAGACGGGGAGTTAAGCACCAATCTTTCTTCCTCTTCCTTCTTCACAGTCAGCCCTCATAAATACACTCCCGTAAAATGAAACAAGAACACCATGAGTTCGTCGACCAAACAGAGGGAAATTTTATTGACTCATTCTTCAGGATTTATACAAAAAAACATCACACAGACAGAGCTATACGGACGTAAGCACAGCTACTATAGCGTGAGAAATGTCGACGTTAGTACCGTGTACATCTTCCTTTAGTAGTAATACAAGCTGTAACTCTCCCATGAAGACGATGGTAGAGGTGCCGACTGTAGCCTTGCGGAATGGCTGCCATTAAGTTTCCACCTGGTGCTTCAGTTGGGCCACATTTCGTACCGCTCATGCAGACCGCGCAGAATGACGTTTCATACGGTTCAAAACATGTTCCGTGGGGGACATATCTGGGGTTAATGAGGGGCAGGGTAGATAACGCACACGTAAAAGAGCTGGTTGGGGTGTATGGGTTACGTGTGGACGTGCATTGCCCTGTTGGATAAGCATATCGCCTAGTTGGTGTCTGAACGATGGCAATACCGTTTCAATGATGGTTTTAATATACCGTGTACTGTTCAAATCTCCCTAGACGATCACCAGAGGAGGACTGTTGGTGTATGATATGGCTCCGTACACCATGATGCCAGGTCTCGGCCCGTTTGCTTCTGTTGCGTAGACTCCAGATTTTCGCGTTGCTCTGCATGACACGACACACGCATACGACCGTCATTGGCACCGAGGCAGCAGCGACCCTCATCACTCAAGACTACACGTGCCCATTCAACCCTTCATAAACGCCTACGGTGACATCACTGGAGGCGGGCTGAACGATGTTGGAGCATGAACGGATGACACCCTAACGGCACACATGGTCGTGGATCATGGTGTAGGGAGCCATATCCTACACTGGCCGTTCTCCTCACGTGATCGCCTAGAGAATATTGAACAGTGCACGGTACAATGAAGCTATCATTCAACCCATTTTGCTACCACTCATGCACCAACAAGTCAATATGCATTTCCAAGAGCACAGTGCACATCCAAATGTATCCCGTACCATCCAACGTGCTCTTCAAGGTGTTCATCTACTAGCCTGCCCATCATTGTCAACAGATATGTTCACCATTAAGAATGTTTGGGACAGCATGAAGCGTCATGTTGGTGGTCTGCACGAGCGGCACGAAATGTAGCCCAACTGAGCCACCAGGTGGAAACTACATGACAGGCCATTTCACAAGACCACATTCGGCACCTCTATGATCTTCTCCATGGAAAAATTGCAACTTGCATTGCTGTATGCGGTACCAATGTCGACATTGAGCAAGCTCTGGTCACTACGCCCACATGCGTATGGCTCTGACTGTGTGATGGTGTGTTGTATACAGGCTGAAGAATGCGTCAATGAAATTTCCTTCTGCTCGGTCGACTAAGTCAAGGTGTTCTTTCTTCATTTTCCAGGAGTGTACATAAGCAGAAATACGGTTGATGAAGAGACGGCGTCGAGGAAAATCTTGATACAATCTCTGCGTGTACCTACACGCTGCTTTTGATCAAATACGTATGAATAGCTGCATGCAGACACGTGTGTTGGTAGTGCAGGCTAGACGGCGGCGGGAAGCCCTAGGCCGCACGCGCACACAGTGGCGCTAACAATGCGAACATCCGAGCGTCATTCCCAGCACGCCCCGTTTTGTTTGATCCCCGTATTTTCTGCGTGTAATTAACTGGCTGTTAAATATTTGCCCTCAGCAGTAAACGACCTGCTAAGTCAACAACGACTGCTTCTCTGCCGGATATAAAGCAGTTTATTTGTTTACGTGCCAATAAGCGTTGGAATTCTGACATTGTCCGACAGAAAGAACGTCTGCTCAATAATTTCAAATTACGCTTACATTATGTTATGCGAGATATTAAAACTCGTCTGTACGGTTGTTTAATAGCACATCTAATTTAATTCGTTCCCCCTTTTGCTTTTTTTCGCCGAACTGAAACGACCTCTCACAGTGTGCCGTTACTGTTGGCTGCGTTTGTAGACATTGGCTATATTATTGCCGGCAAATATCCGTATAGTTTTCTCGCAATGTTTATTAACTACGAATTCATTAAAACTAAAACTACTAATAAAATGAATTGATGCTAATTCTGATTCCACGAACTACCATGACAAATAGGATGTTGCAGGACTTCATATATCTATCGATATGGCTCAAACGTTTCAACAGTTACCATGACGAACTTCCTATAAAGGTTATTGGCAATAGTTTAAAATTACGGAAAAATAGCCCATCTCAAAATTATGCATAACATCTGAGAATAAAGTGAATAGAAGTTTTAGTAGTAATGAACATGTACGTTTTATAATCTTTTTTAAGTACGATTTCGGCAGTTGGTAACTATATTATCTTCATAAACTCGTCAGGATATGCGGTAAGGAGGGGAGGGGGGGGGCGGATGCTTGACGTCTGTAGATGCTACAGATGTTGCAGCAAAATTATGTCATCTGAACCTGCATCTGTGAAGTAAGTAGTGTCCATAGGTTCATCTAAGAGTTGAAATTTTTGTCGAGAAATAACTTGAAATTACTTTGTTTTTGGAATTTGCCTGTACCTATATTGGGTTGCGATAACCTTGCAACTATATTCTCTGTTTGTATTAACAGTATGACGACGATTTTCTTGTCCGTGTTTGCTACAAGTGTTCCTAAAAACGATCGGTCATCAGCCAAACTGAAAATGAATGTAAGTTTCCAAAATTGTACTAATTAATCTGAAATGAACTGTTGTCAAATGTGTAACAGTATGTTTGTTGTCCTATGATCTGCAGTTGTTGCTAGATGTGATCCACAACGGGCAAGGACCTTCACCACTGTCGCATTTATAATAATATTCTTGTGTTGGAAAGTGTAAACCATACTTCAAAATATGTGTCTGTATTGTATTGCATCCATCAAAAGAAGCTGCAGCTGTACATACAGGGTATTTCACTAAGTGTGTTTGCCTCTGTAACTTATCAAATAATAGGTGACGGGAAATTTTAATGCGGTAGGTCAACACAAGAAATGTTACACTTTCTGCGGAGCTATGAACATAGTTTATTGTATCATTTCTCAAAGAGATACAGCACAAAGATATAATTTTTTAAATGGAACAATAATTTTTTCTATCGTGCATTGGATTCGTTGAAACCAGCTGCGTCCAAATCAATTGAAACTACATTTCTATCACTGTTAGTTTGGGAGCTACAACCCTTCAAAGATTAGGGGGTGGAGTCTACGTCAGCGTAGGCGACTGGCTGGTGGTCATGAGACAGTGGGCCGTGCCCCAGGGGATAGCGACTCCGCCAGTCTACTACTCTATCGCAGCCTCCGCCCCCGGAACTTTGAAGGGTTGTAGCTCCCAAACTAATAATGATAGGAATGTAGTTTGAACTGATTTGGACGCAGCTGGTTTAAATCAATCCAATACAAGATAGAAAGAAACTATTGTTCCATTTAAAAAAATATATCTTTGTGGCGTAACTCTTTGGAAAATGATACAATAAACTATGTTCATAGCTCCGCAGAAAGTGTAACATTTCTTGTGTTGACCTACCGCATTAAAATTTCCCGTCACCTATTATTTTATAAGTTACAGAGGCAAACACACTTAGCGAAACACCCTTTATATTAGAAAGTATTTTTTTATGACCAAGCTGTATCTTATATCTTATGTCCGTTGAATCAATTTCAGCGGTTTTGACGATAAACCATGTTTCTTCTTAATTTAGTAATCTATGTAATCCAGAAGTACATCAACAGCTTCGTTAATAAGTTTAAAAATAATTTAAAAACACTTTTTCCTTACGACGCCTTTGTTTCTCTGCTTCCTTGCCGTATGTAGCGCTAGTGTTGCTCCAGCTGTTATACCTTTACATCTTTTACGGCAGAGAGTGTTGCTCCTATACATTCATTTTAGACTGTGGAACCGCAGATGTAAAATTCATTATTATATAAGTTGTGGTACGTTTGGACAAAAGTCAGAAAATAACTAGTAATATCATTAATTAATATTTCCGAGCTAAGTTGCCGTGGTCCATAAAAAAAAAAAAAAAAAAAAAACACCTTCTTACTCCCGACGTTTCGTTACCTACTGCAGGCAACATATTCAGAGGTGAGTTGTCGTCGTCACACCTCTGAAGATGTTGCCCGCAGTAGGTAACGAAACGTCGGGAGTAAGAAGTTTTATTGACGGACCACGCCATCTTAGCCCGAAATTTTTATTTAATGTAGACGCCGGCCGTGAAAGTCTACATGCTATGAAAAAAGCAATATTTTTAGAAAATACATTTCATTGAATTGAATGCAGTTGTTAGCTCGACTTCACCAAGCATTTTCTTCAAGATCAAACCATAATCGAGTTCAGTTTTTCAAATCGTAAACCCTATTTCAACTTCCGTATTCTTATTCTCCGTAGAAAACAAATAAAATAAATACAAAATAAAGTAAAAAAATAAAACTACGTACTTTTGTAGAAACATTTTTGCCGAAAAACCATTAGGTTTTCGCCAGAGGGGCACTTCAGTGAAAGTTTCCCCTTCAAACCTTACAAATTTTGCTATAGACTGACTTGTGCTAGCCGCGGTGGAGCTACCGAGAGCATTGAGGCGCTATGCTACGATGCGTAAGGTAGTTCCCGTTGGGGGTTTGAATCCACCCTCGGGCATAGATGTTTGTGCCGTTTTTAGAATAAGCTAGTTCATTCTTTCTACATTCTTCCAGTTACATAAGAATTAAACCATTTGTGCCCTGTCCCAGTCAAACCATAATGATTAAGCTTGTCTAGAAGAATTCCATGATTTACACAATCAAAGGCCTTTGAAAGATCACAAAAAATACCAATGGCGTCTTTTATGTATATCAAGAAGAGTAATGGACCTAAGACCGAACCCTGTGGCACCCCGTCCTTGATAGTCCCTCAGTTTGAGTGGAGTGAGTTTATTATTTTACTGATTTCAAAGGGAGAGTGAACACAAAGGACGCACGGCTAGCGTTATAGCCGCCCTGCTGTTTGCCCGGTCTAATAGTATTCATGGTGGAATCCCTGCTGCAAGGTTGCTACTCCTGACAGTGGCCGCCTTTGACGCGGCAGCAGTACGATTACATCACGTAGTTCTTGGTTTTTGGATGTGTTTACTGTATTTCCATCTTCATCAATATAGAATCGCAAGTCTTTTATGTATATCAAGAACAGTAATGGACCTAATACCGAACCCTGTGGCACTCCCATCCTTGATAGTCCCCCAGTTTGAGGGGAGTGAGTACGAAGTGAGTGCCGCGGCAGCAGTACGATTAAAGCACTTAGTTCTTGTTTTTTGGATGTGATTACTATATTTGCATTTCCATCAATATAGAATGGAGTCTTTTATGTATATCAAGAACAGTAAAGGACCTAAGACCGAACCCTGTGGCACCCCCATCCTTGATAGTCCCCAGTTTGAGGGGAGTGAGTTTATTATTTTACTGATTTCAAGGGGAGAGCGAACACATAGGACCGTCCGCCACTGTTATAGCCGCTCTGCTCTTTGCCCGGTCTAATAGTATCTATGATGCCCTGCTGCAAATTTGCTACCCTTGACAGTGGCCGCCTCTGACGCGACTTAGTTCTTGGTTTTTGGATGTGATTACTATATTTGCATCTTCATCAATATAGAATGGCAAGTCTTTTAAGTATATCAAGAACAGTTATGGACCTAAGACCGAACCCTGTGGCACCCCCATCCTTGATAGTCCTCCAGTTTGAGGGGAGTGAGTTTATTATTTTACTGATTTCAAAGGGAGATTGAACATATAGGAGGCGCCACCACCGTTATAGCCGTTCTAATCTTTGCCCGGTCTACTAGTATCTATGGTGGGAGCCCTACTGCAGGTTGCTACCCTTGACAGTGTCCGCCTTTGACGCGGCACAGTAGGAACGGCAGCAGCAGCAGTAGCAGCGGCGCTAGCCGGCCGGCGGCGCCTATTAATGCACGAATTATACGGCGCCCCCGGCGGCGGTCGGCGCCGACAAGGGCCGAGCGCGCGTGCCGCGGCGTGCGCCCATTGTTCGCGCGGACAATGGGAAGTATTGCCTCTGGTCGCGCGCTCCATTTGCCGCTGTACCAAACTTCGTAAATCAGTCGGCGCCGCTGGCAGCCGACCAGGCCGCGCCGGCTAGGCCGCCCGTCTCGTGTCTGGGGCCGCCGCCACCGCCGCCTCCCGTGTAACACGGCGCGCCCGTCCGCCCCCTATCCCTCCCCTCACCATCCCCTCCATCAGCCTTACAAATTAAAATCTAATACCGGTCGTAGCCAGCCCTCACCTAAGGCTTTTAGTACGCCTAATAACTGATAACTCACTTTTGATGATACAGTGCATTTTAACTACTCCATAAATCGTATAGTTTACACATCTGCAGAGTGCGATTTGCTTTTATACAGGGTGTTACAAAACGTACGGCCAAACTTTCAGGAAACATTCCTCACACACAAAGAAAGAAAATATGTTATGTGGACATGTGTCCGGAAACGCTTAACTTCCATGTTACAGCTCATTTTATTACTTCTCTTCAACTCACATTAATCATGGAATGGAAACACACAGCAAGAGAACGTACCAGCGTGACTTCAAACACTTTGTTACAGGAAATGTTCAAAATGTCCTGCGTTAGCGAGGATACATGCATCCACCTCCGTCCCATGGAATCCCTGATGCGCTGATGCAGCCCTGGAGAATGGCGTATTGTATCACAGCCGTCCACAATAAGAGCACGAAGAGTCTCTTCATTTGGTACCGGGGTAGCGTAGACAAGAGCTTTCAAATGAAAGTCAAGAGGGCTGAGGTTTGGAGAGCGTGGAGGCCATGGAATTGGTCCGCCTCTACCAATCCATCGGTCACCGAATCTGTGGTTGAGAAGCGTACGAACACGTCGACTGAAATGTGCAAGATCTCCATCGTGCATGAACCACATGTTGTGTCGTACTTTTAAAGGCACATGTTTTAGCAGCACACGTAGAGTATCGCGTATGAAATCATGATAACGTGTTCCACTGAGCGTAGGTGGAAGAACATGAGGCCCAATCAAGACATCACCAACAATTCTTGCCCAAACGTTCACAGAAAATCTGTGTTGATGACGTGAATCGAGAATTTTTTTTCTATAAATTCATCTAAAGTGTAGAAGTTGCCATTCAGAAATTCCTTTCAATTCGTTTTAAATACCACATCTGTTAGATTTTCGATGCTACTTGGTAAGTGACCGAAGACTTTTGTGGCAGCATAATTCACCCCTTTCCGTGCCAAATTTAGATTTAACCTCGCCTCCTACTTTCCAAACTTCACAGAAGCTCTCCTGCGAACCTTGCAAATAGTAAGTAGTAAGTTGTGAGGCGGCATCGTGAGTCGTGTCGGGATAGTTCATTCGGAAGAGCGCTTGCCCGCGAATGGCAAAGGCCCCAGGTTCTAGTCCGATTTCCGGCACGCAATTTTAATCTGCCAGGAAGTTTCAAACTGACATTTGTTAGAACTTTATTTTTACTAATATATGAAGCTACTCGAGAATACATAACTTTATCAAAAATTTTGGATAAGCTGTCAGAAGTGAGATGGGGCGGTAGTTGTTAACATCAGACGTATCCCCTTTTTAAGAAAATGTTCAACGATATTATATTTCAGTCAATCCGAAAAAATACGCTGCTTTAAATAAATATTACATATATGACTAAGAATCCTATTTATCTCTTGGGAACAAGCTTTTAATACCCTACTGGAAATGCCATCTATTCCATCTGACCTTTCGCTCTTGAGAGAGTATATTATTTTCCTAATATCTGAAGAAGAGGTTGGTGGAATTTCAATTGTATCAAATTGTGTAGGTATGCCCTCTTTCATTAATTGCCTTGCTTCTTCTAATGATTCTTTAGAGCCTATTTTCTCTACAACGTTTAAGAAGTAATCATAAAAATGTTTTCAACTTCTGACATTTTGTTACTAATGTTTCCATTTGTTTTTATGATAATACCCTCTTCCTGTGCACTTGGTTGGCCTGTCTCCCTTTTAATAATATTCCAAATTGTTTTAATTATATTATCTAGGGAAATAATATCAGACATGATGCACATTCTTCTGGATTTTTAATAACTTTTCTTAATGTAGCACAGTAGTTTTTGTTGTATTTGATTGTTTCTGGGTTATAACCCTTTCTTGCAAATAGATATCGTTCCTCTTTTTGGTTACAAGATATTTTTATTCCTTTAGTTAAGCCATGGATTTTTGCAATGTTTTCATACAATTATATTTAACTAATTTCTTGTCATTGTGCAATAAGAACTAGTAATTTTGATCACTGGTGGCGATATTGCTTTCTCACACAGAGGGCTATGTTGTTTTCGCATGGAGCATGGAGTAACCAAGCAAACTTTGATAGAGATGTACAGTTTAGATTAGCTGCCAGTCCACTTTGGACGTTGTATTATTACGCACTTGCCACTGATGTGTACGTAATTAAGCTGGTAACCGTAATTAATTTACACAATCACGATAGTGTTTTCATAAACCCAGAACAATTTCATTGATAGAGGTAGTGTTTGCTAATTTAGTAAATCGCCCGCAGTTTTACCAGAATTTTAAAAATTGCCCTATCACGGCACAACAAAATACTGGTATCTCATGCTCATAATGAATAACGTAGATCTCGATTCCTCCGGAAACTTTTAATAAAATGAAGTATAGACATACTCGTAATGCTGCTTTCTTGAGATTTAAGCGTAACCCCGCAGTACAGTGACCTCTCGAAGAAAGGGAATGAGGGGCGGGGGAAAATCCTGATTACAGTAAGGCAAGCTGAATGACATACAGTATAAATAATACAATGCTATGCCTAACTAGACAGTATGCCTAATATTACATGAAATGGTGTCACCTGACATGACGAATGAAGTTCTGTGTCTGTGACCTGTTCTTTAGTTATGATCAACATTGCCCTAAGAAATTAGTGGAAAGGAAAGAGGAAAATTAATCGAAGAATAGATTTTTCCTGACAGCAATTTAAATATCACCAAATGAGAAACTTTAATTTAAGAGAAAACATGTACTAAGGCTGGTAGCTTTACTAGATAAGAAATTGAATATTAGATAAAACCTGATATTATTGCAATAGAAAGAATATGAGGACCAAATTAAGGTAAAGCAAAGCAGAAAAACCTGAAGGGCTTAGCGGCACATTCCAAAGAAAAACTTTACCATAATTACGGTTGTCAAAGTTAGAGAAGGAACATTTGAAAATTTCTAACAATTTTAAAAGTACAGACTACGCTACGGCAAGTAGCCACCTTTTATAGCCTCCAAAAAAACAAGTAATTTTGACAAATACAGCAAGTATTCTAGGTGACTACGCATTTAAGATAATAAATAAACATAACGTACATAATTAGACCCAAAAGTTTGTACTTAAAACAATAAGAAAGATCAAAACGGACTTTACACTAAATAATATACAAATAATCATTAAATAAGGAGAATATTTAACGGCCTGCATTAAGATATTTTTTCAAGTGAGAGGCCAGGTATCCTTGAATGCAGAACGGATCCAGCTAAAAACAATCACTATCCATCCAGGTAGATCCAAATTTAGGACTAGAATTATAGTTTAATAAATACATATGATATATTCTTTGGAACTGGAAAGTACTTTCGAAACTGGCGCAATTTGTCTCTGTAACCACGCCCTTGCAATTTAAAAATGGAATTCACATAAAAAATGTTCAAATGTTTGTTAAGCTTATGGGACTTAACTACGGGGTCATCAGTCCCGAAACTTACAAACTACTTATGAACTACTTACGAACTAGGACGGCACAAATATCCATGCCCGAGGGGGGATTCGAACCCCCGACCGTAGTGGCCGTGCTGACCGTGACTGAAGCGCCTCAGTCACCTCGGCCACCGCTGCCGGCAATTCACATAACACTCAGATGTACGATCAGGGCTAAAACCGCTAAAAGATGACAGGTACCAGATTGGCACTTTGGGTGACGTGATCACTTATGATAAACCAGCGTTTAAAAGGTAAAACGGCATTCAAATTTAAACGGATGGGTTACAGTCTCTCTAAAACATACCATTAGCTCAGGACTGGCTGGTCCATAATTCCAACTAATTGTACAATTATTATCTTGGTACGTGCCCTGCAAGTCATAAACAAGACAGCACACTGCCAAGGGCCGAACAAGTTCCAATCTCTCAGAATTTCAACAGATATCCGGCAAGCCATCACTGGTGATAAATGATTGCACAGTTTGCTCTACAGAAACTTCACAAAATGAACCAGCCCATTAGAAAGCAATGCTAACTGGCGAAACGCTCCAAAAGGAAATACAAATGATATGGAGAAAGAAAACCTGTTAACTACAAACGTTCGAGTGCAGGTAACTCGGACGGAGTGGAAAATGCTGAACCGTAAAAATACACGACCGCACCTGGAGAGCGGCAACCAGAAGGCGAAAGGGCATGACGCCACCGTAAAGAAACCACTCGATGAACACACATCAGTACCAATTAAATTGCAAACGCAATGCAAAACGGCAACCACTGGTACAACAGTGGCGCAAAAAACAAAGAGGTGGACTCGAACTTAACTCTCAAATCGTCAAGATAGATTCGCCAACATTCCTCACGCCAAAGAGTCCGTGAGCCGGCTCATCGCCCAAGTGGTCCAATGTCTCCAGGCGTCGGCTGAGACTGGAGGAGGAAGACTTGTTCGGGACTGTCAAACCACAACTGTTCCGCGAGGGAGGTACGAACACGGGTGACGAAGTGCGCTGCTAGCGCCGCCAAGTGCAGTTACGACGCTACTAACTACAATTACAGCGGGTAACATGAACGGAGGCGGGCTAAAGGCTCAGTCAGTTCATTTATTATGAGGTCATAGTTTGGAATGCAGATTATTACGAGCACCTTCCAAATGGTTCACCTTCGATAAGGATAACAGCGACGTGGCTTGGTGTGGAATAAATGAAACCCTGTTAGGTCGCTATAGGCAGTTAGAAAAAGATTTGTACACATTCTCCCAAATTCAGCCGTGCGGAAATGGCAGTATCGTCAAAACCGTCAAGTCGGGGATTGTGCAGCCGCTCCAGCAGGACGTTATTCCTCGGGCATTGTTCGAGTTGTTGTCTTTGGCGTGACTTAATTTGCTTCTAAGTCTAGGGACCAATGACCTTAGCAGTTTGGTACAACGCTGCACATTCTAAATTCCGGGGAGGAAGAAATTAGATCTGACGCCACGATCAATAATATTCCAGAGGTCTAGCGAGTTGGGAGTCCAGCACATAATTCGCCACTACATGCCTCGAAACACCCAATCACACTCATGGCGATGTAACAAGGCGCATTAATTGAAAAATTCCATTGGTCTTAAGGTGTGCCCCCGACTTGAGTATTGCTCAATTGTTTGGGATCCCCACCAGATGGATTTAAAGGAAGACATAGAAGAAATTCAGAGGCGGGCCGCTAGGTTTGCTACTGGTAGATTTGATCAATGCTCTAATGTTACCGAGATGCTTCGGCAACTCAAACGGTATTCGCTGGAGGCAAGGCGACGTCCTCACCGTGAATGGTTGTTGAAAAAATTTAAAGGGCCTGAATTTGAAGCAGAAAGATTCGTCGTCATTCGTTCCATATAAGAGTGGAACAGGAAATCGTGTAACTGGTAGTAGTACTACCAAGAAGAAATGTAGATGATAAACGAGTATTCATTGGACTAATATATTATACTAGAACTGACATGTGATTATATTTTCACGCAATTTTGGTGCATAGATCCTGAGAAATCAGTACCCAGAACAACCACCTCTGATCGTAATAACGGCCTTGATACGCCTGGGCATTGAGTGAAACGGAGCTTGAAGGGCGTGTACAGGTACAGATGCCCATGCAGCTTCAACACGATACCACAGTACATAAAGAGTAGTGACTAGCGTATCATGACGAGCCAGTTGTTCACCCACCATTGATCAGAAATTGTCAGTTGGTGAGAAATCTGGAGAATGTGCTGGCCACGGCAGCAGTCGAACAGTTTTCATATCCAGAAAGGCCTGTGCGGGAGCTGCAGCAAGCGGTCATGCATTATACTGTTGAAATGTAGGGTTGTGCAGGGATCGAATGAAGGGTAGAGGCACGGGTCGTAACACATCTTTAATGTAACGACCACTGTTCAAATTGCCGTCGATGCGAAAAAGAGGTGACCGAGACGTGTAACCATTGGCACCGTTGTCGATCACGCCGGGTGATACGCCAGTATGGCGATGACGAATAGACGCTTCCAATGTTAGCTCACCGCGATGCTGTAAACAGAACCTGGATTCATCCGAAAAAATGACGTTTTGCAATTCATGCACCCAGGTTCGTCCTTGCGTCGTTGTTGTTGTTGACAAAAAAAAAAAAAAAAAAAAAAAACAGTTACAACGACACGAAATAAATAGAAAAACAATGTTGATTCGGAACTAAAATCCCGGTATCGGTTCTCACCGATCGGTTTTTACCAACGCTACTGCAGGTTTAGGTTCGTTGTTGGTAAAAGTGCAAAACGAATCGTGGAAAAATTCCAGACTGTGGCTGAATGGTTGCCCCATTTTGACGTGCTGTCGACACTTTTCCATGGATAACAGTCTCAGGCATTACTCTCGAAACGTACTTGGCACTAAAAAGTATGTTTCAGAGATCGCAGCTGATTTTGTTACACTTCCTATATCGACATCGGTCGGAATATCCGAAAGCGTAAACGGCAAAAGTTGCGCACCCTGTGGCCGTGTTTACCTTCGGAACGCTATCTTCGGGTTTCCGCATTCCCGCGCGGCGGCGATTCGTCAAATCTGTGTCCGGCGATAGAAGCCGCGCGGCGGCGGTGCCCGGCTAGCTACTGTCCGGCCGGCCGGTAATGTTATCAAACGCGGGACCATAGCGCGCGCGGGCTGCGAGCATCAGATTCGCAGGTGACGCCGGGCGGTGCAGCGTCGCGTTTTGAGCGCGCCGCTCTCACCTTTATCACATTACACCGCTTCCATTTCAGTCGCCGGGGGCGCGCGGCGCGGGCTTTTATGATTGGTGCGCTGCCCCACACCCCACCCCGTGCCACCCCCGCGCTCACACACACACACACACACACACACACACACAGAGGGCTCTGCCGGCGGGGATCAATGGCCAGGGGGACACGCCGGCCCATACGAAATGTATCGACCCCGTCTGACATTTCCCATTCGGGAGAGAGAGAGAGAGAGAGAGGGCGATCGAGACACACACAGTGCCGGCAAGGGGTGAGGGAAGGGGGTTCCCCCGCACAGAGCGCTCTCCTGACGCGATCGTGCCATCGAGCACAAAGCAATTATTTCCTTGACTTTCTTCCCCGTGCCATTCCGGCACTAAACTACTCTTTTTTTTTTTATGAATGCATTTAAATTACTTTCAGAGAAATCCGTATTTGGAGTGTTATCCGTGATGAGCTCTAACTTCATAACTCTAAATCGGCTTTCCCGTGACGCGGCGCAGGCATTTGCATAGCCGGCTAGCAATTAAAACAGGATTCGTACAGCGGCGGCGGCCAGAGTGCGGCCGGCAACCATTTGAATACTGATACGCGGCACCGCAATCTGCCGACGCACCTCTGCCCGCGGTCATCTCTGCGAGAAGGGCGTCATGCAAGTAACCACGTGCTGAAGCTCGCGCTAGCGTACTTGCAACAAGTTTGCACAAACATCAGCGATCTCTGTTGCAATTTTTGTTTGATTTCCTCCAATTGCGTGTTTCGCGCGGTTAGCGCAACATCGGATTGTTGTCAACAATAGCGCCAATAGTAAAGGTGAATCTACCGCCACTGATTAAATGTTCTCGGGTTATCATCCGAGTGGTGACGTCTTCTTGGTGCAACGTTTCAATGAGTTTCGTACTCATCATCCTCAGGCAAGGATGATGAGTACGAAACTCATTGAAACGTTGAGCCAAGACGATACCACCACTCGGCTGATAACCCGAGAGCATTTCATCGCTGGAATACGCCGAGAGAGCTTTCAATCGCATATATCTACCGCCACTAACATATACAGTCACGACACTCTCTGATATTTGTTCAAAAATGTTCAAATGTTTGTACAGCTTATGGGACTCAACTACGGGGTCATCAGTCCCTAAACTTACAAACTACTTATGAAATACTTACGAACGAGGACGGCACAAATATCCATGCCCGAGGGGGGATTCGAACCCCCGACCGTAGTGGGCGTGCAGACCGTGACTGGAGCGCCTCAGTCTCCTCGGCCACCGCGGCCGGCAGATATTTGTTATACGCTACAACAGCAGCGCTCCAAGCGGCTGGCAAGCTACATTTCTGAATAAGGTAAGGTGGTACAAATTCGATATAGGTACAATTCCGATCAACATAAGTTTTTGCGCCATTTGTCTGTCTCGTAGTGTCTCGTTGTGTCGTGTTGTAGAGTAGCAGCTTTCTACAGCTCCTTCTGTCTTTTCCAAGAATACAGAATGTTCAAATGTTTATAAATCTATCGGACCGAAATGCGTGGTCATCAGTCCTTACCTTACAAACTACTTAAACCTAGGTAAACTGATCTAAGGATAACACACACCCCCATGCCCCACGGAGGACTTGAACCTCCACGGCGAGCAACCGCGCGCTCCGCAGCGAGGCGCTTTAGACCACTCGGCTACTCCACCGCGGCTCCAAGAATACACCGCGTTGCGGTAAGGAGATATAATTTTTTTTCCCTTTAAGAGGTATGTGAAGGTACTTAGTCTAATGCGCTCTTATAAATTATGTAGTTAAGGATGACTGGATTCACTGCCAAAAATGCAATGTTTGGTATCACGAAGTACGCGTTGGTGCGTGACAGAAAAAGTGCGTTTTATGTGGCAGATGCCCGTAATCAAAATTGTACGAGGAAGTGATCACAATTGTACCTAGTGTGGTACATTTTCGATCGATTTTTCTCAATTCCGTAACCTTTTCTTGTGTTTATACCAACATTTGTAACTGTATAATAATTGTAGAAAAGACATTTTTTTAAATATGTACCAAAGCTGCTATTACTTGAAATGCTGACGACTAGTTTCGGGCTTTGCCCATTTTCTAAGCCACATTCATATATTTCAAATAATAGCAGCTTTGGTACATATTTTAAAAAATGTCTTTTCTACAATATTTAAGAGCTGCAAACCGCGACATATCAAAAACATTTTTATAATAATTGTGTTACATATTCATTAAACATCCAAGAACAAGTGCCATAGTTAAAATTATTCCTTTCCTCAATTTATTTCCAGTTATAATAACATTTGTCCGAAATGATCGAAATTGTACCACCTTACCCTACCTCACAAACGACTTTTAATCAAATTGCGTGGTTATGGTATATCGCCCCAAATTTCCGATTGGATAGTGGATTTCCTGTCAGGGAGGACACAGTTCGTAGTGATCGATGGTAAGGCATCGACTAAAACAAAAGTGATATCTGGCGTTCCACAGGGTGGTGTTATTGGTCCTGTGCTGTTCCTTATTTACGTAAGCGATATAGGGAAAATATCTAAGTAGCCCTCTTAGATTGTTTGCAGATGACGCCGTCTTTTACCGTCTAGTAAAGTCATCTGAAGATCAAAACCAACTGCTGAACGATCTGAATAAATAAAACACAAATAAATAAAAACCGTTTACACATAGAAATTTACTCAGTGAAATGAAATTATGATCGCGTGTTTGGCATAACGGTTTCACACTGTAATACTAATAACATTTTTCTACCATATTTGCGTTTAATTTCATAACTCTTTTTATTCCTATACAACAAGTTCCAAAAAATAAGCTGCTGCCTTCAGATCTATCGTAAATTCTTTCGTTAGATCTTAAGATAAAAGGAGTGGTAAGATACAAAGCGATGCTGGCACTAAACTGTTATTAATACTACATAATGATAGGTTCTGACGCGTACAATGGCCGTGTAGTCTACCGGCAGCCCGTTCTGCAGATGTTCAGATATTTGTATAGCTTATGGGACTTAACTACGGGGTCATCAGTCCCTAAAGTTACAAACTACTTATGAACTAGCTAACACTAAGGAAGACACAAATATCCATGCCCTTGGAGGGGGGGATTCGAACCCCCGACCGTAGTGGCCGTGCTGACCGTGACTGGCGCGCCGCAATCCCCTCGTCCATCGCGGCCGGCGATGCCCGTTCTCGCTGAGGGTTTGAGTTCTCCCTGGGGGTTGTTTTGTGTGTGTGTTGTTCTTAGAGTAAGTTAGTTTTAGTAGCAGTCTGCTCCAGTAGGTTTACAAACATTTGAACTGTCCTTACGCCGGCCGCGGTGGCCGAGGGGACTGGGGCGCTCCAGTCACGGTCTGCACGGCCACTGCGGTCGGGGGTTCGAATCCCCTCTCGGGCATGGATATTTGTGACGTCCTTAGTATTAAATAGTTCATAGGTAGTTTGTAAGTTTAGGGACTGATGGCCCCGTAGTCGAGTCCCATAAGCTATACAAACATTTGAACATTTGATTTGAACTGTCCTTAGGCATTGCGATTAAGGCAATATAGCGTGACTACAGGTATCCCACATGTGTTAAGGCATTCTTGTGAAAGCGTGTGTGGCCACCCAAAGGCAGCGTAGTTTTCTCCCTCTTGTTTTGAAAGTGAAGTGTGAAAATTCTTGAAACACACAAAAACACAGGTTACCTAAGACTGCTTTGAAAAATCTTTATTATCGTTTTCGGCAGGCTTTCGATATAATCATCAGATATTGTATGTTAACCGCCGCGAGAGAACGACTGCGTGGTCTAAGGTACAATGTAATGGTCTGCGCGATCGCTTCGAGAAGGACACACACGTGTGTTGGTGTGTGTGTGTGTGTGTGTGTGTGTGTGTGTGTGTTTGTGTGGGTGGATGGGTGGGTGGGTTGTCGTTTGCGTAAGTTAGTTTAAGTAGTATGTAAGTCTAGCGACCGACGACGTTACCAGTTTAGTCCATTAGGTTTACAAACATATGAATGTTTTTTTTTTTTTCACAACTCAACGTATGGTCTTGCATCATAATAGTAACATGCTGGGAATATCAGCGTGTCCAGAGTAAAAGCAATACCGAAATGAAGTATAATCCATGTTATAATTTTAAATATTGCTGCGAATTTTCAGCGACCGTTATAACGTCAAAGGATAAAAGTGCGGCCTCGGTCGCGAAGATAAAATTGTTTAACCTGGTTTCGGGAAAAACTATGAATGTCTTAATCATAAAATATATATTAAACCTATAACATGAAATTGCAAAATATATAAAAGAGTAAGTTTTTATAAAAAGGAGAATATATGTACTAATTTTAAAGCTTACGTCACATTTTTTTTATTTAAAGTTAGCCACTAGGGGCTGCACGCCTGCACGGAGGCATCGGACTGGCGTGTGCTAAGTGGAGTTGTGAAAAAGTAGACGTTACCTCACTGGTGCCAACTAGTAGCCGCAACTGTTGACATAATACATGTCTTCACATGCCGCCACATACTATTTCACTTATTAACACAACAGCAGAAAGATCGATGTACATCGAACTGGTGTAGAATCGAATGTCTCTGATAATCACCTTCCACGCATATAACGTTTCAGACTTGTAACGCCGCGGTGGAGTAGCCGAGCGGTCTAAAGCGTCTCGCTGCAGAGCGCGCGGTTGCTCGCCGTGGAGGTTCGAGTCCTCCCTGGCGCATGGGTGTGTGTGTGTGGTCCTTAGGTTAGTTTAGTTTAAGTAGTTTGTAAGCTACGGACTGATGACCACGCAGTTTGGTCCGATAGAATTACAAACAAATTCTTGATTATCCGTCTCCAGATCGCTTTTATTTTCTAAAACATGACCGGTTTCGGGACAGTTGCCCATCTTCAGATCTGTTAAACAAATGGTACAACTGAATATAAGCTACTATTTACAAAGTATGATATCAACAAGTTAAAGGAAAAACATTAAAAACATACCAAATTTTGAAGTTACAGAGTAACCTGTCCTGTGATGAACGAATGTTCAGTCGTTACTAAAACATAGTCGCTTCCTGAGGCTTTATATAATGTACTTAAAATCATCTGATTGGTGGGGATCATGCCTCATCCGCAGACGGGAAAGAAGACATTGTCCACAATATTTTTTAATCCTTTTTAAGAGATTTTAACATTTAACCATTTTTTTTATTTTTTATACTTTTATGTATATTTATTTTTTATTTTTTAACTCAATAAGAGTTTCACTTAAAATGTTATTATATTTATCCAGAACCCAATTTTATCTTATTTCTACGTCCTTTTATAGTTTGACAGCTGTGTATCTCTTTTGTAACTGTTATTTTATACCTTGACTACTATCTTACACCTTGACCTCAGAATTGCTTTTATATGTAAGTCAATAATTACTTATTGAGAATAATTTTAACTAAATTGATCCCAACCTATCAGATGATTTTAAGTACATTATAAAAAGCCTCAGGAAGCTACTATGTTTTAGTAACGACTGTGAACATTCGTTCATCACAGGACAGGTTACTCTGTAATTTCCAAATTTGATATGTTTTTAATGTTTTTCCTTTAACTTTTTGATATCATACTTTGTAAATACTAGCTTATATTCAGTTGTAACATTTGTTTAACAGATCTGAAGATGGGCAGCTGTCCCGAAACCGGTCATGTTTTAGAAAATAAAAGCGATTTGGAGACGGATATTCAAGAATTTTATTCATATAACGATCGCAGTAACTCCCTGGAGACTAATACGTCTTGCTTTGATAGAATTACAAACATTTGCACATTTTGAGACTTGTAATAGGAAATACAGTTTAAGAACGGATAGGAGAGGGTAATTAAAAGTAACAACAAAACTATTCATTCTGTTCTTAATTTCTGTTGACGCGTTACACGTCATGAAAGTTACTCGGTCAAACGTCTCGGTCTACTGACTAAAGTGGCAACCCCTGTTACGAGGGGCACGTTGAACTACGTCGGTGCGCGGAAAACAGATTACTGTAAACGAGTTTCTAATTGCGGGATACGTGCCTCAAATGAGAAATCCTTAGATGAATAAAAGCTGAGTTGGGTGATAATTATATCGACATTACCGATGTGCGACATGCCGTTGTTCCTCCTCGTAGTGGAGGAAACGATGGAGCTAATTGTTCTTCCCTGATGTTTCGGCGAATTTATCGCTGTTTATTATGATAGTTTCCGTTATTTGATGCGCCAATCACAGAACTTAACGTCTAATATTTTGACAACAGGAACATACATTTCGCATCGCCTTCATTAAGACAGATAGAAATACTAAAGTTATAGAACGACTTGTTCATATATCCACAAAGTACGTAACGGATCATTTAAATAAAATGATAAACGACTGAAGATGCTGTTATGTATTTGTACTGCCTGTTTGTCTATTTGTGACATTGGTACAGTTCTCACTGATGAGGTTTCTGACTCGTGAGATTAATTTAGTGTTTGTAATAATTACTATTCAACCTTGATTTTAAGAGGTAATCCGTCTTATACTGACTGCAATAAAGAGGTTTATTTTACACAAGACGCGTTTCGCTTTTTATTTTAAAAGCATCTTCTGTGATCTGTAAATGATACAAAATGCTGTTTCTCCGTCTTGTTGGCTGGAGAAACAGTAGTCTGATGTAAATAATAGAACAACACGGTGAGTAGACCAAATATCAAGCTAAAAACACATAGGCCTAACGCGCACAATGTTTTTTAATAACTGTTTTTAATCTATGTATCGGAAACAAACATTACAAACATTTCGTATCATTTACAGACCACAGAAGATGCTTTTAAAATAAAATGCGAAACGCGTCTTGTGTAATATAAATCTCTTTATTGCAGTCAGCAAAAGACGGATTACCTCTTATAATAAATTTTAACAGCTGCTGCGCAAGATAGCCACACAACGAAACATACTATTCACCCTGTGTTGATGTTCAATGATTATATGTGGCAGTAAAACTTGCGGCGGGGTTATAGGAGAAAAATGTCTTTAAAGTTCGAGAAAGTTAATTATTTGAAAGTGAGTACTTAAAGTTTCCAACTTTTTCCCTCCTAACTACCCTCGGTTCTTCTACAAAGACACTTCACACCACACGAGGGGCCTCATTGCTTCATTCCTCGTCAGGGTATGAGGACGATAGTTTCTTTCCACTAACCTGATATCTTCTTTCGCTGCTGTCGTCCCCTGCGCAGAAACAGAATTCATGTCGTGGATCCGTAATTTGTTCATGTGAGACTGAAATAGTAGTATAATTTGACTAGGATTTGATTCTATAAGTAATTATGTCACGCGAAATTTCACGATATCAGTGGATTTTCGTGTTTTATTTATAATTCACTGTTCCTTTATACTTTACAGAAAGCCACAAACGTGTTTCTTCATCTGAGGCTGAAATTTCGGGATGGCTTTTCTTCTTTTATTAATGATTTACTCTTCCCATACAGAATGGCACAACTGTATAATAGAAAATCACAAACGTTGAACAATCTTACATGACCTTATTGGCGACACACGCGTGTCATTGACATAAATGTTAGCAGTCTGCGGATAAGTGTTAACGGTCTGAGGCGTTATCTCGACTCACTGCAGCTGGAGTAACACTCCATTTTGGCGCCAACGGAATGTTCTAGTGTCACAGCTGTCATCTTTCTATTAAACTAATATTAAAATGTATTTTTTAAATAACAAAAACATAGAACAACACAAGATAACTACGTTGTATAAATAGACATATTTAAATCAATTGCAATACATTAAATATTGATGAAAATGCTGGAGCGTTTTGGCGGACTGAGGCTACATGTAAGAACCATTCAGATTTTAGAAGAAAATATGGGCGGAGTTTTCCCACGGTGTACTTGTTCACAGGGCCATATGCTCTATATTTTACTCAAGCTACATATTACGCAATGCTATTCCCAAGATAGTAAGGAGATCGTACAGAACAACATGAAAGAGCAAGTAAATGGCTACAGATCAGACCATTCTCAAACTGTTATTTGGAACACCAGCTCTCTAATATGCCATGAAATGAGGTTTTATCGAAACCTACTGTTATTTCTGCACTTCCTTGATGTAGGCGTAATTTTGATAACGGAAAATGTCGCGGATGATAGATTAAATATGAGAATACATGCTTCTGACTCTGGTGCGAAGGTGACTGTAGACTTCATCAGAAACCGTTAATTGCAAAAGTGAACCGCCGATTGTCGCCCGATTATTGAAAGAGTAAATATCCTTTCTCTCCATTCATTTAAGCCCGAAGTTCGTGACGACGAACGTGCTGTGCGCTCGCCTTGTTTCTGATTAAGAAGTTATCGAACTGCGGTTGTCTTTAAGAATGGAACGGATTCATTCTTTCCTCGCGAGACAGATAGGTCGATAAACGTCAGACGCTTGCACGCGGAGGAAGGAATTGTTCCAGTAGTTCCACGAACACAATCCGACAGGCGGGTAATATTGCGCGAACAATGGGAGCCACCCTGCTTCGTGTATTATGTCCGGAAGGCGCGGGTCGACAACACTGCAATTATTTCCATTTGCGATAATTTCTCACAATACATTCATTCAAAGAGCCGTAATGCGAAATCGTTTCTCTGTCGCTGTCGAGAATGGGACGGCGCAGGTGGAGCGAGCAGAATGACATTTTCTTGTCTCTCTCTCTCTCTCTCTCTCTCTCTCTCTCTCTCTCTCTCTCTCTCCCGTTATTTCCTCTCCATCCCTTTCTTTCTCCTTCTCCACGTGGACTTTCTTCGGCTCGCCATTCTCCTTCCGCTCCTTGGCGACGTAGCTCGCGCGCCAGTAGCAGGTGGTACCGGCGTTACGTGCGTGTGAAAGGAAGAGTGCCCGTGGAAGACGACGCAAGCAGTGGAAGCTGCCGAGGATCTGGTGGAGCCGTGTGCTAGGCCCGCTGGAAGCCGCTTACTGGCGGACTACGGGAAAAGGCCCGCTGGCTCTGTGGGTCGGCTCTTCAGAGCGGTGGGCCTCCCACCCCCGCACTAATTACATTCTGAGCGTAATGAAGAGTCCCTAGCAGATAAGAGCATCTGCCCGGATGGGCACTGCCGACCATTGATTAATTTTCGCTTGACTCCTCGGGTGCAGTGTGAAAGCACCCGGCTTCTGTGCGCTTGTGTGTGTGTGTGTGTGTGAGTGAGCAGGAGAGATGTAGTGATGTTGTGGCGGCAGTGTGAGCAGAAGAGTGTGAGGCAAGCGGAGCTAGGCTGGAAGGATCGGGGTGCAGGATAAAGTGGGACGAGGTGGTGGGGGGGAAGGGGGGGTACGGCTCCATGTGGCAGACGGATGCAGGAAGCCATGTCACCCTCTGATCTCGCATCCGCCCCTTTGGCAGATATGCTGATTAATGGCGAGTGCCTGAATCGCTCGACGGGGGTGGACTGTGTCGATATAGTATACGAGGTTCGAGCGAGACGGTGATACTAGTAGCTGAATCACAGGCAAATTGTGCCACAGGATTATAAAATTATCTGAATGACGTTATTCGCGCCGTTTCGTGCAGAGACGGTAAAGAAAAGTGTACCTGGTAGCAGTAGTATCAATGACTAAACTACCAGTATTTTCTTCCACTTTATGTAAATGACCATGAAAGTAAGACGACGTATGTAATTCTTCGTATACAGAGGAAGGAGGAGAGGAGCTGGGGGAATAGAGAAGGAGGTGGACAGAGGAAGAGCAGCGGAGATGGATTGAGAGAACGTGAGGAGAACGAGAAAAGAGAGAGGGGAAAGGAAAGATTGCCCAAGAGAGTGGTTGAGAAATAAGAGAGATGAAGAGAAGAATAGGATCAGAAGGGGGATGAGAAAATTTGATGAAGCATGTCAACAAAGTTTAATATGTCAAACCGATCTATGTGGAGCAGTGGCAATGCATTCCACTCGCATTTGGGAGAACGGTGGGCCTAATCGACCTCTTATGTAAATAATTCGTGTTAAAATTATGCATCCATTACTTAGTAAATTGATGGTTCTGATACTTTGGCAAAACCCTTAAGAATACAACAGAACTACTAAAGAGACTGCATACACTACGCTTGTCCGTCCTTCTTTTGGAGTATTGCTGGCGCGCGGCGGCGTGGCCGACCGCAATGAGGCGCTCTGCTACGATGCACGAGGCCATTCCCCGTCGGGAGTTCGAATCCCCCCCCCGGGGCATGGATGTTTGTGCTGTCTTTAGTATAAGCTAGTTTGAAAGTAGTGTGTAAGATTAGGGATTGATTAGCCCGCATTTAAGTCCCATAAGCTTTACAAACATTTGAACATTTTTTTAGAATTGCTGCCCAGTGTGAGATTCTTATCAGATGCGTTTGACGGAAGACATTGAAAGAGTCTAAAGAAGGGTAGCTCGTTTTGTATTGTCACGATACAGGGGAGACAGCGTTATGGAAATGATACATGATCTGACAAGGAAAGTACATGGGCTCGAACATATATGTATGATCGTTTGGTTACAGGATCTCTACGTTCACCTCAATGTGCTGGTTGGTGTCGTTTTTTCTGCAAAGCTCTGCAACCATGCTCTAGATAGCACTGTAGATGTAATTGTAGAAGCCTTACGTAATGCAGATATCTTAACTAGAACTTATGTAATAGTCATCGCACATGTTCTCCAGCGAATTGTCATCAAAAGCCGTGATGATAGTTGCAACTTTAACCTTCTTCCCGAAAGACTGTTGGTATTCACTGCCAATGTTTCCATCGCCTCTTCCCGCACTTACCGTAGCACTACCGCTTGCAATGAGTTGTTCGTCATTATCATCCCTATTATCATCATTATTTGTAGTGTTACAACAGTATTAACTTATGCTCATATTTCTGTACCATAACAAATACGAGAAAGCATGCGAATGATTCATCTTCTACACTAATACCATCTTCACGAAGAATGGTTCTTCGTAACTTCATCTCAACTAATCGCAATACATTAGCAGGATTGATTAGCAATCGCCGCCCCATCTGACGCTTCACCACACAAATAACATGACAAAACGCAACTTCGGAGGCACACTGCACCGTCCCTACCTGCGAACCGACAGGTCAAAGTGCAATGTGGCAAGGCACACGCAGAGGCTTCTAACGGACGACTGCAGAGTTTTGCAGATGCGGGAGTGTCACTAGTGCAATAAGAGATCTTTACATTATCTCTCATACGATTTTGGTGTATATGTGTGTTCGAGCCCAAGTACTTTCCTTGTGAGATGGGAATAATTACAACAACGGCGGTTATCGCTGCGGCATAGGCTACTTCGAAACTTCATTCGCCAACATTTTCCTCCGAATGCAAAGACAAATTGTCGGCTCTCAGATACGTAACTAGAAAAAATCATCAGAATAAATACGAGAAATGAGAGCTCGAACGGAGAAATTCAGGCGCTCTTTCTTCCCGCGCTCTATTCGAGAATGAAATGGAAGATAAATGAAGGTGGTTTGGTGAACCCACTGCGAGGCACTTTAATGTAGATTTAGATGTAGATTTTTACACCTGTCTGCACCTCATTTCTTTGGAGTGACAGTATTTAGCCTATCTCATACGTCTTACACAGAAGGTGAAATAAGTTTGTCACAGCTGACTCCCCTAAAGCCTTCCGCAGCTCTGAGCGAATGTCGTCTACTCCAGGGCACTTATTTCGACTCTCTGCTCTGTCAAATTCCTCTCTCAGTATACTATCTCCAACTTCATCTTCATCTAACTGCTGCTCCCTTCCTACACTACAGTGTTCAGGTGCTACCGCGTAACGCTGTCCAATGACATTTTTAACCTCGGTAGTGTTATTGGTCCTCTGCTGTTCCTTATTGACATAAACGATTTAGGGGAAAATCTGAGTAGCTCTCTTAGGTTGCTTGCATATGACGCCGTCATTTACCGTCTAGTAAAATCATCTGAAGATCAAAACCAACTGCAGAACGATTTCAATAAGATATCAGTACGGTATACAAATTGGCAATTGACTCTAAATAATGAGAGGTGTGAAGTCGTCCACATGAGTACGAAAAGAAATCCGTTAAACTTTGTTTACAAGATAAATCAACCAAAAATAAAGGCCGTAAACTCCTCAAAATACCTAGGAATTACAGTTACTTCTGACTTAAATTGGAAAGAACATGTAGATGATGTCGTGGGAAAGGCGAACCAGAGACTGCGTTTTATTGGCAGAACCGTTAAAAGATGCAACAGAACTACTAAAGAAACCGCATACACTTTTATGGTGTATTGCTGCCCAGTGTGGGATCCTTATCAGGTGGGTTTGACGAAGGACGTCGAAAGAGTCCAAAGAAGGACAGCGCATTTCGTATTCTCACGATACAGGGGAGACAGCGTTACGGAAATGATACACAGGATCTGGGATGGGAATCATTACAAAAACGGCGGTTATCGCTGCGGCGTGGGCTACTTACGAAACTACAATCGCCAACATTCTCCTCCGAATGCGAAAATATATTGTTGACTCCCACTTACATAGGTCGAAATGACCATCAGAATAAAATACGAAAAATCAGAGCCCGAACGGAGAAATTCAGGTGTTCTTTCTTCCCGCGCTGTATTCGAGACTGGAATGGGAGATAAATAGAGGTGGTTCGATGAACCCACTGCCAGGCACTTAAATGTGGTTTGCAGAGTATGTAGATTTTGACACGTGTCTGCACGTCCTTTCTTTGGAATGACAGTATTTCGCCTGTCTCATACATCTTACACAGCAGGTGAAATACGTTTGTCATGGCTGACTCCCCTAGCGACTTCCGCAGCTCTGAGCGAATGTCGTCTACTCCAGGGTCCTTGTTTCGACTCTCTACTCTGTCAAATTCATCTCTCAGTATACTATCTCCAACTTCATCTTCATCTAACTCTTGCTCTCTTCCTACACTACAGTGCGTAATGCAGACATTTTAGTGTTAGGTGCTATTGCTATCTTACACAGCAGGTGAAATACGTTTGTCACGGGTGGTTCCCCGTGGTGACTTCCGCAGCTCTGAGCGAATGTCGTCTACTCCAGGAACCTTGTTTCGACTGAAAATGTTGACATGTTTGTATAGTCTATGGGACTTAACTACGGGGTCATCAGTCCCTAAACTTACAAACTACTTATGAACTACTTACTAACTAGGACGGCACAAATATCCATGCCCAAGGGGGGATTCGAACCCCCGACCGTAGTGGCCGTGCAGACCGTGACTGAAGCGCCTCAGTCCCCTCGGCCACCGCGGCCGGCTTCATTTAACTCCTGCTCCCTTCCTACACTACAGTGTTCATGTGCTACTACGTATCGCTGTCCAATGACATTTGTCACCTCGGTGTACTCCGGCTCCATTGTGGGCTACGAGACGCAGGTCGTGGGGCAAAGACAGCTACACAGCGACAGGGGGTAGCGAGCGCAGCGGTCGGCATTCACGCGGACCAAAGGCTGCCGCTATCGCCGACTGGGCCCTTGTGCCGCTGGCAGTGGGCGGGGCGGCCCCGTTCACAGAGGGCCGGCATCGGCGCCCTCCAGTGCGTGGGCGATTTAACTAATGAAACTGCAGCGGTCATGCCGGCCGGCACAAAGGCCCATTGTTTGTGACGTATGGCGCCGCTCAAGTGCACCGCTGTCCGCGTGAATTGAGAGAGAGCGCGCGCGCCGGCAGGTATTCACCCCCCCCCCCCCCCCCCGTAGCCCGACCCTTCACCCATCTGGACGATGCTATCACTCGCGCCCTCTGAGCGCCCTGTGAGGTGCGCGACAAAGTACAGACGAACGCGATACACCTGCAAAGCCTTTCGGGAATATGGACGTTAATAGAGGGCAGACCTACGTCTGCCGGGCTCGATGAAACTGTCTCTGCAATTGGGACGTGCCAGACACCGTGCCGAAAGGTGAAGTGCGCGAGACCTAGTCGCCTACGTACAGCTGCCCCATTACAAGTGTTGCTAGAGCAGGCCGCTACGGTCGGGGGTTCGAATCCATCATCGGGCATAGATGTTTGTGTCGTCTTTAGTGTAAGGTAGTTCATTAGTTTAATTAAGTAGGCTTCCGCGGCCAGAGTCAGATGACATAAACGTTTTCTGGGTGTTGTACCGCGTCATGTTGTAAGGTTATTACTAAATAACCGACGTTTCGGCCAACGTTACAGTGGCCTTCATCTGGGTGTACGTTGGCCGAAACGTCGGTTATTTAGTAATAGCCTTACATCATGACGCGGTACAACACCGAGAAAACTTTTATGTCACCAGTTCATAAGTAGTTTGGAAGTTTAGGGACTGTTGAGCCCGCAGTTAAGTCCCTTAAGCTTAACAAACATTTGAAACATTTTGCTAGAGCAGGCCACATTAGCTGCTGACTTAGGCCATGGCCACACTTGTGTGTTTTGAAGCTGAACGCTCAGTGTCAAAGGGTGCCGCAGTTATTGGTAGGCTGGAGAAGGCCGGTAGTGGCCACACACAGCGTCTTTTTCTGCCAACTGGAAGGCGCATTGTCAAGGTAAGACGCTAGTCGGATGGGACTGGGCCATTCCCTGCGTCAAAAAACGCTTCTCACATTGCGTTCCCACGTGAACTCATTAGCATGTTTGCAATATGCAACATTTAATTGGGGTAGTATATAAGATAAAAAAAAGAGAATATTTAAATTTTATGAAACACATCTGGTTAATTGCATTTGTAAAGTAAGTACAACAAGTCACAATATTTGCGCTTTATTATACACTATTATTGCTGCAGATTGTTTACTTAATACATTTATTTCTCAATGCTGCGATGTTACACAAGCTGTCTGAAACTATGGCTACTGAGCCATATATGGCGACATTCACATGTTTAGTCGCTAGGACTCCTGAAAGGAGCTATATACGCGGTCGAATGTGGTTGCCACCAGGCGACTTTTGAAGTTGCCTCTTTAGACGCAATGTGTCCAGCTTCAAAAAACGCACGTGTAACCTTCGCATTAATATGAACTGAAACTTCATTTTGTATGGAGTCTAAAGGCATCGGAAGAGATCCGTAGCATTTATTCAACTGTCGTATTTAACCAAGTTGAAACGTAGTTCAAGTTCGTCAAATATGCGGTCTGCTTAGTTGAATGTCTGTAACTTGTACCTTTGGTTCCGCAAGTATACTCTTTGGCTTGTGCTTGACCGCGTTTGAGTAGTAAGAGTCGGCGAGTGGCAGAGAGATATGTAAGCAGTCAAGGAGATAAGTTTGCAGTGTGAGGTGATGAAGAGAAATCGTTTTGTTAAAAATCAAGGTCAGAAAAATCATGATTGGATTATTAGGTGCTCCGTGTAGGAGTTGTTAATCTCTTGATAGGCGCTCAGCATGACGGGCCAAAGCTTACCTTTTTATATTCATTTTCTTTATAAACTAATTGATAGTTCAGAGATTTAACATTATTTTTTAAATATTTATTGATAAAGAAAAGTGTAAATATGTTGAGGATATTTGTATTTTGTATTTCATTGTTTCCTTAAGTATAGACGAAAGAAAAGATTGTTTTCATTATGATGAAAGAAATAGAAATATCATATTCACGGAATGTATGATATTAACTGCAGCTGGGTAAGTTGAAAATGTGTACCGAGCCAGGACACGAACCCGAGTCTCCTGCTTTCTTACCCATTCGCATTTAATGTCATACATTCCGTGAATATGAATAGGTAATAATTGCTGCATCAAAAATGATGTCTTTTCTTTCGGATATATATATATATATATATATATATATATATATATATATATATACATAAATTATATAAACAGGAATTTATGTAAAATTTGTTATTCAGTCTTACGCTCTATTTGTCATCGACACCAATCTTATGTTTATTGTCAAATGAGTGCATCCAAACTTCTCTTATTTTCAAACTTCGAGGGTTTATCATTCCTACGTAAGTTCATTGCATTGCTTTTTGTGAAATCGCGGAGAGCTTGTAATATTTGTGTAGTTAGTGGATTCGTTTTGCATACTGACTAATTCTGTAGTTAGTTTTAGACATTGCAGCAGTTGCAGCTTTGGTAGTAGTTTTGAGAGAAGTGTGACACGTGTAGTTAACTTGCACAGGTACCTCACAAATCAGTGTTAACTGTCAAATGAGCTACGACAGGAATGATTGTCAAATCGAGACTGCAGTTGTAATTAGTAGCTTACAAACAATTTAATTCTTAATTTTAACAGTCGTTAATGAGTAAACTGTTTGCAATCAATGAATAAAATATCAGAGCCAGAACTTTTATTATATATTTGGTTTTTTCTCAGAGTCACGATTAATCACCTTGATAAAGTTTTCAGTCAGATTAGCGAAATTTTAGTTAAAGTGTTGTTGTTGTTTTGAGGGGACTAAACATCAGTTCCTAGTTAAAGTGCAGAACACACAGCAGCATACGACTCGATTCCTAAAGAAGCCACTCAGTTACAGTTAAAGCAAATTTTTTGTAGCAATAAACTGATTGATAACTTTCAAAGTGCTACTTCTCTTAGACCAGTTCAAGGCAAGACGGTGGATCTACATCTCGTACTGTTGACTGAAAATACGGAATACTTCTAGTGTCAACGCTTTGAACGTCTTGTATTCGTGCACGATACGATAGTCGTTCGTGAATCCTTTAACTGCTTCAGATTTTTATTGAAGTTCCACTGTAATCTGTCTCCGAATATGGTGAACAGCTGTGGAGTCGCCTGGCAGACGACTAAAGCCTACTCGGCGTCTTTCTTTTTTTAAGTTTTATTCGAACAACGCCCCTAATGATATTCATAAATATCTATGGAGTGATCGTATCACCCGGCGTGATGGTATACGGTGCCATTGGTTACATGCCTCGGTCATCTCTTGTTCGCATCAACGGACTTTGAACTGTGGCCGTTACATTTCTGATGTGTTACGACCCGTGGCTCTACCCTCCATTCGAACCCTGCAAAACTCTACATTTCTGCAGGATAATGCACGACCACATGTTGCAGGTCCTGCACGGGCCTTTCTGGTTACGAAAAATGTTCGACTGCTGCCCTGGCCAGCACATTCTTCAGCTCTTTCACCAAGTGATAACGTTTGGTCAATGGTGGCCGAGCAACTGGCTCGTCACAATACGCCAATCACTACTCTTGATGAACTGTGCTATCGTGTTGAAGCTGCATGGGCATCTGTACCTCTACATACCATCCAAGCTCTGTTTGGTCCAATGCCCAGGCGTATCAAGCCCGTTACTACGGCCAGAGGTGGTTGTTCTGGGTGTTGATATCTCAGGATGTATGCACCCAAATGGCGTGAAAATGTAATCACAGGCCAGTTCTAGTAATTTTGTGCAATGAATACCCATTTTTCATTTGGATTTCTTCTTGGTGTAGTAATTTTAATGCCCAGTAGAGTATTACAAGCGAATTGTGACTACCATCTTCACAAGCTCTTGCTTGTGCAGTCAGTCTACGACCGACAGACATGCAAAGGGAACGGTTACCAAGTTTACTGTTATCTCCGGGTTTAGAAGACAAAATGTTGGTGTGACAACACAGGCGGAGTACACTTCCTGTACAGTGTTGGCTGTGTTGCGTGCAGAGTGGCAGTGACGTAGCGTTTGGCAGCGCGTTCCGCCGGCGCTGCCCGTTCGGCCGGCAGCGTGTGTGACGTGGGCAGGAGCGCGCTGTCACTCAGCACGTGTCCGGCTCAGACGCAGACGGCCCCGCTGTCGTTTAATGCCGCCTGATTGGTTTCCGCGCACGTTAATCGCACGCAGCCAGCCCGGCCGCGGCCGAGAGTGCGCGTGCGTCGATCCCACACGATTACGCCACAACACAGGCCCGGCCGTTATTGCCCCACCCCGCAGGATCGCGCGACAGTTCTGTCGATAAATGTGTCGCACTCGGAAGCAGTGCGGTATCCGTCACCGCTACTCGCTTTATGTTATATCGGTCTTCATCGATTGCCAAAAGAGTACATGTGTGATAGAGAAAAAAAAGAGAACTCAACAATATGGAAACCAATAGATGCGTAGCGCACGAAAATAGTCAGTTTTCCAGAGAGTAATGCGAGAAACAATACTTAAAATATGCAGCCTGATAGAGACGTAGTATTAGAAAACTATGTACTGCGAAATAACTGCGATTTCTATCTTTAGTGCAATGTTATTCAACCTGTTGGTCGCCACTCCCACGGTGGCGAGGGGAGTGGGTGAGGGATGCAAAGTCTTGTTCAGGGGATCGCCTTCACAGGAATAAGTACAGTAGTTGCACCATAAAACAACCAGACCAGTGAATGAATACTAGCTGTTACGTAATAGAATAGCCAGACGAGTTGTGGACGCAACTATAAGATCTGAAGATGAGCCAAGTGATCGAAACATATTATTAAACAATTATATTGGAACTGTTGACAGTAATAAACATTTAAAATAGTGAAAATCATTTTATATTAAAATTGCGTGATTCGTGGTTGATCTTCTATTATAAGTTGAATAGAACAAATGTTCAAACGTTTGATAAGTTATGGGACCTTACTAAAGTGGTCATTGGTTCCTAAACTTACAAACTGCTTGCCGAGGTAGAGTCGCCGAGCGGTCTGAAGCGTCTCGCTGCGGAGCGCGCGGTTGCTCATCGTGGAGGTTCGAGTCCCCCCTGGGGCATGGGTGTGTGTGTTTGTCCTTAGGTTAGTTTACCTAGGTTTAAGTAGTTTGTAAGCTACGGACTGACGACCACGCAGTTTGGTCCGATAGATTTACAAACAAACTGCTTAAACTAACTAACACTATTAACAACACATACACCCGTGCCAGAGGAAGGACTCAAACCTACGACGGCGAATGGTCGCGCGCACCACACCAAGGCGGCTTAGTGCGCACGACTATTCCGCCGCGGCTGAATAGAAGAAAGTTTGTTTTATAACAGGCACGCCGTCTTAACAGTGAACAAACGAAAGGCCGGTAAACTGTTTTCGGCTACGAGGCCATAGCTAAATATACAATCTACAATAACTAATTTTGAGAAATTAGATTGTTTACAAATGGACTATACAGTGGGATATTGCTTAGTGAGCACAATTCAGTTCTGAGCTTTATCTCCAACGCGAAACCTCGTTACAGAACATATATTTCTTTGTCAGAATTGATATAAAATAGAATTTGTTCTACTCAGAAAAATGTAGTAAAATGTATCTTGTAAGCTATAATACTGTACGTGTTTTTTCCCATTTTTTTAATTTATTAATTTTCATTTTTGGTAGAAAGTTGTATCAACAGAAAAAATGTAATTCGTTGCGTTTGAAATTACACACATAGGTGTGTTATGGTTCCCAAAGGAGGTGGAAGGTCGCCATAACATTTTAGGTTGGCAGCGGATTACATACTCAAAAACATTGGGAAACAGTGCTCTTGTGTGTACAATGAGATTAATAACATAACGAAAATCGCGGGAAGAATCAGTTACGTTGACAGACTGCAGATTCAGGATGTGTAAAATTTTCTGAAAGGCATGTTACGTGAAGTCCCATGACCACTTTGTTGAAACAGTTTTAATCAGTTTAATTCATGACCAGTTTCAGCAGAACTTGGTATGGTGCCCAATTTACAAAATACAGTAGGTCAAAACAATTAAGGTATGTCTTAGATATCTAGGTTCTGAAGTATTGTCATCGGAAGAATGAACTAAAATGATTCGACGTCTTTCTATCGGTTCTAAGGAGTGCAGACAACAACATTACAGCAACAGAGATAGTGGTAAGAACAGAGGGGGCTGCTGTTGTGTTTTATCTAGGAAACGAATCACACAAGCAGTTCCATCAATTAAATTCACTATTTCCTTAGATATCCAAAGATTTTTTGTTGTTCTTGCTTTTCTACCTATTTGTTCCTCTGCTGCCTTCACTATTTCATATCTTGAAGCTACCCATTCATTTTGTACTGTGTTACGTTTCACCTTTTCTGTCAATTGTTCCCTCAAGCTCCCTCTGAAACTTTCAAGTATCTCATGTTGCTTCAATTTATCCAGGTCGATTTGCTTATTTTCCTACGTTTTTGCTGTTTATTCGGCTTCAATCTACATTTCATAACCAATAAGACATGGTCAGAGTCTACGTGTGCCCATGGATGGATAAATATGTAAACAAAACGCAGAGCAACCAAAGGAAATTTACATCAAAATCCAACATGTGTAAATAACATTATCGTTGCCTAGTTGTATTTATTTTTAAAATTATAACACCACAGTACGTAACTGTCGAAGAATTGAAAACCTATTCCACGTTTCGTAACCTTACGTAATAATTTACCGGCAACCAAGTAGTGACAGTGGCATGTCAATCTACTACTGACGACTTATGCATGTCAAGTTCATGTAGACGTAAGAAAAAATCTTAAAATGACAGTTAGAACCGAACGGGTATGTAGTAGTAAAAGTAATAATTATGAATTAGCTATTATAAATTATTTGCTGATGCTTGTCAACCTTTTTTTAATGATTTTTTGAGAAATAGGGTGCTGCTCACACTTTATTTTTTTATATAAAATAATGTGTTACATCACCAATCATGTTTATTTTTGAATAAACAACAAATCAATTATCCAGATGTCAACGGACTCCATCTCATTAATTCTACGGTGATTTATTATTCTGATAACAAATGGCATGTTGGATATCAGACTTGATTTACCGTAATCCTTATTACCTAGATCAATAATATCATATGCACGATTGGCAGTAACATCTCTGTTATTAGCACTCTCCATGTGTGATCGTCAGCTATTGCGCCTGATGAGTTGGCAGCCAGGCAGATCACAGCCAGAGCGCCGCACTTTGGGACGGAATCGACAAAACGTGGCCAAAACCCTAAGAAAACATTTAATTCACACAAAACTGATTACACGGGGTTTTTCTGAGGCCGCTGAAAACGAATTTAATGGTAAAAAATTGTCTAAACAAAAAGGTGGAGCTAATATAGCAACGTGACCCATGAAAATCCATAATACTTTACTAATAATTACGTGTAATAATAGCCGCGGTGGAGTAGCCGAGCGGTCTAAGGCGCCCCGCTGCGGAGCGCGCGGTTGCTCGCCGTCGGAGCTTCGAGTCCTTCCTGGGACATGGGTGTGTGTGTGTGTGTTTGTCCTTAGTTTAATTCATAACTTAGTTTAAGTAGTTTGTAAGCTACGGATGAGCATGCAGTTTGTTCCGATAGATTTACAAAAATTTGAACATTTGTATAATAGTATTTAGACACTAATAATTAATATACTGTCATCGTGATTTGTTTATTATATCAAAATAATAGAATATTTGTCGAAAATATATCTGAAGAAATTCTTCGCTACCACACCCATTGTAATTCAATGGTATTATGAAACAAGCTTCAAAGTCGCTGATAGAAGACAAACAATAAATGTAATGTTCAAAGAAGTTTCGGGCATGCAGCCGCATAAAGTTTGTTTCTTCTAATATTTCGGCTGAGAAACATTCAGCCATCTTCAGAGACGAGTCGAAGACTGACGCTCCAGGACACGCTTCGTGCTTATAAACGCGTGGGCCGCGCTACTGCGCATGCGGCCACAGATACAACAAGGCGCCAAAGACGTTACTTGGCGGCAAGGAAGTAACGTCTTTGGCGCCTTGTTTAATCAGTGGGCGCATGCGCAGTAGCGCGGCCCACGCGTTTATAAGCACGAAGCGTGTGCTGGAGCGTCAGTCTTGGACTCGTTTCTGAAGATGGCTGAACGTTTCTCAGCCGAAATATTAGAAGAAGCAAACTTTATGCGGTTGCACGCCCGAAACTTCTTTGAACAGTCATTGCGCCGCGAAAACATGAAGATGCACAATAACTGTAATGGTAAAAATCGAGGACCTTTGGCTCTGCAGATTTTCACGCCAGCCGCGAGACGACGGCGCATCCATGCTCATAACGTGCTCGACTTTGCCTATTTTTCGCGTACATCGTTCAGTTTTTATATTTTACTTACTTTTCCATCATTCCACACAACTTCTTCCTGTTTGATCAGTTTTTAACAGCCTATCTAGTGCGCCAACTTAGAACTGAATCTGAGCGGGGTGCAATGGGGAGGTTCCCTTGTTAGAAAAATTGCAGCCTTTCGCTAGGGCGTGAAAACGAATTACTAACAAATAAATATTGTGTCTACGTTGTTGTTGTTGTGGTCTTCAGTCCGGAGACTGGTTTGATGCAGCTCTCCACAATACTCTACCCTGAGCAAGCCTCTTCATCTCCACATAAGCACGACAACCTACATCTGTCTGAATCTGCTTACTATACCCATCTCTTGGTCTTCCTCTGCGGTTTTTACCCCACACACTTCCCTCCAACGCTAAATTAATAATTCCTTGATGTCTAAGAATGTGTCCCACCAATCTATCCCTTCTTTTAGTCAAGGTATGCCAGAAATTCCTTTTCTCCCCAATTCTGTTCAGTACCTCGTCATTCAGCATCCATCTGTAGCACCACATTTCAAAAGCCTCTATCCTCTTCCTGTCCGCACTATTTATCGTCCATGTTTCACTTCCATACAAGGCAACACTCCATACAAATGCCTTCAGAAAGGACTTCCTTAGGCTTAAATCAATTTTCGATGTTAACAAATTTCTCTTTTTCAAGAACGCTTTTCTACCCATTGCCATTCTGCATTTTATATCCTCTGTACTGCGCCCATCATTTGTTATTTTACTTCCAAAGTAACAAAACTCATCTACCTCCTTTATTCCTTCGTTACCTAATCTAATTCCTTCAGCATCACCTGATTTTCTTAGGCTGCACTCCATTACCCTAGTTTTGCCCTTGTTAATGTTCATCTTATATGCACCTTTCAGCACACTGTCCATTCCGTTCAATTGCTCTTCCAGGTCCTTTGCTGTATGTGACAGAATTACTATGTCGTTGGCAAAACGCAATGTTTTTAATTCATCCCCATGAACCTTAATTCCTTCTCCAAATTTCTCGTTGCTTTCTTTTACAGCTTGCTCAATGTACAAATTGAATAACAATGGAGAAAGACTACATCCCTGTCTCACTCCCTTTCCAACCACTGCATCCCTTTCATACCCTTCAACTCTGACAACCGCTGTCTGGTTTTTGTACAAGTTGTAAATAACCTTACGCTCGCTATATTTTACTCCTGCTTGCTTCAGAACTTGAAAGAGTTTATTCCAATCAATATTGTCAAAAGCCTTCTCCAAATCTACAAAAGCTAGAAATCTATCTTCTAGGATAAGCCGTAAAGTGAGTATTGTCTCCCGTGTTTTAAATTTCTCCTGAACCCAAACTGATCTTCCCCGAGGTCGGCTTCTACCAGCTTTTCCATCAAGCTTTTCCAGCAAGGGGAAAGTACAGCCGTTACTTTTCCCGAGGACATGCAGTGTCTACGTTAGGTCTTCAAATTATTCTAAACACCCCCTGTACTACAAGCATGCTCTGAATCGCAACACTGTAGAAATAGGTGCGCCTGTGCAAATAGTACTCGGCTGCACGTGCGGGAAGGCAATCTGAATACCGAATTGCTGGGCAGGGAGTCAGCGCTGCAAATCCGGTGGTGGTAACGAGCGGCTAGAGTCGGCGCGCTAGAGGAGGCGAGTGTTGGCGCAGAGTTGGCCTGGCGGCGGCGCGGGCTGGGCTGTCATTAGGCCTCGCCGGGCTCAGCCCCGCCGCAGACCGCAATCGGATCGTCCGCAGCCGGCCGGCGAGTGACGTCACCGCCGCGAGTGAACCGCCGGCGCTCCTGATTGGCCGCCGCATTTAATTACCGCCACACCCTGCGAGCACTCGCGTAGCGCGCCGTCTTCCGCCCGCCACTCTGCACCGACGGGCCCGACTCGGAAGAACAACCCGCACGTCGACACGCGGGTGTCGCACTCATGCTCAAGCCCGGTTTAACACTTTCACTTCCGAACATGAGAATCGTGACATTGAATGGGTAATTATTTAATAAGGATTAATTTTTTACCGCTCTGCTTTATGAGCTTTGATTACTTCAATATGAGCCGTCCGCGGGGACTGAGGTGCTTCAGTCACGGTCAGCACGGCCACTACGGTCGGGGGTTCGAATCCCCCCTCGGGCATGGATATTTGTGCCGTCTTTAGTCTTAGCTAGTTCATAAGGAGTCTGTAAGCTTAGGGACTGATGACCCCGTAGTTAAGTCCCATAAGCTGTACAAACATTTGAACATTTTTATGTGCAGGAAACATCAGTATGTCATGGTGTTGGACGAACGATGTGGGCAGAAATCGTTCAGAATGGCGTCCCAACCGTGTTTACTTTGGGAAACTCTTTTTACATGAAACACTGCCGCAGCACTGTTCTTCCGCTCCTTGTTTACGCGGTACTCCCGACATTTGTATCTTTGACATATTGAAAAATTGATATGCCGTTGCCGTCTTCTGACCATCAAACTGACTTTACCAGCTAGTTATAGGAGGACCTACAGTTTATAGTGGATTCCGAATATTGGTGCTACTCGATATTTTCACATCAGTAACATTACCGGAAGGCCGGCCGCGGTGGCTGAGGGGACTGAGGCGCTCCAGTCACGGTCTGCACGGCCACTATGGTCGGGGGTTCGAATTCCCCCTCGGGCATGGATATTTGTGCCGTCCTTAGTCTTAGTTAGTTCATAAGTAGTTTGTAAGTTTAGGGACTGATGACCCCGTAGTTAAGTCCCATAGACTATACAAACATTTGAACATTTTACTTCGCAATGAGCACATTTCGGCCTCATGGCGTCGTCAGGTGTTGTTACTTGTAATCTCGTTGTTATTTACTGCCCAGTTGAGTTTTATAGTCGCTTTTGTACACACCGATAGCATATATACCTACATCTACACACATACTCTACATCCACCCAAAGATGTGTGTCGGACGGTACTCATTCCCTCTACTAAACTAAACTAAGGCCGACAGACGTCGAGAGACCCATTGGGTACTGACCGGCCGCCGTGTCAACCTCCGCCCGAGGGCGTTAACGGATGCGGTATGGAGGCCGTTATGTCAGTCTTCGTGACCGGAGCCGCCCAATCAAACAGATCCTCAGTTGGCCTCACAAGGGCTGAGTGCATCCCGCTTGCTAACAGTGCTCGGCTAACCCGGACGGTTACCATCCAAGCTGAACAGTGCTTCACTTCGGTGATCTAACGGGAACCGTCGTATCCACTGCGGGACGGCTGCTGGCCGTTGCCACTACTGGTTACTTGTAATTACCTGACACCGTATTATGTATTAATATAGGATGCGATCTTAATATGATATAAATCTCTTATGAGACCTTTATCTGCCGCAGGTTGCTTATATACATTGATTTTACATTGGTAATTGGTAATATCTGGGGCGGTAATTAATTATTGCATCCATTGAAGACATTTAAAGACCAGTTACACACATATTTTGATTTCTATATTTCGGAATGTTGCTTAATATTTTAGAAAGATATTTATAGCCCTGCGTGACGAAAATAATGACCCCTTAATGGCCTCTTGGAAGACTTCCCTAAAGCCTTCTCGAAGGGACTCAGTCGTCCTCTGTCGCCTGCGTATAGGCCATACGTGGCTATCGCACGGCCACCGCTTACGCCGAGAGGAACCGCCAGAATGCCATTGTGGCGCTGTGTTGAGTAGTCCACTTCTTGTTGCACTGTCCACTTTTAGCTGCATTGCGGCAGTCTTTTAACCTGCCTACTGCGATTCCTTCGATTTTAGCTGACGACGCCTCTATGGCTGACTCTGTTTTAGGTTTTATTCGCGCAGCGGGCTTTTATCACAAGCTTTAACGGTGGGTTCGTATGCCTGATCTTCAGGCATACACCGCTCACAGTTGTAATCTGTTGTCACTTTTGTCTTGTCAGTCATTTTTCCGACTGGAAGTTGTATAGTATGTGCAGAATGGCTGGCTCATCCATTATTATACTAGTGATCATAACTGGTGAAACTAACTGGAAGATTAATATTGTGTGCCGGAACCTGGATTCAAACCTGGGATCTTTGCATTTGGCGGGCAAGCGCTCTGCCAGGAAGTTTGATATCAGCGCAGACTCGGCTGCAGAGTGAAAGTTTCATTCTGGAAATATCCCTTAGGCTCTGGACAAGCCATATTTCCACAGTATCCTTTCTTCCAGGAGTGCTAATTCTGCACGTTTCGCAGAAGAACTTCTGAGAATTTTGGAAAGAAAGAGGCGAGGTTCTGACAAAAGTAAAGTTGTGAGGACGGACACAGACGCGTGCCGGGATAACTCAGTCGGTATAGCGCTTGCCCGCGACAAGCTAAGGTCCCAGGATCGAATCCCGATTCCGGCACATAATTTTAATCTGTCAGGAAGTTTCATATAAGTGCACACTCCGCTGCAGAGTGAAAGTTTCATTCTGGTATCATAACTGGTATTTATCGGAGTAGGAATTTTCTGGTGATTTTGTGATCTGAGTTACCTTTCTACGTAGAAAGGGATTAGAACTAGGATATTTGACTGAGAAAATTTATTCATCTAGATATAAAATAACATTATCAACCTGAAGGTGCACCTATAATGGTGCGAAATCTGTTGTACACCTAATAATGCTATTGAATACAGTTAATGTGGAATGGGTGCATTTTCATTTTCTTAAAAAAAAAAAAGTTTAAGGAAATTTTTTCACGATTTTTGAATAGTTCTTATTAGAAGTTAATTTAAGGTTAGGAAGTGTTTTCAGAAAGCATTTGTGTAGGGTGAAGCATTGTTCACAAATGAAACGGGAAGGTTAAGTCATACAAGAGGAAGAGAGAAGGTTTTGAAATTTAGTGTTACAGAGAATGCTGAACAATAGGAGATTAAATCGCGTAACTAATCAGAAGGTTCTCAATAGGACTTGCGGTTAATCGTAAACGGTATTTCACTGGCAAGAAATGGAAATTAGATATAAATTGCTAAACTGGCAGTATGATGCGTTTGTGCAGAATAGTGACCGTTGCTTAGCGGAAATTACGTTAGGTAGTGTAAAGCGTGCGTCAATGCATCAACCGCTGCTATCGGCCCTGTGATGAAACTGCGAGCATTACTTCTTTTATTTACAGATGGCTGGTGTGACCTCCCAGATGTAAAACCGATTGTATGTTGCTTTAATAGCCCCGGTGACGGCTCCTTAAATATTTTGTGAGGCCCCCAACCAATTGAATTTTAATCGCCACATTGTTTTTTAATAGTGTACGACGTAGCTTTTGTGCCCGCTGGTAACTATTGATACAAAGTCAGGCGTCACGGAAGTTATCCGACAGAAACCATTAACTACCATTCTGTATTTTATTTCTAGTACTCAATTTTTAAACAACGATTTTCCTCATTAGTCAACAGAGGAATTAAAGTCATTATTTGTCAGTGGACATCGAATTGCGCCATTTTAAGGAAACAGTAAATTTGAGGCGGAAAGCGCTTAGTATCGAACAGACAAAAAAGGTATTATTATCAAACTCTATATACAGGACAACTAGAATTGAAATATTTCATATTTTAAATAACAAGTGCGCTCCAACTGTAAAATCCTTAATGAAGGACAACGGCCAGTTCCGCAATTTAAAATTACATCATTAGGTGTTATGTTGAATCATTAAACAGATCTGATAAGAAATCGGATAGAGGTCGTTTCCTCTCATGTAAGTCATGGCTTCTTTCAAAAACTTAAAAAAGGCCTACTCAAAGGGAAGGCGCCCTTTATCAAAATCTTAGTGGTGGGATTTGAAACCATTCCCGTATTTCCTAGAAAGGTGGTCTGGGGAGGCAGTATGTTGTTAACAGTCCCCCTGGTGACTCCACTCTTCCATAAGATATATAATACTTTCAATATTTCCTCTACCACATTTCATGTCATTTTTTTTTTTTTAATATTTTGGCGTAACACATGAGGATGAAATTTTAACCTGCCGAACCGCCGCTAACAATCGCAGCAGACCTGATCTTTAAGATATATAATAGCTTCGATATTTCTTTTCAAACGGCACTGTAGATTTAACAACGATGATGGTTACGTAACGCAAAATTAATAAGTTTGAGAGTCTAAGTCCTCTTTGAATCGCAAAAAAGTATGCCATAGTAAATGTTTGTTAGTCTTAAAATTTTAAGGTCTCATGTCATAATACACGGTCGTTGGTAACGACGTTTAGGAACTGCCATGGCCGAATAACAAGGATAGGTTATAACATGGGAACCGGAAGTCGCAAAGGCTATCCGGGCAGCTAATTGACGTTGCAGTTATTTAGTAACATGCTACAAATGGATGGCCGCTACTGGAGATGTTCTAAGATTTGTGCAGCTGCAACGAAATACGCTTGACATCAACACTGCAAAGAGCTCGAAGATATCCTATGCCTCAACAATTCTGCCATTAGCGTTGTGACGGCAGTTTCATACGCAAGCATATTTAGATTGCCACACAGGTTAAAATCTACCGAAACGTGAGACGTACTGTAAACACATCGAGGTGCGTAACCAGGGGTGGACAAAACAGGGACGCTCGCTCAATTTCGCTGCATCCATTTCAGGTGTAAGGTAGTCGTCTGTGTTGTTAGATGTTGACTGTGAACTTCATCTTAAAGGACCAATTGCTGAATAGTAACTTAATTATTAGTGTTCACAGAAACATTCAGCATTCATGCGTCTCTCTTTTTCTTCTCATTGGTATCATGTAAGAGTGACCTTATTATGTCATCAAAATGTTCAAATGTTTGTACAACTTATGGGACTTAACAACAGGGTCATCAGTCTCTAAACTTACAAACTACTTATGAGCTACTTACGAAATAGGACGGCACAAATATCCATGCCAGAGGGAGGATTCGAACCCCCGACCGTAGTGGCCGTGCAGACCGTGACTGAAGCGCCTCAGTCCCCTCGGCCACCACGGCCGGCTATTATGTCATCCTTCAATTTGAGTTCAACCAATAAGCATTCAAAGAAGACGTAATAAAGTTCTTTAGTGAATCACATGGTTCCTTATACGAATAAAACGCAGCTATTGTGTTCAGAATAGTCAATGGATGATATTCTTATGAATGTCTAGATGACTTCGACTGAAATGCGATACTAAAAAACTTTTCGTAAGAAATTTCCAACACCTGACAAAGTGCTTGCTGTGGTACGCGATGATGCAGATTTGGGAAAATAACTTTTTATAAACTATTAAAAGAAATTAATTTTAAGTGTTTGGCTTCTAATAGCACTGCTTTACAACAAAACACACAACGAACTTACACTTAAAACAGATGCAGAGGTATTGAGCGAGCGATCCTGTTTTGTCCAACCCTGGTCACGCGCCTCAGTTTGTTTACATTACGTCTCTCGTTTCTGTGAAAGGAGTATAGAGTCAGAATGTGATGGTGCTGGTCATACGACTGGCCCTTTGGAATAGATTCTGTGGCCGGGGAAGGTTGCCCGTAGATGTGCTCTCAACTTTCTGCAGAAATGCGATGGGATTCAGTCGTGCTGAAATCGAACGCGGCGATAAACACGCATGGCAGCAGCTTTCAGCATGTCCGGCAGAAATTGTCCGACGAATACGGGACACGTGCGGCCATCAAGTCAATCTGGGAGAACGTAATTGAAATTAAACAGTCTCTGTCGATACCAGCCACCGTTAATTTTAACTTTTTGAGTAACGTTAACGAACTCTTCAACTTCCGTTAATTTTCTGCAAGTCCGTTAAACCGTTACTTTTGTACCGAATTCTTATGACAAAAGTCTTACCGCGTAAATTACGGTCATTTTATCGCAGTGGTCTGTGCTCGCCGGCAGTAGGTTGTTGCTTCTTAATTTCGCGTTAAGTGCACATTTGCCAGTTGAAGTGATTTGATTGTCGTAGAAGATTTGTGTGTGGAAACATTATCATGGGCTGTGTTTACAGTACGTATCTCGTTTCGGTGGACGGTATATAGAGACAGATCAACAGTTGATGAAAATCCGTGGCCACATCTTAGTGATTTTGTTGACTTTTATACCTAGATCGGGAGAACAAATACATTTCAGCTGTAAATTGTGCCTTCCGAAGAAAATAATTTAAGGCTCACACCTCTATCTTAAATAATCTTAAACTACACATGAGAAGAGGCCATGAATCGCAGTCCCTATAGTTTAAAGAAAGAGTCAGGGCAGTTTCCGGTCGAGAAAAATCCAAAAGGAATGTTAATATTCCAGTGAAATTATATATTTTGTGTCTGATGCAAATTGTATTTTATTTCTAAATTATTATTACTAAAAATTAAGATTTATATATTACTTGGGCACTATATCGTGGCAGCCAGCTGCGTAAACCTGTGACTAATATATCTTCTTTTTGTACAAGAAGACAAATAAAAAAAAACTAAAGACTTTTCCCCCCAAAGCATATTATTCTTGCGGAGACTGTTTTTCACTATATTATGTGATTAGACATTTGTTTACACTAACGGCCGACTTGCACAATAGAGTGACCGAGTAATAGCCGGCCGCGGTGGCCGAGGGGACTGAGGCGCTCCAGTCACGGTCTGTACGGCCACTACGGTGGGGTGTTCGAATTCCCCCTCGGGCATGCCGTCCTTAGTCTTAGCTAGTTTATAAGTAGTTTGTAAGTTTAGGGACTGATGACCCCGAAGTTAAGTCCCATAAGCTGTACAAACATTTGATTTGATTTGACCAAGTAATACTATTTTTTACTTGTACTCGAAGCCCTATTTAAACTTAAGTATCCGAAACATTTTTGTTAAATAAGAGGTAAGGTAATACGACTTTTGCTGTATTTAATAATATAACAACGTAAATATATAAATTCGGAAACTGAAGCCTAGTTTTCGTGCCTGCTCAATACTGTTACTAGTTAAACACTAACGATTAACGTTAACTTCCGTTAAATTGTCCTCAGAGTAACGCCTTAACTTTTAACGTAGTTATTCTTTTAGTAACGGATTAATGATTAACGAAGTTAACTTTTTGATTAACGGTGCCCAGCTCTGCCTGCGTAGTGCCCTCTCGCGTGGTTTAAAATTCGAAATTCCTAAATTAAATAAACTAAGTTACCGTAAGGACAACACACAGCCCCATGCCTGAGGGAGGACTCGAATCTCCGGTGGGTAAGCCGCCTAGTTCGTAGCATAACGCCGCAACTCGCGGCCATTCCGAGCGATCCCAGCTTCCTTTGTCATTACTGATCCCTGTTATATGCCCGATGTGCCATTTCAATTTGGAAAACTTTTCTCTTGACTCTTTAATGCTAAATCAAACACAATTCTTTTAGACAGTTTCCATCTCGTGAGCTCACTTTGAGTATTCTGACAATAATGCAGAAACATCATCGATTTAACACTCGCTGACTAGTACAGAAGCATGTCGTTGTGATTCCAACAACGGAGTTGTATATTACCAGTCATCAGCAACCGTTGCAATTGTTGATGAAAATACGAGCATGATGCACTATTTATTTGGTTGTTGTCTGTTTCGGGATCTTATGGACTATCATCACAAGCGTGTCCGTCACGTTACATGACCAGTTCAGCCGCGGTGAATGTGTTTGTGCCGTTGTTTAGCAAGGCAAGGACGCATGTGTTTCGTAGTACCCTCCGCCATACACTGAGGTGGCTTGGCCGGCCGCGGTGACCGAGGAGACTAAGGCGCTCCAGTCACGGTCTGCATGGCCACTACGGTCGGGGGTTCGAATCCCACCCCGGGCATGGATATTTGTGCCGTCCTAGTTCGTAAGTAGTTCATAAGTAGTTTGTAAGTTTAGGGACTGATGACCCCGTAGTTATGTCCCATAAGCTTTACAAACATTTGAACATTTTTCTGTCTATAACCATAGATGAAAATAAATATATGCCGTCGAAATACTGTCTTAATTATATGAGCCTTCAGAAAGATTAACTGCATCAAGGAACTAAATAACTGTCATCTACGTCATTGCTAATTAAACGACAAACAGCGTGTAGTACGTGCACCGACTTTATCAAACGTTTCATTTCCGCAGCATTTTCTAAGGCTGCTTTCCTGCAGTAGTTTCTTCGGTGAGTGGCGTTGTTCCACTTACCTCGACGAAACAAGACTGTGGCGGCTTTATAATGAGATTATTGAGCGAGCTACGTTGATAGAACATAGAATTTCTTCCGTCACTAATGGCCTCATTATCTATAGCATGTCAATTTGAAAACCGTGACTTGAGCTGTCGTACTTGGAGCAACGGAGAGTACGTTACTGAGCAAAATTGTATAGAGCATTTAATTTGTATCTCTGTAGATCGTAGCATTATTCACTTAACCCCGAAGCTCCTCATTCACAGACTCTCTGTTTTATCTTCGATGAGTGTGTTTTAGAGCCCACTACTGGTTTTAAAACGGATTATGTCAAATAGTCAAGTGTGAGTACACTTTATTTTTCCGAGAAAGTCTTCTTTTCCAGAGATTCTACGATAGTGTGATCGTGTTTCCAGAATAAGTCTGTCACAGAGTCCAGATTTTTTATTTTATTTTTTTTATTTTATTTTTTTAAATTTTTTTGCGTGGCACTGTGTTTATTTAATCCAGTCAGCACCTTTCAATGAACCTTTTTCTCGTGCTCACCACTCCTTTATCAATAACAATTACCAAATTCTCATGATATTAATGACATTCCATTCTCTTTTATTTCATCATATTCATTATCTGTTTAAAAGTATCAGACATCGCAATGTCACGAGACGTGAATTCGCTTGTATACAAGGACGCGTGCTGTATTCTATTTACAGAAGCAGAACAGCGGAGTGGGTCGGTCAGCAGACATTATTGACTTCGAACATGTATTAGTCGTTGCATTTCACTTGGGCGACGTAACCAATGTTTCATGACTTCTAATGTTGCCAAGCCGAATATGCCATATGGCTTTACTTTTATCGCTTCAAAAAGCGGCATGCAATGATATTCGTGTCGGGCTTTGAAGCACAGTTGCAATCGATACTCAGCATGTTTAGTACAGATGTTGCATTTTTATGTAGTACCTGCACTAAACGCTGGGAGCGTCAACGTCAGTGTTGTGTTATGTAATTAACAACGTTATGTTTCACTGAATGGTACACTGTGATCACTGTTATACATTTTTTTAATAGGTCTTAAGGAGAGGAAATGAATTACCAAATAAAAAAATACAGGATGCCATTTAAAAAAGTCATGCTGCTGTTCATATCTTTGTAAAAAAAAAAAAAAAAAAAAAAAAAAAAAAAAAAGAGACCATCATGCTGACAGATGTCCCCACGACGATTAAAGAACAGTTGCTTGAAACATTTTGTAATTTGCATCTGAGCAAACAATTATTTAGGGGAGGTCTGTGGTGGCGCGTCCTGTGTGTTCACTGGTTTGGCGAACCCCCCAGAAAAGCTCGTCGTTAGAAAAAGAAGTAAATAAATAAAAGTGTTTTTTAACTATCATTCTTTGTTTTGTTCTTCCATCAGGTCATTTTATATTTACATTCAAAGCATTTTTATCGCATGAGAAACGTTTAAGCAGCGGTGGAGTAGCCGAGCGGTCTAAAGCGCCTCGCTGCGGAGAATGAGGTTGCTCGCCGTGGAGGTTCGAGTCCTCCCTGGGGCATGGATCCATGTGTTGTCCTTAGGTTTGTTTACCTAAGTTTAAGTAGTTTGTAAAAAAAAATAAAAAAATAAAATAAAATAAAATGAAACGTTTAACGTTTAACGGAGGCTGCACGTATACGAGCCGTAGCGCCACAGCTAAAATATTTATACATATTTAAGGAACTTTCACATATTTAAAGTGTAGCTGTTAATTGAAATTGGAGTTGTCTGAGTGAAACGCCTCGGTCCACTTAAGCTGTATCTTATGAGAGCCGTGAAGACCCGCACAACCGGTTTCACAACTTTACAGTTGCATCTTCAGGTGTACAAAAATGATACTGTTTTAATAAAATGAATATTTAGATTCAAATATTACGTAATAAAAAATCACACAATGTGTGAAAGATAAATGGAAATTTTTTGTAAGCCAGTGGTCTAGTTATTGCAATAAGTAATATAAAAGATAATTATTGCAAAGACTAGCCTACTGACTTACAAAAAATTTCGCTTTAGTTTTCTGATTCACAAATAGTTAGTATAATCGCGCTTTTTTATTTCGTTACGTTTAAATATTCTTTTTATTAAAACAGTATAATTTTTGTACAGTAATTGCACCTGAAGATGCAACTATAAAGTTGTGAAACCGGTTGTGCAGGTCTTCATGACTCTTATGAAAAACAGCTTAAGCGGACCAACGGCCATTAACTTAATCTCCAATTTTATTTCAACACCTACATTTTAACTGTGTTAGAGTTACTTAATTATATAAGACATTCATTTTGTTACGGTCACTCTACAGTGTAATCATTTACTTAGCCGCGGCGGAGCGGCTGAGCGCATTGAGGCGCTATGCTATGATGCGCGAGGCGGTTCTCCGTTGGGGGTTCCAATCCCCCCTCGGGTGTGAATGTTTGTGCTGTCTTTAGTATAAGGTATTTCATGAGTACTTTCTAAGTTTATGGACTGATGACCCCGCAGTTAAGTACCTTAAGCTTAACAAATATTTTGAACATTAGTTACTTAGTGTGTTTTGGTGTTCATGTGCACATTTATATATTCTTAGTGTTTATTATCAAAGAAAAATGAACAGCTGTCAGTGTCTTTTAGAAACAAATTACTCAACTTTAAATTTGAAACAAAAGTGTGAAATAACGAAACTTGGTAGGCCGACGTCTAAGCTCGACTTGAATCAAGCGCAAACAAGCCGAAGTAAGACGTTTTGCAGATCTTGCAACGAAAATATAAGAAGGTGGTGGGCACCGAAACATCGATGCACCGAGCGCGTGGGGGAGGGGGGGAGGGGGAGGGGGAGGAGGGAGGGAAGGAGGTGTTAGGTGGTGCCTCTATCAAGATCCGATACTGAAAGAAGTGAACCCCCCTGTAATCCGATGCACCAACCACCAATGAGGGAGGTCAGGATAAATGTGACACTTTAACCCACAAACAGATCGACAAAATACTTGTTTCAAATTAAATTTTCTTACTGGACATAACGGGTCCATTGCACCCATGGAATGTAAACGTGCCTAAAATATAGGTCATGCACTGAAGGGTTAAATACCGCTGGAACTGTGGGCTGTTGACGACAGCATCACGCTGTCAGCCGAGGGGAAAGCGCGGACACCCTGCGTCATCAGCGGGCAGATGCGCAGCTGGGCGGTGGTGGTCAGCTGGCGGCGCGCCCGCCGCGTCTACGAGTTTGCGGCTGCGGCCGCTGCAGTTGGGCGGGCGCTGATGGCGCGGAGCGTGCGGTCCGAGAGCGACCGCAGCGCTACGGGGGGATCCCCGCGCGGCGTACAGCAGTTATTAGCGGTGGACGGCCACTTAATATCCAACCGGCCATCAGCGGTCGCTAATTGAGCGTGGGCCCCCTGCCGCGTAGCCGACTGCTCTCCAGGACAGCCGCGGACAACCTTTGGTGGCCTTGTCAGCGAGCCGCCTCCACACATTCGGGAGGTCGCCGGTCCAAACCGCTTCTGGCCAGCCTGATATAGGCTGTACCGACATGGTTACCTTCAAGAGGCACGTTTCTCATTCTTAGAAAAAAAAATTGAAAATAAATAAAAAGAAACTGCGGTGGGACACTGATTGTGAGAATTCAGGAATCGCCAGGAAGTTAGCAAACAAGTAATACAACAGCAACAAGTCTCCAGAAAATTTACAGGTGTTCAACGAAATACGAAAGACAACGGCAAAAATTATCAGACAGTCCTAGATGAAATGGAACAGCTAGACTCGATAGAGTACAACTTCCGCAACTACAACGGAAGGGACTTGTACAGGACGTTTGCAGGACAAATCCGATGCTACGCACCACCAAACCCCTGCTTCAGAAAAAGTGACGTAAAATTGGCACTGACGAATAAGGAGAACTGCAATTTGCTGGTACAGTACTTCACAGTACTTTTCAACTGCTCAGAACCAAAAGACAGATTCCCAGCTGGAGAACCCACTAACAGCCACACAGACTCACTGCACCCGACACAAGAGAAAGTTCACAAGCGCATTCTCAGGCCCAAAAATAACAGGACGTCTGGCGAGGGTGGCATAGTGGCCGAACTACTGAAACACCTCGCCGGCCGCGGTGGCCGAGGGGACTGAGGCGCTCCAGTCACGGTCTGCACGGCCACTATGGTCGGGGGTTCGAATCCCCCTTCGGGCATAGATATTTGTGCCGTCCTTAGTATGAGGTAGTTCATAAGTAGCTTGTAAGTTTAGGGACTGATGACCATGTAGTTAAGTCCCATAAGCTATGAAATAGTAAATAGTAGTGAAACACCTTGGATCAAACTCACTCCGAGAACTCACATAGATCATCACAGACATATGGATATCAGAAAAGTTACCAGACGACTGGGAATGTGCACTGATCCACCCACTGCATAAAAAGTGTGACCTCACAGATGTAAACAATTACAGGGGCATCTCAGTACTACAAGTCACGTACAAAGTATTCTCAGCGTGCCTACTCCAAAGAACACAGGACCAGCTGGAGCACAAGATCGGTGAGTTCCAAGCGGGCTTCCGCCCTGGTCGCTCCTGTTCAGAACAAACCTTCAATCTGAAGACTACCCTGAAAATCACAGCCTTCAGGAATAATCCACTCATATGCACTTTCGTTAACTTCAAGATGGCATATGACTCCGTCGATCGCCAGTCATTGTTCAACATCCTAAACGTACAAGGTTTGGATGGCAAGGCACTGTGACCGATCAAACACTGACAGACAAGACTTCTAAGGTGAAATTCAGAGAAATCTCCGAACCTTTCCAAATCAAGACAGGTGTTCGCCAAGGTGACGGACTTTCACCGCTGCTCTTCAACACAGTGCTCGATAAAGTCATCAACATGTGGGAGAAGGAGCTGAAAATACAAGGGCACTGGAAGCCAGGGCGATTTGGACGACCGAAGGACAAGCTAGAGGTTGCCCGTCTAGCCTTCGCGAATGATCTGGCACTACTCACGGATAACGAATCAGGCTGATACAAATAGAGTGTACGGAAAAAGTAGGTTTACAAATCTCCTTTAAAAATCTGAGTTCATCTGCACGAAGCTATACACACCTAATTTGAACACAAAGTATGGCAAGATTAACATGGTTGCACACTTTAAGTACATAGGTAAAGTGATCGGACCTACAGGAATAGAGAAATTTGCGCAGAATACTAGAGTATGGAAAATTAAAAGCAGGATATCTTTTATCATCACTACAACATTGTAATAAAACCGGAGGAGCTATATGTCAGTGAGACACTGTTGTTACACACAAAGACCGACCTTTAGAACATCCTTATACAGGAAAGGAAAAACATTTGGAAAATTATTGAAGCGAAAATTACAGACGAAGGCTAAAGACTTCAGGGATACGACACAGAACTTCTCTAACATCGCAGCGGACATAAGAAAGTGGCGACTAAAATTTTACGGACACATCAGCAGACTTCCACAGACGAGACTCACCAACAGAATTCTCATTTACGTCCAGGGTCTCAAGGTCACTACACCCTGGATAATACAAGTCAAAATTGATATGGAAAGGGCACATATAGAATCAGAAGACATCATAGACAAACTCGTGTTTAGACACAAGGTGTACAAGTGAGAAGTGATGTCAGAAAAAACAACACATAAAGCACAAAGACCAAAATTGTCTGAAGATAGGAAGAGAGCCTTTAGTGAAAGAATGAAGGAATACTGGAAGAACAGAAGAACAAGTAGTCATTAATGTATCGCGTGGCCTGATAAATGGCCTGTAACGTGTGTAATAATAATAATAATAATAATAATAACAATAAAAACTAGGAATGTATGCTTCGTCATTGATGACCAGGATGTCGACGGGAAGTAAACCCTAATAGTCGTGCCGTACAAAATCAAAACAGATGCGCCTGAGTGGATATTTAGTTTGTGGGCTAACGCGCCGATACGAATGGTACTTCTTTGTCGACAACCTGTAACCTATCGGGCCGTAGTTCGTCACTTCTTCGTGTTCTCGTTTATCTGCGCTCTCGGTAGCGGCTGGCTCAAATTTCATGAGGCAAAACTACATTACAAATAACGAGAGCTACACCGGAATTGCAGCTCTTTGATGTTTTAATTATTCATAAGTACCCAGTTGCCCCATTTACGGCCAGCGTACCAGTCTCACTAATTACAACCTCTACAATCCTGTCAGTACATTCCACACGTCACAGTTCACGTGTGGAATACTAAAGTCCGAGGGGTACATCTTAATGTGGCACAAATATTAATAGCCCATTCATAATATCGGTAGAAACACTTTCCACACGTTTAACACTGAAGAACTTTTACTTAAGTTTTCTAATTGGACTTACTACTAGTGTGGATTGTGGCTCAGATCAAGGATGAAACAATACTCATTACTGGAGTGGTTTGTCCCTCTCAACAAAGATGAAACAAGACTACGAACTGGCGTGGATTGTGCCTCAGATCACGGACGAAACAATACGCAATTACATTGCGCGAACACGTGCTATATTTTCCAAACACTGATACTTGAAATTGCCTATTTTTAATTATGTACATTCAATTAATTATATTGGAAAAGTAAACAATTGCATACAATGGCTATAGTAAAAGGCAGCGTAAATAATACTAATTAAACCCATATACAAATTTCGGTTAAATTAATAGTATTTCATATCCAAATGCAATTTAGTAGGGTTCTCAACAATAGTTTCGTTATTAACGGTAATTATACAGAAACTAATGAGGGCTAAATTTTCCTAACTTAACATGTGAATCACCGTAATACCCATTTTAATATTATGAGAAAAGAATTTGCTTATCAGAAACACTAATTAGAATACTATCTGGAATATAATAATACGCCGTTGGCATTAACTAATTAAACAAAATTCTCCGACGTCAAATAATATAAAATGATTTCAGCTAGTGAAGTTATAAAAAAATAACAAAAGTTTTCGAAAGGAAAATAAAAGACTAATTAACTTTATATCTGTTGTTATGCAACAGTGGTATTGGGAGGTTCCGTAAAGCAAGCCGTTGGTGCAGTTTGTTCTTGGTTCCAATATTCGACTCAGCGTTATTTTTTTTATTAGAAAGGGCGTTTAGCCCATGACCGGGCGCGCTGTGCCACGGCCCCCGGCAAATCATAACGAGGTTACCACACATCACCCACTCTCCTGCCAGCAATCGAACCCGGGCCCCTTGCGTGGTAGTTAGAGACTGTAGCTCAGAAGGCAACGTCGCTAACTACACTGAAATTCGAAATGTCCATAACAACTTACAACCAATCATGTTTTCATGTTCTCCACTTAACTAATTTATCGTAATATGTATGGCTGTAATTTGTTATTATTATAATTGTAACTAATATATGTAAGCAGTTGTGTTTTTATTTATTTTCTATCTTATTTCCATCTAGTTCAAATGTTTAAAATATGTAACATCGGTGAACTAAATGCGTAATATAACATTTTAACTACGAATATAGGTCATGTTTTATGCAAAAGGCAGCAGGACTTTAAATGAGAAATAAATGAAATAATATGAGTCGGGTTCTTTCTAAAACCATTTACAAATACACAAAATCAAGTATATGTTTAATTTATTTGGAGTCAGTGAGGAACTAGTGTCAGTGAAAGCCAAATTAAAAAACCGACTTTTACTTCTGAATGTGAAAATATTTTGCTAGCACCCACCTACTTAGGGAGACATGACCATCCCAATAAAATAAGAGAAATCAGATCGAAAACGGAACGATTTAGGTGTTCTTTCTTCCCGCGCGCTATTAGAGAATGGAACGGTAGAGAAAAGTTAAGTGGTCAATGAACCCTCAGCCAGGCACATAAATGTGATTTGCAGAGTATCTATGTAGATGTAGATATAAATGTTTAAATGTTTGTAAATCTCTGGGACCCAACAACGGTAGTCATCAGTTCCCACGCTTACAAACCACTTAGACCAACCTCAGCTCTAACCAAAGGACAACACTCCGTGATCAGTGTCCAACTTGGGATGAGGACTTTGATTCGCTTGCCTCGGTCCTAGCCAACGTCCACTGTGCGTGGCTGACAGCCAGCAGTCGGTGGGGCTCGTCAGCTCTGGACAGTGGCGCCGCGCATGCGCAGTCGCTGCTGGCGGTCCGCTAGTTCCGCAGCGGACTGTACCGCGGCGCTGGCGTCGCGCCGCTTTATTAACTGCCGCGCATTAGGCCTCATGAAAATTCATGGCGTAATACAATAGCAGCCGATTTCGATGTATGGCGCTCCCTCACACGACAATTAGCAGCATTACGCCACCCGCGCAGTCGGCGCGGCGGCAGGCGACCCGCTATTTCACGCGGAGCCCGTGCCTCGATCGGCACGCGTAGCGCACAGCCAACTAACTCCCGGCTCTGGTAATATTTCTGGCTTACTGCCACCATATTAAAAAATGGGAAGCTTCTTCAAAGCGAGCAGAAGCCTACGGTATGCAGATGTTCAGCAGTGGTGTGAGGCACCAGCGACAAGTGGCGCTGGAGGTGCTGTTCCCGTGGAAGAAGCCGTCACAAGCTTCGGAGCATTACTCTGATTGGCTGGCGGATTTAGAGTCTACGTGCCAAAACTAGATCGTATTGTTAATTATACAGGGTGTACTGTACATAAAGTGCGGAAAACTTTTAATTAATTATTGCACAAGAACCAAACTGTACTTTACAGATATCACACATACGTCATTTTGAAGAGATACGTGAAAATATATTTGCATGTATACCACGACGGCGTAGCTGCGTGGTTTTGTAAGTCGCCGATAGCGCTAGGCGCAAACATGGTGAGTTCAGCTTTCTTTGAGTTGAAGTTCGACATAAACAAGTGTGCTATAGCTGTTCAAGCGATGTTCAGAACCAATTATTGTAAGATGTCATCAAGAAGTAAGGCTATTTACCACTAGCACAAAAAATCGTATTGCTTGTGTCTGGCAAAGAGTAGCGGACGTCTCAGAGTGAGTGTGGAGCACATACGAGAGACATTCATAGATAGTCTGTCGGATCAGTCATGGTCCCTTCCATCCCGACCTTTCCCCGCCCTCCCCTTCTCACCACTCCTTGCCCTCTCCCCTTACGTGGGTGTTCATAGTGTTTCAATTTTAATATGGTGCGTAATCATAATGTATGAGGTGAATCACCTAACACTCGCACCGCAAATATTGCGGAAACGGAAAGTTCGATTGATGTGCGAAATCACAGAATGGACTGGTAGTCAAGGACTCGTATTTATAGCCAATAAATAGTTTTTAAAAGTACCTAGAAAGTTTATTTTTATGCAAACATATAATTTATCAAATGTAACAATGGTTGTTTATATCATGCACGGGGCCGGCCGCGGTGGCCGAGGAGACTGAGGCGCTCTGGTCACGGTCTGCAAGGCCACTACGGTCGGGGGTTCGAATCCCCCTTCGGACATGGATATTTGTGCCGTCCTTAGGATTAGCTAGTTCATAAGTAGTTTGTAAGTTTAGGGACTGATGACCCCGTAGTTAAGTCCCATAAGCTATACAGACATTTGAATTTGATTTGAATTATCATGCACTGGAATTTTTGACACCAGCTGTGTACAAAGAATTTTGAACGAGCATTTGTATCACGTTTAGATTCGCAGCAACAACCATTCAAAGTTTTGGGGGCGGAGACTACGATAGCGTAGCTTACTGGCTCGTTCTTATGAGACAGTGGTCCTTGCCCCAGGGGCTAGCCACTCGACCAGTTAGCTACGCTATCGCAGCCTCCGTCCCCGAAACTGTGATTGGTTGTAGCTACCAAACTAAACGTGATAAAAATGTCATTCGAAATTCTAAATTGTACACAATGTTTGAAAAAAAAAAACCTTTGTAGATATTTTCACATTTTGTTTATTGGCTAACAATACGAGTCCTTGAATACCAATCCATTCTGTGAAAATCGCACTTCAATCGCAATTTTCGTTTCTGCAATATTTGCGGTGCAAGTTTTAGGTGATTCACCCTGTATATGAAAACTGAGGTGTTTGTGTCTAAATTTCACGCTGCAGACAAAACTACACATCGCATACGAATAGTTTTTGTATGTGTAGTAGGTATAAGTCTCCCTTCTTTACTATGATGGTAGAGGGTAAATAACGATAAGGGGGTGAAAGATATGGGAGTTGAAAGTTAACGACTTATATAAAATTCTACGTGTGGGCGTCAATATTTTGCTTTTCAGCAAAAACTACACCATGGAGACGAACGATCTCTCTGTGTTGTTGTATTACAACATTTCCCGTTGTACACCATAGCAGTCGATAGTTATAAGAGGGTGAAAGATGCGGTGCTTGAAAGTCGTTAACTTAAATAACATTCTGACTGAAGACTTTTGACCCTATAATAGCAACGAGGTTGCATACAGCGAAAGGCATGCACATTCTTCAGTTGTTTTTCAGCAACGGTAATGGTGCTTGAATGATGGCAGCGAAATGCTCATAGACAGATGGCAGCTATATCGCAAATACAAAGTGTTAAATGGCGGTAAATTGTCTGAGTCCGAGTGGCCACACTGAGCGAAACGTAGCCATATAGCCGACTTAAGTTATATAACTGTGACATTTTAACGGCTCCCATGCGACTGTTGCCGTTTGGGCGATATTTGTCCCGAAAACGGCAATGTCTGGCTATGTAAATATTTTATACTTTCTATAATTTGCTTCCATTCACTTTAAAAATGTTCAAATGTTTGTATAGCTTATGGGACTTAACTACGGGTTCATCAGTCCCTAAACGTACAAACTACTTATGAACTAGCTAACACTAAGGGCGGCACAAATAACCATGCCCGAGGGGCGATTCGAACCCCCGACCGTGGTTGCCGTGCAGACCGTGATTGGCGCGCCGCAGTCCCCTCGGCCACCGCGGCCGGCCATTCACTTTAATTTTCTATTTAACGTACATATAGTTACCTGTTAAGAGACAACAACTACTACTCGTGTAAAAGTATTCTTGTTTATTAATATTGTGCAGCGTAGTCAACTGACACTGTAAAGGTTTGCGCCTTGCGAATGGTCAGTTAAGTATGTGTTGCAGTAGGTCCTTCAATTTCCGAATTCCGTTCATAGAAAAAAAAAAGGCTTCAGGAGAAGGCCGCTTCCAATAATAACCTAAATCAATAATGTGAACTGAAAACGTGACCTTTAATTACAACAAGAAAGGAAAGCCTGATAGGTGCAATGAAAATATATTTTCGTTTTATAAACAATATTTACACGTCAACTTAGACCTTTCACCTTCCAACAAGTAATTCTATTGCTGGAAGCGTGATTTGTATCTTAAAAGCGTTTTCCTGAAAAAAATCATGGACATGCTGTCAAGTTCTTCAAATTAAATTATAGTTTTTACATATATAAACTATTTACAGGTTCCCAAGGGGGGATACAACGCGTCCCAAAATGAGGACATTTTGTTCAAGTGGGTGCAGTATAAGTCTAAAATTCGTTTTATTTCATTTAATGCACCATATTACATCAGTTACATAAAGCTTACTTAATTATTATATACCTGAACTATGGCTTCACACTTGTGACGAATGATAATAAAAAGGAAGAAAGAAAGGAAGCAGTTATTGTTCTATCAGACAAATGTGAATGTTACATTTTACACAATAAATTTAGCTTTTGACATTTTACACAATAAATTTAGCTTTTGACATTTTACACAATAAATTTAGCTTTTGCCCTCGGAACCCAGTTTCTTGCACCTGTCAGATTATTTTTGGTCACTGACCACTGGTAGGTGCCCAACGTTGCACTACATTCTGAACGAACTTCGGCATTGGCTCCTTTCGAAATGCTTGGAGACAGTATTGAACTCCTACTAGTGAGACACTCCCTTTTCTGGCAGCGGGCTTATCTAATTTTTCTCCTCTACTGGGACAGCAGCATACACATGGTCAAAATACGGCTTTATTAAGCTTTGTGCTTGTTGTTTCCACTACAGTTTCAGCTATTGCCATTACCAAGTCGACTTGTTGATTTTTAATAAAATAATCACCAACGTCTGTGAATTACAGTTTTTTATATAAAAAGTTTCGTTACAAATGTGCTTACGTCTAGTTCACCGGACGTGAATAAAGCATTTTAGAATCAGTGTATTTTCTCTGAGAAGATTTTTAAGTCACATTTTATCCAATTGTTGGATTTATTTCGTAAATAAATAGACACCGTTTATTCCTTTGACGCTTTATGTTTACATTAAATTATATCTTCGTTGGTCAGAGGGTGTGGTCGTTTGTCATAATTAACAGACTTGCTGAAAAAATGATCGTTTCCTTTCGTGTGTGAGATTTTTATCCATAATTCCTCTTCAAAATTTCAATAAAGTTCTGTAAATAATTTTTATCTTTCAAATCCGTTCATTCTGGAACAACTAGAAATTTACACACTCACAAATCAATACCCAAATTATATTCTCAATGAAAACGGCAATCTCTGCAATGTTTACAATCACGTCAGTTTGGAACCACACATTCGTAATTATCTGCGAAACGCCTCGTTCGCGGACCATGTTTCTTGAGATATTTTTCCTTCTATTATCGTGTACTTTCAATCATGTAAGTTTGCGTCATCCGTTTTGATACACCCTGTATATACGAGGATTGGAACGTAAATAGAGGCAACACTGCTTTGGAAACGCTATTCGACGGAATACACTATTGTCGCTGATAGCACATGTTGTTGACATTCCTACCTTACCTCCGAACAAATGGACTCGCCCGTCTCACGTCACCAGCGGACGCACAATCGGGGGAAACACAGTCACTTGTCAGCGTGTGGTCTAACGTAACCGTGTCACTATTTGAAACACCAACAACAGAGTTGCATCAAGACTGAATGTGCCAGCGATCATGCAGCATGACAGTCTCATCAAGGTCTTCAAGAGGAGTGTGGGTATCGGCATTGCCGTACGGAACAGCGGCACGTTGGGTAAAAGCCTTCAACGAAGGTTGGCAGACTGTGGTAAACATACATCGGGTAGGACGTCCTAGAGTCTCTGAAGATGAAATGCATACTGTTGCCGAATTAGTGGTCAGTGATCGACGCCAGACAATTCGTGTACTCGCCCACGAATCCGGATGAAGGCACGCGACTGTGCTCTGCATCCTGAAGGAACGCCTTGGTACGCGAAATATTGCATCATGATGGGTTCCGCATGAAGTGACGGAAATGCAGAAATTGATGCGTTACGACGCACTTCGTTTCATACGCTTAGAACTGTTCCATTCGCACCATCAATAGAATAGGCTCTACCAACGCTATACCACGTCTTCCACATCGCTGGAAACGGGTTCTACACATTGCTGGTGACTACTTTGAGGGACAGTAACAGGTGCATACATCTAACGCTTTTGTATCGACATTCATAGAATATATGACATCAACTGCGATTGGGCAAAGCTGAAAATGTGTACCCAGCTTTTGTATCGGTTGTGAAGAAATAGTTGCCACCGTTGAAGTTCCTACCCTCGTATGTACAGCGTGTTCCATACATCTTGACAATCCAAATTATCTCTGGAAAAACAACAGCTACCGTAAAACGACTTTCACCGGTATCGAAATAAGACAGGTGTCATGAATGTAAACATTATGAAACTCTAAACCGAAAGCATTATGTTTTTTTCCATAAAACAAAGTTATGTGATTTAAATGGGCACCATACATTATTTCAACAGAAGTCTATAGCATGACAAATCACATAAACAATAGCGTTGATTACATTGCAATACGACAATTAAATCCCGAGATATTCCAAACGAAGTTGAAGCATGAAATACATGAAACGCACGGCTAGCGCACGTCTTGAGACACAGGCGAAAACCCCATGCTCTTCACGACTTGAGTCAGTTGCGCGTTTCACGTATATTTCATGCGTCACCTTCGTTTCTCAATACGTCGGGATGTAATTTGGGTATTGCGATGAAATCAACGCCATTGTTTATATAATTTGTCACGCAATCGATTTCTGATGAAATAATATAGGATATCCATTCAAAAACACAAAGTTTGTGTTTAAAAGTAGATATTCTTTCCTATGAGAATGTCTCAAAATATTTACATTCATGAGCCTCTGCCTTACATTGATACCGGTGAAACTTGTTTTACAATAGATGTTCTTGTTCCAGAGATATTTTGGGTGGTCAAGATAAATGGGATACCCTGTGTATATAACTGGTATGAGGAGAATTACAGTAGATTTTGCTGTCTCTGAAATGTTAATCAGAAGGGAAGGCGATATCTAGAATAAGTATTGTAAATCGCACAAAACATTGCGTGTCGAAGGTTTTTCTGCTTTTGAGGCCGAAAGACGAAATTGCATCTCCAGAAATTTAGCCGTGGTGCAGCTCACAATGTTCGCCGATGGGGACGTCTGTTGCGAGTCCGCACTTGCCTCGCCGAAGCGATGCGTCAAATTCTGCTTCGCTCTCACGGGCAACATTTATCATTCAAAGCAATAACTCACTTCCCCGCGGTATGTATATTGTCATTCTTTTGCCTCTCTTGATGCCTTTGACAAATTCCCATCTAACATGTGCAAACATTGGCTGACGAACTGCCGAAGCCAAATTTATCTCTGGAAAGAAAATTATGCTCTGGAACATTCATCTGAGTATTCACGCACCATTTTATTTACTTTTCTGTCCATCCTTTAACGTTTAAATATTGGGAAAAAAGCTCGTTATTTATTGCGCACGGTAAAGCCGCCCTCCTGAAAGAATTGCTGTGCTGTAAATCACGAAGAAAGAACAAACGATGCAAATTTCCTTGCCGAAGGCGGAACATATGAATGCGTAGTCGAATGAACAGCTCAAAATGTCGTTCCAAAATTGTACAAGCAAATCATCTCGACCCCTGACTTTTCAGTGATATTTTTATATTAATTGAAAACAACAGTGGTTCATTAACTTGTTTTACAATGAAACACTGTAGCCCAATCAACCGAATGATGTGGGAAATATTTGCACGCTTAATTAGATGAATTTTTTGGAGGTATGCTTTCTCTTTAGGTTAGTGAAGTATGACGCATCTAGAACATGTTGTACATAAATGCTATTTTATTATCAGACGACTTAAAACAAAATTTCAGAGAATGTAACACGTCTGTAGTTTATTCTACGACTTGTTCTAAGTATCATGTTCTAATTTCCTTTCAAATATTGTTCTTTCTCTTTGTGTCTTTCTCTCCATAGAGCGAGAGCGGGTAACATTAGTCTGACAAACAGCTCTGAACAGTTAGTTTCAAAACAATATACACACCACTCAAAATAGACACATTCTTTCTGGAATTATGTCGATTCAGATCTCGCAGCTTCGACTTGATTTACAAGCACGACCTGTCATTTTTGAACGGTACATTACTGAGTTTAACAAAATTAAGGTTAGCCATAGACGACTTTTAGAAATACAAAAGTACAACTTTGTGGTGAAAAATCAGTAGGTGGACACAGTTAAAGCAGAAAATGTGTATTAAATGATTCTTCTCACAATCCTAAAGACAATGACGCCTCTGAGCAGAGAGACGGGGTACGGAATTCTTTGTTTCAGGAATCTGGTCTGATAAAGTTAATACGTTCATCAACCACGTGAGTAGACATACTCGACATTTCATTATATTACGTCACATGACAGAATTGTTACATTTGAAACTTTCACTAAACTGTGCTTGAAAACGATTCGATGAACCTTCGTTTGGTTCCAAGAATTTCGGTATGGTGCTTAGTAAATTCACACCGGAAATGAAAATTAGTACATCCTCTTGGATTATTTCAATTCATTGTTGCAACAGTGCATACGAAGTGCATGAAATGATTACATTTACAGATCAACATCCATAGCCATACTGATTTCGCTAATCACAGTTTTATGCTTCACAAATATCATATTGTAAGAACTTTTTCATTGAATTATATGGCATTTAGAGTGTTTATAATAAATATAGATCTATGCTACTTCGGCCAACATCCCTTACACATTTAACAACTCACACAGCACACGGTCATAATTCAAATACAGTATTTCCAATGCATGTAATCACATTACATAGGCACGATGTGCTTACTTCGGGGCAGTTTATCGTCACTTCTCATAAAAAGGGCTAGGACGTGGTAAAAACTTAAGTAATCAACCATAAAAATAGAGTTTTTTTCTAAACATGAGTTATAAAATGTAACAGTTATTTTATCTTTTCAAAAATTGAATAGATTCTTCAGTTTAATTCACTTGTTGGTATGGTTCGTATGCCGCGATAAATTCATCGAAGAATCTCTCTTACATACGAAGAAAAGCGTACCTATAGCTACAAATGCAGCCAATAGTAAGTGAAATAATTATGAAATTTCACATGTAAGGAAATTATTTTGTTATGTTTTTGATCTTCCACTCTTCAGTGAGTGTGAATCTTGAATATTTCTTGGTCATGTTGACAAATTTTTATGAATTTATTTCTGAAAGTATCCAAAATGGAAATTAAAGTGTCCCGCGGTGCTTCTCCTTCTCCCAGGCAGCCCGTTTGACGTCCAACCCCCCACCCCCTTCCGCCCCTATCCTATCTTTATCATTCATACTTACAAACGACTCTCCCAGAATGTACTTCTTACTTCATGTCACTTACGTGAGTCATGATGTATACAAAGTTGTTCTCTGGATTTCATTTGCAACGGGGAAACAAAATGCCACACGCCAGAGAATTCGTCCGCCATAAGATAAATTATGCTTCTATATTGTTTTGTTGTGTTACCCAGCCATGTACTTTTACAAGTTTTGATTGTCTTTAAGTCTTGTAATCCCATTTTATTTATTGTACAACATTGGCGAAGCACTGTTAGAAAAAATTTATTTTCATTACAAAAGAAAAAAAAATGTTAGATATTGTTTTCAAATCTGTGGAGGTTGGTGAGGTTCAAATTTACTTCTCCACGGGAGTTTCTATTTTCATACTCATGTAGCAGCCACCTTAGGACACACGTCACTGATATGTTAGCATTTTGCCGGCCGCGGTGGCCGAGGAGACTAAGGCGCTCCAGTCACGGTCTGCACGGCCACGACGGTCGGGGGTTCGAATCCCCCCTCGGGCATGGATATTTGTGCCGTCCTAGTTCGTAAGTAGTTCCTAAGTAGTTTGTAAGTTTAGGGACTGATGACCCCGTAGTCAAGTCCCATAGACTATACAAACATTTGAACATTTGAATTTGTTAGCATTTTATATTGTAAACGATGTAAAGTGGTTTGTACGTGTTATTTCTGTGTCGTTTTATAAATGACTGTCCAGAACCCATGCTAATGATTGTATATTTAAACCGGTTCTCTGACGTTGGGCCACGTGCCATTAACTAGTCGTAAAGAAGTTCCATGGATTAAAACCTCAAGTGACCTATCAGCATTGTTTTATCATATTGTCTTAGTCAAAAACGATAGCATACCTCATGTATGACTTTAAGACAATTTTGTAGGCTAGTGATTTTTTACAAGAAAGTTAAGCAATCATTGTCATCATCATCATCATCATCCTCATCATCATTAGAGACTGCCTTTTAGCATTCAGTCTGGAGTATATTTTCTCTCATAATATTCCTCCATGATACCCTGTTCAATGCTAATACTGATGCCTCGTCTGATGTTTAGCCTTTTAATACAAAATCTTTCTTCACCAAATCTAAGTACTTTTTCCTAGATCTACCTCGACTTCTCTTACTCTCTACTGCTGAAACCATGAGCGTCTTAGGTAACTTCTTTCTCCAATGCGTGTAACTTGACCCCATCATCTCAGTCTGTTCGCTATATCTGTGGTGTTCATTCTAAATTTTTCTTTGGTTTTCTCATAAAGGAGACTTCTGCCCTTTGCACCTATCTATTAGTACCTGCGATCATTCTTGCTACTTTCACATCTGTTAACTGAATGTTAAGAATAAGGTAAACTGTATCCACCCAGATGAGCGGTTTCACTGCTAACGTAGTCTTGACATTGACTTCCTTCTTGCAGAAGGGAGTAGATCTTAGCTCAGCACTTACTGCAATATCTTTGCTAAACATTGATTCAATTTCTTTCACAATGTTGCCATATTATGAGAAAAAACATCCTAGGCACTTGAAATTTTCCACCTGTTCTAACATCATTTTTCGATCCAATGGCCCCGCAGCGCCGAAAATTTCTCCAAGAGACATCATATAGGCCGGCCGTGGTGGCCGAGGGGATTGAGGCGCTCCAGTAACGATCTGCACGGCCACTACGGTCGGGGGTTCGAATCCCCCCTCGGGCATGGATATTTGTGCCGTCCTTAGTTGTAAGTAGTTCATAAGTAGTTTGTAAGTTTAGGGACTGATGACCCCATAGTTAAGTCCCATAGACTCTACAAACATTTTTTTTATCTCTGGGCGGTTACGTTTATTCGACATCTGTGACAAGCGTAATTTCTTTTAAATAGTCTCAAAAGATGCTATACGGTTATAATTACTTTGATATGTATCGGTACTATTGAAAACGTATTAATGATCTTTGTGATCGATATATTTACAAGGTATGTCTGTGGTCTGTTGGTCGTTATATTTATCCGTAATCTTTGACGAAGAAATCAATAAATATAGCAATAGAAATTTCGTAGATTGTCTAATGATGGCTATTTAGCCGAAATGTCTCCATAACATTTAATAAAATACTATAAAGTAGCAGCACATTGATATATGATGTTCTTACATCGTTCTTTCTATCTGGCACTCAATCTGTTTAACTCTTTCTTCATTCAGTAAGCCTTACACCTATGATCTAGCTCTGGAATATTAAACTGCAACCCTTCAATGGAATCTTCCATCACCACTTAGTCGACGGCATACGCGAGTTTCCTTATTTTGTTTCCTCCTATTTCAATCCCGCCCAGCCAATTGAGCAGAAGAGGAAAAGTAGTTTTTTGGACGCAGTAATGCCATCTGAGAGGTCCAAGCTTTTACTGTGTTGTAAAAATGGTGCAATTACTGGCAAGCTACGCAAAGCGGACTTTTCGTTAATGCTGTTAATACTGAATCACTGTGGTTGTGTTTCAGATCCTCCTGAGATCGAAGTGGAGCGCAGCTGGGTGCATTCCGGCGAAGGCTACGAGGCGCAGCTGGTGTGCATCGTACACGCCGAACCTCAGGCGGACGTGAGTACAAAACACGCGTCTGAGCCACGCGGCGCCGCGTACACTATGCGATGTACTGACACAAGCAAACGACTAGAATCTATTCATATTGTCTTAAACAGTCAATACCCACTGAAAAATACACTGTGCTTACATTAATACTTGTTCCATAGATCATAAATACGACATTTCGCAATAATGTGCAACATGTCAGTCTAATAACAGGTGTCTATACCTGACAATATTTTAGGCATATTTTACTTTTTATGTTTATTTTTTTTTTCTTTTAGCTAAGTTATATATTAAAAAATTTCATCTAAAATTTCCATTTCCATTTCCATTTGCCATTTGTCATTCATTGCGAAAAATGTGTTGTACGTGATTATTAAACTTACGGCGACGCTCATCTTGGCTTGGACGATATGATTTCATTAAGACTGGAACTAAACTGTAGATTTGTGTATATACAAACCCACGGATACTATGCTTTATATACAAAGGCTTTTCCACCTTATTTTTATTAATGTGTTCCTTTCAAAATGTATACAATTTTAGCTTTGGATGGCCTAGACATGGTTGGGGGGAGGGTTTATAGATGATAGTCGCCCTCGAAATGTTGTGCTGAAGATTAGATGGCAGATCGCGTAACTAATATATGTGTACTAAACAGAATTGGGAAAAAAGAAATAACTGGCATATCTTGGAGGGATCGATTAGTGGGAAACGTCCTGAGACCTGGAAACCGTCATGTTAGAAATGGAAGCATATGGGGGAAAAATCGGACGGGGTGACCAATACATGAATCCGTTAAGCAAGTTCAAAAGAATTTTGATTTTGTAAATCAAGGAAGTGTTCTAGATAAACTACAGTTTGTGGTATGAAAGGGGACAGTGTACAAAATGGTTTAAATCATACCTAACAGGAAGAGTGCAGAAAGTTGATACAAGTAGTTGACATAATATGCAAGAAACAGCTGATTCCTCAACCTGGGAAGCAATCAAAAGTGGAGTTACAAAAGGTTCGGTCTTGTACCCTTTGCTGTTTTTAATATATATTAATGTCTTGTCATTCTATATTCATAAAGATGCAGAGATGGTTCTTTTGCTGATTTTTGCTGATGGCACAAGTATAGTTATCACACCTGAACTAACTTAAGAAATTGTAAACGATGTCTTTCAGAAAATCATTAAGTGGTTCTCAGGAAATGGACTAGCATTAAATTTAGATAAAACACAGTACATACAGTAAATGGAATGACACCTTAATTAATATAGACTTTGATCAGAAATCTGTAGCAAAGGTAGAATATTCAAAAATTTTAGGTATATGCATTGATGAGGGGTTGAACTGGAAAAATAATATTGAATATCTGTTGAAATGTTTGAGTCAGATGCTTAGGCTATTAGGGTAATCGCAAACTTGGGTGATACATATCTCAGTAAATTAGCTTACTATGACTATTTTCATTCTCTGCTTTTGTATGGCATGATTTTCTTGTGTAATTTATCATTGATCTAAAAAGTATTCATTGCACACAAGCGTGTATTCAGAATAATTGCTGGAGCCCATCCAAGATCATTATGCAGACACTCATTTTAAGAGCTATGGACCTTTACAGTAGCTTCACAGTATATATATTCACTTATGAAATTTGTTATTACCAATTCCACCGGATTCAAATGCAATAGCAGTGTACATAACTACAACACTAGGAGAAAGAATGATCTTCAACTATTCAAAGTTAAATCTATCTTTGGCACAGAAAGGGGTGAATTATGCTGCCTCAAAAGTCCTTGGTCACCTACCAAACAGCCTGACCGATAGCCAACTTGCATTTAAAAATAAAGTAAAAGAATTTCTGAATGGCAACTCCCTCTACACTATTAATGAATCTTTAGATATAAATTAGTAAATCTGAAAAAAAAATTAAAAAAAATAAATTTTCTTGTGTAATATTTAGTACAAAGTCATTATTTGTAAACACACCTTTCATTAACCTGACACGTTCCACATCATTCCGCAGTGTCGTATTTCATGATCCATGGAACAAGTACTAATCTAATCTGTTGGTTGCCTATCAAACTCAGAGATAAAGAGGCTTGCGCAGTACAGCCTTTTGACTAGAGAGAACAAAAATTTACGAGACCAGTGTTGTGTGTACACCGTCAAGTTGCGACGCGGCATCTCATTTCCCTTCCGATACCCGGGCCGCAGAAACTCGTGCCACGGCTAACTGCAGGGTTCAGAGTAGCACGACGGGATGAACCGCAGTCGCCGTCCGTCCGAGCGTATTATAACAACATCAACAGGAGTGCCCCCGCCGCGCACTAACTGATACCTCCTGCCGTAGGCTTAATTGGCGCTCGAAGTTTACCTCGTGCCGGCGGCGGAAACCACTGCGGCCCCGACCGCCCTTAATTGGGTAATTGCTGGCGGCGCAAAGCGGCGAAGAAGGGCAGACGCCTCAGTTACCCCGGCATTACGCGGTCTGTGTCTGCCGCGCCGCCAGCTATGAATGGAATTAGCGTCGCGCCGGACCCGCGACGGAACTTTAATTTCCGTAATGGCGCGCGAGGTCGCAGGCGCCTCAAGATAGCGGCGGCCCCTGCGAGGGCGCCGTAGTAGCGAGGCTCGCCATTGTGTGCTCGGATCCGGAGGATCCGCCCATTAGGCGTGACGTCAGACGCCCGTGATACTGCTCCGTCTGCGCACCGCGGGCTGCGTTTGCCGGCACGTGACTCGGTAGTAATGGACTGAAGTTGGGGTACTGCTGTAAGGTCCGCAAGTTCGCATTACCGCATGCTACAGGTCTTTGTGACAAAAGCTGTTTGTTTGAAATTATCTCTCTCTTCACAAACACTTTGCAAGTCATATTGAAACGAAATTAAGGCTCCATTAGGAGCGGTGTGGACCACGACCGTAAAATGATAACTACCAAATAAAATTTCAGCATTGGTCGTAAATTAACATTTATTTCTGATACTTCCTCGCAGATTAAAATTGTGTGCCGGAACTGGGACTCGAAACTGGGACCTTTGCCTTTCGCGGGCAAGCGCTCTACCGACTGAGCTATCCCGACACGACTCACGATGCCAACCCACAACTTTACGTCCGCCAGTAGCTCCTACTTTCCAATCTTCACAAAAGCTCTCCTGCGAAACTTACGGGACTAGCACTCCTGGAAGAAAGGATATGGTGGAGACATGGCTTAGCCTAAGACACGTTTCCAGAACTCTGCAGTGGAGTGTGAGCTGATATGAAACTTCCTGGCAGATTAATATTGTCTGCCGGAACCGGGACTCGAACCTGGGACATTTGCATTTCGCGGGCAAGCGCACTACCGACTGTGCTATCCCGACACGACTCACGTTGCCGCCTCACAACTTTACTTCCGCCAGTACCTCGCCTCCTACTTTCCAATCTTCACAGAAGCTCTCCTGCGAAACTTGCAGGACTAGCACTCCTGGGAGAAAGGATATGGTGGAGACATGGCTTAGCCACAGCCTAAGGGATGCTTCCAGAATGAAACTTTCACTCTGCGATGGATTGTGAGCTGATATGAAACTTCCTGGCAGATTAAAATTGTCTGCCGGAACCGGGACTCGAACCTGGGGCCTTTGCCTTTGGCGGGCAAGCGCTCTACCGACTGAGCTACCCCGACACGACTGACAATTTTATCTGCCTGTGGCTAAACCATGTCTCCACCAAATCCTTTCTTCCATGAGTGCTAGTCTTGCAAGTTTCGCAGGAGAGCTTCTGTGAAGATTGAAGTAGGACGCGAGGTAATGGCGGAAGTAAAGTTGTGTGGTGGCATTGTGAGTCGTCTTGGGATAGCTCAGTCGGTAGAGCGCTTTCCCGCAAAAGGCAAAGGTCCCAGGTTCCGGCACACAATTTTAATCTGCCAGGAAGTTTCATATCAGCGCAAACTCCGCTGCAGAGTGAAAGTTCATTCTGGAAACATTTATTTCTCATTGCAAATCGCTTTCGACAATGCAATAATCATCCTCAGTGCAACTGGAGGAAATATACGTAAAACGTTCCATTGCACGGTTACTAGATAGCACGCTAAATAATCAGACGGAACTGAAACATAACGGAACATTGGCCATTTATGACTACCTGCAATCAATGTAATTGTAATAGGGAAACAATATGCGTGTGTGTCATTAAAATATTAAGTACTACAACATATAGCGCCCGCTTCCAACCACAATTTTTAGTGAATGGCGTGGTTCATTTCGGTCACGTGGCCCTGTATAGGTGAGGTATTAACCTCGCAGTATATGTAAGTTTTTATGTCTTTTAATTCACCAGCATTTGGAGAATTTTAATTCATAGCATTTTATTTTTTACGTGAAACATGATGCATTTTTATTACAAACTTCGCAGTTTTATTTCATTTGTAACTGTCATGTCTACATAACTTCAGAGTGAAGCACATAATAACGTAGTCTAAATAAGCATACATACTTCTGTAAAATGGTTAACGAGGTTTACTGGTCGGTACCAGCGCAACTCGTCTTGACGTCACATCTAGCGAACCACATCCAGTCGGCTTCAGTCTGACGGCCCGTTCACATGGCGATTTGTCACCTCAGTTGTTTCCGCGCTTCCACCCAGCACAGAAATGCAGCTTACGACCACCTTGACGGAGCTAACGAACCTCATTACATTGACAACAATCTGTAAGTTTAAAATTTTGTATTCTCATTCTACGTGAAAATCTGATTAACCATCAACATTCGTGGTTCTCAGTAATTATTATATTGGTTGTTTATTGTAGGGCCACCCATCACGTCGCACAATGACGAACACACACACACACACACACACACACACACACACACACAAACCACATACCCACCCACCCACACACACACACACACACACATACGCAATACGTTGAAAAGTGGACAGCTCTTAATTTAAAAGATTGTGTGAAGCTAATTTTCCAATTCCCGGTGTTTAATTTCGTATGTTTTTCACAGTATAAATCTAAGTTCAACACGAATGCGGGAATATGGATCCTTGCAATACTCAACGGAGAGTGGGGAGTGGGTTAGTCAGCCATTGTTACCGTTATCTTGTAAGAATTTCATTGTTCCAGAAGTCAGTGGCAGGCAGTATTGTTAAATTTCGCATAAATTAGTGCTTCCGAACTTCACATATCTAACAAATACACAAATTTTCGATATTTCTTTTAATTTCGTGTTTTGGCGACAAACATTAAGGGGGGGAGGGGTACTACAATCGAGTAAATACGGTATTTCTCTGCCGTTCCTTTCTCCAATAGCACGCGTGCAAAAGGAACACCTACATCTTTGTTTTCAATCTGATTTCACTTATATTATTACGATGATCATTTCTCGCTACGTAGGTGAGTGCTAAAAAAAAAAAAAAAAAAAAAAAAAAAAAAAAAAAAAAAAAATATGATCGCATTCGGAAGAGAAAGTTAGTGAAAGAGATTTCACCGCAACGAATAACGCTATTCTTTTAATAACACTGTCTGTGACACTCTCTCACCTATGTTGCGATAATACAAAACGAGCTGCCCTTCTCTGAAATTTCTAAATCGTCTGTCAGTTGTACTTGTTGGGAATCCATCAATGGGCAGCAGTTCTCTAAAATAGGACACACAAGTATAGTGTAGTCAGTTTCCTTAACAGAACTGCTGAATTGTCTAAGTAGGTGTTTTTCGACCTGTGGATCACGACACCCAGGGGATTCGCAAAGACTTCTTCGGCAAGTCGCGGTGAAAGAAGGAAGTACTTGCACATTAAATCAAACAGAAAAGTACACGTCTGGGTACATGGGTGCCCGCAATAATACAGTTGCCTAAGGAAAGCGAAATTTATTTTATACGAAAATTACGCAATTCCTTGTTATCATCAATTCTGATTTGAATAGAACAGTCTTTTTTACAAAAAATACACCATGTTTATGATGGATAAACAAGAAGTGTGAAAACTGTGTTCGGGAACCTATCTATAGCTAAATTAACGAGAGGCAATAAGTAATTTTGAGAAATTAACTTCTTTAGAAATTGACTATGCAGTGGGACTTACCGAGCATAATTTGCTTTCGAATCTTATCTGTAACACAAAACATTTCTCATGCAGCGTATATTTTTCTGTCGAATATAATGTAAAATATCATAATGTGTTCCAGTGAGAAAAATAGACTAAATACTTCACCCTATTATGCAGAATACTGTACCCCTTTTCTTACTAGAATGTTTTATCAGCAGAGGAAAATATATGATTCACTATCTTTGAAATCATACACACAGACGTGATACAGTCTGGTGTAGGCGAGGACGGGGGGAGGAATCGCCAGAAAAATGTTTCTTGGGAGTGGGGGGAGGGGGTCTCGAACTCAAAATGGTTCAAAAACACTGCTCTAAGTGTTCTGCCATTGAAACGTAGCCTTTCGCCGGCTTTCCATACAGTTGTTTTTATGTGTACTAACCAATTTAAGTTCTTCATAGATGTAATTCCTACATATTTAACTGAATTTACGGCCTGTACATTTGCCTCACTTTTCGTGTCAGTGAAGTGTAGCGGATATATTTTAGTGCTCATATGGATGACTGAGTTTTGCACAGAACATAATTTAGTTATAACAAACACCTGGTTTAAGAATCACAAAAGAAGGTTGTATACATGGAAGAGACCAGGAGACACCGGGAGATACCAGATAGATTTTATAATGGTAAGACATAGATTTCGGAACCAGGTTTTGAAGTGTAGGACATACCCAGGGGCAGACATAGACTCTGACCATAACTTGTTGGTTATGAACTGTAGGCTGAAACTGAAGAAACTACAGAAAGGTAGGAAAATAAGGAGATGGGACCTGGATAAATTGAAGGAACCTGAAGTTCTTAAGAATTTCAGAGGGAGCTTCAGGCAACAATTGACAGAAACAGGGGAAAATAAAACAGTTGAGGAGGAATGGGTAAAATTGAGAGATGAAATAGTGAAGGCAGCAGAGGACAAAATAGGTAGGAAGGCAAGACCTACAAAGAATCCTTGGATATCACAGGAGATACTAAATTTAATCGATGAAAGGAGAAAATATAAAAATGCCTTAAATGAAACAGGCAAAATGGAATACAGACGACTAAGAAATGAGATTGACAGGAAGTGCAAAATGGCTAAGCAGGAATGGCTAGAAGGCAAATGCAAGGATGTGGAAGAATGTATAAATAGGGGAAAAATAGATACAGCCTACCGGAAAATAAAAGAAACATTTGGCGATAAGAAAAACAGCTCTATGAATATCAAGGACACTGATGGAAAACCAGTTCTCAGCAAACAAGGGAAAGCTGAAAGGTGGAAAGAGTATATAGAGGGGCTGTACAAAGGAAATGAACTTCGAGACACTATTGTAGGAAGGGAAGAGGATGTAGATGATGATGACATAGGAGATACTGTACTAAGAGAAGAATTTGACGGAGCCCTGAAAGACCTAAGCCGAAACAAGGCCCCTGGAATAGATGATATCCCGTCAGAGCTACTGAAGTCTCTGGGAGAACCAGCCATGACAAACTTGTTTCACCTGGTGTGTAAGATGTACGAGACAGGTGAAGTACCCTCAGACTTTAAGAAAAATGTTATAATCCCCATTCCAAAGAAAGCGGGTGCAGACAGGTGTGAAAACTACAGAACCATCAGTTTAATAAGTCATGGTTGCAAAATATTAACACGAATTATATACAGAAGGATGGAAAAGCTGGTAGAAGCCGACCTCGGGGAAGATCAGTTTGGGTTCAGGAGAAATGTAGGAACACGGGAGGCAATACTTACTTTACGCCTTATCTTAGAAGATAGATTAAGAAAAGGCAAACCTACATTTCTAGCTTTTGTAGATTTGGAGAAGGCTTTTGACAATGTTGATTGGAATAAACTCTTTCAAGTTCTGAAGCAAGCAGGAGTAAAATATAGGGAGCGTAAGGTTATTTACAACTTGTACAAAAACCAGACAGCGGTTGTCAGAGTTGAAGGGCATGAAAGGGATGCAGTGGTTGGAAAGGGAGTAAGACAGGGTTGTAGCCTTTCCCCAATGTTGTTCAATTTGTACATTGAGCAAGCTATAAAGGAGAGCAAGGAGAAATTTGGAGAAGGAATTAAAGTTCAGGGGGAAGAATTAAAAACATTGCGTTTTGCCGACGACATAGTAATTCTGTCAGATACAGCAAAGGACCTGGAAGAGCAATTGAACGGAATGGACAGTGTGCTGAAAGGTGCATATAAGATGAACATTAACAAGAGTAAAACTAGGGTAATGGAGTGCAGTGTAAGAAAATCAGGTGATGCTGAAGGAATTAGATTAGGTAACGAAACAATAAAGGAGGTAGATGAGTTTTGTTACTTGGGCAGTAAAATAACAAATGATGGTCGCAGTACAGAGGATATAAAATGCAGAATAGCAGTGGGTAGAAAGGCGTTTTTGAAAAAGAGAAATTTGTTAACATCGAATATTGATTTAAGCCTAAGGAAGTCCTTTCTGAAGGCATTTGTATGGAGTGTTGCCTTGTATGGGAGTGAAACATGGACGATAAGCAGTGTGGACAGAAAGAGGATAGAGGCTTTTGAAATGTGGTGCTACAGAAGAATGCTGAAGATTAGGTGGGTGGATCGCGTAACTAATGAGGAGGTACTGAACCGAATTGGGGAGAAAAGAAATTTCTGGCATACCTTGACTAAAAGAAGGGATAGATTGGTGGGACACATTCTTAGACATTAAGGAATTGTGAATTTAGTGTTGGAGGGAAGTGTGTGGGGAAAAAATCGCAGAGGGAGACCAAGAGACGCGTATAGTAAGCAGATTCAAGTGGATGTAGGTTGTCGTTCTTATGAGCAGATGAAAAGGCTTGCTCAGGATAGAGTAGGGTGGAGAGCTGCATCAAACCAGTCTCTGGACTGAAGACCACAACAACAACAACATGGATGACTTTACAAATCTCATTATTTAGGGTCAATGGCCAATTATTGCACTATGCAGAATCTTTTATGAATCATTTTGAAATTTATTTCTTATTTTCTTGTGACTTTAGTAATCTTAATGAGAGCATCATCCGCAAACAGTCTAAGACAGATGCTCACATTGTCTCTTAAATCGTTTATAAATATGAGGAACAGTGGTGCTCTATAACACTTCTATAAGGAACGCCACATCTGTTATACTCGATGTCCTTTACGCTTTAAAACATCGATCCGTGAGTGTTAATGGATTGTCATTAAACTGAAAGATGTATGATTAAATAAAGTAATATTTAAACCGATAACTGTGGCTGAGCGAGTGTGAGGACTTACATATATGTATATGTGAATGCAACAGCCTACAGACGTATACAGCCCTGTGAATAAAAAAACTGATCTGAATATCTGTGATTGACTGATTGCGATATGTATGGATCTGTTAATGCACTTAATTATAGAGAACATCAATCTGGTTAATAGAGGAGATCACTTGACTGAATGACAAGCACAAATATTACGTGTAGTGTAATCATGTGAATTGACCATCATGAAATAAGTATTTAAAGCTAATACCAAAGTTTACATTTCAAAGGCAAACACGAACGGGGCAGGGATTCTGGTAACATTTTACAGTGGATGTTGTAAATCAAGACACGTGCTCAGAACTAAATTTAATTAGCAACTAATCATTGTGTCGTCATCAAGTGCTGTGATTAATTTATACGTGTTTGAAGTCATTTCCACAAATGGACAAGAAATAGTGGCAGCTGCCTGACAAGATAATAGGTTTCTCTACGTGAACAAAAAAATGAAAGTCTGACAATAATTGGCTGGTCATTATCCGAATACGTAAGCTCACAAATATACAGAATTTCCGATTCATAATGTCAAATATCAATCAAAGTGTATTTTTCTCACCACTTTGTGTTGTCCTCCAGCACATGCAAATTACAAGCAACCACTAAGTATTTAACTTGAGAGAAAAAGATCTTTGTTAAACTTTGAATATGCAGGTGTTGGACACTGACTGATTAAATTGTATTGAAATAAATAAATATTTTAAAAAATCTGCGATATCAAGATATAACTGTAAAAAATGCTTTCGCGGCAGTTGTCAATAATAATCAAATTCTTCCAATGTCCAGAAGAATTTTACTAACAAGAGAAAAATAGCTGATTGCAGTTGTCAAGTATTGATTCTTAGTAAACCACATGGCATCAGTAGACTGCTAATTGCCTTAATGAGACCTATCAGTTCTGACAAACTTTAAGTTCAAATAAATTATGATAAGCTGTATCTAAATTCATGTGGAACTTGAACAGTATAATCCTGCCGTAGATAACGTGGATTGCATAATAGTAAAACAGAGGGCTGGAGAAAGATAACTTTAAAGAATTTGCCACTTAACTCAGTTATTAGTTTCATTTATACAAAAGATGACACATGTTCAATTGTTTGTATTTCTTATGGGTTCAAACAACTTTGGTCATAAGTCCCTAGACTTACAAATTACTTAAACTAAGTTAGACCAACCTAAGGACTACACACACATACATGCCCGAGGGGGGATTCGAACCCCCGACGCGGGAGGCCGCGCGATCCGTAACGTGGTGCTCCAGACCGCTCGGCTACTCCCTCGCGGCGAGGAAATCAGAAAAACGGAACATATCTTATTTGGATGCAAGACAATACATAAATATTCATCAGTTTTGTTGTTGTAATCTTCAGTTCGAAGACTGGTTCGATGCAGCTCTCTTCCCTTCCCTGTCCTTAACAAGCCTCTTCATCTCTTCGTAAGAACAGCAACCACATCCATTAGAAACTGTTTACTGTATTCGTCTCTTGGTCTCTCTCTCTCTCTCTCTCTCTCTCTCTCTCTGCGATTTTTACCCCTCCAATGCTTTATTCACGAACCCTTCAAGTCTAAGAATGTGCCCTACCAATCGATGCCTTCTTTCAGTCAAGATATGACAAAAAGTCCCTTCCTCCCCAATTTTGTTCGGTACTTTCTCTTTAGTTACATGAGCTACCTACCTAATCTTCAGCATTGTTCTGTAGCACCACATTTCAAAAGCCTCTATCCTCTTCCTGGGTGAACTACTTATCGCTCATGTTTCACTCTATTACAAGGCAACAATCCAAACCAATGCCTTCAATAATGACTTCTTTAGGGTTAAACAAATATTCAATGTTACCAAATTTCTCTTCTTAAAAAAACATTTTTTCTCATTGCCGATTTGCATTTTATATCCTCCGTATCGACACCATCATTTGCAATTTTCCTGCCGGCCGCGGTGGCAGAGGAGCCTGAGGCGCTTCAGTCACGGTCTGCACGGCCACTACGGTCGGGGGTTCGAATCCGCCCTCGGGCATGGATATTTGTGCCGTCCTAGTTCGTAAGTAGTTCATAAGTAGTTTGTAAGTTTAGGGACTGATGACACCGTAGTTAAGTCCCATAAGCTTAACAAACATTTGAACATTTTTTTTTGTAATTTTCCTGCAAAAGCAAGAAAACTCATGTACCACCTTTATTGTTTATTCACCTAACCTAATTCCTTCAACATCTCCTGATTTTCTTATAGGCTGCATTTTGCTACCCTTTTTTGGCTCTTGTTAATGTTCACCTTGTACGCTCCTTTCACCTCACTTACCATTCCGTTCATTGCTCTTCCAGGTCCTTTGATGCGTCTTACAGACTGACAGTGTCATCGGCAAAGTGCAATGTCCTTATTTATTCACACTAAACTTTAATTCCTTCACCAAAATTAATCAATAATCATTTCAAATCAATTATAAATCGTACATCCTCCGCTGTATCTAAAAAAAATCCATCCAAATACAATACGTGCTAAATACCAGACCGCTCACACTGTACCCTCCGTCTTACACCTACAAGAGCTCACTACTGACTACCACTACAGACGCCGGCCACCGCCAACTCACTGTCCGTACAGATAAACCACTTCGTGACAAGTAATATCGCCGACGATACGAAAATGAAACGTTGTCAACTTTTAATAGTTTGAAAAGATACGATACATGCAGTTTATTACGTTCCATATAACTCAGTATGTAGTAGAGAATATTAGCGTTTTTGCCCTAAAATAGTAAAAGCGCTCATTGTCTGCTAAAGGCCGAGTACGGGAGCAGGTCCACTGCACAGTTTTGTACCACGAATAAGTTCCAGACGGCGTACACTTGGCTGAAGATCAGTACTCAAAACAGCTCCCTGTGCTGTACATAAGCAGTTACCCCGCAATATTCGCTTTTGCCAGTAATGTTAGTTCTCCTCTACAGCTTCGTATGAAGTTCGAAAAGTGGGTCGGAGCTGTGAGTGGCTGAGTCGCTCAGTCGACTGGAAAGGTAACACGCCTTCGAGCTAGGTTTCCAATATAGTTTCAGTCTGCGCAGCAAGTTTGCGTATCCATTTGTCTGGTAGCGTGAAACCGTTCTTCTGACGCCGAAATGAGATTTCAAGTTGAGTAATAATGTCAGTCATTTAAGGATTCTTCCTTGCCATTCTCTTCGACCATACATGCAAATGTCGATGGTAGTCAGCTGTAACAATAAATACATTGACCCAGTATTGAGTTGATCCTGACAATGCTCGTAAATATTAACTGTCAAAAACAGTGATGCAGCGAGGAGGAGTACTATATCGATATACTTGTATACCATCTATGTGTGAGTACATTATTACATTTACATACTCTGTAGTGTGTAGAATGATCAAGAGAGTGCATTTGCCGCAGTTTTCTTGAGAACCAGTCTTTTTTTTTTTTTTTTTTTTTTTTTTTTTTTTTTTTTTTTTTTTTTTTTTTTGCTGCAGATACATCGTTTATGCTGTGCACATGAGTCAACAGGACTCGAAACTGTACTGACGTTGCTCAATCATTGAACTAACCCAATTTGCGATATTTTGAAATAAATATTTTATATCATACCACCAAGCTGATAATTTGTTATAATTGTGGTGGTTCGGCTCTTAACTCATTATGTAGTTGCCATACAAGTGAAGCAAGATGTTTACGTATAGTACAAAGCATTCGCGATGCCTCACAGACGCATTAGACAACCAATAGAATTTGATAGAGGCCTCATCAATAATGATGATCATGTCCCCTATGTAGACGGGTCTTAACAAAGTACGAGGAGTGTTAGAAAAATAAAGAAACTGCGGGCGATCTGGAAATGGGGATGTACTGTCGTGCAACTGCTACTACCTGGACCATTCAGATGTAACAGTGGCGCGATGTTGGATTCAATGGGGTGAGATGGCGTGAAATATTAGCGAAACTTCTTTCATCACATTTCTCCTCCGAATGTGAACATACGAAATGTGTTAGAAACACAAGGAACTGTACTTACCAGTTTTTAGTATTGCCCTTATCCTTCGAAAAAGTCCCCTTATTTCTACCGTTAGCAATAGCGTTGGAAGTCTGGTCGGTCACAATCTTTTGGATGTTCTCCAATGTTCTAAAGTGACGTCCTTTTAGGGCATGTTTCAATTTCGGGAAAAGGAAAAAAAGTCAGAAGGGCTAAAATCATGGGAATAGGGGCAGTGGCGTACATAAGGGGGGAGGGGAATATAACGAAAAAAATAAGCGCGTTGTCTGACTGATATTATAGAATGACGCGTGAGGGCATGATAGATATGCTACCCTCGGTTGGTGACAGGAGAGGGGTATTTCCGGTGTGAAGTTCGTGCCAGTTATTTAATTTTTTAATTTTATTTTTTATTTTTTAGCTACATTCTTTATGATTTAAAGTCAGCAATAAAAAGGCTGGATCTCATATTAAAAAAGGTGCTTCAGTGCTAATTATGAATATTATCAGTAAAACTGATACAAAATGTCATGGTGTACCTGCTCAAAATTTCTTATCCTTTCATTAACCTTCCGCCTCCCCCCAATCCCCCCGCCCGAAAATGCATGCTATATTCGTTACTGAATAGGGGGGTTGAGGAACAATCGCGATGTATTTTGAGGTCAAAAATTCAATGATGGAAAGGGCCGTGTGACACGAAGCAATGTCATATCCCAGCATCCACTCGTCTGCAAAGTTTGGTCTCACATAAATCACTTTTTTCTGTGTTCGCTGCGCGGAGTTGCAACTCGGACTGCGGAAGTGGAAGGGATAAACAAACCGATCTAGCACAGGCCGTTATACACAGTGTTGCCACATCGCCCGCCGTCTCATTACTTTTCTAACATTCCTCGTATTTTGTTAGCACCCACCTACCGAGGGGACATGAACATCATAACAAGAGAATTGAAATGTAAAACTGAAAGATTCTTTTCCGACGCGCTATTAGAGACTGAAACGCTAGGGGAATATTATGAAAGTGATACCGTGAACCCTTTGCCATGTACTTAAATGTAGGTGTAAAATGGCTCCATTAAGGCACTCACTGTAGTTTCGGGTCGGCCAAGAAACCCACAATGAGACATCTCCTTTGTACTCGTATGTTGAACCAAGAAATGCGAGCATCAGCATCCGCTGCCCACTATCATGAAAGGTATCTTCGTACATACTCAGATGACACCAAAACACCAACGGTGGCATTTGCAGTGGCGCCGTGCTCGGGTGGCATGGAGAGAGGACGAATGGCGTCGCATTACGTCTAGTGGAGAGCCCGCTTCTCTAACTAAAGTACTCTGGGTTGGTGACCTCAAAGGCAGATGTCACATCCGGCAATATTATACAGAGAAATACGGGCGTAACCCCTGACATTATCGAGAGCGGAACCATAGGATACGCGTTCAGGTAACGTCTAGTCGTCATTTGGCATTGTCAGCTCAATTGTACGACAGAGACCTACCAAAGCAAGTGATACCCCTGTTGGCACAGCACCCTCGGGCACTGTTCCAACATCCCTCCCCTCACCCCCTCCCACACACACACACACACACACACACACACACACACACACACACAAACAAACAAACACATACAAGAGTGTGTCTACGGACTATCTGCAGTGTTAAATAAATTAATATTTATGTACGTTTTTTGGGACAACTTCCGACTTCAAGCTGCTGTTCTTCAGATGTTCTATAATTTTTGACAGACGAAAAGTTGCGGCGGGTCTGAACTCAAACCCGATTCTCCCGCATTCCACGAAAAGTCGTTTTTACACTCACGGCTACCGACGCACGATCTCCGGCCAGATACAATCTTCCATTTGTCATGGGAGATCGGAAGTTTGGGTCTCGCCGGAGAGTGTGCACGGTTGGCCGAGAGGATAAGGGGACCGCGGGAGGATAGTGGGAGACCCGGGTTCGAGTCCCGACCCACTGCAGTAATCGGAGTGCAGCCACTTGGAACGTAGCGCATGTAACTCTCCTATCCGAAACCGTTTCTCATGTACTTGTGTGACCATCATTGTTTATAACTACTCATTTAGAAACGTTCCAAAACTTCTTAAAAGTAGCCCTTCGTATAGTAACGAACTGACTCTTCAGCCTTTCGTGGGAATTCTAACGATCAAGCTAGAGGAAGGAAGAGAAGTTCAGAAATGTTAAGCCGTTTCCATATGTCACGCGACATCACTCTCATTTCGTGAAGACGCTAGGTATCAACTTTCCAGATGTGTGTGAAATGCTCGAATAAATGAGGACTTTTCTTTTGCTGTTGTCAGCAAGACTTGTTTGCCACATTAATACTTGAAATGAGATGAAAGCCGTATTAGCCTTTTTTCTTTCTCTTCTTCTTTACTTGAAAAAGCATGCAGATTGCAACTTCCCTATTTCACTAATTATGGGAATAGGAACGGAGAAATCGTTTTAAAAAAGACGAAAATATTCAAGAAATTAAGAAAAAGTGATGTTTTTTAATTCATACTTCATTGCTTTACTGTCAAAAAAAAAGTGGCACTGGCGTGTTAACAACCAACTATAGGGTTTCCTGAAGTTTTATGATTTTTTGCAAACAATTTTGGAGAAAAATAATACAGACATATATGTAATATAAAATTATGGCTGATAGGATTACGAACCTACTACTGTGATAATATAGATGTACTCAACACGTTATAATTCCTCTGAATATATTTTAACAAACAGCGAAAATTATTTGATATTTGAGTTTAGGGTTGACAAATATACACTTTTTATACGTATTAAAACTATTTTAATATCTCTACCATATTTTCATTACATTTTCCATTAAAATATCATCACCTGTCGTTCCGTCGTAGTTTGTCCACTTTTCAAATTTATTTTCTTTCCCTGCACTGGTTTAGGTAAAAAGAAGTGACAATATTGTTGGCCTTCATTTTATAATCTTCATTAGTTTTAATGTCTCCCATTTACACGCCAAACCACCCCAGCATCTGAAGTGCCACAAGCCCGACTATCCTGAAAAGAAAAGAGTCCGGCACAAATTTTTATTTATCATAAAATTTTAGAATTTCTTCATAAGAGCAGGTTAAAGTCGGAAATCGCCACAAAATGGGACTTAACATCAGTTTACTTAATACTCCTATTTGCGGACCATTATTAAAGTCTTTTCCTTCTGAGCAGACATTTCATAATGTATACAGCATGTTCAGGTCCTTGCAAGAACCGCAGATTTCTCCGTCTTTGAGAACATGTGGGTTCACATTGAAAAGGGCATTTGTTGCAGTACTAAACTACGGGATCTGCAGGCTGGGCTGTACGAAGTGTGTACAAACTTGGCTCAACATCCACATGGTATAATCTGCAAATCATATTTATGTGCCTGGCAGAGGGCTCATCGAACCACCTTTACACTATTTATCTCTCATTCCATTCTCGAATAGCGCGCCGGAAGAAAGAACACCTGCATCTCTCCGTTCAGCTCTTATTTTATTCTGATGATCTTTTACACCTATATGTAAGTGCCAATCAACAATATATTTTCGCATTTGGAGGAGAATGTTGGCGATTGGAGTTTCGTAAGTAGCCCACGCCGCAGCCATAAGCGCCGCTGTTATAATTATTCCCATACCAGATCCTGTATCATTTCCGTAACGCTGTCTCCCCTGTATCGTGACAATACAAAATGAGCTGCCCTTCTTTGGACTCTTTCGATGTCCTCCGTCAAACCCACCTGGTAAGGATCCCACACTGGACAGCAATACTCCAAAAAAGGACGGACAAGCATAGTGTAAGCAGGCTGTTTAGTAGTTCTGATGCATCTTTTAAGGGTTCTGCCAACAAAACGTAGTCTCTGGTTGGCCTTTCCCTGGACATTATCTACGCGTTCCTTCCAGTTTAAGTCTGAAGTAATATTTATTCCTAGATACTTAGTGGAGTTTACAGAGTTCACTTTTCATTGATTTATTTTGTAAACTAAGTTCAACGGATTTCTTTTCGTACTCATTTGACCAACTTCACACTTCTCGTTATTTAGAGTCAATTGCCAAATTTTACAGCATAGGGAAATCTTATTTAGATCGTTCTGCGGTTGGTTTTGATTTAAAATGACTTTACTAGACGGTAAATAACAGCGTCATCTGCAAAAAAATGTTCAAATGTTTGTTAAGCTTATGGGACTTAACTACGGGGTCATCAGTCCCTAAACTTACAAACTACTTACCTACTACCTTATACTAAGGACGGCACAAATATCCATGCCCGAGGGGTGATTCGAACCCCCGACCGTAGTGGCCGTGCAGACCGTGACTGGAGCGCCTCAGTCCCCTCGGCCACCGCGGCCGGCCGTCATCTGCACATAACCTAAGAGAGCTGCTAAGAGGATCCAAAGCCTATTTACCACCAATGCGTCCCGCACGAACGCACACACTGCGGCTACACCCGCTGCAACAATCTACTGAACTGTTCCCGAAGTACCACATCTAAGTTCCGAAAGCTTTCTCTCTTTCATTCCGTAATGTAATCACATGGTCTTATTTCCATCCACTCCTTCTAGGTAATCACACTTCTTGTACGCAGTAATATTTAGCATTACATTCAACCGCCTTATCTCTTTTTATATTCAACTAACTTCTTCTTTTTCCTTTTCTGTTCCCTGACTATTGTCTTTCCTCATGTTTTACAGTTTGAGATAATTAAAATGATTCAGCCAGAGCAGCGATATTTGAGTCATGTGCAACGACTTTAACCGCACCCAGATTCCTAACTGACCCCGGCAATGCAGCGTTGTGAAACGCCGCTGTTGCGTCAGTAACCATTAACGCGGAATTGGATTGAACATGGGCAGGAAACGATGAGGGAGTTAGGCCGCCACCAGCGGCTGAGCGGATTCGTTAGGGGAATTCTGTTACGAAACTGCCCTGTGATTAATTACGCAGTGCCGGAAACATTTCCAGCTTGCAGTTGCCACTGACTGTACTTGAGAATCTACGGATATTTTCACTGTTCATAATAAGATATTGTCTTGTGCAAGTTGCCTCGTTCTGTTATATCCATCGGGGTAACTAACTCTCCTGGATCTGTTCAAAACAATGTCGTAAGCAACAGGGAGGTTGTTAAATATCGAAGTATACAAAACTACGTAGTATATGCAAGACCTAGAATATCTGACGTGAGGCTATAACATGTAATACGGTTAATAGATACAGTTCGCAGGAGTTCGAGTAAGGTTTAATTTTCTGTAATAATAGTATTTCTCGGTGAACGGCCTAACTAAAAATTATACCAAAGAGTGGTTGGGAATTGTAGCTGATTTCACGAACTGGAAAGCAACGTGCTATAGTGCAAACAAAATAGTAAAGTGCAAGGATACAAGTTCAATTTAATAAAACTTTCCCCATGAAATTCGAGTGATAGTAAAAAAATTATAGGTCAACTTTCTGATAGTTATTGTAGCATTTATGGAAAAGAAATGAATAAATCGTCGAAAATCAAGTTTAAATTTCTGAATGTCTTAAACTTATATATTAAAAGAATCTACGAAAACTAAAGTCAGTCAGCTAGACCAAACTGCCCGGACGACTTCCTTCATTTTTGCTATAAACGGAAGGTATTCATTCATTCGAAGATTTGTCATCAAGTATCAGAATTAACTTAAGTCTCCCCATCCATTATTTTTATTCAAATGCGGTATCCTTGTGTTCTTGCATCGAATGTTTTAATCAGTTTGTTTTACGATATCGGTTCTAATTAAGGTATTCATTTCTTTTTGACCTAACAACACTCATCGGATCAACCTCTTTCAATTGCGCTTTTAAACTCTTGCATTTATTGATTCTGAAGAAAGTTATACCTGAACATTCAACTTTACTTCCATTTCTTCACAACTTCACAACTCTTTTCTCATTGTTCTAACGGTGCAAAGTATTCGCACGGGGCCACTAGTTGTGAATAATTTTGAAGTTCAACGTTACACGCTGGAGTTGGAGGCCTAAGGGCAATCTAGGTACACATTAACATAAATATCCAAAAATTTTAGTAACGTATGAAATTCATTAGAAACAAGTCATTACTAAACTGGCAACGGCCGTGCTTCAATGGATACAACGCTTTACGTTAGATCACCGTATTTAAGCACTGTCGGGCTGTTGGCAAGCAAGTCGTATTCAGCCCTTATGAGGCAAATTGCGGAGCGGTTTCGGTCACGGAAAGCGACACGGGTCGCTAACACGTCATCACCCATACCCCAACTGTCGACGCCTTCGGGTGGAGGATGACACAGTGGTCGCTCAGTACCAAATTCGCGTTTCAAAGGCTGTGTGGGACGGAGTTTAATTTAGTTTTTAGATTACTCAACTTTGAGCTTTGGAGGTATACAACCACTACCGGTTAATATCTGCGAGGGTTCCTTGATCGTCCGCGAAAATTTCAATATTTCAAAACAAGTCTTGACGCACCGCGAACCCTTGTGACAAGTTGAGGACTCACTTCTGCGTAGCGAACTACGGTGTTCCGAACCAATGCCCAATGTACTGGAACTATATACACTCTGACGACACGATTAATACTGATCTGACCCGAAGAACACCGCTGATTCTAGGCCGTAAGACCAGGTTATTTATTTAAATACTTCTAGACAATTACATTGCCGTGATCGTCTGTACTGGGGTTGACTAAATAGAAACATAACAGAGACCACTTCACAATGCAGGTTGGTCATTTGTGTTGATACAGAGTAATTTACTTCGTACAGTTCTCTACAGAAGGTGCTCAAAGTGGCTAACACGAGCTGTAGCTCCGGCGTCTATGCGTCGTATCGTTCTCTCGCTCGTTCCAATACTCCAGACGTCTGTAGTATCTGCTGATACCCTTTCTCTATGCAAGGTCGTAGCAATTCCAAGTTATGAATAGGTGTGGCATACACCATAGCCTTCAAAGGACCCCATTAGTGGAATCATAATGGATTGAGATTAGGAGAATGAGCAAGCGGCGGTGACGGTCAGTGGCGCACTATGCATTTGCTTTGGAATCAGTCAGTCCTCCAAATACATCAACCGAGTGCACTGAATTAAATCCAGTAGAACGTCTTTCAACAAAGCTTGTCAGTCATTTGTTAAAAACGTGCTATGACGCACATGTAATGTTCCCCATAAAATTCAAGGAATTGTTAATGTGTAACCCAGTATCTCAGCACAAACATTATTTCTGAACCGCTGTTGATGTCTGCCCATCTTCTCTTGGAATTCCCATAAGTCCAGACAAGCATATTGCGAAATTTACGGACTTCATTTATGATAAACTTCGCTTCCTCTGTAAAGAGAATAGCAGAGAGGAATTAATGTTAGCCTACACATATGCCACCTATACTAACGCCTTCACCCTGCAGTTACTTCCCAGGTGCTGCTCCAGCTATTTTCCTCAATATAGCTGAGAACTCGTTCTTCTGTGTTAGGTTTTCCTGTGCTCCTATGCCGTCCCTTATCAGCAAAACGACTGCTGAACGGGACTGTTTCGCACATAAGGTCGTGTATTCTTTGGAACGACTTGTAGTTCGGTAAACGTATATAAGGAAAGTTCTCCAAATACATACACCATGCCTCATTTTCATTACACTGAACACGTCCACATGTCTGTCATTTCCTGATACGAGTACTCCAATGTAATAATACATGCTTTTACGTGCACTCAGTAAAAACTGTGCCGGCCGCAGTGGCCGATCGGTCTGCGGCGCGCCAGTCACAGTCTGCACGGCCGCTACGGTCGGGGGTTCGAATCCCCTCTTGGGCATGGATGTTTGTGTCGTCTTTAGTAAAAGGTAGTTCATAAATTGTTTGTAAGTTTAGGGACTGATGACCCAGCAGTTAAGTCCCATAAGCTTAACAAACATTTGAATTTTTTTTTGGAATACTCAGCTGCCTTGACACTGTTCAGGCACTGTTTGAAGATCGCTCAGTCCATACAATATTTTAAGCAAGTGCAACAGTAACACTCGATGACCCACTGGGTTGTTCTCTTCCAGTATAAAATAACCAATGAATTACATCTTCCAAAACATGTTCTTGAAATCCGACCTACGAAGACGACCCATCTGCATTCCTTTAATGCATTGTCCCTCCCAAAGTGCTGCGGAACTGTTGTTGTAATTTCTATAAAACAGAATTACGAGTAAGGCCTTGCTCACATTATCCAGATATATATTGACTGCTGCAACTATAATGCATACTTGTGCCTGTATTTAAACCCTACGTATCCCTACGAATAAAGTAAGGTAAATTATAGCCAGCCTGTCTATTTGTAAATCTCTTTGTAGTGCACAATGAAATGTTATCCTATAAAAATATACACCTCCACACTAACAGTACGCGTTACAAAGCTTTTCAAAGCAACTGAAGCAATTTTTATGAATGTTTATGAGTGACAGCTTTACTTTTTATCACGTACTGTGACAAGCAATTAAAAACTGTCACTTGCAGTAGTGATTTCCTTTAGTTGCTTTGATAATTGCATATACATGTAGACCGAAAAAAATTTCACGGAATGACTATTTTCTTTTTCTCTTTTTGCCAACATCATCTATCAAACTTCGCTTCTGTATGTCAACTAAAAATGTACTTCACGTCCCGTAGCTAACACATAATGAAATACATTGGTCTAGGAAACATATTTCAGTGATTAACATTGCTAGATAAAAGGCTAATGTAAGCGCGATCAAAACCAATGCAAAAATGTTGAATGTTTGTTAAGCTTATGGGTTAACTACGGTTTCATCAGTCCCTAAACTTACAAACTACTTACGAACTAGGACGGCACAAATATCCATGCCCGAGGGGGATTCGAACCCCCGACCGTAGTGGCCGTGCTGACCGTGACTGGAGCGCCTCAGTCACCTCGGCCACCGCGGCCGACCCAATGCAAAATATGAAATGTTGGTACATTAATGAACTGTGGAACTATCAGAATGTTGAATTCAAGCATGCAGACGTACGTCTCTTTAGTCTTATACGTGGCGGTTGTCAGTTTTCGAGCTGAAAATCCATGCCTATGGCACATGGTCGGACTATATGGAGACGTTCATTTTTTTTTTTTTCTTATGGGACTTAACTACGGGATCATCAGTCCCTAAACTTACAAACTACTTATGAACTAGCTAATACTAAGGACAGCACAAATAACCATGCCGGAGGGGGATTCGAACCTCCGACCGTAGTGGCCGAGCAGAACGTGACTGACGCACCGCAGACCGCTCGGCCACCGTGGCCGGCAGCGTATTATCAATGTATGTGAGAATATTACTGAAGGCGAACTACTCGCTGTTGAGAGGAATTTCATTACGCGTATTACCAAATGCATTGATTTTGAAAGATAATTTTGTGCATTTATTGACGTCAGCCGCGGCGGATTAGCCGCACGTACAGGGGTGCCGTGTTGCGGTGCGCGAGGCCGTCCTCCGTCGAGGGTTCGAAACCTTGCTCGGGCATGCATGTTTGTATCGTCTTTAGTATAAGGTAGTTCATAAGTAGTTTGTAAAGATAGAGATAGAGATGACCCCGTAGTTAAGTCCCTTAAGCTTTACAAACGTTTGATTTTATTTATTTATTTAATTTTTTAATTATTGAAGTCATGAGGTAATTACAGGCAATCATGTAGTAACAACACGCGTTTTCGTAATGTACGATAATTTTACAAAAGTACATGTATCACATTGCAACAACCGAAATAAAGTTCAAACGTACCTACGTTCAGAGTTTGAATTTAAGAAACCTACCTGTTACCCACTGTTCGTCTAAAATTGTAAGCAATATGTATGTGAAAATTACAGCGCCATCTATCAAAGAGCGAAATAAGTGATCCAGTAAAACATTCACATTTACTTTCGTACTACACGAATATGAGATAAAAATGGGGTTACATATTTTAAAAAATGCAGTTGATATCCATTTGACCCATGGCAGCTATGTGCCATGGTGCCATAGTGCCATCTGTTTTCCCCCTTCAAGCTGGAAAAGTTTTGTTCTTTGTAGTTGTTTCGTAATGCTTATTTCTTGAGATATTTGACCCGGTCACTATCAGTGGACCACTAGAGGGGAAAACCTAATGCGTGCTGAAAATCTCGCTAGTGCGTCTTCTTATTTTCCCCAGCAGAAGCTGGTGGCGGTGCGACGCGTCACGCTTGCTGATCCCTCGGTGCGGCCGGCGTACCATGATAAGCACGGCTCTCCTTTTATCCCGCTCGGTTGTGTGGTCTGCTGGTGCTGGTGCCGGAAATGGAATGGTGTGCGAAGCGCGCGGGTCGGTCAACAGGAGCGGCTCCTCGGGGAAATCTGGCGGGGCAGCTGCGGCCGCTCAGGTGATACACTGGCCGTCTGGCCGTCTGTCCGCGGCTGCGGCTGCAGCGGACCAAGGGGCCCCCTCATCCGCGTTATCCACTTCCACGGCTCTTCTCCGCACGCATGCGAGAGGGGCATCTTCGGGTCACGTGATAATTTCAATGTATTTGTCCTTCATCTGAGACGTGGCAGGACTTCTTAGAACGGGCTGGTACAGCTCACCTTCGAACAGTTGGGCACTGGCGGTCATCAGAGAGCAAACGGCTAATGAAGGGTCACAGGTGGACAGCGCCGAGCACGGTGCTTAAATGCAGCACTGTGTACATCTGTTCAAAAGTCTGTAAATCTATCTCCAGCTACACATCGATTATCTTGAACAGAATGATATATTGGCCCAAGGTCAACACGGATTTAGAAAATATTGTTCGTTTAGATAGAATACCCAACTTAGGCAAATGAAAATTTGTGCCCGGCCGGAATCCGAACCCTGGATCTCCTGCTTACTAGGTAGACGCGTTGACCACTCCGCTACCGAGAACAGTGACCAACCCGACTGCAGAGGACTCTTCCCTGCACGTCTCCAACCAGACCCAAATCTCCATTCGCCACGTTAATGTAAATAAGAAACGGCAGAGGACCAATAACACTACCCGTTTCTTATTTACATTAACGTGGCGAATGGAGATTTGCATCTGGTGGGAGACGTGCAGGGAAGAGTCCTCTGCAGTTGGGCTGGTCACTGTGTTCTCGGTGGCGGAGTGGTCAACTCGTCGGCCGGGCACAAATTTTCATTCGCCGCAGTTGGGTATTCCATCTAAAACTAGTACAGTCAAGCCGTAACTGATCGCAAATTGCGACTTTTTTTCATTCTACCAAATACCTAGCAGGTACAATTACAACTTAGAATGGAGAGAATACACAGGAAATATTGTCATAATGCGAACCAAAGGGTACTTTTCTTTGGCAGAACGCTTCGAAGATGCAACAGCTCCACCAAAGAGACATCATAAATGTGCGTCCTCTCCTGGAGTATTGTTGCCCATTGTGGGACCCCCACCAGGTGAGACTGATGGGATACATTGAGAAGGTTCAGAGAAGGGCTGCTCGTTTTGTTTCATCATGTTACTGGGAGGAAAGCGTCACGGAAATGTTGCACGATTTGAGGTGGAAATCTTTAAAAGAAGGGCGTTACTCTTTGCGGAGAGATCTATTTTCAAAATTTCAATTAGCGACTTTTACTTCTGATTGTGAAAATATTTTCTTAGCACCTATCTACATAGGGAGACATGGCCATCCCAATAAAATAAATCAGATAGAAAACGGAACGATTTAGGTTCTCTTCCTTCCCGCGCGCTATTAGAGAATGGATCGCTAGAGAAAGGTTGTGAAAGTGGTTAAGGAACCCTCTGCCAGGCACTTAATTTTTTTTTTTTTTTTTTTTTTTTTTTTTTTTTTTTTTGAAGTATCTATGTATATGCATATGTATTGTGTCAACTCTTTAGCTGGCCACAATAGTTTTCCTTAAGATTTTTCTTTCAGTAATTTGCAGTGATTCCATCAATGCCTTTTTGTTCAGAGTCAAATATTCGAATATTATTAATGATTAATTTTGCTGCTTTTTTGTCCATTTAACAGTATAGTGCCACTATGTAATGTCTAAATTGCAAACGCAGAAATTCATCCACGAATATTGAATTGTAAGGAATCGAAACAGTCTCGTCCAGCTACTGGTGAGTTATTTAATATGACGTCCTGATAGACAGCAGCCTAAATTTAAGGCCAATTATTTATTACTCTCCGAAGGTGTCTTACAGCACTTCTCGGCAAGAATATTTTTCCCAGTCTCTTCGTGCTTAATGAAGCGGTTCTTAATTTAACTGTCTCTTGTTAGAGACCTCTTTCTTGGCAGTGGAAAAAATACAGGGGAGAGAGAGAGAATGTAGGAGGGCAGGGGGTGAGAAAAAGAAGTAAATTAGGTCCCTAGTTCGTACATTTGCGATTTAGAAATTTCCGGCCGAGAAACGGCAGTGAGTAATCTGGTAAGTTGCTCAACCCTGTCGCCAGCGTTGCCAAAGGGCAAACAGACGCAGGGCAAACACATCCTAATTAAGCCGACCGCTGGTGGCGTGTGTGCGTGCCCGCGCCCAATTATTTTGCAAACAGCGCCGCTGAGAAGCAGCTGTCCGCCCAAACGAGACTTTAGCGTCGCCTGCGCCCGCTCTGGCTCCTTATTTCTTATTCCATTTCGGCGTGTCTCCGCTCCACCGCCTCGCGGTTAAACTGCGAGTACTTCTGCCCGACGCGGCTTCGTGCTGCGCTTCCGAAATTACGACCGCCTCTTAGCTCGGCTCACTTGCGTGGTTGGCGAATAGTGTGTGTGTGTGTGTGTGTGTGTGTGTGTGTGTGAAAATAGCACTGCGGTGGCGCTAGACGGTGTGTTTAGCAAAACGTGTGCTACATGCAGTCGTAACATAGCAGTCTAAATCAGGGTGCGAAATTTCAGGTCTGAAGCCAACAACACGTCCAACAACTTTCGTCATCATAACCCCTTTGTCTTCATCTCTATCTATATAAAAGCGAAAGGACACTCACTCACTCATTTATTCACTGACTAAACACGAAATCTCGAAAACTACACCTACGAAGCTGGAAATTGTCAGGATTGTAGTTTACATGTAGAAGACGTCAGATAAGAAAGAATTTTGCTATAGCGCCGATCGTTCAGGAGGTATGACGTCATAAATAATGAAATATACCCCGTCTTGCGGCAAGTGATAGTGTGACTATTTGAGAAAGAGACCACTTAGCGACTTTCAACAAACTTTAAACATAATTTCAAACCTTTAACAACCTTTTTCTCACTGACAACCCTAGAAAAATGACGAGAGGAAAATAATTTGTCCCTTACTACTTTTTCGGCGCTCATGCGGTAAAATTGCGGTATTTGGCATGACGTTACAATTTATTACTCGTACACTGTTAATTTTATTAGCGAGAAATGTTGCATACAGTATACTCACATACCACTAAACGTACGTTCAAATTTTTATCATAGTACGCACTCAGTTAACGAAATATGACGCCATGAACAATGAGGTGCCAGAAAGACAGCTACATTTAAATGTTTGTATAGTTTATGGGACTTAACTACGGGGTCATCAGTCCCTAAACTTTCAAACTACTTATGAACTACTTACGAGGGGGGATTCGAACCCCCGACCGTAGTGGCCGTGCAGACCGTGACTGGATCGCCTCAGTCCCCTCGGCCACCGCGGCCGGCTATTAACTTATTTTACTACTCCAGGGACATTTACTTCTAAATTTCGCAAGTTGACCATACCTTGACGTCTCAGAATGTATCCCACCAACGCATCCCTTCTCTTAGAATATGCTAGAAACTACTTTTCTCTCCAATTCTTAACCTTATTAGTTACGTGATCTACCCATCTAATCCTCACCATTCGTCTGTAGCACCACATTCCGAAAGCTTCTATCATATATTTGTCTGAGCTCCTTAGCGTCCACGTTTCACTCCCATACAATTTTACATTCCATACAAATGTTTTCAGAAATGACGTCCTTAACATTTAAACTAATATTGAACGTCATCAGCATAGCGCGAGGTTTTTATTTCTTCTCCCTCACCTTTAATTATCTCTAGAAATTTCTCCTTACATTACTTCAGCCATCAGAAGTTATCTTGCTACCCAAATAATAAAACTCATCTACTACTTTTTTTGGCCTCTTTACCTAATCTAGTTCCTTCAGCATCGCCTGATTTTCTGACACTACATTCCATTATCCTCGTTTTACTCTTCTTAATGTTCATCTTATACCTTCCTTTCAAGACACTATCCATTCCGTTTAATTGCTCTTCCAGGTCCTTTTGCTGTCTCTGACAGAATTAATTACTATGTCATCAGCATAGCGCAAGATTTTTATTTCTTCTCCCTCAACTTTAATTATCTCTAGAAATTTCTCCCTGCATTCCTTCACAACTTGCTCAATGTACAGATTGAACAACATTGGGGAAAGGCTACAACTCTGTATCACTTCCTTCCCAACCACTGCCACCCCTTTCATACACTTCGACTCTAATTATTGCTGTCTGGTTTCTGTACAGGTTAAATATAACTCTTCGCTCCCTATATTTTACCCGTGCTACCACGACAATTTGGGGAGATCCATTCAGCTATATCACCAGCAAATCTTCCAGTGTATCTGTCTGCAGCTGCCTTTAGTATTTACTATTTGATGCTTTCGCCGCTAATACGATTTTCGCTCCATATCTGGTTGAATTCTCGGGGATTAATCAGCTGACGATGTGTAAAGGTGTTTTACAGGATTAAATGAATACTTGCCGTACAATTGACTATGAAACATAAATATAAAATAGTCCAAAGTTGGAATTGCAACAAATTTCAAGAATTTTAAAAACCCGTCTCAAAACACGAATCACGTGTGCTTATCCCCACTCTGACAACTCCGCGCATTCCGGTATCTGGCAGCTTGTAAGCACCACAAAAAATAAAAATAAAAATATAAAAATAAAATATTTAAAAATAAAAAATAATAATTAAAAATCCTTTCAATTTTGATTGTCAAATGTAGACATTTACTAAACTGACACGTTCCTCATCATTACGATATGTTGTATATATGATCTGTGGAACAAGTATTAATCTAATCTAATCTATCGAAAAATGGCTCTAATATTGCTGTACCTGTAGTAAATGAAGTCTGTAATTTAGCGCCCTAACAACTTTTGTTTAAAGTAGGGAAACTTAGGTTCTGGATTTACCTCGTGCTTTCATTGTCTCGTTTCTTATTTAATTCCCTCAAAATGACTTAATTTCACCCTTTAATGCATGACATTTTATTTGACGCTAAAAAACTACCACGATTAATGTATACTGCGTATAAATATTGAAAAAAATCCTTAAAATTATTATGCACTACTAGCAACAAAACGTTCGTAACTGATCAGCTACATAGTGCCACCATGATGTACCCGATGTAGTAAATGTAACTATTGTGCCTCTCATCTTTCTGGAAAGTAACTCATAATGCAACAGTGGTATGTGACTACTTTTACATGGTAAAGGAAGAATACTGATGTAAACAAACGCACATGTTATGAGTAACTCAATGCAGATAACTGTCGAAATGATTCAGTAACACGCTGCAATTTATAATTTCTAGGACGGGTTACTACCATATGTAACACTATGTATATATTGAGAGATAATGGGAAAATTAAGGTAGGTAGCTGATGAGCTACACTATGCATTAAAGAAGCTTAATTCGACCTCATATCATTACCCTTTATTTGCTCTTATTTATCTTATACCTTCAAAATCACTGCCAAATCCACTCAGGTGTTCTTCCAAATATCTCTAAGAGAATTACAATATCTCCAAACCGTAAAGTTTTTAATACTTGTCTCTGAATTTTAAGTCCGTTTTCAAAAATTCTTATGACTTTCTTGCACATCTTGCTCGATTTACCGATTGAATGACATAGAGGACAGGCTATAAAAGTCTCCTTTCCCGACCACATCTTCTGTTTCATGCCCGTGAACTCTTATAACTGCAGTCTGCTTGTCTGCTTATTGTGTAAGTTGTATGCAGTCCAAGGGCCTGTATTACCTAATTTGTGTCTACATATCTCGTAAATGTGGTATTTCCCTAGTTCCATTCTTCTGCTTATAATTATAGTTCTGTAATTATCATAAGACTTCACATCTGCAGATTTATCAGTGAAACCAGCTACAATACGTACATGGAAGTTTGCTTACGAAACTATTTAAAGCGGAGTATCCACAAAAATCAAAGCACAAATCGCGCATAGATTGAAGGAGTAATTGACGTAAATCCACAAGCAACTTAGAAGAACCGGCGACCTCTGTGGGCCGAGGAAATATTTCTGAGGAGCGTTTTAAAGTAAGTTTCTGTCTTTGACTTAGTAACGAAAATTGTTGTCGTATATTTTAATTATTAACATCCTGAGATTAACCTACCAATTAGAAACCAATTTGGTTGGGCGACCGCTGGCTAATTCTCTTATCAGGAGGCGGCAAGTGAGGACGAAGCCAATCATCTTTCCAATCTGCCGTAATTACAGGAAATGGGCTGTGCTTAACGCTCTCTCTCTCTCTCTCCCTCCCTCCCTCTGCCCCTCCATCTAAACATTTAATGATATACTAATTATAATAATGTTACGGCTGCGGGCAAGATTGCAGGGCTAGTTGAGTTTAAGGTGTCTTAACTACTTCGTAATTGCCGATAAACGCAGCTGGAGTGATAGGGGAACCGCCTAACCCGGTAGCTAGTGCCGTAGTATCGAAGATGCCTCGTAGTAACTAGAACATGCTTCCATAAACCACCGTCAGACTGCCTTACCTAACAATTTGTAGTTAAGTAGTCGACTAAAGAATTTCGAGTTTCTTCAAATGTTGCGATATTGAACATGGTTAAATAAGGCGACGGTTTAAAGAAATTTGATGGGCTACTGGAGAGATTTCACCAGCTTGCTACAGGACTTTTTCTTACTTAGGTGTTACGACTGATGTAATTGTTATTCAATAATATGAAAGTTATTACATGAGGATATCCTCTGAGTATACTCAGTTATCTGTGACCTTGATACTTAGTATTGTTGTATATTAGCAGTAAATGTTGGGGATTAAAGCTTTTACACATCAGATAACGGAAACATTGTATTTAAACGGTATGATAAAATACGTATATTGTATTGCACAAAATATTCAGTGATTTATAATTTGTCGTCTGAAGGAGTAGACTGTACAACATCTTGGACTTGAGGACGTTGTTGAACTTAAGTTGTTGTTGTTGTTGTTGTTGACGATGTTGTGTTCTTCATTCTGAAGACTGGTTTGATGCACTTCTCTACTCTATCATGAGCAATCCTCTTAATCTCTTCATAAGACCCTCAATCCACATTAATCTCTTCATAAGACCCTCAATCCACATCTGTTTACTGCTTACTGTTTCGCCAGTCATATAAAATCAATCTTGGGTAATTGGATTCCATTATCTGGATGGGTGTGCTCAACGGCCATAAAATCACTTTTATAAATAATGAAAGGAGCAGTATTAGCCGTAAAATCTTTTGCTTTATTTATGCCAATCGATTTCGGTTTTCCAAGAAACCATCTTGAGTGCTGTCAGCTGGTTCAAAAAGAAATATGCAAAATCAATAAACTAAAATCAAATTACAAACTCTCCAATAGGTACCAGGATTAAGAATAATTCATGCATACCAAGTTCAAAACAGCATATTGGTAAAATGTATAGTGACATTTACATCTAACAAATCCATTGACATAGCTAGACACATGTGATACTATCTGATGTCATACAAAGTCAAACTGAGACAGCTGATTACATTTGTCGACAGGTGGGCTCTGTGTGGGCGTCGTTAGCGCCCTCTTTATTGCCTCAAAGAGTTCTTTTTTATATACATATAAACAATGTAAACAAAAAAGCTTTTTTTGTTTGTTGTTTTTGTGAGTGAATGTTTGCGATTGTGTAAACTTTCTGTCATGCATATCAGTATTTTCCTTACATATTCAAGATTTGGTTTTGACGCTACAAACTAATCCATTTACGTTTACACGTCCATATACGAAACCTAGGCTTCAATTTAAAAAAAAAAAAAAAAAAAAAAAAGAGAGAACACGCTAATCAGGTGAAACGTTATTTACTTGCAAATGCTTGGTAGAGCCCTGTGCAGAAGAAAAGGCTTACTTTATTTTACTTGTGTTTAGTAAAACTTTTATATTCCATCATATTTTTCGTCGAAACACTGTGTCAATAAACACAAATTTGGGTAAATAACACTTTTAATCGTATTTACACTTGCATATTACGAACGTTTGAAAGCTAAATAAATCGGCGCATTAAAGACATCTCCCATATACGTATATTACGATAGGGTAAGTTGTTGTAAAGTAACCAGAAGGGCGTTGTCGATGTATAAAACGGTCGTTGGACTAAGATCTATTGGTGATAAAATTGCACTAACTGCAGAGAATCAATACTATACATTTATAGAGGGCTGCAACAATATTCATGTTGTTCTTTCACCAAATATATTAGGAAACGGTTTTAATTACACATAAATCGTAGGCGTGTAACAATATGAATGTTTAACTTCGCAAATGTAAACATCAGGTCAATAAACTTCACATAATACTACTTTAACCCTTTGCAGTAGAAGAGAATGATACTAAACAGATTAGTTTACCAATGGAATAATATTGTTTACTTAGATCAAAATGATCCTCACAGAAATACACACATGAAGTAGTCGCTATTTCAATTGGATCTCTTCGTGCCAGTGTCAACCACTTTTGCGTATCTTCTCATTTTTTGGTACTTGCAAGAACAATTTTTCTGGAGTCTTGACAGATGTATTGGTACAGTGCAGAACTAAGCAATTTTAGTTGGTCATTATGCAAACGTTAACGCCCAAACAAGAGGCCTCGGCCCAAACAATATACAGGTATTTGTTTATCTTACGAGAGCAGCAGCAGCAGCAGCGTGTTTTATGACGTCGCAGGCATCACGTGACTCAAATGTAGCGTTTTAGCGGGCTTTCAAATTATTTGAATTTCATTTCCTTTTTTTTTAAGTACTGAAATCCACGAGGTAAAAAAGCATGTTCGGACCATAATATGACATAATTAACAATTTAAAACGATTTCCAGAAAACAGTCAAATACCCTATTGCCAATTTTTATACCAAACTCATATCATATTTAGCTCGTTCTGCAGTTGGTTTTGATGTTCAGATGTCTTTACTAGACGATAAATAAAGGCGTCATCTGCAAAGAACTAAACTGAGCTGTTCTGATTTCCTCCCAAATCGTTTATGTACATAAGGAACAGCAGGGGACCAATAGCACTACCCTGTGGAACACCGGATATCACGTCTGTTTTAATCGATGCCTTACCATCGATTACTACAAACTGTGTCCTCTCTGACAGGAAACCCCATATCCAGTCGCAAATTTGGTGCGATGTACCATAACCAAACAATTATTCAAGTTCCAAGCCTTGTATTTAACAGGGTGTTACAAAAAGGTACGGCCAAACTTTCAGGAAACATTCCACACACACAAAGAAAGAAAATATGTTATTTGGAAATGTGCCCGGAAACGCTTAATTTCGATGTTAGAGCCCATTTTATTACTTCTCTTCAAATGACATTAATCATGGAATGGAAACACACAGGAACAGAACGTACCAGCGTGACATCAAACACTGTTACAGGAAATGTACAAAATGTCCTCCGTTAGAGAGGATATGTGCATCCACCGTCGCATGGAATCCCTGATGCGCTGATGAAGCCCTTGAGAATGGCGTATTGTATCACAGCTGTCATCAATACGAGCACGAAGAGTCTCTATATTTGGTACCGGGGTTGCGTAGACGAGAGCTTTCAAGTGCCCCCATAAATGAAAGTCAAGTGGGTTGAGGTCAGGAGAGCGTGGAGGCCATGGAATTAGTCCGCCTCTACCAATCCATCGGTCACCGAATGTGTTGTTGAGAAGCATACGAACACGTCGACTGAAATCTGCAGTAGCTCCATCGTGCAGGAACCACATATTGTGTCGTACTTGTAAAGGCACATGTTCTAGCAGCACAGCTAGAGTATCCCGTATGAAATCATGATAACGTGCTCCAGTGAACGTAGGTGGGAAGAACATGTGGCCCAATCAAGACATAACCACCAATTCCTGCTCAAACGTGCACAGAATGTGTTGTGATTGCACAATTGCGTGCGGATTCTCGTCAGCCCACACGTGCTGATTGTGAAAATTTACAAGTTGATCACGTTGGAATGAAGCATCAACCGTAAATACGAAAATTAGCTCTAACATGAAAATTAATCGTTTCGGGACACATGTCCACATAACATAAAAAATGTTTAAATGTTTGTACAACTTACGTGACTTAACTACGGGGTCATCAGTTCCTAAGCTTACAAACTACTTATGAACTAGCTAAGACTAAAGACGGAACAAATATCCATGCCCGAGGGGGGATTCGAACCCCCGACCTTAGTGGCCGTGCTGACCGTGACTGGAGCGCCTCAGTCACCTCGGCCACCGCGGCCGGCTCCACATAACATATTTTAACTGAAAAACAATACGGCAACTTTACAGCAGTGTTATATGTTTAAATGTTTGTATAGTCTATGGGACTTAACTACGGGGTCATCAATCCGTAAACTTACAAACTACTTATGAACTACTTACGAGCTAGGATAGCACAAATATCCATGCCCGAGGGGGGATTCGGACCCCCGACCGTAGTGGCCGTGCAGACCGTTACTGGAGCGCCTCAGTCTCCTCGGCCACCGCGGCCGGCAGCAGTGTTACAATCACTCCCTGTACATGGCTGCTACAAATTTTTTTTATCCCTCTGCTAACTTCCCTACCCCATCCGCTCCACCCACCCTCCCCCTCTCCCAACACAGTTTCAGAAAGAAATTACGCAGCAGATCGCCCCACATTACTTTTCGCATTAAAACCCGTATCCGGAGTCGGGCGCGCAGCCACACAAATTACGGAACAGAGTGCACTGCTGCGCTACCTGCGGCGCCAGGCGGGCATACATCACGCCGCTATCTGCCGCGCCCCCTCATACGGCACGCGGCACGCACGGGCACAAACGCCGCCCATAAATCTCATTAGCTGGCTCCGCGGTCCGCCATTACGACCGGCAGCTGCTAATGGCGTGGCGTGTCGCGCACTGCCCGCGAATAAAACCCGCGGGCCCGGTCGGCCGGCCGCGGGCCGGACGGGCAGCGGGGCCCACCGCCGGAGCTTCCACCGGCGGCCGCCGCGCTCGGCCCGGCGCTAGTGGCGGCGGCAGTCCGAGTCGCCCGATAACGGCAAGGGGCGGCTCGGCATACGGCACCGCGGCGGCGACAGCGATTGAATTTACGCGCCCGCGATAAATTTTACGTATGCCGCGAGGCTCGCGCGCGAATGCCCTCATTCATCCGAGTTTCCAGCGGTGCGCCGAAACGTGCGGGCCGCGGCCGCGGGCTGGTCAGGACCGGTTATTGTGTGCGTGTTCACGCGTTTGCCTCCCCCACTCCCCTCGTATTTGCTCGTAGCGCGGACTGGCGCACATAAAGTCCCGACACAACAGCACGGTGGCGGAAGTGGCAGTGACTGCGCCGCTGTGTTCGTCCCGGCGCGTCCCCGATTCAGTATTTTACGGAATTCCCGAAGTTATTTATTTAAATGGAGAATCAATGTACGGAGGGGAGGAGCAGGAGGGATGGGGGGAGGGTACGTAGCAGAGAGTGGCACTGGTCGTCACCCGTAACTCGTAAAATAACACCGGTGAATATTTTTTTTTTTTTTTTTTTTTTTTTTTTTTTTTTGCGGCCCTCCGAATAGCTCTCTCTTGGCGGCAACGGTTCGCTAGTTTGCCAAAGCAGCTGAATGAGTGCCGTGAAAGGCCTTTTCCGTGGGGATGCTGCCGAATACAGGCTGCCTGTAAATACGATCGCAAACAGAGCTCTCTTGCGCTGTTGCATATTATGTTAATAAAAAGCGCATATAGGCCTTCGGTTCCATACGAGCCTTACTCGACGAGAAAGATCGCATGCGGGAGCGACTCTTGCATGTATCTGGCTCATTTTGGGAAACCAAATTTACTGGGTAAAACTCGTTTAAGTAGTAAATCTCATATTTCAAGTGGGTTTCCTTAATTACTTTCCGTGACCAATGAAACGAATCAAAAGCCAATTGAAACATGCTGGCGGCTTGAAGCTTTGTACCGAAACAGGGATTCGAACCCGGGGACTTTCCTGTCTCGAGCAAGCACTGTACCGACTTTTTTCCCCTTTTTGTGTTATGGTCTTCAGTCCGGAGACTGGTTTGATGCAGCACTCCACCCTACTCTATCCTGAGCATGCCTTTTCATCTCCTCATAAGAACGGCAACCCACATCCGTTTGAATCTGCTTACTATATGCGTCTTGCGGTCTCCCTCTGCTATTTTTACCCCACACACTTCCCTCCAATCCTAAATTTTCGACGCATCGATGTCTAAGAATGTGTCTACCAAGCGATCCCTTCTTTTAGTCAGGGTATGCCAAAAATTCCTTTTCTCACCAATTCTAGTAGGTACCTCTTCATTAGCTAAGTGATCTACCCACGTAATCTTCAGCATTCTTCTGTAGCACCACATTTCGAAAGCCTCTATCCTCTTCCTGGCCGCACTGTTTATCGTCCATGTTTCACTCCCGTACAAGGCAACACTCCACACAATTGCCTTCAGAAAAAACTTCCTTACACTTAAATTAATATTCGATGTTAGCAAATTTCTCTTTTTCAAAAATGCTTTTCTTCTCATTGCCATTCTGCATTTTATATCCTCTGCGACCATCACATGTTATTTTACTACCCAAGGAACAAAACTCATCTACCACCTTCATTCTTTCGTTTCCTAATCTAAATCCTTCTGCATCGCCTAATTTTCTAAGACTTCATTCTATTATCTTTGTTTTGCTCTTGTTACTGTTCATTTTATACGCTCTCTGCAACACACTGTCCATTCCATTCAACTGCTCTTCCAGGTCCTTTGCTGTCTCTGACAGAATTACAATGTCATCATCAAAACGCAATGTTTTTATTTCTTCACCCTGAACTTTAACCCCTATTCCAAATTTTTCCTTGCTTTCCTTCAACGCGTGCTCGATGTACAAATTGAATAACATCGGAGAAAGGCTAAAATCCTGTCTTACTTCCTTCTCAACTGATGCTTCCCTTTCATGCCCTTCGAGTCTAATAACTGCGGTCCGTCTTTTGTACAAGTTGTAAATAACTCTCCTTTCCTTGTATTTTACCCCTGCTGACTTCAGAATTGGAAAGAGAGTATTCCAGTCAACATTGTCAAAAGCTTTCTGCAAATCTACAATACATCGTTTTTGGTATATCGGCACTATACAATCGTTTGTTCATGTTCTTTCTGGTTTGTTCGCTGAGTATTTGGCACAATTTTCCCTTATTACGTAAGGCGTCGAGCTCTTTGACCGAACGCGCCGAGCCAGTGAGTCCGGCAACCCGACTGAGCTATCGCGGCACGCTTTACGGTTCAAAAAATTGTTTGTACAGCTTATGGGACTTAACTACGGGGTCATCAGTCCCTAAACTTACAAATTACTTACGAACTACTTACGAACTGGGACGGCACAAATATCCATGCCCGAGGGGGGATTCGAACCCCCGACCGTAGTGGCCGCGCAGACCGTGACTAGAGCGCCTCAGTCTCCTCCGCCACCGCGGCCGACCTTTACGGTCCGTCCTGACAGCTTTACTTCTGCCAGTACCTCGCCTCCCACTTTCCAAACTTATCAGAAGTTTCTCTGCGATCCTTGCTGGACTAACACTTCTGTAACATGGCTCAGCTGCAGCCTAGGGAATCTTTCCAGAACAATATTATCACTCTGGAGCTGAGTGTGCGGTGATATGTGAGGTTCGCAGGAGAACTTACATGAAGTTTAGGAGGCGACGTACTAGTAAAAGCTGTGAGGAAGGACCGTGAAGCGTGCCGGGATAGCTCACAGTAGGTAGAGCGCTTGCCCTTGAAAGGCAAAGATTCCATCTTCGAATCCCGGTTGCGGCACACACTTTTAATCCGCCAGGAAGTTTCATAATACCACACACTTCGCTGCAGAGTGAAAACATTTTTCTGATAATTACAGTTTTTTGCTACTGATATTAACTTGTAATTGTCTAAAAAAGTTCAATTGCTTATAGAGCTTATGGGACTTAACTACGTGGTCATCAGTCCCTAAACTTACAAACTACTTATGAGCTTGCGACTACTAAGAACGGCACAAATACCCATGCATACCGTGACTGGCGCGCCGCAGACCGCTTGGCTACTGCGGCCAGCTGTAATTGACTAAAAAAAGTCCAAATATTTGTTAAGCTTACGGGACTAAGCTGCGGGTTTATCTGGCCCTAAACTGTCAAACTACTTATAAACTACCCTTTGCTAAAGACAACACAGACATCCATACCCGAGGGATTATTCGAACCCCCCGACGAGGAACGGCCTCGCGCATCATAGAATAGTGCCTCAATCAACTCGGCCACTCCGCCGCGGCAATTGTCTAAAAGAAAGACCTCAGTTGTACAAGGATTATCTAGTTTTTGGAAAACCACAGGATGATCTTAGACTTGAACTTACCGCATTAGCATTACACATGTCATTCCTGCGGCAGCAGTCGCTATATTGGCTTGTCTTACTTTACGCACTTACAACCGTTTACTATTGAAGCTGTTCTTCGGAAACTAGTGAAGTAAATCAGACATAATTACATTGCTGATCTTTTATGAGGGCAAGGAAGAAACCACACCTACGGTGAGGCAACCAGTTTAAGGGTAGGCATATAAGCCCGAGAACGGTCAACTTTTTAACATTACCTCCTCCCTCACAGTATTACACATGTATATATTAGTGGTAACTCAAAGTTTTTACACGCAATTTGGGTTATTAGTCCTGTACATTTTCAGAAAATCGTTGAGATATAAGAGAACACTCTTTGATTAAGGTACCCCTGGATGAATTACTTTGAAAACATTCATACTACAGTAAGTATACAGATGTATATTCAAGAGCACCGATTTCCCCCTCTTATGTTGATCTGTGGGAAAAGTACATTTTCCTACAATAACTAAATTTAAAAATTTAACACAACTAATGCAGACATCAACATCATGATACTCATTTTTTTTAGGAAATGGTAGACAAGGGAGTGAAAGGAGTTAATACTAATTATCTGTTTCTATTTTGCTGGTTTAACTTCAGTCATTTATATCTAGCTATCCAATTTTTCATTACGTTTATCTGATACATTTCACCAATACGGAATGTTATCACTACATCCTTAATATCTATCATCAGCACTTTAGCTTCAACAATTACACTTTCAACTATTCGCTTCGATAAGCATCTGGTGAAGCTGTCATTTCTATTCTATGAGCTACCAGGCATACAACTCTTCAGCAGAGTTTTGTTTCTTAGATCCCTAGTTATAAATAAGTACGTAAATAAGAAAAACCAAACGATTCCATCACTTCGAACTTTCATAAGAGCGTGGTTTCTACGCAAAAGTAAAACCAAAGTAAATATAAGAACGAACTGAAAGGAAAACGCCCATAAGGTATACATTTTTACAATCAAAATGTAATGTTACTTTTTCTACTTTTTTTTTTTTTTTTTTTTTTTTTTTTTTTTTTTTTTTTTTTTTTTTTTTTTTTTTGCCGGCCGCGGTGGCCGAAGGGACTGAGGCGCTCCAGTCACGGTCTGCACGGCCACTACGGTCGGGGGTTCGAATCCCCCTCGGGCATGGATATTTGTGCCGTCTTTAGTCTTAGCTAGTTCATAAGTAGTTTGTAATCTTAGGGACTGACGACCCCGTAGTTAAGTCCCGTAAGTTCTACAAACATTTGAACATTTTTCTATTTTTTGTCTCTCTTCATTTTCATGTTGCCATACGCGAGAAACTGGGCATAACCTCGCTGAGACACAAGGTTTCCAATGTAGACCGACCATCTATCTGCCGTAAAATGGCACAGGCAATTTTGCTGGTATGAAACATGAGTTTTAACGTCAGTAAGAAATTTCTAAGATTGAATTTTTAGAGCACAAAATGTATGAAAGTGAATCCAAAACAGGAAGTTCGTAGAAGATGTAGCTTACAATACAAATACGAATCACTGTCTGGTACGATGCTGCCAGTAATGATCTGTTACTCTATGGAGTAGTTCCTAACATCCGTCCCCACCAATACCTTGTTACACCTCATCTAATTTCTTTCTAAAGTTTCGTGCCCTCTGCTCTCAAGACAGTGTTTGATATGGGAGAGATCATCAGTTTAGCAGCTCCTCTGCTTGATAAAATACTCCTGACAGTTTGAAACCCCTTTTATGAACTTGTAACACTGTCCTACAGAATTTCACCATTTATTTTTTAATGATTCAGGCATATACAGACAAGAATTCTGGAGAAGAATGTCAGAAGATAGAAGTGCCTATATAATGGTGAGATGTCTGTTCTTTCTCACCAATTAATAATGTCTATCCGACATGTCAAATCGTCTGTGCGCTGTGTTTATTTTTTTAGCGCAGATACGGTGCTTCGGGAATCTGGTATGGCAAGTATAAGAGCACTATTAATAATATGAACGCTGCTTCTGCTGGTTGTGCGTTGGAAGAATTTGGGGCGTGAGAGGTGTGTCCGGGTATCCGAGTAGTTAGGGTATTCACTGACCCAAGTTTGGAATCCCAGCTTCGAATGTTGATATGACAAACAATTTGAGTTGCCGCCATTCAATTATTTCACTGTCAATGCAGGAAAGATAATGATCTGTACTCGTTTCCCTTTATTTTCCTACCACTTCCTACATTTATCGCAAGTGGAAAGTAAAAGACAATAAGATCGGAACTTTGGGCTAGCTAGCAGTAGTACGTACTTATTTCTCATACTTTCTAATATAAATCTGAAGACATGACTGGGACTTGAAATCCTGACTTTTCCTGGCGGAACTACTAAAGTCCTAGATACAGTGAAACAACCCGTCACCCACTTTTACGAATTTGCTTTTTCCGGTGCCTTTCTCCACTTTTCTAAGGTCGGGGGTTCGAATCCCCCTCGGGCATGGATATTTGTGCCGTCCTTAGCTAGTTCGTAAGTACTTCGTAAGTTTAGGACTGATGACCCCGTATTTAAGTCCCATAAGCTCTAAAAACATTTGAACATTTTCTTCACTTTTGTAGCCTTCAGAACAGCTTACACTGCGCTACTGAGTGTAAAGTTCATTCTGGAAACAAAACAAAAAAAATGTTCAAATGTTTGTAAAACTTATGGGACTTAACTACGGGGTCATCAGTCCTTACATTCTGGAAACAGAAGGCTTAGCAATAGTTTGCAGTACTAATACTTGCGGCGGTTCGAGAAGAAACGTTCGATAGAAGTACTGTTACAAGTAAACTCGTGGCATCGTAACGACCGGTAGTAAATAGTGCCTCGACGGCGAAGTCGACAGAGTAATTTTTACTGGAGACAAGATTGTAAACTGGATACCTGGTATGACACATGTTTGTCTGTTTCACGATTAGGCTAATTACATCATGTGCCGAGGAAATAATTACCAGGAAGGAAACGTCTGCTCGGAGGTCCTTATTGACTTCCACAGAAACTCTGGCGCCAGTTCATTCGGGCGACAAATGAGCTTCACCTGGGCGCTAATTTTTTTTGTCTCGGTATCGCGCGCCAGACCGTGTGATCAACATCTGTCCCCCAATTTTTCACCGAAGCCGTGTAATGTATGTTGTTGTCACGGCTGGCGATACGAGTCCTCCAGCTAGTAATGTTCGTGCAAGGTATACTTCAGCGCAAAAAAAAAACAACAACAGACTATGCATAAATCAGGAGAGCGAAGCGCACGGGCGTGTTTATGACGCACGGGCACACGGCACACCAGCCACGCGTCCCGCCTGTGATATATGGGCAGGAGGGCGGCGGCGATAAGGCCCGCGGGAGGGAGGGGCGGGGGTGGGAGGTGGCAAACTCCCTCCCCCCACCCTACAATCACCCCCCTCCAACTTCCGCCCCCCCCCCCTTTGGGACTCCTTGTTGACGTCACAGCTGCATTTCCCGTCGCCCCGAACCGTCGACTCCTTGATGGCCACCTCGCCGCCTGCTTCTAATCTTCTCTTTACACTGGGCAAACGCTATTGACTTTGGAAGAACGTTAACTCAATGTTCGACTCCAAGTGGCGTGAATACGATTTAAACCGTTGTTGTCCGCAGACTGGCTTGATGTAGCTCTCTACGCTACCCTGTAGCCTCTTCATCTCAGAATAAGAACTTTTTTTTTTTTTTTTTTTTTTTTTTTTTTTTTTTTTTTTCGCTGCTGCCTGTATTTAGACGCGCTGTCTGTAAATAATATGGCGGGCCAGATTAAAAAAAATTCAAATGTTTGTTAAGCTTATGGGACAACTACGGGGTATCAGTCCCTAAACTTACAAACTGCTTATGAACTACCTACAACTAAGGACGGCACAAATATCCATGCCCGAGTGGGGATTCGAACCCCCGACCGTAGTAGCCGTGCAGACCGTGACTGGAGCGCCTCAGTCCCCTCGGCCACCGCGGCCGGCGGGCCAGATTCACCACAGTTGGTCTCTTAGCCGTCATACTTGCCATACCAGATTTTCGAAGCACCGTATCTGCGCTGAAGAAATAAACACAGCGCATAGACGATTTGACATATCGGATAGACACTAATAGGTGAGAAAAACAAACATCTCACCATTACATAGGCACTTTAATCTTCTGATATTCTTCTCTAATATTCTTGTTTGTATGTGCCAGAATCCTTAGCCGGCTGCGGTGGCCAAGGGGACTGAGTCGCTCCAGTCGCGGTCTCCACGGCCACTACGGTCGGGGGTTCGAATCCCCCTTCGGGAATGGATATTTGTGCCGTCCTTAGTGTTAGTTAGTTCATAAATAGTTTGTAAGTTTAGGGACTGGTGATTCCGTAGTTAAGTCCCATAAGCTATACAGACATTTGAACATTTGAATCCTTAAAAAATAAATAATAAAATAATAATAAAAAAAAGGTCGAGATGGTGAACTTCTGTATGAAAGTGTATCATAAAAGGGGTTTCAAACTGTCAGGAGTATTTTATCAAGCAGAGGAGCGGTGAAACTGATGCTCTCTCCCACAGCAAACACCGTCTTGAGATCAGAGGGCACGAAACTTTGGAATGAAATTAGATGAGGTGTAACAAGGTATAGGTGGGGACGGATGTAAGAACTACTCAAGACAGAGTAACAGATTACTGGCAGCATCGCGCCAGTCAGAGATTCGTTATGTATTGTAAGCTACGTCTTCCAGGAATGTTCTTTTTTGGATTCACTTCCATACATTTTGTGCTCTAAAAGTTCAATCTCAGAAATTTCTTAGTGACATTAAAACTCATGTTTGTTACCAGTTCAATTGCCTGTGCCATTTTACGGTATATAGATCGATGGTCTACATTGGAAACATCGTTTCTCAGAGAGGTTATGCTCAGTTTCTCGCGTGTGGCAACATGATAATGAAGAGTGACAAAAAATCGAAAAAAATATCATTAAATTTTGATTATAAAAATGTATATGTGATGAGCATTTTCCTTTCAGTTCGTTCTTAGATTTAGTTTGGTTTTAGTTTTGTGTAGAAACCACGCTCTTATGAGAGTTCGAAGTGATGGGATCATTCGGTTTTTCGCATTTACGTCCTTATTTGTAATTAGGGATCTAACAAACAGAACTCTGTTGAAGAGCTGTATGCCTCGTAGCTCATAGAATGGAAATGAATGCTTCGCCAGATGCGTATCGAAGCGAATAGTTGAAAGTATAATTATTGAAGCTTAAGAGCTGATGATAGATATTAAGGATGTAGTGATAACTTTCAGTATTGGTGAAATGTATCAATAAACGTAATGAAAAATTGGATAACCATGTATAATTTTCTCCTAAATGACTGACTACCGAAAAAGTCGAATAATCTCACTCAACTCAGTTTCTCAGCGGCCACGGTTGTTTCCTGCTTATGAACTGTCACTGTGTTCTTTCATAAACGATGCGTCGTTTTTAGTTACGTTGTTTTCACGTTTTCCGGTTTAGATTCGGTTATGTAGCTGTTTCTGCCAGTCACGCAACACTAATTACAAATGTTTACAAGGCAGTTCATGAAAATCAACACAAAAATAAAAAGAATCGGAACATGGTTTTACGAGTACAAATCCAGAATGTTGAGCTTTACGTTGCGGAAGAACACATCGCGAAATTAAACAACGCCCGATAATTAAATTTCACATAAAGTTTTAATACTGCTCCACGCTTAATTACAAAAAGTGTGCATCAGACGTCTTTCTTTCCTCTGTAGCCCCCTAAAAAAAAAAGGAATTAATAGTAAGAGAGCAAGGGCTAATTATTTCGGGGCCATAATAAACCAAAGTTTCATTTTTACCGCGAAATTCTGTCCCGCCAGTCCGCACAAAGCTCTAATGAAACAGAAACATCTTCGTTAATTTGGCAGGCTTGCGCGCGACTGTCGACGCTGGCGCCTGCAACGCGCGGACCGCCGCTGCTGCCATCTGTTGCGCTGCGCTGCAAAGAATGGGCCGACCCGCTTCTTTTATCTTCGGCCCTCTTTTGGCAGTTGCAGAAATCTGCCTTTCTGATCCGATATTAAAATCGCTCGCGGGATGTGCCCATGGCGCAGAGCCGATTAGAGGAAGCCATTCTTGCACCAACCCCGCCGGCAATACAATGGCCAACTGGAACTTGCGCGCAGAAGGCGTGCTCTTTCACTACCGACGAAATTAGCTCTCAAAATTAATTAATATGCCCCTACATGCCTCACTACAGTGTTATCGAGGACACTAAATTGGATAATACTCCCATTGAAAAGAAAATCTTGCTCACATCCTCACTAATGAACCAACAAAAAAAGTTAATTCTTCTACTAGTGGGATCACAATGGATGCCGAAAAAACGAAGCGGTTTCCTTTTTTTTCTCAGTCTTTTAAGAGATTATGTGTGCACTATAGATTGCTTATCTCTTCAGTCCTTTTAAAGCAAGGGATCTCAACTTCCTCTATAGTACGCTCATGAAAAATATATCATGGAGCCCTTAACAGAGGTTCATTTAGACCTCTCTTGATATTTCTTAACGTAGGCTTTAAACAAATACGTTCAAAATGTTCAATTGTTTGTAAACCTATTGGACCAAGCTGCTAAGATCATCAGTCGCTAGACTTACAAACCACTTAAACTAACTTTCGGTAAGAATAAAACACATTCACTTGCCCGAGGGAAGCCTAGAACCTTCGGCACAAGCGACAGCCCAGTAGGTAGAATGTGCCTTAGACCACGCCGCCACTCCCGCATGGCAAAAAATGACTGTACTTAAAGTAAAAGACCATGATGATTCCCGTTAGCAACGACGTTTACAAGTTAACTGTCCTACAAAAGCTTACTGAAACAGACTTCTAGCCGAAGAAACGTCATTCTATTGTGATCTGAATACAAATATTCTAGCTTCGATTTATTGTATTAAAATATTTTCCTTGGCCACTCCCCCGTGGCAACAAATATGTATGACTCAACGAAGTGATCAACAATAAAAAAAATTAAACTAAATTACCGACTTCGATCTTAATAGAAGTATTCTGGTCTCGATTTGCTGTATCAAAATATTTTCTTGGAAGTCATTGAAGTCATGGATAACATTTCGCTGCAAAGATCTGATACTGGAATATGTATAATCTCGTGCGAGATATTGTAACAATAATGATTGAATGATGAACAAGGAGAAGAGTAGGAATTTTTATGTGGCACCGAACAGTATAGACATCAGCCGCTAGAAAGTTTTCTTTTCATTCCAACCGCGCTAGGGCCAAGGTCTGGAAAATGTGAGCTGAAGTAATCTTTTAAACATGAAGGGCCTTCAGATAGACATAATCAAGTCTGATCGTGTGGAATGACTATCGGCAGATTCATCATAGAAATACAAGGGGTGGAACTTAAATATTGGGAACTATTTATTCACATTATATAAAAGCTTTACACGTTTGCACCTGTTACTGTCCTTCAAAGAAGTCACCAGCGTTGTATAGACCCCGTTGCCAGCGATGTAGAAGGCGTGGTACACCGTAAGCAGAGCCTGTTCCTTTGATGGTACGAATGGAGTGGTCTACTGCTTGTCGAATCTATGGAACAGTTTTGAAGCGAATACCATGAAGTGGTTCCTTCATTTTGTGAATCACATCAAAGTCACAACGACTTAAGTTCGGGAAATATGGTGGATGGTACAGTACTTCAGAGTCCACTCTACCACAACAACAACAATATTTGCGGAGATGTGGGTAACTAGCGTCGCGATGTGGCATTGCGCTACATTATATCTGAATCAAAAAGCTTCAGTTAAAGTGAGTATAAACTGGATCGGACCAGGAAAAGGAGTGAGGCAAGGATGCTGTCTATCACCCACTCTTTTCGACCTATACTTAGAAAAGATGACTGACCAATGCTCATTAGATCACAAAGGAATAGAAATTGGAGGAAGAAGTGTAGGGTGTTTGAGATTTGCTGATGACATGTTCCTTTTAGCCACAGGGGAAAAAGAATTACGGGAGTTAGTGGACATCATTGAGGCTAACGAAAAAAAAAATAACGATTGAAAAGTAACACAAAGAAAAAAACGTTTTGGCAGTAGGAGAAAATAAAGAAATAAAAATTATGCTGATTAGAGAAATAGTAGAACAGGTGTAAATTTTAAGTATCTTGGAAGCAGGATAGACACAGACTGGAAGTGCAGTATAGAAATTAAAACAAGGGTGGCAATGGCAAAAGAGGCATTTTAGAAGAAAAGGAGAATTTACTGCAGCAGTTTGGAGAGAAAACTAAGACTCATAAAATGTTTTGTAAGGAGTGTTCTTGTATGCGGTCTTGAAACATGGACTTTGAGGAAGAAAAACAGAAAAAGCTAGGAGGCTTTTGAGATATGAACATGGAGGAGGGTGGAAAGAATATGTTGGACGGACAGAGCAAAAAATGAAATGGCACTGAGGAGAGTGGGAGAGAAAAGACAGTTACTAGATGTAATAAAAAGAAATAGGATTGGGCTTATGTTAAGAAAGAATGACGGACTGATAAAAACAGTTTTAGAAAGTTATGTAGAAGGAAAAAGGAAGCGAGGAAAGAGGAGATTTCGTATACTGAAAGATTTGGTGGAAGGTACAATATACAGCAACCTTAAGAAGGAAGCAATGGATCGCAGAATGTGGAGAGGCACAGGACCAGTTAATATAGCAGAAAACGGATGATGATGAGGTAAGTAGCGTCGCTATGTGGCAATGCGCTACAGACCGGAGTCTGCAGTATTAGCTGTCGCCCACACGGGTCTGCACCTCAGCTTGTTGTGGGCTTGGTGGAGGGAGGGGGGTGGTAGGAGTAGTTCCGGAAGCTAGTCTGCGCGCATGTTTGCCGGAGTCGGGCGCTGCCACACACGCGGGGAACGGCCGTGTTTGTGGATGACCTCGCTGCCATTCTTTGCTTTCCGCTTGGCACACACAAAATGGTCCGAACCCCCCACCTCCGCCCACACCCCAGTGGCGGAACCCTCCGTCCATTTTATGGTACCGCCGCTCCGATAAAACCTTCAAGATTAAACCAGGTCGCTGTACGTAACAGCGAAGCCGTAATGCACGCTTCGTCTGTATGTCGTACGGTTCCAGTGCTTCCACGTCTCAAATTTACTTCTCGAACGCACCTTCTGCACAATCGTTTGCCTGTCAAAGGATACACGATGCAACGACTCGATTATACTTTTCTCTGATATTTTGTATGTTTCTGTACAGCTTTATCCCTGCAAAGAATTTTCTGTTAAGTAACCAGAACAACGACACAAATACTATAGAGGAAAAAAGGAACATATGAATCTTTGCCGTGGTGGAGTGGCCAACCGCATTGAGGCGCTATGCTCCGATGCGCGAGGCCGTTCTCCATTGTTCTTGAAGATTCGAACCCCCGACCGTAGTGGCCGTGCAGACCGTGACTGGAGCGCCTCAGTCTCCTCGGCCACCGCGGCCGGCGTCGCCGTAAGTGTAAGGATCATATACAACACATATTCACGAGATATGACGTCATAAACAATAGGAATTGCAAGAAACTGCCATATAATGCGACGAGACTTTATGAATACAGAAGTCGATATGAGAACTAGATTACTTAGCGACTTGCAATAATCGTTAAACATCACACCAAACTTCTATTGAACTATTTATCGCTAAAACCATAACAAAATAAAAGGGAAAAAGTATCTCGCTTACTACTTTTCCGTTGTTCATGGACTACAACTACAGCATTCGGTATGACATTACAATTTATAATTTCTTCACTAAAATTGTACCAACAGGAAATTTTACAGACTGTATACACGGATATAGTTGAATGTATCTTCTAAATTGTATCACAGTACGACACGTAGTTCATGAGATATGAGCACATGAATAGTAACGTTCATGTAATACCGCCCCATTACGTACCAAGTTTTGATCTATTACTTCCTTACTATTATTGTATTCCCAAGAGATTTTACAGACATAAGCTCTTATACAAATTATATACCTGAAAAATAATACAATTGTACAACGTATAATTCAATAAATATCAGATCGTGCGAGTTTTATGTGTCATTTGTATTTTAACTATTATCCGTCTTGTTTGGATACTGTACTTATAATTTTGTACGTTATACAAGACAGCGTTATTTCATACATATTCTCCATAAATATAACACGAGTTTAGTACTGCCCTGTCGCCCACAGGAACTGTTTTGTTGTGCATTACATCTAGTATAGAAAATACACCCACAGCTTGACCAATGAATTTGGAGACGGCTAATGACAGAGTGTTCACAGATTGCAGAGTTTCTACATGCATTGACGCACACGCTGTAGTAAAACGAAGTTGCATATCCTCTACTGTCGTTGGGAGTTCTTGATACACCCCGTTTCTAAAGGTGTTAAATGGGAGGTCTGTGCTCGCCAGCGCAGAGCAGTTCCTTCCAGCCCTATGCGTCTATTTGGAAATGTCGCATTCATAACGTCTCTGGCAACTTTTGCATTGTGTGCGGGACATCCATCATACTGGAACGACATTGACAGACGAGTCCCCAATCCTAGATCCCCCATGAGTAGCGTTAGTGTGTGCTGAAGAAATGATGAATATCGGGGTCCATTTAATGCTCCAAGGTAACAACAGAGACCGACATTATAGATAGCAATGATACCGCACCAAACATTGACAATCCACTGTCGCTGAAGAGCAACTTTCGTATCCAGTGGGGATTTTGCTCGGACCAGTAATGTCCGATTCACATTACTATGAATTGTAAGTGAAGCCTCATCCGTAAACAACGTATTGCTTAGGAACACTGGATTATCTTGCAAATGTTGAAGTGCAAAACGACAGAGTTCAATGCGGGTTTCAAAGTCGTTCCCGTACAGTTCCTGGTGAAGTAAGATACGGAACGAATGAAACCGATGCCGATGCAACACTACTGCGGCTTATTCCTACACCTCATGCAGCAATATGGCGTAGACCCACCCGAGGACTGTGCGCTAGAGCAGTAAGAACATCAATTTCGTTTCCAGTGGCAGTTGCTGGCGTTGCACATTGCCTTTTTATGGGAGCCCAGATTCCTATTACCGTGAGTGTCTTGCAGATTTTACCAATTGTTCGACGTGACGGACACCGCCGATCGGATAGCGTTCAGCATGCAGCGTTACAGTTGCGATTGCATTTCCGTGGAATTCGTCATAAATTAATAGAATATCTAGTTTCTTATCCTTACTGAAGGTCGTCATATCGACTAGATGATGGAAAATGTAACAAGTCACACAAAACAAATTTTAATTGTTGCAATGTATGTGAATTACAGTATGAGAGAAGTTCGGCAGGCCAGATTAGGAGATGTACACTGAAAGTAGAGCGTGCCCCGGTGATATTAGTTTGTTTACTGCAGGATAGAAGTGGCAGTGCAGGAAACACCTGCATCACATAGGTATCTGTGACGCCGTTGCTATCCTTTATAAGCCACATGTTACAGAATGTGTGAGGTTTCAAAACTTGAAACCACGTGTGTTACCACTAGTTGTACCTCTAGTTATCGTATCTCAACAATAAAAATTATTCGTAGGACCTCCACCATTCTGATATCGCATTCTTTCACCCCTTAATAGGAGGTGGATCACTTCAAGTAAGGTACAGCTCCAGAAGGGGCTAAGCTATCCCCCTTTAAGAGTGTCATCAATGAATGTGGGCCAATGATTGTTATCATACAACCACACCATACATTAGCCTACTGTGTTGTAGCTCGTCAATCACATCACAATTACCTGCAGCGTGAAGGTTCACGCTTGAGTCTCAGGATGTGCGCTAGATGTGCACTTCATTTATTTCAAGCGTCCGCTTCGCAATTTCTAGCGATGTAATTGTATTCCGATGAAACCAACGCCATTATTTTAGTGATTTTTTAATGCTTTTGATTGCATACGAAATAATAGGGGCTGTCCATTTAAAAATACACGATTGTGTTGAAAATAGTGTTTGTTAACGTTTTCAAATTTCACCAGTTGGTCGTATTCCAGAGGAGTAGTCTATTCGGCGGCACCAGGTTCCACCCACTTCCGTTTATATACCTACATAAACACTATATACCTAGGGTGAAGCAAAATTCGCACACTCGGGCTTCGCATCGGGATTTCTCACGTAAGAGGAATAAAAGAAATGTCTCTAACAAAATTTCGCCCTGCGCATATTGCCGGCAGTAAATGGATGTCGAAGATTGAGATTGCCGGGTGTTTCATACGTCAGTGGGTTTCAGGTTTACACAGTTACACCAACAAATGTCTAAGGGATGTAGAAGGCGTCTTGACGAACAAATTGACCATGGACACACATGACTCGAAACGACATTAAGCGATGCAACGTAGAGACCAAGTTACAGGCACCGTCGCCTGCCGCTAGATACTCCCTCCAACATAAAAGCTCTGTAGCGTCGTTGTATGATGTTTTCGGGCAAGGGTTTCAATGCTCATTCTGTTGCTCAAGACGCCTTCTACATCAATTCTGTTGGTGTAATTGTGAAATACACTGACGTATGGAACACACACCCATCTAACTCTTTTTACGTCCGTTTACTGTTGGAAATAAGCACAGGACGACATTTTGCAACATATATTATATTATTGATAGCATGTGAGGAAACGCTCCGCGAAGCTCAAGTGCGCGAATTTCGCTTCACGCTATGTATATATGGTTTATGTACTCCTCTGGAATAAGACCATCTGACCGATGATCTTACCGTGCCCACCATATGTATAGACTACCATCAACACTCTTACATTTATTTTCTTCATAGGACGTTACACAGCGTTTGAATATAATCTCGAACGTTACTAGAAAGATTGGTAATCAGAATAATTTCCTCCCATTGTCACCGATGTACTGTCATTGATAATTTCTCCCCTTGCCATCAAAATAGTTGCCGAGAAAATTTTACACAGCTGTGATTTAAATCGGATCTAGCGGTGTAGTAAACGTGCGCGTTAGCGTCTTCGCTTGCGGAGTAGGGTACTCTACACTCCAATACGGACATAAAATATTTCTTTCTATTATAAGTCGAGAGCGTGAAGCAAAGCAAAATTTAGCTCGCTGAGATCGCATTTGTTCCTTCAGATACGTATATGTAACTGAAGGGGCATAAGAAGTAAAATAAATATCACCTACCTACGCGGGCAAGTGACGATTTGTACATTGCAACCAATTCGCCGTCGTCTCATTCTGACTGCGCAGGGAGTGAAGAATAGATAATGCCCTAATCCACTCAGTCGGATGGAAAATTAATCCTCTTCCTCTTGACGAGGAGGTCTGTAAAGGCAGTTATTGGATTGCTTCCACGGTTTTGGAAATACCACCATGTCACAAACGGTCTTACTCACGGGTTTAGAAATAGGAGTTTAATGGTTGTCCCACTTTTGTCTTCGGTTACTTTGCCGTTCAACACTCTCGTCTCTGTACGGATCGTTGACTAAAATTATTTTACTTACTTATGTATAACCAAAGCTATAAATATATCCATGTGATCCTTGCTTTATTTTAATTTGGCCTCTTATTATAAAAATGCACCGAAAATACCTTCACTACCAAAGTGCAACTTTACTTCATTTTCACAGGGGTTTATTAAATCGTTTTTAAACAACTGTTTGCTAGTGTTGAATAATTATGTCTCTCTCTGTAACGTAATGGTCTGTGCGGCGGCCTGTGTTTCATTCCCGGTTCCATCAGCAGTACCTATTAATTTGGTCAGAGGACTGTAGATGGAAACACTCGCTGTCGTGAGACGAACTGAGGAGCTACTTGAATGATAAGTAGCTTTCTTACGCCAGGAAAACTGAGAAGGACTGAGCCGGCCACGGTGGCCGAGGGGACTGAGGTGCTCCCGTCACGGTCTGCACGGCCACTACGGTCGGGGGTTCGAATCCCCCCTCGGGCATGGATATTTCTGCCGTCCGTAGTTGTAGCTAGTTCACAAGTAGTTTGTAACCTTAGGGACTGATGACCCCGTAGTTAAGTCCCATAAGTTCTACAAACATTTGAACATTTTGAGAAGGACTGTGACAGAGGTTTATAATTTTTTCCACAATTTTTGTTTATTTTATTGCTTCCGTTTGACCTTCTTTCTCTTTTTACATAAGAAGTCGTGTCTTTATCTTTTTCTCAAGTGTTTACATACTTACTTGAGTACAACGTTATGTTTTAGTCTAATGATATTAATACTGAACAAATATTAATTTACACCCTGTACTCTACATATGACCAGATTTTTTTTCTGTTTTTCTACCAAGTTATGTGACGGGGTTTCTTTGTGCGTACTATTATAAGCCTCTCTGGAATTGAAGTTCGAGTTAAATTTCGAGTTTCAGTAAAAGATTGCCAGTCTTCAGGATTTTGAGTCTGTTTAAATTTGGCATGCTTTTTTCTATGTATTGGCAAAAGGGGTCTAAACTGTATATGACGGTGCGTCGATTTCCTCGTTTGTTAATTTATTTGGTATTAATCTCTCAATAGCTGTCGTGGCTATATTCGCTGTTAATGTAGAGGTGTCGTGAAATACATTTGTTTACAAGCGCTTGTTTCTGGATTTAGTGTACCGTTGCGGCCCTTGCAGAACACAGACGCATAGATTTAAACACGTGTTACACTGCCTGAGGAAAGTGCGTTAATTAAATACGCAGGTACTACGAGGCAATCCGTATAATGTTATTGGATGTGTTAACTTCATTAACAACCTAGTACTTATGAAAAAGAAGAAAAGTGTGTTTTCGTCAGTCTCTAAAGCTATTTAAACGTCTTTTATTAGCAATTTCATGTTTGCAATGAGATTACTGATCATCAACCACATTGCCCCAGTCACTTGAATGTCAATAAGATTTCTTGTGACCTACAATCTATTTAATATATTTTAGAAGGAAAAGGAAGAACACTTTGACACAAAAGTACTGCAGACTGGAGCAGCTAGTATGAACAGCTGCGGGAACTCTTCTGGGTGAATTTTTTGTGTAATATTTCAGTATTTTTCCCCTCTCATTGCCGAGCCTATTGAGGCGCCATTCTGCGATGCGCGAGGTCGTTCCCTGTCAAGGGTTAGAATCCCCCATCGGGCATGGATGTTTGTGCTGTCTTTAGTTCATCAGTAGTTTGTACGTTTAGGGACTGATGACCCCGCAGTTAAGTTCCTTACGTTTCACAAACATTTGAACATATTTTTCTCTCTCAATAATTTTGTCGTGCCACGAACGTCCAGGAGACTTCGTCGCCGATAGCACTACGATACTGACGTGAAGTAAACAGCACGTTGACACACGCTCACGCCAGAAATCGAGCGATGTTAGTAGGTCGATGGAGGTAGAGGGAGAAATTAATACCTATTAATACATGCGGATTCGAAACCTCGCAGCCGAGGACACGCGTTGCCAACCCTAGATGCATGTACACGTAAAAAGAGAGAGCCTCGTCTGACAACCCGCAACTGCCGTGGCCAACAGCGCGTGCGGCGGCTATGCGCGTGTTTTCACGTGCGCGCGCGCTGGAGCAACACACAGTAGCGGGCCTCTCTGTTATTGTTTTGTTTAGAAATCGGCCGCCCGGCTGGTATCGGTTTGTTTTAGCATTTCAGCGACCAGAGCCCTCCTCCGCGGCAGTGTCGGCGGCTACTTTTTCCCACGGTCAAATGAAGCGCGCCCGATACGCGGCCTAGGAGCGGCCGCACTCTGTAACAAAACAGAGCGCGCTGGAGGCAGCGGGAACTCTGGCGGTCCTGAGCCACAGGCGGGGACCGAAACTCTCTGCTTGTTGTCTTTACGTTTCCAGCACACTATGTTTTCACCCGGTTCCCATCGTGCTGTTGAAATTAGTACGTCAACGACCAAAGAAAGGAAGTGCTGACAAGTGTGAAAATGACAAAAGTATCAGTTTAATAAGTCATGACTGCAAATTTCTTACACGAATTATTTACAGACGAATGGAAAAAGTTGTATAATTCGACCTTGGAGAGATGACTTTGGATTTAGAAGAAATGTAGGAACACGTTATAACGTAACAAGTAATCCACTACCAAATACCGCCAAACTCAATTGAATCGTTCGATACCAGTAAAGCAAAACACCAAATACTTAGTTTCTAGCTTGTGAAACCGGTTTTGACAGTAATTCAATTACATAACCTTAATTGTTTTTGGGATCGTCACGAAATATTAAGACAACTTATTGACATTCAATATATATGTTAGTACATTACTTACTTATTTTAATACTTTGTATATGTGGAAGTAGCTTGTAAAAGGTAATATATATCCATATAAACTGGTCGTCTTGCATGTCTTGTGATCTGGTATGTAAAAGATTTTGAAGCCTAGTAGTTCACTTGGCATGCATTAATACCGATTTCATCGCTTATTTGAAACATCAATTTGTTTTATTTTAGAGTTTTTTTAAAATTATTATTATTATTTAGAAACCGAAAAAAGATGTCAAGAATTATTAAAACACGCATTTTAATTTGTCATTTTCAGTTCTTTGTTTGTTTATAAATGTAACTGTCCATGTAATTCCGTTTAAATGGTTCTGAAGGTCATATGTGTTAATTTGATGTCAAAATTAATTATTTATATACATACTTTTCGTACGTAAACCAAACATTAAATTTACGATTTTACAGTCTCTATAAAACTAGACTGCATGAAGTAAAAAAAAAAAAAAAAATAAATAAATAAATAAAATGGAGCTGTTAGCGCGTTCGTCCTTCATGCTGACGATCCATGTTGGAACCTACATTCAAGAAACGTTTTATCTCTGTTATTGATATTGCTCTTCCTCACGGTCTGCTTCTTTGTACGTATACAAAAGGGCAACAGTCTTACTTTGCTCCTCAATGAAGAGTAGGGTTCCCCTAATTGTCAAAGAGATAATCTTTATACAGTTTACAATATCGCCTAATTTTGTAATAAAATTCGTAATAACAATAGTATTTAACTCTTTAAACTATCGGCATTACCTGAAAAATGTATTTGTAAATATTTTACTTTTTAAAAAGAAAATATTGCAATTATAAATTTAAATGTCCCGCAACCGTCATTTCATGAATAATATAGAGTTCTTTATGTTGTAATTAATAATATTTGTTTTAAAAAGTTATTTAAAATTGTTATAATTTTAAATAGTTAATTAAAATACAGTTTTCTTGTAGGTAGTATCGAAACATTATCACCCATTTAACAGCCAAGCACGTTGCTAGCTGAGATATTTGAACACATTGCAGTGCTGAAACCTAATAGTTGGTGTACGTATACGATACATATCAGTGGCGGTTCAACCTTAGAGCTCCTTTTTCTCGAAATTTCCTGTCTAGTGCGCTTCGAAACTTCTGTGAGTGGACACCCTTGACGTACACTACTGACATACAAAATCTCATTTTAAACTGAATTTCCAAGACCTGAAGCACTCGTTGTATAACTGAATCACAGAAATAGCGAATAAGTCAGTATTTAGTTAATGTATTACGCAGAGAATAATTACTCGTATTTCACAGTAGGTTCCCGATTTTACAAACGACACAGCGTGATCACTAAATGGCTTTTCAGGAGTGCACAATTCAGGTTTACAGCCAAAAGTAGTCTTTTAGAACCCCGGGTTAAACAGAATTTCATCGCTTGAACTGATTTATAAAGGAGGCACGTATACCGCCTCTGACCTTCGTGTCGTGCGACAATGTGCCGGCTTGAATTATTGAAGGCGCGGTTTCTGATTGATCGAGTACACTACATCATCCGTCGGCGATTTTCCCTCTCGTTCGGCTGGGAGCGATGCAGCATTGACGGTCCTTCCAGTCACGAACTAAGCAGGTGCTGTTTCCTACACAACTTCTGAGGTTTTCAGTTATTAATGTAGCTCTGGCGACCGATCAATGGCCGTCGTCACTTTTGGTATGGCTCATACCTCTCCAGATTTTACACATACTCTGAGAATAATATTTACGCGATACAAGTCACATTGTACTCTCCCATTTTTTACGCGTTCCTATATCTTTTGAAGGTAAAATTCAAACTTTTTTAAAGGAATTCCACTAATGGTCTGCGTTGCTAGATACGTCGTTTGATACTGATTCTGACTGAAGAGATTAAGACTAAATGACCTGCGAAGTACCGGAAATTTCATTGACAACATGTTCTACGCCAACCTGTGGGAGGGATTTTGTGCAGACTGTTGCTTAATAAGAATACTAAATTGTGTTTTAAATAGTGACAAACTGGAGGTTCGAGTCCGCCGTCGAGCAAGGGTGTGTCTGTTGTTAACTAAGTTTAAGTAATCTGTAAGTCTAGGAACCGAAGAACTTAGCAATTCGGATCACAAACAACTGAACTAATTGATTCGCTTATTTCAGAAGAAATATTTATTTCTGGTCAGCAAATCGAAGCAATATTTGAGTATATAATAAGTCATAATAATTGTTAATTGTGGATCTCTCGCGTGGTCATTGCAAACACTTACGGAAATGTCCTGTAAGCTATGAAAACAGTTATTTCCAGTTTTATCTAAACCGTATCCAGTTATGGCAGTGCATATATCAAAATGCGAAATTTTTGGCAAAATTGTGCAACATTTCGACCTGGTTGCCAGAAAGAGGGAGGTATGGAGTAGGAAGTGCTGACACCCACTGGCGAAACGCGTAAGCGTGAATTGTAAAAATACCCTACATTTGCAGTGGCAGAATGCGGTTTTTTTTGTTTTTTTTTTTTGTTTTTTTTTTTTTTTTTGTTTTTTTTTTTTTAACACTAATGTGAAAGTAGATATATTATTACGTTAGTATTCGTGTTTGTCAAGTGGGACGAATATTCTACGAAAGGAAAATAGTATGTATACACCAGTTGTAATGAGCAGCATTGGCCGTGTCAGTGCATTCACAATGCTTATTTGAAGGATACACTGAAGATGATCACTATGTGATTGAAATCGAACTGTTGTTTATAAATAAAACATGAACGGCCAATGCTGCTCATTACATCTGGTGTGTTCATCATTGTGTGGTCGTTGAGTGCCATCCTCAAAATGGAATCAAATCTCAAAGAAAATGGTATGTATTAAGATACACGTATAAAACATTTTACACCCTGTACGTTGAAGCAAGGGCGACAGAAATACTTGGCCTTTTTTGTTCGAGCACAGTACGGCAGTCGTGTGGAGGGGGGTGGCGGGAAGCGCGGCGTTCTCAAGGCCACTCAGGGAGTTTCAGTTGCCGTGGAGCAGTGGTCGGGAGAGCATCGTGCGTTCGTTGTTGAGACGTATTTTGAAAGTGGTGATTCTGTTGTTGTCACACACGTCAGTTCGCTGACATTTTGTTTTGGGTAACAGGGGACAAGGTCGATCCCGCAACACCATCAAGTTGTTAGTCACGAACTTCAAGTCAACTGGTTCAACGTTAAAACAAAAGCTTGGAGAACGCTGAAGGTCTGTGAGAACGCCGGAAAACGTTGATCGAGTGAGGGAATGCGTGTTGACTAGCCCGCATCGACCCGTGCGTAAACAAGCTGCTGCTCGTGGACTGTCCGACCAGTCAGTGAGTAGAATATTGCATGGGGATCTACATTTTCACCTTTGTAAAATTACAATTGTTCAACTGTTGAAGCCTCATGACTACGCTAATCGCCAGAGATTTTGTGACCAATTAATTGATTTGATGGATGATGGAACAATTCTTATAATGAGTAATGAGGCTCAATTTCATCTTGATGGGTATGTCAAAAAAAATGTTTGTAAAGCTTATGGGACTTAACTACGGGGTCATCAGTCCCTAAACTTACAAACTACGTATGAACTACTTACGAACTAAGACGGCACAAATATACATGCTCGAGGGGGGGATTCGAACCCCCGACATAGTGGCCGTGCAGACCGTGACTGAAGCGCCTCAGTCTCCTCGGGGGTATGTCAACACAGTAAATTTTCGCTATTGGTCAGACACAAACCCACAAGAGTTACATGTACGCCCCCCTGCATAGTTCCAAAGTCACAGTGTGATGCAGGGTTGCTAAGAAGTGTGTTATCGGGCCGTACTTTTTTGAGGAAGGAGGGCGAACAGTTACGGTAAACCAAGAACTTTACTTGAGAATGTTGGATACTTTCTTCAGTCCTGATCTTAAAGAAAAACGTCTCGGTTTGAAGAAGGTTTTTTCCAACAAGACGAAGCAACTTCCAACAAAGCAGATGCTGTAATGGGTCATTTGAGGATGAACTTTCGTGGCCACGTCATCTCTCAGAATGGCGACATCGCTTGGCCCGCTCGTTGCTCCGACCAGCGTGTTGGGGTTACCTCAAATCGAAAGTGTACGCAAACAAACCCCTGCCGGCCGCGGTGGCCGAGGGGACTGAGGCGCTCCAGTCACGATCTGCACGGCCACTACGGTCGGGGGTTCGAATCCCCCCTCGGGCATGGATATTTGTGCCGTCCTTAGTGTTAGCTAGTTCATAAGTAGTCTGTAAGTTTAGGGACTGATGACCCCGTAGTTAAGTCCCATAAGCTATACAAACATTTGAACATTTTTGGAACAAACCCCATACACCAGAAAACTTAAAAGAAGCTATTAGGCAAGTGGTTGCGTCTGTATCAACGGACATGCCGAGTAAAATGTTTGACAGGTTTGCTGCGAGACTTGAAGAAAGTATGTTGAAGAATGGCCACCACTTACATGACGTTACCTTTTAATAGGCCTAATCTCTTTTAATAGTTTTGAGACTTTTTTATTTATCGTATGGCATATGACAGCAGTATATATACAAATATAATTAAACAAAGAACAAGTATATATATATATATATATCAGTAAAAGATTGCACAAGAGCTCATTTTCAGTACATGCGAGTGATCAATGACATATTATGACAGAACACTTGGAATTAGGATATGTGTCACGCGAGACAAGCTTTTGGCTACTCATCAATGTCCAGACTTTGAATCAACTTCATAGTCTGAGATGTGGCTTCTATAAAGGTCTCAGCAGAGCCAGTATATTTTCTTTTTGGGCACATTCTTATGATGTGGTGCTCTGCTCAGGTGCTCCACAATCACAACTTGGGCTGTCTACGAGTCCCCACTTATAAAGCATGGCCTTACATCTGGTATGTCCACTTCTGATACGATGAGCTTAGTCCAGTCTTTCCTTGCGAAGTTGAATCCTTTTAGTTATTTTGAGGGATCACTTATGACAGAGGTGGGCACAGATAGGCTCAATGAGGAGCGCCCCAGCTGAAGCCGGAAAAAGCGCAGCGTCCGCGCTCGGCCAGTAGTTATCCTAGTTGCCGCTAGAGGTCTACACGCTTGCTGGCGCACGTAGTTCGCGCTTATCTTTATAGTTGCCGGCTCGACTTCACGCGCTGGACATTTTAGAGAAGAGTTTTCGGTATTATGTTTATAAGTTACTTACTTATAAACATAATAGCATTTTCAGAAGATAGCCCTAGCAGTGGAATCTGTTCATTCGAGTTGGATACTAAAGAGTTTGCACTATTATCTTTATAAGTTATTTTATAACGCACTCAGCCTGGTGCATTTCTGCGGCTACGTTAGCGCGTTGGCTGCGCATAACGCCATCTAGTCTTTTCAGCAGGAACTACGTGATGGACGCCAGCTGCTCGCGGCTCTCCTCCCGCTCAGGCAAGCTGCTCCGAGAGCTCGCTCATTGCCCACCTCTGAGGTGATGATTACAGACTGGATTGTCCCACTCCTTTTTCCAGTTCTCTTTGAGGTTGAAGATGACCTCTCCTCTTATATAGCGGTTATTCCATATCGGCTTTCGTGATATCGCTTTTGAGACTATATACTGTTACATATTGTTGTTCGCAGTGTTTTTATTAATGGCCGTCTTTTACTGTTCTTAATATTTAATCAATATGCAAAAATGTTTATAAACACTGGAGTTATTCTTACTTAAAGACCCTCAGGCATTTCTGCTGCTGCCTGTACAAAAATACGGCGAAAATAAGAGATACGTGCTTCTCTTGTAAGTCGTCTTCCCATCAGCAAACTGACCGACTTCCTTTAGAGGTGTAATTTTAATCCGACGTGCAGTTGCCACTTTGCGTTTCCTCCCTCGCGCCTCCACAAGCCACTACTGACGTTTAGTTGCCGCGCGAAAGCCATTTCATTCCATCGGAGGATTTTCATTCCTCTTTACGACTAACGTTGCATCGTGTAAAAAGGGAGGAAAAAAAACCGTCGGTCGCCTGCGGCACAGTCGGTCCGACGCCCACTCCACCCCACTCCGCCTTCCGCGGAATTCGGCAGGCGGCGGCAATACTTGCCGGCAGCGGCGCTGGGAGGCGCTGGGGAGCCGTCACCGCCGTCGCTTTCATGCGGCCGAGCCGGCAGCCAGCTTATAATTGCCCGACGTATTGTCTGTGCAAACATGACGCGGCGCCCGCCCGCGCGAAATTGGCGCCTCTCGCCTCCGCCCCCCCCACCCCCCGCCCCTCTGTCCGCCCCCCTCCCCCCACTCCACCAAGCATCGTCGGTTCCGCCCTCGGTGCGTTCTCCGCCACGCCCGGCAACCGCCGGCGCGCTCAGATCTCCACGCGCGTTTGCTCGCCGCCGACGCTGGAACAAAGAATTTTGCAACGTCTAGCTTTTGCAATTCAGATTTAAATCACGGAGGTACGCCAGAAAAGGGAAAGGGACGGGAATAAAAAATTCGAAAAAGAAAAGGATGAGTTGCGGGGAGGTCTGTTTCTAAAGCAGCTACAATGTGTGTCGCTTGACATATCACTCCTTTTGCTGCTGTTTTCGCAGTGTTCGCCGTCAGATTGCATTAAATCGCGAGACCAGTGTTGTGATATTTCGAAGTCTGCTTTCATGCATTTAACAACGTACGTTGTTCACATTTAAACAGAGAAGGGAACAAATTCTGGGTGTGGCACAGTGATGGCGGTGGTACATCAAAGACGCAGTGGAGTGGCCGAGCGCTCTAAGGCGCCTAGCTGCGGAGCGCACAGTTGTTTGCCGTCAGAGGTTCGAGTCCTCCCTCAGGAAAGGACGTGTGATTGTGTGTGTGTTTGTTTTGTCCTTAGCATAAGTTAGTGTAAGTACGAGGCGCGTCAAGAAAGTAAGTTCCGTTTGGTTATATAAAACGAACGGGTACAGATACAGAAAAAATACTGATTGTACAAAAATCTACAACTGTTAAACTACTTTTCTACATAGCTTCCGAAATTTTGTAGGCAATTGTCATTGCATGGCACAAGGTTTTGTGCGCCTTTTTTATAGATTGTTGCCGCTTGTGTATTCAACCATGTGGTAACATGTTCTTTCAGCTCGTCATCATCGTTGAAGTGTTGTCCACCAAGGACAGATTTTAGGTGTAAGATTTATTTCACGATAATGCCTGACCTCACACACCGAATGTGACCAAACAATTCTTACGGAAATTTCAATGGGACCTGTTTGATCATCCTCCATACAGCTCGGACCTTTCTCCTAGCGACTTTCATCTCTTGTTACACCTAAAATCTGTCCTTGGTGGTCAACACTTCAACGATGATAAAGAGCTGTTACCACATGGTTGAATACACAGGTGGCAACCTTCTGTGAAGGATGCATGCAAAAACTTGTGGCACGCTATGACAAGTGCCTACAAAATTTCGGCAGTTATGTGGAAAAGTAGTTTAAGAGTTGTAGAATTTTGTGCAATAAAAATTTCTTCTGTATCTGTGTACAATTTCATTTTATTACCAAACGGAACTTACTGTCTGGACGGGCCTCGTAGTTCGAAAGGCTACGGACTGATAACTGCAGCAGTTTTCCATTAGATTTATAAACATTTGAATTTTGGTAAGGCAAATTTTTGTTTTTGTTAGATTTTTGTCCAGAACGATCCCTTACAGGGGGGAAAGGAAACTAATATGGAAATGTGTGGTTTGGGATATGGCTGTGAAGCATTAAATTAAAGACTGAAACTTGAACTAAATTGATACATCACGAACACGGCACACGACAGATGTCACATTTACAAGTTGTGTAAGACATGCTTCGGAATCCAAATAATTACTAGGCTATTTTAGCTCAACTGCAAAAATTGGTAGGCGTACAGTTTGAGTTTAAGGACAGTTTATCCATTCAGAAATCATTTAAAGTATAGTTAGGTCTAATCTGTATTTTTTCTTTTTCTATCTTTCATTTTCTTGTACGGTTGTCTCTTGGAAACACAGGGCAGTATTATTTATGGGACACTAAGGAAGTTGTTTATCTAACCAATGCTGGTTGCTGTTAATGCTTTATTCAAACAACAACCATACAAATAAACAGAACAATTTATTTCACAAAATTAGACTAATATTCATTATATTTTTGCATTTGGTAGTTTCATCCGATAATGAATTAGTGATAATACTACATTATTGCGACACTAATTGTCATTACCCGAAACTAAAAAGCACCAGTAATCAACTGTCATTCCAAGAACGCTCACTGTTTGTCTCTAGGCAGCAGTTCTAACTCTCCCACCCTCGCACAAAATGAAAAAAAAAAATCGTACATACATTTTGAAACAGCTTCTAACGAATTAAGCCGTAGTTGAATAGCCGAGCACTGTAAGGCGCCTTGCTGCGAAGTGCGCGGTTGCTCCCCGTTGGAGGTGTGAGTCCTCCATCGGGCACGTGTGTGTGTGTGTGCTGTTCTTAGTATAAGTTAATTTAAGTAGTTTGTAAGTTTAGTGCCCGGTGAGCACTGCAGTTAGGTCCCATAGCTGTACAAACTTATGAACATTTACTACTAACTTGAAAGATCCCTGTTATCAAATGTTTGTAATTCTATCGGACCAAACTGCGTGGTCATCAGTCTGTAGCCTACAAACTACTTAAAACTTGGTAAACTAACCTAAGGACAAACACACACACCCATGCCCCAGAGAGGACTCGAACCACCACGGCGAGCAACCGCGTGCTCCGCAGCGAGGTGCTTTAGTCCGCTCGGCTACTCCACCGCGGCTCGCTCTTATCGTATGCTCATTTACTAGTCAGTGACTGTCACCTTCTTATTGTTTCGACCCCACGAAGATATTCCAGTAATGAAATGACACCTGAAGAAGAGGCCGAGAGAGAATTTTTAAAATTTAGGTGTGAAACACGATAAACAAAACACGGAATATACACTTTTAAACTGGGCTTTGACGTGATAATCTATAGTTAAAACACGGAGAACAATACTCCAAATCCAGTTATAAGACAATCCAGTGCGTCTGAGAACGGGGACATGGGTGTTGAGCAGCTTAGGTCGCAGTGGTGATGGGAGGGGTAGGAGTAGCTTTGAGGGGAGCGGTCAGCAGTCGGCACCTTTGAAGTGGCCTGGGGCGGTCCTAACAATCGTAATGCTGCGGCCTGCCCACCAGCCCGGCCCGCCTGTAAACTCCAGTCAAGGACCAACTGGGGGACAACTTTCACCCTGGGGTTGCTCCTGACACAAGAGCGCACGCCCCCTAACTCTCTCTCACAAGGACAGTCCACCCTGAAAGCCTTACCATATATATATATATATATATATATATATATATATATATATATATATGTCCCACTCAACTGTTTCACTCCAGATATCTCTGAAACTATTGAAAAACGACTTTTACGGTAATGAACGTACGGCAGGGCCTATGAAAGTAGGTACTATGAGACTAAAATGTGAAGAAATATTATTTTCAACCCCATATATGGGTCATTCAATTATTAAAGAGAGAACAATACTTTTTTCTAAATTTCAACATAATCCCTTTCAACATTTATGCACTTGTTCCAACAGGTTACAAGTTTTGTTTATTCTGGCTGCAGGGAACCAATTCCCCACAACGTCCTCGTTGTCCTGAAACTTCCTCGCTCGTAATGCCTTCTTCAGTGCACCAAAAAAAAAAAAAAAATGGAAATCAGGAGGTGCTAAATCACGACACTAAGGGGGATGAGGCAGTACTTCAGGCACATTTTGTCGATGGTCTCGCGGTTTAGTTGAGTAATATGAAGACGTGAGTCCTCTTGCTGGAGAACCACCACTCTCCTTCACCTTGTTTAAGAGAAAACCCGAGTAGTATCGGCTGTTCATTGTACGCTGCTCTTCAAGATAATTACAAAACAATTGACCCTCAGTATCCCTAACTATCGACAACATTTTTAATCCTGATGCCTGGGTTATGTAATTTTTCTTGACAAGTCAGTTGGTGTGCCTCTACTCCATGCTTTGTCTGTTTGATTCAGATTCATGACAGTGAACCCCTCGTTTAATCAAGAGTTAAAATTCTCACATTTTCATTTAGCTGTGTGCACACCCTCAAAGTTGTTTCCTTATCTAGCAGTATCAAATAATTTGGAGCCCATCTTGCACATGTCTTACGGCACTTCAGCTTGTTACAGGTAACTTACACTGGAAAGCAGACGTAGATAATGGCGTGGGAAAGGCGAATCAGAGATTGCGTTTTATTGGCAGAACCCTTAAAAGATGCGGCAGAACTACTAAAGAGATTGCATACACCACTCACTTCCGTCCTTTTTTGAAGTATTGCTGCCCAGTGTGGGATCCTTAGCAGGTGGGTTTGACGGAGGACATCAACAGAGTCCAAAGAAGGGCAGCTAGTTTTGTATTGTCACGATACAGGGGAGACAGCGTTACGGAAATGATACAGGATCTGGGATGGAAATCATTACAACAACGGCACTTATCGCTGCGGCGTGGGCTACTTACGAAACTCCAATCGGCAACATTCTCCTTCGAATGCGAAAATATATTGTTGAATGCTACTTACACAGGTAATGAAGATCATGATAATAAAATACGAGAAATCAGAGCTCTAACGGAGAGATTCATGTTCTTTCTTCCCGCGCGCTTTTCGAGAATGGAATGGGAGGTAAATAGTATAATGGTGGTTCGATGAACCCTTTTCCAGGCACTTAAATGTGATTTGCAGAGTATCCCATGTAGATGTAGAATGTTATGAACTACACCAATCAACTATCATTCCCACAGTCTAACGTCAGTCAGCGCGAATAATGTGAAAAATTCGATTGAAATTACGGAGTTGAAAATGCAACTGGTGGGACAGAACGATGTTCGTCATTCACGAGTCACGACCATTGTTGAACTGCTCAACCCACTTGTAAGCATTTGCACGATTCAACAACCTTCAACATGAACTGTAGACATTGTACAGTAAACAGTGTGGTCGGAAATTCCAGTTACAAACTTGTAGGTCTTGTAGAGGGTAGTGAGTACATATCATTTTGAATAGGAACCATGTCCGTAAAAGTATCGTTTCAATTCATATGTTATCCCATCCACTCCTATCTGAGGAACCCAGCGTCTACTGCACCAGCCGCAACCTACTGATGCATTATAACAGAGCAGCGACTCGATGTGGCGACCGCCAACGAAGTTTTATTATAACAAAAAATAAATCATTTAAATAGGAAACAACCGTATGACTAATTCTAGCGTAATGGGGTTTATTTTCTCTGTCCCTAATCAGACGTTGACGAGTTATACATCTAAACTGAAACTTCTTTTAACAGAAACAACACGTTTCCGGACATGAGTTCCTGTTCAAAATGTTAAGTACTCACTACCCTCTACAAGTCCTAGAAGTTTCGGACGAGAATTTCCGACCACCCTGTATATTCTCTATGAAAAAAAAATTAACTGTCTTGACTGTATCTGAACTTTATTAAAGCCTTTAATTATCCTTTACTAATGTTCAATTGTGGTCAAGACAGTTAATTTATTTTCAAGTGCATTGAAATGGCCACCACGTCTCACAAAAGTCTCATTGAGACAGCAAGGAATATATTCACTAATATCCAATAACTGATCGTTGTACAGCTAACGTGGAACTTTGACCTGTCTCTCCATTTTGAAATGTATTTTTGAGGTTATAAAAAAACAAGATCGTTACATCAGCTGGTGAGGGCTTATCCCAGTGATGACAATTTAAAACCATAAAGAAACAAAAATTATCTTCCTACAGTCTTTTCCTTAGACCAATTTGTCTCTTTAATTTTTGAATGACCCTCGAATACATTTTTCTCAACATCCGATCTGTCGCGAATGAACCTCGTTGAGAATTTTTGTTGAGGATTTGATTCAGCTTTGTGCAGATGTGTCTCGATTCGCCCATCAGTTCCGTTGTTGTTGTTGTTATTTAAAGGGGACTAAACTGCGAGGTTATCAGTCCCATTTTCGTTACGTCGCACTTTACAGTTCTAAATGTACCGTGAACACGTTAACACGCATACAACAACGTGTCTCGCGAAGTACACTTTGGGTTTCCGCCTGATATCATGCAGCCCACAGAACGTGCCTGTCATGCGTGTCACCAAGCCGCTGAATGGAGCAGGAGCGCAACTGCGCTTATAAACGAGGTCGCTACTGCAGAGTTTGCAGTCGAAAGTCTTTGATCACTCACCATACTTGGCTCCCTCCGATTATCATCCCTTTGCTGATGCGAACCGCTGGCTATGACAACAGCATTTTGGCAGAAACAACGAGCTGGAAACCAGCGTACTGCTTATGTGGTTGCTTCGTATAACGGGAGTGCAGTGCAGAAGCAAATGTTTCTGTGGGGAAATAGTTGGAAGGACAGCTAAATAAGTCGCATAAAACACTTTTTAATATATTTTTTTTAAATTTTAGTTTCTTTTTTTTTCCGCGGGCCACAAATTCTTTTTAACAGTCTTTAAATTGTTGTTAAAAATTAAGCATTTATTCTGGTGTTCCACTATCTTACCTATTCCAGCTGCAAAAATGTTCGAATGTTTGTAAATATATCGGACCAAACTGCGTGGTCATGTCCGTAGCTTACAAACTACTTAAACCTAGGTAAACTAACCTAAGGACAAACACAAACACACCCATGCCCCAGGGAGGACTCGAACCTTCACGGCGAGCAACCGCGCGCTCCGCAGCGAGACGCTTTAGACCGCTCGGCTACTCCACCGCGGCATTCTAGCTGCTCATCTTTTTGCCGCAAACCTGATGAACCAATCACTGCCATTTCCTTTTACAGTACAGTCATTTCTAAAGATTTTTCTCTTTTTTGTTCTAAATCCCTTTCAGTTAGGGTAAAGGTTTTGCAATCAATCGAGACCGAGTCCAGGCTGTAAGGCAATTGTTGAAAAGAAATCCGAAAAAATAAATAAATAATAAAACAGGGGCACCTACCTTTGGAGCAGGACGCATCTTCGAAGTGCGACGCAGTGTAATTCCAGACACAAAGGCTATTCTCTTTTTGGTTCTTCGAAATTGTGAGTGCTTTGTTGGAAACTATGAATGTAAAAATTTCGCACTATACTTTTTATGTGCTCTCTATATCAACATCTACATCCATACTCCGCAAGCCACCCAACGATTGATTTTATATGGTCCTTCCATTTTTAATCACTCCTAATGCCTACCCCCACATAAGTTATGGAATTAAATGATTCCAGTTGTTGACCTGCTGTAGTGTAGCTAAATGAGCACGTCCACAAACACAATTTTATGATGTAGACATTGTTTTAAATTTTACTTTTTATTCTATTGACATGGAGTCAGCCACATTTTATTCAACAACTTTTTTAATGTGAGCTTTATGTAAGTACATTCTCACCTATGCTGTAATTTTAATTTCTTATTTTAGAAACACTTTCGTATTTTATTATTATTCATATGATTTGTGTATTACATTTTATTAGGTAATACTTCTGAAGAAGGCAAAATTAGTTTTGCCGAAACCTAGGTCAAGGTTTATGCATGTAAACCAGCTGAAACTGTGTTGACTTTTGTATTGTTTTAGGGGAGGTTGGGTAGCCACGGACACAAAAATGAATTGCTAATAAAACAACAATAAACAATTTTTCTGTGTTAACTTTCATCGTAAAATGAAACCAGTAACTTCTTTAGTCATATCACTTGGAACTAAGCATAGATCATAATTTTTTATGAACTATCTTAAATACACTTTTAAATTAGTTTATTGGCACTAAAAATTTTGGAGGTTAGCCCCGAACACAGCATTCAGTGGTACTCCACTTGTTTCTTGGCCTTGAAAACATAGAATCGTAATAAATATCTCAAGCATCTATATCAAATCAGTTTTCATGGTACCAGTCCTTGCAGTTATAGCACTGAGTACAGTCCACACATGTGATGCATTCTGTCTTGTTTTCCTTGATCCTCTTCGGAGAGACTGAATATTTGTCTTTGCCATGAACGTTTCTTTAGTGCATTTGCGTTTTTTTTTGTTTTTTGTTTTTTCGGCCTGTCCTTTTTATTGCATTTCCTTTTCCGTCTCTCTTCTAAACTTTTTTTTTTATGGAGATAACTCTTCTCCTTATTAAATCTATGAGGGATTTTCAGAGCTTTTGCAAGATCAATTGCTAATTTCGAAAACTCTTCTTATGGTTGAAAACCTCAAACGAAGTTGAACAGAAAAGATGAGAAATTTTTGCGCGAAATTCACCGTTGCGTGTAGCTCGCTCGGTGCCTATGCCACAACTGACTTGAATGTCAAAGACATTATTGATAGATCTGAAGCATTGAATTAAAATTTTTGGTGCGGCCGGGAATCGAACTCGGACCTCCATGCTTACTAGGCAGACGTCTTAACTGTTAGACTACCACACAATTAAGCGCGTTAGAATAGTCTATGTCTAAGTACGATTTCCCTCAACAACACAAACTTTAATTCAGCTTTTTTGTTCCAAAGATAATTGCCACTACTGCCAAGGCTGTCCATGCAGCGGAATAGCACCTCAGCAATGGACATGGTGGAACAATCCTGTTACGGTGATATACGTATCAATTTATACGATTTTAATTCAATGCTTCAGATCTATCAATAATGTGTTTGACATATTTGAGACGTAAATCCGTCTCTTGAATTGTTTATTTGTATTAATTGACTTGAATGTGTTTTTACTCCACAGGGCGCACATTTAAAATGCAGTCTTGCCAGCGCAACGTGCTTGGTTTCTCAGAAATTGAAATGTCCGCGGTTACCCGCCGTCCGGGGCTACCCGACCTTCTACATCTACATCTACATCTACATACATACTCCGCAATTCACCGTAAGGTGCGTGGCGGAGGGTACACTGTACCACTACTAGGCATTTCCTTTCCTATTCCACTCCCAAATTGAACGAGGAAAAAAAGAATGCCTATATGCCTCCGTACGAGCCCTAATTTCTCTTATCTTGTCTTTGTGATCTTTACGCGGAATGTAAGTAGGCGGCAGCAAGAGCGTACTGCAATAAGCTTCAAATTCCGGCCCTCTAAATTTACGTAACAAAAATTCACGAAAAGAACGTCGTCTTTCTTCCAGCGATCCCCAATTGAGTTGCCGGAGCATTTCCGTGACACTCGCGTATTGGTCGAACCTACCGGTAACAAATCTAGCTGCTCGCCTCTGAACCGCCTCTGTCTTCCTTCAAACCGATCTCCTGCGGGTCCCAAATACTTGAGCAATACTCAAGACGTGATCGTACAAGCGTTTTATACGCGGTCTCCTCTACAGGTGAAGTACATCTTCCCAAAATTCTCCCAATAAACCGAAGTCGGCTGTCCGTCTTACTCACAACTGTCCTTACACGCTCGTTCCATTTCATATCGCTCTGCACTGTTACGCCTAGATATTTGAACGACGCGACAGCATCAAGAAGCTCACTACTAATGCTGTATTCGAACATTATAGGATTGTTTTTTTCTACTCATGCGCATCACCTTACATTTTTCTACATTGAGAGCTAGCTGCCATTCTTCGCACCAAGTAGAAACTTTGTCTAAGTCATCCTGTATGTTACAGACGACACCCTCCCATACACCACAGCATCATCAGCAAACAGCCGCAAATTACAACTTACTCTGTCCATCAGATAATTTATATAGATAGAAAATAATAGCGGTCCTATCACACTCCCCTGGGGCACGTCTGACGATACACTCGTCTCTGATGAACACTCGCCGTCGAGTGCTGCGTTCTATTACTTAGGAAGGCTTCTAGTCACAAATCTGTTAACCTGTTCCATAAGCTCGTACCTTCGTTAGTATTCTGACGACTACTTCCCCTACTGGTTTTATATTCGAGAATGTAATGGCGGGTATAGTTATCTTTTTTTGCTGTACGCTTTAAATACCGGCCTAAAACGCCAATTGAGCAGACGTGCGACGCGGAAGGCGTGGGCGTCGGCAGCGCGCATCAGGCCCGGCTAGCGCGGACACAGCGCCGGCAGCCCGTGAAGGCGTAATAAAGCAGCCAGCCGCGCCGCCTAGCGCCCCGGCCGGGACGCGCTACGCTACGCTACGCTAGTCCGCTTTGATCGCTGGAGTGGCCTAGCCGGCATTAGCGCGCAGGCTACGCGCAGCCGCCGCTGCCGACACGGAACAGCTGCCTAGAGCCGCCTCTGACAGCCGCCTAGCGGATTTCACAGCCCGCGCTAACGCGCCGACACTTCCGTCCCAATTTTGTGAACGGCGCCGGAATCCCAAAGCGACCCACGTGTCGGCTGAGTTCTGGGGCTGTTGTTGTTGTGGTCTTCAGTCCGCAGACTCTGGTTTGATGCAGCTCTCCACGCTACCCTGTCCTGTGCAAGTCTCTTCATCTGAATCAAATGTTCAAATGTTTGTAAATATATCGGGCCAAACTGCGTGGTCATCAGGCCGCAGCCTAGAAACTACTTAAACCTAGGTAAACCTAAGGGCAACACACACACCCATGCCCCAGGGAGGACTCGAACCTCCACGGCGAGCAACCACGCGCTCTGCAGCGAGACGTTTTAGACTGCTCGGCTACTCCACCGCGGCTCTTCATCTGAGAATACGTTTGGCAACCTACATCCTTTTCAATCTGCTCACTATATTTGTCCCTCGGTCTCCCTCTACGATTTTTATCCCACACGCTTCCTTCTAATACTAAGTTGACAATTCCTTGATGTCTCAGAATGTGTCCTACCAATATATCCCTTCTCTTAGTATATGCCAGAAACTCCTTTTCTCCCCTACTCGGTTAACCACCTCCTCATTAGTTACGTGATCAACCCATCTAATCTTCGTCTGTAGCACCACATTTAAAAAGCTTCTATTAACTTATAGTCCACGTTTCACTCCCATACAATGCTACAATCCAGACAAAAGCTTCAGAAAGCACTTACCAACATTTAATTTAATATTGGATGCTAACAAATTTCGCTTCTTTAGAAACTCTTTTCTTCCCACAGCCATTCTGAATTTTATATGTTCTTTACTTCGGCCATCAGAAGTTATCTTGCTACCCAAATAACAAAATTCATCAACTACTTTTATTGTCTCATTACCTAATCTGATTCCTTCAGCATCGCCTGAAAATGTTCAAATGTTTGTAAATCTATCGGACAAAACTGCGTGGTCATCAGTCCGTAGCTTACAAACTACTTAAACCCAGGTAAAGTAACCTAAGGACAAACACACACACTCATGCCCCAGGGGGACTCGAACTTCCACGGCGAGCAACCGCGCGCTCAGGAGCTGAGGAGCTTTAGACCGCTCGGCTACCCCTCAGCATTGGCTGATTTTGTGACATTTCACTCCATTACCTTCGTTTTACTCTTGTACAACTGAAAAACCGTTGTGTGAAGATTAAATATTTGTGTTCTCTCAGGTAATGCTCGCAATACCAAGTAATGTGTATTACCAACGGGGGGGGGGGGGGAGGGCTACTTTGTGACCACCATAAAAATTTAAAGAGTATATAATACTTATTAATTGTCTTCAATTACATTAATAACATACTTTCGAAAGATCTTTTAATGCATAATAAGGATTCAGAAACGTAATAAAACGACAAAAACTTTTCAAATGTTTATCTTATTGGTCACCGGCTCACTACGATCGGCGGTTCGAATCCCCCATCGGGCATGGATATTTGTGCCGTCCTTAGTGTTAACTAGTTCATAAGTATTTTGTAAGTTTAGGGATTGATGATCCCGTAGTTAAGTCCCATAAGCTATACAAACATTTGAATTTTATTGGTCCTACATTACCTTCGTCTCTTCTGCCCTTACTTTCTGTCACTAGTTTTGTGCCACTCTTCTTATAATGTGAGAAGGTTTCGAGCTATACATTTTTCCAGTGTTTGTAATATACTTGTCACAAACCTCGCAAGCCGCGTATTCATCAGTTTCAAGTGCCCAGAATTCATATTCAGTGTCTGTAGAAACTCTATCACTATCCACATTCCAGAGCAAAACACATTCCTCTTCAGATTCACTCACTATATTGTCAGCTTCATTAAATTCTTGTAATTAGATTCCATATTGTGCCAGCCCACCATTCTCGCTCAATTTGTCTGCTACTGATGTGCGGATTTGCCGCTACTTCAGCTAAAAGACTTACTTGAGCATCATCATTTGTTGGAGTTCGTGGTTGAACACTTCCTGTCTCTTTAAATAACGTGACTATCCGAAGAAAGGTCTGGACACACGGATGTCTTCCAGGATAACGATCAACATACTTAGCGCAGGCCATTTGGGCATTTTGATCACAATAGCCATACATAAATACCATATCGAACTTTTCTGCAATTGGTAAACGGTCCAGTTTAACACGAGTAATGTATCTCGGTTCAACTACCGTCCGCACTGGCGATATATTACGCGGTACCACGTACGTATACATTTGTGACTATTACAGCGCCATCTATCAAAAATCGAAAAAAGTGTACCAAAGAAAACATTCATGCCGCGGTGGAGTAGCCGAGGGGTCTAAAGCGTCTCGCTGCGGAGCGCGCGGTTGCTCGCCATGGAGGTTCGAGTCCTCCCTGGGGCATGGGTGTGTGTGTTGTCCTTAGGTTAGTTTACTTAGGTTAAGGTAGTTTGTAAGCTACGGACTGATGACCACGCAGTTTGGTCCGATAGATTTACAAACATTTGAACATTTTTTGAAAACATTCATATTTGTTTACTTACTAGACGAATATGTAATAAAAATGAGGGTACCTATTTGCACTTGATATCCGTTTGACCTATGATAAAGCTATCTAAAGGGCCAACAATAGTGCCATCTGTTTTCCCACTTCAAGCTATAAAAGTTTTGTCCTGTATGGTTTCTTCGTTTGATGCTTATTTCATGACATATTTGGCCTGTTCACTATCACCTTACACCTTAGTATTCGGCGTTGTTTAGCTATTTATTTAATCCAGTCTTCTTACAATCCATCTCCTATCCCCAGTCTCTGTTCTCCTCTCTCCACTCCCAACCTCTATGGCCCTCTCTTAGTTGAATCTTCCTTAGTATGTCTTCTCCCTTACCCTTCCCCCCCTCTTTTTCCACATCTACTCCCTCTATCTACAACTCCTTCCACTCAGTAGATGAATATTTACATTGAAATTAGTACTTTTACTAATATATAACAGACATGTTCTACATCACTAGGAAATCTCTTATCCATGGTCTATGGAACATGTAATAATCTAATCTAATGTAATCTACAACATGAAGGAATGTAATTACCAGATGTCTCTTCTGGTCATTGTCGGCCTTCTTGACTTTGGAGAAATTGTCTCTCAATCAGGTAGTTCGTAAATTGACCTCCATACCTTCTCCAGGGAAAAAATCTCTAGCATTATTGGGAGTCGAGACTGGATTCTTCTCATAGCAGTCCATTTGCTACTGCTACAGAATGAACTACTCTTAGAATTACGAATAATAAAGTCCAAAGGGGGGCACCAAATACCAGTGTTAATTGTAGTGTGTCTCACTAGTAACAGGAGAAGTGTTTAAGTACCACACATTGTTTCTGATACGAACAAGAAATGAGGCACTTAGCGTTTCACAATTATGGAATTTATACATGGAGATCTGTGTGCCACAGTGATAAGATAAACAATGAACACTATCGTGGTCATATAGACTTAGTAATGCTATATGATTTTTTAACATGATTTGTCTTAAAATTAGCAACCGTAACATTTTCTTTACTGTAAATGGAAAGAAGCAACCGTACAAGTTCCTTTGTAATAAATACACTTTATCCAGATTTCGACAACATGTAAGGATGTCTTAATCAGAAGTATATAATTATATTCTAGAAATGAATCACAAATAGTTTATTACAAACTACTACATGAAAATTTTATTAGTCAATAAAAATTAGTAATGACAACGGTCAAACTAAATACTCATATGAGACATAAAACATACAGCATTTTGATCTGAAGTCATACAAAATAACATCAAGTTGTTCGTAATAAAAAAATATCAAATGAAAAGCGGAGGGTTGGTATTTTTTATATGTATTTTATACATGTTCTAATGTTTTACGTCTCATATAAGTACATAGTTTGACCGTTGCCATCATTAATTGTTATTTACGAATAAAAGTTTCATGTAATATTTTCTAATACACTATTTGTGATTCGTTTATAGGTCTTTTATACTTCGGATAAGGACATTCTTAGATGGTTTCGAAAACTGAATAAAGTGTAAAAAGATATAAAAAAGCCAAGATCGCTGTTCATCAATTTTTATTTACGACGACCGGTTTCGCTGAACTATGTCAGCATCATCTGGTCAAATAAAATATATTGACATAATGTCAATCAGTTGTTATATAACAATTTACAGTGCATAGGTGTACTATGTCATTATAATAAAACATAATTATCACAGTGATAATATTTTATTTGACCAGATGATACTGACATAGTTCAGCGAAATCGGTCGTCGTAAAAAAAAAAAAAAAAAAAAAAAAAAATGATGAACAGCGATCTTGGCTTTTTTATATCTTTTTACAATATTATAAGTGGATCGCCTACTAAAACGTAAACCAACTGAATAAAGTGTATTTATTACAAAGCAAATTGTGGGTTGCATATTTACATTTACAGAAAAAAAAACTTTGTCATATGTTTTATAACAGATAGAATTATTTCTTGATATAGATCTAGATAGAGTGTAATAAATTTTATGTTTCTAGGTTTGTTACAGACGATATTCTGGTTTTATCAACAGGTATATACGTATATTTGCTCTTTTCTTCCTCGTATCAGACGTACTTTGCCGAATTCCGCTTAGTCAAACATTTTTGAAGCGCAAATCCTAGTGTACCGAAGAAATCTTGTATCAGATTCCAGGAATGTACTTGGAGACATCAATAGGCATCCCTGTTTTGGATGTTGCGTTCACAGATTTGGATCTATTGCCATCACTGCTATTGTCGGATCAGCAGACAGAGCGAAGATTAATGTGCCATAGGTGTTTCGTCGGCCTTGTAACAGCGCAAGGTCGGCTGATGGAGGGGGCGCAAGACCAAACGTGACTGATTTATAGTCCGACATAACTCGTCGTAATGTTGCTGGGTTACAGTGCCGGAGGAATAACCGAATGTTGCTTGCATTATGGCGACAACCCACATCTCTTCGCCGCCCGATGATTGATTGATCTACTGCCAGGCTGAAAGACGAGTACACACTACTGAACGTGTTACAGGAAATACCCTGAAAAACCAACATAATGTAGTAACTGAATAAATGTAGTAAATGAATCATTCGTTTCCATAACTCTTAGAAACTGTTTCACGAACAAATATGATTGATGCATATAAATAACTGTAAAAGCGTAAAAGAGCCTAGTTTACATTGTGCACACCAGCTGAAGTTACGAGAACGGCAGTGAACTTATATTTTTGGTAACGAAGCTACCTTACATTCTTCTGGAAAACTTAATCCCCACGAAACTACGAAGCATGAACTAGCTTCGTCGAAATTTTGGTACGTTGTCACTGTGAGAACACTGTCACGGGTACCCTGACATGTTGCAGTTTACACGAGAGGCAGATTACTAGAATTTTATTTTTCAGTATGACAGATCACCCCATATTTTCGTCACTGCCTAATGTAGGAAGTATAGCATCGTTTGATTGGGAGTAGTAGAAAAGTTGGTGGAGTTCTGTTAACTTACCGCCCCTAAGGTTAATATCTATATAGTATCACTAACAAGAATAAACGAACAGCTGATAGAATGTGATAGACATTCCTGTTGTATTGGTTTATCAGATACGGATTGAACTTTACTAAAGCTAGGAAAGATCAGAAGATCGTTATAAGTAATTTTTTTCACAAACAGACCATTGGTTTTGCAATCCTGCCCTCCTTTCTGGAATGACGTCAAAATGAATGTTTTAATCCGATGAATCATTATTATTAAAACAACATTTAAGATTAAATATATACATATAAATGTCTCAAAAATTGAAGAAAGTCGAAGATATATAAACCCAACTACGAGGAAGTCCTCAACTTTGCAGCTGTATCCAACCACTTTGCAAACGACAATACAAGTTAAAATTGATCTACAGTGAGAGCAGGCGATTCAAAGAAATGAAATATGACACTGTACATGAACTCTTACGGACAAGAAAAAAAAAGTGAGCTGCCGTTCTCGTCCTTCTGGAAGGATGTCCGCGCTATGTGGGTTAATTTTGTTGCTTATTGTCATAGCTGCTGCTGTTATATATGCTCCGTTCTTTGAACATGCCAAACAAAGATAACATAACAACGGTAAATGGTCGCTAATAAGAAAAGTTTAGTAATTTTCTTCGACATAGGTGTGTGTCTAACTGCAATTAATTTTGAGCTAGGTGTTAAGAATTTAAAAAATAATAATAAATAAATAAATAAACTAAAAGCGTTGAGGTGGTGTTTGCTTACTTTTATCTCCGACACTGGTAGCATATTTATTTATTTTGCTGTCTTTTACAATGACCTGTTGTCTAACAGGTCGTATTAAGCAAAATAACTGATTTTTTACACTGAATAATTTATTCTTAGAACTAGTTAAATGTAACAATACACAGCTTAACTAACTTATGTAATAAAACTATAAATAATAATTAGAAAAATTAATTAAGTAATACATATCAATTTAAGAAGAAGAAGTAAAGATAGGAGAGAGAAAGATGGAGAAGATGGAGTCGGACACTTTGTGATACTTGAGGGTCGAGGACTTGACATTCCCAGCAAGTTGTCAACCGTCAACCATCGTTAGTATTATCTATAACAGGTTTATAGTGCTGTTTTGCCGGTGACAGAGAGCAACAATTTCATATTTGTCATTCTATGCACTGTTTGCTCGCTGCATATGTTGTTGCCTTCTGAAAGATCTATTTCTTTCGTATTCGTCATATGTCGTGTGCAAGATGTTCTTTTAGTATGTTCAGTGTTGTCCAATGGTCGTCTTGCCTTATGGCCTTGTATATTTGTTACGCTGTGTGGGCACGTAGTGCTGGTGATGTGTCTGTGAGGTGATTGTACGTCCCGCAGAATAGGACGACGTGGTAGCGTAGCACAAACCTTCTTTCTGCTTCCAGCTCTGTAGCCAGTAGTACGCGGCGATTTCTAGAAGAGGTAAACCCTGCGAAATGCTGAGGCTGCTGGTTACCGCAGGAGTCCTCTGTGCAGGAATTTTGCGGTTTTCCACGGTCCCCCGGGCTCCCCGTGATTTACACTTGGCCCCAGAGAACGCTGCTACAGCAACTCTGCCCTATTCTCCTCCCCCCCCCCTCCACAGCCGCAGTCTCCACGAAACATCCTTTCTGTGCCCGCTGTACCTGCTGTACAAAGCCCTACGGCAGTAATGTGCAGCGCACTACAATCACATTCTTACTACACACACCCCTTTTCCATACTATCATATTAACAATCCGTGTAGCTAAGCAAGAGACATGCCACTGACATATATTCGAATAAAATATGTATTGAGTTACGAGGGAAGTTGCGCCTCGGTTGCACAGTGGTAGAGAGCCAGACTATTAATTCAAAAGTCGCGGGTTCGATCCCCGCCAGGTCCTACGATTTTTATCTGTCACTTTCCACTTCTTTCACCTCTGGCAGTATTGCTCATGTGAAAAATACCGAGTAGCACCGTGGTTCGGAACCCACGTTAAACTGTAGGTCGCCCTATAAGTGACTGGGTAAATCAGTTCGAAGGTCGGAGGAAGGCAACGGCATACCACCTCCAAACAGGACCATGCCTGGTAAAGCACTGTGGTGTTCAAACCAATCTTCGGATTGTTGACTGCTTTACCTTTACCTTACGAGGGAAATTCTTTGTTTAACGCTAACCTGTCACATGATACAGAAATCGAATCATGATATTTTCTTCTTAACAATTACAACAGAAGTTGTCTGTCGTATTCTGTCTGTATCTCACCCAGCCGGCCTCGGTGGCCGAGGGGACTAAGGCGCTCCAGTCACGGTCTGCACGGCCACTACGGTCGGGCGTTCGAATCCCCCCTCGGGCATGGATATTTGTGGCGTCCTTGTTCGTAAGTAGTTCATAAATAGTTTGTAAGTTTAGGGACTGATGACCCCGTAGTTAAGTCCCATAGACTATACAAACATTTGAACATTTGAACATTATCTCGCCCTCTCCCAGAAGATGTCCAAGAGCATTTTATAATATGAGTAGGCGATTTTAAAAATTCCATTAGTTAGTAGGCCAAATAAAATCAACTGTTGTTTCGGGTAATAGTTTGCACATTGACTTCTGACTAAACAGAAGAAAGCGAGTTGTAAGGTACGAGATCAACTACGTATTGTGCTTGGACAGCTTAGTCAACAGGACACTTGACCACGAACGGCTCCACTAATAGTTTTAATATGGCAGAGTAAGTTCCTTTTTGTGTAGTGAATGAGGACAGGATTTATCATTACTCACCGGTTACTTCACAAATTTCTGTTGTTCAGCTTCTGATATTTCGGATTATTTAAATGTTTCCTGCACCCTTTCTACTAGGTGAGTGTCTTCAATTTCTTACCTCTTTGAACGCAGCAAGTAATTCGTTTGTCTTCCATCGATTCGACTGTTTAGAAATTTTATTTGTATTGCACTCTTTATGCACTTAGCAGTTGTAGGTAATTCACTTGATTTTGAAAGCATGCTGAATTACATATGTTAGCGTGTCCTTAAATGCTTTACTCAATATACACAATGTTGTGATTAGTTGATTCTACATTCTTTCCCTTATGATTTCATCAAGTAAGAATTTTTTATGTTATTTCGTGATACTCTTGGTAAGTTCGTGACATTCCTTGAGTAATTTCGTGATACTGCATTAATTAAGTAATGAAAGAACTGTTTTCGGTAAAAGATTTTATTTTGACATTTATTTGAAACTTATGATAATAATAATAATAAAGTAATGACGAAGTAATGAACGAAAACACTAAATTGAAAGTCTCAGTTTAGTCTTCATCATAAAGGTTCTGACACTTGTTTCACATGAAAACGTCCTCACTCTTTTCTAAATTATGTTTACACTTCCAATGGTACCAGATTAAACAAAAACTACACTGAATCCATATTGTATTTGAGAAGACTGCCTAGGGTGGCACAAAATGGCAGTTAAAATGCTAAGACTTTTACTAGCGAAGCTAAGGCTATTACGTCTAAACTAACGAACGCAAAAACACAAACCTCAATCAGAAAAATTTATTTATATCACATAAACAGCTGTGCAAAATTAAAAACTGTTACCATATTTATATGAGGAGTAATCAGCACACGTGGGATTCTTCCGCGCGATATCGAAAGACAACTACCCCCAAAGGAACAAAAGAACTGACTATGCTGCCAAGGCCGCTGGTAGCGCGGCGTGAAATGCCGATGCAGGTAGGGGAAATGTGCTGCTATCTGTGCGCCAGCGACTGTTCTTGTAGATTGGTTGGTGAATCCATGAAGCGGAATCCACAAAGTATCACGAAATTAGCAATGCCACGGACTTACCAAAGTTTACCGTACTTTGTGTTGTACGTATAGAAATCTTTGTATTGAAAGTAATACAGAGAACAAGTAGTTTCCCCCTGTAAAGGGAGGCTCTGGCAAAGTTAGTTCCTTTAGTTATCTAAAGAAGAAAGGACTTGAACATGCTGTATTAAGAGGGGAGATTGCATTAACAACATCAACAACAAAAATACTGTATCAACTAGACTTGCGCTCAATTTAGTTCGCGGCAGAGCCGCGAACTAGTTGGTTCTATTAGTTCGTCCGCTCCCAGTGACGGGTGAACGGCATGGTCTGCGCATGCAGGTGGAGGAAGAAGTTCCCCCACCTAGCTGCTTCATGCGCTTGCTCCTTGAGCCGCTAACGATATTACGCAAACCAAAAGAAACAGTTTGTGGATAATTTCTCGTGTTTAAGATTAGAGTTATCTGTATATCTTGGCATTACGGAATTTATTAGTCAGACATTACCGAGTGCAGAATACTTCAGAGCAGAAATTTTGTAGCACTGAACTATGTGATCTAGCAGGCAGACACTAACCTCGAAATGTCGCTCATCAGTAGAAGGCAAACGCGTGATTTTCAATTGTGTTCGTGACCTATCGCGCATATTTTAGTGCGCGACCTATCGCGCATATTTTAGTGCGCGACCTATAATGCATATTTTAGTTCGCGACCTACCACGCATATTTTAGTTCGTGACCTATCGCGTATATTTTAGTTCGCGACCTATCGCGCATATTTTAGTACGCGACCGGTAGCTCTCATTTTAGTTCGCAGCTCGCCCGCGAAGAATGTCGCTCTTTTTAGTTCGTCCGCTCGTTTAGGCTTTTGCTACCGCTACTAAAACTACAGCTGAACTGCATCTCAGCTCGAAATGACGGCAACTGGCAAGAAGGAATCACGCGATTCTGGGCGCTCTCGCGTCCTCTCGCTGTTACGAGTCACGTTTCAGAAAAGAAGCGGACGAACTAAGAGCCGAGGGATCTGCGAACTAGTTCGCGTAGTTCGCCTGTGAGAGCGCTCTTCCGAACTAGTTCGTTCGCGAAGTACACAAGACTAGTAAGAACTACTGCTACCACTACTTCCACGAGTATGACTAAAATTCCTGACCTGATGTTCTCCATTATATTTATTTATTATTTAACATGCCCCATTACATAGTAATATTATATGTTTGATGGTTAGATTCTGGCGGTTACATCAGATATTTTTGCAAATATAAGTACAGTACATAAGTTGATACGGTTTACAAAGGAACAAACAATTTTATACATCAGGAAATCTTATTGAATTACAAAAACTGTAAAAGTCTGTAGTGAATTTATGTACTAGGTCATATTTACTGACGGGCCATCCTCCTCCTTTGGCAGCTATTTTTTTCCTGAGATGGTCCCACTCTTTCAATAAATTGCAGCAGTCCAAAAGCACGTGGTCAATAGTTTGGACAGCACTGTTACATGTGCACGTTCCGTCTTCAGTTGTTTTGAACCGCTGATAGTAGGCTTTCTTTTTCCATGACCTGTTAACATAGCTGTAATATTCGGAGATATTAGAAGTTTAATCATTAAACGTTGTCGAATCGTTGGAAAATACGGTTTAGTGCTTCCCCCATTTTTTGTTCTCTGCCACTCAATGTCCCATTTGTTGCTAAACTCCTCTCGAAGTTTCTTCTTTACGGCACTAGTAGGTATTTTGTTGTAGCGTATTGATTGTCGTGATCAAGCTGCTCTTTTAGCAAGGTTGTCAGCTAATTCATTTCCCAATATCCCTTGATGTGCCTTAACCCATCCGAAATGCACCACCCAGTTGTGTGTCTGCAACCTTCTGATTTTACATCTAATTTCTTCAATCAACGAGTTGTGGTTCTTCGGATTTCGCAAAGAGTCCAAAGTATATGTAAATTACTGCAGTTGTATCAGTATTCGAGAGATTATTTATGAACTCAAGAGCATTGAGGATGGCAAATTGTTCCGCTTGATTGTTTGAGCCGGGTGTGCCCAGCTTCTGTACTCTACGGCGATGTCGATTGTATGTTTGCCGTCTTTGGTTTTGACCAGGTTATAATATTTGGCTATTTCCTGTATCTTAAGTGTTATGGGCATGAGACCTGATAAAACACAAAGTGCTTCGCTGGATGTCGTTCTGTAAGCTTTGACCATTTTTAAATTGATTAACCGTTGAACTCTATTAATTTTGGTACGGTTGTATCGTCGCTCCAGTGCGTCTATCCACATCGGTGAGCCGTACGATAATATAGGCAGTATTGCTCCTTTATAAATAGTTTGCAGTGCGGTAGCCCGCAGACCCCAGTTGAGTCTAGCTGATCTGGAAAGAGCGTTAATTAAGACCGTGCATTTATCTGTAGTATGTTTCAACGTGTTTGTTGAATGTAAACTTACTGTCGATTATAACGCCCAGGTATTTTAGATGGTCTACTTGTTGAAGCACTTTGTTATTAACCCTTTCGTGGTTTTTACTCATTTTTTAGAATATCTTGTTATCTGAGCTGTTACAGAGTCTGATTTGGGTCAGGATTACAAATATGACACTCAAACAATTTTAGCACATTCCATTTCTCCTAAAAAAAAAAAAAAAAAAAAAAAAAAAAAAAAAAAAAAAAAAGGGTGTGATACATGCGTCCCACTGATCATTTCTGGTACCGATTTACCTAAGACTTTTTAAAATAATTTCTTAGGTTTCCCAACTGTCATAGGGTCTAAACAAGTACATGATTCAATAATTTGTAATGCACACCATATTAAAAAAAGAGAGAGAGAGCTGTCTCGCAGCTTCTATAATAGAAAATTCAGATAATAGTAAACCACATACCGTGTTTTATTAGCGCAAGAATTTACAGAATAACTGTTTTTATTTGAAGTATGAGTACTATAATATCGCAACATAAAGGCACTATAGGGCTACACAATGGTCACTGCGACACATGTCCCACTAATTGTAAATTCACTGAAAACACTTTTGAAGTAAAATGAGTTTTAGAAAGCGTAATTGTTGTTTGTAAACTCCTAAGAAGCGTAAAATAGCAAATATACTTACTTCGGACATTTTCGGTAGCGAGAAAACGACGAAATCCGATTCAAGGCACAATAAACAATGGTTACGGCGCAAAAATTCACGCGGCAGCCCATATAAACGGTCACAGCCTTCTACACTGTAAGAATTTCAGTGCCTCGATTTTTTTCCTCGTTCTGAAGGACCACCAACAGATGGCAGCACTATGCAGAATTACGCAACTCGCCACTTTCTGGTACAAATGAGGTCCGAAGTTAGTGGGACGCATATGTCCCAACAACCACGAAAGGGTTAAGGTGTATTGCGATTGTCGATGTGGTTTTGAAGAAGAGATTGGAAACACAGAAACAAACTGTACGCCCGAACACAATTTATACGACAGTTTCCGCCGTTCCATAACTGCACGACCTTATTTCGGACGTTTTTCCCCCCTATTCGCGCTGTCCATATATTTAGAAACAGGTGGCGTATCTCCATATTGAATGCAACAGATTCATGTAATTTTAATTCGTAACAACCGCGACCTGACACCGCCCTCTCGAAAATGGCGCCCGGCGACGCAGGGGTGACGCCGGGCGCCGCAGTGGGTGTGTGACGAATTTTAACGAGCCGGCCGACCAGGCCGGCCGAAGCACTTTGTACGTCGTTAGAGCCATCTGCGCGGCCCGCCGCGCCGCAGTCCCGACGATCGGGAATTCGCGTCCGCCGGCGACCCATGTACGTTGCCTGCGACCGTTATTGCGTCCCCCTCCACAGCCGAATATGGGCTCCTGTCTAAATTTATTCTCCCTTTTGCAGTGCAGAATAATATTTCGTGGCTCGGTATTCTGCACATGCTTCGACCTTTTTTTCTATGTAGAAGTCCGAACGCGTGAAACTGAGCTATCGTTGTCATTCGGCGCACCCGTTTCTGAATGGTTGTTTTCCGCGGAATAGTGTTCTCAAATAAAATTTATATTTGTTGTGGATGATATTGCGTCGTTTGTCACCGTACAAAACGCTTACGACTTCGCCAAAGGGAGCACAGTGTTTGAAATCCAGAAGAGTGCATAGAACATGCGCAACTGAGCGCTGTAAGGGTGGGGGGGGGGGGATCTGTTTCAACTGTTACCATGTTATATACGTTGAAACATGACGGTTTTGGGGAGTTAAAATCCAGTCTGCTGGAGTATAGAACCGAAAGCGCAACAATGAAACAAAGCTATGGTATAGATGCGCAAGGAAATACACGCCATTTTTTTCTTTTCTGTTTTCTGTGGAAATAATGTAGGGACACCGTTATAGAAGTGTACGGTTGAGCTAGTCAGAAATACATATGACAGCGCAGAAGAACGAAACCACATGTGAAGTAAACGAAACGAACACATCGGTTGTAGAGACAAGAAGAGGGTATATGGAATGGAATCCCGTGAAAAACATACTGCGAAATGAGACGACCCGTAGGAGCTGGCGGAAAAGGCAAACAAGCAATCGTCACAAAATGTTCAAATGTTTGTAAATCCATCGGACTAAACAGCGTGATCATCAGTCCGTAGCTTACAAACTACTTAAACCTAGGTAAACTAACCTAAGGACAACACATACACCCATGCCCAAGGGAGGACTCGAACCTCCGACGGCGAGCAAGCGCGTGATCCGTAGCGAGGCACCTTAGACCGCTCGGCTACTCCACCGCGGCGCAATCGTCACAAGACTGAATGCAATGCTACATGGTAGTGAATGAAAAAATGAAAAATTACTGACCCGTCGGAACATGTAGTGCAATATGAAGTACTAGAAAGTTACACGAAATATGATACAATTAAAATTATTATTATCAATGACTGAAAGGTCGTACTTAGAATATGTATATAAGACCAAAGTTACATTCGAGCAGAAGTCATAAAGGAGAAAATTAAATCCATGAATCAAGAAACAGAAGAAACAAGAAATGGAACGAGTCCATGCGCTTCGTCTGGAGATTATGGTGCTTCAGTTGGAACTTGCAATATATCTTACGGTTTATCTGCGAAGCAAGACAAGGGGTTAAAGTGCTTAAAAACTTTGAATCAAGAGAAATGTTCATAAATATTAAACGGCTTTTCAGCATGCTCATCGTAATGAATTAGATATTCAATAAAACTACTTGTATCATCAAACGCATTAAGTTATAAACAGACAGCTAAAGCAGCACCTTTTAAAAGTGGTCATAACAGAAAGGAACATTTGTAAACTGTAAAGGAAATTGCACACTAAAGCATTTCATTGAATTGCCGTTTCTTTATAGGATTTATAGAAAATATTTCATATTTATTGAATACTCCCTTGCTGAATGGGGACATATTGAAAGCTTTAACACGCAGTATAAATATACGCCATTTGGTGAATATCCCCCCTCTTCTCTCTCTCTCTCTCTCTCTCTCTCTCTCTCTCTCTCTCTCTCTCTCTCTCACATACACACACACAAACACATAAAAATAGCAACACATCGCGCTCCGACAACAGAGATCAGTTCCATCTCCTGCACAGATTTAACAGCATCTATTTCACTTTGCAGTAATTTAATCAATTGCTATACGGAATAAAAATTACCACTAAAGTCTCAACTTTCTTTTCTAAATTTCTTTCATAATACCACTGAGTAAACTATGAATTTATATTTACAGGTGTCATGAAAATAGCACCATGTATTTCACTGTTATTTGACCAACGGCTACAGGAGGGATGTTACATGTCAAAGGCTTCAAAATTTGCTACTCACATTTCTAAAAGGATGAAAATGATTTAATTTCTGATTCAATAATTACTTTCAGAGTAATTTTACAACTATCATTGTCATTCGTGGCTCGGTATAACAGTGGTAGAGTGCCACACTGTAAGTACAAACCTCGCGGGTTCAATCCCCACCAAGTCCTTGGATTTTTATCTGTCACGTTCCTCTTCTCTCATTGCTAGCAGTGTGGCTGAAGTGAAAAATAGTGAGTAGGACCATGGTTCGGAATCCATGTGAAACTGTAGGTCCCTCAATAACTGCATCCCCCCATCCCCCATAACTGCATTCCACCTCCAAACAGCACTGTTCTGCTCAATCTTCGGATTGTTGACAGCTTTACCTTTTCTTACCCTAACATTAGACACTAATTATACGTACATAAACTAATATTTTTCAATGTTCCTGAGAATTTGGTTAATTCGGCAAAATATGAATCGACCTGTCAATAGCCGCACACGTTAGCACACGGTGTTCTGGATTTTGGCAGGCGCGCTGGCTTCGGATAGATTCCGACCAGCGGGATAAACGAAGGTTGTAGAAGTTTGAGACGGCAAGCATATTTTAGACGCTTTTCCTCAACTGAGTAGGAGATAGTGCAAGACAGTTCTGTTCACCCTCGAAGAGGCGGTTACACGAACGGCAGCGACGCACCCTCTACCACTTAGCTAGAGAAAGATGGCTGCCCGTGAGGATACGGAAATATAGTCCTCAAGTACGAGGAAATCACAAAATTCCTAGAATAATCAATGACGTGAAAGGAAAACATAAAGGCTATGGATGTATTAAAAACTAACTAAAAGCATGACATCGGATTCTTAAAAAGAAAAGAAGTATATTTTACCTCTCATTTTATTGGATATTAACATATGAAAACACACATTATTTGAAAGAAACGAGTGTTGGTAATGAAATTACGATTTCCTTTCTTTATTTTTTTTAAAAAGTTTCCATTTAAAGACAATGTAACTGTATCCCGTTTCCACATCGTTACAACTTGTAGAACATGAAAAAAAGCCTTCGGGCATTGCACACTATTCTCTCCCGTCATACATATTGAAATATTCCTTCCCAAACGGGCCCTGTGAATGTGTTAGCGTGGATTCAACCAAAATGGCATCACTTCACGACCAGTTACGAGCTGTGCGGGGCTTTGAAGGACTTTACTTTTATTTCAGCGCAGCCACCTCTGAACGGGAATTATTATAATCGGACACCTTTTTGTCCAGACCAAAATAGGAAAAAAAAGAAGGAAAAACAACATTCTCCGGCTCGGGCCTTTCGTGAACGACTGGTGCGTAAAAACGGGTTTTATTGCTTCGCTTTACATTTCATGTGAGCGGACGTTTTAAAATGGAGAATAAACGATGAACGACGCTAGCGTTAATTTTCCAGGTAGATTTGCCTTTTTTATACTGAGCAATGAGAGAAAACCTCAATTTTTTGCAGGTCTTTCGGAACGTATGTGTATAAAAACAGCGCCACCCGACTAATTAATCTACCAAAGGTACATTATTCAGAAGATGGCTTTGTAACTGAACAGGAAGTTGAAGTGCGCGTTAAATTTCTCTTGTCATAAACGCGACAGCAGCGTTAATCATGTAATTTCTTTAATGTGATTCCTATTTTTCCGAAAGAGTCACTGTCAGCATTGAATCGAAGGTGACTCCAGCGTCGATCGCCTAGTTAACAGTGGTACATGCAATGGAACAAGGAAATGTGTTTGTATATAGGGACTTAGCTGCTGCGGTTATAAGTCCTTCGGCTTACAAACAACTGAAACTAAATCACACTAAGGACAACACATACACACATGCCAGAGAAAGAACTCGAACCTCCGTCAGCGAGCTACCGCAAGCTCCACAACGAGGCGTCTTAGAGCGCTCGGCCACTCCACCGCGGCAACAAAGAATGCTATCTCTTCCAGAATGCGAGGTTGACCACTGACGAAGAAAACACAAGTTTAAACGCGTTTGCTAATATACGAAACAGTGCAAATATATACCGAAACTCAGACACAGACCCTGATGAAGGCCGCCTGCAACAGTGGCCGAAACGTCGGTGGAATTTATAAAATGCCGACGCGGTTTCATACCCAGAAGAATTTTATTGATAGTGACAACAGCCGCCGAAGCCTACGTTTGCATTTAATTTGTGCAGTGTTTGTTTATAAATCTATGGGACTTAATTGCTCTGGTCATCAGTCCCTAAACTTACAAACTACTGTATGCTAAGGACAAAAAATACACCCATGCTCGAGGAAGGACTCGAACCTCCGACGGCGAGCTGCGGCGCGCTCCTCAGCTATGCCCCTTTTGAACACTCGACCACTCCTCCGCGTCGTATTTGTTGCAGTCAGTGCAAATGAAAAGAAAAATATCAGTGAGAGATTATTGATGTGTTCACCAACTAGTAATCCTCTTATACCTGTAAAATTTAATAGTTTAAGATAGGAAACACATACTCCTCGGAGTAACTGCTTGTGTATAATGAAACCTTACTTCTTACTGAGATTGAATGAGTCCGCGTTCAACCACCGGTCGATAAACCTAAGTGCAAGACATATATTTCAACTTCCTATTTCCAACCGTTCCCAACTTACAGACAGGCAACAGAGTGATCCGATAGACGTTCCTTTCGTACCAGCTGGGATACTGAACCTCAAAAATTAAGATTTGTCATTAAAACATGTGTATATAATGTATGAATCACTAATGAACATTGTACTGGAGCAATTCCTCCAAAGTGTATGTGTTGACTATCTTAAATTATTAAATTTTAGAGGGAGAAGAGTATTGCTTGTTGGTAAAAATCAATAGTCTCACAGTCGCATTTTTCGTTTCATTTGGCTGTACAAATATTCCTGTTATGCTCAGAAGTACAACTTCCAACCCAGTTATGGAAATATATTTTTCGTCAGTGTTTCTGTAAAAATATGGTGCAGATTTAACCACTCACAGGAAAGGCAGCGAAACAAGATTGAAATGTAAAATCTTCACCAAATGAGAGAGAAAACTACCAAACTTTATGTTAAGTAATGTCATGGTCGTGTGCTCGTAAGTGATGACGCAACAATGATATGAAGAGTATTACGTAGCTGAAGCAGATCATCCACTTCAGTCAAGATATGGACAGTGTAGAAGACCTTTATTTGCGTTCTGTGAGTTGTATGTTTGAATATCGTCGTGTGTACAATGGTGATCCGCCTCGTAGAAATAACTTTGGCCGGTGGGATCGGAAGTTGAAGAAAACAGGAATATTTTTGGATCAAATACATCTCGGTAAGCCTTCGGTAAGTGACGAAAATGAAAAAGATATACCGAAACTTACCTAATAAGCCCAATAGATTGGTGCATAACTGTGATCGAGAGCTACACTTAACGAAGACATCCGTTCATGAAGTTATATAAAAGGGTTACAGACTGAGTCGTTACACAGTCTCCACCCATATGATGGGTACCAAACTGTTTGAAATTGCTTCAAGAGGTTGACAAAGATGAACAATTCCTGGAGATGTTGTTTAATTATGAGGCTGTGTAAAATTTGTGTGCCTATCTCATCGCAGTAACGTGTGAATCTGGGCTGCTGAATATCATCTTCCCTACACTGAGTACCAAAGTCTCAAGTCACCTAAGTTGAACGCCTGCCCACATACAAGATAAAATTGTAGGCCAGTGTTTCATTCTGTAGCAAAATGTGACGTCAAATAATTACTTGGACATTTTGCAAAAATATGATGTGTGACAAATTTAAGGTGATCCTGAATGTCATTTTCCAACAAGATGGCGCTCCTCCACGCTACACCAGAATTGTTCAGTGTCTGGACACATTTCCTCAGTTTCTAAAGGAAGTAGTGTATTTAAGACAATGCTACCACGATCCCCGAACTTGAGGCTACAAGACATTTTCTTGAGCGCTTCTGTGAATCAATGTGTGCACGGTGTTCATATCAACGACTTTGACCATTAACAGAAAAAACTCAGACACGCTGTTCACACAAGTATACGTGATGCCCATCAAAGTGTGTGGATTGAACTAGAATAACGTTTAGATGTGTCTAGTTGAGATAAATGAAATTCACATCGAACTGCACTGAATATACGTGCAAACTTTGAGAGTTTTTCTTTAATTTAGTTAAACTGCACATTTTGTTCTTGTTTCTTTGCTTTTCTGAAACCATTTGAAATGCATTACGACTTTACGGACCCGCTTCGGCTACGTTCGTGCCTTCATTTCATTGGTCCGTCGATACATGAGCGCACAACGATGAGAATTACGGAACATAAACCTGGGGAGTTTTTCTTTCATTTGATGAATGTTTTACATTTCCAACTTTTTCAGTAACGGGTATATGTATGAAGTTGAAATTAATTTGATATACTATGGCCTACTGTCACGGACGGTAACATAACATCCCATGGGTCTCCGGTGCTTTTTTACCAAATTTCAAATGTTGAAATTGTAAAATTGTAAACTTATTGGACAAAACTGCTGTGGTCATCAGCCCCTAGACTTACAAATTACTTAAACTAACTTAAAAAAATCTAAGGACAACTTACACACCCAAGCCGAAGGGAGGAGTCTCACCTGCCACGGGGAGCAATAGCGCGCTCCGCAGCTGCCTAATTTGGAACAAAACATGTTGTTAACGCGTAGTTCAATTTATCGTTCCATGTTGCAATGACCGTGCTAGCTGGGTCGCAGCGGGTACCACCGCTTCACTGCAGTGCTTTGCACGATAGGGGCGCAGCACCTCATTCTCTGCAGCGCGGTTTGTAAAATATGGGACAATTCACTGAACATTTTCAGACGTTAAACAGTTTTTGAACAACTAAGGCCCTACATTACTCGCATAAGTGTAATACAACGCATTTTACGAAACACGATGTAACATAGTTTGAGGGGTTTCCAGGAGAAGTCAGTGAAACTAAAAACAACTCTAGAGAAATGAAATAAAAAATTAAGTAATTTTGTAAAATGAGACAAGTATGGTGAAACGAAAAGGAGTTGAGCAGAGAGGGAGAGAGACGTTATTGTACATAATTCATGGTAGCAAAATGTTTCATTTTCGTTATAGTAAAGTAGTGCGGAAACATTATTGAATCAGGGGTAAACAATAATAACCCTCTCATGCACGAATTATCAATCCGACAATGAACAAAATTTCTGATACATTATTTGGTGCCTTAAGACCTATCTTGAGCAGACTTCTTCATAATTTATCTAAAAAAAATAGTTTCATAGACCAATAGGGAGGTGTCCTCAAATGAGGACAGTGAATACGAAAACTGTTACATTTTACATGCAACATCTATTAATAATATCAAAGAATACGTGAAGAGTGAACACTGTTTTGTATTTTTCGGACAATGAAATTATTTCAGGCACTCAGGGCACACAGAAAGTTTACGGTTTTCTGAAATGTGATTTTCGTCGACAGACCCGATCATGACACCTCTTGGCATTGGGGTCACCTGACTTGGCTGGCCATGTGTTACACCCCATCGAAGGGTAATCCGTTGCATACTGAATAACAAGCTTTTTTTTTTTTTTTTTTTTTTTTTTTTTTTTTTTTTTTTTTTTTTTTTTTTTTTTTTTTTTTAAAATTACAGACAACAATGTTCTTTCACCTGAAGACTTGCATCTCATCTTTCTTGTAATTTCTACTTTCCATTTCTTTGTTAGCGCAAAGACTAACACTGCTGTCTAGAAGATATTCTAGCATTCATTATTAGTCCCCATATGAGGTACCTGTGCTTTTACGGTCACCTCAGATGTAAAAGATGACAGAAATCAGACAAAATTCAAGTGCTCTCATTTGAGGACGCGACGAATGAGATTGATAATCGAAAATACTGAACATTGAATCCTGCTAAATTATTCCGAACGATGATTTCACAGACGAACGTTCTCATGACCGTTTAAATCAGAAACGTTATATTTAGTCAAGATCATCTCTTAATTGGATAATAAATTAAAAAAAAGGATTAGAAAATGTTTTTCAGATCAGTGAGTTCTTTGTTAGCGGTGTGTTGCGAACAGTGTTAGTGACATTATATTACGACTCCGCTGCAGTCTCATACGGTGTGCTTTATGGAGGAGAGAGGTTGCGAAATCGGCTCGTCCACAAAGGGACGCAAACGAGAATTTCCGCGTCGCAATATCGGTCAGCCCGTGACAGCCAGCTTGCGATAATATTGGCGTAGCTCAGCGCACTAGCGGATGCGGGACCTATCAATTAACCGGCATTCCTGTAGCGTATCGCGCATAGCGAGTGCGCGGCCACTATCGCGGAATCCCCGTCTTTCCAGCGGGGACAGCTATTCATCACCATACGTCACCGGGCTAATAATTCCCGCGCGCGCGCCGGGCCTGTCAATCTTGGGCCGGGCGCGAGGCGAAGTATGCCAAACCGCAGGCCCGATATGTCCAGTCCGGCAGTCATTAAAGGGCGGCGCTGCTGTCGCCTGCAGAGTATGCACCCCCGCGGTGCACGCGGTGACCGCGTCAGCATTTGCTACTGACAATGGCGACCATATTGTGCCGGCGACCGCGAAGCAAGCGTATTCATCTGTAGCTGCCCTTCGCAGTGCGAGAGCAGTGGAATCCACATGTGTGCGGAATTTAATCAAGGACTGTCATCTCGAGTAATACGTTTGATACACATATAACACAAGCGTTCCAAGACACATTTCAGACGTCGGCCATCCACTTGGCTGCTTGACTTGTCTATTAATAACTAGTCACAAAATATACAGGGTGAGTCATGAGGGTTTTCTCCGGTTTCTGGAGAGTATTCCTTACATTATTTAGAACAAAAAAATATCAATAAAAAATCTGATGTGGAGTTCGGAGCTAAGAAAACACAAAATTGAACCAGTAACGCTGGGAAGGAATACAAGTGGAATTAATGTTCAATAAATATTAAAGCCAAGATCGCTGATGATTGATTTTATTTTGGACGACCAGTTTCGTTGGTCTCTGCCAGCATCATTTGGTCCAGAAACTTTTTACAAGGCCGTCATTTTCTAAAGTTGCTACATAACATAATTTAGAGTGCATAGGTGCACTATGTCATTATAATAAAATGTACTTATCACTGTGAGTATGCTACTGTCACTCACAGTGATAAACACATTTTATTACAATGACATAGTGCACCTATGCACTCTAAATTATGTTATTTAGCAACTAATTGACTTTAGAAGATGACGGCCTGTAAAAAGATTTTTGTACCAGATGATACTGGCAGAGACCAGCGAAACCGGTCGAGCGAAATAAAATAAATCGTCAGCGATCTTGGCTTTAATATTTTTAAACATATCATAATTGGATCGCCTCCTGTAACATAAACAAACTCAAGTGGAATTAAAGTAAACTGATTGGCATTTGCGGACGACTTTGCAGTACTTTCAGAAAACCTGACAGAAGCATTTATTCAAATAAACTTTCTGAAAAAGTAGCAAACAAAATTGGTATTAAAATTTCAGCTGAAAAAACAAAATTCATGATAAATGTATAAATTCCCCAAAATTCATAGAAACACAAATAGGTAAAATAGAGCCATTAGATAAATTTAAATATCTTGGAGAAACTATAGATCAGAATAGACTAGAGAATTCTGCAATAGCTGTAAGAATCAACAAAATGGAAAGAACACATGGTTTGACTAAAAAATATGTACAAGAAGAAAAACAAAACTAAAACGCTACACCATAGTTGTACGACCAGAATGTTTATATGGATCTGAATGCCTAACGATGAACTATAAGATGGATAAACTAGAGGTACTGGAAAGAAGGATTATTAGAAAAATAATGGGTACAATAAAAACTGCAGATGGTTGGAAAATAAGAAGTAATGAGGAGATCTACAAAAATATAGAAAAAGTATCTGAAGTAATGGCCAAACGAAGATTAACGTTTTTCTTCCACCTCTACCGAATGGATAAAAATAAACTAACGAAACAACATCAAAGACTCAGAAATAGAAGAAGGAAACCGTTTTAAAAACAAAATACTAAATTCGGAAGACTTTCAAAGCAGAAGAAATAAAAAAAATCAAGAACAACATTGACAGAAGGAAAGAAGAGAGCTCATTGGGAGGAAATGAGGGAATACTGGAAAAGTAGAAAGGAAGAAGATGAACTGAAGTTGTTAACGTGATCCTAGTTAGTCAATTACATGTGAAAAAAAGTCGAGCTACAGCAATTGAAGAACTCAGGAAAATGCAAGAAAAAAATTGTACTGAAGATTTCACTATAAAACATGCACATAATAATTAATTTCAAAGATTTTGTAGCAGTATCTGGCATTTAGAGTGGATTTAAAGCAACTGTTCAAAATTTCCTGACTGCATTTGAACGCAAAGATTCACACGGGAGTGAACCGCGCGAGTAGCATTTCATTATTTCACATGCTCGTTCCTCATTCACTTTGCGGCATCGAAAATGCGTTTTATCAGTTCTTCTCGCGTTTCCACCTTAACTTCGTTCACTATTTCAGAATGAAAATAAAAGTCACGTTCGCATTTTTTTATATAATTTATCTGATCATAGAGAGTTCTACATGCCTGGTGGAAATTTAACTTCATGTCTTCTGTAATGAAATAAAAGAGTTAATCAACAGGGGAGAAAATAGTCACTGGACGAGAGCAAGTCTTTATATATGACGTTAACACTGTCTAGTTGGAAAGTTCCTAACAGTCTGTCAGCACAATCCTCCAATCTCTTTTAAATTTCCCCTGCTTTTCTCTCACTTATATTACTAGGGATGCATGCACTTATTGTCCTATTTGCACTGGGTAACGCATATTGAATGAGGGCCCGTAGGTTGCATCAATTCTTCAGACTGGTGAAACAAAGTGCTTTTTTTTATTATTGACCTTAGATCTCGAAGTAGATAATGTCCCTCGTAGTTCCAGCACACAGGTCGCAGATACTTGATGTCTGAAGGTAAAATGCCGTGAAAATGATTCAAGGGGTCTATCTACGATATTCTTCATAAAACACGGGAGTCACACAATTTTAAATTTATTCTTCCAGCATTTACACACGCTCAGCGAAATCCACAAATCTAAGCAATACATTGAACGATAGTCACTTCACAATAGATAATAGTACCACAATTATAAATGTACAAGTTTTATAATGCTCCGAAAGAGACAAGGTGCTACATGTTAACAGTTTAAAGGTTGGCACAGGACTGTGCTTGGCCAGGCGTGGCTGCTAGTTGATGTCTCCGTCTTTTTTGGCGCCAAACGAACCTTCCAGATTCGTCGCTGGTATTTTGCTTATATAAATTACACTGAACAAAGTACGAAATGGTTTCAAATGAAAGCTTATCAACATAAAAGTGTTACATTGAAATTACGTTATTATCTAATATTTATTTTCTTAAATATTAATAAATGGAATGTAGTAATGGAAGCACGGGGAGAGAGGCGGCAACCAATCAAATCTCGTCTATGTTACACTGTCGTGCTTTCTCACGTTCCATCTGGCCATCTGTTATGCTTTTCCCTCACCTTCCTTCGATTACATCATGCTACTTTGCCTACTGCCAGCCATCTACTTGGGTTCTAGAAAATTTACAAGTCCAAACTAAGATACGAAAACTCTGAATACTATTATTAAACAAATAAAGATATAAAATCAGACTTGTCACAAGTGACCGGTTTCTATCTATTCTGAGACCATCATCAGACCGATTCGACTGTAAAATAAAAGACAATATGATTTGGTGCCGAGGCAATGAGCGTCGGGCTTCGCACGCTCAACGCCTCGGCATTAACGCTTATTGTCTTTTATTTTAAAGACGAATCGGTCTAATGATGGTGTCAGAGCAGGTAGAAACCGGTCACTCTGTGATCTAATAAATTGTAAAAACATTTGCGAACGTGACTGTCATATACAAATTCGCTGACTTTCCGATAGGAAACCGTGTTTTACAAACTTATTTGTGCACTATGTCTGTATGGAATCTGGGGATCTGGCAGGTCAGTTGACAGAACCCCAGCTAACTAACCGTCGATGTGGGAAATGTACATTAAGAACAGCTGTTACCACATGGTGGAAGTTTACAGGTACCCCGTCCTGTTGGACGTGCATTTGGCGTCTTCTTTCTAGAGCAACATCATCAAGAAGCTGCGTTAAATGTAATCGTAAAACTTCACCGTTCACCTGACCATTTAAATTTTCTGGGAGAATTAACGGCCCCAGTAACTGCTCATACATAACACCACATTAGACATTCTCACTGAATCTGCATTGAAATTGAGGTACTACCATGGCATGGGGATTTTCTTCTGCCCAGATAACCATATTGTGCATGTTGTTGATGACATGTCTTGTAAAGGTTGCCTTATCACTGAACATTATGAAGTGGTAGACTTGCTGATTTCCATTTAACCAGTCGCGAAAGTGCAAATGGTTGGAAAAAATTATTTAGTTCTAAATGGTGAACTTTTTGCGCATGAAAAGTAAACGATCCATTCTGGACGTGGTTTAAATTTATGTGCCTCACCTCGTCAGTTTTATGATCTAGCTCTGCCAACTTGAAGAATACCAAGATGGCGTGCTGCTTCTCTTCCAAGTATTTCAACGCTACCTTGACATTGAGAGGGCTGTGGCGTGTTGCCGAAAAATGCCTTGTCGCGATTTCCGCACAAATGATTTCGTTCCGGTTAATCAATTTGTGTAATCCATGTCTTACAGTCCTAAATTTCTCTAAATTTCTAGCTTTGAATTGCTAAACCAATTCTGTATGAGCCGCCTTACGAAGTGTCGCTTTTTTCGCAGTATAAATCACAAATATGTCAGGCAGTTTGTTTGACTTTGCTAACGTGATCAGATGGAAGGAGCAGATCACGGAAGGTCGACGCGAAGAGGTCATACAAAAAATAAATAGCATAGGCAGAGAGGGCATTAATGGCGAAGAGAAACCTGCGGATACCGAACATTGGCCTGAGGACGAAATTTCTTAGACTAGAGGGTTGGATCACAGCTTGGGTTAGAGAGAGAAAAATATATATGGAGACTGGTAAAACCGGAACAGACAGAAACCAAAGAGTATGAGATGTGGTGCTTGAGAAGGAGAAAGTTAGGTGGACTGATGGGATAACGAATAAAGAAACTCTTCTCTATAAAATCAGTGAAGAACGGGTGTGTACAAAATACTGAAAAGAAGAAGTGACAGAATGGTAGTACAAGGGCTACAACATCATGGTACTACCTTAAAATGAAGAATTTTCTGCAAGAAAGTAACGGACCTCATGATCATCAGTATGCACTGATGACTCAAAGATGTGCACTCTCACCAAAAAAACTTCAATGACTAATTTTATTCCTTGATAATGAACCACGTTAGTAAGTAGTTACAGTGGCAGCTAGAAATTTGAACACCAGTACACAGTAATGCCGAAAAATATACACTCTTTCCCAAAAACCTTCCGGGAATAATTTTGTACCTTCCTAACGAACGACGTTAGTACAGTAGCAGGCAAAGCTCATAAATGTTAACAAGATTTATGTATTCGACCGATCAGTTGTGATGAGGGAAGTTTCAGTGAAGGAACGGACGTAGTATTTTGGCATTTTTGGTGACACAAATCGCAATGGCGGAGAGATAATTTAGACAAAGTTTGGCCCTTCTCCCTCCGGTCCCTTACCTTGACCCCCAGACAAAAACAACTATGCGTGTGGCAAGAAAATAAGGCGAAGAATTTTCTTATGGAAACCAGTGTGACAAACATACCATAGACGAATCTACTACAAAACGACGTAGTGCAGAAACTTATATGAACGATAAGTAATACTTTGACTACATAACTTTATTTTTTTATTCAGTCTAGCTTTTTTTATGATTATTTCAGTTTCGGTAGATTTTTTATTGACGTAGTACTTCTCATAAGCCTTCCGAAGCGGCTACGTTTCCATTAATCACTCCGAGTTTATCCACAAAAGCGAAGACTATAAAGTGCGTCATAATATCATACGACTTGAGAACCCTCGTCGCCGTATCAACATTATTCCGCTTCCGCTTCCGCTACTGCTACAGCCCACATCCACATTCGTCAGCAACTCCGTACCGGTGGGGTTCCGCTTATGGTCGCTGGACGTTGCAAAATATACGGCCTAGGTTTAGCGCAACGCTGCTCCCCCAGTCTTCGGAGCTTTGAAGACAGCCAAGGTCGGAATTAACATAAACATCGCAACATCTCACGCGTGCTCGCTCTGTCGAGGCTGTAGACTGCTCCGTGTGCTGAAGAAGAGGCCGGGGGAGGGGAATGCAGGGAGGGGGAGGGGGGAGGGAATGGGGAGGGCGAAGGCGAGTAACGCCGTTTATTCTTTTGCTCTGAAAAATAACAGTCGTGGTTTTCCACTTCGGCGAGCATTCACAAGTTTCAGCTTTTTCCGCGTCGGTTAATCTTCCTCAGGAGAGTGAAAAACGTCTCGTATACTGTTCACACTGTTAACTTCTTAAATTATTTACAACGAATTTTAGGGGGACGTTTGTAGATCCCGTATGCAGAGAAATAAGTTTTCACTGGAACGAGTCACTATTTGTTGTGTTGTGGTTGCTTGTTCGCTTAGCATGTTTAAGAATCGAAACCAAAGTTTGCGTAATAAATTATCCCCGAGATACGTCCGTAGAAGTATGTGAGTGTGTATCGGATATCGTGTGGCGTAATTAGTAACGAGATTTGGTAGTAACAGGAAGGTGGTGGAATACCCGGCAATTGATTGAATCTGAAGTGAATTTTTTAGTAACTTTAGGATAACGTTTACTTTTGGCTTGTCTTTTGTGAGCGAGTTCCGAAGTCCCACAACAATCAATATAGTGATATAGTGATATAGCTTTCAAATCATGCTTAGAAAAGAGAATTGGTTTGATCATGATTCAAATTTTAAGTTTTCATCAAGCCACTAGGAAACAAAGAGATTACTTTCCTTATCAATCACATCCCTCTGATATTGAGACTTTGGTATCACGTTTAAGAAGATTCTACTACTGTTCTCGTTCGACAAATGAAGGTCTCTAATGAGATTACTTACGTTCGCTTGAATCAATCTTTGATGTTAATGACCTGTTACTTCAAAAACAAGTGGGAGACTTGTCAGGTAACTTCTTGCACGGTGTTTTCATCTTCTACATGAAATTAATCATTTTTTGGTGCAATAGGATCTGGTAAACCATGAGAACAGCAGGTGTAAGATTAGGGTGTTGAATTGTTTCTTTGTTCTTTATTGACCTTCCTCACTTTATTCGTATAGGCAGTCAGCAGTAGTACTTTGGTGTATTGTCTATTGACTGTCAGCGACGATAGGCCCAGGAAAAGTCAGTGATTAATATTTTAATATCCAATATCCTGATATAGAGAACAAGAGTTGCAATGCAAGTGGAGAGCACTTGGATTTTCATGGTTACCTATATTAATACGAAAATAACCATCACAAGTCAGACTGAATTTCTGTAATGAAAATGTAGACAAAAATGTTGAATGAATTTTACGCATTTTCGATGTATGCTGATTCAAAAGAATTCACACTTCCAAATCACTTCCAAACTGGAAAATACACACGAAGTAGTAATACCTGATAGACACAGCGACATAAATAATGTCCATAGTCTATAAAAGTTGGAAAACTTCTTTTTCTTCTCTTGAAATCCGAGGCTTAGGCAGTTTACCCTTTCCTACTTCACATCGTTGCTCAACCACTTTGTTGGACTTTCTACATCTCTTTTTCCAGAGAGCTTGTATTTGTTTATAGCTACCGAAATTCTGCCTTTATTTACTTCTTTTTAAGATGTCTATCATTTGATTTATAAATTCCCAATTCTTACCGGAAGTCATTATTTCCATGATGGAGCACGGGAACAGCTATTGTATCGAACAGTTTATATTTTGTGGTAATTCTAATGTTACTTTGGTTATAGTTTTTGTTTTTATTTCTTGGTCTATATCCAAACGAGTATCACTGCATAAATAAAACTGAAAATTCCATGACATACCATATTTTCGATAAGAATCTCATATTAGACTGGCAGTATTTGGTAGTGGGCTATAGCTTCTTCGTCAGACAAATCCTTGTATCTTGTAATGTAACATTATGTTTTCTAGGAAAGGAGGAAGGTTTGTAACACAACCTGCACTTTTATTGTAAATCTAGAAATTTGCTGAAAGTGAAATTATCATTAGTGCAGGAAATTAGATTGGCAAAAAAGTGGAATTTCCGTAACTAATGATGCTGACCTCCTTCTTGGTATATGTTACATCCAGCTTTTGGCGTAGTCTACAAAGAAATCAAACCTGACTTTGGTCATTTAATAGATGTGGTAATGCTAAAATGTAATTACCCAGAAATTAAATTTTGAACGGTGAAAAAGTTACATGTTTGTTCCGGAAAAACATGAGCTAACTGGTGAATGTTGTAGTGATATTTTAGTTTAGTGACGTACATATATGTAACCTCTTTCTGAGTGAGAAAAATTTTCATTGTTAAACAGTGATCTGAAATATAATTCCATCAGTAGCTCCTGCATATCGCTAAATATTGCTAGCCTTAAATAATTAATTCCTCCGCGTTGTTTAAAAAGTCCTGAGAATAATTTCTTTTTGAAAACGTTATGGAGCACATTAATGTGATCAACAATTAAAGTCAGTCTGTTTTGTGCACATTTGTATTGGAGACCAATTGGACCTTTTTACCAGGTCCTCATCAGACTAAATATAAATTGTTTTAGGTAAGAATAACATTTACGAGTAGCTTATGTTTACCAGCTACCGGTATCTTGAGGGGATTCACATAAAATATTGTGTGTAAATCCTGTTTAATTCTACTATATTGCTTAGAGACATTATATAAATATACCGATATGTTGCTGTTTTTCACGTTTTTTTATTATATTGTGATATATCTATTTCGGTCAAAGTGCCATCTTCATACACTCTGTGAAGTATACATAATATTTTTACATAACATTTATCGTTTTGTTTTTATGTAGACAGGCTATTAGTAACAGGTCAGTTTTTCGATTTTGTACTCAAGTCTATATTACATCAGTAGGCTATGTCACGTTGTCATAGAACTAAGGTAAACTTTGGATTCACAATTATGTTTCGTATTATTTTACTTGACGTTTTCTTAACGGATTCGCGGTCAAGTGGTCGAGCTTTCTAATGCGCCTTGCTGCGGAGTGCACGGTTGGTTGCCGTCAGAGGTACGAATCCTCCGTGGGACATGTGTGTGTGTGAGTTGTCCGTAGCATAAGTTAGTTAATTAGTTTGTAAGCCGAGGGACTGATAACTGCACCAGCTAAGTCCCTTACATTTACGAAAGTTTATACATTCTCTACGGATATGACAGCTCGCTATTTTGACAGTTGGCTAGATATGATGATTACAGTTGCTACGGTAATATTTGTTATTTTCAAGTGTGTTATCTTTGTGGTTGACGTATTTGTAATATATATATATATATATATATATATATATATATATATATATATATATATATATATATATATATATATATATATATAATATTTATATATTTATGTGTGTGTGTGTGTGTGTGTGTGTGTGTGTGTGTGTGTTTTCTGGGTGGTTATGATTATTCGTTATCAGTATTAAACGTAATGTTTTGACAGTTGGCCAAAGATGCGTTATGATTGTAGTTGCTACGGCATATATCTTTACTATTTACAAGTGTATGAACTGCGGGCCCATTGGATCGAAAATCTACAGTCTTGGTTGTAACTTATTGTGACATGCAACATCAATCCATTTGGTTTCGAACAGATACGTAATAACAGTTTCGTTGAAAATAATTGCTTTTATAAGGTGCAACTTTCGTACCAGCGATTTCCAGTGCAAAATGTGCCGAGATCCTGTTTTGACTCTCAACCGTACTATTTATTGGCAATTATTATTATTATTATTCTGGTTTGACAATGACAGTACATTTTTCCAGCACCTATATTAGATTATATTAAGTTACTAATTAAAGTTCTCCACTCTTCTCTGTTCTCCCATAAGTCCTCAGGAATGTTGATCTTCTTCATTGCTGACTGAACTTCCTGCATCCATGTAGTAGGTGGTCGTCCCTTTTTTCTTCTTCCGTTCGGTGTCCAGTCGAGTATGTATTTTGGAAGCCTTTCTTGTCCCATTCTTCTGACGTGTCCATACCATTTTAGATGTTTGTACTCGATGAATTCAATAATTGAATTTGTACATTTCATATTTTTCTCTGATTACTTCATTTATTATTCTTACTCTTTTTTTATATTCTTGCTGAACGTCTCCAGAAATCCATTTGTGTAGCTAATAATTTTCATTTCAGTTGCCATTTTGTTGTCCACACTTCTGAACCATATGTAATAATGCTCCGAACTATTGTTTTATATATCCTTATTTTGTTTTCTGTAGAACTATTTATCGACCACTGGACGTAACTTTTTATTTATAGATGACGCATCTATTTACCGATTAAATGTGTATTTTAAATGTACAATTTAAGTGGCGATTAGTCGAACAGTGCCATTTTCTGATACAGTTACCCTACACAACTTTGAGACATGGTGAGGCGAAGTTCTATTCTGCTGTGGAGGGAAACTCAGCAACGCTCCCGTCAAGGTTGGTTCTCGGAGTCGAAACGCCGGCACCGCTTTCTAAGTGTGAGCGGCTGCCATTAAGCAGAACTGCCCCACCGGTGCGGCCCGGTAGGTTCCACATTCGGCCGACTGCGCTCGGCAGAGAAGGAAGAAATCCGGCCAGTATGTAAATTCGCGAGAGCTCCGCGTTCTCGTGCGGGGGCGGCAGCCCGCGTGTAGGCGCGGGGTGGTTTCTATTCAGAAGAGTCGGCGCACGATTCTTTTTTAAGATCAGCCGTCCCCAAGGAGATCAGCTGCACGGTGTTTATTGACCGAAGCTGTATTACCCTCGGGAAACGGATATCGCTTCTATTCAATAGGCCGATATTTGCGTTAAAACGAACGTTCGGCCGGGGTTATCTGGCGATAGGTGGTTCCGCAGCCTGGAGGTCGGACGGCGCGGAAGGGGAGAGACCCAGCGAGAGCGGACGCCGGCTTAATGCCGGGTAATTCGGAAGGACCGAGCGGCCATCGCGGACTCCTCCCGGGGCCGACGGAACGGGTCAGCGGCGTTCCAGAAGCCAAAGAGGCGTTCCAGGAACGGCGCGACCTCGCCGGCTCGTAACGACCCCGGGCGGAATTGCACCGCCACCTGTATCGCGATATTATCGCGATCGGCGCGCTCCGCGGTCGCCGTTTCGGTGCCGGGGACCTGAATTAAGAAGGCGGAGGGCTGGGATACCGCCGCCGACCTGAGAGTTGGCCGGACGGGACTCGTCCCAACCGCGTCGAGTTTCGCCCGGCCGGCGGGATTATTTCAAGGGTCGTAGACTCGGGGGGGGGGGGGGGGGGGGGCAGTGACTGTGTCCCGTGCAGTCGCCACCAGTTTAATCCGTTCCACTCAATTTAGTTAGCGTATCGATTAACTAAAGTAGCCAGACTGGACCTACATCGAACGTTTCGATGTAATATTCACGACTAATGTGATACCAACTAACAAAGGAGTTTCGTGCTGCTGGTTTTTACAACTCAATCTAGTGGTGGGTGCTATAGCCTGATAATTCAGGTCCCCACCTCTCCAGCGATTTTACACCCTTTTAAGAACTTTCTGTAAATTAGTTCGTGCAGTTTTAGGTGAGATCCCGACTTCGATTTACCTATTGTGTGTCTTCCTTTGCTGTTGTCAGCGACTTGTCCATTGTCAGCTTACACCACTTGTGAGTGTTCATCTTCGGAGCTTTGTTTTACTTTTTACGCTCTTAGCTAGTAACAGGGGACTGATGACCCAGCTGTTTAGTCCCCTCAAACTATCAACAACAATAACAACAACAGTACGACAGGGCTGGTGCGTCTCTCCAACTTTGTTCATATTCAACGTCTATATTAATGAAATAATCCCTATCTACATAAAAGTGAAAGGACACTCATTTACTCACTAACTAAAGCTCGAAAACTACTTCACCTGTGAAGCTGAAATTTGGTAGGAATGTTGTTTATAGGTACAAGACATCAACTAAGAAAGGATTTTACGATAGGGCTCATAGTGAAGGAGATATGACGTCATAAACAATGGAAACTGCGTCTTGCGGTACGTGATAGTGTGACTTGAGAAGAAGAGCACTTAGCAACTTGCAACAAACTTTGAACATAAATTCAATCCTTTAGGAAACATTTTGTCGCTGACAACCCCGCAAAATGATGAAAGGAAAAAAGTTTGACGTTTACTATTTTATTTTATTATTTATTTATTTATTTTTTGAGTTCATGGAGTAAAATTACAGCATTTGGTATGCCGTTAAAATTTATTACTCATGAGAAATGTTACAGACAGTATACACACATACCACTGAACTTACGTTCGAAATTTTATCCTAGTAGGACACACAGTTCATGAGATATGGAGTCATAATTAATTAACTTTATGAGAAACTGTCTCATCACGCACCTGGGTTTCATTTATTACTTCTTCTCAATGAATCTGTTCGCAACGGATTTTACCTACATCCAGCAGTTATAAAAGCAAAATTACACAATTGTAGGACATATAATTCAATAAATATGAGATCATATATACTGCAATGGATAAAAAGCTATCTGATCATACACCACGTATTAATATGTTTATCTATTTGCCACTAAAATATTCCTGGAAGCTGACTGCACGTGACAACTTTGAATCAACGTGGAACTGTGGAACTCCCACGGCTGCATGTGAAAGCAATAGACTTTTACAGGGCTACAAGGAAATGAAGAGAATGAAACGGTGTACAACCACCGAATACCAAATATTTCCGACAGATCTAGCTTTTAACTTCCAGATACTGCAGTTTTCAGTCAGACTTCCATTTTCTATTACGATTAATAAATAAGAGGGTAATCCGTTCAGTACTGTGGACTGGATTTGACATGTCCATGTTTCTCAAACGGAAAACTTTATGCCACTGTCTCAGGGGTGGGCTCACCAAAGAAATTGTTCTTATTAGATCCTTGACAAATCGCAAGAGCCGGCCGCAGTGGCCGCGGGGACTGAGGCGCTCCAGTTACGGTCTGCACGGCCAGTACGGTCGGGGGTTCGAATCCCCCCCTCGGGCATGGATATTTGTGCCGTCCTTAGTATGAGGTAGTTCGTAAGTAGTTTGTAAGTTTAGGGACTGATGACCCCGTAGTTAAGTCCCATAAGCTTAACAAAAAACAACAAATCGCAAGAAATGTTGTTTACAGTAAAGTTGTGAGTTAAATGTTTGTATGAATGTTACAAATCATTTGTAGTTTGATTACTATCTTCGTTGTTTGGATACTGCACTTATAATTTTTTATGAAAAATGCACATATTTTTTGTTTGTTCGTAATTTTCAATACTTTATAAAATAATAATGGTTTCAATTAAAAAAATCTAATCTACAGTTTTAAAGTATTGGCTTTGCTATTAGTTGACCCCCTGCGGTTAGCCGTGTGGTCTAACACATTGCTTTCTGAGACAGTGAGGCGTGCTTGCCCCGGTTAGAATCCGCCCAGCTGATTTAGGAAGGGTGTCAAAAAATGTTCTAATGTTTGCACAGCTTACCAACTACTTATCAACTACCTTATACTAAAGACAGCACAAACAGCTATGCCCGAGGGGAAGATTCGAACCCCCGATCGCAGCGCCCTTGCAAACTATTACTGGCACTCCGCAGACCACTGCGTCACCGCGGGCGGCGAAGGGTGTCGGAATGCCGGCCAGCCTGGTTGTAGTTTTTAGGCGGTTTTCCACATCCCCCTAGGAGAATACTGGGCTGGTACCCAAGTCCCATCTCTGTTATACGATTCGCAAACATTTCGTAACACTTTATACTTTCTCATATGTAATACCTTACGCAGACATTTTGGGTACACATTTCCCCGCCGGCCGCTGTGGCCGAGGGGACTGAGGCGCTCCAGTCACAGTCTGCACGGCTACTACGGTCGGGGGTTCGAATCACCCCTCGGGCATGGATATCTGTGCCGTCCTTAGGATAAGCTAGTTGATAGGTAGTTCGTAAGTTTAGGGACTGATGACCCCGTAGCTAAGTCCCATAAGCTATACAAACATTTTTGTACACATTTCCTCCTGGGGCATGTGGTGGCGACAGGAAGGACACGCATCACCCCACAAATATTAACACACCAAATCCGGATTTAACAAAGCCGACCATGCGTGTGAGGGAACATGGCTAAAGAGAAAGAAAGATTGCCTTCACTATTAGTAGAGTGCAAATTGCCAGCAATGCAAGACCTTAATTTGCTGCTCTGTCTCAACAATCGCATTAAATTGATAATTCGTTATCTTGACTCCTCGTCATCTCACCCTACCTTCTACTGTGTGGATGAATGCTTCCAGAGGCTACGATCTTTACTGGCACTCTGTTAGAGAAACGAAGAAAGTTGGACACTTGAGCGCTGCTACTGTGGTAGTCTTCTACGTTGTGCTAAAACTCGACCAAAGTTGTTGAAGGGTGGCTGGGAGCCCCCGGCAGAAATTACTGGCCCAAGTCTCTTCGACAGGGAAGATCACCGCGTCGGCCGGCGCTCAGGAGCAATAAACACGAGTTGGCAGCAGTTGCGACGTCGGCGCGCGAGATAAGTTCTTTCCTGCGCTCCCTGGGGGGCAGTTGCCGGCCGATAAGGGCGCGCGATTTACAGCGTCCTGACCGGAATGCGAACCCGCGACGCCGGGCTGCACGCTTATCTCTAATGGACCCGGGCCCTCTGTGCGCGCTCATGCTACGAAAAATATATTTCGGCTTCCCGCAGGCGTCCCATAAATGAATAGTCGAAAGAAAGAATCTCTTTCCAGGTATTACTACGTGTCCGTTTCCCGCACTTTTGACTTTGCGTGTTACCTCCAAATTTAAGTGAAAAAGAGAAGTTACATTATGTTTCACGTTGATACAATATTAGTACATCGGGGGAATCAATCCACAAGAAATAATTGGACGAATCTAATTGGTCTTATATCTATCTGAACTCTAATTCGACCGTCATTTATCCCCTCTGAAACCAATAGGGTAAATCCGAGAGATGGCGCACGTTTTCAAAATTATTCATAAAGAAATCCCATAATGCACGTATGTCAAAATAATTTCTTTTAGTAGTAAACAAACCAGTTTGCCTTAATACATAATATTTTGAGAATTTTACAAGCACTCATTCGTGATATTTAACCATTCGGAAAACGTTACAGTACAACATCCATCCCTTAGGCTAACGGTGAGATGCCGCCCCACTACATGCGACATGTATCTTGAAGATATTTCTTGAAATTCATAATTTTTTAAATGAAATATGTTAAAATTATAGTTTATGATTGTAATAATTGATGAATAAAAATAAATACTGAAGGACTGGCAAATAAATCCTTTATTTTGACACTGAATTAAATTTTAAATTATTTTTAAAAGTTAAACTTAGGCTTATCAGAGTTTTTCAAAAGAAACCTCTTCTATTTTTAACTTATATGTCGGCTACTTTCTATTATCCTTATTCTTCTTTTATCGATATCCATCTCATAAAGCCGCGGCGGAGTGACCGAGCGCATAGAGGTGCTATGCTCTGATGCGCGAGACCGTTCCCCGTCGGGGGGTTCGAATCCTCCCTTAGGCATGGATGTTTGTGTTGTCTTTAGTAAAAGTTAGTTTATAAGTAGTTTGTAAGTTAAGGAACTGATGATCCTGCAGTGGTCCCATAAGCTTAACAAACATTTAAACATTTCGTGTCGTAACGTTCCCCCTAGATTCATTCTGATCAGCTGCTGTCTTCAGTTTTTTGAAAAACTTACTACATCATCGACAAACCCAAGTGTTTCTCCGGGATAAAAAGGAAGTGAGCATAGTTTGGATAATTATTTGTATTTTCTTACACACAGGACAGCTATCATCTTTTTCATAAAAATAAACGTTTGTTTGTGTTTTATGCCTGCCGTACCCTATGATCGATTACAGTGAAACATGTCCAACATATTGCTTACAATTTAACGAAGGTTTTAGGGATAGTTACATGTACGTCGTACAGTTCAGGAGATATGACGTCATGAACATGCCTGAAAAACAGCCGCATTATTAATGAATAAATTTATTAGTTCATTGTTACTAAATGTATTCGCAACATATTTCTCAAAGAATATCCATATTTGCCAGTGTAACTACATACGAAATTATTCGATTGAATGACGTACAGTTTAGGAGATGTGACGTCATAAATACTGAGGTACGTGAGAAAATTTCACAACATGTTTGTTCATATTTTATGCGCTGCCATAGCGTTCATCCTATTGTGATGAAATTTGTGCCAACTTGGATCTTCAAAAGAAGAGGAAATTCACTGTCTATGTAAAATTTTCTATGGTGCATCGAAGAGGGTAATTTATCTACGAAATTCTGTCACATCTAAGGTTTTACTCCGAACTTACTGAAATTTTGCATAATTGGACGAATCTAATTGGTCTGCCGGCCGCGGTGGCCGAGGGGACTGAGGCGCTTCAGTCACGGTCCGCACGGCCACTACGGTCGGGGGTTCGAATCCCCCTCGGGCATGGATATTTGTGCCGTCCTAGTTCGTAAGTAGTTCATAAGTAGTTTGTAAGTTTAGGGACTGATAGCCCCGTAGTTGAGTCCCATAGGCTTTACAAACATTTGAACATTTATTCTAATTGGTCTTATGTCTATCTGCACTCTAATTTGACCGTCACTTATTCCCTCTGAAACCACTAAGGTAAATCCAGGACCGATGGCGCACGTTTTCAAAATTATTCATAAAAATCCCATAATGCACTTAAGTCAAAATAATTTGTTTTACTAGTAAACAAACCAGTTTTCCTTAAGATATAATATTTTGAGAATTTTACAAGCACTCATTCGTCATGATATTTAACCGTTCGGAAAACCTTTGAGTGCAACATCTATCCCTTAGGCTAAGGGTGAGATACCGCCCCCTGATGTGCGACATGTGCCATGATGATATTTCTTGAAATTTCTAATTTTTTAAACAAAATATGATAAAATTATAATTTATAATTGTAACAAGTGACGAATAAAAATAAATACTGATGAAATGGCAATCAAATCCTTTATTTTTGTTATATCAGAACACTTAGGCTTATCGGAGTTTTTCAAGAGGAATCCTCTGCATCATTAGCTTTTATTCCTAATTTCTCTGCCACAGTCAACACAATAAGTGTCAAAGATTGTAAAATCACTGAATTAAAGTTTAAATTAAATAATTACCTTAAGGGTCAGAGAAAATCAAAAGAAATACTCTCCATTATTGGCACCCAACAGAAGTTAATGTTCCTGCAGCTATTCAGATTTTTAAAAATATGTTACTATTCAGCACCATATAATAACTAACCGTAAAATTAAAAAGATTTCCATGCAGGATGTAGAGACTTACCTTGTTTATTAACACTAGCTGGGTTAAAACTACCACTATTGAAACAATAGCCTACACACGCACTGTGGCGGCTTTTACCAAAACTATGTGGTGTGTGCAGTCTCTTTCATGCAGCAACTCTCCCGGACTTACTATAATTATTCTGCTACAAAGCTCAAATGAAACAAATGTATTTAAATTTTCTTTGTAGTAGCGTTAATGAAATAGACCTGCTTAAATTTTTCTGTCGCTAGGTGGAACCATGTTATCGATGAAAACTGTTTTATAGATGAGAGTAGGCTGCTTTTTATTAACTTACTTGACTTTTTCTCTGTTGCTCCTTCTGAAGCATAGGGCCTTGACGAAATTCCTTCACACAATACAGTTCCTGGCCAACCTTTAACACTTCTCCAAGTCTTATCAACCTTGGAGATTTCCGTTTCGATCGTCCTCCTCCAGGTCGTCCCTAGTCGACCACTCTTTCTGGTACCTTTAGGGTTCCAGTCTAGCGCCACCCTCTCGACAGCTGCATCCGACTTCCTTATGGTGTGCCCGATCCAGCGCCACATCTCCTTGATCTGGATATCAATCGGCTGCTGATTGGTCATGGTCCAAACATCTTCACTTGAGATTATGTCTGGCTACCTCACATTTGTTATTCCACGCAGAAATCTATTTATGAACACCTGCAGTAGATTGTTTGTCTGTTTTGTAACTTTCCATATCTTACTGCTGTTGAAGAAGCGGAGCTTAGTCTTCCTGAAGATGTTTCTATTTTCACACACGGGGTAAAGATGAAAACTGCCAGAAAGTCCTATTAAAGTGTCAGCCAAAACCTCTCCGTCTATGCTTTAAATGAATTCCTTCAGGCAGATTTACAGATAAATCTCGTGGTACGTCGACTGACCTCTTAATTTAGCTGCAAAGGCATGATGAAACCTAACAGAAAAAAATATGTTTTCTGTGAGTGTATTGAATTCGAATAATGTTAATATTACGCCATGTTACCACATTGAAATTTACGCAAGACAAGCCCAGACAATTTATATAATGAGAATGAAACTTCCGGCAGAGTAAAATTGTGTGCCGGAACCGGGACTCGAACCTGGGACCTTTGCCTTTCGCGGGCAAGTGCTCTACCAGGAAGTTTCATATCAGCACACACTCCGCTGCAGAGTGTAAAGTTTCATTCTGGAATTTATATAATATTTAAACTAATAATATCACTGTGTTTAAGAGTTTTTAAATTAATCGGAGTGTTAATGAACGCCTTAATTGTTGTCAAGATTTCTCAGAATGTGTCTAGACAGAAATCGTGAATCTTTTCTAAGTAAAGTTCCAGAACGGCGTTTTATTTCGAAAATAAATGGAGCTAAAATTAATGGCGCAGGTGCGTGTTATTTCGGTCGCCAGCCGAATCGTTATATTAATCAAAACGGAAATACTAAAGGAGCTTTTCTCAAACAATGTTACTAAAGATTTGCCTCAGAATCAGACAATGAATTGTTTTCCAATAAAAATTTCTGAACATTAACACGTATTAATTCGAATTGTTCTTTTATTAGAACTTTCAACAGTAATGGCTCTGAAAAGTATTGTTTCCTTTCACTGAATATCTCACAAATTAAATCTGAAATTACACATCTGAGTGAAATGAAATATAACGAATATTCTGGAAATTTCTGTGGCTTTAATCTAAACAGAGTTAATGTAACGAACATGAAACTATACCAGCCGAACATGAAATTTTGACAATTTCTGGTCACTCGAATTCTGTTAAATTTTAACTACACAGACTAATAAGGGACTCTTATTATGCAACGCTGATTGATGTACCACTTTTTCTCATTGGAACACTTGAAGTTAGGTGGACTTGTATTGTACTAAAAAGACGACTATTACACGTGATTTACGAATAACAAAAGTTCAAATGTTTGTAAATCTATCGGACCAAACTGCGTGGTCATTAGTCCGTATCTTACAAACTACTTAAACCTAGGTAAACTAACCTAAGGACAAACACACACACCCATGCCCTAGGAAGGACTCGAACCTTCAGGGCGAGCAACCGCGAGTTCCGCAGCGAGACGCTTTAGACCGCTCGGCTACTCCACCGCGGCTACGAATAACAATAAAACTAATTAGTTAAATAGGAAATATACTTACAGATATGACTATTCGATTTATTTTCTGAGCCAAAGGTGTTAAAAATGTTCAAATGTTTGTATAGCTTATGGGACTTAACTACGGAGTCATCAGTCCCTAAACTTACAAACTACTTATCAACTATCCTATACTAAGGACGGCACAAGTATCCATGCCCGAGGGGGATTCGAACCCCCGAACGTAGAGGCCGGGCAGACCGTGAGAGACGCGCCTCAGTCCCCTCGGTCACCGCGGCCTGCAAAGATGTTATTTCCCAATTAACAGGCACCCTTCACTATAGTACTCTAATCGTATCTCGGAACTTCACGGTTTAATTTTCTGTTACAATTTCTTAAGCAGCACCTCATATAGTTCGGCTACTTTCAATTATCCTTATTCTTCTTTTATCGATATCCATCTCATAAAGCCGCGGAGGAGTGGCCGAGCGCATTAAGGCGCTATGGTCCGATACGGAGGCCATTCCTCGTCGGGGGTTCGAATCCTCCTTGGGGCATGGATGTTTGTGTTGACTTTAGTACAAGTTGGCTTATAGTTTCGAAGTTTAGGAACTGATAACCCCGCAGTTGTCCCATAAGCTTAACGAACATTTGACCATTTCGTATCATAAAGTTCCCTCAAGATTCATTCTGATCAGCTGCTGTCTTCATTCTTTGAAAAACTTACTACATCATCGACAAACCCCAATGTTTATCCAGGATAAATGGAAGTGAGCATAGTTTGAATAGTTACTTGTATTTTGATGCAGACAGGACAGCTATTATCTTTTCCATAAAAATAAATGTTTATTTATTTTATGCCTGCCGGACCCTTCGGTCGATTACAGTGAAACATGTCCAACATATTGCTTGCAATTTGGCGAAGGTTTAGGGATAGTTACATGTACGACGTATAGTTCAGGAGATATGACGTCATGAACACTGACATGCCTGAAAAACAGCCGCATTATTAATGAATAAATTTATCAGTTCTTTATTACTAAATATATTCGCAACATATTTCGCAAAGGATATCCATTTATGCCAGTGTAACTATATACAAAATTATTTGATTGAATGACGTACAGTTCAGGAGATGTGACGTCATAAATACTGAGGTACGTAGGAAAATCCCACAACATGTTTGTTCATATTGAAATTGGTGCAAACTTGGATCTTCAAAAGAAGAGGAAATTCACTGAATATGTAAAATTTTCTATGGTGCATCGAAGAGGGTGATTTATCTACGACATTGTATAACATCCAAGGTTTTACTCCGAACTTACTGAAATTTGGATCTCTTAACATTGAAACCAAAAAGAACATTACCATATTTAAGATCTGATGCCCTGCATGGCAGTGGGTACCTTGCAATAAACTTCACTGATAACCATAAATGTTAACGGAGTTACACCATTTTTAACATTTGATGGAGGCAATCGATTGAGGAGATGGAGAAGGAGTTCGCCAGAAAGACGTGTAGGTTAACAGCAGAGAAACGAGAAGTGATTGGCAATGAGGGAGTAGGAGTACAAAATGTTCATATGTTTGTCATTCTTGTGGGACCAAAGTACTTTGGTCATCAGTCCCTAGTCTTAAAAATTACTTTAACTAATTTAAACTAACCTAAGGACAACTCCCACATCCCTGCCTACAGGGGTATTCGAACCCCCGACGTGGGAGGCCGCGCGATTCGTAACGTGGAGCTCCAGGCCGCTCGGCTACTACCGCGCGGTGGTAGAAGTACAGTGATGGGGAAGAGCAAATAAACAGAAGATGGGAGAGGAGAGAGCTACAGGGAAGGAGTATAGGGAAGGCGTGATGGGCTAACTTAAGACTGGAGTAAATAATACTCCGTTTTTTCAGCTAGTAATGTTACATTTCTTTCACCTGAATTTTCATCCATTTTACCAATTCCTTTTTGGTGCCCTAATGTACTTGCTCATTAAGCTGTTTAGTTTAATTTAGGAATAGGTCACAGTCATTTTTTATTCTCTTTTAATCACTGTTTCATGAACGAGGGAAAATTAGCGCTAAACACCCTGTCGGCCGTGTAGTCATTAGAAACGGAGTACAAGCTTGGATTGATTTGATGAAGACAGAGAAACGAAATTAGCCGTGTTTTTTCAGAAGATTTATCCTGGAATTTGTCATGGGAGATTTAGAAAAATCGCGGAGAACCTAAATGTTGATGTCCGGAGGCGGAGTTGAACCACAGTCCATTCAAATGCGATTCCAGTATTCTAGCCACTGTGCCATCGAGCTCGGTTTATAATTACACTTTGGTTTCAATGTAAATCATAAATAATATTTCAATAAGCTTGGAAAACATAGTTTCTTTTTGGAAAAACACCATACTGGTGTATGTTAAAAATGGGAATAACAGTCAGACGCTTATCGCCTCAGCGTCAACGGCGAGACGAATAGGCCTGATGATGGTCTCGGAGGAGATCGAAAACGGTCACCCTACCAAATTAATTTCAAAACATTTTGCGAACATGGCTGATATTACCATTTCTAATAATATTCTTGTATCTGTATTCTACTCTGCTATCTCGAAAATGTCAAAGAGAGTAATCAAGTCGGGATAGAGAGGGAACGTGTAGGGAAACAGAAAGAGGCGATAAACTAACTCATTTATGAATAGACCAATACACACCTTCAGCCTTTAATGTTGTACTTCCTTTATTTACTAGTTTAATTGTTACCATCTTCAGCTCCATGTTGATTACTACTTCATAACCAGGGTTACTTATGTAGACGCAAGTTTTATACCTGGCTAACGACGTCAACAGACGACTTATGCGATAGTAGTCAACTAAACATGGGCCTGAAAATCATGACAAAGAGTTTCACTTCATTAACGCCTGAAGATGTGTGCTGGTCTATTTATAATTAATTATACAGTCTGATCACATCATTTGAGACAAGATAGACATATAAAAGATTTATCATTGAAACGAATGCGCACTGAAACTTCATGGTAGACGAAAGGTGTGTGCAAGGCCATAATACTAGACGCACGACGTTAGCCTTTCGCGGGATAGCGCTTTACGGACCTACCTGTGCACGTCTTAAACCTGCGTTACTAATATCTGATTTTAACGATCGCTACTAACACCTGTCTTTCAGGGGGTTTTGAACTTTTGTTAGTAACACCCGTCAATTCGACGAGTATGATTCCAAACCAACACTATACCCGTGTATAATTGTTCATCGCCGGCCGCGGTGGCCGAGGGGACTGAGGCGCTCCAGTCACGGTCTGCACGGCCACTACGGTCGGGGGTTCGAATCCCCACCTCGGGCATGGATATTTGTGCCGTCCTTAGGATAAGCTAGTTGATAAGTAGTTTGTAAGTTTAGGGACTGATGACCCCGTAGTTAAGCCCCACACGATATACAAACATAAACATAACACATAATTGTTCATCAAGTGTTCCTAGAAACGTCACAGCTCACTGACAATTTGAACGTAGCCGTCATTTTGACGGATGTTACTAAACTAGGGTTATCTTTCAACAAACTCATGGCAAGGTAATGATGCCAAAGCCTTGTGTTAAAAGAAGCTCTGCAATGCTGGGCCTGAACAAGAGAGAGATTAGACTCATGGTTGGATTGCTGACAGGCCATGGGAATTTCAAAAAAACTCCTACATACAATGGGAATAACGGACCCTAAATGTAGGATCTGTGATGACGGTGATGAAACTGCATCACATCTAATCTTCGAATTCATTGCGTTGGAGAGTTCAAATGTTCAAATGTTTGTTAAGCTTAAGGGACTTAACTACGGGGTCATCAGTCCCTAAAGTTACAAACGACTTTTGAACTACCTACAACTAAGGGCGGCACAAATATCCAAGCCCGAGGGGGGATTCGAACCCCCGACCGTCGTGGCCGTGCAGACCGTGACTGAAACGCCTCAGTCCCCTCGGCCACCGCGGCCGGCATTGGAGAGTAACAGGCACAGAACATTTGAAACAATAAGACCCGAAGAAATTGTGTCTAGTAAGGAACTGATAAAGGGACTTCTTGCACTGTTCAACGGCATTGGTTGGCTTTACTAGATATACAGGGAGCGATATCGCACAATAAACTTAGTTTCGCTGAGGGCCGTGGCGGGTTGGACCAAGACTGTTTTGGCTTCCCTGAAAAAATCAAATCAAATCAAGCTAGGGTTAAGGCACGCCCTAAATCCTTATATACGCCAGAACCTCGTCTCCTAACTTCTAGACACCACAGAAGTTCTCCTTCGAAACCCAGCCGATCTAGCATTCAGAAAAAAGGTCGATATTGTGTAGATACAGTCCCAGCCTAGGGGAATTTTCCATACTGCAGCGAAGTGTGAGCTGATAAGAAAAATCTCGAAGATTAAACGTAAGCCACGTTCCCAAATTATTTGTTCCAGGAGAAATGTTTTTGTGTATTACGTATACAATCATTTATAGCGAGAGAAATGGAGGCGCAGATGAAAATAGTGGTATGGACGAATGGAAGGATGAAAAAAACAGGAAATTATGAATATCAGGTAACTCCAGACTTCAGCAAATAATAAAACGCAGCACTAGCAAGAATTGCGCCAGAAATTAGCATCCACGAGAACAATCTCAAGGTATTGTTCTCGCCAGAAGTATCCTAAATGCCGCGTAAAAAGTAAATAAGGCATTAAAAATGGAATTTTAACGTTTAGAGCCTCTCACCATCTGTTCCTCGCGGCGAAACACTCGACTCCGGTCTTAATACGCGATGAAAACTCATTTGTATCGCGCGGGCGGCGTTCCATTTGCAGTTAGCCGGCTCGGGGAGGCGGCGCGCAGGTCGTTAGCGGGGGAGTAACGACTGCCGAGGAGTCGGGAGTGCGCAATCGCCGGGGCTCGGCCCGTAACGTCTTATCTCGCCGGCGGATGTCGCAGCAAACTATTAAATCCGCACACAATTGGCCCGGCGCGCTGTGTGCAGATTGGGACCCGTCTTCCCGGACGAGGCCATTACTTAAAACAAACGTCAGGCCGCACCCCCTCGAGAGCGGCTGCTGTCTTCGGGCCTTACCTCGGATTTCATGGGGTTAAAGGAACCGGCGAGGAGGGCCGCCTAGGGCGGTATAAAGGGACTGACGAGCAGATCCGGGAGCGAGGCAAGTCTTGCCGGCGCCATTATCAGAAGCGCCGGGCGATGCTACGGACTACTTTATGAACTACAAAACGCGCCGGTGTGAGATGGTAGTCTCGAACGCGCATGCGCCGCGCGCGCGAGCAGCGGCACGGGGGGATAATCCAGAAGGGGAAGCAGTAAACATTTGCGGGGCCTCAGACGCCGGCGGTGCCTGTGGGCGCGTGTCTCCGTATGGAGATGAAGCGAGGCCGCCATTACGCATTCTGCTGCCGGGCAGTCTGCCAACGCCACGACGCCGCCAGGGAAAGTCGAGGGCAGCGAGTCGAGAGAAACGGTCACGTGGTCGCCTCGCTTTTTTCCTCCCTCCCTACAGCTCTTCACTCTTTTTTTCGTCGTATTTATTTACTCTCTTCCCCGAAACCACAACAATCCTCTCTCTCTCTCTCTCTCTCTCTCTCTCTCTTTCCCACTCTCTGACACACACACACACACACACACACACACACACACACACACAGATAGGTACGTACACATTCAGGTACATCTGTGTGGTCTAATATCGATTGTGCAAGCCACTGCAATAAAAGCTTGGTTCCCAGCGAAACTAATTTTAATACTTTTTAAAAGGAATTCACCGCCATTAGACTGAAATATTGTTCATTTCCACGAACAGGTTTCGGCCATTATCAAGTGTTTTACATAACATTAGTAAACATTATTAAAATTGTTCCATTAAGTTTCGGATTTGCAGTCGCGAGAATTCTCCTTCTTCTTCTAATATTTCGGCTGTATAACGTTCAGCCATCTTCAGAAAGAGCCGAAAGACTGACGCTCCAGTGCTTGCTTCGGCCCTTTATACTCGCGTACCGCGCGACTACGCATGCGGCCACAGATACATACGCGCCAGAGACGTTGGTCGGCGGCAAAGACGACTTGAATCTATGACTCCACAGTCGATTGATGTTGGAATGTCGATGTATCACTATGAGCTGCACTTCGACGACATATTTGTGAGTTTATTACAGAAAGTGCCGGATTCCATGCTTCATTCTTCACAGACGATGAGTGTTCTCAGAACTATGGTGGACAGAGCACATATCATTTCTGACGATTGCAGTCTGCAAGATGAACTTTCCCATTTACGGAGAGTGTTTCAGGACAATGGGTACGCTCCACAGCAGATATAGAAGGCATTGTAAATGAAACCGAAAGAGGCCACAAAGAATACAAAAGAAGACAAAAAAAACCTTTAAATCTAAGGCTTTCCTGCCATATGTTGGTAGCCTCTCGTCAAAAATAGGACGGATTCTCAGCAGATACAAAGTGAAAGTGATTTTTCGTCCTCCACCCAAGACAGCTGCACTCGTGGGCTCCGTCAAAGATCATTTGCTGCTCCGAGAATCTGGAGTTTACAAAATTCCATGTGACTGTGGCCTTTCCTACATCGGACAAACAACTCGTACTGTCCATGAAAGATGTACAGGACACCAAAGGTACACACGACTCTTACAACCTAATAAGTCGGCAGTGGCAGCGCAGTATGTTGTATGACAACATAGTGAAGTAGGCAATTGAAATCCTCCTGACGTAGAATTTAATTAATAGAGATAGTGGTTTCAACATGGAAACATGGAATCCGGCACTTTCTATAATAAACTCACAGAGACGTCGTCACAATGCAGCTCATAGTGATACATCGACATGCCGACACCAATCGATTGTGGAGTTATAGATTCAACTCGTGCATTATGCACTTCTTTGCCGCCGACCAACGTCTCTGGCGCATATGTATCTGTGGCCGCATGCGCAGTCGCGCGGTACGCAAGTATAAAGAGCCGAAGCGAATACAGCGGCGTCAGTCTTTAGGCTCACTCTGAAGATGGCTGAACGTTATACAGCGGCTGCACACCCGAAATTAGTGAAACAGTCTTCGCGCTGCCAAAACCTGAAGATTCACATTATTAAAACTATTAAAGGCAATACAAATTAAAGATGTAAGATGCATTACAAGCAGCATGAGTTGATTATTACTTACATGAAACTCTTCGGACAGGTTTTTATCTAAGTCATTGTCACGGCAATAAAATGGTTAGGACAAGTTGATAAGTCCAAGTCATTAACATAAAATAGAAGCAACGTTTGTACCCGCATGTTTGTTTAAAATAATTATACAGAATAAGTGTTCGTTATAACGTTACAAAAGTAACTGGTTCATGTGTAGAGAGGGTATGTCAAAGATTATTACAAAGATAATTACAAAAGATATCCCACCATATTCATGTTTGGAGTGGTATGTATGGCAGTAAACTGATGAGTAGATTGATTATCTTTGGGAAATGGGCACAGTGTTATTATTTACAGTGCACATATGGATTCTTATATTAAGGTTACTTGCGGACCACGAAGTTGTAAATTATGTAATCACACAATAATCACAGAAATGCGGAATATATAAACGCTGTGATGCATTTATCACTCCAAAAAGTAAAACACCGTCTAGATAATAAATAATTTAGACAATAAATAATCTAGATAATAAATAATCTACATAATGTTTTACCTTTTGGATTGATAAATGCCTCAAAACGTATATACATTCCACATTTGTGGATAGTCCGCAAGTAACCTAAATCTAGCAATCTATCTGTACACTGTAAAAAATAACACTGTGCCCATGTACCAAAGATAATCCATCACTTTACTGTCAGACATACCACACCAAACACGAATATGGTAGATTATTTTCAACTACCTTTGTAATAATTTTCGCATACTCTCTCTATACATCAACCATTTGCTTTTGTAAAGTTATAACGAACACATATTTTGTATTATTATTTTAAACAAATATGTGGGTACAAACGTGGCATCTATTTTGTTTTAATGATAATGAGTTATCAACTTGTAATTATTTTATTTCCATGACAATGCCTTCGAGAAAACCTGTCATGTAAGTAATCACCAACTCAGGCTGCTTGTAATGCACCCTACATCTGTAATTTATATTGCGTTTAATAATTTTAATGTTTTTAATAATGTTATGCTCAGCACTTGATAATGGCCTAACGCCAAACCTGGTCGTGCAAACAGCAATATTTCAGCCAATGGCGGTGAATTCCTTTAAAAAGTTTTACATGACTGATGTCCAAGATATATAGAAAATCATAATTTTAAAGCTATCGTGGGAACATTTTTTGAGCTTCTTCAGGTGACAGATAGGTATTCTCTAAGTTGCTACGAACTACATATGCTATGCCGCAACCAACAATAGAAAAACGTTACCGTAATCATCTTAAAAAAATGTTTGGGAAGTGGCTTCTCACGGACCATGAGATGACACCGCAAATATTTCAGAAGTATCTTATTATAAAAATTTACACTATAAAATAAAATATCAGAGCTGGTTTAGATATTTTAATTATAAGATGCGGTTTTACTAATAAAATTTGATATAAAGAAATACTGGATACTATGGAAAAGTTTGAAAGCTGAATCTGTGGAAATTTACATAACGCGACTTTGCAGTTACAGTGTAATATATACTGGGATGAAATGCATAAACAATACAATTAATTGACAGATGTACACCTATGCTGAAATTCTGAGTCACCAAGAAAAGTATTATTGCCCCCTCCCCTTTTTTTCTGTAAGTGACTCACCGTCAGGAAGTTACATACAGCGCGTCTTCGTCTCTGGTAAAGTAATATTGTAATGAGAAATATCTAAACTTAGTTAAGATTGAGGATTGTGTTAGACAAGATTAAATTAGCTGTTCGTTCTACAAATTGGTGCTGAGGAGGATCTAGTGGATCTGGAACGTATGAATATTAATACACTTGACAACGCGTTACGAAAAACAGACGAATTGTATACACTAAAATGGGAAAAAGGGCTACATCTGTGGGACTAAGTAATCCCACATACTCGTAACATATTTCTAATGTGTAATGATAGACTAGAGAGTTTCTGTTTTATGTTAGCACAAAGACATTTGCATTTAATAGTAAATAAGCAAGGTGAAATTAGACGTAGATGCGACTGTTTAGAGATATACAAAAAGAACCATGAAATACCCTAAAACGACGTCTTTCTGACATGACGATTACCTCGACACACATATAATCCTTCGGCGATTGCTCCCAGTGTTTTTGATGGCATAGACGGAATTTGTACGGGAATGCTCAATTTATTAGCCCCTGCAGGACATATGTAGGAATGGTGAGCAATATGCGAAAATTGGTACGTGACGAGCCGTTTCAGTATCAAAGTAATGTATGATTACTGTAATGGGATTAAAATTATAGTCAGAATAAAATGATCTAGCATGGATTCAGTTTTACCAGCTAAATCAAATCGTAAATTTTTGGGATGACAGAAAGAAACTAAATAAAATTACTTATTTAATCATCGTTACTTGAGGTAGGAGGGGGAATGAACATAGAAGAGCGTCCGTGCGCTTTGAAGTATCCCATAAATGCACAAAATTGCATGAGCTGAGATGCTCCACGTGATTCAAATCGTCGAAGCAAGGTAAAATGTGATTGCGGACATCCCTGGATTCACGGTAATCGCCACAGTTTCGACTGCTTGCATTCTACAGCTTCCTGTTTCAGCGAGGCATTGTAACGAACGACTGTGGGTTTCCATTCTCTGCTGATGGCGTATGTTAGCGGCGCCATTGCAAGCAAATTACTTTTCAACGGAAATCACTAACTCATTTGAAGTTAATCAGGAATGTCGACGCTAGAACCGTTCATTTCATTTACGCAAACTCAATTTTGTTTGCTATGAACAGCTCGTTTCAATCACATTTTCCGTTAGAAGGGCAGCACTGCTTTAATATTATTGCGTTCTTGCTTTAGCTCTTTTGTGTCCTGAATTTGCTACTCTGCTGTTCAAGGCTTGTTTCCGGTGAAGAGATTTTCATTGTATGCTGACCGCACCTTTGAAGCAAGGATAAATTTGGATTAATTGGATTCATGTATTATCCGGATTGTATAAAAAAATCACACACATGATTCTGTCTTTTCCTGTCATTCAGTTCCATTTGCCCTCAGTTATTGCTCATATCCGTGTCGTATTTGAGAAAATATAAATGTTTAAATTATTTTATAGTTTAAAACCTCAGTTATAAGTTGTACAATATCTAACACTGCTTGCTAGATCCACTCCAATTGTGAAATTACGCATAATTAGTAATTTATAAAAATATGTCACTATTTCATATCAATTTGAATTACATAACTTCCCCACTGCATAAATAAGTATTAATTGCTACTATAAATCAAATCGCCAGAAATTGCTTGTAATGTCAGCTGGAAACATCAATCTCGTACCTTGTAACCTGTAGCAGAAGGTATTTCTAGAATTGGGAAACAAGTCTTTATACTAATAATTACTTCCACATCACAGTCATACGTATGCCGTAGCAAGAGAAAAATAACTGTGAAACATTCAATTAATTACTAAAAATATATTTATCTATCATGCGTGTCATTCATATGCTTGTGCATCTTATTTTATATTGTCACTCAGCAAACTGCAGGTGGTACTGAATTCGAGGGTTGCTCGTACATAGAGCACATCACTTTACACTTAAAACACGTTTATTGCTAACACAAACGTACACTCACAAGGGAACCTCCCCATCGCACTCACCTCAGAGTTATTTATAAGATGGCGCAGTGGAGAGGCCGTGGAAAACTGAACACGGGTCAATCGAGAAAACAGGAAGAAGTTGTGTGGAACTATAGAAAAAAATAGCAAAATATATAAAAACTGAACGGCCCATGCGAAAGATAGACAACGTCAAGCAGATTGTGAGCGTGCAAGAGCTGTACTCCTGTGGTAGCGTGAGGAAGAGAGGAGCGATAGGTCGTTGGTACCAGCCTTTCCTTGAACGAAAATTTTATTTTCGCAAAATTATAATCTGTTACAAGCTTCCTAGGGTTCTTTATTTGCTATAATAAAGTTTGTAAATTAGCACAACGATTGATTTGTGGTCGCTACTCTAATGGAAATTATGACTAATGTTAGTCTAGTTTTCAGAGACAGACGGATAGTACATGATCTCAACAAAAGTCAAAGAAGGGTTATAGATATACATAGTGAAATACAAGAGGCTTACGTAAAGAAAGGAGTACGACATGGATGCAGTTTATGACCAACGCTCTTCAAATTGTATATTGAGGAGGGACTTCAGGAAAGGAAAAGAGTCCATAAAAGGAATTAAGATCAGCGGACTAGAAATTAACACGATAAGGTTTGCTGACGACATATCCATCATTGAAGAGATTAAGAAAATCTACAAAGAGCATTATCAAGAATGAATGAGATCCTGCTAGATAATTATAACTTAAAAATCAACACAAAGCAGACCGTTATCATGGTATGCAGCCACGAGAAAATTACAATTGACATTAAGATTAATGATGTACCGTTGAAACAAGTTGGTGTATTCACTTACTTAGGCAGTAAAGTTACACCAGATGGCAAAAGTTTAGCAGACATAAAAAGTAGAATTGCACAAGCTAAAATAGCTGTCAACAATAAACGGATGCTTCTTACATCAAGAAATACAAAAGCTGAGAGCAAAAAAGCATTCATAAAATGCTATGTGTTGAGTGCGGCATTGTATTGCTCCTAAACTTTGACATTCGGCACTTGCGACAAGAAAAGACTAGAAGCATTGGAATTGTGGTGTTGGAAGAGGATGCAGAAAATCCCTTGGACGGCAAAGATGGGAAAGGAAGGCGTGCTTAGAAGAATCGGCAAAAAAAGAGCAATTTTGAAAACTATATTGAGAGGAAGAAACCAGTTAATAGGTTATTTGTATAGGCACAATGAGTTGATAGTCAATATTATGAAAGTAATGGTAGAAAGTAAAAGAGGCAGAGGAAGACACAGATTGCAGTACTTGAAACAGAGTCAAAGAGATATATGAGTGGAATCATATCACAAAATTAAGAGGCTATCCGAGAACAGGGTGTAGGAGAAGAATTTCTGCCAACCAATCTTCGGATTGATAACAAGAGATAGAGAGAGAGAGAGAGAGACTCTGTTTTGCCTTTTACTCTGTTTTGAATGTTAGTACTGCCTTGCTTGCTTTCATCTACATCTACATCTACATCCATACTTCGCAATTCACCGTAAGGTGCGTGGCGGAGGGTACACTGTACCACTACTAGGCATTTCCTTTCCTATTCCACTCCCAAATGGAACGAGGAAGAAAAGAGTGCCTAATTTCTCTTGTCTTTGTGATCTTGACGCGAAATGTAAGTAGGCGGCAGCAAGATCGTACTACACTCAGCTTCAAATTCCGGCCCTCTAAATTTACTTAACAAAAATTCACGAAAAGAACGTCGTCTTCCTTCCAGCGATCCCCAATTGAGTTGCTGGAGCATTTCCGTGACACTCGCGCATTGGTCGAACCTACCGGTAACAAATCTAGCTGCTCGCCTCTGAACCGCCTCTATGTCTTCCTTCAAACCGATCTGCTGCGGATCCCAAATACTTGAGCAATACTCAAGACGTGGTCGTACAAGCGTTTTATACGCGGTCTCCTTTACAGGTGAAGTACATCTTCCCAAAATTCTCCCAATAAACCGAAGTCGGCTGTCAGCCTTACTCACAACTGCCCTTACATGCTCGTTCCATTTCATATCGCTCTGCAATGTTACGCCTAGATATTTGAACGACGCGACAGCATCAAGAAGCTCACTACTAATGCTGTATTCGAACATTATAGGATTGTTTTTTTCTACTCATGCGCATCACCTTACATTTTTTCTACATTGAGAGCTAGCTGCCATTCTTCGCACCAACTAGAAATTTTGTCTAAGTCGTCCTGTATGCTATTACAGTCAGTTACAGACGACACCCTCCCATACACCACAGCATCATCAGCAAACAGCCGCAAATTACAACTTACTCTGTCCATCAGGTCATTTATATAGATAGAAAATAATAGCGGTCCTATAACACTCTCCTGGGGCACGCCTGACGATACACTCGTCTCTGATGACAAAGTTAGCCTGCACATGTAGAGCGTCATTTGATAAATCCGTAGCTAGCTGGCAGAGAGTTTGACAAGCGCGTCTGATCGGCTACGGCTCCCTCCGGAGTGAGCCTCGCCATCACTCACCGGTGCGACCGCTAGCTGCCTCCAGGCGGGCAGCTTCCGCCCCGCCCACGCCGCCTCCTCCTGGTTTCTTTCTCCGCCACTGCCACTCTCAGGCCTCCAGATGGCGCCGGAGCCGCGAGTAATTGGCACGCCAGGTTTTGGCGGAGGTCGCCGCATAAGCGCACCGCAGGCCTGGCGCCACAGACCTGGCGCCAGCAGAGTCCGCGCCACGGCCCCGACGAAGACAAATTGATTTCTGCTCGGCTGCTCTCTGCCGCGCCGCGCCGCGCCGGCCAGAGCCGCCCGTGGCGCCCTAATTGTATTAGACAGCCCGGCGGATACTATTGTTCCACCAATATGCCGCACCCGCCTCGGGGCCCCGCGCCGCCGCGTCCAATTCAATAACTTCCGACGCTCTCCACCGCGGCTATCGAATACAATAACATTTCCCAACTTATATTTTTCCACTTCTTCTTCTAGGTTTTCCTCTCTCTGCCTCTCTCTCTCTCTCTCTCTCTCTGTCACTTACACTCTCTAACCACTACTGTAATATCGCGTTCGAGCCTTTCATCTCTTTCCACACTTCCTCACCTTTCACTCTCATACCTATTACATCAAATTATTACCGAATATACATCTACACTTCGGAAGCCACCTCACAGCGTATGGTCACTGTCACTCCCTCCTGTTTATGATCAAATGGTCCCCAAGAAAAAATGGCCGCAGATAAGCCTCCGAGAGGATTTTAATCTTTCTGCATGGTGATTTTTTTTCCATCACAGCAGCCGAATATAAAAACAGTTCCCAATAAACCTTTTTCCACTTCTCTCTCTACATTTTCCTCTCTGTAATATCACGACCCAATCTCTCATACCTTTGCATACTTCCTCAATCTTTCTACTCTCATTCCTGTTACGTTAACTTATTACCGAATAAACATCTACACTCCAGAAGCCACCTCACAGCGTATGGTCTCTTTCACTCCCTTCACCTCCTGTTGATGATCGAATGGTTCTCAAACAAAAAGGGACCGCGTATAAGCCTCCGAGAGGATTCTAATCTTTCTACATGGTGAATTTTCTCACCGCAGATGTCGAATATAATGACATTATCCGACTTATATTTTTCCTCTTGACTTTCTACGTTTTCCTCTCTCTCTCTCTCTCTCTCTCTCTCTCTCTCTCTCTCTCTCTCTCTCTCTCTCTCTCCCTCTCTCTAACCACTACTGCAATATCGCGATCGAATCTCTGATTCCTTTACACACCTCCTCACTCCTTTTACTCTCACTCTTATCACGTCAAATTATTACCCAGTATACATCTATCTACACCCTGCACGCCACCTCACATCGTATGGTGAGGATACTGCGATTATCACTGTCACTCTCTCCTATTTATCGTATGATTTCCAAGGATAAAATGACCACAGTTAAGTCTCTGAGAGGATTCTAATCTTTCTACATGGTGATTTTTTTTCCACCACAGCTGTCGAATATAATTTCTCAACATATATTTCCCACATTTCTCTCTGAGAGGTACACTTTTCTATTATTATTGTTCGTTTACGCAATGTATTTCAACTGTATTTGTTAGTCGGCATATTTTTACAATTGACCTTTATAATATTTGTTTCCACAGATTCCCTCAAACTTCTCACCCTCTTTTTATCCAAATATTCCATTTATTGACATCGTTATAAATTCAATGTACATTGAATTGCCAATAGCTAGTGGGTTACGACCCACTGAAAGTTCCACGGCGCATGCGCCACCGGTACTGGTATGCACGCTCCTTGCTTCAAATCAGTAAGTGTGAATGTCTGCAAATGCGCTCACGCATCCTTCAGTTTAAACCACACTCCCTAGATCATAGGAATGTCAAATTCCTGTGATATGCAAGTATAGTAGGTGACAGTTTTATTCTGATTTGCATTTCACAATGTTTTCGACAATAGGCTTGCTACGACGCATATTTCAGGAATAACGATTATGAATTTTAATTTATGATGTCACATTGTCTATAGGTGTACTTGTATTTCTGAAGAATACGGGTTTATATCTGTCGAAACCGTGGTCAAATGTTTATTAAACAACTATTATTGCAACTGGTTGGCTGCTTATTAATTTGCTATCCTATAACCGTTGCTGAGACGCAGTCATGTTTAAAATATTGATAGTTCAGTGCGATTCAACCCCCACGGGGTCGCGTAGTCTTGCTCGTGGGGTGCCGTAACAGGATGAAGTACTTGCGCCATAAAATAACCAGGGGTTCAGTAATACAAAAACGTATGCCAAGGTAAAATTTATTTAATGGTAAAATTACGGAGTTCCTTGTGTAGCTTTCGAATTGAAAGTTATGTATAAGGAAAAATCTGTATACTGATTCAATAAGTAATTCTGAATATATATATATATATATATATATATATATATATATATATATATATATATATATATATTGATTTACAAATCGTCTATACAGTGAGACCTTTCTTAATGAGTATAATTCGCCTCAGAGCCTTACCTAAAATGCGTAACATCCGTGAAGCAAAATACATTTTTCTGTTGTAATAATGTAAAACAAGGATAATATGTTACATTGCGAAAAATACATCAAAGACACTACGTACAACAATTTAAACGAAAGCGTAGCAAAAGAAAAAAAATTGTTTTCTTTGAAACAACTTATGTCTGTTTAGGTGAGAAAGGGGTCGCCAGAATATTTCTATTTGGAACGACAACACAAAGCACGAATTATATCGATTGTTTGGTTGATACTCTATCGATAGGCAACATTTTGTACCGATCTGACTGCCATCTAGATGTTTTGGTGCCAGCTTCATGCTTCAAGCAAGCTACTTTTTTTTCCTGTGAATAAACTGTTCACATAATCGGAATGGCTGCTCTATTGATGCGCCTGCATCAGTATAATTATGTGATAACTGCTGTTACATCCAACAGTAGCCAACACAGCACACAGACATTTTGGATGAAAAGGAGCAGATTTATACCGCGATGTAAGGTGTTACAAATTTTTGTGTTGGAAGTAAGTGTAACTGTTCCGCACGGTCCTATCCGATTATACACAACTGTAGTTACATTTTCCTTGCCGCGGCGGATTAGCCGTGCGCACTGAGGTACCGTGTTGCAGTGCGCTCCGGTGCGCGCGGGTGTTGGCCGTTGGGGGTTCGAGTCCTCCCTCGGGAAAGGGTTAGTATACCTTACATTAAGTGATTTGTAAAAAATGTTCAAATGTTTGTAGAGTCTATGGGACTTAACTACGGGGTCAAAAGTCCCTAAACTTACAAGCTACTTATGAACTACTTACGAACTAGGACGGCACAAATATCCATGCCCGAGGGGGGATTCGAACCCCCGACCGTAGTGGCCGTGCAGACTGTGACTGGAGCGCCTTAGTCTCCTCGGCCACCGCGGCCGGCAAGTGATTTGTAAGGGAGGGACTAATAACCAAGCACTTGAGTCCCATAGATTTACAAAAAGAAAAAAAAATGAACATTTTCCTTGCAGTTTTATTCACAGAACGTAAACCGCGCTACATGTGTTGGCCGTTCTGTCGCGCAGCCTTCCAGACCTAGCAGTACAGAGCTCTGCTCCCGTGCCGCGGCACTGCAGGTGTATTGGGGGCGCAGAGCGCGAGGCGGCACGCGGAGAATACGTGCCGAGCATGGCGCTGGCACCGCCGCAAACGACAACGAGGCGCTCATTCGGCCGGACGGCTTCCATTTGCGCGATCCTAGTGGCGCGTAATTTTATTTTTCTACTGAACACTCGCCGGCTAGCGGCCGCTGGCGCCAGTAGTGGGGGTTGGCGCTGTCCCGCCAGCGCGGCCCCGCATCCTAATGAGAGGCAGAAACACTGCCCGCCGCGCCGGGTAAACACTTGGCTGCACCCCTGTACCGCGGGATTGCCTACACTGCAAACGTCCGGCCCGTGCTCGTCTCTACTGTAAAATGTACCTAAGCACACCATAAAATATCCGGCCCCTACTTTTATACGAAATCCACAAAACGCTGTAATCGTGAGCTTCACGACGAGCCTTCATACTGCTGTTGTTGTTTTCGGGCTTTTGAGGGGACTAAACTAGAGAATTATCAGTCCCCTGCAGTGGCGGACTAAGGCTGTCGGAGGCCCGGGGCGCCGGAAAAACGAGGCCCTCCGTCCTCTTGGAAGTTCTTTCTACTCATCGTTGTGACTGATAATCAGGCACTACACTTGTCCGTTAGCAGATGTCTCCCACAAGATAGGCTGTTCCAACTTCTGTGCCCTTCTCCGTTCGCTCAGAAAAGTCAGATGGGACGGCGAGGCACTCGGCAAAAGAACCCCACCTGACGCGACGAGTGTTCCAACCTGTTTGCATCAAACTCCTGCTGACAACTGCTGTGACCTTGTAACATGCTACCTCTTTGAAGAAGGAAATGAAATAATGATCGTCTGGCTTTTATTGGCCGGGATGTCCACATCGGAATTCGGTCGAATACTGCGAGTCTTTTAACTGATGACTCTGAGGTGACTTGCTGTCGATTATGATGAAACTGATGATGACGACAAACACGCAACAACTAGTCCGCTGCTGGAAATCGAACCTGGGGCTCTTTCATTGGTGGTGAGAAACGCTGCCACTAATCCGCTGCCGCGTAGTGGAGCGCCGTGTTGCGGTGCGCGCGGCCGTCCGTCGTCGGGGGTTCGATTCCCCCCTCGGGCATGGGTGTTTCTGTTGCCCATAGTTTACTTTAGGTTAAGTAGTTTGTAAGCTAGGGACTAATAACCAAGCTGTTGAGTTCCATAGATTTACAAACATTTGAACATTTTTTGAAGTAATCTGCTAATCCACCATGAAGTGTGCCGAGATAGCTCAAACAGAGGTCTCAGGTTCGAAGCCCGGTTACGGCACACAATTTTAATCTGCCAGGAAGTTTCACTGCTTACCTTGTCATTGCATTGTAGCCTAAAGCTCTCTGCTTCCGTGACGTAGTGATAGCCAACGTAACAAAAACGAATTTAGAAATTCTTGTAGTGTTAAACTGAAGGAAAGCCGTTGAATTTAAGTTTTTGTCAAGGCCGGGATTCGAACCTGGTACTCCCCCTTACTAGGCAAGCGCTATTATCACTAAATCACCATGACTTACTGAATACGGCGACTGCACGGACTATCTTAAGACACGTCTCCCTCCCCAATGCAAACGCCAATTCTGCCTCACGTTCCCCTGTGTAAATACGTATCAACGTTGCCGAGACTCTCCATTAGCGGAATAGTACCTGTAGTGTTGTTTAGAACCTTTGGGCAAATGTAAAGCTTGTGCTACCCCATACTGGTGGCTGGTACATCAACTGTTTATGACTGTATCTCAAAAGTCAGTCACAGTTGCAAAAGTATTCTTTATTTCACTGACTCGTTTCGCCCTTTTGAGGTTGTGTAAATATATGGTGAGCTGTTTGTCATCATCGTAAAATAAAGCATCTAGGAACCATGACGATAGGTTTTCTTCCTAAATGGTTTATTTTACGATGATGACAAATAGCTCACCATATATTTACATAATCTGATGATGCCTCAGAAGGGCGAAACGCTTCAGTGAACAAAAGAAAAATTTTGCAACTGTGACTGACTTTTGAGATAAATTTGGACAGATGGTTGGGATAACGTTGGTAACATTAAGGCATCACTGTGCTGGAAAGTATTATATTGTGGATGGCCAGCGGTGTAGATATAGTTGAAATTGGAGACTCGGGAAGCTAATTTTGTCCTGAGGAGTCTAGAGTAACTTTTCCCGAAATCAGAAGTAGGGGGAGAGAACAGGGGCCGCTGAACTTCAGAACGCATTTGGAGGCGCCTGCGTAGGGAAAGGCCTGGTCTTTGTCTGCTGACAGCTTCGCCCGCCTCGCGACACTCTCTCCAGTCGCGAACTACTTATTGGATTTCACTTAGCGCGGGATGCCACCCGACCCGACTGTAAATAATTGAAAAGTCGTTTAACTTTAATCAGGCAAATAAAGGTTCAGGCGCGGCTCGGCGAGTCTCGTCGTGCCCAGGCGCGCACGCGACATGTCTCTTTAACGAGAGGGCGCGACAGACTCGACGAGGAACACACGCCGCCCAGACGGTAATTTACCAAGAGCGTCGAGCCATTTGTAAACAAGGTCTGCAGAGCGATCGCTAACGACTTAAGTGAAATACTCATCATCATCAAGGCGACTGTCCTTCCCACGTCTATATGAGGTGCTGTAATTAGGCGACTGACTTTAGAAATTAAACTTCAATGTGGTGGCCTTTAATATTACACACCAGCGAACAGTACATCCTCTCAGTTATTATTAAACATGATTTCCTTAGCCATTCAAACTTTTTTCTGCTACTTCGTAAGTTTTGAATTCGGTTCTGCTTAAAAGAAAATACCGCATGTGAGTTTATTGACCTACGGACTCTCTCCTTGGGCTCATACTTCAGTGAGAGGTCAGAAAGGCGAAACTGATATCTACACTGTAGTGTCATGCGTCGAAGCACAGGGAACAATGTTGCATGGAGTAGGGAGGCATAAATTGAAGTAGCCGAACTCTGCAACATGACTAATTTATTAGTAACCAACTATATACAGCATTGATGTTAAGATATACGTATCTTTCATGAGCACGTAGCGTGAGTCTTTTCCAGGTTTCTTCTGTGGAGGCTAGGCCTAACTAGAATAATAGTTCGACGATTGTCGTCCGCTAGCTATCACTTCCTAACTTGAAGATGCTAGAGCTAGTTGCTGAGTGGGGTCCTCGAAGTCCGGCTGAATACTGAGACCAGTACTGGTGCCGCTCCAGTCGCACGCCAGCGATGTTACCTTTCCTGGCCATCGACTCACGGGCAGTATCAAGCTGTGATACTGCATACACCATTCGCGACATACGGCTTTATCGTGGACGTTAGTGAATCCCTCACGAAAAACCACTGTCACAAAATACAATCACTCATCGTATTCCAATACGGGGTGTCCCGTTTATCTTGAGCACCCAAAATATATCTGTATCTAATGGAAGTGCGATCACTGGTGAAAGTTTCAAGAGCTGAGCAAAATTAAGCTGTCATAAATGACATACCTACTTCTGACTATACATCTCGAAAATATTTACTATTATAGAGTGGAAATTGTAAGGGAGATAAGTAGCTATTACCGTATTAAGTACCTATGTAGGATTTTCAGTGCCTCCGTAAAAGTACTATGTCATCTGTCTGCTATATTTATTATTATAGAGTGGAAATTGTAAGGGAGCTAAGTTAGCTATTACCGTATAAACTACCTATGTAGGATTTCCAGTGCCTCGGTAAAAGTACTATGTCATGTGTCTGCTATAAATAGTTCAAATAGATTTTTGTGTATGCAGTTTGGAAGTTATAGGTCTTTGTGACCGCCACCTAGCTTGTGGGTCCAGCTCTCTCATTTGCAAGCGACATGCCTACAATCGATGTAGCAAGGAACGAGAGGTAAATTTTTAAATTTATATAAACAATCTGCAAGTGTCATTGTCTTTAAAATTTTTAAGATGTCAGAATTTATAAGACTTGGAATAGATAGTAACAGTCCTAGTGTCATGAAATGCAAGACAACATTCCGTAAACTGGAAATTTGGTCACCCTGTAAGATTCTGAAGCAAGTTCGTAGTGTAAAGGGCATACTACCCACTGAGTATGGTTTGCGGAATGGTGTGCAAGAAATCAAAATGTTATTTTAATTGATGTGAGTCGGTGACTACATGTGTGAAGGGAAACCGCAATATTATCTCGATTTGTGTGAAACGTAGATGTAAATTTTTATGCATTTATTGTTTTTTGTTTCTAGTATCACAAAATATCGTAAACTGAGGTATATTCAATATATGCTCACGTAATTAAAATTTGTAAAACTATCTCATTACATCTTTTTCTTGGTTTACGATATATACACAAAATATTTGTAATACTGTAAGTAGCCCTTTTCTATTTTTAAGGAAAACTTGCATAGTAATAATTATTGTCACTCACTTTTATAAAACTATTTTAGTACATTATAGAGTTCTTCAGTATACACCTCAGGACAAAATAGTAATAAAATAAATCTTATTCTATGGTACTTATTTTTATTTTTCTAAATAGCTATAATCAACGTTGTGCCACTTATCTCTTTTAAAAGTTCTACAATTGTAGGTCTAGAGGTACATATCATTAATACAGCACCGAATAAAATGATAGGCTATTGCCGACCGCGGTGGCCGAGGGGACTGAGGCGCGTCAGTCACGGTCTGCACGGCCACTACGGTTAGGGGTTCGAATCCCCCCTCGGGCATAGATATTTGTGCCGTCCTTAGGGTTAGCTAGTTCATAAGTAGTTTGTAAATTTAGGGACGGATGACCCCGTAGTTAAGTCCCATAAGCTATACAGACATTCGAACTTTTTTTTTTCTTTTTGCTTGGCCCTCTTGTAAAATAAAATTTTGGCAGAAACGCCAAGACATGAGAGTAATGCACGATACAACATGGAAAGTGAAGAGGCTGTAAATAGAGTTCCTGCAGGGAGTATTTCAAGGACTCTTTTTCTTTAAGCCACAAAGAGAATAACGTCTCTAATCCGCAGTGATGGGACGTATGTAATAATCTATTAACAGTTTCTTTGAATTTACTTCAGTTACAAAATTCGTAGTCGGCGGTGGCCGAGGGGACTGAGGCGCTCCAGTCACGGTCTGCACGGCCACTACGATCGGGGGATCGAATCCCCCCTCAGGCATGAATATTTGTGCCATCCTTAGTATAAGGTAGTTTATAAGTAGTTTGTAAGTTTAGGGACTGATGACCCCGTAGTTAAGTCCCATAAGCTATACAAACGTTTGAACATTTGAGTTACAAAATTCTTTTTAGAGCAGATAAGCTACAACCATTCTTTACCTTCCTAACTCACTAATTTCTTTCATGACTTCCCAGGTTTTCTCTTCTAGTTTCTCTTTATTTGCACCTTCCTTCAGGTCTCACTTCCTGTCTCAGGATTTCTGAAGTCTAATTATTAACCCTGCAATTTAAAAGGCTTTCCTGCACCCTGCAAATGAAGGTCTCCCAACTTATTTACCTTTCCTTAGTTTAACGGTGTAATTGATTCTTTCAGATCCGTACCTGCTCAGGAAAATTGATAAATATCTTAATTTGTGCAGCGTATTTATTACTCGTTCTACTTCACCTAGTGCTCGTTAGACTGACTCACACTTGTGATAAGCAACACTAATACCGAATCTGTGCAAAGTTAGCCTCGGGAGCCTTGTGGTGATTAACACAGAGAAAATTAACTGAAACAGAGCAAATACAGCAGTCGGCAAACGTTTGCTGCACGTGGACGGTGGAAACTCTTGCGAAACGTGGCGCGTTGTGTGCTAATTTCGCTACCAAGCAACTCGTTACAAGCCTCTACGCTGTACTTCGCACAACCGCGTAACTAAATAATTAAAGGCAATCAACTACCTGGACAGCAGCGTTTTGGAACATACATTCCCTTTCCTCGGTGGTTTGCCGTCAATGATACCGACGAATGTTGTTGGACAGAACATGTGTTTTAGATGTATACATATTGCCAATTGGCAGCTCCTTTCACAAGCTGTTGACAACTTATTTGGTCTACGCACATCTACATCTACATGAGATACTCCGCAAATCACAATGAAGTGCCTGGCAGAGGGTTTATCGAACCACCGTTAAACTATTTATGTCCAATTCCATTCTCGAACAGCGTGCGGGGAGAAGGAACACCTGAATCTTTCCGTTGGAGCTCTGATTTCTCTTATTTCATTCTGATCATCATTTCTACCTTTGTAAGTGGGGGTCAACAATATATTTTCGCACTCGGAGGAGAATGTTGGCGATTCGAGTTTCTTAAGTAGCCCACACCGCAGCGATAAGCGCCATTGTTGTAATGATTCCCAACGCAGATCCTGTATCATTTCAGTTTCCCCTATATCGTGACAATACAGAACGAACTGCCCTTCTTTGGACTCTTTCGATGTTCTCCGTCAAACCCACCTGATAAGGATCTTACACTGGGCAGCAATACTCCAAAAAACGATGGACAAGCGTAGTGTATGCAGTTCCAATAAAAAGCAGTCTCTGGTTCGCCTTTCCCGCGACATTATCTACGTGTTGTTTCCCATTTAAGTCTGAAGAAATATTAATTCCTAGGTATTTTGTGGAGTTTATGGCCTTCACATATGATTCATTTATCTTACGAAAAAAAGTTTAATCGATTTCTTTTCGTACTCATGTGGACGACTTCACACTTCTCATTATTTAGAGTCAATTGCCAATTTTTACACCATAGTGATATGTTATTTAGATCGTTCTGCGGTTGGTTTTGATCTTCAGTTGATTTTGCTAGACGGTAAATTACGGCGTCATCTGCAAACAACCTCAGCGAGCTACTTAGATTTTCCCCTAAATTGTTTATGTAAATAAGGAACAGCAGAGGACCAGTGACACTAGCCTGTTGAACGCCCGATATCACATCTGTTTTAGTCGATGCCTTATCATCGATTACTACGAGCTGTGTCCTCTCTGACAGGAAATCCCCTATCCAGTCGCATATTTGGGTCGATATACCATAACCACGCAATTTTGTTGTGATATATATTGTAGGCATCTCGCATTGAAGCCCTCGCTAAATTTCGAGCTTCTGTGTAGGATCGCCAATCCGGGGATTTTTATGTTACGAATTCCACGTCTGTGAATGGTGCAAAACAATGTGTCTTATACGTCAATACTGAGAATTTTAGGTCCCGGTTGGTACTTACTTGAATGACTGTTTATGAAATACACGACAGCAGATGCTGTAAGATATATATGTAAAACTGAGCAGTCGATGCGGAAGATAAGCAACGTCGAGCACGTTGTTAGGACAGGACTGCCGTTCTCTTCGGCTTTCGTGAGGACCTACGGAGCGAGAGGTTTTTGCTTCAAGCCTTCCCCCAGGCGAAATTTTAATGTTTTCATTTTCATATCTGTCCCTCCGCCCGGCCGATGAGAGGTAACTGCACCGTAGTACGGGGACGCTACGCCTAAACAAGCAGCTAAACATACGACGTCAGTCGACTACAGTGCACGGCGGAGAGAGTATACCCGTAATATGACCACATACCGTTACCAGTGTCGTATAGAATACATCAGACGTGTTTTTCTGTGGAGGAATCAAATGTCTTAGCTTCCCATTGGAGAGGCACTTCCTTTCGTCTGCTAATAGCAGGGTTTTGCGGTACGGTCGCAAAACACAGAGACTGAACTGATTACAGCGAACAGAAACGTCAGTGAACGGACGGACAGATCATAATTTTGCCAAAACAAAAAAATAAAGATTTTTGATCAAGGGAAGAATCGAACCAAGGACCTCGGTAACAATGTGCTTGACATTGCCTATCATTTGCACGGACCGTTCACTTTTTTATATTTTTCTTATTGTTTCATAGTTCCACACAACTTCCAGTTTTATCGATTGATCTGTGTTCAGTTACTCACAGCGCCACAGTATAACTAAAGATGGATGCAGAGAGAGGAGGGGAAGAGGCCGTTGACTACAAGAGTGTAGGATAATTAAACACCCGGGTAACGTCAACGCGACTGTTATTTTCATTTTGAAACATTTTCCAGTTGGCTGACTTTCCAATAGGAAGCCTTTTTTTTTGCAAACTGAGTGAAGTGCGCGCTGCCCGCAGGTGCTGTGGTACCGCGACACGCTGCGGCTGGACACGACGGAGCGGCGCATCATGGAGGTGCGTGGCAGCCGGCACACGCTCATCCTGCGCAAGGTGCAGGCCTCCGACTTCGGCAACTACAGCTGCGTCGCCGACAACGTGCTGGGCAAGACGCGCCAGTACCTCGAGCTCTCAGGTCAGTCCACGCCTCGAAAACTGTTCACATCTCCCGCAAAGTAGTTCAGATGTATCCATATAAGCCAAAGTCCCGACTGACTGACTGACTCATCATCGCCCAGCCCAAACCACTAAAAATAGAAAATTGAAATTTGTAGACTCTGTAGGCGTCATTTAAGAAGCGATTTTTTGATATTCCATCGGTATGCGGGTGAAATAGGGGATGAAACCTTGTTTTTTTTAGTACATTGCTATTTAGGCAATTTTTAAGCTAGAACTACAAAATTTGGGATCTTAATTCAGGGCTCAATTTAAAAGTCAAGTGTTTTGATATTTTTTGAACTTCAACCAAAAAGGGGGTAAATAGGGGACGAAAAAAATTGGTTTTCAAAAAATATGTTGCTGTTAACTCAAACTACAACTACAAAACTTTGGCTATGGAATCTAGGTCAGGATTAAAAGAAACAGAAGTTTGAGTATTTTTGGAATTCAATAAGTAAGAGGGTAAAATAGGGAGTGAGAAATTCCTTTCGAAAACACGTAGCTATTCTGATAGTTTTGAAGCTAGAGCTAAAAAGATTGATATTTCTATTGTTGGTTAGAATTTTAAAAAAATGCATGTTTCGGTGTTTTTCGAAATTCAAACATAAAAGGGGTTAAATTGCAGATAGGTTGTTTTCGCAAATCTGTTGCTATTCAGCCAATTATGAAGCTACAACTAAAAATTTTCGGCTTTCGATTCGGGGTTCGTATTTAAAAGACATGTGTTTCGGTATTTTTTGGAAATTTGACTCATAAGGGGGTGAAATACGAGATGGAAAAATTGATTTTAAAACGTTGCTGTTAACTCAAATTTCAAGCTATAACTACGAAACTTAGGATATGGAGTCTTGATCAGTATTAAAAAGACACCAGTTCTAGTATTTTTCGAAATTCAACAACTAAGAGGGTAAAAAAGGGGATCAAAAATTCTTTTCGAAAACATAGTGTTGTCAAGAAAATTTTGAAGCTAGAGCTGCAAAAATTGGTACTTGTATTGTTGGTTAGATTTTAAAAAATACGTGTTTCCGTATTTTTGGAAATTCACCAATAAAGGGCGTTAATTTGGAGAGGGTATGTTTTTCGCAAATCTGTTGCTATTCAGGCACTTTTGAAGTTAGAACTACTAATTTTCGGATTTGGATTCGGGTTTCGAATTGAAAGAACACGTGTTTCGGTATTTTTGAAATTAGACCAATGGGGGTGAAATACGGGATACAAAAATTGATTTTCAAAAATATGTTGCTGCTAACTCAGATTACAAACTAAGAAACTTAGGATATTCACTCTTAATCAGGATAAAAAAGACACGAGTTTCGCTATTTTTTGGAATCCTACAACTAAGTGGAGAAAATGGGGAACCAAAAATTCCTTTCGAAATCACAATGTTGTCAAGAAAATTTTGAAGCTACAGCTGTAAAAATTGGTATTTGTATTGTTATTTGGAATTATAAAAATTCGTAATTCAAGGGGGTTTATTTGGAGAGGGGATGTTTTGCGAAAACCTTTCGCTATTAAGGTCATTTTGAAGCTACAACCACATAAATTGGTATATGTTTTCTTGGTCAGAATTTCAGAAAATTAATCAATTAGGCGGTGAAACAGGGGATGAGACATTCTTTGAAAATACATTCCTACTAAGACAAATTTGCACGCAGAATTACAAAAAATGTTATTAGCATACTTAGGAATTTAAAAGAGACATGTCGGGGATTTTTCGAAATTCAACTATTAAGGGGTGCCATATGGGGTTACAAGTAGTAAAGTCAAATGTTCAAACGTTTGTAAATCTTAAGAGAGTTAACTACGTTGTCAAGAGTCCCTAAGGCTCACAAACTAATTAAACTAACTTAAACTAACTTAGACTAACTTGTGCTAAGGACAAAACGAACACCCATGGTCCGAGGGCGAATCGAACCTCCGTCGCGTACAGCAGCCGGCCGCTGTGGCCGAGCGGTCTGCGGCGCGCTAGTCACAGTCTGCACGGCCTCTACGGTCGGGGGTAGTTCACAAGGTAGTTCATAAGTAGTTCGTAAGTTTATGGACTGATGACTCCGCAGTTAAGTCCCTTAAGCTTAACAAACATTTGAACAACACTTTTTATTTGCATGTTTTGTGGATTTTTATATGGTGACTAAGTGCTATGTTGCCCTTATAATTTCACACCCATTGTTTTTAAAATACGATGACCAGTTTGTAAAATATATCTGACCAGATGATACTGACATAGATCACCGAAACCGGTCGTCATTCAATAAGATATTAATTCGCGATCTTGGCATTTCATTTTGAAGAATATTAATTCACGATTCCTTGATGTCTAAGAATGTGTCCTACCAATAAATCCCTTCTTTCAGTCAAGATAGGCCAGAAATTTTCTTTCTCCCCAATTTTGTCCAGTATCTTCTCATTAGTTACGCGATGCACCCACCTAATCTTCAACCTTCTTCTGTAGCACCACATTTTAAAAGCCCCTATCTTCTCCCTGTCCGTGCTATTTATCGTCCATGTTTCACTCCCATACAAGGAAACACTCAACACAAATGTCTTCAAAAAGGACATCCTTGCGCTTAAATTAATATTCTATGTTAACAAATTCATCTTTTAAACAAATTCTTTTTTTACCATTGCTATTCTGCATTTTATATCCTCTGTACTGCCACCATCATATGTTATTTTACTGCCCAAGTAACAATACTCAGCTACCATAATTATTGTTTCCTTACCTAATCTAATTCCTTCAGCATCGCCTGATTTTTTTAGACTGCACTCCATTACCTTAGTTTTGCCCTTGTTAATGTCCATCTCTCAACATACCGTCCATTCCGTTCAGCTGCTCTTCCAGGTCCATTGCTGCCTCTGATGCAACTACAGAGTCATCGGCAACAGGCAATGTTTATTTATGCATCCCTTTTATACCCTTACTCTAATAACTTCTCTAAAATTGTACCTAATATGACAAAATTGAGTTTGATACATTTTTGTATAGTTGACATGGCGACCTTTCATGCTGTCAAATCATAATGAAACAATTCGGATTCACTAACAGCGTTAATTACGTCTGTAAAGTAGCTGTTGTTTCAAATCGTATTCTTTCCACTATAGCACGTGTTTCAAATCATATTGTGTCCAGCGTGAAGCACTATTGTCTGTTCTGTTGGCTTCGCTGACAACTGGCGCGCTATTTTCAACAATGCTACGCATTCAATAATCACAGATGAATTGTGAATTTAGAGAGTAGTATCAATTTAATACAAATAAACAATCCCTGAGACGGATTTTAGTAGCGAATATGTCAAAGACGTTATTGATTAATTGTTAATGGTGTGGTGGTCTAACGGTAAGACGTCTCCCTATTAATCAAGGGGGTCCGGGTTCAATTCCCGGCCGCATCACAAATTTTAATTCAATGCTTCAGATTTATCAATAATGCCTTTCACATATTCGAGACGAAAATTCGCCTTAGAGAGTAGTTTTTCGATTATGGAGGAAGAAATTGCTATTGGTGATAATTCAATGGCTAACCGAAAGAGGGGAAATAAAACCAAACATGCCCATAAACTTAAATATTAGGCAGTTAACGTTATTCCATAAAGAAACAAAAATAAATCCTTAGTTAAATATTTCCCATAGCAGTTTTTTTTATTTGTATATTCTATAAAATATTGGATGTAAGCATATTAAGTCCAACACATTTTCTTTAAATTTCAAGAGCACAACATGACATTTATCTTAATTTTTCACTTACTTAGAAGCACATTTCAAATAAAACAACTGCAAAATTTTAAAATCTGTCAAATGTACCTAAGGTTACGAGTAATCAGTTTTTTTCTTCTCCTGTAAAATTTCGTTTTTTGGACAAAATACTATTTGAACGATGCTCCTCATATGGTATTTCTAGGTGCTTCAGTGTGCTGTATTATTTCTGTGCCAATACGACACGTTTACTTCTTACTCCTTACATTATGAAATGTAGCTGCACTCGTTCGCTTTAGCGTGCAATTCTTGGTGATCTCGGGGTAGGTGTCCACAGTAAGCGGCTTACGAGGCAGCCGATGTTTCTGAATCCAAACACGCAGCAACAAGTGCGGTTGCGACACCAATTACAGCGAGGGCCTTCAGCCACCACTGCGGCCGCTTGCGTCTAACCGAGTTCCCCCTAACCCTCGTCCCCCACTCCATCTCCCTCTTTCTCTTTCTCTCTTTCTATATCTCTCTCTGTCTTCTTTACTTGCCGAGATCTCACATTCGAAACGACGAAGTTGGTATATAAGTTAAAAGAATTGGCAAAAAATAACTTAAATTTTCATTTACTCCTGGTTATTAGTGACGATTGTAAGACTGTTGTGGTCTGATCTGGCACGCTGACTGACAGGTTTAAAATATGTATTAGTAGTAAACAATACATAAACGTATTTGTAATTTGATTCCACAATGGAAATTGTGCCAGCACACGACAATATTGCAACAAAATAAGAAGTTTCAGCTTGGTAGGCGATATGAAATACATATTTTACAATAATTCACATATCAATTTCGTTCCAATGATGGAACGATTCTTGTGAGGTCTACCAGGAATACTATTTTAGTTATTTTATGGATACGACCATTAAATGTTTTACGCAGAGTACATGAATCATCATGACTTACAATCTGGTTAATTTCTTTATACAGTTGTAACAGTATTGGCGTATATATTTTTATGTTGTTTTAATCTCCGACTGAAGAAATTTCATTTTACAGCACTGATGATTGTTCCGTCATGTGAACGAAATCTATGTGTGAATTATCGTAATATTTACAAATATTTAAGTTTTTGTGCCTATATTTCACTCTGCAGTCAAAACTATCGCAAACGAATAATTCTTGTATGTGGTAGTAGGTATCAGTGTCCAATTCTGCACTATGGTGGTAGAGGGTTGATAACGACAAGGGGGTGGACGATATGGGAGTTGAAACTTACAGACTTATATAAAATTCCACGTGTGGGTGTCAATATTTTGCTCTTCAGCAAAAGCTACACAATGGGGACGAATGATCTCTCTGTGTTCTGTAGTACAAAGTCTCCCCTTGTACACCATGGCAGTTCCGTGTCGATAACTGTAAGAGGGTTGAAGGTATAGTGGTTCAAAGTCGTCAGCTTATATAAAATTTGGACTGAAGATCAGCGATGACTTTTGACACTACAATAGCAAAGAGGTTATATACAGCGAAACGTAATACAGATTCTTCAGTTTTTTCTGCATCAAGAGTACGAATAAAGAAAAATAAGTGCACATTCAAGTTTGAAAAGTAAAACTACCAAGAAAAATGCCAAAGCGTAAGAAAGAAATTTCGCGTTCTCGATCCGTTTATAAAAGACAGTAAACGTCGCTGCAAACTGAATCTACAGACGACAGAAACTTTAAATTTGTATATGTTTATCTCAAACTGCAGGCTTCAGCGACTTTTCGATACCCTAAAGGGGTGAAATAGGGGACGAACGGTGTTTTGAAAATACGTGCCTATTCAGGCAATTTGTAAGCAAAAAATACAAAAAACGGATTTAGATTTTTGATTGGAATTTTAAAAACACGTGTTTCGATATTTTGGGGAATTTAACCTCTAAATGGGTGAAATAGTGGAAAATAATTTAAGAGTGTTATTAAGATAATTTTGATGCTAAAATGCGAAAATTAGGATTTGTAATCATGGTTAGAATTAAAAAAAAAAAGTGGTTCGGGATGTTTTGAATTCTGCCATCAATGTTGCAATAGGGGGTGGCAAGTTTTATCAAAATACTTCATTAGAAAAGCATTTTTAAAACTGAAACTATAAAAATTTATATTTAGAAGTAGGAGCAACCAGTGCAGACAATCCAGTCTACGCGTGCGAAGCAGCGGAAATTAAACTAATTGTAAAATAAATATTTCACATCGACCACGAAGTTGAAACTTCTTATTTAATACCACATTAAGTTCTTGTAGGCACTGAATTTCTTTCGATCCATTCTTATAAAAAATCGCGTGATTGACATGGCGACAGTTACACAAATCGAAATGTTGCAGTGTGAATTTACTCTTATCACTCTGTAACTGAGTTTTGATAATGCCATTATACAGCACTTTTCCGGTTAGTGTATTATCGCTTGTATTCATTCTATTGCCACTGGTGTAGCTTACGTTACTGGTGTTCTTCCTTTTAACGGACACTGATATTAAAAAGATTTGTCGCATAAATTATACTTACCACTGTTTCAACTGGAACAAAAAGTTCGATTTCTCTTCTATCTCGTCGTTTGACTTTGGAGGTGCAGTGGTGGACTCTTTGATGATTTATGTCTCTCAAAATTATTTAATCCATCACATGTTACAAAACTCTTCCGATATTTCATATCCCCTTATCCATGCAGCTAATGCGAGACGTTAGTTGTTTTACGTCTTCACAGTGTAAATGTGACATTTCCAGCTAAATTCTAACCTCTTATGGAGTTTCCTGTACAATGTCACTTACGCCTATCAAATATGGACTTCATATGAAAATGGTAACAAACACCATCATAATTCACCTCTTGTAACAGTTAGATAGAGCTCAAGTTCGTTTTATAAGTTTCTTCCAGAAACAAATTTGTAATTCATTTCTAATTTCGTAGGCTGCAAAAGAAACTTTCTTACTCAAGAAGTATTCGATGACGATTTACCAACATCATTCGCGTATTGCATGAACTAATATTCACTGTTGACTGTTGTGTCACTTAAATCTAGTTCAGTACCGACATTTTGTGCTTTCCCGAAATTTCTACGTTCCTGTTAATACATGCAGCCGATCGCGTGCACCTTATCTACGTGACACATTACACACAAACTATGTGACATGTTAATAACCAGAACTAAGTGCAATGTTAACAGGCACGAACTTGCTGTGTTTTCCAGTGTTACTGTCACTTACTTGAGAAGTTACGTTTCTGTGAACCGACTTTGGAAAAGAAAACGTGCACAAAACTTCATAACATTTAAGACGAACGTGTTGTAGAACAAAATCTGATTGGTATTCTACGGGGAAGAACTGATGCGTGTATTTTTAAGGGGAATTAAGACACTACTAATATTAAAGCAACTTTCCAAGAACACGTAGTGCAGTGAATTGAACAACCCTCTGCTGACTGAGTCAGAGTATCACTCGGTCTCGAGTCAGACATGAACGCTATAATATATATGATTTGTATGGTAATCAGGCTATAGCTACCCATAAACGATTTGTAAAAATTCAGTCTCAGATTTTCAAAAGGTCAGGCATTTACAGCGCAATGGCCAGAAAACATGTTTCTGATTAGGTAGCCAGTAAGAAGCACCTGTATTTCAGTGAATATTTTAGAGCAAGATGAAATCTTTCTGCCAATTATTTTTCGTCCATCGGGTGTCTTCCTTTCGTGAAAACAATGGACTTCTGCTTAATTTTATGATATAAGGAAACCTAAACAAAAGGTTAGGTATTACTCGTGTTAAAAACTCATCAACGTACACTTCCTGGTATTAAAAATGGCGAGAAAAAGTTTGACTATACAAACGAACATTTTACAGGCGAAGGATTCCATGCACAATGCAAGCACCATTAAGTCCTTTTCAACGTATTTACAAAAGAGCGGGGAGCTTGAGAATTCTATCTTTAAATTCTGATAAACCAACATCGTACGCCTCACTTAAACACCAGAGGCATAAAATATTTCAGCCTTTTAAAAAGATTAATTTACATCTCAAAAAGTTGTTTTCAAAAAGAATATGTAGCTTGACGAAGTTGTCAGGTATTAAATACCTTGGTAGTATAAAATTTGCGTACCATTTGAAGTGGGCCTACGTTCTAAATATCATTATCACGAGATGCTTTGCGAGTTACTTGTGCACACTGAACTTATATTTACAAGTGAAGAGCCTATTCCTCTGATATTCTGAGTTTTATGATACATTTATGACCATTTGGAGTATCAACTAGATTGTCACGATAGCTGGGAATCTCGAAGTGTTAACTTGGTCTACTATACGCTGACATAAATCCAAGACATGGATTTCACCTTCAATTCCGAATTGATATTAAGAAATGTAGTAAGATAGCCAATTTCTTTTAATCAGAATCTAGTATAATGCATAAATTTTAGAATCTGCAAATATTATCATTTCTTGGGAGGGGCAGTGTGTATTAATGGATTTATGTTAAAGAAAGCCGGGGTGAAGTGGCCGAGCGTTCCAAGGCGCCAAGCTGCGGAAGGTGCTTATGCTCACCGTCAGAGGTTCGAGTCCTCCCTTGGGCATGGGTTTATTTGTTGTTCTTAGCATAAGATAGTTTAAGCAGTTTTTAAGCCTAGGGACTGATGACCAGAGTAGTTACGTCCCATAGATTTACAAATATTTCAATTTCTTAACGAAAACAGGGTCCTGTCATTCCACATCATCATTATACAGGCAGAGTCTCTCAGAATCAAAGTGTATTCTTACTGTTATCTCAGTCACTTTGATTAGCGTACCATGCACCCGTAGTTAGTACGTAGATGTTCGTAATACATGCATTTCGTCATAGATATAGCGAGAGACGCGCGAGAGTATCCGAGTGGTCTTGAGCGCCACGTTAAGGATCGCAAGGCCCTCGCATCGGAGGTTCGAATCCTCTCACTAGCATGGATGTGTTTGTTGTTCTTAGGTTAGTTTAGCTTAGTTGAAGTAATTTACAAATCAAGGGTCTTATGACCAAAGTAGTCTGGTCCCACAGAATTACAAACACTTGAACATTTGATATAGCGAGAAACAATCGCTCACCATATGATTTTAAATTCTATTACTTAGCTTTGGTATTGAATATATGCGTATTAATACTCCCAAAAGGTGTTACACTATTTTCAGTATTTACGTGGAAGGTAATTACATTTTTGGGAAAAAGAATTTAGGTTGAACAAATACAATATATATATATATATATTGGAGGAGGAATTTGAAAACTTTATAATTATTGTAATATTGTTTTACTTTTTTCTTTTTCTATTTTCTTTCATTGATTGTTGTACTGTCTACCTACGAAGATAATCCAGAAAGTAATTTTGAACATAATTTCTACAAATACTTTCCAAATGTTGTTTTCATTATACTAAATAGCCTCATTGGCCGCTACATTTCCGCTTTTTATCCTAGCTGACAATTGTAATTTTTTACTATTGACCTTTACATTTTATCAACTGATGTTTATCATTTTAAGCATGCAATGATGTAATGTTTATATCAGAACACATCAGATCATGCCGATTATAATGTTCTGGAATATTAAAAAATGACACGCTCTTATATCGCCATTGGGCGCCAAAAGTTTTAAATTCTCTGAGTTCTATTGTTTTAATTACTTGACGTTGCTTTCTCCATGGCATAACGTAAGTTTCTTTCTGCTTCTGTACAGTACCTTTTTACATATGTATCATTCTATCTTGTACCATGTAATTTTTATAAACTTATTGCTACACATTATATGCAGGTCTGTCACACTTGAAAATGGCCTAACATAGAGGCCAAAACTGGTAGTGTGGGCTTAAATAAAGCACAACTAATTGCAACTGGAGCTGGACTTTCATTACATACTAAATGATGTCTATGATTGTAATTCATCTCTTAAACTATATACACACTTTCTTTCATCAGAATAGTACTATTATTATTATATAGCAAATTTATAAAATCACCCAATCAACCACACGAATTGTGGTTTAACAAAAAAAAAAAAAAAAAAAAAAAAAAAAAAAAAAAAAAACCTTTTCTATGGTGTCAACTTATTCAGAAAAACTTGTGCCCTAAAGCAATGTGATAAACATAATGTTTAATATTAATCGATACACAAAGTCTTGTGCGTAATGGAAGAGTGGAAATGTCACACGTCTCGTTAAAAATAGCCAACAAAACAAAAAATTATACCTATTAAAATTCTTCTTATAATAACATCCCAATAATTATGGAAAAGTCAAAAGATATAATTAAAGCCATCAGTAAAACTATATTGACTGACAGCCATTGTGGAGTGATTCCCATCCTTATTTTAGGCAATAGTTTTTGTTGACTACAAAGTTGTGCTTACGAGTATGTACAGTATGCTACCACATTGCTTTCAGGTCGCACATACGTCTGTAGAAGGCATGCGTAAATCTATGGACACAATTATAAAAATTTAATATAGTCATATTTCGTGCAACTGGTTGAGTGATTCTATTGATTCGGTATCTTTACGAATATTTCTGAGTGACGACCATGTTTAAAAAATATTATTATTATTGTTGTACAGTAACCGCACAACAGCTTTAAGGGACGAAGAGCATCAAAGGAAAGCATTGGTCGGGAAGGGAGTTAGACAGGGTTTTAGTCTTTCCCCAATGTCATTCAATCTGTACATTGGGCAAGCTGTGAAGCAAAGGACGGAAAAATTTGAAGAAAGAACTAAAGTTCAGGGTGTAGAAATAAAAACTTTGGGTTTTCCAATGACATTGTAATTCCGTTAGAGACAACAAAGTGTAAGAAAAGCTGGGTTTTTTGATGAATATTAACTACTAACGACTTTGTTACTATTGAATTATTGAATGATACTTAACTCATAAATGTTGTTAGCTATTGACATATGTGCAGAAGTTATAATCTAGGTCAGTTATGAATGATATTGACCATTCTGACATTAAATAACTTTCTTCAACTGATGAAAAACTTCTTGGAAAATTTTTCTCCTGGAGCGTCTTCGTGACCCACGCATGGCGTTGCAGACGCTTCAGAAGTAGTGGGTGTGATGAAAATGCGTCTTAGGAAGAAATCACGTCACCTCACGACACCCCAGTAGATCCTCAAACATAAAAGTCTCCACTAAACAAAAACAGCGTCACCCATTACTTTAAATAATAAACGTGAATTATATTTTAGACAAAACTACTTACGGGCTTGCTCAGGTATCTATAGCCGCTGGCGTGAAATTGCTGCTCAGAATTAAGTATACGTGATTTACTTTTAACAAAGGAAAAACAATTTTACGCTCACATCTGGCATGGTTTTGCGCTCATGTAGGCGCAATACTGTCAGGAGCTAATCGGAGGTGTTCAGGTGACACATGCTCGGATTTCGAAATTTTGGCTTGAGACGCTGCCATCGTGGTCAGTTTTTCTAACTCCTGATGGCGACGACATGGATTCGGCATGGAACTCCCGAGTACTGCGCTGAAAGGACGCAGTTTGTGAGCTGTAACTAAATCTAGCTTGAAAGACTTGAAAGACAAACAATGGTTTGATTTAGAAGAATGGAACTTTCACTCTGCAGCGGAGTGTGCAACGATATGAAACTTCCTGGCAGATTAAAATTGTGTGCCGGAACCGGGATTCGAATATGAGACCTTTGCCATTCTCTGACTAGAGCTGTACCGGCTGAGCTATCCCGGCATGCTTCACGGTCCGTCCTCAAATGATAACTTCTGGCATTACCTCGTCTCCTGCTATCCAAACTTCACAGAAGTTCTCCTGGTTCGAAGGAGAACTTCAGTGAAGTCTGGAAAGTAGGGGGCGAGGTACTGGCAGAAGGTAAGTTTGGGGACGGACCGTGAAGCATGTCGGGATAGCTCAGTCGGTAGAGCTCTTGCCAGAGAATGGCAAAGGTCCCAGGCTCGAATCCTGGTTCCAGCACGCAGTTTCAATCTGCTGGCAAGTTTCAATGTTTTGCGTTGGCTGTACACACCTGTGAATAGCTACTAAGCTGTCTTTTGAACAAGTTTGTCAGTTTTCCCTTCAAAGTCTGATGATGCCCAGAAGAGGCGAAACGCTGCATGTTTATAAAAGTCAAACATCGTAATTACGCACCCAAGACCGTTTTCTACCAAAAAAGAATAATTTTCTCAGTAAACGGACTGCAGATTTTGGGGTAACTAAAATCTGCGTGTGAATGTGGAAGTTGGGATCCTTCAAAACTCAAGAATCTTTGATGTGGGTTTTGGACAAGAGGAATAATTATCGGAAACGACGACCGTTACCGAAACATGTTTTCTGATTGTTTTCCCCCTCTTTTCGATGAATACGACTATTCTCTGTTTCAACATTGTGCAGTATGTCACTCATTCTGTGAAACGACTGCTCTGCTGAATAAAACATTACCGAAAAAAGAAATATCTCTCTCTGAGTGGCATTCAGGAACGACCTGCCAGCTCATGCGATCTTACGCCTAGTGACTCTTTTGTGAAGATTTATGAAGTCATAAGTGTACGGAAGCTAAACAGAAAAAAATACTCCAACAGAAGGATGAAACCAGAAGGGTTATTAATGCATCCCAAGAGATGTTTGTAAACGCGTCATCGATAACTCAAAAATGTTGAAATGTTTGTAATTCAGAGGGACGTAACTACGTTACGCTTAGGCTTACAGACTGTTTACACTAACTTAAAGTAACTTAATGCTGAGGACGACACAAACACCCTTGCCGGAGGGAGGACTCGAACCCCCAACGGCAACGATAACTTCTACAACTATCTATATCTACAACTACATAAATACTCTGCAAGTCACAATGAAGTGCATGGCAGAGGGTTTATCGAACCCCTTTTATGATATTTCCCTACAGTTCTATTCTTTTATAGCTCGCGGAAAAAGGAACTCCCACATCTTTGTGTTTTTCATCTGATTTCTCTTATTTCATTATTCTAACAAAATATGATCGCATTCAGAAGAGAAGAAAGAAATTTCGCAAATAGATCTCGTCCCAACGATTAACGCCGTTCTTTTACTGATTTCCACCCCAACTCGTGCATCATTTCAATCTACGCAATGCTCGTTGACGCGCCAGCTTGGGGTGTCATATGGTGGATATAATTTTTCGTGCATAAATGGAAATTTAATAGAACAGAAAACAGATTTGCAGTAATGTTTATTTATGTTCTATAGCGTTTTTACACTCGACCCTAAGTGCAAGACACCCTCTAGAACGATTAAGATTCGATAGTGCACTCAGCATTCTGCTGCACAATTCATTGCATCACACACCACTGTTCTTAGCAGCACACACGTTGGATGGTCAGGCAGTAGGTAAGGCGCTAACAAGGCTATAACCGTCAAGTAGAACAAATGCGACAACTGACTAGCTGCCACCACAGCCCAAATATTGACGTCTTTGGACATTTGTGTTACAGGCAAGCCAAACCCGGTGACGTTCGTGAGCAGTTCGGTGAGTCGGTTTCGGGACCGCTACAACATTTCGTGGGCAGTCAACAGCTACACGCCCATCGAGGAGTACAAGCTGTCCTTCCGCAAGCTGCCCATCCCGGGACCTCAGGGACAGCAGCTGTTGATGCAGCAACAACAGCACCAACATCAGCAGCAGCACAACGGCAGGCGGCCGGCCAGGCGGGTAGGTATACATTGTAGTTGTTGTTGTTTTTATACTTTAAAGGGGACTGAACTGCGAGGTCATCAGTCCCGTAAGTCTACGTAGGACATAACATGAGGCAGAGTAGAATGTGTGTCTTGGTATGACGTTGGTGTTGCGTACATATCACTGTTCATTGAGTTTGTTGTGTTATGTCTTCCGGTTTTTATATTTGAGAGGTTCAATGGAAGTCGTCGAAAGAAGTGTCCAGCAGTTAAACAGGTAGTCTTTCCAGACTTAAAGTAGGAAAACGAAGTTTGCTCAGTGCTTCACCAAGAATATTCTAGCGCTGATCGTTATAGCTGGCATCAGTTTATTAACCAGATAAATGCAACAAGTTTGGATCATTGTAATCACTTAAGGCAACACATAACGGCGATCATTGTTGTCAGTGTGGAGTAATAGTCCTCATTTTAATGGGCGCACTGTCTCAGCACTCACGCTACGTTGTAAGACACACATAAGTTTCATGTAGTAGCAGCATTTTCTTATAGTCTGATATCCATCTTTTCAAAATTAATATGAATTAACCCTTTCTACATACACAGTTAATTCTCTTCTCCTGCTGTTAGGAAGTATTGTTTACATTTCATATTGTTTTCCAGAAATGTGAGTATATCACGATAACGTAATTAATAAATAAATTAGTTATAACATTTACTACATAGTGGGCACTGGCTAGATGAGCCTCTTTATTAACCGAGACTCTCAATCCAAAAGATATTCGCTATCCAGGATATGAAAACCCAAGTACTATTCGAGATTATACCTGACATATTGGAATTAATCCGTCAGGATTTCTAAGTAAAATTTTTATTCTTCAGCTCCTATTCAAGTAATGAATGGATGTAAATTATTTTACATCTCGCCAGGTTTCTCTTCTATTTCTTTCCGTTTTCTCCTTTCGTCTTTTACTACTTTTATTCTTAATATTCATCCAATCATCAGTAAATTATTGTAATACGTTCAGATATTACTCTGTTGTTTAATACTTACATGTAATGTAAACTTAGTAAAACTGATCACAATCAGTATTTTCCATAACTAAAACTTTAAACTACACATTATATATAGTAAGAACAAGTGTAGCAAAAGCTGTAATTTAATCATCAACTTTCGTATACAGCACCATATAACAAAATTTTTCTATAAATTTCTTCCTCACTGAAACTGTGATTCTACTTGATTTGGATGACAGTTTCAGGTATAAGTACTACTTTGTCCATACGTTTGCTACACTGGATAGACATTGTGCGTCTGTTTTTAGAAAATCAATATAAACTTCGTTTTTGATATTGTGTTTGGCATTATCCTATTTTGTGAGTGTATAAATTATTTTATTAATTGAATAACAATATTTATCGAACTGACACAGAAGTCAGTGAAGGAGGCGATATAATAAACTTTCTCAACAATCACGCTGATATGCGTAGTACTGTTTTGTACAAGTTGGAGGCATACGGACAAAATGGCTTTGTATTTGGAACCGTTGTATAACTGCAATACTTTCACATTTTATGGCCGTTCTTGTGATTTAAAATATGGTATATTTGACTGCAAAATCTAACTGTTTCATCCGAATGTGTAGATTAGAAGATTTTAATTTGTTTCCGAGATTATTAGGTCTATTTGTATTATACAGCTATCTTGGTAGAAAATAAAGAACATATATAGCTTTTACACAAACTTTCAATAACAATGATTGCATTCGTGTTCTAATGTTTCATTGTTATTTGTCTCATAATTATATTTCCTTTAATCATTCCATCATTAAGATCTTCAAAGCCTAAAATGCATGCATGATAACTGGATATTTGTAAACAATATTATGCTGTGGGCAGTATCCAATTTCCCTGCTGATGCCTCTGTTCATATAGCACAGAGATACATTATTAACAGGTTGGCGTATGATGAATGCATAGAAACCAGTCACAAACACAAAGTGTATCAACAGCTTCTGTTCTGTAGATCTTCAACGACATGGTACCCACCTCTAATTCCGTTTCCGGGAATGTGACATCTAATTCTATTCACATGTATTTGCTCAGTTTCAATATGACAGTGGTTTCAACGATCGCAATGTTCAACAACCTACTTTAAACTAATCCAATATATATATTCTGTTCGCCTATATCAGTCCTGATTACGAATCCTGGCGTTAGTTCAAACTTTCATGCGATGCTTGAGTAAGCACAAATGCATCAACGATGTTTGTGACTTGAAAAAGTTTCTGCATTGATTAATTTGACAACCAGTGTCGTTCCAGTTTTGAAGACAAATTCTTTTCTTATCAAATGAATCAGAATTGTGTACCTCAAATAGATTTACGATGTCACCATAATGAGATAGTAAAACTGTTTACAGTTTAGTAAACACGAAATGCATGAATGATCTGTACGGCTTCCGCTCTGCCTTAAACTTGTGTGCTGAAATTTTAAGGATTTTTAACAAGTACCAACAGGCACGCAATTCTTTAACCTGACATTCGATGTGGGCTTTAGGGGACGACGCGGTAACCAGTATGCCTTGCTAACCGGGAAATAAGTCCAGAAATTGCAGTCATGAACGTCCATTAAATTGGCTACTTTTACTATAATATAAACCAGCTCAATGAGACTCATTTTTTATGTTTTATTGGGAATTTTTAATATAATCAGACTTAATGTAACTTTTATGTAATAAGAGGTTTTCAGCCAAGATCGCTTTATTCTGTTAATTATATGACCGGTTTCGGCGTGCTAGACGCCATCTTCGAACCTAATACATCAAGTTATATATATATATATGAGCTGCATTGTATATAGAAGAAACAATTCTAGATCGCTCCAACAATGTGTTTCTTTTATGTGATAATTGCCAAGGAATTTTATGTAATACACCAGAAGATTCAACTGATAGTCGTTGCGAAACCGGTCGTGTAGTAGTGTAAAGGACTCCAATAAATTACAGCTGGAGTGGACTATGGTCTAACTTTCAGTAAAGCTTCATATTTTAAATCCATCTTTTTTACTTAACTCATCGAAAGTTCCATGCAAAATAAAAACCCTTATTGACGTCTCCTGGATCCATGGATTTTTTTATTTAGACGTCTGAAAGGGGGCACTAGAGAACAACGACTTGGTAACATAGTAGAGCAAGAAAAAACGAGGCAGGAGCTGTTAAACGTTTCTAAAGATGAGTAAAAAATCTTTAAACAGTGAAACCACCGGTGGATTAAATGTATTATTTGTAATGGAGAGTATTTTGAAGGGAATGTTGTTCTTTTGTAAGGAATTTGAAAATTTTTTAGCTTTTAAAAACAAATTCACTTCTTTGGGTACCCACACCAAACGTAATACAACCCAGCCTTATTTCAACCGTGTATACTTTTTATCCGTTCTCTTAGGGGACGCGCATGCATTTCAAAATTGTTCCGGGTAATTAGCGTGCTGAAATCCACACCGGGAAGCCTATTGGTCGAAAAGGTCGTCATTCTGGCGTAATCTAGCGGCGCATCTGAAGATACCTGCTGGTGACAGTTTGCATGGCAGAAATCTGCATGTAATTCGCTCCGGAAATGACATCCGATTAAACGACAGGCAAAACATCCACATTTGGAATGGCCGTACAAACACACACACACACACACACACACACACACACACACACACACACACACACACGGATCACCGGTGCAGGCTAGGAGTAGTTAGCTAAACAGAGTTAATCTAAACTGCCGTTCATCATGCAAATAACATTACGCTCATACATAGAGAGTGGACGGTGAGTGATAGCACGGTCGAGCCGAGGCAGATAAGAAAGCCAAACAGCGCTGGCCGGCACACGGGTGCGCGACCCGCGATGGGCAGTCAGGGGTGAGTCAGGGGGAGGGGAGGGAAGGGGAGGCGTGCGAGTGGAGGGGGTAGGGAGTGGCTGTGCCGCTATAAATTAAGCTATTTTAAAAATGGGTGGAAATAAAAAGAAATTGAAAACAGCGCTCGCGTAGCCGTGGTTAAAGGGCCTGCCGGCGACTGACGGGCGGCACGCGAACCCTCTGCCCGCACCCGGAGATAAGTCCTGCTGCGTGTCCGGACTCGGACTGGGCATCCGTCACGTCCGCCCCCACAAAGCAGGACTAAAAAAAGCTGCACACCAACGGCCTTGCGAAAATACTGCCGCTTCTTTCTATTTTTTTTTTTTTTTTTTTTTTTTTTTTTTTTTTTTTTTTTTTCGGAGAGAAAAATCGCTAACTAAGGGTAGTCGATGTAGTCACCCAGCCTCGTGTGCAGAAACAAATGAACCAGCTCAGCCACAATGACGGCAACCTAATGTGGCGCATTTAATTTACTATTTATAACGCGACTCGTCCTAGCAGATATACATTAACGTGACAGAAGACATAAGGCAGCGATATGCACAGGTACATTCAGTGGTATATAAAATCAACGAAGCACGGCGTAGCTATAATGGTGATTCACGAGAAACGATTTCCGACGGAATTCTGGCCGCATGACGCGATATTTGAACGTGGAATGGTACGAGGGCCGTACCGAAAGGTCTCGGCTAAATAGCCGTGCGCGCTAAGGCTCGTTGCTGCGGTGGACGCAGCCGTTCGCCGTCGGAGGTTTTACTATTTCCTCAATCTACATCTACATCTACATGGAATACTCTGCAAATCACATTTAGGTGCCTGGCAAAGGGTTCATCGAAGCACCTGTATTCTATTTATCTCCCATTCCATTCTCGAATAGCGCGCTGGAAGAAAGGACATTGAATCTCTCCGTTCGAGCTCTGATTTCTCGTATTTTATTCTGACGATGTTTTCTACCTATGTAAGTGGGGATCAACAATATCTTTTCACATTAGGAGGAGAATGTTGGCGATTGGAGTAGCCGAAGCCGCAGCGATAAGCGCCGTTGTTGTAATGATTCCCATCCCAGATCCTGTATCATTTCCGTAACGCTGTCTCCCCTGTATCGTGGCAATACGCCGCGGCGGAGCGGCCGAGCGTCTTGAGGTGCTGTACTACGATGCGCGAGGCCGTTCCTCGTCGGGATTTCGAAACCCCCTCTCGGGCATGGATGTTTGCGCCGTCTTTAGTAAAAGGTAGTTCATAAGTAGTTTGTAAGTTTAGGGACTGATGACCCCGCAGTTAACTCCCTTAAGCTCGTCAAACATTATCATTATCGTGACAACACAATACGAGCTGCTCTTCTTTGGACTCTTTCGATGTCCTCCGTCAAACCCACCTGATAACGATCCTACACTGACCACCACGTCTCATCTTCTGAGACGATACTATTGAGAAAATTTTAACCTTCAGCTTGATATTGGCCCAGCAGGTCCCAGAAAGATATCGTTCCATGAGTTTTATGTTCTTCTGTAGGCACACGTGGAACCCACCTCCCACAGACGTTCCGATGACGAAGATATTCCATCCTTGTTTCTAAAGCATTTCTGCCACTCTCTGGTTTGCCAAATTTATGCGGCAGCTATCCCCCTATCAACACAGATGAATTGATCAAGACGGTTTTTATTGAGAGTACTGACAACTGTGTACTGTCAACTGGGCCGTCGCTTCTCATGCTCACCTTTTTACCTGCAAGAAGATGCTGTAGCCATCACCTCACATTGCTCACGGCTATTGTATCGCCTCCATACAGCTTTAGCAAGCGTCATTGGATTTCAGTCGGCGCAAATTATCACTTATGTGGAATTGAATCACAACGAGGTACAAGTGAAGGAATAGATGGCGAAGGACGAGATCGACTAATAGAAAATTGTGATAAATGCGTAGATGGAAAGGTAGGATTGGAAAAGATGGAGTGAGAGGGGGGTGGGGAAGAGGACATGAACAGATGCAGAAGAAGGTGGTGCAGATGAAGAGGAAGGTGGACCATTGGATGTATTTAATAAATAAACAATGTAGGAAATGTTATTGTAAATTACATAAACCATCTTTAAGGAAGATGGCAGCGTTAGGTGGAGACACAGGGACTCTTAGAGGAGGGTAGGAATGGGGAGGAAGAGGAGAAGGAACTGGAGGAAATAAGAGAGACGTACTGTTTCCATTCTATGTATCTGACCCAAATTTTTCTAATATTTCTCATACTTGTACTACAAAATAAAGTGTTGGGAGGCTGTGAGATTATAAGGGCCAATCTTTGGTCCGTGCATTATTTTAAAGTGTTCAAATGTTTGTTAAGCTTAAGGGACTTAACTACGGGGTCATCAGTCCCTAAACTTACAAACTACTTATGAACTAGCTAATACTAAAGACGGCACAAATATCCATGCCCGAGGGGGGATTCGAACCCCCGACCGTAGTGGCCGTGCAGACCGTGACTGAAGTGCCTCAGTCCCCTCGGCCACCGCAGCCGGCGCATTATTTTAGACCTCAGTGGGTGATGAAATGGTACAGTAGTATAAATGAGGGAAAGGTTTCAAATTCCTGTCTAGTTCTCAGTGTCCAACTACACCGGTTATACATCAACTTCACTGAAGACAAATGTTTTGTTTTATAACGAGGAAGGTCTCGACTGGGTCAGGCGGAGTGAAGTTAATGTAGGGTATCAGGTAAGTGCTCAGGTAAACGCTAAGCACGAAGTTTATTCTGTTCTACATCATTTGTCCTTTTGCAGCTGTTAATTACTTCCTGGGACGATATCGACTACGTCTTAAGTGACAGAACTCCTTCGTTACGTTTTGGTACTGAGTGACTCCCAGCGGACTTTCCGTAACTGCTTACAATCTACATAGTTTATAGCATCTACATCTACGTCTACATGGGATACTCTGCAAATCACATTTAAGTACCTGGCAGAGGATTCATTGAACCACCATTATATTATTTATCTCCCATTCCATTCTCGAATAGCGCGCGGGAAGAAAGAACACTTGAATCTCTCCGTTCGAACTCTGATTTCCCGTATTTTATTCTGATGGTCATTTCTACCTATGTAAGTGGGAGTCAACAACATATTTTCGCATTCGGAGGAGAATGTTGCCGATTGGAGTTTCGTAAGTAGCCCACGCCGCAGCGATAAGCGCCGTTGCTGTAATGATTCGCATCCCTGATCCTGTATCATTTCCGTAACACTGTCTCCCCTGTATTGTGACAATACGAAACGAGCTGCCCTTCTTTGGACTCTTTCGATGTCCTCCGTCAAACTCACCTGACAAGGATCCCACACTGGGCAGCAATACTCCAAAAATGGACAGACAAGCGTAGTGTATGCAGTTTCTTTGGTAGTTCTGTTGCATCTTTTAAGGGTTCTGCCAATAAAACGCAGTCTTTGGTTCGCCTTTCCTACGACATTATCTACGTGTTCTTTCCAGTTTACGTCTGAAGTAATAGTAATTCCTAAGTATTTTGTGGAGTTTACGGCCTTCACTTTTGAATGTTTTATCTTGAAACAAAGTTTAACAGATTTCTTTTCGTACTCATGTCGACGACTTCACACTTCTCATTACTTAGAGTCAATTGCCAATTTATACACCATACTTATATCTTATTGAGATCATTCTAAAGTTCGTTTTGATCTTCATATGATTTTACAAGACGGTAAATGACGGCGTCATCTGCAAACAACCTAAGAGAGCTACTTAGATTTTCCCCTAAATCGTTTATGTAAATGAGGAACAGCATAGGACCAATAACACTACCCAGTGGAACTCCAGATATCACCTCTGTTTTAATCGATGCCTTACCATCGACTACTACAAACTGTGTTCTCTCTGACAGGAAATCCCCTACCCAATCGCAAATTTGGGGCGATATACCATAACTACGCAATTTGATTAAAAGCCGATTGTGAGGTACGGTGTCAAAAGCCTTCTGGAAATCAAGAAATACAGAATAGATTTACGTACCCTTGTCAATATCACCCATCACTTCGTGTGAATAAAGAGCTAGTTGTGTTTCGCATGAAAGATGTTTTCCAAATTCGTGTTGACCTTGTGTCAATAGATCATTTTGTTCGAGACAATTCACAATATTTGAATAAAGGATATGTATGTTTAGTAGAGAATTTGCACTTGCAGTTTAACATGGAATAACATAAAATGATCAGTAGGAAACATAAAGTAAAACTGTACAAATGACAGACTTCTGGTGTTGCACGAATAACAACCATTGTTCCATATTTCATATTAATTGCAGACACTCAGAACATCAACAAAAAAAAAATTGCAAATCGAAGAACATACGTAACTTTGCGATCTTCCACTGATGTATTATCCATGCACCATAAGGTATATAGTAGTATCTAGAGGTCTTGAACATTTATTACGCTGTTCGACGACATTTATTGTGATATAACACTGCATTACGTAAATATCTTTTCAAGTGGTGTATCGGACATAATATATAGTTAGTTTTAAATTTCAAGTACATTGATCTTCAGCTAGACAATATGACTCTATTTGTTTATCTATACAGAAAATAATGTCTCTTGAAAATTTGCATGCCAAAATAACCTGAAACTTACTTGTACTTCAGTTTTTGCGTCTGATGTGTACATACGATGCGGTTATTGGGGGCTAGTTTCAGACTTAATTATTTAAACAGTCCTACCAAATTTCGCAAACAGCAACTCGGATACTTACATGAACGAGACAGATTTTCATTGCTCATTTTAGAACAACATTGTTCGACAATGAACGGACACGTTCTAAACAAGTGGCTATTTATTAAATAATCAGCGCTGCGAAGACAGGAACATGAAAGATACGTTTCATCTAAATGCTGTAATTCAGCAGTTAACATTTTGTGCTAACGTAATCGAACAGATAATATTTCGCCGGTCACAGTATGTCTGCTGCTGTTTTTTGTACGAAATTTCTAGGTAGCACTCGTTCCTGGCAGTTCTGGCAACTTGTGTGAACGCACACGTAACGCACGTGGGGAAATTCACATGAATATTTACGCAACTTTACACCCGTTCGCTGGCATGTTAACATTTTACTCAGCTGCGCATATTTCAGCTGGTTTGCATATGCCATATACATATGCAACAAGCTGACGCGTTGCTACTGCATCGGTCTGACGTTTACATTTTGGGGTGACCCACTGCCAGAATGGCTTTGTCACTAATGACCTGGTTAAGTAATTGCTCCACCTCGCGGAGGAAATAGTTGCCTGATAATGATTATTCGCTGGTAAACATGATTCGCTGATGGAACTGACAATTATTTCCGTGTGCTTCTGGACAGTTTCGATTTTTGTGTATCCGTAGAGGCTGATGGAATTTGTATTACTGTGTATCAGCCAGACGCACAGTAAAGCTTTTACGAATGGAGGCTATCCTGTCGGTATTCCATCGTCCTGTACCTTGGTGTTCGTAAGTAGTCGTTAACTGCAACCGTGTACCTCAGAATGACTGGTACGAAAGAAACGTTTTGAGTAAAAGATATTGGTCTAATTAAAAAATACCGATTTCATGATTGCTCACCGTCCGGGGTTCGAATCTTCGCTTGGTCATGCGCGTGTATCTTGTCCTTATGTTAGTTTAAGTTAGTTTAAATAGTCTCTAAGTCTTGGGACTCGAGACAAAAGAAGTTAAAACCCATAGATTTATAATCATTTAAACATTTTATTGCTCTAAGTTAAAAAAATTAGTGTATCTACGAATATCCGCGTAAAACTGAGGCAGAACCTAGACAATATATAGGTACTATTCTAAAAATCGGTGAAAACCGTATTCATACAGATCCTGAAGAAGTGATTACGTTACATCGGATATTCAAACACTGTCCTCAGGGTGGTAAGCGAAGTTTATGCTGAACTGCAAATAAATATCTGAAATTTTGTATGAGAGTGTGAAAGGGCAATTTTGGCGCGACTAATGAAGTCATGGGACACGTTAATGAGAAAGAGGAAGAGTTTATAGGGTAGCCGGCCGCAGTTGCCGAAGGGAATGCGGCGCGCCAGTCACGGTCTGCACGGCCACTACGGTCGGGCGTTCGAATCCCCCTCGGGCATGGATATTTGTGCCGTCCTTAGTGTAAGCTAGTTCATAAGTAGTTGGTAAGTTTACGGACTGATGACCTCGTAGTTAAGTCCCATAAGCTATACAAACATTTGAACTTATTTTTTTGTTATAGGGTCTCACTTGGACAATAATATGATGCGAACTGAACATTGCGACCTACAAAATTTCTCAGTTCTTTGGAATTGCCTGCAGTGTCTTCTTTAAATTGCAGTTCAAGGTTTAAGCTCTAGTTCCCTTTAAGAGGAATTATATTGTTGCCGTATTGTAGTGGTACAGGCTAACAAACTACGTGACAAGGGCAAAATATTGTTAGGGCCTTTATAAATATTTGGTCAGATAGAGAAGAAAATATTGTGATTTAGCTGTTGCCAATTACACCAACGGATTTGCCATTTTAGTTTATTAGACTACAGATCTGGGTCAAAATTGCTTTTTTATTGACCGTCAAAAATTCCAAGGACAAACAGTCAAAGTGTGCATTTAGAAAACTAATGTGACTTTCCCATAGACAACTCTATGAGTTGTGTTCCCTTGTACCCAACCCAAAGCACCTATAAGACCATGGAAAAAATCTAAAATGTTGTTTATATAACTCTTTTGAGTGAATCCCGTGGAATAAATAATTGATACGACTGGAGCATGTCTGTAGGTTTTAATATTATTTTAACTATGATTCAACATTTGACAAAAAATGACTATACTGCACACATTTTTCATACACACATACGTGTCTGCTCCACTATATACCGATATTCTTATTAAACTATTGGTGTATTTTTCGTGGTGGACAGTGTCTGGAAAATGGTACTTTAATCATAATTTTGATTGAATAATTCAAAGGATGTGACGTATTGACCACCAACGAAGCACGATTGAGAAACTATATATACAGGGTGAATCTAAATTCGCGCACTTAGACTTCGCAGCGCGATTCCTCTCATACGAGCATATTCCTGCGCATATTTCCGACAGTAAATGGTCGTCGAAGATTAAGATGGGTGTGTGTCCCATACGTCAGTGTGTTAAAGAATTACACTACTAAACCAACAAACTTCTAGGTGATGTGGGAGGTGTCTTGAGCAACTAAATGAGCATGGAAACCCATGCTCGGAAACGCCATTCAACGACGCTATGGAGAGTCGAAGTTACCAGCTCCTGCCGCTAGACATCCCCTCCAGCAACTTCAACGAAATTTTGTGACACGTTTTTTTATTGCTAGCAAGTGAGTAATCGCGCTGCGAAGTCCGAGTGCGCAAACTTGGATTCACCCTTTATAGCTTATGGAGGTACAGTATCGCGCAGTACTCAGAAGTATTTATTAGAAATCATTAAAATCGACATGACGACTAGGGCTCCATTAGTGGCCTGAAACTTTGTTTAATTTTTTATTTATTCATTGTTTTACTTTAGCCGGCCGCGATGGTCGAGGGTACTGAGGCGCTTCAGTCACGGTCTGCACGGCCACTAAGGTCGGGGGTTCGAATCCCCCCTCGGGCATGGATATTTGTGCCGTCCTAGTTCATAAGTAGTTTGTAAGTTTAGGGACTGATGACCCCCTTAGTTATGTCCCATAGACTATACAAACATTTGGACATTTTTGTTTCACTTTATGTTACTATTTTTTTGTATTCTACCTTTTTTCATTGTCCTCTGCTGTCGTACCTTTAACTTGTGATGGTTTTGTGTTTATTTTTGCCTCAAAAATTGTCCACGGCATATATGAACATAGAAAGATGTGTACGTTTTTCGCAGGACAACGACACATACTGGGTGGACGTAGTGTTACCGACGAAACCTAGCGAGCAGTTCCACCAGGAGATGTGGTACTTCATATCCAACCTGGAGCCGGGAGCGGAGTACGAGGCGAAGGTGCGTGCTAAGAACAGATTCGGATGGAATCGCGACTCCGAGAGCTTCAAGTTCACAACGAGAGGCGTCGGTGAGTACCTAACCTCTACCAGATCTCGTCCTTTACTAGCAAGTACCTGGTATTCCTAGCTATTTATTCACTTATTAAGAAATACTCGTTCTCAAAATGCTTATTATATCTAATCATAAACTGAAAAAGTAAAGATAATTTACTTCTGAGGCTAGAATAGTTCCATAGCACATGCCACAGTTTATAGATATCTTCCTCTTAGAGTCACAGAAATTGTAAACAGTTTTCAAGGTTCGTATTTCTGGAGCAGTGCATACTTTGGGAATTAATTTTTAGTCAAGTGATCCTCAGGCGATTATGAAAAACACAATTTACATGAACACGAACAATTTTTCCTTTCTTGTTATTTTGTGTTGCCTAATATCTTGCCGTACAAACTTAACAACAGTGTGATATATTAATGGTTTTAAAACAATTCGAACTATACTAACGATACCGAACTTCGTCTAAAATATTTGGGGAAGAAAATGAATGAACGTATTTTGAGACAAAGAATACTAACAATTCCACCTTTTGTACGTAGAGACGGAACAACGAGAGAGTTTTAAAATACAACGACCACCTTGTGAATGGGACGTTAAAGCATAATATTTCTTCGTTTTATTTTTCTTGCTGTTAATCAAAGTGCTTATCCTTTCTCCAAATACCTATTGAATTTTCCTATAGCCACCATTTGTAATGCCGCTATACAAGAATACTTCTGCAACCATTCGTTTTCCATTAGACACACAGATATTTTGTAAGTTCTGTTCCTCCTTGGACTAATGAAAACGATGCTTCCTCCGTGCAAGTAGTAAATGTTCAGATACTCCAAAGTGTTATCATCACTTTCTTTACGGATATCCACATTACTGAAAGCATCTCTCCTCCAGAAATTTCTTATTCTTGGTACGAGGGAAGGGCATGTGCTATAGTCAATTTAATTATTCACTTTTCTCCGCGGGAAATGAATAAAGATCGTTAATTTGAATTCACTGTCAGATTTATATTAAGCTTGCAAGAATTCTGTGCTTTAAATGATGTTAATTGAAGAACAAAGAATTCAATTTTTTATATTCTCTGTATTATGTATTACTTATATTATTAGTGTATTCTGACGACATAAACTGTTGAATAAAACGAAAACTGTACCAGTAAAGAGGTTCATAACGTGATTTTCAGGGGGTACACATACTGAAGAGGCCGTCACGTTTTCTCACTTCATAATCACGTTATTAAAATCACTATAACAATTATAGTCCGTGTAACATCAAGTATGATCTAGTACTTGAAAATAAATGTAGTTAACTTCTTGGTAAACACTGAATGGCCTCGCAATTGAAAGTGGAGGATAGTTAAAGCAGACTACTTGTGTAGCCTTGTGACTACACAGGATGTCACCAAACAGTAACAACACTCCAAATGCTGTAAATAGCCATACCATTTCTCAACTATCATGTGATGTGCCATATAATTTATAGTCTGATACGTATCTTTCAGACCAGTCATTTGTCTGATCTAGATGTGACATGACTTCACTCATAAAATTTTATAAGCTTTGCAGAGCAGTTACTTCCGTAACACTGTGATAGAGATTACTTTCAGCTCTACACTTCTTGTTACTGGCTGTAATACAGTGGTGTATAATACGTTTCCAAGTGTATGTAATTATATTGCTTCGATATTACAAGTCTACTTAAATGTTATTTTAGAATGTATAATAAAAACTAACAGTGGAAATGAAATAACGTTGTCAATCGTAAAGAATACATTAGCAGGGAAGTGCCACTGGTTATATGGAGCTACTTCCAATGTTAATATGTGGGTACGATCAGCCCAAGCAATACGACAGAGCCATTTGTGACGTAAAGTCACGAAGGTCACAGTTTCTAATAATGACTGCACTGTCACAGTAAAGTAGTAAAGGTTACTTATTTGAATGTATTAAGTACCTGATTCCCAGATAAGAGACTCCTGGAGACTTGTATATGTAACACTTATATTTAGAAATAGTTTTTTAAAAGATTAACAAGAACTGATTAAATTATTATTATACAAGTTACTTTGTATTTACACAAATTGTAGTGTAACAATGAGTCGTATTATTACGAACCCATTATTAGGCATGACGAACGTTACTTAACCATGATAACTAATAATTGGTCAGTTTTCATAATAAAGGGGGCCATATCACAGAAGTACACTCTTTCCAGGTCTGTAACTGTTATGGTTCTGTACTGTTAACAAAGAATTATAAATGACGATAATAGCAACAGGTACAGTAATTAATTCCTATCTCATTTCGTCTGGCAGTTTTCAGAATCGTTAATACATTCTCTAATAGGAACAAGAGATATTACCAAAGAGCTTTGGTCACGAACAAACAAACACACAAGATACACAAAATATGATCTAAAGTTATGTTGCCTATCACCTATTTTCGTGGAAAGTTACAACCGCAGTAGTAGACCAATCTGTGACGAAATCATTACATTAATTATTGTACACTATGCTTCCAGCTGTGTATTGTAGAGGCTAACTGTACTCTCCTGCTCTGCTTACACTAGCAGTATCTTTGCATCGCCCTCTATGTACTGACATTTTTATGTTTCTTTCTCTGCAAGTGCTAGTTAATATGTTTATAATTTCATTACTTGTACTCCCATGTGTTGACACCGATTCTTTCACCATTCTGACGTCTAATTGAATAAGAGACGTAAATTAAAATTTTTCTCATCAGAAGAAATTATTAACTTTAGAAAAATCTATTTTTAGGCACCCTACTTTATTAACTACTGATATTTCCATAAATATTGGAAATATTTATGAATCTTCGCCTTCAATAAGATTCGGAAATAATATGTATTTACGATATATTACGAATTATTTATTTTCTGTAATTCCTGTTAGTATTCGTGAAGAATATCTCATGTTTTGTTTACGAATTTGTATTACATTTCATCTCATAACTTTTGCTGTAAATCATTATAAAGTTAGCAATGTAAATATTGTAATTGCAATTCATTACAACAGTGTTGCCAGGTTTACGAAGGCGCAGTTTCAAAATTGTACGCTTTCTTGAGCGTAGAAAGCAATGTTATTATACAATTTTGCTATAATAATACCCGTTGGTAGTATCACCCTTGCCTATGCACTCACCTGCAACATTATTAAGCATGACAATAGAAAAAATGTATTTCCAATGATATTACTCTAAGAAGGAAGTACTCTTCCTTAACTGACATGAAGCAACCTCTGTGATCTGGCAGCCCTGGAGTATTTGTTGTTGCAGCCAGCATTGCTTGTGTGAACTCTTGCTTGCAGATTTTCATTTTTGTTTTTTCTGTCTGTCTGTCTGTCCTCGCACACGGCAGAGATGCCCTTGTATGAGCCCTCACCCGAACCCGCAGTTTTCGCAGGTCAGTTGACATTCACTCTTTTAAGCTTCTATCGTCCTATGCTTCGTGATGGTAAACGTTCCGTCAGTGCTACACACAGCTGCATTGTATTTGGCTATTAGTCACGAACTCTGCAACAAACACATTAAGAACCAAAAAAACACCAATTATTTATTACTAGCATTGAAAAAACTACAGCTGTGTGTTTCGTAACACTCCGAAATTCTTTGAATACGTGAAATTTCACTACGTACCTCTGAACGTTTGCCATCACATCAAAACTATATCATCTTGCTTTAAAAGAAAATAATGAATGTGTTGTTTACGTATTATTTGCCTGAAATATTTTCTTTGATTTATGTGCTTCTTTTTTCTACTGCATGTATTCTGTAAGCTTCTTACTACTTATGCACATACTTCTAGATTATCCCTGCTGAGAAATAGAGAATTCAATATAAGGTTTTTGTAAGGAAGGACATCTAAAATTAGGACAAATGATCGAACGACCAAGTTCGGGATACTGATTCTGCGTATTTTTGAGTAAGAGACTGCTTAGCAATTTCTGTCGATGATGGATGATTATAGTGTGCTAAATCTATAGTAAGGAAAAGAAAGTATCTCTTCAGACTCTTATTTTTTCGTATGCTTTGGTGTGCCAGGTGCGCGTAATTTTATGTTATACTGGTTATTCCAATTTGTCGTATCTGGTGATGTATTTTTGTTTTGTTAAATATTATTGCTTTTTATTGTATAACTTTATTATTTCATATTACCAACATAAATGAATACAATAACTATAGTATGCAGCATTGGTGGTTTTATTAGTGCTTTTGCAGATCGATTTCGATCACATAGTGATCATCCTCAATGCACCAGTCATCGTAATATCAGCTATGCATAATCATATGTCAAATTAGCTGAAAGTAACAGATTTTTTAGCACCATTTCATGGTTGGACACTACATTGATATGTTTCAAAAAATCTGTTACATTCAGCTAATTTGACATATGATTATGCATAGCTGATATTACGATGACTGGTGCATTGAGGATGATCACTATGTGATCGATCTGAAAAAATATTAATAAAAAACGACCAATGCTGCATACTATAGTTATTGTGTTCATTGTTTAGTGGTCGCTGAGCACACCGTTCCAAAAAATAAAATCAGACCTATATAAAAAATAATAAATAAATAAATAAATAAAAATATAAAAACCAACCGCCTAGTAATTCGTATTTTATATTACAGTATCTAAAGTGACCAAAATTTTGTTATTTTTTTCTATCTACTGAATTGATTTCATGGTGGAAACACGTACTCCAGTACATACAATGCTTCATTAGAGTCGATTTACTTGAAGACTCAACTGTCATCATGTCTTTAACATAAACACTATCATTACCAATATTCTTATTTATAAACAATATTGTAAATTAAAATGTAATATTTGTCCCATAACTTCTCAACTTTCCTCCTACGTAACTAGTGAATACTCTTTAGTGTTTATGAAATTATATGTCAACTGTAAGTACGATAAAGTAAAGACCTGTATCTAACTCTGTCTTGTGTTGCTTGTGAGCAGAACCTGAGGTCCGTGACATGGGAATCATGGCCTACGGACCAGCGGCGGAAGCGGGCGACGTGGCCATGTCGCCTCTGATCATGGCGGTCTGCGTGTTGACCGGCGCAGCGCTCAGTTCCTAGGTGAGGTGTAGTTTTATGCCACTTGAAGAATCACATACTTCTTTCGTTTGCAGGCATAGAGCCAAGGCTCTTCCTGAATTGTCACATTCAAAGTCTCAGTATCCTAGTAAAACTGATCTCTGCAAATTATGTTTAAAACAATAGCTGTCACATGAAGATTTCAAGACTAATATCACTAATATCCGCAGTTATCAAATTTTATTGTAATAAAATACGAAACTTACAAGAACATCATTTTTCGACATAGTATCCTTGCTTTTCATAGCACTTCGTCCATCGCAAGCTTCCATCTACAAGCTTAGTTATGCCCTCATAAAAGTAGGTTTTCGGTTGAGCTGCGAGGCAGGAATGCACCGCCTCCTTCACTGCTTCGTCCGAGTCATTTCGACGGCCCCTTAATGCCTGTTTTAGTGGACCAAACAAGTGATAGAAGGGGCAAGATCGGGACTATATGTAAGATGATCCAGTCCTTCGAATTTGGGTTTCTGGAGCGTTTCAGCAGTGTGGACAGCAGTATGCGGACGGGCATTGTCGTGCAACAACACAACACCTTCTGACAGCAATCCTCGGCGTTTGCCACGAATTGCAGGCTTTAGCCTGTCAGTAAGCATCTCACTGTAACGTACACTATTTATTGTTGTGCCCCTTTCACCAAAATGTTCCAGTACAGGACCTCATGCATCCCAAAAAAAGTATCAATTTTCCTGCGGACGGTTGGGTCTTGAACTTTTTCTTGTACGGCTAATTTCGATGTTTCCATTCCATACTCAGCCGTTTACTCTCCGGCTCGTAATGATGGATCCATGTTTCGTCACCAGTAATGATTCTGTCTAAGAAGTTGTCCCCTTCGTTACCATAGCGATCCAAATGTTTTTTGCAGATGTAGAGGCGCGTTTGCTTATGCAACTGTGTGAGTTGTTTTGGAACCCATCTTGCACAAACTTTACGTAACCCAAGTCTGTCGTGAATAATTTCGTAGGCAGAACCATGACTAATTTGAAGACGATGAGCCACTTCATCAATAGTTAATCGTCTGTCTAAGAGAATCATTTCACGTGATCGCTCATTGGTTTCTTCATTTGTGGCGGTAAACCGTCGTCCGGCTCTTTCATCGTGCTTAACACTCGTGCGACCATTTCGGAATTTTTCAATCCACTCATACACACTTCGTTGTGGCAAAACACTGCTCCCGTAGTGTACTGAAAGTCTTCTATGAATTTCGGCCCCTGATACACCTTCCGCCCACAAAAAAACGTATCACTGAACGTTGCTCTTCTTTGGTGCAAATAGACAGCGGAGCAGCCATGATTAACAGCACGGCAGCGACAACAAAACTAAAGTAGCAGCTTGAAAATTGCAAAGATATAACAACAAATAAACAAAGCATGCGTCACCAACGTAAAACGACAGTACTACCAACATAAACAAAATATAACTAAATTGCGGATAATAATTGACTTATCCTCGTATAATGAGAAACTTGCAACTAATAGATATATCATTTCTCATTTAAATGCCATTATGATTAACTTTGAAGAATTTCTTTCACTGTAGTTTACCTCGCGATCCTGGACAAACCTGATTAGTTCCTGTTTTACCACATGTGGTGTAAATTATTTCATTTGTTGAACGTCTTGGATCCGCCTTTTATTGGGGGAACGAGGCGGAAACACAGTTCTGCCACAGTAACATACACAGTCACGACATTCACTGCTGTGAAAGTTGTTACCAATGGGCAGTTGCAAAGACACTAGCGCTCCTAGTGGTTGCCAAGCCGCCGAGGGAGAGACGTTTGATTATAATTATTTTTGTACATAATTAACGAAACAGTTGCTATACTTTTTGCGTTACAGGCATTAGCAAAACATCAAGAGATATGCATAATGCGGAAATTAATCTAGAAATAGCCGAATTTAACTGATTCGGTGGTATAAAGAACATCTTCGTCATGAACAAATACTTACGAATATGTTTATATTTGCAGCTTATTCTGCTGAAAGTAAGCAGAATGTAAATATAGGAGAACCATATATTCCTATTGTGGTCTGTTCTTACAATGAGAAGCGATTTTTTTACGCATTTCAATTCGATGTGGAGTCTGATAATTCGCACAATTTTACACCTCATTCGTCTTTCTTATACATGTATATTCTTTTGAGTGTAATTACATTAGTTTAAAAATACATTTTTTATTATTCTTGCGGTCTGTGGTTTAGCTGTAGCAACAATTGTGAAATTGGGATCTTCTTTGTTGGAAAACAGTTTCTTTGCTTATTCCGTTTTATTGCATTGTCTGTTCGTTTTCCCTTCAGCTACAGCTGCGTTGGCTGGTTTCGTACGTTAAATACTAGTTACCGCATTCTACATATGTTTTCTACGTACCACTCTCACTGATTTTACTGAAACTGCAATGAGTAAACGTTAACGTACCTCAGTAGAAGAGTGATTTATTTCTGCCAAAGGGCAGGTCTTCTGGTGTTTGCTAGCCACTTTTTTTATATTTAGTAGAAAATGAAATTATTCAGTAAAAGCCTATAGGTTACAAGATAATTGTAAATAAACTGCCCTGTAATGTACCGTTTCGTACCTTGTAAGGGAGTGTAGGAAACCTAAGAAAGACAAATGTGGAGCTATTATTACGTTATTACGTATTTTTATGGCACTACACACGTTCCCTAACGTAAAAGTAAATTAACATTAATATAAACGATCCTATTCGTACGCATTCAATATCGTATTCAGAAATGTAGCTTACCGACCGCATGGAGCCCTGCTGTCGCAGTGTATAACAAAAATCTGTAGGAGTGACTGTATATGTTAGACTGTGGTTCTGCAGCATATGACGTCAGTGTCTCGTCACGATTTTGCCGTCAACTGAACGTGGGACACGGGCAGGCAGAGACGTCCACACGAGCGAAATGGTTGGTATGCCATATGAGGATAATTCTAATCAGCTATCAACACTGCATTAGCACAAAGATAGGATATTTAATGACGTCCGTTTATCTCAATTGGCCCTATTACTGTTTCTACATAGTTATTTTCCGAATATCGTTGACGTGTGTTACATTACTCCTTTCTTTAACTACGGCGTCTGTAACAACAAGAGAGTGTTTCTTTATTAACTATGAGTACTTGGGGAGATAGATGTAAGTCGTATGACAAGAGAAGGAATAACAGGCTTTAGCAAAACTATCAGCAGATTCGAAGAAACTGGGGCTTGTACGAACGGTCAAAAACCTGTAAGGCCAAAAACTGATACCTAAAAAGAGCTGCAAATAAGAGACACGAGCTTTCGATGAATATCCGCATTTTTCTTTTAGAAAGGCCTTTCAACAACTTCAAATTAATCTAGTCCCAGTTTCTAGGAATTTAAAGAAAATTAAATTTTACTCCTACAAAATACACCTGCAGCAAGAAACCAGCTAAAATTAACTTTATCGGAGGGTTAAATATTGCCAGAACATAAGGGAAAGAATTGTTCATCATCGTAATTTTCAGTCCTTTTTCTTTTCTGTCAGGCGAAACAATATGTTAACTTTGCGGTGAAGTCAATCGCCCTCGTTGCTGGTAATAGAGCAATTAACATTCCAATTAACTACGAGAACGTCACACGCAGTACCTGCAAAGGGTGAATGTAGGAGTGTAGGAGCTGATAAAAGGAGTGCCACTGAAAATTTTATGTCCATCTACGAATCTGCCAGGATATTGATGGGGAACACTTTAACCAAAGGTTGTAAGCCTTGGCTTAACTGGCAGAGTCATCTATCTCTTTGCGTTAACTAACTACGGTCCTAGGTACCCTACATTGGCTAGACGTTTTCACCATTCTTCAATAACTATTTTTAATATGATTTCCAAAGACTGACTCAAGGCGAAGAAGATGATTATAAATCAGGTCACGCTTGAAGAGAAAATTACAGTTCCGTTAAAGTATTTTTATTTTTTATTTACTTATTATTTAACATTCCCCATTACATAGCAATATTACATGTTTGATGGTTTGATTCAGGCGGTTACATCAAATGTTCTTACAAACACAAGTACAGTATACAAGTTGACAGGGTTTACAAAGGAACAAACAATTTTATACATTACTTAATGAATTACAAGAATTGTAAATGTTTTATACATTAGGAAATCTTATTGAATTACAAAAATTGTAAAAGACAATAGTGTATTTATGTACTAAGTCATATTTACTGACGGGCCATCCTCCTCCTTTGGCAGGTATTTTTTTCCTGAGATGGTCCCTCTCTTTCAATAAATTGCAGCAGTCAAAAAGCACGTGGTCAATAGTTTGACGTTCCGTCTTCAATTATTTTGAACCGCTGATAGTATGCCTTCAGTTTCCCATGACCTGTTAGCATAGCTGTAAAATTCGGAGATATTGGAAGTTTAAGTAGATTACAAAAAATTGGCATTCCCATGTGAGAAAACAAGTTTGGTGTTGAATGACCTTTTAATGTGGTCAGTGTCTTACTTTCTGCTCTTTCCAAATCTTGGGATGACTAGTAGAAATCATTTTAACCTTGATATGACGTTAAAATCGTGGTCAAGATCAAACCACGGTCGGCATATAGTAGTCAGGGGAAAAGCTCACAAACATTTATATTGAACATTTTTCAAAAAGATCCATTCCTGACGAGTTAGTTTTTCATACTTTTGAGCCACGTTGTATTGCGTAGTTAGATGTTTTTCATTCCTTTAACTATGTTCCTTACTGCTATCAATATTATCCGTCAATAAAATTTGATGAAACGTCTGCACATTGCCACTGTCTGTTTATGACGAATACATCAATTATGAACATATTTTTTCTTGAGTTGGTGTTGACTTGAATTGTAATGGTGTGAAAATTGCTTAACAAATATTAAGTACAATTCTTATACTTTACGTACGTGTTTCGTTCAAATGATTTATAGTATGGCAATTTTCCCCTCTGAAGATTGTAAATCAATTGAAACTGGTAATACAAAATAAAATTCCTAATTCTGCAACTGATGACTGAATTTTATTCTGAAATAATGACAAATATTTCTATTATAATAAAATTCAAGGCTGTAGTTTGCCATGTAGAAAACTGACAAAACATGTTAATTAGAAAAAATTTTTGTACTTAGAGCTTGTGCAGATTGTCATTTCAAATGAATGCACCCCATCGAATTTCTGTTTGATTTATGCTCTTATCAGGTGTATACATATATCATGAAGATGATTAATTAAGGAAAATAGCTGCTTTCATAATACAAACGAAACATATATATGGGTCTGCATATTATCCGAATTTTCTCTTTACATTTAACCCTTTATTTGGCACACACGCAAATCAGGCGATGAAAAAATATTAAGTTACTTCAATTAGATGTTTAAGAGTATGTGAACAATTTTATATGATTTTTTTTTTCAAAATATTGTTCCAAAATAGCGAGTGCGTAATACAATATAAATACCACGCTGTTATTCTTATGGCTGTAAAAATTATTGTTTTTTGGACTATTTCATGCGGAAAGTCTGATAACAAGACAGTGTCCCAGATAAGAATTCGCAAAGAATTTTCCATAATAAAACGCCTTCGAAGCTTCGTCTTACACTCTATAAGCAGTTTTCCATGTACAAAAGAAATATCGCCGCAAAATTGAAAGAGACTTGTACTCTAGTAACTAATGCTTTCGTCTAAAAATTCAGATTATAGCTAAACTTTTCGCAAAGAGAATGAAACATCGTTGTATTCAAGAGCTTAACCTTACACTGCATGAATTTTTATTTTGGCCCAAAAATATATACCGTTGAAAATGTTCACCTAAGGAGGGAAAGATATTGAAAAAATTATATAACTCATTTAACAATGTGAAAGTCATTATTTACCTTTTGCCATTGTCAACATCATGCATTTTGACATAAGTCACTCTGCAGGAAAATGTTGGTATCTAACATGTTCGTACTCCGATTAGATGTCTGTTTTTTACTTGACAGAAGTCGTATGAGTTTGTAAATTACATTAATGCTAAACAGTGAGTAAAATCCGCTGGAGTGCTCTTTGTTGCATTTCTCCTCAATTAATGACTGCGCTATCTTCTATGGAGGAAACGATCAACTAAATGCTTAGAACAGAATCTAAGCTCTATTACCATTCCAAGGAAAAATCTCTAACATGTTGCAGGAAACCATGATGAATCTTGATGTTGCTGGAGAGCAACATTGCCAAATAAAGTGTTAATATTATCTGTAGCTTTTTAATTTAACACGAATGTTTTCAAAATGTTCAAATATTTGTATAGCTTATGGGACTTAACTACGGAGTCATTAGTCCCTAAACTTACAAACAACTTGTTGTTGTTACGGTCCTCAGTCCGGAGACTGGTTTGATGCAGCTCTCCACAATATCCTATCCTGAGCAAGCCTTTTCATCTCAAGAACGACAACCCACATCCATTTGAATCTGCGTCTCTTGGTCTCCCTCTGCAATTTTTTCCCCACACAGTTCCCTCCAATGCTAAATTTACGATTCCTCGATGTCTAAGAATGTGTCCTACCAAACGATCCCTTCTTTTAGTCAGGGTATGCCAAAAATTCCTTTTCTCACCAATTCTGTTCAGTACCTCTTCGTTAGTTATGCGATCTACCGACCTAATGTTCAGCATTCTTCTGTAGCACCACATTTCAAAAGCCTCTATTCTCTTCCTGTCCGCACTGCTTATCATCCATGTTTCACTCCCGTACAAGGCAACACTCCACACAAATGCCTTCAGAAAAGACTACCTTACACTTAAATTAATATTCGATGTTAGGAAATTTCTCTATTTCAAAAATGCTTTCCTTCCCATTGCCATTCTGCATTTTATATCCTCTGTACTGCGACCATCGCATGTTTTTTACTACCCAAGTAGCTACTTATGAAACTACTTTACAAACTACTTATGAACCAGCTAATACTAACGACGAATGTTTTCTTCTCTTACAGATGGAGAGCGCGCGATTGGCTGTTTCAGGTCGTCCCCAGTGACAAAGCTGGAGTCACAGGACAACAAGACATATGAGCAAAGAGAATTTAAACTCTTTCAGACCCAAAGACTGCTTTCTTTTGTAACGTATCAGAAAGTCGTGTATTTAACCAAGGAATAGCTCTAAGCGCTTTTCTGTAACGGTCCTCCCCAAGACAACCGATTTTTTGTGTATAAACTTGTACAATGCACGTTATTTTATAGTAGCATTGTTTACGGAAGGTACCATGATTTTTTTTTAGTTTAGAAAGAAAGACAATCCGAGCACTTGTCTCGAAGCGGGTCACACTACCCGTCTCTGCGGCTACCGCAAGAGGCCGGCGCGAACTGTGACGTCACATGCAAGAGGCGCAGGAAGAGCTCGCAAGCTGGGAACGGCGGCCCTCTCGTTGGAGCTGATCGGATCCTGTTTCGAGACGTGCGTGGTGCGCTGCGGCCGAGCGAGTGATCGTCGGCTTTGTGCACCTTAAGGGAAGTGAGTTACCTGCCTTGTGGGCATCTGCGAAATGGCACGAGATCCAAATCCATGGGGCCAAAGTGAGTCGTTTTAAAAAAAGGGGGGACTTCAGAGTATCTTGCGGGATTTGGAGATACAATGAGAATGCCTCCATGGCGAGGACATTGTTTTGTAAATCCATTGATGTTTCGCTACAGTTTCTGATTTTCGTACAGTGTATGTTAATAGACGACGCAATATCAGTAATAAGTTATCTCATAATGAAAAAAAAAAGTAATGTATTCAATCAATGTGCTGTTCCCAAAATAAATTAAGAAAAAAATCATGCTTAGTGATATCGTAGCGTAATTTATCATTTTGATTCAAGTTGGTGTATCTACAAGATGTATTATTTTGCAGTATGTAATTATGAAAATGGACAAACCTAAATCGCAAAGCTATTTCATGAATGTGTGACATTTAATATACTCCATCAAGATTACAAATAAATCCATCCGTAGTATTATCCGTAATGCGTTTGGACGGTAGTGCTAAAAAGTATTTTGCCCTAGCAATGATTTTCATCATCCAGGTAATAGTAAAATTCTAATGTAATATTGCACAAGGAATATAATCAACATGATTCAAAAACTTAAACATGCAAACTATTTCACACTGTAATAAAGCAAATTAACGTAAAGCCTGGTTGCTTTACTCATCACCAATAGTCAACCGTCAAAATAAATGGGCAAAATACGTTTTAGAAGTATCAAACAAATAATTTGTTTCAAAGCTATTGATGTTACTTAGGATAGTAATTTGTCTAATACCATGTATGTGACTGTCGCTATATATCTAAAGACTTTTATTTTTTTGAACAAAAATATAAGAAATGTATCTTTGTAAGTGAGCCAGAAGTTCATTTGAACGTGAAATAAGAAAACAGTCTATATAATTTTCGAGTATTATAATGTGATATAAGAAAACAGTTCGAACCATAGAAGATCAGTTTGTCTTAAGTATTCTTCTTTTCAGAGAATCTTAAGAAAAGCTTGTACCCATTCAGTCTGTTTAATTTGACAATGCCTGTCATTAAATAAATACATTTTATAAGCGTTCATTTTCACGTCAGAGATGATCGACTTCATACAAACTTTAAAAGTGACTCTGTCAGGTCTATGCCATATTTTAGTAAAACGAGTAGCTGGCAATACATCTTGAACCAAGACAGCGAAGTTTTCTTAATGTCTTATTCCGAAGGTCAGATCTTGTGAGAAAGGAAATGAAACAGTAACATCATGTGTCACTTATAGCACTCAGTTGTAGACGTGCAAATACCTATAAATGTCGCGATATTATTTACAATATTTTCTTGTGTCGTTGTCGTGAATATTATTGTTCAAGTGAATGCTGTTTCAAACTCATGTACTTATTACTTTTGAGCAGAAAAAGGACACTTAAAGTGTGACAGAATGACTGAGATAAAATGTTGAGTACAATGAGTTCGTGTTGCATAAATGAAGTCGTTAATTCTCCTCTCCCACTGTTATTTCGTTGTGAGTAAATGTCTCGTCTGTTCAGTGGTATCAGATGTCTGTATTTTGATACAAGTAATTGCTGGTCATTACCAAACTGCAGTGCTGAGTACAAATTCTGTTGCATTTTCACCAAAAAGTTTTCAGTATTCTACCGAAATAAACGGGAGTGCTGTGAGCACACTATCTTATGCATCCCCTATGATCACTGTCTTTCATTGGAAGCACTTTATTTAGATACAACAACCGTGTTAGACATCTTAGAAATAACTATATACTGTTGGAAAATTATTTAAATTTCGTGAGGATAAAAGTAATAGGGAGGGTTTGTATTTACAAAAGTACTTCTCTCGAATCCTGCATCTGACCAGCAATTTCTTGTACTTTGTATTTTACTATCAGTGCTAAAACTTAGGACTGTAAGCGTCAGAAATTATTTTGCTTATAAATGCAACTATTTTTATCACATTACATCTACACAACTTCATAAATGCTATAATACTATACTAATTGAGTGTGTACATTTACAAGTATTGGATAGTTATTGTGTACAACTAGCGTGTATAATACCTAATATTTTGTTTGTTCATTGTATTTGACAACTATGAAATACAAACTATGTTGTGAATATTGTTGCCGGTGTTGACATATAGCTTTTCACACCATCTTGTGATCAATCTTCTATTACATGTTTTACAGTGTTTACTATAAGTCCAAATCTGCCTCCATTTAAAAATCACAAAGAATTAACCTATCATTTTATAATATGTACTTTGTTGAGCCACAGAAAAATAATTGTTTTTATGCAACATAAAATGTTAATTACCTACTTTAACTTGAATGTGTTTAACTTTTCTGTATCAAATGAGTATTTCAGTCCTAATATAATGGCGATACAGGCTCTTGCCTTCACTATTTGTGTATAAAAACAATCTCTGTACTGGAAGAATATTATAATTGAACTACAAATTCCATCATCCCTTACAGGCACACAGAGCTGAAATCTTTCAACATAGTCACTCCTTGATTCCTGGTTATAAAATAAGAAACCAAGGATGACGTGAAATTGTGTGTGCTTCTTACAGTGTGAGCTCACCAAATGTAATTTGTATACTAAATGTGCAGCCAGTTTCAAACTTTTAAATGGAATTGAAACGTAATGTGACCATAAAATGTTTATATTGTATTTAAAAAGTGTTTCATTTCACTCAAAACTCCAGTAATTATATCTGACACCTGGAACAAAATTTAATCACAATGTTGTCTAAAGATATGGTGGTGCCCATTATATGTTGAGAAGGGGTACACGTCATCTTTTGTCTAAAGAAAACATTTACAAGTATTTATTCATTAATTTATTATTTTAGCACTACAGTTCTTTGTGGGTCTTAGTATATACAGATTGTATCAAAAGGAACTCAAATGTTTACTGTGACATGCAACAGTAAATTAGAAACTGTAAAGACATTGAAACATTAACAGAGAAAGAGGACTACAGGAAGAAATTGTAAGTTACTTCTAGGCGTCTACGATAGATAAAACTTTTCTGCCTTTACTGAGGGAGCGCTGAAAGTTATTACTACTAAAACAAAGATATATTTTATCATTTACGATCTCCAACCTTTTAAGCATCTTCAAGAAGATATTAATCGCACATATCACATGTAACAGGCGTGGTTATTCTAAGGTGGTTACTGTTTGTTTCAGGTAATCCTGTGGTGTTAAGGCCAATGCTAGTTCCAACGTGTTGGTGTTAATGTGTTTCTTAAATGTATTATATACTCATATGCATATCTCATTCAAACATACAATTGCAAAAACATTTTCTTACTAAAAATCTGGAAGAATCAAGCAAGCCCCCCCGTAAGCACTCTTCACTAGTAATGTTCCCCTAGCTATTCATCAAGACAATTATCTGTCCTTGTACTTTACAAGTTCACATTAATCTTAGTGGAATTTGCTACACCATGAAGGATGCATATAGCTGGAAGGAATTTGACTGTTTAAAGTAGCTAAACATCACGATAAGGATTACATAACTGCCCACAATCTCCAATTTTAAATCGTTACTACAGTGTAATAGTTACTTAGAAAAAAGTCAATCAAGTAATTTGAGGTATGTTGTACCAGACAAGTATATAAAATTAAGTAGACTGCTTAGATATAAATTGACTTAGCTAACGCTAAGAATCACAATATTTTTTTCATTTTTTGATTATTTTATCCATTAAAACGTACTTTACAGTATTATGTTGACATAATTATGTATTAGAATGGGAAAAATTGTATTAATTACACACCATGTGTGTTAATTATTATCACATGATTTCTAGAGTCGTTTATTCCACATACCTCATATATCATTCTCGTCACATCACTTTACGCACACTATATCGCTTACAGAATTCTGTTATCTTCGCTAAACTGAGCTTAACATTTCTCTCAGTAGCTGGCAACAAAAAACATTTTTAACAGATACCATTCCTCAACGAATAGACGGAAAATGTTTCAACAAATTAGGGAATAACATGGTTGGGAGTGTTTTACTGTAACACAATTTTCAGAGATTCCCTTCAAGCAAGCACAGTAACTGAAGTTTAATATTTTTTTTCTTTTTTCACCTAAAAAACTATTCGAGTAAAACAGAATCTTCCCAAATGTGAAAACTTGTTCCAAAGGAAAACTTAAAATCGAATTTTCTGTTAAAGTATAAAAGAGTTAAACCAACTCAATGATATTATAGATAGAGCTGAAGCATTGAATTAAAATTTGTGGTGCGGCCGGGAATCGAACCCGGACCTCCATGCTTACTAGGCAGACGTCTTAACCGTTAGACTACCACACCACTAACGATTAAGGCGCCTCGGAATAGTCTATGTACGATTTCCCTCCACAACACAAACTTTAATTCAGCTTCTTTGTTCCAAAGATAATTGCCACTACTGCCAAGGCTCTCCATGCAGCGGAATAGCACCTCAGCAATGGACATGGTGGAACAATCCTATTATGGTGATATAAATATCAATTAAATACAATGAAAGAATCCCTGAGACGGATTTTCGTCTCAAATATGTCAAAGACATTATAGATAGAGCTGAAGCATTGAATTAAAATTTGTGGTGCAGCCGGGAATCGAACCCGGACCTCCATGCTTGCTAGGCAGACGTCTTAACCGTTAGACTACCACACCACTAACGATTAAGGCGCCTCGGAATAGTCTATGTACGATTTCCCTCCACAACACAAACTTTAATTCAGCTTCTTTGTTCCAAAGATAATTGCCACTACTGCCAAGGCTCTCCATGCAGCGGAATAGCACCTCAGCAATGGACATGGTGGAACAATCCTATTATGGTGATATAAATATCAATTAAATACAATGAAAGAATCCCTGAGACGGATTTTCGTCTCAAATATGTCAAAGAGATTATAGATAGAGCTGAAGCATTGAATTAAAATTTGTGGTGCGGCCGGGAATCGAACCCGGACCTCCATGCTTACTAGGCAGACGTCTTAACCGTTAGACTACCACACCACTAACGATTAAGGCGCCTCGGAATAGTCTATGTACGATTTCCCTCCACAACACAAACTTTAATTCAGCTTCTTTGTTCCAAAGATAATTGCCACTACTGCCAAGGCTCTCCATGCAGCGGAATAGCACCTCAGCAATGGACATGGTGGAACAATCCTATTATGGTGATATAAATATCAATTAAATACAATGAAAGAATCCCTGAGACGGATTTTCGTCTCAAATATGTCAAAGACATTATAGATAGAGCTGAAGCATTGAATTAAAATTTGTGGTGCGGCCGGGAATCGAACCCGGACCTCCATGCTTACTAGGCAGACGTCTTAACCGTTAGACTACCACACCACTAACGATTAAGGCGCCTCGGAATAGTCTATGTACGATTTCCCTCCACAACACAAACTTTAATTCAGCTTCTTTGTTCCAAAGATAATTGCCACTACTGCCAAGGCTCTCCATGCAGCGGAATAGCACCTCAGCAATGGACATGGTGGAACAATCCTATTATGGTGATATAAATATCAATTAAATACAATGAAAGAATTCCTGAGACGGATTTTCGTCTCAAATATGTCAAAGAGATTATAGATAGAGCTGAAGCATTGAATTAAAATTTGTGGTGCGGCCGGGAATCGAACCCGGACCTCCATGCTTACTAGGCAGACGTCTTAACCGTTAGACTACCACACCACTAACGATTAAGGCGCCTCGGAATAGTCTATGTACGATTTCCCTCCACAAATTTTAATTCAATGCTTCAGCTCTATCTATAATGTCTTTGACATATTTGAGACGAAAATCCGTCTCAGGGATTCTTTCATTGTATTTAATTGATATTTATATCACCATAATAGGATTGTTCCACCATGTCCATTGCTGAGGTGCTATTCCGCTGCATGGAGAGCCTTGGCAGTAGTGGCAATTATCTTTGGAACAAAGAAGCTGAATTAAAGTTTGTGTTGTGGAGGGAAATCGTACATAGACTATTCCGAGGCGCCTTAATCGTTAGTGGTGTGGTAGTCTAACGGTTAAGACGTCTGCCTAGTAAGCATGGAGGTCCGGGTTCGATTCCCGGCCGCACCACAAATTTTAATTCAATGCTTCAGCTCTATCTATAATCTCTTTGACATATTTGAGACGAAAATCCGTCTCAGGGATTCTTTCATTGTATTTAATTGATATTTATATCACCATAATAGGATTGTTCCACCATGTCCATTGCTGAGGTGCTATTCCGCTGCATGGAGAGCCTTGGCAGTAGTGGCAATTATCTTTGGAACAAAGAAGCTGAATTAAAGTTTGTGTTGTGGAGGGAAATCGTACATAGACTATTCCGAGGCGCCTTAATCGTTAGTGGTGTGGTAGTCTAACGGTTAAGACGTCTGCCTAGTAAGCATGGAGGTCCGGGTTCGATTCCCGGCCGCACCACAAATTTTAATTCAATGCTTCAGCTCTATCTATAATGTCTTTGACATATTTGAGACGAAAATCCGTCTCAGGGATTCTTTCATTGTATTCAACTCAATGATGTTCACCACATTGGATTACTTTAGGTACTATTGCCTTCGGCGTCAGTGAAAATGTTATAATAAGAAATGCACACACATATTAGTAGCATACAAATCTTTGCAGCAGATCTGCAATCTGTAGAAGCTATACACAGATTAAAGTCGTTTTAACAGTATATGCATTCTGGATCCACATAACTTGCTTCTAAAGTGTATGTTTAGCTCATGTCGTGTTCAAGCTGTACAACTGCTGAAATACGTCTCGATATACACATCTTCTCATATTTAATTTCTTTTAGCGATGGTGACAAATGCACTGTAAGAGAGATCTATACAAGTCTCTTCAATCCTGATAGTAAGATAATCATGTGACTACTGAATTTAAAGGTTGCTCTGTTAAATTATTGCTCTACTATATACCAGCAATCAGGCAATGACAGCGATTAAAAGTACAATAATATCAAAAAATTAAGAACAATACAGAAAATACCACTTATTACTATATCAGCATGTCAGAAGCATTACTCATAAAGCTAAGCTTAATCACTAGGCTTTTTGCAAACAATTTTGCTACAAACATAACGTTAGTAAAGTTCTGATAAGAAAGTAATTTAAGTAAGAAATTTCTCCACATAGAATTAATCTGTCGAAGGAAGATATGTTTACATGGGTAAGCCCAAAGCCACACCTACGAGGCAGGTTCTCTAGAGATGTATCAAGATCTCCCAAGCGAGTCGATTCCATTCCTTAGCATGAGTAGTTTGGAGGTCAGGAAGTATCATTGGTGGAAGCCAAAGGATGGCAGCTCACGTCCCAGGCATTTCTATAGGTTTTACATTCGGCGAACTAGCTGATCAGTCAATATGACTAATAGTCAAGAAAATCATTCACCGAAACAACTCCGTGTCGACGAGTATTTGCGACCATAAAGATGAAGTCGGGACCAACTGTAAAGAGAACTTTGGCTAAACGTAACTTATCTCTGTAGGTTGACGCTTTTCTCCCGACCTATAGCTCTACTTCCACACGGCCATTTCATACACTAGCTCCCCACATCATGACACCAAACTAGTCTTTTCCCCTATTATCGATGAAGCTATTGCGGCTACCGGTTCTTTCCAGAATAAAGTGCAACGCAGCCCTTTTGCAACTTGGAGCGGGATTAATCTGCGGTGATTCCGTTCCTCAATGCAGCTATAGTGTAATTTTTATGGTGTCGACGTAACAAAACATGGACCCGCGTCTGTGGAGAATGAGTGGGATGCAGAGGTCTGGCATTCAGCCCCGCTGTTCTGAGCCTTGACTACACAGTTTTTTTTGGAGAAAGAAGTCTCCGAGGCATCTGCAAGCAACTCTTGCAGGTCTGCTCAGATTTCGTGTAACTAATCAATTATCCAACCAGCAATGACGTGTTTGTACTGTGTCCGCAACCACTGTCCAACGACGAACATCTCCTATGCCTGGAAATCGTTGCCATAGAACAGATATTACACTTTGTGGCACATCATATTGAGATTTAGGTCTACCTCAAGGCGGCCGAGTATTGTACCCTGCTAAACAAGGTCCAGATGCTGCCTGTACCATTACATTCACTGAGAATGAGAATGAAGACAAAAGCGTATTCGTGCAAGGATTGTATTTCCCTTTCAATTACGTTACAATTGACAACAGTAAATGCTCCTTTCCAATATAGGTAGAAAAGATAGACACCGAATCTAAATATTTGTAGTAATTCTGAACGATTTCTCACCTTTTCCCTTACTTTTAATTTTGTTTTCCCTATTGACCTTGACTTTTAGACAGCAGTGTACAATCAAACGCCATTTACAAGTTAAATACATTTTGAAGTAATAGCTACTAGAAACTAGTGCATATTTCCATTTATGTATTTATTTACCGTATGATGCATTGAATTACAAAAGAACACAAAATACATACCATACACACATTATGAAAATTGAAAGTTCAGGTTTTAAACTCTATTTCGTTGATCAACTCCACCGCTATGGGGGTAACCAGGTTCAGTTCTTCTAGATTTCCAGGGAAAGCACGAAGCGGTAAACCACAATTACGTGTCTCACTCTTTGCGGAATGTCAGCAGAGTCACAAAATGGGCTACAAATCCAGTCCCATTTATGAAGAATGTAGGCAGTTCTTCCAACGCCATATCTAATACGGTTAAGCTTACTCCGGATATATCTAGGTAGATTATATCCTTAGAGTTTCAGTTGGATTCTCAACTTTCAGGATGCTGTGTGGGGTAGAAGTTGTCGAATTATTCCGCCAATTGTCTTTGAGATTGAAACTGTTATTCAGCAATACCGTGGGAGATTTACATGCTGGTTTGCTGGACTTCAACCCAGATGATGGTAGCACATTCATATTACCATGAATTGGCAGTGCCGTGTTGTTTAGTAGCGGCCCAATCTTGACTACAGATGACCATGATGATTTTGTCTTCTGATGTGAGTAGGTTGCATGTTACTCAACTCTGGAAGCCATTGGAGTAGATAACAGTGTTCCAGTTACGATTTTCATGGTGTGACGCAGCTTAACATCCACAAGGTAAGTATGGCAGCGTCTTAACCATCCGCTGAACAGTACTCTGCTGAAGAATGTGTAAGTGCTAGAGCACTTGTACTCAACAGGTTGGCGTCAGTTCCCCCATCATGTTCCAGCTAGTCGGTGAAGAAGGTTATTATGGCTCTTCAGTTTTGCAGCAGATTTACGTAAGTGTGCTTCTTATGTTAAAGGCATTTCCATAGGCACCCCCAAATAAATAGGGCTGTCGTTGTACCGTAATACTTTATCTCTAAAATTTACTCTGGATTAGTATTTTGAAAACCTTTTTTGCAAGTAAAATGCAGTTACTTTAGCTTTGTCAAGGTTCGGTTTCAAACGCCATTTCATAGCAATTTACATTAGCAATACTGGTAAAAAATTTTAAGTGTTAAAGAACCTCAGTATATTTCATATACGTTGTTCCATGCCAGAAGAGCGTTCCGTTATGAGTCGTGATATGGTACACGACCAAAGATGTACGGCTTAGGTACTCACATGTTACTTAATTACTTTTATAAATATAAGTTCTTTTACTCACTATAAAATGTAATGACTGAGAATTAATGGAATGTAACAAATAGCTTTAAAGTGTTATACGACATACGAAATAACAAATAATGTACCAAAGAAAATGTACCAAAGAAAAAAAAGTAAAGGGATATAAAGTTGCCCTGATGTCGGGTCTTACCATGCATTTATTCTTGTGATTCCATTGTTGTTCACTAGGATGAAATACAGACTAGGAAAAAATCGTCAGCTCCTAACTGCACTATCCTGAAGTTACGAGTATGTATTATGAATTTCAGTCACAGGCTACACCATACTTATTGTATCTCATAGACCTTAATACACTTGATAACGCAAAGAGATATTATACATGATTTATAGTAAAACCTAACCAAAAAAATACAGCCATCTTGCAAGCTTCCAGCACCCACGCAAATGCAGCCTTCTATTCAGTGGTACATCACCTTAAATCTATATGATTATCTGAGTCTGTCTTTGAAACAAAGGTAACCAGAATCGGATATAACGTTTTAAATTATGGCTACCTCCTAAACAAACAAAAGAAGGAAAACGTAAAAAATTCACATGTGTATTGTCCAACAGGAACGGCGTAGTAACGTAGTAGTTACAATAAAAAAAGAAATAAAGATAAACCCTAGTTTACCGTTAGATACAGTGATGAAATTTGTATGACGATAAACTGTCATACCTTCGGACATGCAATTTACAACGAAGCGCCAAAGAAACTGGTATAAGCATGCGTATGTAACCACAGTGTAAACACTCAGAGGACGGTACCGTGGTCGGTAACGACAAAATAATAAAACAGGTGTGACCACAAAGGTTTTCCCGGCGTAATAACTGTTTGCTATCATCTTGGGTTTGAAGCCGGGTACTGAAGTCAACTTGACACAATATTTCAGCGGCGCAACTGCCCGCCATCCTCAGGTGAGAGTGCTTGTACATAATCTCACCGGAACTGAGTTCCCAATGCATTCGGCGGCTCCTTTATACATCGCGGAAGACCCATAGCACGTGCGCAAGAAGTGACAGTAACTGCCCTCTGGCGCACAAGACATACAGCGCTCCGGTGGTAGAATCCGGCGAAAACGATAATCGATGACGAAGAAAATTATTATTCAGATTGCTGAAGTACCAAACGTTGTTTTTTAACATCTGATAACACAGAGTTCCAGGATTTACTAAGAAGGTAGCCTTTGTCTCTATTAATCAGATTGTCAGATAATCGAATCTCTATGGATTCCTTTAAGACACAGTCCCAATAACGAGACGATGAAGCAACCATGTGAGTTTCATTATACAACACTCTATTTCCCTCATCGAGACAATGCTCAGCTACCGCTGACTTCCAGGGCTGGAGCAAACGTGTGTGGCCACATAGGTTTTATAATGAAACTCACATGGTTGCTTCAGCGTCTCGTTACTGGGAATGTGTCTTAAAGGAATCCATAGAGATTCGATTATCTGACAATCTGCTTAACAGAGACAAAGGCTACCTTCTTAGTAAATCTTGGAACTCTGTGTTATCAGATGTTAAAAACAACGGCTGGTACTTCGGCAATCTGAATAATAATTTTCTTCATCATCTACCACCGGAGCGCTGTATGTCTTGTGCGCCAGAGGACAGTTACTGTCACTTCTTGCGCACTCGCTATGGGTCTTCCGCGATGTATTAAAGGAGCTGCTGATTGGACTGGGAACTCAGTTCTGGCGTGATTTTGTACCAGCACGCTCAACTGAGGATGGCGGGCAGGTTGCGCCGCTGAAATATTGTGTCGACTTTAGTATCCGGCTGCAAAACCGAGAAGATTACAAATAAAACAGGTGTCTGGCGCCAGCGTTATATCGGTTACTGCTGATAGAGTGGCAGATTATTGTGATTCAAGTGAGTGTTTACCGGGTGCCATAGTCGGCGCACTAGAGGTGGGATACAACATCCATTTTGGTAGAGGGTGTGTATTTTGCCATACGGCCATTTCACGGCTGCATCGTAAACATCAGCAATTAGGTAAAAAAAATCTCCGACGTCCTTGCAGCCGGGGAAAGGTCCTGCAGGAAAGAGATCAAATATGACTAAATAGAATTGTTGAACGTGAGAGAAATGCAATCCTACCGCAAATTGTTGCGGATTTCAGTGCTGTGTCAGCTTGGCAAACGTTTCACGAAACATCACAACATAAACGATATTCGTTTTTGGAGCCGAAGGCTCACTTTTGCACCCTTGATGACTGCACTACACAAAGCCGTATACTCGCCTGGATCTGTGAGCGCCGCATTGGACTGTTAATGCCTGGAAGTATATGTTGCCTCGTCTGGTGAGTCTCCTACTGTCACGGATTATAAGACAACCCTGCAGGAAGGATGGAGTCAAAAAATATTGCTAAAAAATATTGATAAACATATCAACACTGTAAATCGTCGCCATACAGTAATTTAACAGATGCCTAAGCGAGGCAATGACGACAGCGTAGGTTAATGCCTCGTTATTTTCATTCTCCCTGGTGCGGGAATACATATTAAACTGGTAGTGCTAAGGGATTAATGTAGTTGACTCGTAAGTGCAGTCAGTGTGGCATATGGAAGTTTGGGTCGATCCTGGAGTCGTGTTCGGGTAGACTAGTGGTTAAGGAGACCGCTCGCGAAAAGCGGGAAACCCTGGTTCGAATTCCGCACGGCACAAATTTTCATATATCACCATTTGGAAGAACATCTATACCTTATACAGTGACGCTAACAGAAATTCGCTATTGCGAAAAAATATTGATAAATATATCAACACTGTAAATCGTCACTATACAGTAATTCAATTCCCTTGATCACTCCTTCAGACATTAACCCATGCTACGTCGTGTTGCGGCACTTCTACGTACTCAGGCTTTACACGATATTACGGGAGCTGTACCAGTTTATTTCGCTCTTCAGTCTGTAATACCAAAAATATGTCCAGATTATTGTATTTAATAGTGAGCACACTACAGCCCTCTGCACGACAGGTGCACATAAATTCCCATTAAAACACTGTGGAAAAGAGTGTCAAGAAAATTCTTCGGGGCTTTTGACCGCATTGTCAATATTTGTTTGGCTAACTGATGAATGCAAGGGATTCCTAGTATAATAATAGACAAGTCCTTCTTTGGACACGCCAGCTGTCAGCCAATGAAAGCTGTCAGTCAATGAGATAAAGGGCAAACGGTGTTCAAAAAGGATAGATTTAATAAAACAGATGGTGGCGTATTTATTGCTGTCACAGGCGGTTTATCTTGTAGCGTAACTGAAGTAGATAGTTCCTTCTCTCCCTTTCCTTATTACCGAATTACAGCCCCCCCCCCAAAAAAAAATCAAAATCAAGCTTCCCTCTCCCTTAACCTTCTGATTAATTTATTGTATCTCTTCATGCATTTCTTCCATCTTAGTGGATTATACTGACCTTTATCGGTTAGTGAAGTCACCAAAGATCGAAATGAACTGCTACACGATTTATATGTTTTATGCTTCGTGAGAAAATTAGGAATTGGCACTAAATAATGAAAAGTGTGAAGTCACCGATATGAGCACTAACAGAAATTTTATTTCATTGGTAGAAACGTTTAAAATGCAACAGTTGTACTAGAAAAAAAGAAAAAGCCCTCACTACTGTTTTTTTTTTGTTTTTTTTTTTTTTTTTTTTTGTTTTTTTTTTTTTTTGTTTTTTTTTTTTTTTTTTTTTGTTTTGAGTGTTCCTTAGTGGGTGGTTCTTACGTAGAACAGCTCGTTTTGTATTATTGCAATAAAGAGGAGACAGTGTTACGGAAATGTTTCAGGAGATGGGGATGGAAATCATTAAAATGATGTTGTTATTTGTAGACCAGCTCTATTTCCAAATTTCTTTCACCATCTTTCTGCTCCGAAACCAACTACTAAGGGATCATGACAATGAAGTACGGGAAATCTGACGAAAAAAACTCAAAGATGTTTTGTTCGTTTTTCCCTCGCACTAATTATATAATGTAAAGTGAGAGAAATATTACGAAAGCGGTGATTTGCACAGAGTTGCAGTGTGCAAGCATAAAGATTTTGCTATTAATATAGTAAGTGTGCCCTTCCCTTCGCCCTTGCCGTGTATGTCATGACTAGTGAAATAACTCCTACCAATTGCAACAAGAACCAAACCACCTGGGTTCTAAGCAACTGATCCATCTCCATGTTGACCTTCTTACAGAGTTATTCAACTAGTGCCAATCATACTAACTGAAAACAGGCACCAAAGTGAAGTTTCATCGCTGCCCTCGCAGGAAAATCTTCCTTTGCACTTTCTCCTTATCTCTACAGAAGTGCAAATTAATCGATTAACCTCTTGCACCATCTTTCAAATGCCACGTCACGACAGATTGTGTGAAGTACTCCTCTGAGTATCGATGGCGACGGATTTTCACGTCTGTGAAGCAATTTCAATGAATCTAGACACGACGCTGATTTCGGTCAGTTTCACCGTTAAAAAGGTTCAGACGTTTGGTCCACGAGAATAGTACACGTTAGCCGTACCGCATCAGAGCTATGACTGCAGCAAACCCAGAACATGAACTCGTATTGACATTGTTGCATTATTATTACCTAGCAGTCTTATCGTCGTACAACGTATATAAGTTACTCTGTGAAGTCTCTCGGTATTTTTCTCCACAAATCTTCTGACGCCGTGGTCCCTATATCCATCTAGTAACAGTCTATAATATGCATACACATGCTTTACCAGTTAATTATGCTTGTACTTCGCCTTAAACTCCTATGGTACCTTAGGACATCTTCTACATCCTGCAACTTTGGTTGTCGGGCTCCCATCTTATCCACAGTTCTCACATCTGTAATCATGCGCAGTTCTGAAATACCTTCAAACAACATTTTCCTCGTGAGCAGCAGCTCTTATTAACAACAGTCCTCCTGTTCATCATCTTTCCATAAATAAAGGCAATGTCCTTTACTCCGCCACCTCCCCAAACTTCCATTCCACACCTTCATCTCGTCTTTCACACATGAAACTCCCTCCCTCATCTTCAAGAAAATACCGCACATAAAAGTATATATTGGTGGAGGTGTATTACCGTCTTTAGCAACTAAATGAAAGGCGTTTATTTTTTTTATATTTTTTTTTGTTTTGTGTGTGTGTGTGTGTGTGTGTGTGTGTGTGTGTGTGTGTGTGTGTGTGCCATACGCGTTTCGCTTCTTTATTTGTGAAGCATCATCAGTGGTGGTTTTCTGTGTTATTATATGTGTATCTTTATGAAGATGTTTATGAGATCTTCAGTTGGATACGGTATTTTCGTTCTTGATGAAAACCCTTCCATCACCACTACACTGTGTACTCGTACGAGTAGCTAGCGGTGAAGTGTGTGAAAGTCGTCAAAGTAATCAGATGAGAGGTCCACACGTAGCATGTAGAGGGTAAGACAGTTCGGTATTTAGTTCTGCGTTAGTTATTTTACATGTGGTAAAATACATTTCTCATTCGGTCCTTAGTCTTCATTTATCTACCACCAACGAACATTAATCATAATTTCTCCTGTTAGAATAATTCTACGATTTGAATAATTCAACAAACTGAAGTCCTCTAATCGTAATACACACTTCACTGCATTGACATGAGGCGAAAACACAATGCGACATGGATGTAGCTCCATACTACCAGCAGTGTGGGAATTGGACTGCTCAAAGCAGAAGGAAATTCTAGCGCAACCAATTTCAAGTGTTTTCCTACAAATTCCTTATTTGAAACAAGGTACTTCTCATTTGTAGTGACACGTTTAAGTGTATTTCAGTGATTTATGTTTTTCAGTAACAATTTTTCCACATTATCATTTATTATAATATAACTACAGATCTGGGTAGTTCACTATAACGACTTCCTCACGCCTTTCTAGCCTCGCGTCGCTGACGTTTGGCACGTTTAAGCTGCATACATTTCAACACCTTCAACCCATTTGTGGTACGAAATGTATTCGTCAGCTTTGCTTGCGTACTAATCTCTCAAACGTTCCACTGATCGATCAAATTCGAGAGTGAACAGGACGGAACGAAAATCGTGCTTAATCACTTGCTGTAACATCCATTTCAACCGCACTTCTGTATGACTATTCAATTCCTTGTCAATGTCGATTGTACCCTCAAGCAACGATCTATGCATTACTCAAGTTAACAATCTGTCTTATATAAGAGCTTCTACCTGAGAACTGTTCTCTTAAACGTTACGTTGTATGTAGTACGATTGCTCAAAAACGAATTATTTACAAATTTATACTGTTTTAGGGAACGGCACGAAAATTTCAATCATAGTACAATTTTATATACTACATGTGTCTTCTTATGCTTTTCCACCGTAATAATTTTTCGTAGTCTGTTTGGGTTTTCTGCCGGATACTGAAATCTAACTGATTCAGTATTTCGACGGTACATCGGTCAGTCATCTTCTGGAACCGTCTACTGAGGTGCATGAAGAGGTGTATAGGGCTCTAGCCTTCATTCCTTATGCTGGGAGCGTTTCTTTCAACACTGGAACACTTTTAAAAAATTTTAACTTCAAGACTGTTTTCCGTCCGTCTTCCAAGATTAGGGCACTGCTTGGCTCCGTCAAAGAACCTAGGACTCAGGAAACCTAGTGTTTACAAAATACCGTCTCAGTGTGTAATCGGCCGTTCGATTCGCACGGTGCAAAATAGATGTGTGGACCTTTGCCGTCGGAAAAGACTACTGCAGCCGAAAAACTCGGCGTTAGCAGAATACTGTTTTACGGAAGGACGCGAGATGATATATGATGCGTAGTGCCTCCGGTTTTTTTAGAACTGTTTACAGAGGAGCTATTGAAATCAGGTTGACGGACAACTTAATAAATAGAGATAAAGGGTTTTGTCTTAGTAACGCATATCACATCTAATTGTAATATTCTATGCCGCCACTAGTGATTGGTAGGTTTCACTGGGGCGGGGTGGTGGGGGGGGGCCAATGGGTGGGCTACTACAAGCCCATTCTAGGAAGCTGCCATTGTGAAGGGCGGCGCATGCATCGTGTACGCCACTGATGAAAATACAGGACACAAAAAAAACATCTGTTTAGAATAAGTATTCAGCGGGACACAGCAGCAGCGACGATTCATGAAGATGACGGACTGTTGTACTGTCGAGATATTGAATAAGTTTGACTTTAGTATTCGGCAGAAAACCCGAAGAAACTACGAAGATTTATATACTGACGGCTAGTATATATTTTCCTGATGTCAGTTCGAAGATATGTCGTGCGCTACTCATGCTTAGTGCGGTTTTTTCAAATTTTCGTATATGAAATGCATGGTCACCTTATTATACACTCCTGGCCATTAAAATTGCTACACCACGGAGATGACGTGCTACACACGCGAAATTTAACTGACAGGAAGAAGATACTATGACATACAAATGGTTAGATTTTCAGAGCATTCACAAGAGATTGGCGCCGGTGGCGTCCAACGTGCTGACACGAGGAAAGATTCCAACCGATTTCTCATACACAAACAGGAGTTGAGCGGAGTTTTCTGGTGAAACGTTGTTGTGATGCCTCGTGTAAGGAGCATAAATGCGTACCATCAGATTTCCGACTTTAATATAGGTCGGATTGCAGCCTATCGCGATTGCGGTTTATCGTATCGTGACATTGCTGCTCGCGTTTGTCGCGATCCAATGACTGTTAGCAGAATCGATAGGTTCAGGAGGCAATACGGAACGCCGTGCTGAATCCCAACGGCCCCGTGTCACTAGCAATCGTGGTGACAGGCATCTCATCCGCATGGCTGTAACGGGTCGTGCAGCCACGTCTCGATCTCTGAGTCAACAGATGAGGACGTTAGCAAGATAACAACCATCTGCAAGAACAGTTCGATAACGTTTGCAGCAGCGTGGACTATCCGTTCGGAGACCATGGCTGCGGTTATCCTTCACGCTGCATCACAGACAGGACCGCCTGCGATGGTGTACGCAACCTGGGTGATGAATCCAGGTTCTGTTTACAGCATCATGGTGGTCGCATCTGTGTTTGGCGACATCGCAGTGAACGCACATTGGAAGCGTGTATTCGTCACCGCCATACTGGCGTATCACCCGGCGTGATGGTGTGGGGTGCCACTGGTTACACGCCTCGGCCACCTCTTGTTTGCATTGACGGCACTTCGAACAGTGGCCGTTACATTTCAGATGTGTTACGACTCGTGGCTCTACCCTTTATTCGATCACTGCGAAACCCTATATTTCAGCAGGATAATGCAAGCCCGCGTATTTCAGGTCCTGCACGGGCCTTTCTGGATACGGAAAATGTTCGACTGCTGCCCTTGCCAGCACATTCTCCAGATCTCTCACCAATTGAAAACGTCTGGTCAATGGTGGTTGAGCAAATGGCTCGTCACAATACGGCAGTCACTGCTCTTGATGAACTGTGGTATCGTGTTGAAGCTGCGTGGTCATCTGTACCCCGTACACGCCATCCAACCTCTGAGTCAATGCCCAGGCGTATCAAGGCCGTTATGAAGGCCAGTGGTAGTTCTGGGTACATTTTTTTCCAGTATCTTTCACCCAAATTGCGTGAAAATTTAATCACATGTCATTTCTAGTAAAGTATATTTGTTCTATGAATATATTTTTGGAAACATTTTTGTTTCTCTATTATTGGGTAAACAGCACTCTATTTAAATTTGTTAATAAAGAACAGTCTAGAATGCACTAATTTATTTCATTCAACTAGTTTCAGTCTTATGTAGACCATCTTCAGGAATTTGTCTCCTTCGATGTTTTGGAGCTGGCAGGTAGCTGGTAGCCTTCCAGAGCAGTGACGCTCTGCAGCTACCTGCCAGCTCCACAACATCGAAGGAGACAAATTCCTGAAGATGGTCTACATAAGACTGAAACTAGTTGAATGAAATAAATTAGTGCATTCTAGACTGTTCTTTATTAACAAAGTTCTGTGAATACCCGTTTATCATCTGCATTTCTTTTTGTTGTAGCAATTTTAATGGCCAGTGGTATACTTATTGGAGAAAAAAGGACGCACACAGTTACTCTCCCTCCAGATTCTAGACTGAGCAGTGATTCCCAGTGCCTCCTATAATTCGAATCATGATGTAACGTGAAGTACACACAACAATAAAGACTGACATTACAGAAAAGCACGATGAACCACTATATATAATTAAATTATTACTACAGAACACAAAAATGAAAGAATAATAATTGCACACAAGGTTTGCTGTTCTTATTCTTACTGCAAATATGGCCATAAATCATAGCGCCAACTTGTATCAGGCTACTCTGACATGAAATATGCCTGACGGCTTTTAGTGTATTGTGCTTAAGAAAATATAAATGTGTAAGGATATCATTTTATCGCAATATACTGTGTACATCAGAAAAAACAGGCAGGAAGCGATCATTGTATCAGTATAACAGTGGCCCCTGAAAATACACTATAAACAAGGTGTTTAGTTTAAAATGGACTATTAGACCATAAAACATCATCTGTGAGGGATGGTCTGGTGGAAGACATCCCATGGGATGAGCTTCACTGCAGACTTTCCTTCAAATGAGACACATTCAACGAATGGATGCCTTTTACAAATTTATTAGTTCTTGAATAACAATGAAACTTAATTTATCGTTCAAATTGTTCAAATATGTTGCAGAAATTATTACTAAAAAACACAAATTCCTAGAACCATAATACAGCTTCATTTTACTACTGGAACTGTAAATTTACACAATCAATTACCTCAGCGATGTTATATTGACACTCCCTCGAATTCAGAAGCCGCTCCGCAGTGTTCATTATTATTTGTACTTTCGCAATTCGTTTCATACGATTTAAATTCAGCTCTACGTTTTAGTAATTTGTGAACCAATTTCCTGAATTTGAAGACACCTGCTATTGGCATCAGTTTGAGCTCTGCTGTAAATTAATTTTCTCTCTCATCACACAGGTTGTATCTCTCCTTTAAATTGATATAGATCTAAAGGCCGTTACAGTTTCATCGGGGATCATTGAATAATACGCTAATACTGAAAACCATACTCAAATATAGCATAGACCATTTGGATAATGTGGATACATGTAGAAAATATTCCTCCTCTTACAAACTCGAGAATGTGTCAATGCCGTTTTATGTTCGAAAACCTGAGTCTTTAGATGGAAATGTGGTCAACGAGTTAGCACGACTTCGACATAGTAGCACGTTTTCTTTCAACGAGATTAGTACGATAGAATACCATATGCACCTAAAGAAAATGACGCTAGACGATGGGTTCAAATCACTAACATAATTTAAAGAACAAACATACTGTTACCTTTCACCGTTTTTTGAAATGGAAAAACGACAGCAACAGATGGTAGACTTTGGACGATAAATTTAATTTAGTACAACTAATTAACCGCAATTTTCTATTAAAGCTCTATGACTTAGGTAACGCAGTAACTGCTTCTTAAACTCTGTCCTTTCAAACTGGCATGATAGTCAGAATTGGAATGCACAAATACAGGGTGTAGAGGATTTTAAAGGACATGGAAGACTGCCGTTTTCAATTTACCATTTGTTATTTTGGAGTCTCCATTTATTAATAACATTTACAATCTTAACATGCATTTTTCCGCATATTTTAAAAATAAAAAAAAAAGTTGGAAACAATATAACAAATAAAGAAATCAATTGCACTGAGCAACAGTTACATAGGCTGTCTAGGTTACTCTACAGGAAAGTCATTCTCAAACCGATGGTAACACATAATGTTCAAATGTTTGTTAAGCTTATGGGGTTTAACTACGGGGTCATCAGTCCCTAAACGTACAAAATACTCATGAACTAGCTTACACTAAAGAAGGCACATACCGATGCCCGAGGGGGGAATTCGAACCCCCGACGGGGAACGGTCTCGCGCATCGTAGCATAGTACCTCAATGCTCTCGGTCGTTACCGCGGCGGTGACACAAATTTAATTATTAATCCAGTATATTTAAATATTTTAACAGCTATGAAAATTATTAAGAACTTAAGTTTCCACGAGGTACTCACGATAAAAAGTACTAAGTCTCAGTACCAAACGCTGACCACTAATTACATAATCAGCTATTTACTTACTCAAAAATAAAGAACTCCAATTAGCAATTAAAACTGTTCATTACGTTTAAATAATTAAACAGTTATAGGACCCCACTAGGCAGTTAAATAAGAATGCGTCCTTAACGCATACACAGGCTCAAGAAAGATATCAAATAACATGGTGTAATCATCTTACTCTTACTTAAAGACTTTCAGAAAATTTTGCAGTTACAAACATTCAAATTACATTTGAATTTTTACTTTTAATGTACACAATTACACATAAGTTTACAGAATATAAAAATGAAAAAAAAAAAATTCTATGCAGCTTTTCGGGTGATGGCCACTACGGCACCCTTTTCAGTTTTCACCCATTCTCTCTCCTGTGTGCGGCTCCATACGTCCTGTGAAACGTCGGACAACGGAGCTCGACAACGCATCAGACTCACGCCACCTGAAAAACTGACGAGGAGCCTTCCGCTGGAAACGTCGTCCACAACGTCAGTTGGAAACTGAGACAAGTGCACCGAGCAGAGAGAGCGAAGTGACAACCTTCGAGAAACTGGATAGCTACTCTACTGGAAGAATGCCATTACCGAATAAAGGACGGTAACGGTCCTAACACACCGAGATCCACGTCATTTTGTCTGATAGTACACAAATAGATTTAATAATACTGAAAAAAGTCGTTGTTCACAAATTAGTCACTAGCACTGGATAGCATGGAGATGAGAATTTACAAACCATACAGCAGGATTTCTCATTAAACACAGTTTGTAGCATCGACTAAAACAGAGGTGATAACGTGCGTTCCATAGGGTAGAGTCATTGGTCCTCTGATGTTCCTTATTTACATAAATGATTTGAGAAAAAATCTAAATAGCTCTCTTAGGTTGTTTGCAGATGACGCCGTCATTTACCGTCTAGTAAAATCATCTGAAGATCAAAACCAACTGCAGAACGATCTAAGTAAGTTTTCACTAATTGGCAATTGACTATAAATAATGCGAAGTGTAAAGTCGTTCACATGAGTACGAAAAGAAATCTGTTAAACTTCGTTTACAAGATAAATCAATCAAACGTGAAGGCCGTAAATTCCACAAAATAGGAATTACTATTACTTTAGACTTAAATTGGAAAGAACACTTAGATAATGTGGTGGGAGAGGCGAACCAGATACTGCCTTTTATTGGCAGAAGCCTTAAAAGATGCGACAGAACTACTAAAGTGACTGCATACACTACGCTTGTCCGTCCTTTTTTGGAGCATTGCTGCCCAGGTGGGTTTGACGGAGAACATCGAAAGAGTTCAAAGAAGGGCAGCACGTTTTGTATTGTCACGATACAGAGCAGACAGCGTCACGGAAACGATTCAGGACCTGGGATGGGAACCATGACAACAACGGCGCTTAACGATGCGGCGTGGTCTACTTACGAAACTCCAATCACCAACATTCTCCTCCGAATGCGAAAATATATTGTTGACTCCCACCTTCATAGGTATAAATGGTCATCAGAATAAAATACGAGAAATCAGAGCTCGAACGGAGAGATTCAGATGTTCTTTCTTCCCGCGAGCTCTACGAGAATGGAATGGGAGATGAATAGTATAAAGGTGGTTCGATGAACCCTCTGCCATGCACTTAAATCTGATTTGCAGAGTATCCCATGTAGATGTACATTAAACAAAACGAATTAGCAAAACACAGAAATTTAGCAGCAATGACTTGAGAGGGTAAGGATCAGGGAACTGGAAATGTTATCAATCAAAAGAGTTTGGATATAAGGAGGGCATTGAATTAAATTGTGTGGACCGGTTTCAATCCGTTTCCTTATATTCAATACCACTTGTATAATGAGATAATTTTTATCTCAACGAACTGAATCATTGGTGATATTTACATCACCTCTGCCTGAGGAACAAGGCGTTATTGTTCCCATTCGCGTTCTTTGCTGGGACGCTGTTCCAGTATAGGAGAGCCTTGGGAATTTGATACGCTTATCACAGGAAACATTGAGGCAGAATTAAATTATATGTGTAGAGAGAGACATGCTTGATTCCCATGTAACCGAGTTATCTGTAACGCTGTTTTATCTGAGGGGATTAAAGAGTCTGTGCAGGCAGCAGGCGATCCCCGGTTCGATTCCTGGCGGCAGAACAAATTTTAATTCAGTGCCTCTCTTTATATGCAATACCTTTGGTATTATGAGATAATCTTTGTCTCGAGGAAGTGAACTATCGATATTTGTATCAAAAGAACAATAAGAAAACAAATTGCTACCACACACTAAATAGCGGCCACGGCACGAGAGGCTACAAACCAGACAATAGTTCTTCTAACAATCAAAAGAGTTTTATTTGCACAGTGGAATCTGGCTCTATCATCACAGGCCTTAGAAGTTGCATGACATCGAAATCACTGTCACGCGTGAACACAGCAATTCTACGACTGGATGTTAGCTACAAGGACGATGAGCGCAGTCAACATGTTATTTTACAAGTCGTGCGTGCAACGTGGACTGCTTTTGCCTCCGTCCTTGGGTCAAAGCACTATTGCCGCGCTCTCCAAACACCTGGCCGTACCAGGCAAAGGTATCAGCGATATCGAAATCGAGGAAATTACAGCGCAAGATCTCGACTATCGAATGGAGGCTCAATGAAAGCCTTTCGCGCAATCAATAATAATACTGGGAAAAAAGATAGCCGAAATAGAAGAACGAACTGCCACTGATAGGATTCTCAGCCTCATATGTAACAGCTGTCAGAGGCAGGGTATTTTCCCCAATATACTGAAATATTGTAAAGCCATTACTTTAAAAATGATGTAATGTCAACAGCTTTCGCCCAATTTCAGTTCTGACTGCTCTATCGACTGTTATTGAAAAGAGTATCATCACACATTTTCGAAAATAGAGTACTAACGAAAGTCAGTTTGGTTTTCAGAAAGGCTTTTCAACGGAAAACTCTGTATACACTTTTACTGACCACATATTAAATTTTCTGAACAACCGGACATCACAGTGACAGGTGTTGAGCACTTCGCTGTTCTTAATAAATATCAATGAGTTGTCGTTCTATATTCACTAAGATGCAAAGCAAGTGCTTTGTTGATGAGGTGACAAGGAATCACACCTGACAGTTAAGAATTAGCTGATGAAATGGTAAATAATGTCTTTCAGAGAAACATTAAATGGTTCTCTACAAATGGACTCTCGTTAAACTTAGACAAATACCGTACATACAGGAAAAGAGGCTGCATAAGGCTGAACAATGAGGTTGACAGGAAGCGCAGACTGTTTAGGTAAGAGTAGCTAGAGAACAACAAGTTATAATAGAATTTATAACTGGAGGAGATATAGAAAAGAGACATTGGAGGACTTGAATAGCAGCTACATGGAAATAAAGACGTCAGATGAAAAAACCAGAAGCACAGAAGGGGACGCTGATAGGTGGAAGGAATATATTGTGGACCTATTGAAGGGAAAAGAATGCAGTATTGTATAACGGGAAGAGATGAAGATACAATACGGCGAGAACAACTGAACAGAGCCCTGAAAGATTTGATTCAAAACAGATGATACTCCCTCTCAACTGCTGACGTCATTGGGAGAGCCAGTCATGAAGAAATTGTTCCACCTTTTGAGCAAGATGTATAAGGAGAAATACCCTTAGTCTTCAAGAACAATTCCATTTTCGTAGAAGACACATGCAGATAAATGTGAAAATTACAGAACTATCAGTTTAATAATTCATGGTTTCAAAAAACTAACACGAATTATTTACAGACGAATATAAAAACTGCTAAAATCCGATCTCGGTAAAGGTCAGTTTGAATTTAAGAGAAATGTAGGCATACGCGAGGAAACACATCATGGCTTATCTTAGATTTTATGTTAATGAAAGGCAAGAGTACAGTGCTCAAGAAATTAGCGGATGAGGTGATATATCATAATCAATATACATAAAACAGCGTATTTCATTTACATACTGTTTGTAATTTGTGTGTGATGCAGTATGATATTTTGTAGTATGAACTCTTTACTTGAGGTTTACGTAGAGCAAGGCACCAAGGGGCTATGACAGTAATGTCATTCTCGTTGCACTCAAATATGGTGTGTGATCACCTCGGACGGCCAGTACAGTTGCACACTTGCGTATGAGGTTATCAAACAGCTCTTGATGGATACTTGGACATTCATCCTAGAGTACAATATCCAGATCTGGAACAGTTGTGGGAGGTGCTGGACTGGGTGTAATAATGCGTCTGACAAGTACATCCCAGACATGTTCAGTTGGGGTTTAAGTTCGGCGATCAAGCTTGTCACTCTTTTCGTTCAATTCCCACAGCTTCAAGCATATTTCCCACCAGTGCACCTCTTTGGGTACGGGCGTTATCGTCCACCAGAAGGAACCCATCTCCAATGGCACCAACGTAGAGCACAACAAAAGTTTGAAGTGTCTCGTCTCTATACCTCTCAGCAGTTAAAGCGCCATTCTGAACGATTTCTGCCTACATCGTCCGTCCAACACCATGCACATAATCAGGATTTTTCAGACTTTCACCGGACATGACGGTCATATCTTGCTGATGTAACCCGTGGACGAGCTCGCCATTTCTTTTCCTGATTCCTGATGTCTGAATTTGCGGTCCGGGCTACTGGGAATTACACTTTGGGCCACTCCATTAGCTTCAGGCAAGTCTCCGAGCCATAACTTCATGTAAGTCACGTTGTTGTTGCATTGCAATACCTGCTCACTACACTATCTCAATCCAATTCTTGTGTAATTCTAGTAAATACCAACCCCCTATGCAACAAACGTCCGTTATTACCACTGTCTCCCTTGCCGTAATGTTGTCTCTATTCCGTAGAACCGACAGAAACAGGTCGAAACATTTTAGTTCATTCTGACGATGATAATGCTTCAGAACCTAAATATCTCAACTGATCTACTAATCATATTTAAATTGAAAAGAGTCGAGATCGCAAAATTGTTACTTTTATTTCATTATCGGTTTCAGTCTATTAAAGACCATCTTCAGATGTATACCACCATAATGACAGGAGGAGGCGGTGGGCACAACAGGGCGCACAAACTTGATAGTTTACGTTTGTGGGCGGCCTGAAATAAAACCAACAATTTTGCAAGCAGGACTGTTTTTAATTTTAATTGTAACTATTGTATCAAGATCGCTGCTTGTCTCCATTATGCTTTCTGAAATTACTGATCTCGTAATTGTTTCACCAGTATGGATTTTCAACTGATACCGATCGGGAGAAAGCTTTTGACAACGTTGAGAACAATACACTCTTTAAAATTATGAATGTGACGAGGGTAAAATGTAGGTAACATATATAGAATTTACACAAAAACCAGACAGCGATGTTAGGATTCGAAGTAAATCAATGGGATGCAGAGGTTGGGAAAGGGGTATGATAGGTTTGGAGGCTTTCCCAAATCTTAAAAAATGTTCAAATGTTTGTAAATTTATGGTACTTAACTACTATGGATATGTCCGTAGGCGTAGAAACAACTCAAACTAAGGACAAAAACACACACCCATGCCTGAGGGAAAACTCTAACCTACGACGTCGAGCAACCATATGCTCCGCAGCTTCCCAAACTTAATCAATCTGTACATGAACACTGGGAATCTGGATTTTTCGTCATATAGACTGTAGTTTTTACGACTTCTATTTTTAATACATATATTTCACATTGGTGTAATGTATATGAAAGCATGGTTCCTAGAAATTTGAATCTACCTTCTTCAATCTTGTTGTCTGTACTTACTTTTATTCTTATACGATTTTTGAAAGCCTTGCTTGCTTTTTTATTGATATATAACATGTTTTGTATAGTTCGTAGGTATTCCTCACGGGTAGTCCATATTCCTTATTCGTTCCTAAAACTTTACATCGTGAAATTTTGTTTTTTGTTAAAATTTTATCATTTTACCAGGTTCATCCAAATTTGACTTATGAAATTTTGGAAAGATCGCTGCTGCGGCGGAGCACACGAGCGCATTGAGGCGCTATGCTCCGATGCACGAGGACGCTCCCCGTCGGGGGTTCGAAACCACCCTCGGGCATGGATGTTTGTGCTGTCTTTAGTCTAAGGTAGTTCATAATTTGTTTGTAAGTTTAGGGACTGATGACCCCGCAGTTAAATCCCTTAAGCTTAACAAACATTTGAACATTTTTTTTAAAGATTGATCTGTCATTCGATATAAAGATGTGGTCACCACAAATTTCTGATACATCTCATTTTGCGAATTTAAAACCGTTTTGATTTTCGGCCTTCTCTAGCTATCGCATCACATCCAGATTGACATGTCTGTTCTCCTGAGATAGTGCGATTTTCATGATATTATATTTAAAAGAATGTATACCGTGACAATTCTATACGAATGAACAGGAGAATATGTCCTTTGAAAACATGTGTGGTTCTGTTCCAACTGCTTGAATATATTGATTGGAAGGGGAACAAAGTGTATCATAATAATAGGAGAAGAGTATATTTGTTCCGGACAGAAACTGTACACGATATTCATCAATTCATTGCCCTAATATTCTTTTTGTTGTGTCAAATCTCCATTTAGGAATGTCAGCTCAACATACACGTATTTATTAAATCATTAAAATAAAGAAATTTAGCGATACTCTGATAACCTAAATATTTAGCTTTTGCATGCTTATGAAAGCGAAAGGTAAATTGAGAGTTAATGTGAAGCGAAAATGGTATTCCCAATCGCTGTAATCGTATAAATTTCCATTGAAACGCGTAAAATAATTAAATTAACTCGATGGTCCCAGAATTCGTCCTCTTAATTTGCGTTAGTTGATTCAAACTGGTGAAATACGCACTATGAACTAATTTAACACATACATTTACTGCAGTCTGCTTAATGGCAGACTGCAGAAAACCATGGTTTACTTTGTTTAGTGATATTCGGTCTCCATGCCAATCAAAGTGGCTCAACATATATTTTTTGTTTGTTTGTTTGTTTTTCGTCTGCATTGCTTCCTTACTACGTATATATAGCGAATTCTCCCAGAAATGGAAAAGTTAAGCAAATAACTCGGTAAGTTATTCTCTGATGTCTTTTCTTCTTATTCTTCTTCTTCTTCGAATAGGCTTTAATTATTTCTAAAAACGAATGTTTACGCTCATCCGACCACGTTGATCTGTACTGTGTTTGTTTTGCTTCAACTGATGCTACTTCCAGTTTCATACTTTGAAGCTGTCTCTTTCTAAAATTCTAAAATGTCGGCTGGTTTTTAAACAAAAGAATTCAGTTTCCTCAAATTAAATTTGTAAACCTAGTTTTTCCGCGCATTCTTGGAGTACTTCCATCTGTTTGACTGAGATTTGCTCATCGACTGTTAGTATCGCCAAGTCATCTGCGAAGGCAAGATGCGGTATGTAAAGGTTGTTTTTGGCAACGCCCAGTAGGACTAGTTACCAAACCCCACATTTCTTGAGTTTTGCTCCAATTTTCTATAACTTTATCTACAGCAACATTGAACAGAATAAGAAACAATCCATCATCTTGTCTATTTGAATAATAATTCACCAAGCTTTCCGATGCATCATACTACACGTGATTTCACATATGGTATGAATCCATTGTCCGAATTTCAGTATTAATTTACTAGCTTATAAGCCCGTGCTTCGCGACGGTTGTTAAAGAAGAGCCTCAGCGTATCATGGCATTTTAGGATTCCGGATTCAGTAAAAAGATCGCCGAAATCATAAAAGAAACTACATGCTATGAATTGTCTTTCTGAAGAACTCTTCTGTAAATGAATACAATTAAGAGAACTGTCGTTATGTTTTAAACATATGTCGTTATGTTTTAAACATAAATGAAACGTTCGAAATGAAGCAAAGAAATGTCGTCAATTACGTAATACACAAAGCGAAATCAGGAACACTTTGTACAATATTTGGTGGTATTCTTAGTGATGATATTGCGTCGCGTAATGTAATCACATACATACGCTTCCTTACAGTACTGCGCAATACTTATTACGCAGCAGCGGCGGCTATTAGTTTTTTGGTGCACTAAAGCGCCTCTTTAGCAAATAGAAAAATTATTTTTTTCGTGTCGTACATCGGTTAAAGTTTACTTGCAGTGGCAGCGGTTTAGAATGTCGACGTTGGCAACGAAGTATTCGCTTTAGGGGATTCATTAATTTACTGATCGGAACAACGTTAATTAATTATTACATTATCAACACAAAGAATTATACCCCTTATTGTACGTGACTTCTTTTCAAAAAGTATTCAACGGCCGTTGCCAAAATCAACACACTACAACGCTGCCGTAAGGAAAATCGTAGCCCTGTTTCAGTGTATTACTCCTTAGTTCTACATCTACATGGGATACTCTGCACATCACATTTAAGTGCCTGGCAGAGGGTTCATCAAACCACCTTTATACTATTCATCTCCCATTCCACTCTCGAATAGTGAACGGGAAGAAAGAACATCTGAATCCCTCCGTTCGAGCTATGATTTCTCGTATTTTATTCTGATGATCATTTCTACCTATAGAGGTGGGAGTCAACAATATTTTTCGCATTCGGAGGAGAATGTTGGTGATTGGAGTTTCGTAAGTAGATCACGCCGCAGCGATAACCGTCGTTACTGTAAGGATTCCCATTCCAGGCCCTGTATCATTTCCGTGACGCTGTCTCCTCTGTATCGTGACAATACAAAACGAGCTGCCCTTCTTTGCACTCTTTCGATGTCGTCTGTCAAACTCACCTGATAAGGATCCCACATGGGCAGCAATACTCCAAAAAAAGATGGACAAGCGTAGTGTATGCGGTCTCTTTAGCAGTTCTGTCGCATCTTTTAAGGGTTCTGCCAATAAAACGCAGTCCTTCGTTTGCCTTTCCCACGACATTATCTACGTGTTCTTTCTGATTTAAGCCTGAAGTAATAGTAATTCCTAGGTATTTTGTAAAGTTTACGTTCTTCATTTGTGATTCATTTATTTTGTAAAGAGAGCTTTACGGATTTCTGTTCGTACTCATGTGAACGACTTCACACTTCGCATCATTTGGAGTCAATTGCCAATTTTTACAACATAGTGATATCTTATTTAGATCGTTCTGCAATTGTTTTTTATCTTCAGATGATTTTACTAGACGGTAAATGACGGCGTCATCTGCAAACAACCTAAGAGAGCTACTTCTATTTTTTCCCAATGTAAATAAGGTACAGCAGAGGACTAATGACACTACCCTGTGGAACTCCCGATATTACCTCTGTTTTAGACAATGCCTTACCATCGATTACTACAAACTGTGTCATCTCTGACAGGAAATCCCCTATCCAGTCGCAAATTTCGGGCGATATAACACAACCACGCAAATGATTAAAAGCCGTTTGTGAGGTACGGTATCAAAAGCCTTCTGGAAATCGAGAAATACGGAATCGATTTGAGAACTCTTGTCGATAGCACTCATCACTTCGTGTGAGTAAAGATAGTCGTGTGTCGCATGACCGATATTTTATAAATCCGTGTTGACCTTTGGTCAGTAGATCATTCTGTTCAATATAATTTATAATATTTGAATACAGGATATGTTCCAAAAACCTGCTGCAAATTGATGTCAATGAAATATGCTTGTAGTTTAGTGGGTTACTCACACTGCCTTTCTTGAATATAGTTGTGACCTATGCAACTTTCCAATCTTTTGGTACAGGTCCTACTTTGAGAGAGCGGTTGTATATGGCTGTTAAGTAAGGAGCTATCTCTTCGGCATAATCAGATAGAAATCAAATGGGTATACAGTCCGGACCAGAAGACTTGTTCTTGTTAAGTGATTTAAGTTGCTTCACTACGACCAGGATATCTACTTCAACGTTACTCATTACGGCCTCTGTTTGTAATTCGAAATCTGGAATATTGGTTTCGTATTCTTTGGTGAATGAGTTTCTAAAAGCTATGTTTGGTAACTCTGCTTTTGTAGCGCTATCATCGGCAGGATCGCTATTTCTATCAGGTAGCGAGGGTATTGCTTGTTTTTTGCCCCTAGTATATTTAATATATGACCTAAATCTCTTCGGGTTTTCAGTCAAATTTCGAGAAAGAGTTTCGTTTTGAAAAGTATTGTAGGCATTTTGCGTTGAAATCCTCGCTAAATTTCGAGCTTCATTGTAGTATCTCCAATCCTGCGGATTTTGTGTTCGTTTAAATTTAGCATGCCTTTTCCTTTGCTTTTGCAACAGTGTCTTGACCTGTTTAGCGTACCAATGAGGATCACCTCCTTCTTTTATTAATTTATTTGGTATAAAACTGTCAAATGCTGTCGATACCACTTCATTGAATCTGAGCCGCATCTGGTCTACACTGACGTTTAGTGTTAGGAAGGAGTGGATACTGTCTTTCAAGAAGCAATGTATTGCATTTCTATCTGCTTTCCTGAACAAATATACTTTTCGTCTATTTATGGTAACTTTGGGACTTTCGATATTCAATCTCGCTACAACAGCTCTGTGTTCGCTAATACCTGCACTCGTTTTGAGCTCGATATGAGCTCAGGATTATTTTTTGCTAAGAGATCAAGTGTGTTTTGACATCCATTTACAATTCAAGTTGGCTCTTGAACTAATTGTTCGAAGCAATTCTCAGAGAATGCGTTGAGTACAATTTCGCACGATGTTTTATGCGTACCTCCTGATTTGAAGATATAATTTCGCCAACAGATTGAGGGTAAATTAACATCATCGCCTACTGTTATTGTGTGAATCGGATACATGTTTGCAATTAGACACAGGTTTTCTCTGAACCTTTCTGCTACTGTATAGTTAGAATTCGGAGGCCGCTAAAAGGAACCAATTATTAACTTCATAGATTTTCAGGTACAACTTCTACCCAAAATAGCTCACAGGAACTATCAACTTCAAGTTCGCTGCACGTAAGACTACTTTTGACGGATACAAATACGACTCCGCCTATTTTCTTTAATCTATCCTTTCTGAACACAGTTAGATCTTTTGTGAATACTTCTGCTGAACTTATTTCCGGCTTAAGCCAATTCTCGCTACCTATAATGATGTGTGTTTCGGTACCTTCTATTAACGCTTGGAGTTCTGGTACTTTCCCGATGCAGCTACGAAATTTCACAACTGTAATACCGATAGTTTCTAAATCTATATTTCTCCTGTGATCAACATGCACTCTTTGAGAAAGCCCATTTACCGTTTCCGCAAATCCCTAAAAAGCCGCCCAGTCCACACCGCACAGAACCCGCTACCCGTGTAGCCACTTCCTGGGTGTAATGGAATCATGACCAATTCAGCGGAACACGGAACCCCACCACCCGAGAGCGCAAGTCGAGGAATCTGCAGCCTACACGGTCGCAGAACTGTCTGAGCCTCTGATTCAGACCCTCCACTAGGCTCTGTACCAGACATAAACAGACGTTCCTGTCAACTTTGCAGCAGCCAAGGGGACTGAGGCGCTCCAGTCATGGTCTGCACGGCCACTACGGACGGGTGTTCGAATACCACTCGGGCATGGATATTTGTGCCGTCCTTAGTATTAGTTAATAAGAAGTTTGTAAGTTTAGGGACTGATGACGCCGTATTTAAGTCCCATAAGCTATACAAACATTTGAAACATTTGCAGACTGTGAGCTCTGCTTTCACTTTGCTAGCAAGACTGGCAGTCTTTACCATTTCAGATAGTCACTCAAATCCTGAGATAATCTCTTCAGATCCGAAGCGACACACATCATTGGTGCCGACGTGAGCCACCACCTGCAGTTGGCTGCACCCCGTACCCTTCATGGCATTCGGAAGGGCCCGTTCCACATCTGGAATGACCTCACCCGGTATGCACACGGAGTGCACGTTGGCTTTCTTCCCCTCCTTGGAAGCCATCTCTCTAAGGGGCTCCTTCACCCGCCTAACGTTGGAGCTCCCAACTACAAGCAAACTCACCATCTGTGAAAGCCCGGATCTTGCAGGCTGATTGGTGATCTTGGATGAGTGACACCATCCGGCTCAGAGCCATTTTCCTGAACAGATAGCGCCTCAAACCTGTTCGCAAGACGAGCCAGGGAGGCCTCACGATCGGTCCCCCAGAATGTCTTGCGCCGCCTGCCACGCACTGGATCGACCTCCCACGCAACCACGGTGGGCTGTCCGCCTTATTGCTGGCAGTATCAGGGCATGTCGATGCCGCAGGACGATCGGTGGAGATGACAGGAGTCCATTCGGTCCCCACTACTAGCCAACAACAACGACGCCCCTCGAACGCAGTCTCCAGCTGTGCAGCCGAGATTAACACAGCTTGAAGCTGGGAGCGAAGTGTCACCAGCTCAGACTGCATCCGCACACAGCTGTCACAGTCCCTATTCAGGATTACAGTGCAGAGGAAACAAAAACTACTGTCGCGATGAAGTCAAAGGAACACTACATTCTTTTTTAAAACGCGAATTGGAATCTAATATGCACGCGAGCACAGTATTAATTTACAAATAAACGAAAACGCGCAGACAAAAATCAAAATACTATATGTCGCTTCCAATCAGAAGCCGGTTTCACTTACAGAAGGCTGCGTCTGCTGCGTATCAGCCGGTGGCTTAACAGACACTCAAAACAATGACAGACGACTGTCGCGACGCGATTTACACGGCGGAATAATACACTAATCAGATATTAAACGCGAATATGAATCAAATAGAAACGCGAGCACACGATAAATTTAATGAACCCGAAGGGAAAGCGCACTGAAAAGTCAAAATATGTAGCTTTTAGAGAGAAGCCGGTTACACTTACATCGGAGAATAGGCTGTTGCAGTACATGTGTGCACTGGACGACGTCTACTATGAGAATAAAAAACGCAGCATCGCCATCTATTAGTTATTTGGTATGCTATGTAAGTAACAGCATCTCTATAGGATATTTGTTATACTAGGCGGCAATTCAAATATGGCATACATAACAAAATGCAAATTACATTATCTTTTCTTCCCCTGATCCTATTTTAATTAAATGAAGCTTATATGTTGCCCTAAAGTACTCTCAGTTGACCTATGAAGTCCCATGAAAGTTCGTATAGTACTCTTGGAGATTTTCTGCAATACGCCGTGCTTTTAAGCATAGTATACACACAAAATTTCAAATTAGGATATCTTTCTTTCCTCTTATCCGATTTTTCTGAAATGAAGCCTAGGTTACGCTCCAAACTATTCTCAATTTACCTGTGCAATCCCATGAAAGTTCGTATAGTACTTTTGGAGATTATCCCCAACGAATAGACGTCCACGATGGCTTTTAACCAAATGATTAAATTATATCTTTATTTTTTCTGATCCGATTTTAATGATTGAAGCCTTTACGTTACCGCACGATGTGCGCAAGTTACGTGTGAAAACCCCACGAAACTTTGCAAAGTAGTTTTGCAGATAAGCGTGTTCAAAGAGACAGAGAGATATGACGGTCGTAGATAAAAAATTTCAAATTACCTATTTTTTCGTGATATGATTTTGATAAAATTATGCCTATATCTTGACCCAAACATTTCTCATGTTTTCTGTGAAACCCGCATGAAGATTCGACCAGAAGTTTTGAAGATTGACGTGAACAGCGACAGACCTACATTTACTGATTTATTATTAGTATAAATTATACGCTCTCTATGTCTGTGCTTATAGACGTGCCAAACGGCTAATCCCACCTTTGTGCTGCTCTTAAAAAAGTCTCAGCTTTACAGTGTATAAATGTTCGTTAAGCTTAAGGGTCTTAACTGCGGGATCATCAGTCTCTAAAGTTACAAACCACTTATGAACTACCTTATACTGAAGACGACACAAACATCCATGCCTGAGGGGCGATTCGAACATCCGACGGGGAACGGCCTCGCGCATCAGAGCATAGCGCCTCAATGCGCTTGGCCGCTCCGCCGCGGCTACAATAGTATAGTTACGAGGAAGGGGACACAACGAGCCCAAAAACACACATTCCTGAAAACGCTGTTTTCCACTCATATTTCCATACTCCATATAAAGGAATGGGGCATGGACGGCCATCCTACCTCGTTCGTGCTCCATAGCAATCTCCTTCACGAGAATGAGCCGAGATTCTGCGAGAGGGCAGCTGCGACTGCACTATGAAGTCAGGCAGGCAGGGTTCTGCTTTCGGGGACCCGCCCTCTGCAGAATTAGGCGGGAGAAAGAGAGAGAGAGAGAGAGAGGGGGGGACAGGGTTATGGGGGAGCTGGCAGCGGGCAGCGGGCAGCGGCGTTTCACCTGTTGGCGCCAGATTGGTCCGCGCTAACAGCACAATCAGCCGGCGCCGTTACGCCGTGCTCCGGCCGGTCGCGTTTTAATTGGTCTGTTCTCGGCGCGCGCCTCGGGACCAACTAATCGTGGCCAACGCCGGCCAACGGCCACTTCCGGCGAACGCTGACGTACAACGACCGACGTACGTATTCGAACGTAAACGTATCTCTGAATTATATCATTTTACAGCTATTCAAAGAACTAGCAGACATACACATAACTGGTACTATATAAACTTCAGTCTTCAATCTAATATGCAATATGATTCTAAAGTCAGTACACATTTTGTACTTAAACAAAATTTATTAACCAATATGTAATGGCACTACAACTTATGTTACAATAGGACATAATTTCAGTGCGTTTCAATTTGACCACCTTGCATGTCCATGCATCCCACCCCTCCCGCCCCGCGCTCCACTGTAGACGGAAACACTTGCCCAAGCATATCTGGTGTAATCTGAGCAGCTGCGGCTAGAATCCACTGTGTTAAGTGTTCAGTGCTGCGGGTCTACACGTGGTAATCTTAGACTTGATAAAACCCCATGCAAAAAAGTCTAAGGGTGTCAAGTCAGGAGAGCGGGATGCCTATATCCGTGGAGAGGTACGACCAAACCATCTGGGGTAGTGCACCGTCCTGTTGAAAACCACAGTATCCATAATCCCATCAGGGACTCCAAAACCTGTTCCAACATATCTAGGTATGTGGTTCCAATAACGGTTTGTTCTGTGAAGGAGAAGGGCCTGTACACTGTTTACATTGTCATCCCTAACCACACATTCACTTTTGATGTGTCCTGTTGCCACTCCTGCAGCACACATGGTTTTTCGTGTGCCCAGATCCTGAAGTTGTGTCTGTTCACATTGAAACATCTCCATATAGCGTGTTCCATTTATTTTATTCCTACTAAACAAGTTTTGATCTGCTTTAGACATTTTAGAATGTTCAAACGTTTGTTTAGCTTATGGGACTTAACAGTGGGGCCGTGCCTAAACTTACAAGCTACTTATGAACTACCTTATACTAAAGACGACACAAACATCCATGGCCGAGGGGGGATTCGAACCCCGACCGTAGTCGCCGTACAGACTATGACTGATGCGCCGAAGACCACTCGGCCACTGCGGCCGGCCAGACATTTCTGAGTGTAGCATCATGCTCCATTCTCACTATGAGATGCCAGATGTACAAGATTTTTTGGTCCAAAATATGGAATAATTTTCTTGTGTTTCATAATTTGAAATATCTATTTTGTGTATGAGGCCGCATATATGCTGGCGTATGCGGTGATATGTTCCCACTGTCCCTTCTTGCGCAGAATGAATGGGACTTGTGTACAAAACAGTTTAAACAAGCATTATCCGCGCCTCGTTGCTCTTGTAGTCTACTGGTTCAAACAGCATGGCTGCAGTTGCCTCTAGCGCTGGTCAAGAGGAAAATCTTTAGCAAAGGTGCTTAATGAGGGACCCCATTGACTCCCCTTGACCGGTTTGGGAGCTAAGTTACCTCCCTGAGAACGGTTAAACCCTTTGGGGAGGTTCTCCCTCCACCTTAGGTAGCGAGGGGGTAGCGACCACGAGAGCCACCGGGAGTTGTTGGCTGACTTTTTGCTGGGGTAAGTTGGTTTTTGGTGTGGACTCTGTTCTGAGCACGTGGGTAAACATTGTTCGGATTCCATTGTAAGTTGAAAATGCTTTTTTGCATCTCTAGATATGGCTATAATATCACCGCAATGCGTAGCGGTGAGATTTTATTTAATTTTTGTCTGGATAGCTAATTTTATGATGATTTTTGCCGAAGTTTGATTTCGCGGTCTCAACGGTGTTTGTTAACAGAATCCTTGCGCTCCCTTCCTCCCTACGTTTAAATATGTTTAAATGATTTTATGTTCATTTGGTCGGTAAATTTGATGTTTTTCGTGAACTTTTTGATACTTCCGGTATCCGCCCTTTGTCCATAGAATACGTGGACCGTATGAATCAAAGCCCTTAGCTTACTCCATCACCCTAAGCGCAAGAGTTGTTAAATATAACCTTGCTTAGATGATTTCTAGTGCATGCAACGTGGTAATTTTCCCCGAATTTCGGTACTTCTTGTAATTTCCGTACTGGGTGCCCCACGTGTATGGCAAATAGCGTGTTCTACACCGTTGTCATTTATACTAGATATCTCTTCTTCCCCTGAGTAGAATGTATCGTTACACGACATATTTTGCGTTTTGAATGTTTTTTCGAAATTGTAATTTTTCCCTTTTCCAACTTTTTTGTGATCCAACCACACTAAGTACTGTAGGATTCTGTAATTTCGCATATTAGGTAGATATCATTCCCCTGAGTATATCGAATGGTTACACGACCTATCTCGCGATCTTATTTTTTACGAATTTGATTTTTTTTTCAACTTGTTCAAATTTTGCTATCTAACCCCGTAGCATGTTGTATCACGCAGTAATCTTAGCCATTATCTAGATATCATTCCCCTGAGTAGAACGAATGGTTACAAGACCTATCACGTTTTTTATTGTTTCCCAAAATAGTAATTTTTCCACTGTGTTCAAATTCTGTGATTCGACACTATGTACCTTTCTGCAACGTTGCTTATTAGCTATATATCGTTCCCCTCGGTAGAATGAATGGTTGTACAACCTATCTCGCGGTTTTACTTGTGCAAAAAGTATTTTTATTATTATTATTAGTATTATTATTTTTGGGATTCCTAGATCCAACCATGTAGAGAGCTGTTTTCTTCTGAAACCCTTACCATTTAGTAGTTCTCTTCCCCCACTGCTAATCAAACACCAGAACGACCATTTTTAAGTATTATTTAGCGAATTTACCTACTTAATCGACATTTTGAATTTCTCTGAAAACTTCTACTTCCCTACTGTATCGCACGCCTCGTGGTCTTCTATCTCGTGCGTTTGTACCCGCTACCCTGAGCCTAAGCCACAAGGCCATACACTACGGAACAAAGGTTTTCTTTTATTCATGCGCGATTGTACCTTCCGCCCTGCTATTCCGTACAGCCACTTACTGCTGCTGGCGTTGCTGTTATTGTGTTCGGTGCTGGTAAATACCTGCATAACTTGGCGCATGAATCTGCGTGAGAAATTGTATCAATTCCTCCCTTCTCCCCTCTAAAAAATAATCACTGTTAATTACGCGAGTACTACTATTGGTGATGGGCAGTATTATGGCCATATAATCTTATGTAAATGTGGATTCTTTTGTAAGGTGTGTGTTTACTTTATTTAAATAGGTCTCACCCCCTTAGTTGTTTAGGACAATAAATCATTTTGTTAAACGTTAACCCTTTTTCCTAATTTAAATTCTCCCACACTACATACTTTGTAAATCAGAGCAGATATCTTGTCTCTTGCTTCCTTCTGAAGGAGAGAAAACTAACCCGCATTTCCTTGCCACTATTTATTATTTGATTTAAGATCCATTATTGGGCAACGTAAATTAATTAATTGCAGTTACATTAAGAAAAATAGTAAAAATACGTTTCTTTACTTGGCTACCAGAGCCAGAATTTTGTTTAGAGAACTGCACGCTTCTTTCACAATGTCCACAGGTATGAAATGTAGCTTCATCACTGAACAAGACATTTTGCATCAAATTATCATTTTCCACAGATTGTAGCAGGTCTTGACAAATAGCTTGTCTGGCTGCATAGTCCTCTGCTTTAAGCTGATGTACGACCTTGATACGTTACGCACGTTTGTGCAGCTTGCAACAAACAACTCGCCATATAGTTGTTTCAGGAATACCAAGCTCCCTACTAAATCTCCTGGTAGACGCTGAAGGGCTACGTGTGATTGCATCCTGCACACTTTGCACGGTGTCTGGCGTTATGGCCGGCCTTCGTGGACGTTATTCATCTGCAACACCACCAGAACGCTGGAATTTATTGACTAGCGTCTTGATACCAAGACTGGTGGAGCCATTTACCGAAATCAACGGGCACAGTCTGTTCATACGTCAGTCCACAATGACGAGCAGAAACAACAGAGATTCGTTCTGCCTGCAAGATACAAATATTCCGTTACTTTATCACTGAAATGTATTATGTCATACGATCTGCAAGAAACAAATAGCCACGGTGGAGTAGCCGAGCGGTTTAAGGCACCTCGCTGCGGAGCGCGCGGGTGCTCGCCGTGGAGGTTTGAGTCCTCCCAGGGACATGGGTGTGTGTGTGTTGTCCTTAGGTTAGTTTACCTTAGTTTAAGTAGTTTGTAAGCTACGGACTGATGACCACGCAGTTTGTTACGATAGAATTACAAAACATTTGAACATTTTGAAGAAACAAATATTCCGTTACTATATCACTGAAATGTATGAAATGTATAGTGACTTTAGAATCACTCTGTATATAAAAATTGAGGTGTTTGTTACTATATTTTACTCTGCAGCCAGAACTACACATCGCAAACAAATAGTGTTTGTATGAGGTAGTAGGTATCAGTCTATGATTGTGCACCATGGTTGATATCGATAAGGGGGTGGATGATATGGGAGTTGAAAGTTACCGACTTGTATAAAATTCTACGTGTGGGTGGCAATACTTTGTTCTTCAGCAAAATCTACACAATGGAGACGAACGATGTCTCTGTGTTGTTGTAGTACAAAATCTCTCGTTATACACCATAGCAGTTCCGTGTTAATAGCTATACGAGGGTGTAAGATGTAGTGGTTGAAAGTCGTCAGCTTATATGAAATTCTCACAGAAGACCAGCGATGACCTTTGCCACTATAATAGCAAAGAGGTTATATACAGCGAAACGTGGTGCACATTCTTTAGTTGTTTTTTCTGCAACAAGCGTACGAATAAAGAAAAATAAGTGTATATTGCAGTTTGAAAAATAAAACTACCAAGAAAAATGCCAAAGAGTAAGAAAGAAATTTTGCGTTCTCAATAAGGTAAAAAAAAAAAAAAAAAAAAAAAAAAAAAAAAAAAAAAAAAAAAAAAAAAAAAACCGGCGCTGAAAACTAAATTTACAGATGATACAAACTTGAAATTTGTAGACGTTTTTTATCCTAAACTATAAACATCTGCGATTTTTCGATATTCCTATCCCTAAGGGTATGAAATACGGGATGAACGATGTTCTTAAAAATATATTGATAGTCAGGTAACTTTGAAGCAAGAAATACAAAACTTAGGCTTTTGATTGGATTTTTAAAAACACTTGTTTAGATTTTTTAAATATTTATTTTTATTTAATTTTTTTATTTTATTTATTTTTTATTTTTTTGATTTTATTTTATTTTATTTTATTTTATTTTTTGGAAATTCAACCATTAAGGAAGTGAAATAAAGGAAAATCCTTTAAGAGTGCTACTAAAACTATTTTGATGGTAGAAATGCGAAAATTTGAATTTGGAGCCATGATTAGAAATTAAAAAAAAATGTGTTTCGGGATGTTTTGATTTCTGCCATCAGCGGTGCAACAGGGGCTGACAAGTTCATTAGGAAAGCATTTTCAAAGCTAAATCTATGAACACTTGTGTTTAGAAGTAGAAACAACCAATACAGACCATCCAGTCTACGTATGCGAAGCAGTGGGAATTAAGCTAGCACCTTATAAAGTTGGCTGTATGTGTGTATGTATGTTCCACATCTCTTCCTAAACTACTGGATTGGTTTTAACCAAACCCGGTACAAATCAGGCAATAAACGTTGTCGGTGTAAGAACTACCTATTACACATACGTCAGGAGATATGACATGATAAACAAGGACATTCGTGATAAACGGCGGCATCGTACGATAATATTCTACATCTGCTCCTAATTTAGTCCAGCGATTTCAACCAAATATGCTAAAAATATTCTTTAAAACTAGGGATCATCTACTGTGGTCACAAAATCCACCTATGATGCATACTTCATAGGATATCACATCATAAACAATGAAAAATGTCCCATATTGTGGTTCGTGACAGCGTGATTTTAATCGTCAAGTATTTGAGAATGAGAGCACTTACCGACTTGCAATAAACTATGAATATAATTTGAAATATTTACCAGCCGAGCGGTCTAAAGCGTCTCGCTGCGGAGCGCGCGGTTGCTCGCCATGGAGGTTCGAGTCGTCCCTGGGGCATGGGTGTGTGTGTTTGTCCTTAGGTTAGTTTACCTAGGTTTAAGTAGCTTGTAAGCTACGGACTGATGACCACGCAGTTTGGTCCGATAGATTTACAGACTTTTTTTTTTTTTTTTTTTTTTTTTGAAATCTTGACGAAACATTTTCTCGCTGAAAGCCCCAACAAAATGATGAAAGGAAAAAAGCTTATCGCTTATATTATTCCGATGTTCATGTTGTATCTACAGCAACTGGCATGACTTTACAAGTTATTACTTATACATGTAAATTGCATCGGCGAGACAGTTCACAGTCAGTACACATGCTTACCACTGGTTATTCCTTCGATGTTATATCACAGTTTTAAATATAGTTCACGAGATAAGAAACCATAAACAATTTGGTTCATGAAAAGCCGCATCAATGTGCATGAGGTTTCGATTTATTACGTCTGTACTACTAATCTCATTAACGACATATTTTGCTGACATTAGTCACATCCACCACTAAATGTACCTGCAAATTGTATTCGGAAATTTCATTGTTTATGACGTCATATCTTCTGAAACATGTGTCGTACTATGATGTAATAGTACGACACATATTTCAGGAGGTATGACGCCATAAACAATGAAATTTCCGGATCCTGCTACATCATGCGATATTTTACCACATCTCCTCCTAATGGATAGATTTCAACTGAACTTGGTATACGTATTGGTTACTATCAGACAACAATCGCTGTATGGTTACAAACTATCTACGACACTTAGTTCAGCATATACTACGTCGTAAACAGTGATTCACAAAAACATTTCCGTCACGCGACGGGACTACAGGTAACAGGAAGGACGACAAAAAATGTTCAAATGATCGTAATTCTATCGGACCAAACTGCGTAGTCATCAGTCCGTAGCTTACAAACTACTTAAATTAAGGTAAACTAACCTAAGGACGACACACACACCCATGCCCCAGGGGGGACTCGAACCTCCGCAGCGAGGCGCCTTAGACCGCGCGGCTACCCCACTGCGGCGAAGGACGACAGCCACAGTCACATCATTCCTTTGTACAACCGGTTTCAAACAGTAGTTGTGCATCTGACCTTTCCTGGTTTCGCGTTCTCACTGAACACCCTCGTCCTCTGTTACCAGGGCATAGCTTTCACACCTCATCGGTCAGTTTCCTCCTCCGTTCCTGCTGGTCGGCGACCTTAAGGGCATCGCCTTTGAAGCTCTCCACGCCACTTTCACAAATATGCTCTCCTGGGGATTATCTTTAACCATATGAACACTGGCGAGCCTATATTTCTTTCGTACTCCACGATTACCCCTTTTCACTTTGACCTTTATGAGCCTTAATGTCTCTGACCTCGTTAGGGATTTCTGTTCAGCTAAGCTTTGGACACTCCGCGCTGTGGTTGGCTGCGTCATGTGTTGAGAGAGCGCGCGCCGACAGGTGGAGAGACGTGAGCGAGCAGTGAGACAGCAAAGTGCGCGCCACGAGGTGCGTCCGGCTGGTCGGCAGTTCATTTGAGAAACGGGCTTGCTGTGACGTAAGGGATAAGCCATACTGGAATCCGCGGGAGACGGAAGGTAACAGTCAGAGTCGAACATAAAGAGTCGCGAAACTCCCAGTGATCTTCTGCAACTTCGCGATTGCAGCGCTGCCAAGTGGCCGGGTCGTAAAATCACACCGCGAAGAGATTGAGTAATGAATGTGTATTTGGACTGATGCAGCATTTTCAAAATAACTTCGTATTTACGAGCTTTTGTGGCGCTATAAATTGTAGCAACTGTTAAAAATATAAGTCGGAAATCTCTCATTTGCAAAGGGTGCTCAGAAGTAATAGGTTAATGTTATGAATAACAGGTGTTTGTTCACTGTGGTTAATTATACTTTTAGGCATAGAAGTAAATCTTTAACAATTCATTCACGTTCAAACTTCTGATGTTAATGAGAATCGCAAATACTAGGCCACTATTTCATAATATTACTGCTGAATAAAAGTAATGTATGACTGACTGCATAAAGGTTCGTACCTCAGCATCACAAAAATGTTAACCCTGTATACTAACATATTTTGTTGGTTACATACTAGTTTGATAAAGTGAATACGTAGCTACAAATAAATATGTCCCTATATAAGCTGTTAACGTTAGCACGTCACATTCTTGAAGATATTCAGTTTGATACCTGCCAAGAAGCTAAAAAATTATGATAGGTACACGAAAGGCACAAAACCAAGGGCGAGGTGAAAAGATGGTTTAAACGACGCTGTAGAATCTATTCCTCTACAATTTGAAAATCGTGTATACTTTTCAAAACATTATAGTGTCCGAAATTCGCTAAAACAAAACTCGTGCAACATGTCAGTACCCATCGAGAATGCGAACATAATCATAATCAGTTCCTTTTATATACTTCAGCACATCAGGTTGCAATTCATTTCTGCTTTCAAAAGGTTTCAGACGATATTAATATGACACCAGTATTGAGAACTGTATGAATTACACTGCACTGACAGTTTGTTAAATTATATACTGCCATTAACAGAAGCAGTGATTTTACTTTATTAGAAGGTTCACAGAAACGTTCAGTGACTAGGAAATATGAAAGTAACAGCATTAAAAATGGCAACTTCTCAGTTTGTTTCATGCCATTCCACTGTTATTCCCTACTGGCCGCTTGGAGCGCTAGTATCGCATCAGCTGCAATTTTTTTCGTAGAGAGTTTCGCGACTGTCTGTGATAGACTGTCGTAACAGTGGTATGTGGACGTCGCATGGGCCCAAGGTCTCACAATTCAGTAAGCGGCCGACTGCGAACAGCGGGCAAATTTAAGAGCGGTTCGGCTGCATTATGGTGGCATACTTCCGCGCCAACATTAAATGTGCGCAAGACTCTTTTGATTAGCGTGTGTGTTCATTCGAGCTAAGTCGCGAAAACTATGTCTCATGTAAATATATAACTACAAAACAGCTTAGGGCACTTTGAATACACAGCAACTATCGGTTGTGTGTAAATTTATTACACACACTGTGTACAAATCGGTCAACAGCTTTTCTTCTTCCTAACTAAACCGAATTAATGACATTTAGTTTTTTAGCGTTCTAAGTGCAGCATGTGAACGGAATTTATCGTCAGACACGGTTTTTTGGCACTTTCTCAGTATGCTCTACGATGGTGAAACTTTTGTACAAACATGATTTCGGAAGAGTTTCGGAAACCTTTACGTATTTGTTTGAATGCCTGTTGTATTCTCCAATATTTAGATATTTTGTACTATAAAAAAATGAAACAGAGCTGCCTGAAACAACTAATGATAAAAATAGACTCTGAAAAGGAAATATCCCTTCAGATACAGGATATAATATTTTTTGTGGTTGCGTACACTTTCCCGGCGTAGTAACTGATAATATTCATCTCGGGTATGCAGCCGGATACCGTCGTCAACTAGACACGATATTTCAGCAGACCAACTGGCTGCCATCTTTAGGTGAGAGCGCAAAACACTAACTCGCCGGAAACTGATAAAGAACAAGAAACAGCAGCCCATTGATACACCGCTGACGACCTACCGCGTGTGCGCGAAACCAAAGTAGAAGCCACCTAGGCACAATAGAACCAGTAGCGCGCCGGTGGAGAAAAACGGCAAAACGATGGGTCGAAAACAAGGTTAGTTAAAAGAAACAGCAGGTCGAAATGAAGATCGTTGTTGCTTGATGTCAGATAAAATCGGGTTCCACCTAAAGATGGCAGCCAGTTGGTCTGCTGAAATATCGTGTCTAGTTGACGACGGTATCCGGCTGCATACCCGAGATGAATATTAACTTGTAATATTGTTTCTTACCTTGGGAATACAGCAACCAGCCATTACCAAATTTTTTTAAGTGCACGTAATATTAACATTAGGGCATCTCGCACGAATATTAGCATTTTCAACGTTATAAGCCAAATACCTTAGAGTAGCGTGAACTGCTCAAAAGTCATCAACTGTCATCGTAGTGTTCAACTTCACAATGTGCATCCAGTGTGGCTGTGTGTCATTCAGATGTGGAACTACACACAGCTGTACAAACCCCTTTCAGTTGTTATACCTAAATGTAAAGCAGGTGACCTTTACATTCTGTGTTACAAGTTGCTAATATTAATTTCATAAACAAAAATTCGTACTGCAGTGAAGTAACTGATCTCGGGCTCCCTATAATTATTTTACACAATCATAAAATGAAACTTTTTTAACTTTCTGTCCACCAGTACTGCCTAAAGTAGCTCGTTTCTAAGAGCTACCATTATTGTAAAAGCCTGTGATTTCATTTCATTCAAAATCCGATATTGTCTTGAGTGACAGCCTAATAAGCAAGAATAACTATCTCTGAACACAATTAGTAGGGCTACCTGTATTCCTGAGAAATATACATGGAAACAGAATATTCGTTCCTTTAGTTCCTTTCTTATATAGATTTATGCAGTTAAACGTTGAGCTCCTCGTGCTTTATGTACACTGCATTAGTCACACAGTACAGACGTGACTACGAATTGGGTATATATACCGCAGTAGCTATATAATACCCGATTTATCTCCTACAAGGCTCCTATTTATCGGACACTTACCACTATCATGGCGGCGGGCCGAAGGTTCAAACTATCCCGCGACAGCAGCGCCGTCGCAGCGTGCAGCTTGACTGACGCGGAATTGGAGAACTCTGCGTTCGGTCTGCGGCTACTTGCTGCTCCAGGGCCCCCTGTGTTGCTACTTGATGGGTGTGCCTCCTGGAAGCGCAGCCGCTCAGCTGCGGAGACAATTGGTTCTACGTGTCTGTAGAAACTAGAATTAAGTGAGTCACCCAGGCCATAGCCATTAACTAGTGCTACCGGGCTATCGTTTGACGTTTGTAGCTAGCTTACCGCCTCTGCGGATTCAGGTGTGACGCGGTGTTGTGTTACCCGACTCGTCTAAAGGGCATATTGATGGAATGGTGTACACTGTAGTACTGATCTAAAGCAATATACATTGTTCATTGAGTATCGCCACAATTTGGTCATAGTGTCATGAATATGCAAAGAGAAAAATCTGTCGTTGGGGCCAGACGTCCAGAATGTTCATGTTTGATTTAATTACATAAATGTGCTTGGTTTAGATTTTCTAAAGGTATTAAAAAGGCATTGCTGTAATCCTCTTGCTTGTTTTGACGTCGAGTTGCAATACACGAAAAGGGTTTCCACGCTATTTGAGTGTTATGAATTTTCGCGTAATAACAGTAATTTTTTGTGTCTTACGGAGGCGCTATTTAGGGTGTACCGCTCGTTGCGAGCAGTGGAGTTAAAGAACAGAGCTCTAAGCAATTTGTACCGCTTGCAGCCCGTCTGTGGCGTCGTATGCTGTATGCTGTTGTGTTAAAATATAAGAGTACAAATGTTCAAATGTCTGTAAATCTATCGGACCAAACTGCGTGGTCATCAGTCCGTACCTAACAAACTACTTAAACTAAGGTAAACTAACCTAAGGACAACACACACAACCATTCCCCAGGGACGACGGACGACTCGAACCTCCAACGACGAGCAACCACGCGTTCCGCTGCGAGGCGCCTTAGATCGCTTGGGTACTATATATATATATATATATATATATATATATATATATATATATATATATTATTACTGTAAGAAACATTTGGGAATATTTTGAACTTTGTTTTAGAGTCATATGTTTATAGTTTTTTTTAAGGGGGGGGGAGGGAGTCTTGTTAAATATTTGAAACCTATGTAGGTTTGGTTTCACTTCATATTTCAGTGTGGAAAAAAACAAGGTTTTGTTTTACCACTTAATGTAAATTGTGAGAACGGCGGAGCAACTAAAACGAGTTGATCGAAATTTTAAGTGTAATGGATATTCGTGCTCGCCAAGATATAAGGTCCTACCCAAGTCTAAGTGAATCAGTTCAGTAATATCATGTTTGCTACAATTATTTCTCATACAGTGGCCATTCTCTTGTTTAAAATTTTAATAAATTTGTATATGTTGCTATGTCAATACCAGTGATACTAAAATGTTGTAATTGTTTTGTTTAAATAAAGATTTATAAAACTGCTTATCCTCTTATGTGCCAGTAACTACCATTCCAGCAGCATGTATAGACTTCTAATAACCTTGTGGAACTGTTACATTTCATTTTCCATCTGTAGTACTCAGATCCTCGTCGTCTCGAGTTGTTGGTTGTCTCAGGTACTCACTCGAATGATCATCTTCCAAGTGCCATTCGTTCGCTAATTCCCATACTATCTGTTCGTCCATACAACTGGCAGATTTCTAAAGCCGACTAGCATTGACAACTGAGGCGTGCCGCCGTGATTCACTGTTAGCTCGGAAACATGATCTTCGCGTCTTTCTACGCCATCCCACAATGAAGAACAGGATTCGTTACAAACAGTTGCATGGAAAAGTGTCCCCCCTCCTCTCTCTATCTCTCTCTCTTTTTTTCAAATAGCTCCCTCATTTGTTTGGGGTAAACTTCGTCGACTTTTCTGAACTTCAGCTCATTCCTCGATTCCAGGACTGAACATAGCCAATAAAGTCACTATGGACCCTGTTGATATCACTAACAGCTTGGGGCGATATTTTGCTAAGTTTTAGAGTTTCAAGAGCTTGCATCCCGCTTTCTTTCCTCAGTAAAGGCCGGCGGAAGTGAGGGTATATCTTTCTTTTCTCAGAATCGTGAATGCAGCGACTTCTATTTGCACTCTCTTCATCACGACCCTCTTCAGGAGCGCATGGCATTTACGTAGAGAAGTTAACGCACCTGTCTTCCGAGGGCCTGCATTTTCTTTTACAAACGTACGACCGCATCTCGACAGATTACACGCTTCCTAGACGCTGGCGTCAAGACATAATTTCCATACCTAAGCCAGATATGGACAAACATCTTCCTTCCCGCTACCGTCCAATTTCCGTCACCAACGGCGTCTGCAAGGTAATGCAACGAATGATGGTTGGTATGGTGGTTGGAGTCTCGTAATCTCTTCACAAACGCACTATGTGCTTTTCGAAAGCACCGTTCTGCAGTTGATCGTCTTGACACCCTATCAACTCATATTATGAATCGCGTAGAGAAGGCATATGGCACCTGTTGGATGAGTATCCTCCATAAGTTGGAGTCGCCTGACTATTTTGATTCAGGAATTCTTAAGGTGCCTGTCACTTAGGACCTGTGCAACACTTTTATTCATGACCGTAGTTCTATTTGCCATAGCAAATAATCCTTTATGGACTGTCTAGTAACATGCATCATATATTGTCTCTGCATTGATAACCTCGCAATTTATTGAAGTTGTTAACGAACGGCCGACAAAACGGCCTGTATGAATTTCATGGCCCTGTCACCCTTTCATTCGTCGACACAGTAAAATTCAGACGAGTAACTTTTGACAAGAAATATTGTTGGTCCTCCCATGTGGAAACTCGTTGTATCCGCTAAACTCATTATACTACGTGCATAATGCGGTACTTCATAGGGAGCAGATTGGACCACCTTTCTCCGCTTATACCGATTCCTTGCCTGTTCTAAACCGGATATATCGTCTATTGTTTTGCACTTTCGTCCAATTTACGTCGTCACAACGTGATCCATCATCAAGGGACCCGTTAAGCCACAAGAGCCTTTTATCCCAGTCTTGTTGAGAGCCTTTATGCTGTAGCTGATAAATTTCCGCTGTTGGAGTGAAGTCAGTCGCTACGTAAGCCGCTTGTCACTCATCCATCACTATGTAATTAGTCCGTCTCCTCTATTACCTCCTGGAGACGGCTTCCGGTTGCTGCTGTGACATCTTCACGCTCCCTGTTATGTTCCTCACATGTGCGAGGTTTTCACCACCTTAAGTCAGACCCGAGATCACTGTTAATCTTGAACTCCATCTGCTACCCAAAGACACTACACCAGTCCCAGTTTATCGCAGTAACTTTCTCACACTTCGTAAACAGCTTATAGCACCGACGGCTGCAATACCGACGGAGATGTCAGATGTGCCTTCGTACTAGGCGACGATTGTTTTCAATAGCGACTTTCTGACTACTTTTTTATCTTTACTGTGGAACTGTTTGCGCTCTACCAGGCTACACAGCACATCAGACGACACGACTTTCCAACAATATCGTTTGCTCGGATTCTCTAAGTGCTCTTCAGAACCTTTGCGTGCTATACGCAGGCAAGGAATCCAGGAGTGCCTTCACTCGCATATTGTCAGTGGAATCAATGTGGCGTTCCTGTGGTTTCCTGGTAACGTCGGTGTGGCAGAGAATGAAATAGCGGATACTAGGGTAAAGGATACAGCTCTCCTCCCTCAACTTGTCACCTATTCTGACTCTGAGCGTCTGGTATCACTCTGACGCACACACATTGCCTTTTCCCTTGAAGTAAAAAAACTAAGGGACATAATACCTGTATGTATTGCTGCATTGACCTCCTTTCAATTCTCTCGTCTGAAGAGGTTATTCTAGCACGGTTGCGCATAGGACACTGTCGTTCCAGCCACTGCCACTTATTGCGTGGCGACCTTGTTCCACTTTGTGGCTACTGTTCTCAAATGCACCTTCTTTTGGTCCAGTGCCAAGTTTTACTCTTTTGCATCAAAGGTTGTTTGTACCGCCAGAACTGTCTGGTGTTTTAGTTGATGATACGCTCACTGTTGATCACATAATGCTCTTTATTCCTCTCCGGGGAAATCTATCACATCCCCAATGTTTTGCGGTATCTTTCCCTATGGATGGCATTGATTTTATCTATTCCTTTTCTGACTTCGAACGACTGTGGTCGACCTTTTCCGCCATTTCCTCTTCTTACTCCTTGATTTTAATACGTGCTGACAAGCCCTGACAAGAGCGATTAGCTCCTGAGTAGTTTTGAGACTTAAAACAAAAATGGAATAAAACAAAATAAGATGCGGTTGCCAGCTCGTGGCTGTTTCGCCTAAAAGATGTGCATCCCATCAGCACGTGTTACACCTGGCGATGAGCGTATATATATATATATATATATATATATAGAGAGAGAGAGAGAGAGAGAGAGAGAGAGAGAGAGAGAGAGAGAGAGACAGAGAGACAGAGAGAGAGAGGTACATTTCTTCTTTCCGTTCCGGGCGGTCATCCGAGAGGTGCTTATGTCTTCGACGCCGGATTAGTTTTGTCGAAACTTCTGTTATTGTTAAAACGAAAGGGATTTGGCCATAGCGAGGATGAAGTGGATCGGTGGACATGGGACGTAAACATGACTGTATATGGCGAGGAAGCGACCCTCAGTGAAGTCACAGCCACCAATGAAAAGCTAACGTGCCCGATTGGGTACCTAAATATTTCGACATATGACGAAGACTGAACCATTTACCACTGAGAATGGAGAAGGGGAGCTTGCCCGAAAGCTTGTGGGTTCTAGCAAACTGACGTGGTTGGAAACCCGAGGAGATTTCATTAAAATTAAGTAGATAATTAAAATAAATAAAAGAATTTTAATTAAAAATTTCATGTAATTTATTATAATGTAAACATTTATTAAACTGACACGTCTACAACATGACGAAATGTCGTACTCATTATCTATGAAACAACTAGTAATCTAACATCAAACACGTGGAGAGTGCACCGTCGGTTTTTGCCTTCGTTCCGAAGTGTTTGGTTCTGACGTCCAGTGTCAGGTATTGGACTGCTCAGCGATGGTGGCTATCGCCAATGAAGACGAGGGACATCAATAAAGGCTTTTAACTCGTTGGGAATGCGACAGGTGTCCTGTTACCGAAAGTTTCTGCCACAGTGGATTGGCATCCTCGGTTAAGGGGATTTGGGGCTAGGAACATACGTGCAGATTCGCGGAATGCACGGGTGCCGAGCCGCCGTGTTGTTGTGATGGTAAGTCCTTCCTGGAACAGCGGCACAAAATTTGATTAGGAACACACGTCTACAGATCTGAGCAGCAGCTTACGGCTGTTGACACAGAGAGGACAGCCCTGATTGCATTTTACCAGTTTCCAGGAAGGTAGAGCGTGCATTTCAGTTACATGACGGCGTCTAGTACAGTGTGTCTCTACAGGGAACTGTTCAAGGAATCTTAGAGGCATAGGCGCGTTCAATGAACAGTGCTTGATACAGGATACCTAACACGCAAACATTGCACTGTTAAACCGTTTTAAACTATTGTGTAATTACAGCGTTTCAGTGTGAACTCCACGGCGGGATTCCTGTTAGTACTTTTGAAACACAGTTTCTTGAAATAATCGTGTAAGTTGGCTTTGCTTATGGCATCAGGTAAATCGAAATAATTTCAGGGTTTTGTGCTACGTAATTCAGACTATACATTTTAAGTTTGGGAGCTATTTATAGCGGATTTTTTCCTACACCAAATTTGCATTATAATTTGAAGTATTTCTAAATAATTACGAGTATTATTGTTCCGATCTTAATTGTACTTTTTAAAATAAGTATGGAGAAGCATTTTAGTTACTATATTAGGAACTGAGGTTTATAGAAGTGACATTAGTTAATGTTATTCAAATCAAATTATAATAATGTTTCCATAGTATACAGACACCTTATCCCGACAAAAAGTGTTGTTCCTAAGTTGATGAAATTGCAAACTGAATAGTAGCGCCAAAATTAACTACTTCTGTTCCATAACAAATCTGATGAAAATACTAAAGTCTCTTTTCGAATTTATTGTCGTTGTGAAGGAAGAAAGAGGTAATTTATCTCTTCGTTACTCATATTATTTTGTGTGAGATAAATCACTTCAGAGTTATTACAATTATAGGAAAAATTATTGATGTTGCTGCCCTCGTCACATCAGGAAAATTGCTAAGCTTTCCTGTTTTAAATAAATACATACCTCACTCTTTAGTATAAGCACCATGTTCAGCATGGAAACGACGTTTCGTTAAAACAGATTTTTTTTTTTTTTTGCTGTAATTGGTGCTCACCAAATTATTTTTGATAAAATGTTTATCTCAACGTATTCCTCCAATACGCTATAATTTAGAGCAATGTAGGTTGAGACAGTTATCCGACAGAATGTACTGTACCTCTTAAAAGCCATATAGAGGAAACGATATCTCAGTTATTCCTTTTACAATTTAGGTGTTAAATACAGTAGTTCTTTTCTGAATATTTATTTCTTTTATTGTCAGTCTACATTTTACACCTTTTCTATTGTGGTAATCTCAAGTTATTTTGATCTCCGAAAAGCAAATTTCATCTTTTACTTTGTTTGTTATCTATTTTACATACATAGAATTGAGTACAATATATTGGCCAATAATTTATTTTTCTTATAATTATCTTAAAATATTTCACCAATACATTGTATGTGGCTTTCAACTGCTCTTCAAAAATCATTGACGCCAATCACAGGACTTATTTCTCAGCGGCGAAGATTAAATTCGTTTAGATTATCCATATTGGATGTTAGAGAACCCGTGACTGTTAGTATAATCTAGATACAGAAAAACGCAACCAATCACTTTTTTGAAATGCGCCGGTTTTCGAACTTTTTCAAGTTTATCTTCAGATGGTACAGGAAGTTTACAGGATTATTTCTTAGAGAGGTACTGGGTGCTGGCTCTGTGGTAGGTAATTGACATGCTTTAATACTTCGATATAGGCTTTGTTTACTTAGCGATTTGGCACTGGGTATGTTTTTAAGGTCAAGTTCTGTTACTTACTGTGGCTCTATGGATGGCTTTTGTATTAGGCTTCCATATGTCAGGAGATTTGGTTGCAGTATGGTACCACATCAGTCACTTTTTTAATAGTGACTTGCTTTGTAAATATCACAACACTTCACCAGTAACTAGCATGCGCTTTCACAACTAGTTTTATTAACAAAGGTCTTCATTCAAAGATATGGCACTTTTCAACAGAGAAGTTTGGTTTGAATGTGACATACACTATGTGTTACAAAGAGTGTCGTTTTTGTGAGCGTCTACAAGTGAATAAATAACATAAATATGTTTACATAGCGTCATATAAGCATTGAATTTTACAGTTAGGGGCAGAAATAAACGTAGGTATTATTTGTTGTATTCTTTTTGTTTATAAATTATTATGCCCTGGGACTAGTAAACTATGTTCTGCTTATAAATACATATCAATTTACATACAATATATTACAATTATGCTCATTTTGGAAGGGTGACATAATCATAATCATGGGAAGGTTTGGGATAAGTTGGGGGATGGAAAGGGGGGGGGGGCTTTTAATATTTTAGCTGCTTTTAACAAGTAAATTTTCAAAGTTTTGTATGAAATATTTGTTTTTCAGTTCAGTCTGGTCATTGAGTAGAGTGCCTGATGCTGTGTTTGTGTGGATAAAGATCTCAATCTCTTCAAGAATGTCAAGTTTCATACCTTTGTTTGCAAGATGGAGTATATGGAGATTTTTATGAATGTTTTGGGCAGTGTTTTTATGTTCGGCAAGGTGTGTGGCAAAGCTAGATTTGTTTAGATTGTTAAGTCGGAGTGCATCCATGTGCTCTTTAAATCTTGTTCTGAAACTTCCACCTATCTGACCAATGTAGAAGCTTGGACATGAATCACAGGTAAGCTTGTAGACGCCTGACTTTCGCCACGAATGTATATTGGATGATGCACTGTGTATAATTTTATTTTGTATTTTCTTATTGGTGGAGAAGCTTACTTTTATGTCATGTGTCTTGAAGAGGTTAGCAATTTGGTATGATACTTTTCCCAGGAATGGTAAGCTTATAAAGATGGTTTTGTTGCTTTGGGTGGCTGTTCAGCAATTGGTAGGTTTCTTTTTTGTTTTTTTGTTTTTTTTTTTTTTGTTTTGTTTGGATGAGTTTATCTATGATGGTAGGATTGTACCCATTACTGGAGGCAATAGATTTTATAATGTTTGTTTCCTTGTCCATTGCATTATTGTCAGTTGGAATTTTAAGCATTCGGTTGACCATTGATCTGAAGAATGCCTTCTTATGTTGGTCTGGATGACATCAAGAGTTATGAATGTGAAAGCGCATGCTAGCTGCTGGCCGGCCGCGGTGGCCGAGGGGACTGAGGCGCTCCAGTCACGGTCTGCACGGCCACTACGGTCGGGGGTTCTAATCCTCCCTCGGACATGGATATTTGTGCCGTCCTTAGTGATAGCTAGTTCATAAGTAGTTTGTAAGCTTAGGGACTGATGACCCCGTAGTTAAGTCCCATAAGTTCTACAAACATTTGAACATTTTGCTAGCTGCTGGTGAAGTGTTGTGATATTGACAAACCAAGTGACTATTAAAAAAAAGCGAGTGATGTGGTACCACACTGCAACCAAATCTCCTGACAAATGAATGCCTTCTGCAAAAGCCATCCATAAAGCCACAGTAAGTAAAAGAACTTGACGTTAAAAACATACCCAGTGCCAAATTGCGATGTAAACAAAGCCTATAGTGAAGTATTAAAGCGTGTAAATTACCTACCACAGAGCCAGCACCCCAGCATCTTGCTACGAAATAACCCTATAAACTTCCTGTACCATCTGAAGATAAAATTGAAAAAGTTCGAAAACCGGTTCATGGAATAAAGCAAGCTCCATTTAAAAAAAGTGACTAGTTGAGTTATTCGGTACCTATATTAAATTTGTTATTTTTACTCTTTAAACTCACTACTCACAACCTCTACATTTTCGAGATTTATCTTTTGTTTCCCTTGCCGCTTGCTCACTCTATGGGTTGAAAACTTCGTTCTAACGCTTCAGTCCTGTTTCAATTTCTATACTATTTTATATTTAGACTTTTACAGTGTGACCTTTACTAATTTTCATCAGTGTTATCCACCTTTAATTTAAGGTTCAACAATATTTAACTATCTCAATCCTATTTTAACACTTATTTTAATCCTTTCTACAGTTTGAGACATTTATTGATCTGCAGTTTTAATATGAAAAGTAAAACAACTAAAACAAACATAAATAGAAGCTATGGATCATCATGATTTTGTTTATGACAAATGTTCATATGGTTGTAATCTTATGGGACTTACCTGCGGTGTCATCTGTCTCTAAACCTTCTGACTATTACTCCATGCCTGAGGGAGAATTCTAACCCCCGACGGGGAACGGCCTGGTGCATCTGAGCGTAGCCGGCCGCGGTGGCTGAGGGGACTGAGGCGCTCCAGTCACGGTCTGCACGGCAAATACGGTCGGGTGTTCGAATCCCCTCTCGGTCATGGATATTTGTGCCGTCCTTAGGATAAGCTAGTTGATAAGTAGTTTGTAAGTTTAGGGACTGATGACTCCGTAGTTAAGTCCCATAAGCTGTGCAAACATTTCAACATTTGAACATCTGAGCATTGTGCCTCAGTGCCCTCGGCCACACCGCCGCGTCATTTTTATTACTTAATAATAGAGGAGAGACATACAAGAACAGCATTTCATTTCTATTTATTAGTCATGGAAAAACAATTGATAAGTTCTGCATCATTTTGAATGTTTTTATCTAGTTTGCAGAATACTGTAATTCCCGCTTCCACTGACGCATGCATGTATTCACCGTGGCATATTGTCAACTACATCATCAAGGGACGGTCCAGATTGTCCTATTCCTCAACGGGCGTAGAATTCTGATTAGTCGGTGGACCGTTTCGTTCAAAAATCTCAAGCATGTTCGGTGGGATATAAGGCTGAACAACGTGCTGGCCATTAATCTTGCGATATCGTCAACATGAAGAGACGCATTCAGAAGATGTGCACGATGAGCACGTAATTGTCGTCCATATAGAACTGCAAGGCTGTCACCCGTGCACCAAATAGTAGGTGGACCTCCTTCGACGACCACTTGTGGACAACGATGGCCCCACATAATACCACCCGAAAACATCAGAGAACCACCACCATTCTGCACCATGCTGTGTTCGCTGTCTTACCAGCCTGATTCCGGAAACGTCGAGTCCATCTCTGCTGGTTGAAGGCAGATGAGAGTCTCATTCGTGAACAGAAGGATAGCACTTGATGGCAGTTCTGACGAGTCCATTCAGCATCCTTTTGGGCAAATATGTACCGCGCTGCACGGTGGATGATAGCACTGTAGTTACTTTTCTAGATTGTCGCACAGATGACAAAATGGCAGATATAGAAATAATTGAAACTTCCTGGCAGATTAAAATTGTGTGCCGGAACCGGGACTCGAAACTGGGACCTTTGCCTTTCGCGGGCAAGCGCTCTATCACTGAGCTACCCTGACACGACTCACGATACCGTCCCACAACTTTACTTCCGCCAGTAATGTCGCGATACGATAAACCGCAATCGTGATAGGCTACAATCCGACCTTTATCAAAGTCGGAAACGTGATGGTACGTATTTCTCCTCCTTACACGAGGCATCACAACCACGTTTCACTAGGCAATGCCGATCAACTGACGTTTATGTATGAGAAATCGGTTGGAAACTTATCATGTCAGCACGTTGCAGGTGTCGCCACCGGTGCCAACATTGTATGAATGCTCTGAAAAGATAATCACAGCATCTTCTTCCTGTAGGTTAAATTTCGCGTCTTTGTAGTGTAGCAATTTTAATGGCCAGGAGTGTATACATTCAGCTCCATGTTCAGGAGTGCTTAGAACCTAGATGATGCAACACTTTTTCTTATTTGCATTTATATTAACTGCCGTTTGTCAAAAGTGCAACACCGAGAAGTAATTATCTGAATAGGGCAACAGTCGGTGGATGTGGCAACTGGTGTGCAAGCAATAAGTGATACTTTCTACAGTGAGATTGGGTACACTTCCGTCGAGCAGAGACCTCTCGTGTTGAGCCTGGTGTAGTCGGAGCAGAGCTGTCACACAAGGTGGAAGCAATACAGTGAGTGCCAGTAAGCCTCGTCGACGCCAAAGGGGGACATATCGGCATGCGAACGAGTTAGAACGGGGCAGAATGATATCCCGAGAAATAGGGTTGTCAGTAACGTGACATTTAGGCTCGCACATGGGATGCTGCTACGACAGTGACGCGTTTGTGGAAGCAGTGGATAGAGGAAGGGCGTACACAGCGACGAACGGGAAGTGGACCACGGAACATAACCACATCACCGGATGACCGTCATCTAGACTGCACGGACATAACGACCGTGCAGCGTCATCCACAGTGTTGGCTCGTCGCTGGAGCACTGCAAAAGATGTGAACTTGTGCGCATCAACGATTCGTCGCTCTCTGCTGGAGGTTGGACTAGTTGCAAGCATGTCATTACTTCGGCTTCCATTGTCTAGATACCACAAACTCCTCTGACTGGAATGAACACCGTGTCCGTGTGCTGAGTGGCAAAATGTAAATCTTTTGGGACGATCCCGCGACAACGTGTCCTACTAGGTGTGATAGTTTGGGGCGCCATTGTTTACAACATTCGATTCCACCTCCTACGTATTGAGGGCACTTTGAACAGCAACCGTTACCTGAAGGTGGTCATGGATCCTGAGATACAACCCTCTGCTTCAGGTATCTCAGTAAACAGTAAATGCCCGGCCTCATATTGCTAGGAATGAACACGTCTTGTAAGAGCGACGTACCATTGCTGTGTGGACGGATATCCCTCAGGATAAAAAACGAGAAATCAGAACCCGAACGGAGAGATTCAGGTGTTCATTCTTCCCGCGCGCTATTCGAGAATGGAATGGGAAGTAAAATAGTATAGCGGTGGTTCGATGAACCCTCTGTCAGGCACTTAAATGTGATTTGCAGAGTATCCCATGTAGATGTAGATGCAGGAACGTATTCAGAACCTTATTGACTCTATGCCACGGCTTATAGTAGCTCTAATTCCAGGGCATGGTGGCCACACAACATACTGAATAGTAGGGCACAAAGGACATGTACAGATTTGAAAAAGGTAATCGTTTGTTACTTGTTACGTACTTAACCTGTGGTATTACATTCATTTAATCCATGCTTTTCCTTCTCGTGTTGCAGTTTCCACAAACAGAAGTGTACCTGAGGTTCTGAAAGTTCAGTATAAAATCATATGCACCGCCTCTCCTCTCTACTTCCACCAGAAGCAATTAAAAAAAATTCAGTACACTTGTAAAACAAATTACTTGCCATAGTCTAGTAGGGTTACGAACGCTACTGCGATGTTATGACTAATTTTATTCAGTGTAATTTTTATCATTGTAAAATCAGGTTTTTCTAAATACATTATGAGGTACAAACAAGCTTTATATTTTTGGATTTGAAGATGATGAAAGTAGAGTGAAAGATGTAACTGAACAAGAATATTCGCAACTGTAGACCGACAAGACTTGATAAATAATAAGTTTATTAAATGAAAGGCATCGTACACATGAAGATTCGTGATAAACGACCGGTATCTAAAGTCTGTCCATAAAACCAAATTAAATAGCGCGTTAACACAGAGACATTGCGGGGAATGCGAACGAAAAACAGTGTTTTACTGGAACACTATTTACAAGATGTAAAAAACCTATTAAAGGAACCAACTACTCTACCATTTCTGCTCCCTGTTAAATGTGGCTGCAGGGTATGGGATTCTTGGCAAGAAAAAATTTGTGATGTTAGCACCCAGATGTGTATTACAAATATGTATTGAATTTTAAATGAATATACGTTTTCTTCAAACTTGTTATCATAACTGATGTATATTGGAGAATTGTTTAATTTGTTTAAGTGAATTTATGTAATTTATTATCTATGTATCTGGGTAATCGTCCATATGGAAAGTAGGAAACATCTTTGGTGTGTATGGTATGTGGTCTTTGGAGCAACAAAGATCGCTCTTCGCAGTTACTAGGCCTTGTTGGAGAAGATCCATAATTAGCGCACATGTTTCCAACATGAACTGCGGGTACATGGCAGTTCATCTGTATATGTCAAGATTCTGCCCTCAAATTGTTCACTGGATTGGATCTGTATGTGTATTGCGACCTGCAGCATTGTCGGAGTCGGCGCATTCTGGTCTTCAACAACGAGGACGCAATGTAAGACCGACCACACAGAGTTTAGAAATTTTGTAAGGCTTTACCTAGTTTTGTGCTTGAGAAACTATTTTTCCTAAAAATAACCTAAAATTTAAAGAACTTCAACCATGTAATTGACCTAAGACATTGTTACCAAGTAGGGTCCTATCCTTTCCAGACGTTTCCCGAGCTTCGTTGAAAGTAAAAAGAATATTAAATTCAGTGCCAAGCTATAAAGAACAATTGTAAATAACTAAAGTTTAAACTGAAAGCTAATTTCAACGTATTAAATTTTTGGGATGAGGCAGGCATTACAGAAGCCGCCGCAGAAATAAAAACGTTTCCAGGAAGTGAATTACAGTTACTTGAAAATGCTGCCGAATGCGGTATACATAGTAAAACCGAACCAAATGATGACACTGATACAGAAAATCAAGATAGGAAACCAGGGCTGGTGTCACAGTCAGAACCTCTGGCAAACATTAATGGGTTATTGCAAATTTTGCTTGCAAAAATGGAAGCACAGATACAACAGACAAGTACCTTAAATAATAAAATAGATAAACAATCACGATAGACGAGTATCCTAAATAGTGAAATAGATACACAAAGCAAATAAATTACGATAATGAACAACAATATTGTTGCAGTAATCAATAAGGTAGATTCTTTGAAGAAGGATATAGAAACGATGAATACCGAAATCTGTATCGTAAAACATGACTTGACGACGGTACAGTCGGAAGTAAAAAATATTAATAGTCGATTTCACTCAGAGTTTGTCAGGATTGAGAGAAGAGTAAAACCTGTTGTAAAGTAAAACAAATACGAAACGAACTCAAGGAACAGATAGGAGTAATACATACTGGACAATCAGAGGAGATCTCAGAATTGAGGAATCAGATGTCAGTGGTAGTTTCAAATCATAATGAACAACACAGAACTTGTGAGCAAAAGAAGTCGGAGGTGGAAGTTCTATCTACCACCACCGCTACAGTTGTAAATAAAGCAGCAGCTATTGAACAAGCATTACAAGAGAAACAGGGCTTGGTGTCTTGTGCTCACTGCATGGATCTTTTCGCTAAATAATTGTAAATTTTTTAATTACCGATGAACTTAGACGAGTTATATAAGTTTCAGATAGCCAGTGTGTGTGTTACCAAACACGGACAGGGTGAGAAATTCCACTGTGATATTATGTGGAATCCTTTGAGTATACTCGGGAGAGATGCGGTGAGGAAGTAATGTAGGCGGGCGGCACTACAATGCCGTCTGATGTGCCGACTGCGGCACAACAACAATGCGGTCGCGCTGCGACTGATGTGCCGACTGGGGCACAACAATAATGCTATAACTGGACTGTCCGTTGCGGACTCTTGTTTACGCTGTGGTGCATTTCACTGTAAATACAGAGAGAGAAGTTATGTATGTAATTATGTAATGACTATTGTAAAGTGCTAATTAAGGTAATTGATACTAATTAATTGAGATTAATTGAAAAAATTTAAACTCTCTTTTATTTGTACGCTGGTTAGGAATTACATTTCTGAGGACACATATCTTGTATTTTCATTAATTTTATTAACTTTATCTTGTGTAAATTTGATACTGTCAGTAGTACTAACATTATTCTAACAATAGTGCTACACGGCAGCTACACTACTGAAATAGTCCACTACTAATGTGGAAGGTTGATTAATTGATATGAAATGTTTTAATTAATCAGACTAAAAATAATTTTCACTTAAATTTCTAAAGTGATTTAGCATGTTTCCTATGTGTTATTGAGGTAGGACTTTATATACATATGTATAAAATAAAAAGCTGCTTTCATACACATTGACATGAAATTTGGTAGACATCCGTTTACTACTATTCTACTTCTTGAGTCTGTACTTAACAAGTTTTGCCTCATGAACTGTGCGCACTACCGCGAAAGGAAAAGGTCCCAGGTTCGAGTCGCGGTTCCGGCCTTCAATTTTAATCTGCCAGGAAGTCTCATTTCAGCGCACACTCCGCTGCAGGGTGAAAGTTTCATTCTGGAAACATCCCTTAGGCTGTGGCTAAGCCATGTCTCCAACATATCCTTTCTTCCAAGAGTGCTAGTCTTGCATGATTCGCAGGAGAGCTTCTGTGAAGTTTGGAAAGTAGGAGACGAGGTGCTGGCGGAAGTAAAATTGTGAGGCGGCATCGTGAGTCGTGTCGGGATAGCACAGTCGGTAGTGCGCTTGCCCGCGAAAGGCAAAGGTCCCAGGTTAGAGTCCCGGTTCCGGCACACAAATTTAATCTGCCAGGAAGTTTCATATCAGCGCACACTCCGCTGCAGAGTGAAAGTTTTATTCTGAGTATTTTCTTTCTTGGTAATCTTAATGTTAATTATTCTGCCAATCAAGTGTTTTGCTGCCCACTTTGTTATTCTCATGCAGGTGAGTGTTAGTGATGGGACGTTAATAATTGAGTGTAACATTGGTCTCCGATCCAACACTGTTTCCAAGATAAACTAGTTAATTTCAAAATCATTATGTGGCTTATTTCCTTTCTTACAATAACTGATAAAACAAAGCATCATATTTCGTAAAAGTTATTCAGTTGCAAAAGTGTTTGCCAACCTTCTGTTGTGCAACACTAACGTGTTAATTACAACACACTCTGAGTGCCCCATTGGGCAGGAGATTGTGTTATTTTTTTAATTTGTACTGTTACATTGTTTGTTACTTCCTATAATTTGTAATACTTTCGTGTGTGAGTGTGTTTTTTCTGAAATTAAATCAGTCTTATTAGTAGTCAGTAGAGTAGGAGGATCGGGCTATCTGGTATGGTGGTTCGTTGTGGCAGCGTTCCCTCACTTGTTGGTTTTCGTTTGCACAATAGTTCTTGTTTTTCGGTAAAGATAGCCTTGTACAACTTTTTATTGTAGGCAACACACGGGTCATTTCAACGTTATTTTGTCACAGGATTAATCAGACGGTTAGTGAGGGGAGTGTTACAAATTGGCGTAAAAGTTCAAGAAACAGCTGCTCATTTTGTGTTATCACGATGTAGAGGTATGGTATAGGATTCTTAGCAGAAAGGATTCACGGAGGGAAACGCAAAATTAGAAAAGGTCGCTCATTTTGTATTGTCCCTATATAGTTGTATGTTACGGAAACGATGTTTAATGTGGCATGAAAGTCATTAAAGACGCTTTTATTGTGCAAAGTACAGAGTCAGTTCGTTGGAAGTGTAACTGCATAAACCATTTACCAATGAAGCATCCCCCCCTTGTGATGACTTTTTTGCCCTAAAGTAAAGAAAGCTGTGGTTAACCCAGGGGTAATGTAGAATATTGCATTGATTTACTAATGGAATGTACTCGACTACCTCCCACGTCCAAAATGACATATGAGCACAGTTGAGAGGGGGAGGGATAGGTACAGGCCAGTGCACGGGTAACAGTATATACGGTACGGGTCACGCCTAGGCAGGCTGTGGCCGGTGACGTCACCGCGAAGCCCTCCCTTCGATTAACCATATAGGCACACGAAGTAAAACGTGCTTAAGTCATAAGCAGATTTCAGTTTAATTTAGATTTTCTGTGTTGTAGTGTGTTACCAGTGTTAAGATTTATACTGTTTAAACTAATGTTAATGATAGGTGAAATCACTGTGTACTTTCATCTCAACAAAGCAAAAATATTACACTTTTCTCAAATTTTGTCAATAATGTTGACCTAGTTTAAATAAACTAAACTTGGGGGAACGCTAAACAGCCACAGTCTTCTTTTAATAGTGACGTCCGTTACAAAAGATGAAATAAGTAACATAAGGTGTGTGTCCAATATCTCGTGACCAGTTAGAACATTGTCCTTTACTTGCTGCTGTCAGTCGGAAAAAAGATCCTTGAATCACTTTCTGAACATGTTTGAAATTCTGTATCAGAGCTCCATTGCATTAGATGATCATACAAATCAACATTCATTTCCCTAGGGTGTTCTCTTTTCTTAATTTCTAATTGTTGATTATCGAATTTACAGCAGTGTTTTTAATCACTATTAACGTTTTGTCCTGTACTCCACTGCTCAAAACAATTAGGTGGTCCGGTGAGATACGCAATATACACTTGGTAACGTATTTTATATAGATATTAATTACACCACCCCCATGAACCACAGACATTGCCGAGGTGGGGTGGCTTGCGTGCTTCAACGATGCAGATAGCCGTACCGTAGGTGCAACCAAAACGGAGGGGTATCTGTGGAGAGGCCAGACAAACGTGTGGTTCCTGAAGAGGGGCAGCAGCCTTTTCAGTAGTTACAGGGGCAACAGTCTGGATGATTGACTGAGCTAGCCTTCTAACATCAGCTAATGTGACTTTGCCACTCGGTTACTGCGAACGGCTGAAAGCAAGGGGAAACTACAGCCGTTACTTTTCCCGAGTACATGCAACTCTACTGTATGAAAATATGATGATGGCATCCTCTCAGGTAAAATATTCCGGAGGTAAAATAGTCCCCCATTCGGATCTCCGGGCGGGGACTACTCAGGAGGATGTTATCATCAGGAAAGACAATACTGGCATTCTACCGATCGGAGCGTGGAATGTTAGATCCCTTAATCGGGTAGGAAAATTGGAAAATTTAAAAAGGGAAATGGATAGGTTGAAGTTAGATATAGTGGGGATTAGTGAAGTTCGGTGGCAGGATGAACAGGATTTCTGGTCAGGTGAGTACAGGATTATAAATACAAAAGCAGTTGGGGGTATCACAGGAGTAGGACTGATAATGAATGAGAAAATAGGAATGCGAGTAAACTACTACAAGCAGCGCAGTGATCGCATTCTCATTGTCAAGATAGATACGAAGCCAACACCGCCAACAGTAGTACTGGTTTATATGCCAACTAGCTCTGTCGATGATGAGGAGATCGAAGAAATATACGAGGAGCTAAAGTAAATTATTCAGACAGTTAAGGGAGAGGAAAACTTAATTGTGATGGGAGACTGGAATTCGGTAGTAGGAAAAGGAAGAGAAGGAAAAATAGTAGGTGAATATGGACTGGGGAGAAGGAATGAAAGAGGAAGTCGCTTGGTAGAATTTTGCACGGAACATGATTTAATTGTAACAAATACGTGGTTTAAGAATCACAAAAGAAGGTTGTATACTTGGAAGAGACCAGGAGACACCAGAAGGTATCAGATAGATTTTATAATGGTAAAACATAGATTCCGGAACCAGGTTATAAACTGCAAGACATACCCAGGGGCAGATATAGACTCTGACCATAACTTGTTAGTCATGAATTGTAGGCTGAAACTGAAAAAAACCGCAGAATGGTAGGAAAATATGGAGATGTAACTTAGATAAATTGAAGAATCGTGAAGTTCTGGTGAATTTCAGAGGGAGATTTAGGCAACAATCGACTGAAACGGGGAAATAAAACAGTAGAAGAGGAATGGGTAGCATTGAGAGATGAAATAGTGAAGGCAGCAGAGGACAAAATAGGTAGAAAGGCAAGACCTACAAAAAAATCGATGACGGGAGTAAATATAAAAGTGCAGTAAATGAAACAGGCAAAATGGAGTACAGACGACTAAGAAATGAGATTGATAGGAAGTGCAAAATGGCTAAGCAGGAGTGGCTAGAAGCCAAATGCAAGTCTGTGGAACAATGTATAAGAAGGGGAAAAGTAGATACCGCCTACAGGAAAATCAAAGAGACATTTGGGGACAAGAAAAGCAATTCTACCAATATCAAGAACTCAGATGGGAAACCAGTTCTCAGCAAAGAAGGGAAAGCTGAAAGGTGGAAAGAGTACATAGAGCACCTCTACAAAGGAAATGAACTTAGAGTCGATGTTGTAGGAAGGGAAGAGGAAGAAGATCAAGATGAAATAGGAGATACTATACTGAGAGATGAATTTGACAGAGCCCTGAAAGACCTAGGTCGGAACAAGGCCCCAGGAGTAGATGACATACCCTCAGAGCTACTAAAGTCTCTGGGAGAGCCAGCCATGACAAAACTATTTGAACTGGTGTGTAGGATGTATGAGACAGGCGAAATACCCTCAGAATTTAAGAAAAATGTAATAATCCCCATTCCAAAGAAATCAGGCGCAGAAGAGGTGTGAAAATTACAGAACCATCAGTTTGATAAGTCATGGTTGCAAAATTTTAACACGAATTATCTACAGGAGAATGGAAAAGCTGGTAGAAGCTGACCTCGGGGAGGATCAGTTTGGATTCAGGAGGAACGTAGGAACCCGGGAGGCAATACTTACCTTACGTCTTATCTTAGAAGATAGATTAAGGAAAGGCAAACCTACATTTTTAGCTTTTGTAGATTTGGTGAAAGCATTTGACAATGTTGACTGGACTACACTCTTTCAAATTCTGAAGTCAGCAGGGGTAAAATACAGGGAAAGGAGAGTTATTTACAACTTGTACAAAAGCCAGACCGCATTTATTAGACTCGAAGAGCATGAAAGGGCAGCATCAGTTGGAAAGGGAGTAAGACAGGGTTGTAGCCTTTCTCCGATGTTATTCAATTTGTACATTGAGCAGGCGGTGAAGGAAAGCAAGAAAAATTTTGGAATAGGGATTAAAGTTCAGGGGAAAGAAATAAAAACATTGCGTTTTGCTGATGACAATGTAATTCTGTCAGAGACAGCGAACGACCTGGAAGAGCAATTGAATGGAATGGACAGTGTGTTGAATAGAGCGTATAAAATGAACATTAACAGGAGCAAAACAAAAATAATGGAATGCGGTCTTAGAAAATCAGGCGATGCTGAAAGAATTAGATTAGGTAACGAAACAATGAAGCTGGTAGATGAGTTTTGTTACTTGGGTAGTAAAATAACATGCGGTGGTCGAAGTACAGAAGATATAAAATGCAGAATGGCAACGGGAAGAAAAGCATTTTTGAAAAAGAGAAATTTGCTAACATCGAATATTAATTTAAGGGTAAGGAAGTCTTTTCTGAAGGCATTTGTGTGGAGTGTTGCCTTGTACGGGAGTGCAACATGGACGATAAGTAGTGCGGACAGGAAGAGAATAGAGGCTTTTGAAATGTGGTGCTACAGAAGAATGCTGAAGATTAGGTGGGTAGATCACATAACTAATGAAGAGGTACTGAACAGAATTGGCGAGAAAAGGAATATTTGGCATACCCTGACTAAAAGAAGGGATCGCTTTGTAGGACACATTCTTAGACATCGGGGAATCGTTAAATTAGCATTGGAGGGAAGTGCGTGGGGTAAAAATCTCAGAGGGAGGCCAAGAGACGCGTATAGTAAGCAGATTCAAGTGGATGTCGGTTGCCGTTTTTATGAGGAGATGAAAAGGCTTGCTCAGGATAGGGTAGGGTGGAGAGCTGCATCAAACCAGTCTCCGGACTGAAGACCATAACAACAACATTGATTACAATTGCAATTTGTGAGTGATTACGATATTTTCCTTTTTCGACTCTTTTACATTTCGTATACTTGGAGCGAGGGACCGTGGGGGTAACATAACAGTAGAAAAGTATTATGGTGTATAGTCACTTAGGACGGCCAGTACAGTTGGACACCTGCGTGCCATGGATAGTATGAGATTATCAATCAATTCTTGAGTGCAATATCCAACACAGAAACCGTTGTTGGAGGTGATAGTCTGGCTGCAGTGCGTCTGCCAAGTGCATCCTAGTACTGCTAAATCAGGTTTAAGTCCGATGAACAAGCTGGCCACTCCATTCGTTCAGCATGTTGTCCACCAAGGAAGCTCAGTGGGGACGAGCGTTGTCATCCACCGGAAAGAATCCAACTCCTACGGTATTAGCATAGAACAAAAGATCGATTTCGTCTCCTTACCTCTGAGCAGTCAAAGCGCCATTTTGAAAGACATAGAGGCTCGTACGACCGCCAATACTGACTCCTGCCCACACTATTCGGCCACCACCATGATACGGCGATGTTTCCTTCCAAATAGCGGGATTGTTCCACGTTCTTTCCAGAAGAGGGAACGACAGCTGAATACAAAATCTTGTCTCATTTGTGCACCCGACGCCATTCGTAATGACTCCCAGTTTCTTCAGGCTTAACTGTGTCTTAGTATTAATGGGTCACTCAACATAGTCCTCCGTTAGTAGAGGCCACATTGTCTAAAGCGACTTCGGATGTTTGTGTTGATACTGCGCTTCCTGCTGCTTCGTGGAGGGTGGGACGCAGCTTTGCATTTAGTTTCCCATCCCTGCGGGCTGTTAAGCGGGGATAATGGTCATCTCTTGCTAATATTTTCCGTGGACGACCTTTGACCTTCCCTTGTTTTAACGCTTCCTGTTGTTTGAAATCGTGTCCAGGTCTTATAAATGACACCGTGGAACACTCCAAAAGCTACAGCCACATCCCTCTGTATCTGTCCCGCTTCCAACCCTCCTGCGGCTATGCATGCCATGGCTTCGTGTAAGTGCCTCCTCACTGCACTATCTGAATACAATTGCTCATGGAATTCCTTTGGTCGAGTATACAGAAGTCAAAACCAGTCCCCTCTGTAGCAATTTCCTGTGATTACCACTATCTCGGTTGCTATGATGTTTTTGTCTCCATTCCGTAGAACCGACTGAAAGGCGTCAAATGAGTTTACTTCATTCTGCCGTTGACAATACTTCAGAACCTATATTCTCAACCGATCACGTAATTGCTTTTACTAGTGTACTTTTCTGTGGACTAAAACAGTTTTATTGCGTGCTCTTCTAGAACTGACTTTTGATATCTCAGGGATGGGTAAAAACAGAACTGCACAATGAGTTAGTCAGAAAGAATAGAGAGATACTTGACAGATTACATAATGCGTTTTACTATTTAGGGAAACGATCTACACTCTGACGCCACCAAGAAAATTTATAACCTGCAAATAATGGAAATTACACGGAATTTCTTCTTGAAAATTGCGATCTTGATCATCGTATGAAAGAATATTTTGTAGCATCTACTGTTGGATTTGTGGCGTATTGACGTCCCCATTACAAGGAATATAGTGTTCCTATCACTCACCCTCCAAACATAATTACGTTTCTTAGTCTGACGTGATCGTACTGTTTAATTTTAGATTTAAGAATAAGAATCGGTTTTTCAGTGTCGCATAACTTCATCGCGCGGGATTGGCCGTTCACTCTAAGGCACCTTGCTGCGGCTGTCGCCCCGTCGGAGGTTCGTGTCCTGATTCGGACATGTGTGTGTGTGTGTGTGTGTGTGTGTGTGTGTGTGTGTTGTCCTTAGCAGACATTAGAGTAAGTTGCTTGGGTCCGATGACCACTTTGGGCCCATAGCTTCACAAACATTTGAACATTTGCAAATCTTCGGCGACTATGTATTTTTTTTAAATATTTATTGACACGCACCGAAACATATACTGGATGCCTATTATTAGATTGTAATTAAGTACATCGAATACGTTTATACGGATCTCCATACAGTAGGTTCAACTTTCGTGCAAACCGTTACGACTTTATTTTATACATTGCACCATGAAAATCTGCGTTAGTGCACCAAAACGGCCTTATACGCAGTTTTCCTGATTAAACTCTTTATTCTTTATACATGACTCCTCGTACGAAAACACTGCCTCGTTTATTTGATTCAGTTATAAAAGCGTCCTTCCATCCGCAGCCAGTTTGCGTCGCAATTTTCGTCTTATTCTCGATCACGTCTCTGGTACTGGCAGCCTCCAAACATTCAACACTATTTGGCCCCACAGGAAGAGGACGAAAGTATATACATAACAGTGCGTTCTGTTTCCTCTTCCAACACCTTTACATCCAAATCAAGAGATGCCAGAGTTATATATAATATCATCTCTTTTTTACGGTTGCTTCGCTATTTGCCCTAATAGTCCTGTCATTATGAGGGTTATGAATTTAATTAGCACTGAAAGATGGTAGATTTAGAGCTGGAACAACATCGGCATTCCGCTTGCCTTTCTGAGGAATAAGCAATTGTTCACTTTTCAGATTCATAATCCAAAGCAAAGACGTATGGAACCGTCATGAGCATTTGCGATTGTACAGGAATGTGCACATTTACAGGCATTTTCCACTTTCTTTTCATCTCAATGTTTTATTAAACACATGAAACATAATTACTATCTAACGTGCTTGTCTACGACAGTTAGTAGAACTGTTTATCACACATAAAACCATTATATTTCATCATAAAAAAATTACTCTATGGACGGACCTCCATAATAGATAACTCTGTACTGTAAACAGTCACTAACAACAATTCACACTGCCGTGGACACCGTGTAATTGCTCATAAAGTAATGATAATACAATGCGCTGAGGAAATTGGGAGGCTACAAGGTTTTTCTTGGGTGCAGTGTAATGTTAATGGAATGGCTTCTTACTACGCATGCATCTCGTTCCCCATACCGTGTTTCTAATGTGTTTGGGTCAATGTATACTCGATAGAACATAACCTTTCTTGTCTCGTTATTGGGTATGAAAGAAGTTACAATTAGAGCAACCTTCCTAGCTGATAAGGCCCTCTCGCGGGCAGGGAAGCTAGCCGCAAACGCGCGCGCCGCTGACGGGAGAAATCAAAAATAAGATCGATAGGATTTCGCCCCGCGATACGGAGCCGGCACGGTTAAACCCCATCCCCTCAAGTAAAACAATCCACGCAAATTTATCACCAGAACTAAAAAAAAAAAAAAAAAAAAAAAAAAAAAAAAAAAAAAAAAAAATAAAGAAAAAAATATTTTTTTTTAATCCTCAAGACCGACATTCGCGTTAATCACTAGCACGAAAACAAAGTTAAAAAAAATTCTAGACTAAAACTGTGGACCATAAGTTAACTGCCAAACAAATCGGCATGGCTCAAGTGCACGATGAATTGAAACCACCATTCAACCCGTTTTGTTATCCTCATACCAACAAGTCCATTTGTTTTCACTTGAGGAGAATGCATGTCCACATGCATCCCGTAACGCTCTCTTGAAAGAGTACGTCAACTATTCTGCCCATTAGTATCTCCAGATCTGTCTGCCATTGAGCATTTTTGGGACCATATGAGCTGCACTAACTGGCACAACTGAGGCACCAGGTGAAAATGAATGGTAGCCATTCAGCAAGACTACATTCTGCACATCGTCTCCGTGAGACAACTGCTGCTTTCTATTAGTGCAAAAGGAAGATATACACAACATTATTCAAGTCTGGTGGCTGTACTCGCGTGCCTGTAGCTCTGTGTGATGGTGTATTCTATACATCCTCAAGAATATCAACAAATAATACAATGCCTTGAGACAACATTGTTTCATTATACAATGAGACAATGTTGTCTCAAGGGATTGTATTATTTGTTGATATCACCTCGGCCTGAGGAACAAGGCGGTATAGTTTCTATTCGCGTTCTTTGCTGGGATGCAATTCCAATGTAGGAGAGCCCTGGCAATTTGATGCGCATTTCACAGGGAACATGAGGCAGAATTAAAGTATATGGTGCTGAGGAAGACGTGCTCTAAGACAGTCCGTGTAGTTTCTTTGGCTACAACGCGGTGTTAGCTGAGTGGTCTGCTAGGCGCCGTGGCTCAGCGCGCCGGGTCAGAGGGCTGAACGTTCTCTGTAACAAAAAAGCTGAGCCAAATGATCAACGAACGACCAAGTACGAACAATGAAAACGACCGCAGATCATACATCTACCAGAAGGAAAAAAAGTGGTCTAAAGCACCTACCTAGTAAGTCAGAGGTCCCAGGTTCGAATCCCGACCACCGCATAAATTTTAATTCCATGCCTCTCCTTATGTTTAATCTTCAAGAATGTCTGAATGATATTTAGCTCTGCTGGGTCGACGTACTCATGGTGTTATTTTCCAGTTTCTCAGGATTGTACATAGGCAGCGAGTCGAAAATAGCCGTAAGCAGTGTCGTGACAAAAGAAAATAATACGATCTCTCGTCGCCACAAGTGCAGGCTGGAAATTTCGCCTCACTTCACGGTGTTGCAATTTTGGTGTCCGTCACTGTATATATAGTGACTCTCATTCAGAATTCAAGGATTTTCGGAGTAAGTGTACCATAGAACACACAATTTCGAGTCAAATTAGAAATTAACAGCAAATTCAGATGTAAACAGACAGTCTTGATAATGTAATAGAAATGAAACGATTTCACTACCCTCCGATTCAAAGAATTCCTGTAATGGGCAAGTGCTGCTCCTGGGCGGCCAACAGCAGCCAAGACAGTGCCAGCCAGGCCTCCCTGGCGCTCCGACCATCCCCACCCCACCCCTGCCCCAAACCCTCACCCCTTTCACCCCCCGGCCGGGAGGCCACCACCCCCAGGCCATCTCAGGCCTGGCGATTGCCAATCCCCGAGCCGCCGGAAATTATCCACTTTCCATGCGCCGCGTCCCGCTAAATAACGCCTGCTCCAGATTCGCCGATTAATTTCGCTGGGGCGCCGAACCGAAATGAAAGCGAGCGCCGCTTCCGCTGCCTGCCACCCTGTCCAGGCCGGCGGCGACTGTACAGCCGTGGCTGGCGCCACAACACTGCAGGTAGAGTGACGCCGTAACTCACACGACCAAAGCAACGCGTCCGTAATCTATATACGGCCTGAAATAATGGCGGTATAAACTCATAACGAACTGTCATTTCATATTTTTGGAAACATTTTCGTTTCACTATGTTTGGGTCAATGGCACTCTTATTTAAATTTATGAATAAAGAACAATCTAGCGTGCAATAATTTGTTTCATTCAACTAGTTTCAGTCTTATTTTGACCATCTTCCGGAAATTTGACAGTGACGCACTGGAAAGCTCCCAGTTACCTGCCAGCTCCACAACATGGAGTCAAATTTCCTGAAGATGGTCTAAATAAGACTGAAACTAGTTGAATGAAATAAATTATTGCACTCTAGACTGTTCTCTATTCATGAACAGTCATTTGTACCAGACATTTACTCCTGATCCGCTTTACAAACCTCAAATAGTCAACATTTTCTGCGCTGCTAAGCTGACCTTCAGAACTCGAGAAGTCAGTTTGGGATGAGAATTCGCATGTCTGTAGATACGTGAAGAGTGTCCACTCACAGAAATTTTAAAACGCACTACCCAAAAAATTCCAAGAAAATGGGCTTCAAACCTTAAGCGCAACTCGTATACAGGGTGATTCATAAATGAGGAGAAAAATTTCGTGCTAATTGTCACACATTGAGCTACAAACATATATTCGTTATCAGCATGTTCCTATGTCAATAATGACAATGAAATTTAATGGTAAAATTCTGAAAATATGAGGTGCACTTTTGGGTGTTATTGTGCGCCTACATTGGCCAAGAGGACAGATTGGCAACAGGCCAACAGGGCACGAGTTCCTTTCCCTATGCCAACTAGCCCTAATACATAATACCAGTCAGCGATGCACGGCCACTACGGTCGGGTGTTCGAATTCCCCCTCGGGCATGGATATTTGTGCCGTCCTAGTTCGTAAGTAGTTCTTAAGTAGTTTGTAAATCTAGGGACTGATGACCCCGTAGTTAAGTCGCATAGACTGTACAAACATTTGAACATTTTGAACCAGTCAGCGAAAACAGTACGCTGTCATTGCTCGCAGTGTCACGCAAACCGTCGCTTGACGCCGCATGCTTCTCTTTCTCGTGACCGGCTAGACTGCCTTCAGCACTCGCATGTTGTGCTCTGTTGCCGATCTGTCCCCTTGGCCGATGTCGGCGCTCAGTAACATCCGAAAATCGACGTCATATTTCCGGGAGTTTACCATTCAATTGCATTCTCATTTACTGACATAGGAACATGCGGAAAAGGAATATATGTTTGTAGCTCAGTGTGTGATAATTTGCACAAAATAGATTTCCTCATTTTAACTTGCCCTAAATATGTCATACACTAATCCAGCAGTTCCCAAACGATTGTACGGTTGCCACTGGTTGTATGTGAGGGCATTTCAAGTAGTTCGCACATAAGTTAACAAAAGAATATACTGCTGTAGGTGTATGTGTTCTGTTATGTTTATGTTTAAAATAAACTGACACTGAGGAAAATGGATGATAAAATTATAGACAACGTCTGTATAACGTTGAAGAATCTGCATTTTCCGCAAAATGTTTGATTTGGACTGTACACAGAACACCGGAACATAGGATTCTTGCATGCCCATACCTTCCTCATTCGTTGTCGCAGCCTTTGCCGAGAATGATTCAAGTTGTTTTCACGTAGCGATATTTCATTCTTGTCAGTGATCATTCGGATGTTTTCGTGACGCCATGCAACTGCTGCCAACTTATTGCGGTAGTCATTACGCAGTGAACGGTTTATTGTTGTTGCTTTCTTGGGCGTTACCTTCAATGGCATCTTGATACAGAGAAAGTTAGCATTTAGAAACGTAGCTACTATTACAACGATCTAATTCTTGACTACTGTAACTGTGATGTATAACTTGATTGTGTAAGTTATACGTGATTCTGTTTTAAATTAGCCATAAAGGGATTTTTAAGCCTAGTCGCTCTTGCTAGCTCCCGGGATCAAGTTAAAAAACGAAGGCAAGTTCTTAAAAAAAAATTAAAAACTACTTTCTCCAAAATTACACGAAATATGACGATAAGAAATCCATTTTCAGGAGACGTTAAAGTGGGCCTTCTGATAAATGTTTTGATCCGTTTGTGGACTCTAAATTGTATGTTCAGTTAATACTGTCTTGCACAATTGGTTTAATTTTTGACGTACAAATATAATAAATGTTTAAAATATTATTCACCTTTTACTCATTGAATATTTGTATCAGAACCGGCGTATTTCATATTATTTGATACAAATAAATAACACTGGTGATCATAAGGACTTCATTAAAAAGTGCTTTTATGGAATCTTATTACATATGTGTCGCACCTCTGCTGTACAAAGTAGTTGTTCGGCACGACGCAAAAACAATTGTGCGTTGTCAGCACTGAGCATGATTATAAGTCCTCACCACTGCGGCAGTCGTCGTTTGTTGTTCAACCATCTACACTTTCGCCCCTCTTCCCCTCCCCGGCCGCCACTTCAAGGGTCCTTAAAAGTAAACGAACTGTAGTGGTACGCCAAAATATCTAAAAATGATAAGTGGTACGTGTTACGTGTTACGACCGCGGTACTCGACGCCTGAAGCTTAGACTAACCTTCTGACAGCACAACATTACGGGTTGCCGGCACTGTAGGAGTCGGGCACCGTAAACTTCAAGAGATAGCCACACTGCGATAGCTCGAAGCTCTCGAACAGGAGGCTCCACTACTGCGATCCTGGGCGTCCTCCGTGCTAGTTGGAGGAACAAGCTGACCCTAATATAAGGCCAGCGCAGACTCACCAGCACCCCACCCAGACTCACTCACCCTCCCCCCCCCCTCCTTGCAGGGCCTGTACAGTGCTAGTGGCCGGCCGCGGTGGGCGAGGGGATTAAGGCGCTCCAGTCACGGTCTCCATGGCCACTACGGTCGGGGGTTCGAATCCCCCCTCGGGCATGGATATTTGTGCCGTCCTAGTTCGTAAGTAGTTCATAAGTAGTTTGTAAGTTTAGGGACTGATGACCCCGTAGTTAAGTCCCATAAGATTTACAAACATTTGAACATTTTGAACAGTGCTAGTGTTTTAACAGTGTTCAGTGCTTCGGGTGTATAGTGTTTCGTCGCCCAGTGTTTTTTAACGTTTGCGTACACGTCTGTGGGAAACCAGTGTTCAGTGCTTTTTACCTCAATGTCGCCGTCACGTTATGTCTCGTCGTCTGCGAGGTGTTTTTTATTTATTTATTTTTTTTTTTTTTTTCCACAGCGGCAATGTCTTGTTTTAACAACCATGTATGTTCTATCCACCGTCATGTTTCTTTTAACATTCTCCCATTTTCTCATCTTGTACTTGTAAAAGCGCCATTTTATCACCTTGTTACATTTTTATATTTGTTTGTCTATTGTTTTCATTCATTCGGCTGTAGAGCAGCATCATCAGCTGCTGTCAGCCTGCCTGTAATAAGGCTTTAAAACTCAATAAAGAAAAAAAAAACCAGCGGCAGTCTCATCGGCGGTCGTCTCGGAGGATCGTGCTCTCCAATACGAGAAATAGTGAGGGTTGTGGCCTCGGACTTGTGCGGCCACACGTTGTGGCATATTTCTTATTTCAGACTGTACCGATTAGAGAAATAAATCGGCTGTTGTTTAGTGCTGAGTCTAGTCTGGTTGTAACAGTAGGCAGTAAAAAAAGGCTGGGAACTCCTGTACTAGTCAGTTATGCGCGTCATGTAGTGAGCGAAGAGCTTGACTGTCATGCGTATGTTCGGGCTTCGATCCTACGTGGCGCACACATTAATTTTATTATTTGTTTTAATATATAACCATTTTTAAATAAAAATAGCGATACAAAATTTATCAATCACATCATAAAGTACTTTTTTTTTATTTCTGAGATGTCGGTTGCACCTAATTATAATTTTAATTACAACCTAAAGTTGAATAATGCCAAATGCTTAATTTATTTATAGTATAAATTAGAATAATGACAGATGTATTTTACAGTTAATGTAGATAGATTGAAACGTTAAATTCAATTGTCGTTAAAGTTTTTTTCTTTACAAAGTCTGGCGATATTGTAAGCTGTGGAAGGGAAATGTTTGTTGTAAATTCGAGGAACCGGTTTCTTCATGGAAAAACTGAATGTAGCTGTTGCCCTTTTGCTTGGATACAAACAGGCAGACAGGCAGAAAGAGTCAAGTTCGCATAAAAGTACAGTCCATAGTACAACATCAACTATCATAGCTAGTTTTTAAGGAAATGATCCGATAGGCCCGGTTCGTTTCCTTACTTTCTAACAAAACAGACGTTTTCAGGAATGCCAACGAAGTTATTCCTATAAATAGTCATCTCGTTCTTCACTAATTGTGCAAGATGGCTAAATAACTTCGTTTTAAATCTCTTTATGCAACATTGTAGTGCTTGCACATAAAATAAAAAAAAATAGAAAAAATCATATTGCGAAAAATTTTACATAACTGAAACGCCATCCGTAATCTGATGACAGAGGTAATCAATTTACCTACATACAACTACAGACGTATCTCTTCAATTAGCGTTGTTGGTAAAATATTCACATTTATTGTTGAAAGCGTAGTACAAGTTGGCGACGGTTGCATTTCTATTTAACCACATTATGTATTTAGTGGCTGTTACATGGTTCTATTTGAGGAGGTTTGTCTAGGACAGTTGATTGTATATCAAGTAAGTTAGACAGTTTATTGAGAGATTTCCCATAAAGAAAGTTTATTACGAAATTGAAATTGAGATGGAAGCCAAAATTAGCAATAATCTAAATAAAACAAAGCAAAAAACCTTAGAACTTAACAATTTCACAAATATTAAAACTATTTCGTTTCCCTCTTTACTTTGGAGACTTTGGTCTTCTGAAATCAAGCTCTAAACAGTTCATATGACTAGTATTGTTTTATTATTATTATTATTGTTTTATTTCATATCCAAGATGTTGCCCGCCAATTACTCGATCCCTCGGTCAGCGTTCATTATTATTCCGGGTTTTGCCAGTTCAAGTTCGTACCGGATGCTCTTTCATGCTTTGTTAATATCTGAAGAGCTAACACTGATATAACCAGAACGGTAAAATCGTCAGGGTAAATTAGACCTTCTATTTACAGTTTATTTGAAGTACTTTTTTCATGTTGCGTCAGAGCAACAAGTAATAGCTGTATGCTACTGTAAAAAGTGTTACTAACATGGGAGAACCCTGCCTTAACGAACTGATTACAGAAATTTCCCTGCTTGTCTGTCCATTTATTACGAATTTAATGTTTTCCTATAACAACTTATGTATTCAATTGATAAAATTTGCAGGAAAACACATTTATCAAATTCTGAGTATATTATGGCACAGTGGGTGCTAAATTAAAAAAAAAAAAAAATAATTGGTATTCGTCACTTTGGTAACATTCGAAACTATAGCTGTGCTGCCATTATTGTAAATATTGTTGTACGGGGTGTTGTTATTTTCATTTTTAAAGTAAGTGCTTCATATTATGTTTGTGTTATGTAGAAACAAATGACATATTCAACTTGCCACACAATCACTGAAATTTTGTTTTACGTTATTTCAATGATTCCCGTTGAAAAAAGGTTTTTTTTATTTATTTACGTAAGAGAAATGAAATAGAAAACGCAAAGATTCAGTTGTTCCTTTCTCATGCGCGCTGTTAGATTATCGGAGTATTTTCATAGATAAAAATGTAGATTTTAGAGCAGAAAAGCATATAACGAGAAACTCGAGTAACTTAAGAATGAAGATATATATTTCATTTAAGACTTTAACAATATACGGTAAATGATAGGCAAAAGAGGAGGTGACCATAACAATTTAAGTAAATAACAGTTGGAGTCTGATAAAAATTAAAATAATTGCCAGGCAAGTTCTTCTGGAATTTGGTTTGTTGGAACTAACAAAATAGTTCAGCCTGCTTCCGGAACTATCTCTACGATCGTACAGACAACAAACATACACACACACACACGTCGCAACTGCGAATTGTAGTAATATCTAATTTTTTTTATTTAAACTGCACGTCCTTGTATTTAACTAACATCAGAACGTTACTGTTCTGCATAGCCGATAACCTGTCAGTTTAAAATTAATATCTTGTTGAAAGTTTATAGTTATATTTGTTGTTGTGTAGTGGTACGAGGATATTGGAGTAATTATTAACGCAAAGTGTAAATTGGAGTGCAGATAATTTAGCGTAAAAGAATGGGTATGTAGGTGTTCCAATATCGGGTACATTGCCACAACCCGAGTGGCTGACAGAAGACGTTCAGTCGTCTAGCAGTGTCAGCGGCCTACATAACAGATGCTCCGGCCGCGTGACGAAGCTCAGCGCTGTCAGCAACCCAGAAGGCATAGACCCGAGCCCTAGAAGCTGGCCGGTGCTCTTTAGACACGACACAGCGTGTTGAATTTGGCACTGGAACCTTCCAGATAGGGTCGGTGCCTCGGGGTTGATGTCCGCGTGCTGCTTCCTCACGTTTCCGAACCTCCTAGCTCAGGTCTATGCCTTCTGGGTTGGTGACAACGCGCAGCTTCGTCACGCGGCCGGAGCTTCTGTTATGTAGGCCGCTGACACTGCTAGGCGACTGACCGTCGTCTTCTGTCAGCCGCTCTGTTTGTGGCAATGTACCCGATATTGGAACACCTACATACCCATTCTTTTACGCTAAATTATCTGCACTCCAATTTACACTTTGCGTTAATAATTACTCCAATATCCTCGTACCACCACAGTTGGTTTTAAAATTTACATCAGTCATGCAATATTTCAATATATGAAGGATAAATCAATTATCTGTGTTTCAAAAACGTCTTTAGAATGCATCTGGTGAATACAACTATTTTTCATAAAATTTCAAATGATTACTGACTTCTTCAATAATTCAATTCTATTTTACGTTATCACATTGTTCCGTGAAAAAAAGGAAAAGTCTGGAAAATTTCCGTAGGTTTATATTTGAACACTGAACGCAAAGATTGTAAGCTCCGACGCTAACAAATAAAATACCAAGCAAATATCGTATAAATTGGTCGAGCAGATAAAGCCACTTCAAAACTTCGATCACCTTCTTTCTTGAAAATTTTCATTATTGGCACCTAACCCAGAATAGTTGTTCTCTTATTTTAACCGTTCTTTACCCTCCAAGTTCCCATTTAATCTGGAAATTTTCTCTTTAACCAACCAGCATGTAAAATTTCATAATGGTATGTGGATAGTGTGAAGTGCGCTAGATTAATTGCATATAGAAACGAATTCAAATGTTTTAAAGCTTAAGGGACTTAACTACGGGGTCATCACAGTCCCTAAACTTAAAAACTACTAACCCCCCCCCCCCTCAGGCACGGATGTTTGTGTTGTCTTTACTATAAGGGAGTTCATAAGTAGTTTGTAAACTTAGGGACTGATGACCCAACAGTTTAGTCCCCTAATTTTACAAACATTTGAACATTTGAAACCCAATTTCACCTGTATTTCCAGCATGTAAGAACGTGAGTTGTTTTTCAAATACTAAAATAACATAAACGCTTCAACTGGTAGCAGGTTTTCATTATCATCCTTCACAAAATCGTTTGCCTGCCTTAAATACAAGTTTATGCGTTTCCCATTACAAAATAAATAAATAAATAGCCGCGGTGGAGTAGTCGAGCGGTCTAAAGCGCCTCGCTGCGGAAAGCGCGGTTGCTCGCCGTGGAGGTTCGAGTCCTCCCGGGGGCATGGGTGTGTGTTTTGTCCGTAGGTTAGTTTACCTAGGTTTAAGTAGTTTGTAAGCTATGGACTGAGGACCACGCAGTTTGGTGCGATAGATTTACAAACATTTGAACATTTGAAACAAATAAATAAAAATAAAAAAATAAAATTTACCTAGAAAAAAGTAAGGAACTGTTCATTAATAGTGGTATAACTGAAATACTACTCCGTCTCCCTTATTTTCTGTTACATGACGAGAGCTTCAATTAACAACAGACCGGTTTCAGTCAAGTGATCTATACTAAAATTTAACGAATTTTAAGCCATCATTTCAGAAACAAAATCTATTTTTTTTAATAATAATGAATGAAAATTGTGTTTGTACGTTATTCTAATTCAGAATAAGAATAATTTCAGCCACATTTTTAATATAGGAAATTAACCTATTGTAGCAAAGACCCAACAACATGAAGGAATGACACGACCATCTACTACAGGTGCATTAAAGCAGGAGACTAATGAAAACCTATCATTACAGACCCAAGGATATAATAAGAAGATCAGGAAGAAGATGGTACCATCAGGATTTAATGTTTTTTTAGGTTTGATTCCATTTTCAGGATGGTGCTCAACGACCACACAATGATGAACACACCAGATGTATTGAGCAGCATTGGCCGTTAATGTTTTGTTTAATAACAACAGATCGATTTCAATCACGTAGTGGCCATCTTCAGTGTCCTTCAAACAAGCATTATGAATGCACTGAATGTAACTGCAATGGCAAACATAAAATTGCAATGTCAAAGTTTGAAATAAGCGCGCTGATTACAAACGACATGCCGTTTGACACTGCAATTTTATGTTTGCCGTTGAAGTTACATTCAGGCCATTTATAATGCTTGTTTGAGGGACACTGAAGATGGCCACTATGTGATTGAAATCGATCTGTTGTTTTTAAATAAAACATTAATGGCCCACGCTGCTCAATACATCTGGTGGTTTATTTTATTTTATTTATTTTTTTATTTTTATTTTTTTTTTTTTTTTAATTTTTTTTCCCATCATAGTGAATTACGCGTGATTCGAATTTGTACATGATGGTAATGATCGACAAGGTATCTGCTCATAACATGGAAGGTTTCTTTTGGATCGTACAGTTTTGGGTGATATTTCTTATGATACGAACGCACGTAGTGAATTACTGGAACAACACGATAACTCCCGCTGGAAGGACACGCGCTCCTGGAGTAAACGCCGTGCTTCACAGCAGCGGCAGCACCGCTACCCCAGTCCTCCCCCTGAATCAGAAGCAGCGGGTATGAATGATGCATCGGGCAGGGGCCGCTGGCCTGATTGTCCATCTTCCGATGCGATCGCCGCCTGTCCCCCACCCCTCCCCCCCAGTCGGACTGCCGGCGCCCCTTATTGGCTGACGCTTGTTAGTCCGGAATTGGATGAGGCTTCCGGCGGGCCGGCGCGGCGGATTTAACATCATTCTATTGACCGGCGCACCTGCCTGCCCGCGACGCACCGCCGTCTGCCGTCGTCACGAAAAAGAGAAAGCGAAATACGTCCCCAGCAGAGGAATTTCCAATGTGAAGTCTCCCTCACCACGTGTGGTCCGGACTGAGATAACACGATATTCCGCCAAACAGCCAAACGTGCGGCTTTAGTTGTATGTAATTAGTGTTGTCTGTCAGCTAACATCATAGCTTTACTAAAAACAACTAGACCGATCGCTGGTGGAAGTGCAGCAGTTCATTTGCTTGTAACCGGTGGCTCTGCACTAACAAGGAAAGTACTGGGGCTCGAACAAACACAAACATACAAAAATCGTCTGAGAGATAATGTAGAGGTCCCTTATTCCACTAGCGATACTGTCGCATCTGCAAAACTTTGCAGTCGCCCATTAGAGGCCTCTGCGTGAGCCACGCCGCATTGTACTTTGACCTGCCGGTACACCAGTTCAAATGTTCAAATGTTTGTATAGCTTATGGGACTTAACTACTAACTGCTTAACTACTAACTTACAAACTACTTATGAACTAGCTAATACTAAGGACGGAACAAATATCCATGCCCGTGGGGGGATTCGAACCCCCGACCGTAGTGGGCGTGCAGACCGTGACTGACGCGCCTCATCCCCTCGGCCACCGCGGCCGGCGGTACACCAGTCTGAAGCACTAGGGACAGTGCGGTGTGCCTCTGAAGTTGCGTTTTGTGTAGTGAAGCGTCAGATGGGTCGGCGATTGGTAATCAATCCTGATAATGTATTGCGATTGGTTGAGATGAAATTCCAAAGAGCCCTTCTTCGTGAATACGGTCTTGGTGTAGAAGATGAATCAATGATATGTTTTCTGGTATCTATTATAGTGCAGAAAGATGAGAACAGATTAGAGACACTATAGTATATACCAGGTAACATGCGAATGATTCATCCTCTACACCATCTTCACGAAGAAGGTTTCTTCGTAACTTCATCTCAACCAGTCACACTATATTAGCAGGATTTTTTAGCAATCGCCGCCATATCGGACGCTTCACTGCACAAATAACGTCACAAAAGGCAACTTCAGAGGCACACTCCACCGTCAGTACTGGTGTACCGGCAGGTCAAGCTGCAGTGTGGGGTGGCACACGCAGAGGCCTCTAATGGGCGAATGCAGAACTTTGCAGATGAGGGAATATCACTAGTGCAATGAGGAACCTTCACATTATCTCTCACACGAATTTCGTGTATTTATATTTGTTCTATTTCAAGTACTTTCCTTGTAAGTAAATGATGTCAAATCTACTTTCACACTCATAAAAAATGAAGAAAAGACCACCGCGAATTCGTCGAACAATCGGAGTGGAATTTTATTGACTAATTCGTGAAGATGTACACAACAAACGGTCACGCAGACAGAGCCATAAGCACGAGAGCGGCGTTTGCACTCTAACTGTTCGAACAATTTACGTCACAGTTCGGAAATTCTCGGGATATGTTCGAACATTCGTTCATGACGTTATCTAGGTACTATCTCTACGATATACAGCCATGATATTCATAAATCTTTTCGGCGCTGCGCAGTGTAGTATTTATACTGAAGACAGTATAATTAATGAACTATGGGGATTAGTAAGTGTAAAACGCAGACTGTGGTATCTTCCAGTAATAGTAACGAATATAGGCTATACATAAAGGATAGTAATCGCGATTTAAAATTCGAGATCTAGTGATGCCTGTTGGAACTATGTACTCATCAACTCGTGCACTGTTCATTCCGTGCTCGCAATTACAGTTTCCTTTTTATAACCTACTAGCTTGTACCCGACGCCTTGCTGCCGCAAAAAAAAATGTATATCAGGTTTCATATCTTCCATTACTCCACCTCCTCCTTTCCCTTCTCTCTGTTCGCCGGCTCATCCATCTTCTCTTGTCCCTTTCTTTGTACATTGCCTCCGCCCTCCCTCTGTTCATTTCCTTTCACCTGTCTCTCACCATCTCCCTCATCTCATTCTCTTTCTCTCCCCTCTCTCTGTCCGTCTCCTCCCTCCCCTTTCTGTCCATCTCCTCCTCCACCTACTCCTCTCCTTCCTATACATGGTAACACAAATATATGCGCCACGTTTCATGGTGATTGATCAAATGGTTTCAATGTCGCAAGGCACCCTCCGCTATTCTAAATTCACTGGCTTGCATATTACCAAAGTCTCCTTCATGAATACGGACATTTAAGTTCAAATGTTTGTAAAGCTTATGGGACTTAACTACGGGGTCATCAGTCCCTAAACTTACAAACTACCTATGAACTACTTACAAACTAGGACGGCACAAATATCCATGCCCGACGGGGGATTCGAACCCCCGACCGTAGTGACCCTGCAGACCGTGAGTGAAGCGCTTCAGTCTCCTCGGCCACAGCGGCCGGCGACATTTAAGTACTCACTTTCATGGTGATCAGTCAAACATATTGATTGTTTGTTGTAACATACCGTTCGCCATCCAACTACGGAGGCTTACGAAAGGTAGATCATGTATTAATTTATTGTATAATCTATCTTCATATTTAATTCAATAACGTCCAGCCGTTTCAGCGTAAAGAGAAACAAACGTACTAAATGCCAGGTACCCTCCACCACGCACCGTACCTTAGCATACGAAAGGTAGCCCATGTATTGGATGGATGGGGTTTTAAAGGGATCATACTACTGTAGTCATCAGTCCCTAGACCATGTATTAATCAGGTTATAAGCTAGCTCTGCCTTAAACTTCGCGTGGTGCGAACAATGACTTGGCAAAGTTTTACCGCAATCGGATGTGTGATATCGCCGTGTATAAAATACGAACAATAAGACAAACAAACAAACATTAATCTTTATGTATTAGAATTATTTTCAAATTCGTATTTAAACTATACGTTGGTAACAACAAATTCCTTCTTCTGGTGGTTTTCACCCCAATGATTCGGTACGCTTGGTATGCATCATAGCTGACAGCCAAAAAACCGTCATCTAAAAATCTGAAAGAAATAAGCGTTCCGCTGAGGCATATTTTTGAAATATTTTTCTTACTTTAAGTTGCTTACTTAAAATTCACATGGTTTGAACAAAATTTATGTTTTAAATGTTCAAAAAAGGTTCAAATGTTTGTTATGCTTATGAGACTGAACTGCGGGGTCATCAGTCCCTTAACTTACAAACTACTTATAAACTACCTTATACTAAAGACAGCACAAACATCTATGCCTGTGAGAGGATTCGAACTCCCAGCGGGCAACGACCTCGAACATCGTAGCCTAGCACCTCAATGCGGTCGGCCACTTCGCCGCGGCCTTTTAAACGTTTCTCTGATCATTATCACCCTGAAAAATGTAACTTAACTCTCAGAGAGAGCTACTAGAATTTTCAGAAATTTTATTTCATTCGTAACTTCGCCGAAATCTGAAAATTAGCTGTTTAGTCACGTTAATTAATTGAAATGATTGTAGGTAATCTGAATATATTAATACATCACTGATAAACTGTTCAATCATATTTAAAAATTTCATCAGCATCGGAATACAACTGTAGAATCTGACGAAGTCCATATGTAAAATATCCTCCTCCGGCATGCATCATCCAAAATTTTGTGAAACAGTGTTTTTGAAGGTCAAGTATCCAAAATGTCATGAAGATTTTAGGATGAATGAAGTGTCCTTATTCGCATGTCGCAAGATGCCACAGGGTTTCAACCATATAATTGTTGATGACGTCATATCCCCTGAACTATTTGTCGTACAGTTGTTTAATGGTGCCAATGACCATCGCGTAAGTGAATTAATATGCTGACAGAGTTTAATTACAATCGGTTGAACGGTACGGCAGCGCATAAAATACGAACACACAAACATTCATTTTTAAATATTACATTACCGGTATTGGGTATTACATTTTTTAAGTTTTCCCTTATGTTTTCATGGCAATTCAAAAAAAATGTTTAAAAGTTTGTATAGCTTATGGGAGTTAACTACGGGGTCATCAGTCCCTAAACTTACAAACTACTTATGAACTAGCTATCACTAAGGACGGCACAAATATCCATGTCCGAGGGAGGATTCGAACCCCCGACCGTAGTGGCCGTGCAGACCGTGACAGACGCGCCGCAGTCTTCTCGGCCACCGCGGTCGGCTTGGCAATTCAAAGGTAGTAATAGTTCTGTTACTGTACCGAATGAACAGGGAATGGAATGGTCATTTGCAGCCTAACTCAAACGTAAATTCTACTTATGAAGGATTCACAGTCGTGTAATATACTTTCAGAAGTGACTTTTTTTTTTCCTTTGGGTGTTAGCTTGGCAATAATCTGATGCAGTAGTTCTGTTATAGTAGCAGATATTCTGTTTATCAATGGATGATAGCTTGCAGTGATATCAGAGAGGTGATTATGCACTGCTTTAAACGAAATATGGAGCTTTTTAGAGTGACGCCCTTCTTTTCTTTCACATGAACTTGTACTTCCTAACCAAAGCGATAACCCGGTATCTTCAAAATTTCCCGCCAACCGTTTGCAGATACGCAGCGCGAGCTATTTATCTAAGTGTTCGAACAGTTGGATACTGTATCGAGTTCTCCGGTGTATCGGGATATCCCCAACATGTTCGAACGCGAGTATCGCACATTAGAACAAAGTGTCCGTAATTTCGATGCTAGAAGCTGGTATACCCTCGTTTCGCAACAATGAAAGCTGGAATTCTCTTATTTATACAATCGTAGAGGTGCCGAATGTAGTCTTGTGGAATGGCCTACCGTTTTCTAGTTGGTGACTCAGTTCGGCCATATTTCGTGCCGGTCATGCAGACCAGGCTACATGACTTATTCGGTTTCACAGATGCTCGGTGGGGGAAATATTTGGGGATCGTGCTGTCTCGGTTGTTGATGTACACCTTGAGAAGCACGTTGCGTGGTACGGGAGATATGTGAACGTGCATGTGTCTTTTGTGAAAGGATATCACTTTGTTGGTGCAATAAAGGTTGAGTGATGGTTTCAGTATACCGTGTACTGTTTAGTGTTTCCTTGACGATAACCAGAGGAGAACGGTCAGTGCAGGAATTGCCACCCCACACCAAGATGGGTGATCATGCATGCCGTTAGGGCGTCTTCTGCTAACGACCAAGAAATTTTCAGCCATCTGCAGTGGTGTAGCGATAGGCTCTTATGGAAGAACGAATGGAGATATGTTGTCTTTCCTGATGAGAGTCGCTTCTGCCATTGTGGCAATGATGGTCGTACGCGTGTGGCTGCGTTCCGGCGATCTAGAAAATTTTGATCCTATACAAGAGCCACACAAGGCTCACACCCGGCATCACAGTGTGGGGAGCCATAACCTACACTGGCCGTTCTCCTCTGGTGATATTCGATGGAACACTGAACAATGGACGCTACACTGAAAGCACCATTCACCCCGTCTTGCTTCTATTCATGCACCAACAAGGTGATATGCTTTTACAACAGGACAGTGAATTTCAACATGTATACCGTACCACGGTATGGCAACTTTACTAGCCATTGCGATCCCCAGTTCTGAACCCCATTGAGCATGTTCGATACCGAATGAAACCTCATCTTACGCGGTCTGCACGACCGGCACGAAATCTGCTCCAATTGAGGTGGCACGTAAATAACTGTAAGGGTTCTAATGAGTAAGTAATTTTTCTTATTTAATTTGATTTCATAAGTTATTGACAGATTTTTCTGCGCGAGTCAGCGGCAGTTATACTTTTAGTTAGGGACAGCTAGACAATTTGCCGATAGTATGAGCCGTTGCAGTTCCCCATAGTAGAGACGAACCATTTGGCGTCAGCGTTGGTGGTAGGGTAGTGAAAGCTCCAGATGCCGTATCTGTACTTTCATATTTTCTGGAAGATTGTGAGAGACAGAAACCGGTCAAAATTAAATAAATTGAAATAATACAGCAAACCCGGAACAAATATAATAAACGTGCATTATCCTACAGGGCCAAAATCAGACATTACAACTCGATCCTCAAAACTGAAGCGTTGTATGCCTCAGTGCCTTACTTTAAACAAGAAAGGGAGCTTGAAGAACTCGAAAAGAAGGAAAAGAAGATTCTGAGGAAAATACTCGGACTACAGAAGACTACCGATGGAAGAAGAGGAAAAATGTAGAACTCTACAAGCGCACTGAAAAGATTACGGACACAATTGGGAAGCGGAGTTTAAAGTTATGTGGACTCTATAAAGGATGTATGAATGCAGACTGTCCAAAAGGATCTTCAATTACATCCCGGCGTTAAAGGCTACATCTAAATGGGTAGCTGAAGTGAAGAAGGATGTAGCAGAAGCTGAAATTATACTGTAGATGGTCCACAACAGAGGACGGTTCAAAAGCAAAGTTGACAGCATCAAATCATTTCGAGAGGAACCAGCAAACACAAGACCCAAACGGATCATTTCTGAGAAGGAGAGAAAAAATAGAAGCGAACGAATGAAGAAGTTCTGAGAGGAAAAGAGAAGAAAGGCAAAAAAGTCTTAAGTATCAAATAAAATAAATGCAGCAAATATTCTTATAACTGTTAATGTGTCTCCTATATTTTGTTCGCTGTTGGAGATAATTATCGACTGTACGTTTTCGAACACTGGGACTGATTTAAAAAGCAAAACAGAAGATGAATACATACCAGTTAAAATGAAAAAAAATACTGAGACGAGGAGACGAGAGATATGCAAGATGCATCAGCAGTTTCAGATGAACACACTCCTGTTCTCATAAACAGCACCACAATAGTACATAAGAAAATTAAAAAAAAAAAGAAAATTACCGGCGATGATCGAGTGGGCAAGCGGCGTGGCTGCGCCATCGACCTTCGAAGGCGGCTGGCCTGACAGCCCAAGATGGCAGTGTCAGCGAGAAGTGTCATGCCACCGAAGCACAACAGCACACCACCGTCCGCAGTGACGCAGCAGATGTGTGATCAGGACTAACCTCGGAAATTCCTGACACCATGTACATTGGGAAGCTATAAAACCATTTAACAGTCGCCCGGACTCTCTCTCTCTCTAAACTGCCACAATCTATCCGCAACCACTTCAGAGCTGCCGCGGCGGATTAGCCGTTAGCACTGGAATGCCGTGTTGCGGTGCGTGTGGCCGTCCGCCGTCGGGGGTTCGAGTTCCCCCTCGGACATGGGTGATTGTAACCAACCGATTTACGACCGTACATCACTTACGTCATCACATGTAAACTTGTATGTGCGTATTTAAAAAGATCTTAAGTATGTAAACATTTATTTGGAATTTCATCTTTGGACTGTGAACCTAACATGTGTTGATATACGATAGGAAGTTTTGTTCTATTAACTATTCCCAAATGCGTGTTTAGAATTGTGAATAACAACTATTGCGACATTATTTTATTTCAGATAGTGGAAATATTAAATATTACGTATGACTTTAAAGGCGCTATAATAAACTCAGTTTGTATAACGGCTGTTGAATATCGCAAGGCCACGAACAACAGTATTTCTGACTTTCAATACTTTCGAAGGGACGGACAGAAACATTAAAAATAATTCTCTTAAATTACGTCCGCTCATACACAAGAACACACACACCATGAGTGGTGTCCGAAATAATACACACCAGTTTAGATCCTGCAGTTATAATATATTTATATTAACAGAATCTATGACGTTAACTGCGAATGGGTATAGCTGAAAGTGCGTAGCCAGCTGGAATTTCAAATTGGGTTCCCTGCTTTGTAGATAGTTGAGCTGGCCTCTACAGCAATGAAAACACTGCGATTATCACATTGACAACTCAACCACGCCCCCCCCCCGCGCCCCACAAATTCAGATACATATTCTACACTTGACTGCCCATTATTGCTCAACTCGGGGATTTTTCAAACTGATTTCCGAAAGAAACCAAGGAATACCTCCGCACTGAAGAAAGGATCATTAACAGTCATCGGTATTTTGTATGTTCTATATAGACAGCGTTTTACCTTATTATCCATTATCATCCACAGAATGTATGATATTAACTGCAAATTGGTAAATTTGAAAAAAATGCCGATGCCGGTCAATGATCCTTTCTTCAATGCGGAGGCCCTTACTATTACGGGAATCAGTTTGAAAAAAGCACGAGTCTGAGTAACAGTGCGCATGGTAAAGTTGGGACTTTGTATGTGACGAGGGAGAGGGGAGCGGATCGTTCTTGAGTAGTGCATGGAGGCATGGTGATCGCTGCGCCCCTGTGGTGTAGTGGTCAGCGCAACTGCCAGGAAAGTAGGAGACGCAGTTTCGAATCCCGGCTCGGGACACATTTTCAACTTTATTCATCCGCAGTTAATGTCATACATTCCGTAAATATGAATGTTATAAAAGTATTGCTTATGAAAAAAAAAAAATAGCCTCGTGATATCAATCTTTTGTGATCGCACCAAGTTAAATCACAGTTTTAAATAATCGGGTACGAAAGTGCATTGAAGAATTGGTGTGTGCCATACATCGTCGGGGGACGTTACACCCTGAAACTACTAAAGGCTGTTGCGCTCTACAGGAAACACACGTTTGTCTGGCCTCACCACAGATACCCCTCCACCGTCGTTGCGTCGACGGTACGGCTATCTATATCGTTGAGGCAAGTGAGCCACCCCATCTCGGCAATGTCTCTGGTTCATGGGTATAGCTTGAACAGCCTGCCAGTTGTAAAACTGCCAGTGCACTACGTGGTTCCAAATCTTTGGTAGAGAGACGACAGCAGCGTAAGACGAAAAATAGACCGCTAAATTATTTTAGACGTGCTCCTGCTTGAATTTTCTACCTGCCTTGCGGCCGTTAGCAATAATGAGGTCCAATGCCTATAAATTTAACAAATAGTACACTCGACTAGTGTGAATGCAAACTCACTCCCGAATGCGTATTCGTCAACGCGGAAAGTCGATTATACTGATCTGAAATATTCGAGCACTGCAGTCGTAATAGCTGGAGGCATGAACCGGCAAGGGCAATCACCTCGAACCGGTCCCGTGCGCTGCTGGCTTCTGAGAATTAGGGGACGCCTGGGCGGGGACCAGTGTTTGCAATATCACTGGCGAACCTACCTGAATTATTCGGCGCCGAACAACGGACAGGGAAAAGCACTCGTGGTCGCTCTTCACTGATTCAGGACACCCGCGGCAGGACAATCTATGAGCTGCGAGTCGACAGGCGTCCTGCGCTGTACACGCGACTCGGCGTTTTGGTAATGCACTTCCGGGCATTAGTGCGAGCTGCGTGCCAGCGGAGGACGACGTTCAGACTACCACTGATTGACAGTAGTTCGAAAACTATCTATGTACACTGAAGCTTATTACTCTTAAAGAGTGAATGCAACTTTTGCACAGTCGTCTTCAATTTTTATTTATTTATTATTTTTTTGCAGGAGGAGATTGACTTTTTTGTGAACATACTTGGAACATTTAGCTACAAATTGGTATATCAAAGTATTTTCTTTTATTTACAGATGAGACAAATGGACCGTGAAGTAGATGCCAGGTTGCGATAACGGTCGGTGATGGAGCTCCTCTTCAAGACCGACGATGACTCTGCCACATCGATTACAGAAAGTTACTCCTTCTTTATGGGGAGGACACAGTGGACGCTTTCGACATCCTCCGTCAAACCCACCCCACTGGGGTGGGCAGCAATATTCCAAAAAAGGACGGACAAGCGTAGTGAATGCAGTATCTTTAGTAGTACTGTTGCATCTTTTAAGGGGTCTGCCAATAAAACGCAGTCTCTGGTTCGCCTTTCAAATGTTCAAATGTTTCAAATGTTCAAATGTTTGTAGAGTCTTGGGACGTAACTACGGGATCATCAGTCCCTAAACTTACAAACTACTTATGAACTACTTACAACTAAGGACGGCACAAATATCCATGCCCAAGGGGGGATTCGAACCCCCGACCGTAGAGGCCTTGCAGACCGTGACTGGAGCGCCTCAGTCTCCTCGGCCACCGCGGCCGGCTTCAAATGTTTGTAAATCTATCGCACCAAACTGCGTGGTCATCAGTCCGTAACTTACAAACCCAGGTAAACTAACCTAAGGACAAACACACACACCCATGCCCCAGGGAGGACTCGAACCTCCACGGCGAGCAACCGCGAGCTCCGCAGCGAGACGCTTTAGACCGCTCGGCTACTCCACCGCGGCGGTTCGCCTTTCCCACAACGTTATCTACGTATTCTTTCCAGGTTACGTCTGAAGTAATAGTAATTCCTGGGTATTTTGTGGAGTTTTGATTGATTTATCTTGTAAACAAAGTTTGTTCAAATGTTTAAGCTTATGGGACTTAACTGCGGAGTCTTCTGTCCCTAAACTTACAAACTATTTATAAACTAACTTATACTAAAGACAACACAAACATCCATGCCCGAGGGAGGATTCGAAACCCCGACGGGGAACGGCCTCGCGCATCGGAACATAGCGCCTCAATGCGCTCGGCCACTCCACCGCGGCAAAATTTTGTCATTCTGTGCGCCATATAAACAACTAACAGTGGAAGTGTTAGAAATACGAGTTGTTATATTAACTTCGACATTATTGTGCCATGAGAGATTTCATAAGTTAAAAGTTTAATTTAATTATTGAAAGTCAGAAATACTGTTACTTGTACCAATTTTTTTTTTCATTTCATAAGAAATATTACGTACATAACAAATGACTAACTGTCAGCCGTATCCATATGCAAAATAACAACACTGGGGGGAATGTATACCACGAATAGTACGTAGAAAGCAAGTAATGAACACACTACATGGAAAACTAGAACAACCAGGATCTAAAAACAGGAAAAAAGTAGTAAGTAGTAACACAAATGATGCTTTTCACCAACCCAAAATTGAATAACAAGAAATACAAACCGTTTGTTCTGCTCTGCAGATGACAATTTGTAAGAAACTATTACTACCCCAACAAGTAATTGTTGCTTTAACGTAGCCTAATGGAAGATATGGATAAAAAGTGTGACATTCGTATTTCTGTGCGTATCAAAATGTTCAAATGTTTGTTAAGCTTATGGGACTTAACTACGGGGTCATCAGTCCCTAAACTTACAGAGGGGGGATTCGAACCCGCGATCGTAGTGACCGTGCAGACCGTGACTGGAGCGCCTCAGTCCCCTCGGCCACAGCGGCCGGCTTTCTGTGCGTAATTTCGACAAAAGTACAATAGGTAAATTTGTCTGGAAAGTTAAGCGAATTTTACAATGAAAGAACTTGTAAAAAATTTAGATGTATCTCAAAAGACTTTTGTACAGTGCACTATATTTTTCAGAACAACAATAACAGAAATCTCACTGTTGATATCACAAAATGTGCTGAAACATGTAAGGGAAAAGTAACAAAAATTGAAGTGTTCTGCATACATCTTAATATCCTCACTATTATTTATGCAAGCACGGAAGAAAGAAGAGCATCAACATCAAAAGTATGATTATTAAGTATGTGACAATCAAGTTGCATCTTGAATCATAATGTAGATAATGTATTGTAAATTTTACATCAAGTAGAACTGTAGTATTAACATGTAATGAGGTATGTACCGTCAAGAGTGTACGGCAAACTCTGACAAATAGAAGAGACAAGAAGAAATCAGGACATAACTTCCATACTACTAGTTGGAGATGCTAAGGTGAAAATGCAGGGAAAGGTAGATATATTCCTTTTCTATCAAATAACTGAAAATATAGGGTTACGTGCTACATCGAAATGCAAGAGAGGAATTTCTGTTGAACCGCATTAAATAAACAAATAAAAATAAAACTAACATAAATTCAGATACATATCTAGAAATGATTAAAAATTTTCAGGTTCACCAATTACATTGATATATTAATATTATTAGCTACCTAATGGCAAAGTGTGGCGTATAATTAGGTGCATTTGTGTTTTTGACGTAACTAAAGCTTTTAAAAATTCATCAGCACATCAGTGAAAACGTAGGCCCGGCAAAATACATGCTGGAGAAAAAAAATGCAATGACGAGGCAAAACATTAAAGCACCTCGACCACGTGACTAAATGTCACTGGTTGGCGTTGGAGACACGTAACGCGAAGTAAGTAAACAGGAGCATAGGCGTATTAAAATCATTCCAACAAGCAAGTGGACAACCAAATGCAGAATCCACTGAAACAAACTTCTCTAGCGCAGGGCACGAGGGGGCAATAAAAGGAATAATGATATAAGTAATAAATAAGGAATAATATTGCCATGGGTGGAGTTGTTTAGTACGCATTTGTGTCACTGACTGTTCAGCACCGCCTCTGTTATCGATCTGGCTTGTTCTGTTCGTCTGCAGTGACTGACTTTGTTCTTAGTGTGGTTTTTATATTTCTTTTCTTTTTTTTTTTTTTTTTTTTTTTTTTTTTTTTTTTTTTTTTTTTTTTTTTTTTTTAAATTGGAAAATTAAAGTGAGTAACATGCAGCTGCTATATTTTGTGTACTGCTCGGTAAAAGTGGTGTTGCAACTATTTCAGTGCAACAAAACATTTCAACAAGGAAAAACGTAAGTTTAATTTTTCCATGCTAGGAAAAAACGGGGATCTCCTTTAAAATGCCAAGATCGCAATTTATTTATTTTTCTGACGACCGGTTTCGATATACTTTGGGTACTATCATCTGGTCACTTGTGACTTTCGTTTCGTGAAGGCGCATGACAAAGTTATGACGTATGATTTCAATGTCATGCGCATTCACAAAACGAAAACATAGGACACAAGTGACCAGATGATGTATCGAATCCGGTGGACAGAAAAATAATTAAATCAGTTGCGATCTTAGCACTTTAGTACTTCAAAACTCAAGTGTACGAGAGGTTTACTTGATTTGATAATGGAGATGTCGATTTGTAACGAATCTCGTTCTGGTTGTCAATCAACTGCCCGAATAGACGCAAATATTGAAAAAAATTCCAGAGCTTGTGCTCATAGACAGTCGACAGACCATTACTCACTTGTCAGAGATTTGTGGTTGTCTCGCACGCTGAAATGAGTCCAGAGAGTTGCTGCCATTGCTGTCTATAATCGCTAATACACGCCTGGACATTTAATGTCTGTGTTTTGATGCAGTACAGCAGTTCATCCTGCCTCCACATACAGTCGAACATCTGACACAGCCGCGTGGAATAGCTGCTTTAACTAAGACGTTATGCTACAGACTAGGTGGCAGTTTCCGTCGAAATTTTAAGTCCTCCCTTTGGGCATGGGTGTATTTGTTGTCCATAGTGTAAGTTCGTTTAAACATTTTGTCAGTCCAGGGACTGGTGACCCTAGCAGTTTGGACCAATAGTTTTACAAACATTTGAATTTGGAATTCATCTAGCATTTTTGTCATTACTGATGACGAGTCATGGTAGTCTGGTTACGACCCATAAACAAAGCAATAGACGAACCAATAGAAAACGTCCTTCTTACCGCATCCAAAATAGTTGTCAAGTGAAATCATACGTAAAATGGATGTGTAATGCCAAGGACGTAGATCAGATTTTCAAATGTTTGTAAATCTCTCGGACTCAACTGTGTGGTTATTAGTCCGTAGCTTAAAAACTACTTAAACTAAGGTAAAGTAACCTAAGGACAACACAAACACCAATGTCCATGGGAGGACTCGAACCACCGACGACGAACGGCCGCGCGCACCGCAGTACGGCGCACTGGTACGTATGGGTAATCCGTCGCGGGATTTTAAAATTAAAATTAAAAACATTCCTGATTGCAAAATGTTTGTTTTTATTTCATGATCCGGTTGTGTTTATACTGACCGTATTCAGATAAATACCACTTGGATGACCAGATGTCCTGCATTTTGCAGGCTGCTCCTTTCGTAAAGTGTCTTATCCTGCCCTCCGCCACGGTATTTGAAAATCTTAAAAATATCTGCACTTCAATATTATCCTGAGAAATAATCGTGTCATTCCTGGGAAATCAGTAGTTATACAAGTAGTGAAGAACTGAACACAATACTCTTTTTGCGGAGGAAAGGCAGTTTCATTGATAGTGTAGCATCTGCGACGCATGACATCAGCCATAATTGTAAACATCGATCGCCCCCAGTCAGAAACGCAAAATATCAGACAGTAGTGATATTACGATGGAGAGCTGCTGGTAAAACAGATAGTCAGAGATAATGCAACCGATTTTCTAGCTCTTTGTGTGGTTTGAAAGTCGCTGTAATCAGTTCGTGGGATGTGGAATGACGGTAGATAATGTAATCAAAGCGAATGGGTCATAAAATGGGTGTTAATGCCGAATTGCGATCTTTGTGTCTATGTATTGTAAGCGTTAAAAGAGAAATCGAATTTTTCTGAATTGGAAGTTTTGTATAGGGCTTACCTGAACCCTGTTCGACTGATTTAATGTTAAAAGTTCTTTGGATTTTGTACTTAAATAGACATGGAAGGAAATTAATGACACAATTTTCTGATAAAATTTCATATGTTAGATAGTATGTTATTATAAGTGAAGGAATGGAATGTAAACCACAAAGTTACTCATTATAGATGGGTTAAAATATTTAGAAAACGTAAGTATTTATCATCGTATTGTTGGCAACACTCCCTGACTGTTACAAACGAGGAGGTTAGAATCTCTTTGGGTACAAATGCGCCAATACAACGAACATTTTCTGTAATGAACAGTACATGGATCCATTAAAAATTCAGAATTGAGAAAGAAACCTTTGATAAAAGTGTTCAGAGTTCTATGATAGACTTTTGAGTAATTCTAGAATGTTCAAGTGAAAAAATACTAGATTATGTTTCATAATACTCAGATAATGGGATTCACCAGAACTGTAATTCACTATTATCGTTTGATTACCATATTTAGAATGATAAACTGTTCAGTGGGTGACTATTAAGTTGTTGTAGGATCCGTTAATCAATAACCGAAAGAAACTAAAACAGAGCAGTTATATTTGGTACGGCAACTTTATGTTGCAATACCGGTAGGTCCTGCTTTTTGAGTCTGAAAATATGGCCATCCTAAATAATACTTCAGTGAAACATAGAAATGAAGGGGACATATAAAGTAACAGTAAAAATATTATGGAGGTACACCTAAATTAACAATAAAAATATAAAAGATTACACTAATGATGGCAGGTCGCACTACCTCGAAATTGTGGTGAAAATGGTGGGGATAAGTTTTAGTACGGTATGCTCCACCCACCGCCCATCATGTGCTGTTGATATTAAGCAGTTACACACACAGTGTACAAAACGTATAAATTAGAATTAAATACTTGAAATACAATAGATATTGCCAACATATGTTACGTTTCCCATCAATAGCGGCACAGTATTTGGGAAATTGCACATCGAATGGAACCCTACTTGTATGTCTAACCATTCCTCCATATTCAGTATCTGGAAATAAAATACAATTGTGAACAGTGATTTGACTTAATGTGGTATTGTTAAATTCCAAAATAGGGTTCCCAAATAGATCATCACTAATCACTACATCACCAACGTCTGCTTTCCACACACTAGAAAAACTATCAAAGTCTGCACACCCCACAGAAATGGAACAATCCTCACAATCAATGTTCGCAAATGTACTTCACGCAGCATTGACAGTCTTTAATGTCCTTAACTAAGCTATGAAGTAGTGTATTATTAGGTCAAGTTCGTTGTTAATACACGCTTTTGCTTTAACAAATCAAATGTTAATTTTATTATGAAGCCTGTACCTTAATCTAATTATCTACATAATTTCCGTCGATATTGAGACACTTGTGAAAGCGTTGTACCAGTTTTTGAATAGCCTCCTCAAAGAAGTCTGTCGCCTGATTTGTTAACCACTGCATCACAACTGTTTTGACTTCGTCATCGCCTTGAAAACGCTGAACGGCCAGGAACCGATGGTAGTCACTGGGCGCCAAACCAGGGCTGTACGGGGGTGATCTAGAGTGTCCCATCGAAAAGATGTGATGAGCTCTCTGGTCTGATTAGCCACATGCGGACGGGCATTGTCTTGCAGCAAAACGATGCCCGTGCTCAACTTTCCACGACTTCTGTTCTGAATTTAACGGCGCAGATTGTACAATGTCTTACAGTAAACTGCTGCATTGATTGTCTCATTACGAGGCAGAAATTCCACAAGGACGCCCACTCCATTGTTCATCAAATGTTCAAATGTTTGTATAGCTTATGGAACTTAACTACGGGGTCATCAGTCCCTAAACTTACAAACTACTTATACACTAGCTAATACTAAGGACGGCACAAATATCCATGCCCGAGAGGGGATTCGAACCGTCGACCGTAGTGGCCGTGCAGACTGTGACTGGAGCGCCTCAGTCCCCTCGGCCACCGCGGCCGGCCATTGTTCATCATGCACATTTGTGCGGCCATCTTCAAATGATTTCACCCACTCCCACACCATCCCATCACTCATAATGTTTTCTCCGTAAACTGCACAGATCTCACGATGAATATCGATCGCTTTTAGGTCATTAGCACTAAGAAATCAAAGAACAGCCCGTTCTTCACAATCGGCGGGACACACGATTATTGGAGGCATCTTATACAGTACACAATGTAAACAAGGAAGAATCACACTGTAATAGCGTCAGTGCATAGATAACAGATGAATGTACCCAGTGCGCATGCGTAGAAGGCCGACCGCAGCGCTGCGGCCGCGGTGTGGCAAAACGGTACTTACTTAAAAAACACGCCTCGTACTTTCATTTATAGCATCATACATTTCTGGTATTATTTTAATTACGGATGCTTTTGGAATTCTAAAAAATATCTATACGATGTTCCAGAAGAAAGGTACCAGAGTTACTTGCAAATTCACTCTTGTACGTGTAGCATCCCTCATAAATGTTTGGAGCAAATTAATGTAAGAGTACTTCCACTTGAGTAGGTGTCACTCTCAATTCTGCTATGTAATATAGCGGATATTCACTACATAATTCTTTAAATATTGTATGTGTCAGACTTTCCATTGCATCCAATTCCTGACCCATATCATTATCTTATTTCTTTTATTTTGATTTATTTATTTTTACTATACTTTCAGCTCCAAGTACTTCGGCACAAAATAATTCATTAAGTTATGAACTGCAGTAGCCGAGCGGTCTGCGGCGCGCCAGTCCTAGTCTTCACGGCCGCTACGGTCGGGGTTTCGAATCCTCCCCTCGGGCATGGATGCTTGTGTCGTCTTTAGTGTAAGTTTAGAGAATGATGACCCTTCATTTAAGTCCTTTAAGCTTGACAAACATTTGAACAAAGTATGAACTGTGATCCGTGTCTTTTGCGACAACGTTGCTTGCACGTTGTCGTTGAATAGATGCGAGTACACAAGTGCTACGCTGTCTACTTGCACGCCACCTGCTCGCACTCGTGTAACTGAGCGAGGCGAGGCTAGCTGCTGACATGCGAGTACACTGGTGCAGTAGCTGTCCACTGTCAGCTCAGCAGCCGGTCGATGAGCAGTGGAGCCGCAGCCGCAGCTCACGGCATGGCGCTGTTTCACAAGCACTGCTGGACAATGTTCCCTACAAAAATTTAAGCATGAGAATTTTATTTGGTTTATCTGGTCGTCGCCATTTCGGCTGTAATGTTTAAACACAACAGCAGATCTGAGATTGGGCATAATGGCCTGAAATCGATAATGTGGGTACAAATTTTGCCATCGGTGTCATTGATTGAAATAGAGAAGCAGTTTCTAGAAATAGCTATCCTAATGTTATTAATGTTCTTTTAATTTAAAAACTTTTCGTTGGCATACAGACTAGTAGCAGACTAGAGGTCAACAAAGTAGTAGCTGATTATATAGTTCTCTTTAATAATGTTTCTCTTTAATAATGCCTGCAAAGAGCATCTAAGAATGCTTCCGAAGATGTACGAAGTCTATACGAGCTCTCGGCGTTCTGCGCTCCACTGCAGTCAGTTGGAGTTAAGACCTTGTCTGGACCTGTCTCACAGGAACCATGATCTCTGTACCAGCAGCAAATTCATAAGTGTTAGCCTCAGAGTCTCTTGTATTATGGTGTGTCTCTTAATAAAGCCCCATAATTGGCATCCCCAATTTTAGTTAGACAAAATACTTACCCGTAACGAGTTAGTACTTCAGCATTTTAAGAGCATTTCCACCAACACTCCAGTGTGCTGTCTATCTGCGAAGGGCCTACGTCATTTCCTTCGAAACAGGGAGGAGGAACGCTTACATGTCAGCTCAAAGGTCTGACTCAAAGACGGGTGAGCGTGGTTTTCGGATCCCAGATGTACACTATGGGCCGGTAAATCCGCACTTTCCCTACACGAGCTTCTACGGACTCCTAACAACGCCTACACTTTCAAGATGGGTGTAGTCACTATAAGGGGTTTTTGCAACCACTGTAAAAAATCCTTGCTTAGTACAACTGTACCTAGTACCAGAGCAGTGTTTGTATTAGTCTACTTTAGAGACCATTTTAGCAATTGTAGCTGGGGGGAACAACATCCCTCTGTACATCTCTTCATTTCCCATCTCCCGATCTCTTCCTCCCCTTGCTTTCAGGCCTTCTCTTCCGTTCCTCCTCCTCCTCGTAATCTCTACATTTACACATATACTCCGCAAGTTACATGGAAGTGCATATCAGAGGGTTTATCGAAACCCATTTATGATGTTTCTCTGCGGATCCATTCTCTATTAGCTCGTGGGTAAAAGGTAAATCTTTCCGTTTTCGATCTGTATTATCTTATTTTGTTTTCATGATCATGTCTTCCTATGTAGGTAAGTTATAACAAAAATGTTCGCATTTGGAAGAGAAAGTTGGTGTAAGAAATTTCGCAAATATCGACTCGTGCATCGTTTCTGTAACACTGTCTCCTATATCGCGATAGTTCAGAAAGATCTTCCCAATTTTCTCTAAATTGTCTGGCACTCCCACATGGTGTGGATCCCACAATGCGCAACAATACTGCAAATTAGGACGCACAAGTGTAGTGTAGGCAGTTTCTTTAGTAGAACTGTTTCATTTTATAAGTGTTCTGTCAACGAAACATAGTCTTTGGTTCGCTTTCCCTACAATATTTTCTGTGTTCTTTCCAATTTAAGTTGTTTTATAATTGTTACTCCTAGGTATTATTTGAATTTACGACCTGTAGTTTTGATTGATTTATCGTTTAATTGAAGTTTAACGGGCTTCTTTTAGTGGCCATATGGATGACGTACACTTCTCATTATTAAGGGTCAACTGCTATTTCTGCACCGTGCTTATACCTTATCTAAATCATTTTTCAGTTTCTTTTGATCTTCTGGTGACTTCACTAACCGATAAGTGACACCATCAGCCGCGAATAACCTAAGAGAGCTACTCAGATTGTCTCCTAAATCGTTTATGGAAATAAGTAACAGTAGGGGCCCTATAAAGCTTTCCTGTGAAACGCCAGATGTCACATGTTCTACTCGATGAATCACCGTCAATTACAACGTTCGGTGTCATGACAGGAAATCACGAATCCAACCGCACAATTGTAACGATATTCCATAAGCTCGCTGTTTGATTAGAAGACGCATGTGAAGTACAATGTCGAAAGCCTTCTGAAAATGTAGAAAAACGGAATCTATTTGACATCCGTTGTCTGTAGGACTCATTACATCATGTGTTTCACAAGAATGATAATTTCTGAAACCGCGTTGACTATTGGTCAATAGGTCATTCTCTTCGAGGTAGTTCATAATATTTCAGGAAAGTATATGTTCTAAAATCCTCCGGCAAACGGACGTCAGTGATATAGGCCTGTTATTTTTCGAATCACTCCTATTACCTTTTATGAATATTGGCGTAAAACGTTCCAGTTTTTACGTACAGAACGTTCATTGAGCGAGCGGCTGTGTTTGATAACGAGGTCTGCATCAGCATACTCTGAAAGGAAACTGATTAGTATGCAATCAGGACCGGGAAATTACTTTTGTTAAGCGAATTAAGATGCTTTAATACAGCAGGCGTATCAACTTCCAAATTACGCATGTTGGCAGCTATTCTTGATGCGAATTCTGGAGTATTTGCTTCGTCTTCTTTCGTGAAGAAATTTCGGAAGGCTGTGTTACGCAATTCTGCTTGCAGAACTGTCATCAGTAGCATCACCTTTACTATCGCGTAGTGGAGTTACTGATTGTGTTTTACCGCTGGTATACATTACATACGACCAGAATTTCTTAGGATTCTCTACCCAATTATGTGACAGGATTTCGTTGTGGAATTTGTTATAAGCTTCTCGCATTGAAGTTCATGTTAAATTTCGAAATTCTGTAAAAGACTGCCAATCTTGATGATTTTACGTCCGTTTAAAATTGTCATGAGTTTTTCTTTGCTTTTGCATGATTGATCTAACCTGTTTTGTGTACTAAGGCGGATCAGACCCCTGTTTTCTTAATTTGTTTGTTATAAATCTGTCAATAGTTGTCGATATTATTTCTTTGAATGTAAGCCACATCTAATCTACACTAACATTGTTAGTTTCGAAAGACTGGATATTCTCACTCAGGAAAGCATTAATCGAAATTTTATCTGCTTTCCTGAATAGATATGTTTTCCGTTTGTTTTTGGTAGATTTGGGAAATCCGCTATTAACTTTCCCTACAACAGCTCTGTGTTCACTAATTCCTGTGTCTGTTTTGATGCACTTTATTAGCTCTGGATTAATACTTGCTAAGAGGTCAAGTATTTTTCACAACCATTTACTATTCCAGTGGGTTCATGAGCTAATTGCTCGAGATAAATTTAGGAAAATAGGTTCAGTAAGATTTCGGACTATGTTTTATGCTTGCCTCTGGTTTTATACATGTATTTTTGCCAACAAATCGAGGGTAAATTAAAGTCACCACCTATTAAAATTGTATTTTTGGGGGACGTTTTCGAAATTTGGTCCAATCTTTCTTTGAATATTCCTCTAATCGAATAATCTGAGTTGGGGGGTCGATAAAAAGAGCCAATTATTAATTTATTATTGTTGTCAGATATAACCTCTAACCATACCAACTCACAGGGACTATCCACTTCAAATACGCTTGTGACAGCAATAAAGATGCCAGCATCTGTTTTATTGAATCTATCCTTTCTGAACACCATTTGCCTCTTAGAAAAAGTTTCAGCTAAATTTATTTCCGGTTTTTTTGCCAGATTTCGGTACCTATAATCTCTCTCTATTCCGCCTCTTCAGTTCTTCTCCTTCTACCTTTAGCTATGAAAACTCATATATATCTGTCAACTGTCGTGATGATTATTTGTCATGTACCACAAGCTGCCTCTCTGTCATCGGCCTCCGCAATATAAAGAAAAGCATGGTGGGTTGTGACACGGGGGATATTCTCCTCTCTGAGACTGGTTGTTGTGTCGTTCTGATCATCATTTCATCATTGACAAGTAAGTCGCCGAAGTGGCGTCAGCTAACAAAACTTGCACCAGGCAAGCTGAACACGCCCTCAACTGGTGTCTAACGGCCATTAATGTCATCACTTGCTAATCTCGAAAAACCTCTCCACAAATTCATACCTGAGTGAACTTTCTAATAATTAGTAAAACGATTTTTGATGGTAACTCTGCTCAGAACTAACATTGTAGTTATTAGTAAAGTATGCGATCCACCATACCGCTTGATTTGAAGGTCAAGGAACAAAATTTCATCAAGATCGGAATAAAATTGTAGGTATTGTGAAGCCAGTATCATCCGCAATGCACCGCACGAAATTTTATGGAGACGTTTACCTTCATCGTATTTCGCAGGTCAGGTGTGCAAAATTTCATCAAAATCGGAGTGAAACTGTAGATTCATATGAACTACAAAGAAACCACAAGCCGTGCGGAATTGCTTCACTGTCTAAGGCGCTATGTCAACGGTTGCGCGGCCGCTCACCGTCGGAGGCGGTTCAAGCCCTCCCTCTGGCATTTTGTTTGTGTGTATGTTTGTGATTTGTTATTAGCATATGTTAGTTTACGTTAGGTTAACAAGTTTGCAAGTCTAGGGCCGTTGACTTCAGCAGTTTTGTACCTTAGATTTCCAAACGTTTGAACAAACACCCAATATGTCGCTGTTCTGTACGCATAAAGAAGATATAAGTAAAAATCGGTAGTTCAATTTTTCGTGTATGATGCGTCAAAAGGGTAGCAGTGTGCCTGCTTTTTCATTAACGGCTGCCGTTTCCAAAAGGTTTTGTATGGTGGGTTGCCTATCGAGTGGATTGTAGGCGTCGGATTTAATAATTTTTCTCTTTGGTCCACTTTAGGTTCCGGTAGGAACACTAAAAGTGGGCCTTCGCGATCGTCTTTTGACAGCTCAAAAATTAAATGACAATAACGCCTTAACAGTTCATCTAACAAGGAAACTAAATACATGTGTTTGTAGAGAAGAGCGTTTCACCAGCTCGAATTTTTCTCTAATCTGAATATGTTCTTTATCTTGTAATTTCAAGAAATATTCAAACTTTGGAGCGATTAAAACGGCTTCACCCTTTGAAGGTCTTCTTGCTTTCCATTGTGCGGCTTAACCTTCTAATGTGTGATCTTGTTGTTGTGCATTTGTAGAAATCACAACAGGCCTCACCCACTGGAGGCTTGCATTGATCATTTGTATGTATGTAGCTTGGGCGTCACCCACTGAAGTTTTGGTATTAGTAAGTTCGCGCCTTAAGTATGGACTTCACCTTTGATAGATTTTGTAATCTTGTGAGTTTGTTTGTTTGTAATTCTATCGGACCAAACTGCGTGGTCATCAGTCCGTAGCTTACAAACTACTTAAACTAACCTAACCTAAGGACAACACACACACCCATGCCCCAGGGAGGACTCGAATCTCCACAGTGAGCAACCGCGCGCTCCGCAGCGAGACGCTTTAGACCGTTCGGCTACTCCACCGCGACTCTTGTGAGTTTCCCCTCCTATTTTCACATTTTTATAGTGTTGTTTTGCGAGTTAAATGTGGACTTCATTCACACAAATTTCTTCTTCAATTTGAAAAATTACTTTATCTTGAAATTTTAAGAAAAGTTCAGTCGCTAGAAAATAAAATTCATTGAAGTAGCAAGAGGTTTTATTTGGTTACCACCCCAGTACTTCCATTTGTATTAATATCATTATATAAAATTACCATTTCGAAGTCTCAACACCTAATGTATTTGGCCGTTGCGATGTTTAAATGTCAACCACAAGTAGCCTTCAGAACTCCACGGATTTTTTTTAAATGAAGACATTTAAGCAATGTACTTACGTAACTATGAATGGTAGTGATTTTCCGTCTTTTGCAACTACAATAAAATGCGATATTTTCACACCAGACGCGTTTGGTTTTATTGACTGTAAAACATCATCAGTGGTCTGAAATAGTAGAAATCTACAGTTTGGTTTTTGTTTAGATCGAAAACAGTTCTTAAATGGACTCTGAAAAGTAGGCCTAATGTTTGGTACTTACGGAAATTTTGTCTTCTTTTCGCTTCACATCATGGAATGCCGGTCTGTTTAGTGCAATCCCGCCGGTTCTTCATGTTGTGTCGTTTTCTCACTACTTTCACTGTCACTGTTTCACTGTTTATGGTTGTTTTTCACAGATCAGAAGTGTTTGTTTTTGTTTTTACTGATTCTGCTCAGTGTGTTATTGGAGTGTTGCCAACCTCACAAATGTAGTTCTTTCTCTGTTTTATAATAAATTACGTTTTGATCTATTTAGTTTTGATGTAAGCAGATTGGAATAGTGGCAGAATAATACATGTATATATTTAATGGGAACATTATTATTATTTTATTTAATTTTTTTAATAACTATTATATTATTATAATTGTTGTTATTATTGGTGGGGGGTTTAGTAGTAGGGAAAGATGACTGAATGGTGGTTGGATGTGGTAAGGTGTGATGTGAAGTGAGATGGAGGACAAAAGTGATGGATATGAGGTGTGGTGCACTAATATTAAACTCCTGGGTGGTGGTAATGCAAGTAGTGTGCATGTGTGTGATGTGTGTGTGTTTGGGGGGGTTGTGTTTTTTGTTGAATCTGGTATGTGATGTAGGGTAACAGTGATGGGAACGAGGTTGAGTGTTTGTTAGCAGGGAGCGAAAAAGTTTGGGAGTTTTATATCAATATGTGTGACACGTTCGGAGGGTCTCGGGTTTAGCGGAGAGATGGCTATGTGATTTTATTTTACCTTGGCTGTGGTGTGTTGGTAGTGGTATCTGGAATGGGATGTGGAAGTAGTCTGAGATAGCTACGGGCATGGCAGGGAATGTTTTATGTGATTTCATCAATTATTTTATACAATGTTTGTTTTCCAATATTTATTTATTTATTTATTTTTATTTATACTTACGTGCCACAGTCGCTTTATTACTTATAACATTCCTTTATTTTGTACAACTAGTTTCAGTAAAGCTATATAACGCCGGCCGCGGTGGCCAAGGGGACTGAGGCGCTCCAGTCACGGTCTGCACGGCCACTACGGTCGGTTTCGAATCCCCCCTCGGACATGGATATTTGTGCCGTCCTAGTTCGTAAGTACTTCATAAGTAGTTTGTAAGTTTAAGGACTGATGACCCCATAGTTAAGCCCCATAAGCTTAACAAACATTTCCAACCTTTCCAAAGCTATATAACCATTTTCCAGTACTTCTGTACCAGCAGAGACATTTTTTATCCTCTACAAATATATTGAGCCGTTTCGGCTCAGCATTGCACAATCCCTCCCTTACCCTTCTCTAATTACTTGTTACGTACCCCCTTCTATCTTGATTATCTTTCTCTTTGCTTTGACCGACTGATAACGATTGTAATTTCACGGCGATGCGTTTCTTCTGTTTCTCACTACGACCTTGCCTGGTGCGATCCTTAAAGGGACATGTGCGCCACGGTGAGGCCGGTGGTGGAATGCGGATCAACGAAGGTACCTCGAGGCGGCTGTAGCGCTCGGTGTACGGAACTGCCGTCGGGTGGAGCCACTTGAGGTCATGAGCACCGCGGGGCAGTGGTGTGGCACTCTCCGAAGCCGGCGCACCTTTCCACTTTCTGCGGTGTTGCGGTGCACGAGGACTGCGGCCCAGCTTTCCTTCCTGGCGGACATGGCGGGCTTGTAACGCCGGATTCTGACTGCTTCGTAATTCTATCATCATCATCCGCCGTCACCGTTCTGTACTGGCTTCTTGTGGAAAGCTGTGTGAGTGACTCTGTTAAACATCGGCTCGCCATTGTGCTTCGTTACCTAGTACTTGCGATGTGTCGGCCGGTTGTTCATCGGCCCAAACGTGTAATTGTGAATCTGCCTCTTCCCCCTACCTAGTTACTGTTGGCGTACTCCCCGACACCACCCCCTTTTCCTTTCGGGTGCGTACCGTCAGTTAATGTTATATTTAGAACTGATAGGTGATCTTATGCCTAGTTGTGCTACCCTGTGATTTACAAGCCCTGTGTGTTTGTGTTGGTGTGCGTTTGTTTGTCTTTCGGTAGTGTAACCGGCCCTTAGTGGTTGTCTTTCATGTCTTTTGTTTGCCCGTGTGTTTTATATTTGGTGTCACCTCACCGGTGCAGTTATTGTTATTTACTTAATTCCTTGCCCTCGTATTGTAGAATGAATTACAAATCCATTTATTGACTGTGAATGATTTCACGAATTGTTAAGTGCTACTGGGGAAATCCTTACTGATTATTTTCTTTCACAGTCTTTCCTTGCGTCATCGCGTGCCCCGTTGACGAATGTATTATTGGGCAAGTTAAGTTTTAATCATTCTAAAGTCCCTACCTCCCGGACTGAAGTTTCCGAGTGGGGAATGGGCAACTTACACCCTGTGTCCCTGGTAGTTCCGATGTTAGTTGCAGTGATCTTCACCTGTTAACGATTTGTACTACTGCGAATACCTTTCGTTAGCCAGTTCTGAGCCTTTCTAATAAATGATAATTTGCACCTAGATTTAATTTTATCAATTCGGTTGGTACTTTGTTTGGGCTGGTTGTGATTAAGTTCCCGTATCTCACGAATCCGATTGGTGCTTGTTGTTTAGCCTGTTTAACTGAGGACACTAGTTAAGTTAATTGATTGCATGTTATTCAAATGCAAAAGTAATTTGGGTTTGATTCACGTTAGTCCTTCGCTTAAGTTGGCAATATAGTTACATGATGGTCTAAGTTGTCATTTTGACAGTTCCATTACTTGTTGCTGATCAGCTAAAATCACATGTGCACGGGTTGTTTGTATTTGTTAATAACATGTTATCGTATATAGTAAGGAGCTTTGTCTAAAGGTGAAGATTGTGACCTGGTAATCCTAAGTGCCGGGTCTGTTACTGATGCATTGAAGCTTTAAATTCAAATCAATACACTTGTGTTAAGCGTCCGCCCTAAAAATCAAAGATATTTTAACATTACCTGGCACATTGAAGTGTTCTGATCATTTGGTACTGAATTCCGTGATTTACGAAAGTGAAGACTTTCATCTCTGTGAAACTGTTACTTGAAATTTATTATTTGTGTCACCTGTTCAATTAAATGTCTTTAAGTAATGTTAGTTACTTAGATGATTTACTTGATACTAATACATGTCCATTGGTAAGATTTTGCTCCGATATTACTACATCGCGTTTCCTGAGAAATAAACTAGTTAGGCCTGTGCACAGGTCGTTTGTATTTGTTACTAACTTGTTACCTTATGTAGGAAGATCTGTCTAAAGGTTGAGATAGTGGCCTGGTGATCCTAAGTGCCGGCTCCGTTACTGATGTATTTAACCTTGACATTCAAATTAATATACTCGTGTCCGCCATAAATCAGAGTTATTTTAGCATTACCTGGCACATTAAAATGTTCTGATTATTTGATACTGAATTTCGTGAGTGAGACTAGTAAAGACTTTCATCTCTGTGAAACTACTACCTGAAAATTGCTATTGGTGTCATCTGTTCAATTAAATGTCTTTAAGTGAGTTTAGTTACTTAAATGAGTCACATGATATTGATAGAGGAAAAGGTGGTATTATGGGCTACCACTTTATTTTTGAACGATAAATTCCAAAATTGTCAGTGAAATTTGCTGAAAACCTCAAAAAATTATCTTTATGATGTTATTAAAAAGCCAAAGACATATTTTTAGTTTAAATCATTATGCAACGTTAATGTGGAAACATGTTTACAAAATTGACATATTGTGAAAAAATTTAAATGTGGTGGTAATATGGGCTACTTTATAAATACACAAAAAAGACCATATTATTTTCTGTAGATTTTTATAGTAATTGGAAAATAGCAAACCCTTTATACTGGGACATGTTTATCATAAGTTGTTCCTTTAGGGTTGGCAGAAATCACAAATATAGTGGTCAGTTTCACAGCCAGTACACTCATTGTGCGCCCCCATCTCGCACATTAGGCACTGGATCCATAGCTTTCCTTTAGTGTCTTGGGAATATAACTCCTCACGAAAAAGGCAGGTAGCATTGTCATCTCTACCAACACTGGGCTCTAGAACTGACTCCCCAGAATCTAACGATCCCTCCTCTGAACTCTTGCATGATGATTGTAGGTCGATGGTCAATTTTCGCTTCACTGATGGAGTTTTGCTTTTAATCCCTTGTTTCTTTCTTTTGTCAACACCTGGCTCACATCTCACATACTTCGTATTCCCTGTTACATCGTCACTTTCGATCTTCCTTTTTTTGTCCACTTTTTTCCCCCTTTCTTTTTATTTTCCTTTTCTTATCAGCTTCCTTTTCTTCGTGCTTTTTTGAGCTTTTTCCAAATATATTTTGTAGGATGATGCTGTAATTACAGCTGCCTTTTCTGGCTTAGGTACTTTGTTTGTCGTCTTTTTCTTATTTTATGGTACAGGCAAAATGTCCTTTGGTGAAGTCTTAATGTTTCCTATCGGAACGTGGGACGCCCTGCTTGGGCCAGCTTTTGCTAGGTCTTTGGCACATGGTGTGGACCAGTAGAGGACTGGGGAAAGCTTTCTGTGTTATCAGGCTGAAACAGAAAACCACACAGAATTTGTAGGGGTTGTAATATGGGCTACTGTAGTGGGTAGCCCATATAACCACCACAGCTATTGTCTATATTACCACCCTAGACCTCTTGGAAAGTAAAACGTCGCTATCCGTTATAAACAAACTTTAATAAACTGACTTCATGAGCATTACAGAGCTAAATATTTATATAATATGTAGTTAAGAAGTTAACAGCTAACTACGCATTGGCAGTACGTCTAATATAACTGTAATTTCTTACCTTTCAAAGTTTTGATATGAGAAAAATCACGAAACAGCTCACCACCAACATTCAAAATAACTGACTGCAGCAGCGCATTCCGTGGCGTTTGTACGAACTAGCTACTACTATTTACTTAGGTTGCCGGTAGTATGCGCGGGCTTATTAGTCAGATATTAAGCTTGCCATATTGCAACCACTAGCCCATAATACCACCTTCGCCTCTATATGTTCACTGATTGTAATTTTGGATGTTTTAATGAGTGAATAAACGACCTTTCTCTAATTGTTATTTCTCTGTTACCACGATGCATTTTCGGACCTCTCATATATATACTAAAATAATGGATTTCTACATTAGGTTGTTCCATCATTCCTGTAATAAGAGAACAGGTCTGGGCTGAATCATTATCTAAGTTTTACTTAAGTTTTTGTTTTACTGTCTTTATTAAAAAAAAACTTGTCCACTCTCACTCCTCATGGACAATTTATCATGTTACAGCTCCACGGGGATACGTCTCGTGAGGAATGATGGGGTATAACCCTTCTCCCCAACACACAAGAGCAGTGGAATTGTCGAAAGAAATATAGAAAAGAAAGACGAAGGGAAACTATGAGGAGATTATGGAAAGCAGGAAGGGAGGAAACAGACACTGTGATGGAGCTATCCGCGGTAGTATAAGGAAAATGGATGATTCTGAAATGGTGAAATTACTGTCAACAAACGAGATTTCTTCTTTCCAAAAGCTTCAGCATCTTTAGTCAACTATCGGCTTTCAATTTGGACGGCTGCTCATCACTGGTATTTGTAAGCAGTAGCAAGTGACCCGCGGAAACTCGAACGTTCCGTCGCAGATCCCTGTGAATTCTACAAACTGCCGGATTCAAACGGGAGCGAAGACATCTTGGAGACCATCGGGCCTGTCAGCGCCGGACACTGTGCAAATTTACCTTCCGGCCCACCACTAAAGCCTCAGCATGGCCCGGAGCTCGCAGCCCCTCCCTATCGCCTGAGGCGCGCCACAGATATCAGATAGCGCGTCGTAGGCGCAGTAACGGCGCGGCCGGCGATTGGCTATCGGGAGGCGGTGGCGGACAACGCCGGGCGGCACTCCCGCCTTACGACCCAGACGACGCGCGGGCGAACTTTCGCCTCCACGGCTGCGCTTGTAAAAGTTAAGGGCGGGGGCGGAGCGCTCCCGGACATTGGCTGGTCCTACACGCGGACAACACCGACGATAATTTAAAGCAGTGAAGCCTTTCACGACCGGCTGAAATAGTTGCTGTTGAATCTTCCGGGTTGTATGGTCGTGGTCGAAAAAACATTTCCTGACGTTTCGTCCAGGCTGCGCAGGCCATCTTCAGAGGTGCTTCTGGTAGCGGTGAGTCTTGCCGACAGTCGGTGAAACTCACCGCTATCAGACGCACCTCTGAAAATGGCCAGCGTAGCGCCGCGGTGGAGTAGCCGAGCGGTCTAAAGCACCTCGCTGCGGAGCGCGCGGTTGCTCGTCGTGGAGGTTCGAGTCCTCCCTGGGGCATGGGTGCGTGTGTTAGTACTTAGGTTAGTTTACCTAGGTAGTTTGTAAGCTACGGACTGATGATCACGCAGTTTGGTCCGATAGATGTACAAACATTTGAAGATTTGCCAGCGTAGCTCTAGACCAAACGTGAGGAGCAGAAATGTTCGACCACGACCACACAACCCGAAAGATTCAACAGCAATATTTAAAGAATTCTTAAAACATTCTTGCTTATCAGACAGTCATGTGCACTACGCTATTTTCACTATGGCTTTAAAGACTGCTGAAGTGGAGCTAAGGCCCTCTGCAAGTGCGATGGAATCAGCTACAAGTAGCGTCATAGGCTTTTTAGACCTAAAAAACGTTATTTGCAATGAATGGGAAAACAGGTGGAATCTAACATTGCAGACCATCAGATTAGATTAGATTTGTTGGTGCGTTCCATAGATCCGTGTTGAGGTAATCCTCGTGGATGTGGAACATGTCAATTTTTCTAAAAGTTGATAATATAATATTAAGTATACAGATACAAGGTGATAATGTAATAATACTAATAGTATAAATACAGATATATGCATCATTTGGTTCTGTTTATGATTTCGTCAGTGGAGTAGAAGGATTTGGCCACTAGAAAGTCTTTTAGGCTTCTCTTAAACTGATCTTTATTTGTAGCTAAATTTTTTGTGGTTGTTCGTAAATTATTGAAAATGTGTGTTCCTGAGTTGTGGATACCTTTTTGAACTAAAGTAAGTGTTTTTATGTCCTTATGTAGATCATTTTTGTTCCTAGTATTGTAGGTATGGAGCTGTTTGTTGGGAATAGGGATATATTATTTATGACAAATTTCATTAAGGAGTAAATATACTAAGAGGCAGTAGTTAATATACCCAGTTCTTTGAAGAGGCTTCTGCAGGATGTCCGTGAATTTACACCACAAATAATATTACATGCTTTTGGACTCTGAAAACTTTTGTTTGACTTGAAGAGTTGTCCCAAATTATTTGGGTTTACGAGAAATTAAGGAAACGGTGGGAAATACATTACGACTTATCTTAGAAGATAAGGAAAGGCAAAGCTAGGTTTTCAGAATCTGTAGATCTGGAGAAAGCTTTTGACAGTGTTGACTAGAATAAAAATTCTGAAGGTAGCAAGGTAAGATGCAGGGAGCGAAGAGCTATACTGATCTTGTACAAAATCCAGACAGCAGTTATTAGAACCAAAGGTCATGAAAGGGTCGCAGGGAGTACGACAGGGTTGTAACCTTTCCCCATTGTTGTTCAATCGGTACTTTGAACAAGCTGTGAAGGAATTCAAGGAGAAATTTGGAGACGAGTTTAAAGTTCACAGAGAAATCTACACTGTTTGCCGATTAAATTCTAATTATCAAATGTTCACGTGTTTTTAAGCTTATGGGACTTAACTGCGGGGTCATCAGTCCCTAAACTTACAAACTACTTATAAACTTATACTAAAGACAACAGAAACATCCATGCCCGGTGGAGGATTCGAATCGCCGACGGAGAACGGCCTCGCGCGTCGGAGAATAGCGTCTCAATGTTCTCGGCCACTCCGCCGTAGCGAAATTGTAATTCTGTCAGAGTCAGCAAAGGACCGGAAGAGCAATTGAATAGAATGGACAGTGTCTTGAAAGGACGGTGTAAAATGAAGTGTAAGAAAATCATGTGATGCTGAAGGAGTTAGATTAGGAAAGAGAAAATAAACGTAGTAGATGAGTTTTGTTATATGGGTATCACAGAACGTCTGTTGGCTGAAGTAAACAAGATATAAAATGCAGAATGGTTATGGGAAGAAAAACTTTTCTGAAGAAGTGAAATTTTGCCATCCAATATTGGATTAAATTTTAAGAAGTCCGTTCTCTGTCTGGAATATATATATAAATTAAAACATATCTCTGTCCCAAATCCAATTCCAGTTATTTTAACCATTGGACACCTTCCTGACTGACTAGTTCGAGTTCAGTCATCCCTCCTGAGAATGATTGTAATGGGCAGTTAGTAAGTATGTGGGTCATCGTTTGTATGTATGCTCGACAGTCACATGATTGGTCGTCTGCTTGTCCCCATTTGAATTTCCAATAGTTACAGCGACCAACACCAGTTCGGAAGCGGTTGGTCAATGACCATTCTCTCATGGGAAGGTCCATTCTTTGGATCTCCTTCGAGGGATCGTCTATCCAGATGCTGTTTTGCCCATTAAACGAATCCCAAGTTTTTTCACAGTTCGATTTAGGCGAGAAGCTACTCTCATGTAGTTACACAGCTGTTTTAAGAGGTGGTTTACGTGATTTCAACCGGCTTTCCTGTGGTGGCAGATATTGCAGGATAGGAAGCTCAGGAGTGGACAAGGTCTTGTAATACGCTCTCCTTAAGGCTTAAGATCAGGAGGAACGATGTTGCATAATATTGGGAGCCGTTGAAGTGGTGTAGCCATCAGAGTGCTACTGATCAGTCTCATCGCTCTATTTAATTGTACATCAATGTCTCTCACATGAGCATTGTTGAGCCAGGCAGGAGAACAGTATTCAGCTGCAGAATAAACTAGGGGCAAAGCTGTTGTACGAAAAACCTTAGCACGAGCTCCCCAAGAAGATCCTGCTAAGTGCTGCAATATGCTATTCCTAGTTTTAACTTTGCCCTGGTTTCAGTGTAGCACTGAATGGAAGTGAAACGAGGACGATCAGGAATTCAGACATAAATATGATAGAAAATTTTGAAATGTGTCGCTGCAGACGGATGATGAAGCCTAGGTAGGTAGATCACGTAGCCGCGGCGGAGTGGCCGAGCACATTGAGACGCTTGCGTGGCCATTCCCCGTCGGCGGTTCAAATCCTCCCTCGTGCATGGATGTTTGTTGTCTTTAGTATAATTTAGTTTATAAGTAGTTTGTAAGTTTAGGGGCTGATGACCACGCAGTTAAGTCCCATAAGCTTACCAAACATTTGAACATTGTAGATCACTAACTAATCTGGAGGTACTCAACAGATTTGAGAATAAAAGATGCTAAGAGAAGGGATAAGTCGTGAAACACAATTTGAGACGTCTAGGTATCGTCAGCTTAGCATGAGAAAGAAATGTGTGGGGTGAAAATCTTAGAGGTAGACCGAGGGGCAAATACAGTGACCAGATTCAAAAGGATGAAGAAGCAAACAAAGGACAGGGTAGGGTGGAGAGCTGCATAAAACCAATCTTCGGACTGAAGACCACAACAAAACATCTCAAACATTCTTGCTTCTCAAATAGACACGTGGATTACGCAATTGTGACTATTGCCTTAAAAACTCTGCAAGTGAATTGCAGTCATCTACACGTAGCTTCATAGGTATTTAGACTTAAAGGTTGGCCATGTGCAATGGAGCAAGGTGATGATAATTCTAAGGAATATAGCTCTTAGGTGTATGAAATGATTGGTGAACACTGTGTACCAAGATCCAAGAGGAAAAAGTAAGAACAAGAACGGAGGGATTCGGACAAAATAAAAGTTGTAAGTCAGTGACAGCTTGTAGTGGTTCCTCGTAGATATGATTCCCTGCTGTTTATCTGTACAAGGTGGCTCACACGTCCGTTATCATTTGAACAGTCAATACGTCACGAAATACCGAAGGTACACAAATAAAAACTGACACACGCGATTCAAAGGAAAGAAGCGCCAGAAATTATCAAAACACGGCTCTTCAGCTATGATACTACATAATAGCGTATCGTCGTTTAACATTCCTACCAAAGTTTTCGAATAATAACTGACCTCTTTACTTCACATTGTTAGAAAAACACTGTAATGAATAATCAGACGCACATAGGCAACTTCATTTTTAATTTTGAACATGGCTGCAGTTCAGTAACGGTAGCATGTATAAATTATTAGAATAAAGAGCAGATGACCAATTGCGTTAAAATGGGTTTAATTAAAACTTTTACTTAGTTTTCGACAAAATTAATTTTGTCTTCTTCAGAAGTCGGACCTAAGAACAGTAATAAGCCAAACAATGTAGAGCAAACAGACATATACATGGTTGCTACCTACATGGCTAGCCCCTAGACACCACGTACCTACATTTGTATCATCTTTCTCAATTTCTTAACCGTATTGTTGTCAATATGTTTACATTTTTCCTTTTATCAGCACATGCATGTTTTGATCACGCGACGTTGTACAGCCTTGGTGCCACTTGGTGTCACTGGTGTCCCTATGCCTGTCAGTAAGCGCGCAGCTCACTCGGCGTGTGTGCATCACTCCTCAGCTTAAATTTGACATGTCTAGTTCAAATATTTACAAGTTAACTGTTTGACGAGGAGGAATGATGTGCTCCTTTAGAGCATTTCGGTTTGTTACAACAACTTTTACATAATTACTGAGTATATTCTCATCAATTCTGTATTTTATTTTAAAATGTTACTTTTATATTTTCCTACCAATTGAATATTATTGTTTGGCACATTACTATTCTTACTTCTTCTCTGAAGCAGACAAAATTAATTTTGTCGAAACTAAGGTAGAAGTTTTAATTAAATCCCTTTTAATGCAACTGGTCGGCTACTATTTATTCTAAAAATTTATTTTTAAATTGTGTTACAAACAAATACGTATGAAATGCAAAATGTGGTAAAGTCGTTACAAAACTTGTTATTTTACTATTATTTCTGAAATTAAATGGCTGTAGAATGTTGAAAAAGATGGGGCACAACTGAATCGGCAACTTAAAAAAGAGGTCAAATCTTTACGAAAGAGACTTACATGTTGTTTATTAAACTTAGCAAGACATCTACTAAGTATCACATTACTCATAGGTCTACCGTAAGTTACAACACCATGACAACTCCTCTCGAACTTGCGAAACGTGCAATTTGCAGTTCTTGGTACCTTTTGCTGAGAAAACAATATAATGAAAAGTGTAGAAGAATACATCTTCAAAGCTGGTACCGCCAGTTGATTGGTATCTTCCTCTTTGTACGGTTTGCATTATCGATTTCAGACGTCAATAAAAGTAATGGAAGGAAGTATGACCGACAAAGACCTGTATCAGAGAAATATTATTAAGGAGATTAAAATTAAACGTTCGGCTCATACGAATAACAAAGGTCTTGACTTTCTTGCACGGAAAACTGGAGCTCCATGCAGACCATTTTTTGACATTATGACATCCTTTGCATTGAAAAAAAAAAGGGTCATCCATTAATAAAAACGTAACCATTAAATGGCCAAGCAGGAAGATAATCGAAATTGCCTGCTGTTACAATGAAAGTACCATTGGAGTTAAGGTTTTTAGGGAAAAGTTCAACTTTTAGTAATTAATTTCTTAAGTAGTTTGTAGGATAGAAATGGGATTTAGATGGTCAAAAATTCGTAAATAATACTTGCAGGTTTGGAATTTATAAATACACAGTGGAATTAATTTTGATTTTTTAAAATATTATGGAAGATTGAATGCTAGATTTTGGCGGCAGTTACATTAAAAATAGGGGTAGTTCCTACCTTTTTAAACATTGACTTATTCAGTTGTTTGCTGCAATAGAAATTCATATTCATTAAGGTAAGGTACCGTCCTGATGTGGGTTGAACTAGTACCGTCGTTTGTTCTGCAGCAAACTGTACGTTAAATTTTACTTCAGTGTTCAAACGGAGTTGCGGGAAAAATATTACGCAGAAAATTATCGGACCTCGAGATTTAGCATCTACAAAAGGAAATGCGACTGCAGGATCTAAAAGACGTTTCATTTTAAGGGGACAGATAACGACTGAAAAATTAATAAAACTTACTAATAATCACTGCACTACCTCATCTGCCGTAATGGCGTCCAAACCCACCACACAACTTCAGTGGGCGGAATTAAATGCGCCACATCAAATAAGGGATGTTAAACAAATTAAAGCCCGTCATATTAAATTTTAAGGTATTTCATAGTGTATTTAACAAATTAGAGCACTATACTTACAATTTGTATAAATGAATGAAAGAAGCCGCTACAGATGTTTAATCTCATCAGACAGATGAATCGGAATGTTGTTGTTTCTAACGCAAGGGGAAAAAAATAACAACAAGGGAATGTGGCTTAAGGTTCAAAGAGATAAAAACGCTCCATGATTAAAATATATCGTCGGCCAGTTAATAATTTTAGTTTTATCGTTTCGCTGTGTACTACAGTGAATTATAAAAATATCTCGTTCATTATGGAAATATTAGCTTTTATAATAAACGAGTGAAAGTACTTGGAACATTGACGTTTATGTTCAGTTATCTAAATATTACAATGCATTAAAAGTTAATACGGGACTTATTGTAAAAATATTTTAAATAAATATTGGCAAACATGTGCTTCACAAGTAAAAAACTCGCTTGAAATTTATATTCACTTGCAAAAGCGGAATTAGGTTTAATTATCAAAATTTTAAATGATCTACCTCCAAATTTAAATTATACACTAAATATTGACTTAGCTTTCAGAAGAGAAATACACATTTGTGGAAAAGTTTATAATTATTGAATTAATGGTAAATTATGGATCCAGATTTGTAATCATTCAAAAGAACATATAAATAATAGGAAATATTCCAAATGAGCGGGATTATCCTTCCACCGATGCTAAATTATTGATATTTTTAGTTGGACTCTTTGCAAGTTCCTGATTCAGTTGTCGAGAATTTATTTTCACGCAAGGAACTCAATTCGTTAGCAATCTCTAACATGATGAGGTGTACAAAGCAACGCCAATATATAGAGGATGATGGTAAACGAGAGATTTATAGTAATGAATTGCGCTATACAACTAACAAGGAAAGTACTTGGGCTCGAACAAACACATATACACCAAAATCGTATGAGAGATAATGTAAAGATCCCTTACTGCACTAGTGATACTCCCGCATCTGCAAAACTCTGCAGTCGTTCGTTAGAGGCCTCTGCGTGTGCCATGCCGCATCGCACTTTGACCTGTCGGTTCGCCAGTAGGGACGGTGCAGTGTGTCTCCGAAGTTGCGTTTTGTGATTTTATTTGTGTGGTGAAACGTCAGATGGGGCGGCGATTGCTAATCAATCCTGCTAATGTATTGCGATTAGTTGAGATGAAGTTACGAAGAACCCTTCTTCGTGAAGATGGTATTAGTGTAGAAAATGAATTATTTGCATGCTTTCTTGAACCTGTTATGGTACAGAAATATGAGCATAAGCTAGATACTGTTGTTACAAAGTCATAATAATGATAATAGGGATGAAAATGACGAACAACTCATTGAAAGCGGTAGTGCTACGGTAAGTACGAGAAGAGGCGATGGAAGCAGTGGCAGTGAATACCAACAGTCTTTCGGGAAGAAGGTTAAAGTTGCAACTCTCATCACGGCTTTTGATGACAATTCGATGATTATTACATAAGGTATAGTCAAGATATCTGCATTACGTATGGCGTCTACAATTACATCTACAGTGCTATGTAGAGGATGGTTGCAGAGCTTTGCAGAAAAACGACACCCACCAGCACATTGAGGTGTACGTAGAGATCCTGTAACCAAACGTTCATACAGATATGTTTGTTGGAGCCCATGTACATTCCTTGTAAGTACGATAGAATGGTTTGATTTGGAGCTTTGTTGAGTTCATTACTTGCTCTTAAATGTTACTTGCATAGTATTTCAGTAGATGTAGATCATGGGTAGTGCGAACAATTAAATCTGAAGATATGCGGAGGAGGGGGGAGGTTCTTTTATGATTAGGGCGTTCTGCTTACTGCACTAATGAGAAAGGAAAATGAGGAAGGATTTAGATACATTTTACAGCATTGTGTACTGTTTCCACTAGAGAAAGAATTAGGAGACGAATAATTTCACGGATCTGCCTGCACCCTAATTGCCAATTTTCGCACCATATAAAAATGTGGCAGTGTGTATTACTTCACACTTTTCATTATTTAGTGTTAATTTCCAATTTTCGCAGCATATAAAAATGTTGTCTAAATAGCTTTGCAGTTACTTTTGATCCGCTGTTTACTTCACTAACCGACAAACGAGAGCATCATCCGCGAACAGTCTAAGGGAGTTATTCAGATTGTCTCCTATACCGTTTATATAAACACAAGGAATAGTAGGGGACCTATAACGGTTCCCTGGGGAAAGCTAGATATCACTTCTGTTTTACTCGATGACTTACCGTCAATTACTACGAACTGTGTCCTTTCTTATAGGAAATCGTGAATGCAGTCGCACAATTGGTGCGATATTCCATAAGCACGCAATTTCATTACAAGCCGCTTGTAAGCAACAGTATCGAAAGCCTTCCGGAAATCCAGAAATATGTTATCGATTTGAAATCCCTTGTCGATAGCACTTATCACTTCATGTGAATAAAGTAAAAGCTGTGTTTCGCAAAAGCGATACTTTCTGAATCCGTGTTGACTATTGGTTAATAGGTCGTTCTCTTCGAGGGTTTCACTTTGGTAATTCTTTTTAGATTCATTATCATTGCTCTGTTTTACAGGGGTGTATTATCATTTACTTTGTACCAACAACGAATACGGTAGCCACACTGATCATCAGCAGCAGAATCCGAGATCATCTCATCTGCAGAAGAAATGAGGGAGGAAGGGAAATACTGCGTATCCATTGTGCTACTACTACTGTAACGTTTACGCTTATTGTTTCTAGGGTTTGACTTTGGTAATTCGTTTTAGATTCATTATCATTGCTCTGTTTTGCTTTGTACAAACGACGAATACGGTAGCTATAACGCTACCTGCGGGTTACGTAAACTACCGGGACAGCAAAATAAAGTTGAATAGTTTTTTACGTAACCGCAGTGAGATATTGAGGGGGTTTCGTGGAAATAAAAATACAAAATATATAATGATCGAGGGGTAAATGAAACCTGAATGTTAAAAATGTAACGGAAATTAAATAATAATAATATGACTGGTAGAATATGAATAAATGGGGGATCCTTGCCAGCAACGTTATAAAAAAACTTACGATACACAGGTGGGAATTTTATAACTCTTCTAGGCTCTGAAATTGTTAAGCTGTTTTCAAGTAAGTACACTTGGTGCCGTAATAAGTATAGCTAGCCAACAGTACGTAATAATGACGGAGCCGGATTTTGTTATACGTGAAATATTTCAACGGGGCGCCTGGCGCTGAATTTATATGTATCAAAGCATCGGACTTCGAAAGAAATGTGAAAAAGCTTTAGGTTCTTTATGATGGGTCCCGGTGGAAAGGTAATTAAACATGAATCATTGATTTTAGACTCTAATAGTGGCCCGACATTTGTTGTACACATTAACTGTAAATTTATTAAAGAAATCAACTGAATTTAACAAAATATTTTAAAAAATTGGAGGTAGTTATAAATGAAAAAAATGCAATGGGTAAAGTGAAATTCATTTTTAATAATAATAACTGATGGCCACAGTTACATAATACGATGATGTTCTCTCGAAACAGAAGCTGAATCCCAATTCATTCGATTTTTGTCTCCTCCGCTCTGGCCAGCGATATGCATATGAGGGATTTATATAAATTATTCCAGACACCAGAGGGGACGAGCACTGGTTGCGAAAAAGACGTAATTTATTCATTTTGTATCGTTACATTTGCCCCTTTTTTATTTTTGGGCAAGCAAATGTAACGGCGGTTGCACGAAAATCAAAGCATACATTTGTCATGGTACATTACACAGTGGTTTGAACATTGTACATAATTAAATCTATTACATAAATGTTGGCATACATAAGTAATATTTTGTTACATTGTTTTCTCATAATAGTAGATTTAGTGAAGTTTGACTTTTCTTTCAGTTTGAAATTATTTTGTAACAAATTTGAATTTTGAGAGACTTTTATGTATAAAATAATCCCGCAAACTTTGAATCAGTACTTCGTTGAGTACCTGTTTGATTCATTTGGTAGTTCATTTTGTTGTGAGTCTTTGATAACTTCCACGTAGTTACATCTAATTTTTTTTTTTTTTTTTTTTTTTTTTTTTTTTTTTTTTTTTTTGATAAAAGCTATTTTTCCTTTTAGGAAGTGACCTTATATTTTACATTGTCTTATATTAATGATGAAAAATATTTTTTAGTCCTTTTTTTTCAAAAAAGAATTTTCTCTTTTTTTATTATTAAAAAAGGTAAAGCAGTCAACAATCCGAAGATTGGTTTGAACACCACAGTGCTTTACTAGGCATGGTCTTGTTTGGAGGTGGTATGCCGTTGCCTTCCTCCGACCTTTGCACTGACTTACCCAGCCAGTTATAGGGGGGCCTACAGTTTAACGTTGGTTCCGAACCACGGAGCTACTCGGTATTTTTCACATGAGCAGTACTGCCAGAGGTGAAAGAAGTGGAAAGTGACAGATAAAAATCCTAGGAGCTGGCGGGGATCGAACCCGCGACCTTTGGATTTGTAGTCTGGCACTCTACTACTGTGCAACCGTACTGTGCACTTTTTATTATTATTATTTATTTTTTTCACTAATACACATATTGGTCACACACAGTAATATTGGCATTGAAAAGGTGAGTTCTTATTAGTCTACTATTTACATATTTAGAGTTGCAAATTTATTTTGAGAATTTACTTTGGTCGTAATGTTCATAGTTTTGTGCTGTGAGTGCACCCATTAAGGTTCATGGGTTGGTAGCACTCCAGACAGGCGGCGTCAACAATCGTTTTGCGTCAGACACTCACTGTCGCTACTCAGACTCAGTTCTGTGTTGCCTGGCGGGATCGTTGCGTGCGGTGCAGCTCCGTTTGAATTTTTACGCCTTCGCGAATGAAATTTTTGGCATCCGTCTCTACTAGCACTTTCGTTTTGTGGATTATTCTTAACTGAAACTAAGCCCCGGTCCATGGCAGTTCGTACTGGCAGGGGTAAGTACACTTTCATAGTATTTTGTTTGAGAACGTCCTTTCGTTATGGAATTGGGGTTTTTATCCCTCGGATGCGGTTTTCCTTCTCACTGCTGAACAGTCTGCGTATAGAACTGTAGTCGTCCGTGCGTTTAACACAGTGGTTCAGTCCGTTTTTAGTAATTCTGTTTTCGATTTGCCTAACTCAGTATCTTTTGTTGTGATTTTGTCTCTTACCAGTATTTTCCCGGAAAGTCACTTGTGGTTGAGTGTTCTTTCCCGTAACTGAATTTTCGCAATGCTCATAGGTTATTGATTTTCACTCGCCTAGGATGGTAGCACGGTGTGACGACACCTTTCGAGCGTTCGTCACACGCATGTTAACTAATTTTGTTTACTTGCACTGTTATAATATTGTTCACCAATCGCGGTTTGGCTGTTCGTAGCTTGCATTTGATAAGATTTCTAGTGAGTACTCTTTTTAGTCCGTTATCCACTTGGTAGTTTTTGCATTTACATACAATGTACAGTTATACAGAAATTACTCAATACAAAGGTTAACACAATTTCATTATTACTATTTACGGTTAATTATTACTCGGCACGAATCCATGTATATGTCAGCATAATTAATGGGATAACAATTTTACGTAAAGAAATTTCTCAGAAATTCAATTGCTTCTTTACAAATAAAAGTTACAATTCACTTGGACATCAGGTTAGCTATTTTGTTCGTAAAATATAATTGGTTTGAATATTTACATTGGGGATTTGTGATTATTCAATTCGTAAGTTCTTTGATTCATTATTATTGTAGTGGGTCATAAATTGTAACAGGTAAAATTTTATGTTAAATAATTGGCATTGAATGAAAGGTTCAAATGTATATGTAATATATAGAATACTTTAAGGTCAAATCAAATTCACATGACACGCTCTTTTGCTAATACCGAAAGTACGTTAAAACGTGGCAAACACGAGGCGTGAAAGATAGATAGTCAAAGAATTAAGCCAAAATTATCACACACACTACAGTAGACACAGTACCATCAGTAAGTGTAATTACTTGCATCAACGTCTGTACTTTAAACTACTCCTGAAAACTAAGTCTCTACACTAGTCGTAACATCATCCCTTTTCATCCTTGTAGAATAAATACTTTATAAGTGATTTTGTGAAGTGAAAACTTTCTTTTAGAATTAAAACGTGGCTAATATATATTTTCTTTTTAGCTACTGTTGTGTAATTGTGCATCCGTGAAACGTTCTGCGTGCCTGTATGTGAGTGATGTGTCTGTGGTGCGTCGTGTTATCAACGAACTTCAGAGCGTGCATGTCTGAATGTGTCGTTTAAATAGATAATATATGTGTTTTCCTCCTCGGCGTAGGCGTGGTAATTTTCTTCTTCTTAGTTGGCGCGGCGTTGGTAGCACAATCCATGGGTATCTGTTCAAAATGTTCAAATGTTTGTTAAGCTTAAGGGACTTAACTACGGGGTCATCAGTCCCTAAACTTACAAACTACTTAGGAATTACCTACAACTAAGGACGGCACAAATATCCATGCCCGAGGGGGGATTCGAATCCCCGACCTTAGTGGCCGTGCAGACCGTCACTGAAGCGCCTCAGTCCCCTCGGCCAATGGGTGTCTGAAAGAAAAACTTAAGCTAGACTTAACCACAAACTAGAATGTTTGGATTCCTCCATATATTTTATAGCTTGGCTGTTTGTTTGATTCCATAGTAATAAATATCTTATCACGTGTTCGGTGTTGAAAAGACTAGCCTACCTGCTCGTCGACTTTTTTTTTTTTTTTATTTAAATTTCTTTTTCTTTTACTGTAGGAAACAATATCTTAAATCTACGTATTAGCAGTGGTTGTACTCTGGACTGGAATCATGCGGTCACAAAGTAAACAGTGGCGTTCTGATCGTAAAAAAAGACCAAATTCTTAGTTTCCAGACAGTGCTTAAACTTACCTGGTGGTCATTTAGTAACATAGTGGCACAGTATAAGTATTCTCTGTATAAAATTACCATTATCCACAGGTGTTAACAATTAATATGTTGACATTGATCTCATTTTTTACTATAAAATGTTCCTGATTCATACCTGAACTGATTATCATTCACGACTTTGATTGGATTGGCGCAGCCACAATGGCACAACAATTGTCAGCTGAGACGAAATCCTCTGAAAGGCAGAAAGGGAAATTTAGCCAGATTTCCCAGCAACAGCATGGAGCAGAAACTGTTACAGCAGAACGCGTCGTTATCACCATTACGGCGAGTAGCATCAACGCGGGTGCAAGGTCGGCTTTCAAGAAAGGACTCACCTTCGCACCTTCACCTAGTAGATTGTTCCATTCACGGACATAATAAGTGGTGTGGAACAAGCATTTCGCAAGATACCCAATGAAACTGCGGAATATATTCGTCGTGAAAAAAGTCGCATTCTCTCAAAATCCAAAGACCCAAGGCCAAACTTGACAAGAGAGGGACGTATTCGCCTACAAGAACTCCGGAACCACCCTCTTATCGTACTCTTGCCAATCATTATGGAACGAGCCAACTACAAGGCGAAGATTCGGGAGATGCTCGAAGAAGAGACATACCAACAACTACCGAAGGACCCAACATCGAAAATCCTGAGGAAGACGTCCGAGCTTCTCAAACGGTCTTCACTGGAAGAAAGTTGCGTTAAAAATCTCCTTCCAGAGGCACCTCGACCACCTACTTATATGCCTCCCAAAGGTTCACAAAATAAACAGTTCTCTTCGTCCGATCGTGAGTACCATTGACTCGCAGACTTACAGACTCGCAAAACATCTGGCCATCCTTCTTTCTCCACACACCGGTCACTGTGAGCATCAAGAATACGACCGACGTCATCAGAAGAAAACAATCCTTGCGTCTTGGAGAGGAGGATATCATGGTCAGCTCTGATGTGGTGTTATTATTCACAAACGTTCCCATCAAAGATTCCATAGACCTGCTGCCCCAGTTATTCGACGGCACTGTTGTGGATTTATTCAAACATACTCTAACGTTATCATACTTTTATACGGTGGGGAATATTTCTAGAGCCGCGGTGGAGTAGCCGAGCGGTCTAAAGCGTCTCGCTGCGGAGCGCGCGGTTGCTCGCCGTGGAGGTTCGAGTCCTCCCTGGGGCATGGGTGTGTGTGTTTGTCCGTAGTTTAGTTTACCTAGGACTGATGACCACGCAGTTTGGTCCGATAGATTTACAAACATTTGAACATTTTTTGAATATTTCTAGCATTTTGACGGTGTCGCAATGGGAAGCGCATTAGCTCCTGTTATTTGTAATCTGTTTATAGAATACTTTGAGAACATCGCCATACACACGGCTCCTGCAAAGCCAAGCTGTTTCTTTCGTTATGTTGACGATACGTTCGTTGTCTGACCGCATGGGTGATTTCTTGGACCACATGAATAGCATTCAAAATTAATTTCACGATGGAGGTAGAGATGGTTCGCTGCCGTTCCTTGACGTACTTGTCTGGCGCAAAACTAATGGATGCCTTAGCCATAGTGTCTACCGGAAACCCACCCAAACGGACCTGCATCTGCAAGCTACGAGCCACTACCACATATCGCAAAAAAGATCTGCTCTAAGGACGCTGGTGCACAGTGCAAAAGTAGTCTCGGACAATGAACATTTGCAGAAGGAACTGACCCACTTACGGAAAGTGTATAAGGAAACTGGCTACAGCAACCGCCAGATAACAGTAACCCTCTATCCGAAGACACACAAGCAGGAGTCCGTCGAGGAGGAGACAAAGAAGCTTGCATTTTTGCTGTTTTGTTGCTGGGTAAAGTGAAAGATTAGCCGGCTTCTTAAGAGACACGAGATCGACACTGTCTCCAGGCCTTCTACAAAATTGCGACAGATGGGGAGATCTGTGAAACACGATCTAGGCCTTAGGACGCCAGGTGTGAACAAGGTACCGTGTGGCTATGGACAGTTCAAGATCGAACAGACAGTGAGCAATATTGAACAGCGCTGCGTTGAACATGAAAGATTTTTCCGCCTACGTTATCCTGAGAAATCAGCAATTGCGGAGCACGCTCTAGGAAACAAACATCGCATTGCGTTCGATGATACATCAGTCATTAGCAGAACAAACACTTTCTGTGATAGCGTAATGAAAAAGGCTATCGAAATCAAAATATCTGAGAAATCTCTTAATAAAGACGGCGGCTTGCAGCTGAGCACAGCTTGGGACCCGGCCATCGGACGGTTGAAGCGGGCGCGGCAGGCATGCGACTGAGCACCATTGACGTCACAGGAGGTCACGCAGGTATATAAGGACGGCGGCAGCAATCATAAGACAGTCATCACTTGACAATAACCAAGGAGATTTCGGCCGAAAGCCCGTGGATATCAAACCACTTGACGCGGCTGGAAGCCCGAGAGAATTTAATGAGTATATATGACCATTTTCAGTAGAGTGTAAACTACTCCGTCTAGCAAGCATTTCTTGTTCTTCTAAGGAAAGTTCCTTTACAGCTTTTAGTCCTTTTGTGAAACTGTATGTCGTTAAATGGCATGGGGAATCAGTACTTCACTGCACAATCAGTGATTGCCTCCGACATGACACAGTTGCAGTTCATGTGTTTTTAACGCACTTGATCAACTCTCCTGGTGCACAGTATTAAAGAAATTAAGCATGTTCATTATTTTAGCGCCGGTTCTGCTGCACTGTACAAAAATTTTAAGAGCTTCCTTAATCTTTGCCATCATAAAAATGATCTTGGCATTACTTTCGAATGAAATTTTCTCGGAACAAGCCATGGGAAATCAACATGAGATGGAATTGGGGGCACAGTTAAGCGTTTAGCATCAACTGATCTGTTAGAATATATCGAAAAAATTTGCATCTCATTGAATTTATTTATACTAAATAAGTGGTTACTGAATATGCAAAAATTCATCAGGAAAAACGTTTTGAGTATTGACGTACAGTGTCTGGTAGAAGAGGTCGTCACCATTCTGTGCCAAATGATGAAAAGACTTCAGGTTTATAGAGTATCAAATGATTCATTGTCTTTTATAGCAAATGTTAACCGATATACATAAGTTGTTATGTTGCCATAACTGAACTACAATCTGGCCAGTATGTGGCTTGCGTTTATGATGGGAAATGGTAGATAGGAAAAATCTGTGAAGTTTCATGTGAGGTAAAAGATGTCTTGATTCATTTCATGCATCGTCATTGAGCTGCGCTATCATTTCATTTGCCTACTAGAAGAGACATATGCTGGATCGCAGAACAAAAGATAATTGTAGTCATGACAGTTCCAGCTACTTTAATGATTGGGCGGCAATGCAGTTTGCCACAAGCAATAGTTTTACACATTAGCAACTAATTTAAAGCATTTAACAACTGAATAATTCTGTATTATGTCTTAGGGACAACAAAGATATCCAAACAATTCTTGGGAACCTTTTGGATGCTCACATTCAGGTTTGGGACCTGTTATATACTCATATTCCGACTTGGGAATCTGCTGGACTCCCACATTCATGCTTGGGAACCTCCAGTAAATAATCTCACATGTAGCTGACCTTGCGTAGCTATCGGTCGTGGCCCCTAAGCGAAGGGGCTACGAGTCACTGAGTGTTGTAGTGGCATAGCCACCATGAACCAACGCAAGAATTTTTCTCGAATTACAAAAAGAAAGTTAATAGTTTAAGCGAAACATTTGCACCTTACCCATAGAGAAACCAAAATAAAAATCAGTTTTTCTAATAGAATAAAATGTGCTCTGTTGAATGGTGTTAATGAAAATAATGTGGGAGGTGTCCATTTTGAGATACATGTGAACACGGGTATATTTTGACACATTCATAGTGTCTAGCATATTCACAGGATCATAGCACAGTAAATAAGTCAGGTCTAAATTGGTGATGTAGTAAACTATGGGGCACATTACTCCCTGCATGATTTGTTGCCCACTTTGAACTGAGATATGCCAAATGCATTGCTTCCGGAACTCTATGTGCATCATTTGTGTATAGAGCACAAACCACTATACCCAGAAATAAGGGTATTGTTTTTTATGTTAGGAACAGTGGAATGCTAAACTTGAATATTTCTTCGCGACTTTTCGGTGTCGGTAAACGCGGTCTTCACATAAATGGCCTTAGTACGTGAACCAAATTACAGGTGAGCCTCAAACTTTGCATACGTTCATGTCGGAGCATGAAGTACGTACTGTACAAATTTCATCAAAATTGAAGATCGTCGAGCTGGGAGCCCTTTGAAACTTCAATTGGAATGACCCGAATATGAATTACTCTTGTTCTGTTGCAGGTCTCATTTCTGTGTAAAGGAAGGCTCGATGTTACCACTGTCTTTGCAGATTAGAAAATGGCGTTGCTACAACGTCAAAACAGGTCATCATCTTCGTAATTTTCCAATCTCGGCTAATAAATTCTTGTGAGAGAAGCATATCAGGTTGCCACTGAGATCGCCTTCTAAACTGTACAAAAATTTCAGGTAAGTATATTTTTATTACCGTCCACTCCTACAATCATGAACTATCTGTCACTTTACTCAATAGTAAATTAAGATTTTATTTATTTATTTAGCCCGATGAGATTAGGGTCATCAGGCCGTCTCTTACATAGGACCAGGGTTTTATACATACGTTTTCACATCTGAGTTGCCTCTAATGTAATAATGATTTCGATAGATAAACGATTAATAAGGTGTTATTAGCATAATGTAGACAGACTGAATTCATATAACATGATGTAAATAAATATTATTGACGTAACTCTAATAAGATTAATACTAGCAATACTAGCACAAAGCTGCTGCTGCTGATATAGTAGTAGAGATAACATTGATATTAGCTGTTACAAAATGTACTTTTGAGTATGTAGATACTGGCTAAGGCATAGCGAATTCTGATTGAAGGAAGTTACGGAAGCTGTACCTGGCGCGAGAAATAGCAATAGGAGAGTATCTAAGAGGAGGAATGGATGTGATCTTCTAACAGACGCTTATGGGAACAGACAAAGACGTAATTATTGCCTAAGTAGATGTTCCATTGAAGCCAGCCGTATTATTCAGTTTTCTGATATAGTTAGGGAGATTGTTCCCCAGTCTGGTTCCTACTATTGGAAAGGACTTTGAGAAATCGGCTAAGTGACGGATTGGGAGAGGTAGGGTTTTCTTTTGATAGGACATGTATTTGTGTTATGTTGGTCAGAAAAAACTGTCAAGGTCGATGAAAGATATGTGGCACAGTGTACGTTGATAGAGTAGAGGCAACAGAGTGTATGATAATCTCTGCGCTTATAAGCATGGAGCCAGGATAGCTGCTTATAAGACTGTGAAATAAATCAAAGAACCGGATGTTACATGTACATCGTGCGCAGGCGTTCATGTCTACTTCCGAACGGTGTGAGCTTTTCCTAGAACTTGCGAGATAACATCACCGTAATCAATAACTGGAATTACAAGTTTATGGAATATTCCGTCAGAGCTAGGAGGAAAAAAGACATATTAAAAACTTACATACGTAGTATTTTTGTTTCACAATATTATTTATTTGTTTGTTATTAGCAGCTTTCGGCTTCTTCGGCCATCGTCAGATAACTTCATACTAAATAGATAGTCCACACGTAACATTAAGGTTACATATACAAAGATGCAAATTAATTATGTCTATTAATCGATATTACATAACAAACGTACTCCTACAAAACAAATGGATTTTAAATGAACATATCTTGGGCTACAGTGGTATTAAAATATTAAAACTGTGTAATTGTATAAGAAAGTATTGTCAGCAGGTGATGGTAGAAACAAAATGTATCCCCAATTCTTATCAGTACCTCCTCATTAGTTATGCGATCCACCGACCTAATCTTAAGCATTCATCTGTAGAACCACATTTCAAAAGCCTCAATCCTCTTCTTGTCTGCACTGTTTATCGTCCATGTTTCACTCCCATACAAGGCAACACTCGACATAAATACCTCCAAAAAAGGACTTCCTTACGCTTAAATTAATATTCGATGTTAACAAATTTCTCTGTATCAAAAATACTTTTCTTTCCATTCCTTTCTTCATTTTATATCCTCCATACTGCGACCATCATATGTTATTTTACTGCCTAAGTAACTAAACTCATCTACCACCTTTATTGTTTCGTTACCTAATCTAATCCCTTCAGCATCGCCTGATTTTCTAAGACTGCATTCCAGTACCATTGTTTTCCTCTTGTCAATGTTCATCTTATATTCTCCTTTCAACACACTGTCCATTCTGTTCAATTGCTCCTTCAGGTCCTTTGCCAGAAATACAATGCCATCAGCAAAACGCAAGGTGATGAAATCTTCTCGGGCTTCCATCCGGGTACCTGCAATAAAATTCCGTGACGTTTCTTCTGGTGAAGATGATGAGAATGATTCTCATCGAAACGTACATCGTACGCAGGCGTTCATGTCTACTTCCGAACGGTGTGAGCTTTTCCTAGAACTTGCGAGATAACATCACTGTAATCAATAACTGGAATTACAAGTTTATGGAATATTCCGTCAAAAGAAATCGTTAATTCCTTCACCAAATTTCTCCTTGCTTTCCTTTATAGTTTGCTCAATATACAAATAGAACAACATTGCAGAAATGCTACAACCCTGTCTTACCTAATTCCTAACCTTTGCATTCCTTTCATGCTTTTCATCTACGAGAACTGCTGTCTGGTTTTTGTACAAGTTATACATAAACTTCCGTCCCCTATATTTTACTGCTGTTGATTTCAGAATTTGAAACAGAGTATTCCAATCAACATTGTCAAAAACTTTCTCCAAATCTACAAAATCCAGAAATGTAGGTTTGACTTGCCTTAATCTATCTTCTAAGATAAAACGTAAAGTGAGTATTGCCTCCCGTGTTCCTACATTTCTCCTGAATCCAAACTGGTCTTCCCCATGGTTGGCTTCTACCAGCTTTTCCATCCTTCTCTAAATAATTCGTGTTAAAATTTTGCTACCATGACTCATTAAACTGGTGGTTCTGTAATTTTCACACCTGTCTGCACCTGCTTTCTTCGGAATAGGGATTCCTACATTTTTTTAAAGTCTCAGCGTATTTTCTGCACCACGTGAAATAGTTTTGCCATGGCTGCCTCTCCCAGAGACTTCAGTAGTTCTGTGGGAATGTCGTCCACTCCTGGGCCGTGTTTCAACTTAGATCTTTTAGTGCTCTTTCAAATTCTTCTCTCAGTAAAGTACCTCCTATTCCATCTTCATCTACATCATCTATATACTTTTTCCAACTTTCAGCTTTTCCTTTTCCATGTGAGTTCTTGATATTCATACAGCTGCTTTCCTTGTCTCCAAATGTGTCTTTTACTTTTCTGTAAACGATATCTATTTTTCCCTTATTTATACATTCTTCTACAGACTTGCATTTGCCTTCTAGCCACTCCTGCTTAGCTATTTCGCACCTTTTGTCAATCTTATTTTTTTAGTCGTCTGTACTCCATTTTGCATGTTTCATTGACTGCATTTTTATTTATTCTCCTTTCATCAATTAAATTTAGTATTTCCTGTGATATTCAATGATATTTTGTAGGTCTTGCCTTTCTACCTATTTTGCCCTCTGCTGCCTTCACTATTTCATCTCTCAATGCTACCCATTCTTCTTCTACTGTTTTATTTCCCTCCGTTTCTGTCAATTGTTGCCTAAAACTCCCTCTGAAATTCTCAAGAACTTCAGATTCCTTCAATTTATCCAGGTCCTATCTCATTTTGGCAGATATGGGCAGAGACTACATATGCCCCTATATCTGGTTCCTAAATCTATGTCTTACCATTATGGAATCTATCTGGTACCTGCCGATGTCTCCTGGTTTCTTCCTTGTATACTTCTTTCGTGATTCTTAAACCAGGTGTTTGTTATGATTAAATTCTACCAGGCGGCTTCGTCTTTCATTCCTTTGGCCCACTCCGTAAACACCTACTATTTTTCCTTCCCTTTCTTTTTCTACTACCAAATTCCAGTCTCCCATCACAATTAAGTGTTCCTCTCCCTTAATTCTTTGAATAATTTCTTTTACCTCCTCATACATTTCTTCGGCCTCATCATCGGCAGAGCTGGTGGGCATATCAACTTTTACTACTATGGTGGTGGTGGCTTTGTATCTATCTTGACTATGATAATACGATCGCTGTGCTTCTCATAGTAGTTTACCCGCATTCCTATTTCCTTATTCATTATCAGACCTACTCCTGTAATATCCCCAACTGATTTTGTATTTATAATCTTGTATTCTCCTGACCAGCAAGCCTGTTCTTCTTTTCACCGAACTGCACTAATCCCCACAATATCTAACTTCAGTCTATCCATTTCCCTTTATAAATTATCTAACTTTCCTACCCTATTAGGAGTCCACACTTAATAGCATCAAACAAGGGAATGTGTAATCGCGGTTCCGTCCTCTCGGCTCTACGAAAGAAAAGAAAGACGAGCGAAACAAACATTTTCACAGGTAAAATATTACGAGAAGGAGGGAACCACGGTGTCAAGTTTCGCTGATCGATTAAAGAAAGAAGGGAAAAAAAGAATCAATCAATTTAATTATATATCGTTACAACTCCCCGACTTGAATTTTTTTACAACCAGTATGAACTTAATAATGAGAAATTCTCTGCGTTTTGCCCCGACACCCAAGAATAGCTTTCACTCGCAATCCTTTCAGTGGCAAGAAGGCAGCGACATCACTACTGGCAGTTTCCACTCGCAGCACTTTTGAATACGCCACACACACACACACACACACACACACACACACAGACACACACACACACACACGTGTACGTTCGCTTATTCCGGATCGGCAGGCCGCCCGCAGGAAATATCCAACTGGGCCAGGTTGGTGGCGAGGGCGCAGGACGGCCGATCGCCGACAACAAACCTCGCGGCAGAAGCGGCAGCAATCGGTATTGGAGGGCCGCGGCCGCCGGCCGGCCGGAGATAGTACAAATTGGATGGAGGCCGCCACTCCTGGCTAAACGCGGGGATTCGGCCGCTCCAAGATTGCAAGCGCCGCGCCGCCGCGCGGTCCCCCTACAGATCATAAAAGTTGTTCGGCTTTAGGAGGAACGATGACCTACCCGAGCCTCCGCGCGTCCCCTTCCCCCTCCCTACCGCCACCCGCCCACCACTCTGACCCCACCCCCACCCTCCCACCGCCAGTCCACTGCCATCCACTCTGCCGGGGGCTTACGTCGCCGCGAAAGCTGCCTCTTTCAGCGCGTGACTCGGGGCGGGGCGGCGGTGCTGCTGCTGGTGGTACCTCCAGGCGCTAGAGAGGCCTTTTATTGCACACCTACCGCGAGTGGTTACCTCCAGTATAGCCTCTCTGGAATGATAACTGATTCGCCAGTTGTGCCTTAATTATTGTTATTCCGAAATTACAGCTTCCAACAACATACATTTATATCCTTACTTTTTTCATGTGTGTGACGTTGTTATTAAAGTCGAAATGAACAGACAATCAATTCAATGTTAGTATAGCTTATGGGACTTAACTACGGGGTCATCAGTCCCTAAACTTACAAACTACTTATGAGCTAGCTGACACTAACGACCGCACAAATATCCATGCCCGAGGGGGGGGGATTCGAACCCCCGACCGTAGTGGCCTTGCAGACCGTGACTGGTGCGCCGCAGTCCCCTAGGCCAACGCGGCTGGCAATGAACAGACACCACTCATATATACGAGTATATGATGAAGGTCGAAATTCTGGGAGTTATGAGTGATAATGGGAAGTACCACTATGTTAGTAGTTTTAAAATGTTTGTATAGTCTATGGACCGTAACTACGGGGTCATCAGTCCCTAAACTTACAAACTACATATGAACTACTTACGAACTAGGACGGCACAAATATCCATGCCCGAGGGGGGACTCGAACCCCCGACCGTAGTGGCCGTGCAGACCGTGACTGGAGCGCCTTACTCCCCTTTTTTTTTTTTTTTTTTTTTTATCGCCTTTTTTTTCTTTTTTTTTTTTTTTTTTTTTTTTTTTTTTTTTTTTTTTTTTTTTTTTTTTTTTTTTTTAAGCGCCTCAGACCCCTTTTTTTTTTTTTTTTTTTTCTTTTTTTTTTTTTTTAAGGGAGTGGGGTGTGGGTTTTGGGATGTATGCATTCTTTATTTTGTTTTATTATTTCAACTTCATCAAAATAAAACAGCCTTTTCCTGGCAGACATAGAAAATTTGAATAAGGAAATAAAAGCTTCTGTATTATTTTCCACGCGCCTGTCACCCCCTTTAGGGTATTCTCTCTCTTGTTTTTTTTTTTTTTTTTTTTTTTTTTATATATATATTTTTATTTGCGCTCTATACTAACGGATTTAGCGTGTCCGTGCACAACTAAAAACTAAAAACAGTAAAGTAAAGAAAACTCTCTGTGGGGAGTGAGTTTCCGGGCGGTCGACTCCAGTGCTTCTGCCACCAGGCACGTCTTCTCGTTTTGTTGTAAGAGGTAACCGTTTCATTATGTTCATCATATGCCTCTTCTTCGTTATCATATCAGCTTCTCATACCCGGGACATTCCAGCTCCTTGGAGGATCTCGTAACGCACTCCCCAGAAAATTAGAAAAATATTGTTGATACTTCGGGTTCCGTATCAGCGCCATATGTTGTTCTTGTAAATGGTTCCAGAAGTCCGGCACATGCTTCGCGCCGTCGCGATGCAAATAATACACCGCCTGGGCTCGAATCCACGTCACCGCGTTCGTTTTGGCTCGCGGATAATACGTTCTGTCTGGAAAAAGGACAATCTTTGGGTCGATATTTTGCTGTCCGACGCGCAGTAGAAAGCCAATCATCTGCGTCACCAGCCGCCATACTTCCGCAGAGGGCCCGCACATGAGACGATGAGCATCGTCGTCTAGAACCTGGCATACTTGGCATAACGGAGTGTTCACCATATTGATGGCGTGCAGGCGAGATCCAGTAACTTGTTTACCGTTAACCAACATGTACCATGTCGTTCTTGTTTCCGTGTCAAGTGTGGCATGATGAACTGTCCGCCGTACCACCGGCCAGTGGATCGTGGGGTGCCGTGCTTCCACAGGGTTGGCGGGGCGCCTGCTCGTAAGTATCCGGTAGATGTCGCGCGCTGTCGGAGATCTATTTATTGGGAGTTCTGACATAATATAGCTATATTCAAGGAAAAACTCTCTGATATGTTGAAACGGTGAAGAAATGTTCTGCACCATCACCGGCGCTTGCCGAGAAGCTGGCGCCAGTTCGTCTACCAAGATTCCTGACAGACTCTTGTGCTGTCTTCTCCATGTTTTCAATGTCGCGCTAATATATAGCGCCACCGATCGATCGTGAACGTGAACAAGCCCGAGGCCACCTCTACGAGTTGGTAATGTCAGAGCCTCATACCGGATCTTGAATAGGGTTCCCGTGCTGACAAAGTATCCAAACGCTGCCAGTATGCTTCGGGCGATCATCTTTGGCATCGGTAGAATCTGTGCATAATGTGGAATGCGCGACGCCAAGTATGTATTTATATAAATGACGCGTTGAATCATATTTAATGTCCGCAGTGCGTTCGCTTTGACACCATTTCGTATGGTTATGAGCAACCTCTTGAAGTTGAGCGCGACCGATCGTCGTACATCATTCGTGAAGACGATTCCCAAATACTTGATCCTGTCCCGTAACGGGAATGGGGCTACGCAGTCGGCAGGTAGTCCTGTACCTATATTCAAGGCGACGGATTTGGCCACATTCATACGGCTACCCGTAGCGGCACCGTATCGATTGATCCAGTCCAAAGCCGCGTTAACGTCGTTGCCGTTTCTCACCACCAATATAAGGTCGTCGGCATATGCTTTGCAACGAAATGTGTAGCCACGCATCGTAATTCCTGTCAGGCGTTGGCGGAGGCCGCTGAGAATTGGTTCAAGAGCCATGGCATATATGATCGTGGACAAAGGACATCCTTGTCGAATCGATCGCTGGATAGTTAGGGGCCCAACCAATCGTCCGTTGACAAGCACTTTAGAAGGAGCCCCATGTAGTAGTCGCATCACTATAGTTATGAAGGGCGGCGGGAAATTCATTTGCGTCATCAGTTCCTTAATGTAGGTGTGGCTGACTCTGTCGAAAGCACGATCGAAGTCTATAGAAATCAGAGCTCCACGTAGACGACATGCTTTCGCCAGTGCGATCGAATCGCGGTATTCACTAAGCGCCGTCTGGATGTTGTTGGCACTGCCGAGAGATGTCTGGTCTGATGACACCACGCGATGCAGAACTTTTTTAATTCGTGTCGCCATCAGTCGAGTGAAAATCTTGAAATCACAGTTAAGTAGTGTTAGGGGGCGATATTCTCCGATTCTTGTGCTGCGTGGTGTTTTAGGTATTGGGATGATGACGCCCTCTACAAATGCTGGCGGAAGTGGCTCTTCAGGAGACATGAGTTCGCGACAAATTTCCGTCCAATAGGGAGCAATCAAGTGTTGGAAAGCCCGATAAAATTCCAAAGGTATTCCGTCAGGCCCTGGCGACTTATTGAGTGCGCCCTTGCCTATGGCATCGATCACTTCGTCCTCAGTAATGTCCTCCAGCAGTATCGCTTGCGCCTCTTGATCTAGAGTCCCGAATAGCGTGTTAGTGACTTCATGGAGGGCCTCCCGCTCTAGTTCTTCTGCATTGTATAATCGGGTATAATAATCAGCGAAGGCACGTGCTATGTCATTTTGTGACGTGAGATGGGAGCCATCATCAGTGTCAACGGTATGTATTAGGCCCCTGCGACGTCGCTTACGTTCCTGAATAATATGGTGCATCGATGGATGTTCACCCGCAACACGATCCATTGTCCTCGCACGGACCGCTGCACCTTCCAGATGGGAGCGCATAAGAGCGACGATTTTAGCCTTAGCTCGTTGAACCATCATTTGTCGTTCCGGTGAAGGGGCCTGATATGTGCATTCTCTTAGTATAGTGAAATAAAAGTTTAAAGTTTGCCATTTCCACCGTGATTGTTCGCGCCCCAACGCAATGAATGCACGCCGTATCGCCGGTTTTGTGCATTCTAACCACCATCTTAATGTCGTAGGGTAAGTCCGTCGTCGCCTTATGCAATTATTCCAAACTTCTTCAATAACTTGATGACACTCCGGAGCTTTAAGATGGGCCACGTTCATCTTCCATATGCCATGGCCTCGCCACACTTGTTGTCTTTGGAGGCCGATCGTGCAGATATAAACCGAGTGGTCAGTGAAGGCCGCTGGCCATAGCTCTGCGTCATGGATGTCACGTTGGAGGCAGCGCGTAACGTAAACGCGATCTATGCGGCTGCCGGAATGGCTGGTTACGTAAGTGTACCCGGTTCGATCTCCATGTACATATTCCCACGTATCTACCATCCGAAGTTCCTGTGTTAAAGTTCTCAATTCTGGACATGGATTATAGTGTGGGAACTGGTCCTTCGGCGACAGCACACAGTTGAAATCGCCGCCAAGGATGCATTCAGCGTGTCGCCCTGGAAAGAGCGGAGCTATTTCTTCTGCAAAGAAGTGGGATCGTTCTCTTCGTTTGTCCGTGCCGGACGGTGCGTAGATGTTGATAAAGCGCACTCCAAGTACTGTTATAGCCATTCCTCGTGCCGATGATAAGTATATGACATCCTCCGCTACAAGACCTTCCTTTAGGAGCATCGCTACGCCGCTACCAGTGTCTGAAGCTGGTGACATGAAGATGTTGTAGCCATAGAAAGACGGGAAGTCGCCGACGTATACTTCTTGTAATAGAGCGATGTCTATGTCTGCTGCGCGCAGCATATCCTTTAGGAGGGTAGTCTTGATTTGCGACCTTATATTATTGGTGTTGATGGATGCTATGCGGTAGGCTTGTTGCTGTCCTACTCGTTGTTGGGCGTGCATAGTAAGCGTGCATTGTTATTGCTGGCGCGTTCTCCTTCCGTGATGCCAGTGAAGCGGCAAACTTTAGTTATGACGGGACTCCGTGGGCGGTGTCATCGCAACCGCGGTGCTCGCGGTTAGCGGAGCCTGGATTTCATCGACGTCGTCGAGTTCACTTGTCCAAGAGGGGCCCTGTGTCCGGAACTTTGCAGCCACAGCCGCTGGCACCGTATTTTCGTTTATCGTACGAAGTTGTGGGACTTCTTGCGGGACGTCAGAGATGGTCTCACTGGTGTGTCCTGGGTCCTCAAGTTCAGCGTTGTGTTGTTGTTCGTCGTCAGAGGCTCCGGTACTCTCCATCGTGGCGTCCTCATCATCTGCCCGGTCTGTACGTAGGAAACTATCATCTGATGGTGTGCGACGTCGTTTCCTCCGTCGTTTGGGGGATCTCTGCTTGCGTTGTCGTACATCCGCATCCGCATCCTGTGCAGAGGCTTGGTCGTCCGGTGCGTTGGGCACAAAAGCGGCCGTGGGTGGCACCAGCCGATCGACGTCCATAGACGCCTCCGTTGTAGCCACATTAGTCTGTTGTGGTTGGTCCGGAGCGGGTTCTACGACTGTCATCTTGGCAGCGTTGTCATCATCTTGTGTCACCTCTACTGTGGAATCATCCACCACTTGATACTCAGTATCGTGCGACGGAACATCTTGTCGAGTAACGGCAGAGTAGGTAAGAGGCATAGAAACGGTCGTGGGTGGTGGTGCAGTTTCGCCCGCCGGAACTTGTGTGATCCTCCTTTGGATGCATTGCGAACGTAGATGGCCCTCCTTGCCGCATCCAGAACAGGTCTTGGGCTGACCGTCGTATATAATTATGGCTCTGCAACCTCCGATAGTGAGGTAAGACGGAACGTGCTTTGTAAGGTCAATCCGTACTTGTCGCACCCCATTCAGCACGGGGTATTTCGTAAATGTGGTCCATTTTTCGTGAACATGGCTGATAACACGTCCATACGGTTGTAAGGCATTGACCACTACATGTTCCGGAACCTCGAAGGGCAGCTCAAAGACTCGTATAGTGCGGATTCCTGCGTGGTCGATCGAAACTGCTCCAACATTGCCATCGGCATGTTTAAATTTTAGTCCATCCGCATGGTCACGTACAAGTTTGTCACATACTGTGTCGTTGCTCAATTTCAGATATACCACACTGCTCGTGATAGAGAAATGAATTCCAATCACATACTCGGGATCGATTTTTAGCTCTTCCTCTATGAAACGTTCGATTTCAAATGCTTTGGGTCGTGCGTATCCAGACGTGAAAGTGATCTTGATAGTTGCTTTCCTGTATGAGTGTTCCATTGCGTGTCAATAAGTAGTCACTCGCGAGAAACACAAACGGTAAACAGCCGCACGCGCGCCCGAGACTCCGCGGCGGGACGTAAACACGTCCACCTCACCGCACCGCTGCCTAAAGCAGACTGTTCCCCTCGGCCACAGCGGCCGGCATATGTTAGTAGTGTGGGGACATGCTGAGTATTCGCGAGTAACGTAATCCGCACGGCCGTCGTTGTCGCAGTAATGCAGTGGCCAAGTGCAAGTGCTGGGGCCGAGCGGTAGGTTCCCACCTTTTTGTCAGGATGAGGCTGGAATCTGAAGGAACCCCAGGCCTCAGACAGCAACCATATTCAGCGTCGTGAAGACGGCAGACAGCGGTTAAATTTAACAATATACAGGTTAACTAACTTACGAAATAAAACTATAAATAATAATTAGAAAAATTAATTAAATAATACATATCCACTTAAGAAGAAGTAAACAATAAGGGCAAGTACAGACGGTTATGTTGAGAAACACAGTGAAATAATAACATGAATTTATATTTAGTAGAAGATGATAGGAGAGAGAAAGATGGAGAAGATCGAGTCCGACACTTTGTGATGCTTGAGGTTCGAGGTCTTGGCATTCCTATCAAGTCCTCAACCCTCAACCATCGTTAGTATTATCTAAAACAGGTTAACAGGTTTATAGTGCTGTTTTGTCGGTGACAAAGAGCGAAAATTTCTACTACTGCTAGTACTACTATAGTTATACTAATTATTGTCTCTTAAATGACTGAAAACAACACATACATCAACAACAAAACGGATATAGTGATCGTGTAGTATATTAGATAGACAATAATTAGTGTTAGCACTCTAGTAAGAATAAATATGAAAGTCAGTGAATTGACTTTTTTGACACCGACAAAACGCCATTTGCTGTAGCATAAAGGTGATGCCACCGATCGTTGCGGGTCGACGATTAGTTGAGCATTCTAAGTCCTCGATCCTCAAGCATCGCAAGGTGTCGGGCTCCATCTTTTACTTACTACTCTTCCAGTAATCTATCTTTCATTGAATACAAATTTATGTTATAATTCTCAACGTATTATAATTTATGTAATTTAGAAGTTGTATATATGCAAAAATAGACGACCGCTATTAGACAGATGAGATTTTAAAGATGGTACCTGTGGTTAGAGAAAACGACGATTTGCATATATTGTCTATTTGTCCCCTCATTCTCTCTTTTGATTGTGACGTAAATATTTCGTCCTGGGTTTACCACACTATTTTCTATTTCCTGTCGATTAGATTGTACTGTTGTGTTGTCCCTACTCTTTATCATTCACTACACCACTATTTCTCTTGTATTTTCTTTAGGCAACCTTACAACACGGTACAACAAACCATTTATGTAGTCGTCATCACTATCAGGAAGTTTTAACTATGCAGTCCGATATACTTTATTGGAACTTTTACCTTTAATTTAGTATAGTTTTCATTCATTTAATGTCAGAACCTACAGCTACTTTAGTTAGAATTTTACAAAGTCGGGTATGTAAATACATCTTGTGTTCTATCGCTCAAACGTATTTACGTACTTGAAGCTGTCAATTCTAAGCTCCAGGAATAAATTTGCCAACTGTTCTGAGTACCATGAGGCAAGGTAACTGATTTAATTATCTACATTATTTTCAGCACTACACTTACGTAGACATACTACTGTAACCGTTACCACTTTCATTACTCGTCAAAGTACGAAATTGTAGTAATTAATCTCCTCTCTTTTGGCAGGGTTTCTGTTTGTTATTTAATGGCTCAGAGTTATAGCAACAGGGGAAGACTGCAGACCAGAAGTCCGACATTATACTCTTAAATTTACACACCGAAGGTGATGTAGCCTCTTACACTTGATTATGCAGTCAAACACACAATATAAAACACAATCTAATACTGACAACAGGATAAGATGAAAATGAAGACATACAGTGAAGTACAGGGGAGAGTGATAGGACCGCTATTATTTTTATCTATATAATCTGATGGACAGAGTTAACTTGTAATTTGCGGCTGTTTGCTGATGATGCTGTGGTGTATGGGAGGCTGTCGTCTTTTACTGACTGTAATAGCACACAGTGTGACTCAGAAAAAGTTTCTAGTTGGTGCGAAGAATGACAGCTAGCTATGATGCGCATGAGTAGGAAAAACAATCCCATAATATTCGAATACAGCATTAGTAGTGAGCTTCTTGATGCAGTCGCGTCGTTCAAATATCTAGGCGTAACACTACAGAGCGATATGAAATGGAACGAACATGTAAGGGCAGTTGTGAGTAAGGCGGACACCAGACTTCGGTTTACTGGGAGAATTTTGGGAAGATGTACTTCATCTGCAAAGGAGACCGCGTATAAAATGCTTGTACGACCACACCTTGGGATCTGTAGGAGATTAGTTTAAAGGAAGACATAGAAGCAGTTCAGAGGCGAGCAGCTAGGTTTGTTACTGGTAGGTTCGACCAATGCGCGAGTGTCGCGGTAATGCTCCGGGAACTCAAATGGGGAACGCTGGAGGAAAGTCGACGTTCTTTCCGAGAAATTCTGTTGAGGAAATTTAGAGGGACGGAATTTGAAGCTGAGTGTAGAACGATGTTCCTGCTGCCCTTACTTACATTTCGCGTAATGGTCACGAATACAAGAGAAATTAGGGCATGTAGGCATTTTTTTCCATGTTCTATTTTGGAGTGAAATGGGAAAGGCAATGCCTAGTAGTGGTACAATGTACCCTCCTCCACGCACATTACAGTGGATTGCTGAGTATGTATGTAGATGTAAATAATTGTTCGGTTAACTCGACTAGTCCTTAAAGAGAGACAGAGTGCACGAAGAGAGAATAATGAAACCTTCAGCGAACAGAATAACAGCGCTGAGGCAGGAGCAGCACTAGTGCTCCAGCGAGAGCACATTTATACTGATCGCTCCTGTCGTTCCATATGCAAACCACTACATTTATGTAAACTCGTGGGCGATCGCGAACACGTAAGAGTCGAGATAGCGAAGCTCATCGCTGCTGCAGAAAGTGTGCACCAAGCTCTGCTACAATGGTGGTAGCTCCCGTACAAGAGTAGGTCCTCAACAATACCTTTGAAGAATAGTATGCAACCGAGGACGAGAAGGCTTCTCTCGTTAGCTTTGTTATCTCGTACGTCGGACCGCAACATTTGTCCCCAGTAAAACTCAGAAATGTGCCTTCCACCTCATAAATAAAATGGCAAACAGAACTCTCAAAATTACTTGGGAAGGAACTGCATTAGAACATTGCATCTTACTAAAGTATCTTGGAGTAACCCTTGATAGTGCTCTCACTTAACAGAAACACTTCTCGAACACTAAGCAAAATGTGTCGAAATGGTATTCAGTGCCTCCCACAATATTGGCAACGCGTGGTGAAAGCAGCAGGGGACTACTTTGAGGCTCTGAAGCCGCAGGTTCGTCTTGTGAACTGTATGTACAGAGGCGGAGTAAGGCTGTCGGAGGCCCGGAGCGGCGGAAAAACTTACCAACCGTCATGTTCCCTACTGACAACACCGCTAAGTATTTTGATAAGCAGAGCTATTTAATGTGGTAAATGCTTGCAATACGTTGTCACACTGATGGTAGGAGTATTCCTTTTCTTAAAAATTGATTATCGGTTGCGCAATTTGAATTATTATCTCGGCCAAAATATTGTTCTAAGTTTAGGGTAATCTCCATGGATCACTGAGGCTACCGTATTTGTCGTTGGTACAAAGTAAAACAGAGCAATGATAATGAATCTAAAACCAATTACCAAAGTGAAAACCTAGAAACAATAAGTGTAAACGTTACAGTAGTAGTAGCAATACGGATACGTAATCTTTCGCTTCCACCTTCATTTCTGCTGCAGATGAGAGGATCTCGGAACCTGCTGTCCATGCTTAGTGTGGCTGCCGTATTCGTCGTTGGTGCAAAGTAAATGATAATACACCCCTGTAAAACAGAACAATGATAATGAATCTAAAACGAATTACCGAAGTGAAACCCTCGAAGAGAACGACCTATTATCCAATAGTCAACACGGATTCAGAAACTATCGCTCTTGTGAAACACAGTTGCCCTTTATTTACATTAAGTGATAAGTGCCATCGACAATGAATCTCAAATCGATTACGTATTTCTGAATTTCCAGAAGGCTTTTGACACTGTACGTCACAAGCGGCTTCTAGAAATTGCGTACTTATAGAATATCGCCCCAATTCTACGATTGGATTCACGATTTCCTATCAGAAAGGACACAGTTCGTAGTAACTGACGGAAAGTCGTCGAGTAAAAAAAAAGTGTTATCTGGCGTTCCTCATGGAAGCGTTATAGGTCCCTTATTCTACCTTGTGTTTATAAACGATTTAGGAAACAATCTGAATAGCTCCCTTAGACTGTTCGCGGATGATGCTGTCGTTTATCAGTTAGTGAAGTCAATATAGGATCAAAAGCAACTGCAGGGATCAGTGGCAACGAACATGCCGACATATTAGCCAGGATGGGGGCAAAGACTCCACTTATTGGACCGGGACCTGTCCTGACAATCACCAAGGCAATGATCAAATTGGAGCTACGTAACTGGCTCAGAAGATAGCGCGTAGAATATTGGACAAAAGTCTATCAACAAAAACATGGCAAGGTAATGATGCCGAAGCCATGTTTTTAAAAGAAGCTCTGCAATCCTGGGCCTCAACAGAAGAGAGATTAGACTCATGGTTGGATTGCTGACAGGCCATGGGAATTTCAAAAACACCTGCATACAATGGGAATAACAGAAGAGGTCCCTAAATGTAGGATTTGTGATGACGGTGATGAAAGTGCATCACATCTAATCTTCGAATGCATTGCACTGGAGAGTAAAAGGCACAGAACATTTGGGACAACCAGACCCGAAGAAATTGTGTCTAACAAAGAACTGGTAAAGGGACTCCTTGCACTGTTCAAGGGCATTGGTTGGCTTTACTAGATATACCGTGTAAGAGTACACCTGTCGCTGTATCTTAGTTTGATTTAATGTAATGAATATATTGTCTTAAATTTGTTTATTTCATGTATTTTTCATTTCATGTATGCTAGATATATTTCTTATGTAACGTCATTTTCTATATTGAATCATTTAGTGTAAACATGTACTATATGTGTAAACCCACATGAATGCACGGACATTCTTATGCTGTAAGTTGGCAATGCGCCAGAGAAAATGTTGAACCTGTTGTAAAGACTGTCTTTGGTACAGAAGTACTATCTGTGAGTGTCGCGCTGCTGAAGCAGTCGCGGAGAGGACTCGCTATAGTAAACACATAAATGTTTTGTTGATGGTGCAGAGGCACGGTAGGCGCAGTGTGGCGCGAGTTTTATGCAATTGCAATAAGCCTGAGAGGCGTATTGTTTAATGTATTGAACGAAGTGCGAAATAAGTTTATTTATACTCGAAAGTGATGAAAGTAATGTTTTTTTTCATGTCTGCAAGAAAAGTAATTGTTTGGTATCAAGTCTATTGTCACCGAGTGTGATCGTTGTTGTAGTAAGAGTACCTATTGTAATCATATCTGTCTTGTTTGGACGAAGACGACGAAAACAGATGAGTACTTTTGTAACATTTTATTTTGTATTCATGTAAATGTAGTGTCAACCCAAACAGAACTTTGGTTCAATTATAAATGACTTATTTTGAAACCAGTCTTAATTTTGTAAGTAGTTGTAGTCACCCCATTATCACCATTATTAGATTATGTTGATTATGCAAGCCTGTACATTGACTAACAAGTTCAATCATTTTCAAAGTAATTACGATCAGTTTAAAGACATTGCTAGACGAGTTAAAGAATTGCTAAACGTGTTTCAACCACAGTGACTAGTAATTAAAGTGCAAGAGAGTGCAAGAGAGTTTGCAAGTAAAGTAAAGTTGGTTTCATTTATGTAGAAAGTAACCAGGCTAACAGTAGTCAAAGTATTATAGTTGATTAACCAGACTTGACTGAAGTAATTTTTTTATGAAATACGCTAAATGCCAAACTCTGCTCAGCCAGTTACACGCGTACGCTAACCAGGGCCTGGAACCAATTTACCAAAAAATATTTCATGCAAAGTTTTATAAGGAAGTTGAATGCTTTAAACAATATTATTAAAATAATTGGGAACTTTAACTGTAGTATTTGTGAAGCTCATTGCACTAAGCAGTTTCACAGTACTCAGCTATTATCATTGCAATCAGAGTCTATCAGCTATTACGATTTTGATTATAACACGAACACGCCATCACCACTACATGAATTCTGACACATTTATTAGTGAAGTTGTGCTGTTCGTGAATCGTAAGAGGTGCTGGTTGGAGGCTGTAGTCAATGCTAAGTCAGATAGGGCCAAGCGTAATTAATTACTACAGTGACTGTTTTAAGTTAATTAATATCATTTTTTTTATTTATTCAAAATTCTAACTTAAACTGCGAAAGTGTTGTTGCGACCCATTAATTGTGATTTGCTACAATATTCAATAACAAAATTATTATTACTAGAGCATATCATTACGCATTCTAAATTTTGAGATTATTTGACGACCTCCAACGGGCAATTTTCTTACAACCGCACAATAAACTTAGTTTCGGTGCGGGCGGTGGCGGGTTGGACCAAGGCTGTTTTGGCGTCCCTGAGAAAATCAAATCAATTGCAAAGCGATTAAGATAAAATTTTTACAAGGTACGAAAATTGGCGACCAACACTAAATAAGTGTGAAGCAATACACATGACCACTAAAATTAAACCGATGAACTTCAGTTATACGATAAATCAGTCGAAACTAAAGGTCGTAAATTCAACCAAATACCTAGGAGTTACAATTACAAACAACTTAGACTGCAGAGAACACAGAGAAAATATTGTGGGGATGGCGAACCAAAGGTTACGTTTCATTGGCAGAACGCTTCGAAGATGCACCAGCTCCACCAAAGAGACTGCCTACGTCACACTTGTGCGTCCTCTCCTGGTGTTTTGTTTTATCTCGTTATAGGAGAGAAAGCGTTACGGAAATGTTGCACGATCTGCGGTGGTAATCATTAAAAGAACAACTTTATTAGTTGCGAAATTTTTGTCACCCACTTTTACTTCTGAATGTGAAAATATTTTGCTAGCATCGATCAACATAGGTAGGCATGAACATCCCAATAAGAGAGATCGAAAACGGAACGATTTAGGTGTTCTTTCTTCCCGCGCGCTATTAGAGAACTGAACGGTAGAGAAAGGTTATGAAAGTGGTTAATTAACCATCCGCCAGGCGCTTAAATCCGATTTCCACAGTAACTACATAGATGTAGATGTAGAGGTAAAGGTAGATATTGCAGCACTGATCTGATACGTACCGGTACGGCCACGTATCATTCTAATACGCGTCAAAACCTCTCTCCATACTATCAAAAAATTCTTCGGGGTATGACACCGCGTCGTCATTTTATAAACTGTACCGACGTTTCGGTCACTGTTGCAGGCGGCCTTCATCAGGGTCTGTATCTGACTGCTGACTGTACAATCGCTTGGGGTTTATATATCAGCGGATGAGGGAGAGGAACGGGGAGGGGGGGGGAAGAATGCAATCTCCAATCACATTAAAAACAAGTCATTAAACCACTAATCATCAACGCCCCTTTCCATCAATGACGTGCAATAATATAACCACCAATAAAGGAAAACCAACGTCCCCCTTCCTCTCCCTCATCCGCTGATATATAAACCCCAAGCGATTGCACATCCAGCAGTCAGATACAGACCCTGATGAAGTCCGCCTGCAACAGTGGCCGAAACGTCGGTACAGTTTAATAAATGACGACGCGGTGTCATACCCCGAAGAATTTTATTGGCAGTGACAACTGCCGCGGAAGCCTACGTTTGTATCTCTCTCCAGACCTTAAAAGTCCTCGTCTACCACAAATTTTTACACGGCTTCATAACAACTTTATTGAAGTTCAGGACAATATAGCCAGTAGGGGCTTCTTCCAGCAGTCGCCGTATGTGGTGAGCCAAAGCGAGCTCACACAGCGGCGCCGGCCGCGAGACTTTAGTTCGGCGGCAGGCCGGCAGAGCGCGCGCACGGCGGCCCCGCAACACCCGCCCTGCGGCGGGCCGCCATGTTTTCCTGAAAGCTCCGGACGTGCCGAGCAGGGAACTTCGTCGCTGCGCAAACTTTTAAATTTCAAGCTTCCCAAACTTTTATCGGGCATTCATGGCAACTGAGGAAACGGGCGATTCTCACGAAATATAACCAAAAAAGGATTCAGTTTGTGATCTTCCACGACTACATTCTTCACGCGTTTAGTTCTGTCATTTTTCATTAGTGTTTCTATAGATATCGTAATGTTTAGCAACATCAATTTATATCAGAGTGTGTTTTATATTCGTCCCTATATTGTCTAAAAATACGTAGTGTATCTTTTACCACGTTGGCGGAAGAATCCAACAGCAAAATTCGTTTCAGATTAACGATGATGTGAATTTTTTGTGATATATGGTCGAAATTAACCAACAATTATTTTACAATCATGCCGGTATCTTTCCGACCTATGTTTCTTGTAGCCGAGAAGAAGTATAAGAATAGTTACCGATCCACAATATTTGTACTTCGCAAGCCATTTAATGCCGTGTAGCAGTTGTAAATCTGTTTTCGAACTGTCACTGCCTTCCTGTTTCAGTCGCGGATTCTCGAATTAAAAGACTGGCGGTACCTCTCCGTATGTATTCCAATTTTTTGTCATGTTATTTGCAAATTTATGAGACTCAATTCCTTGGTTATTAGCTCCTAGCTTACAAACTACTTAAAGTAAATTAAACTAACCACAAGACAACACATACACCCATGCCCGAGGGGGGAATCGCCGGCCGCGGTGGCCGAAGGGACTGAGGCGCTCCAGTCACGGTCTGCACGGCGACAACGGTCGGGGGTTCGAATCCCCCCCCCTCGGGCATGGATATTTGTGCCATACTTAGTGTTAGCTAGTTCATAAGTAGTTTGTTAAGTTTAGAGACTGATGTCCCCATACTTAAGTCCCATTAGCTATACAAACATTTGAAGAATTTTTACTTATTTTTTATTTATTTATTTATTTTTTTTTTTGTGGGGGGGAATCGAACCCCCGACGGCGAACGGCGGCGCTCACCGCAGCACGGCGCCCAAGAGCGCACGGCCATTCCGCCGTGACTTATCGTTCTGGTCCCTTCGCCAGGGAAACACATTAGTAAGCAATAGTACCAAAAAGGATGACGCAAACTTTTATGGTGTAAAGCTCGCGAAAATAGAAGCAACAATGTCCCTGTAAACATCGGTCCATAAACGAACCGGTCGATAGATAACTACTAATGTAAGACGCTGACATGATTGTAAACATCGTCGTAGTTGCTATGACAGCCCCTGACTGTGTAGAGTGCGTGCATAACAGGCAGCCAAGGCGGGCGGCATTGCTTCACTTCGTAGGCGCTCAAACGTAAAACATAAAACATAAACATCAATAACGACCAACTGCATAAGAAACGGCGCTATACTACGTCACTACTTTACGGTTAGCCATGTGACAGTTCCCAGCCAGTGACAGTGGAGTAACCTGTTGTAGCCCTCCGCCGATGCCGGCTTCATAAGCGCACCGAAGGAGTGTGGAGAGCCAGCGCATACCCAGCTTCAGGCCGCTCCTACGCCGGATCCAGCTTCAGTGGCACTCGGCGTAGACCGTAGTTTTCGTGTAGTAGTATTTGCTTTTGGCATAGCGCCACTTGTAACAGTAGTTGTCTGTGTGATGCTTTCACTATTTTACTTGTTGTTTGTCCTTAAGCGACTGGCCATCTTCCTTTGCGTTTGTTATTGTACTCCCAGAAGGCATTTTGTTTTACTAAACAGTTATCATTTTCAGGAGTTGGTGCCTTTCCCTCATATCGCAGGACGTAACAGCAGTTACTGCACATCAATTTGAAATTCAGACTTTACTAATAACATTTACATCATATTTAGTTCACATGTCACTGGCTTTAGTGTAAAGTACATCGTAGTTAGATAGATGGAGTTCCGGCACATTTTGCTGCTGATGTGAGACGGCATCTAACGTGCAACTACGGCCAGAGATGGACAGGTCGAGGCGGACCTGTACCCTGGCCTCCAAGATCACCTGATCTAAGCTCTTCTGATTTTTGTGTCTGGGGTCACCTCAAAAGCGAAGTGTACAGCACCCTTGTTAACACGATTGTACGCGCTTGTAGATGCAAGAAAGACACCTCGAACACCGCCACAGGTAACCCACATGTGAAATGTGAAATAAATGCGCTGTAAAACATAACACTAAGACTAAATTTCAAATTAATTTGTAATAACTAGGAGATATTTAGAATAAAACCAGTGAAATGTGAACTAAATTTGATGTAAATCTTAATAGTAAAGACCAAATTTCAGATTATCGTATACAAACAAGGACGATGTTTACTATGACGTTGAAAAAAATGTCGACAGTACTCGTAAAAAAAATAACTCACGGAGATTCCAGATGGACATGTAGCATACTTCATGCAGCAGGTCACGTTTTCGGCACGCTGTCTTCAGTTGGCTTTATCAAAATGTTCAAATGATTGTAGAGTTTATGGGACTTAACTGCTGGGTCATCAGCCCCTAAACTTACAGACTACTTATTAACTAGCTAATACTAAGGACGACACAAATATCCATGCCCGAGGGGGGATTCGAACCCCCGACCGTAGTGGCCGTTCAGACTGACTGACGCGCCGCAGACAGCTCGGCCACCGCGGCCAGCTGGCTTTATCATCTCAGGCAAGACTGAACATGAACTTTTAGATTAAATTTTGCAATTACTGGCCTATTACTTATTTATATTCATTGAGTGTTGCGTCGGTTCTCGATATGAAGTCCTAAATTATGTACAAAAACGAAGGAAAATAAACTTCATGCAAATAATGAAAATTAACAACACTTCCCTAATCCCGGTACATAATAATCGGACACAATTTCCATACTCACCACTGCCAAACCTAATCGTAACCCTGTGAAGACAATGTAAACTACCATCATGCCATCATGCCACTACTACTGTTTCATAACCATGTTGCAAAATCCTTGGGTAACCTCCACTGTTAGGCTGCTTACCTGATATAAATTGTATTATTTTACTAGTAACCTTAGTTTAATTTAACCAGTTAAAATTTAACATATATTCACAAAGATTCCATGTTTACAGGCATTGGACCAGTTTAAGATAATTTTCGGTTATTTTTTCCAGTCGGTTTCTATTGTTTCAGTTGCTATTTCTTACGATAATGTCGTAATTTATCATATTGTCACATATTTCATCAATGTCAAGTACTTACACCACAACTTGAATTGTAATAGGAATACCATCAGGTTAGTTATACCAATGAGGCACACGAAATTATTATAATAGTTATAAACCAAAGCACTAGTCTCCCTCGAAAGTTATATAGCTGCCGGCCGCGGTGGCCGTGGGGACTGAGGCGCTCCAGTCACGGTCTGCACGGCCACTACGGTCGGGGGTTCGAATCTCCCCTCGGGCATGGATATTTGTGCCGTTCTTAGTTTAAGGTAGTTCGTAAGTAGTTTGTAAGTTTCGGGACTGATGACCCCGTAGTTAAGTCCCATAAGCTTAACAAACATTTGAACATTTAAGTTATATAGCTACCAACTTTAGATCTTAGAAACTTAAACTTGTAATGTTTAACTGATGATGGCGTAACAGCCAAAAACCCATTCGTAAATCAATACATTTGCAGAATATCTCACAGTCATCTTGTGTGTTTCATTCATAATATTTTTTAAAATAATTCTCTGTTCAAATGTTTGTCAAACTTATGGGACTTAACTGCGGGATCATCAGTCCCTAAACTTGCAAACTACCTTATACTAAAGACAGCACAAATACCCACGCCCGAGGAGGGATTCGAAACCCCGACAGGGAGCGGCATCGCACATCGGAGGATGGCGCCTAAATCCGCTCGGTCACTCCGCCGCGGCTAGTTCTCCATTAACTTGATACCATCAAACTGCTCTTTTTCCCTTGTGAATATTGTTTATATTTCTAAATGCTCTTTCCGTTTCTGGATTGTTTTTCTATCCCTCTGTCAATTATTTCGATATCTGCCATTTTTGTCATCTGTGCGACAATCTAGAGAAGGAATTACAGTGCAATCTTCCTCTGTGAAACAGCTTTGGTAAAAGACATTTAGTATTTCAGCCTTTAACGTGTCATCCTATGTTTCAATACCAATTTCGTCATAGTGTCTGGACATTTTGTTTTGATACACCTACCACTTTGACATAAGAGCAAAATTGCTTAGGATTTTCAACCAAGTCAGTACATAGAACATTAATTTCGAATTCATTGAACGCCTCCTGCACAGCCCTCCTTACAATTTGGGGTAGTAGTGCCAGTATTACCAGCTCAGAAGCAAACAAATATAAGATTACCTGACATAGTCTGGTCATAAGGCGATCAATTCGTTTTATAGTTTTCAAATTGACAAGCCAAGATCGCAAACTAACAATTTATTAAGTGATGACCTGTTTCGGTGCATTGGGTCACCATCATCTGGTCACATATATGTTATAATCTGGTCATATTTTTACCCAATTTTTTTAACAAGATGACCAGATTATAACATATATATGACCAGATGATGGTGACACAGTGCACCGAAACCGGTCGTCATTTAATAAATTGTTAGTGTGCGATCTTGGCTTGTCATTTTGAAAACTATTCAAAGAAATATAATTAAAACTTTATCAAGTCCTAGAGGAGAAGCCATACAATGTCAAACTCGACTGAAATGTTTTTAATGTGAATAATAATTCCGGACTGGTAGAAGGGATCGTATGGTACACGAATATTTACATCGAAAGGAAAAGCACTGGCAGAAAGTAGCAGTAACTCCGAATTACGTGATAGGGATTATAAGCCAACAACAACGGCTGAAATGTTAGTGTTATTTGGTGCTCTAAGTTTGATTGCGGTGGAAGGAGGAAACCGAGGAAATTTTTCTGAGTGTTTGATTAGGAAAGGAACATGTCTGACAATTTCTCGAGTCAATTTCAACCAAAATAAATGGAGATTTTTGCTACGAGCTGTAATAAGATTTGATGAACTAAACAAGAGATTGGAACGTCAAACAACGGACAAACGTGCTCCTATACGTGAAATTTTGTCTTCTTTCATTGTTAACATGGAAAAATCATTCATTTTAGGTGAATTTGTCACCGATGGTGAGATGTTTGCGTTTCAAGTGGGATCTTCATTCATCCAGCCAAATACAGGATTTAAAATGTATGCATTGTGTGATACACGCATTTTCATACATATAATTTCGGATTATACAGCAAAATACAATTGCCAGGCCCTAAAGCAGTCTCCAACAAACAATATGACTCCGTGGCTAGATTTGTTGAAAACATGGAAGCTGATAACTTTGTTTCAAGTTACCAGTTTGCTGAATACCTTCTTAGCAAAGGCCTCACTTTTTTTTAGGTACAATTAGAAAACATAAAACAAATTCTCCCAGATTTGTGAAATTAAATAGATTCAGGTATAACAAAAACTGCTTTAGTGTTGTTCTCCACAAGAACGTACAAGTCACAGATTATGATTCAACTGAAGGTGGGGTTGATACTGTTAACCTTATGTGCTGCAGAATTTGGACATCAAGAACAACACGAAGGTGGCCTGCTTGTATATTTTTCCGCGTACATGACTTCGCAGGAGTAAATTCGTAACGCATTTTTCAATTCAGCACAGGAAATATGAAAGAGATGAAGAGAAGGTCATTCCTACAAGAGTTACCTTTGCAATGGATAGGCGGAAACCTGAAAGAAAGAGCTTCATTGAACCATTTACCAAAAGATTAGTTAGTAGTTTGGGAAAAGTACAGAGAGACGACTTAGTTTATCCACCTGTACCAACCTCTACGTGATGAGGAATATGCTATTTGTGTGGCTCAAAATGAATATTAAGACAAAACCAGAATGCAAGGAATGTGCTTATAACATTCAGCCACTACAGTTACATGCAATAATTGTTGTCAGACCCACAGCGAAAATCTAGTGGATACAGTCTGATCAAAACTTCTTACTGAAATGTTTGTGACCATTTCAATCAGTGATGTTTTTAAAGTAAAATTAGCATTCCTCGTGACAAGTTAGTGATTAATTCCAGTCTTAAGTATTTTAGTATACAGTAACAAAGCATTAAAATAATTTTAAAAATTATTATTATTTTTTTCTTATATTTCGTTTCCTTTTCTGTACACAACTGTGTATATTATTGTTGATAAATAATGTTCATAAAATTGTGTTTGAGGTATCCTGTGTCTATAGCTTACGAAATATGAGCATTAACAACGGAAACCCTCAAGAGATTGAAGAAAACTCTCGGGCGTGCAACCGCCGACGCGTGCCCTCGTATGACTACGTATAGCGAGAGTGCATGAAAGTTTGCTTGTCTGAAATGTTGTGAATACTTTCAAATCCCTTTGATGTCGTAGCAGTTCCCTAACGCGGTCTTCGAAGTACTGTCTTTGCCTTTTCTCTCAGTTTCCTTCTGTAAAAGTTTAAGGCGCTTTGTATTATCCTCTAGTACTTTTTCTACTGATACTAAATATTATCAATCCAAGTTATGAAATATTTGGTTTCAAACATCACGAATTCTGGGAATCTCTCTACTATAGCTCTTGCTAAACAGAAATATCCTCCTACGTTTTTCCTCAATCCACTTTACGGTTGTATTTCACGATCTTATGATCACTGTTCCCATTTTCTTTACTGAGTTTGAACGTTCGTGTATGAGATATTACCTCCACAAGGTAATTTTCGGATAAAGCATTAAAAACAATTTCACGAGATTCTCAGCCCCTTCCACCCGTTTTTCAATCATCCAATGTACATCCGATAAACTATAATATCCAACTAACGAATATTCTTAATAATACGAGACGCTACTTACAGATTACCATTATTTCCTATCCCGTAATCAAGACCTGTACCTCAACAGTTCACCTTCGGCGATAAATCCTGGTGGGGGAATTATTTCTTGTCAGAGACGTCGACTTCCAAAGGGAACTTTTGGTGATTGCCGTTACTTATAGTTGGTTTACCGACTAGATGCAAGGAATGGCTGCGTGGTTTAAGACGCCATGTTACTCACTGGTTCTCTGTTTCATTATTATTATTATTATTATTATTATTATTATTATTATTATTATTATTATTATTTTAGTCAGTTTAAGTAGTTTGGAAGTCTAGGGACTGATGACCATAGACGTTTGGTCTAATAGGTTTACAGACATTTGAACTGCCCCAATGGTAGTGTTGCATGCCGTTTATCTGAATATTTAAGGAGCATATTTTTACAATTGCGTTAATTTCCAAACATCCTATGACATGCTTCACTTTATAGAGGTCGATGTCATACAGCCACTTGTTTGTAAGAGTCCTGCTAAAGTTTCTAGACTTTTAGGTAAACATCTGGACCCAAGTTAATTAACTAGTTTCACTTGATTATGCACTGCACGTGGAAAGAACTCGATGTACCAACATTTTTCCCACCATTTAGCTTTGAATAAATAGAAACTAAATTTAATGGACAGAAGTAGGTGATCACATAATACAAACTTCATTTTCACCAGTGCCTCAGTGCTCTCAGTCAACTGGTGTTCAGGAGAAGCACTCTTAATTTCTTCTCAGTGGGTCCCTGGCAACGTGGGAGTGTTGGGGAATGAGTCCGCGGATACGGCTGCTAAGGAGGCAGTTCTCCTCCCTCGGCTGTGTACTTTTTCTACTAGTTCTGATGACCTTCGCGCTGGCGTCTCTCGGCGTATCATCTCCCGTTGGTTTTTACATTGGTCATCCCTGTCAGGGAACAAATTGCGGGACATTAAACCTGTGCATGATTTTTGGTCAACGTCATCTCTACCCTCTCGTCGAGAGGAGATTTTCTTCGCCCGGCTTCGTATTGGCCACTGCCGTTATGACCACCAGTATTTACTTCGTGGTGATCCTGCTCTCTTATGTGAGCACTGTGATGAACCTTTTACTGAGTACCACGTTTAGTGCTATGTCCGTTTTTTAATCGTCTCCGTCGTGATCTATGTTTACCATTTGAAATGTCTGATATTTTAGCTCACGATCCGCATTCTGCTGACAGAGTTTTACTTTCTATACATCTTGCAAATATGGCGAAAGCCAATTAAGTTCTAACCCCGGTTAGATTTTACTATGGGCAGTGTTGGGCGCTAATGACCTCAGCAGTTGTGCGCCCTAGAACCACAAAAAAAAAAAAAAAAAAACTCTTAATTTCTCATTCACATCCTGCTTCAGGCGAGATATTTGCCATTATATTGCTGTTAATTGCACGTCAAACTATATTATGACTTGTTTGGATTATTCTGTATTCACCCAATACTCGTCGAGCCTGCCAAATATCAAATTTCAATTCCCTGTTTTATACCCATCAGTTAATCTTCCTTCCCTGTTCCATGAATTATCCATTGTTTCATTCAAGTTATTTTTCTGATTTAGCTAGCTTATTATAGTTGGTGTATCGTGAACTTTTCATTTAATTTATTTTTATAATCACATTGCTGTTAAACAGTCTTACATTCTGATTCTCACACATATCATTGTCGACATGTAAAGTTCCACCTTTTTACTTTTTCTGTATGATTGTATTTAATCACGATTACGACTGTCACACGACAGTAGTCGAATCTGCTGGAAAGAAATAGTTTACCATAAAGAAATGCCAAACATCTCTATTTATGGGCAAGAGAGCAGAACTTGCTGGTTTTATTATTTTAGACCATAGATAAAGGTAGTCGATTTTTCTCAGGGATATTGTGTTTGATGAAACGGTGTTAGGAAGTTGATATCACAATGACTACGGAATGAAGAATATGGTGTCATGTCTGGATATTGGAATCAATTTCAACTTGCAGAAAGTATTAGCTGCTGAGTATACAGTACTAAGGAATTCCATGCTCGAGACGTTCGTTTCTCTATATTTCCACATACAACCGCAGCAACTACCTGTTACTCTTACTTTTATTACTATTTTATTATGAAAGATAATAATGCAGCTCTTTGATAATTATCTATTCAGTCAGTCTTCAGTACATGGTATGTTACAAGTCAATAGCTACACCCAAGAATATTCGTCGTACTCACACATACCCCGCAGAGTCACAAATTATATCTACAATTGTTTAAACAGAACGTTCTAGGCCTTCCAATTTCGAATACTGAAACATTAAATTATCGGTTTTAACCATTTTCAACATGGCTATACATCAATTAACGCAGAAATATCCTAAAACAGTTGCAATCGTCAAGTGTCTGCCAAAAATCTGTATCATGGTTCAGGAAAATTTGTGACTGAAGGAAATGTTTCTCACTGACACTGTGGATAGATAAAATATCGTATTTCACCCCAAACCACGGTAATTTATTCGTTAGTCAGTATCTGAATAAAGGAGTATCAGATAAGATTGCTAGGACATTGCGATCTCTGAACGTGACAATGAACCGAATAATTAATTAAGTGCAGATTATGGATTGAAAGTAAAGAAAAACGACAGTGTTCACGAGGAAAGAGAAATAAAGTTAATGACAAAAGTTATCGAAATTGTTAACCACATTGTGGTGTCGCACAAGTATGAAGTGCGCGCTACGTACTTTCGCCGCGCGCCGCCATGCACGCACGGCGCGGTGTTCTTACGACGTCGGCCACGAGCGCCCTCTGCTGCAACTCCACTCGTGGCCACCACTGAACAACATCGTTCACTTGGGAATGACATAGGCTCCAGTTAAGACTTGGCTATCGGATAGGCACCAGGACTCATCAGTAGGCAGGCGCCCTAATCTATGTATCAGCATTCTGCAGTCAAGAACTATGTAAAAGTTAAGTATTACTAAGGCTCTATGAAATATATATCTCGTTCTAATTTACTCTAGTGTTTCTAGCTTCTGTTGTCCCACTGGCTGGTACCTCCGTACCTGCACACGCGTGCATCCTTCATTCCTGTGTCGGTCTCTTTCTACTCGGCCACCTACACCTACGACCATCGGCGGAAACGAGACACAAAACACATAACAATAGTTTTTGAAATTCCACTGGTTTGGGAAGTAAGGCGTATTGAGGGAAACAAACGTTCCTAGAGAATTGGACAAAAACAAGCAATGACAGCAATCTTTGCTTGAGCTACTAGAGTCAAAAATAGGTGTTATTTTGAGAAAAAATAACTGTAGGATCTTTAACAATAAGTTGCAGATGTAGGAAAACTATAATGTCTCTTTCACAGCCTGTGGATCAAGCGAAAGAGAAAATGTAACCAAATTTTATGAGTTACTATCACAGATGCATCATCAGAGGCCGATGAAAAAAGGAAGTATTGGAAAACATCTACTATAACAAGTGACAGGACAACTGAACATGCGAATTTTCATCTACATATGCAGAGAGTCTTCCGCACATCTCCTCTAAGAGGCTGGCAGGCAGTACATCGAACCACATTCACAGGTTTTATCTACCATTCTGTTCTCTAATTGCTTTTAGTTGTCTGTATTTTACCCCTACTACCTTCATTATTTTAAAGAATGTGTTGCAGTGAGCACTGTCAAAAGGTTTCTCGAAATCTGAAACAATCTAAAAGTTAGGTTTGCATTTCCTTAATCTAAGACATGTCGTAAAGTCAGTATTACATCACGTGTTCCGACATTTCTCCAAAATCCAAACTGATCTTCACCGAGATCGTGTTCTAACTTCTTCTATTCGTCTGTAAACAGCGTGTTCCAGTATTTGTAACAACAGATTATAAAATTGGTAGTTGTATATAATATTCTCACTTGTCTTCTTTTCTTTTGTAATTGATATAATTATATTCTTGAAGTCTGAAAGTAATTCCCTGTCTCACACACCTTGTAACCAATTTTATTTCCCTTGAATTGGCCCTCTATATATTCCTTTCCCTATCAATCAGTCCCTTCTTTACTTAGAAGTGCTTTTTGTAGGGGCTATTGATACTCGTGTAGATGTTTTTCTAGTCTCCAAACGCCTCTTTAATTTACCTGTAGGCAGTATCAATTTTACACCCAGGTATAAATTCTTCTACGGACTGGTAACTGTCCTATAGCCATTCCTGCTTAGCAGATCTGTACTTCATATCGTCCTCATTTTTTCCTTTTTCTACTTTCATCATCATCTCCTTAGTTATCCAAGGCATTCTAACGCTACCTATGGAAATATTTGTCATTTATTACTATGGAGGTGGGGCTCAGCAATATAGTTTCCCGTTCTGTAAGTAGATCTCACCTCAACGATAAACGCCGTTGTTGTAATGATTCACTCTTCATCTCCTGTATCATTTGCCTAACACTCTTTTCGTTGTATGGTGATAATACAAAACGAGCTGCATTTTAATGCACTGGTAAGGATCCCACACTGAACAGCAATAGTCAAAAAGACGATGGACAAGCCTAATGTAGGCAGTCTCTTAAGTAGTTCTGATTTTTATTTATTTATTTATTTTTCATTATAGCTTATGGGACTTAACTACGGTGTCATCTGTCCCTAAACATAAAAACTTCTTATCAACTAGCTAAGACTAAGGACGGCACAAATATCCATGCCCGAGGAGGGATTCGAACCCCCGACCGTAGTGGCCGTGCAGACCGTGACTGAAGCGCCTCAGTCCCCTCGGCCACCGCGGCCGGCTCTGATGGTTCTTCTATGTGTTCTAGCAATAAAACACGGTCTTCTCCAGGACATTAACTGCTTATTCTAATTTCAGTCTGTCATAATAATATTTATTTAGTTGAATTTACGGCATTCATACTTGTTTGATTTATCTTGGAAACAAAGTTTAACTGACTCCTTTTAGTGCACATATGTACGGCTTAACACTTTTCATTATTTAGGATTAATAGCCAATTTTCACACCGTACAAATAAAATATAGTCGTGCTGTTGGATTTTTTATTTCAGATGCCTCTTTACTGGACGGTAAATTACAGCACCACCATCTGCAGGAAACCTACCTAATATGAACAGATAATCTCGCAGATCGTTTATATACATAAGGAACAGAAAAGGACCAATAACACTATCTGGCAACAAGGTACTACGCATCATTAGCAACGCTCCACGATACACACGCACCGTGGACCTTCACAATGAATACCGCCTAGAGCGCCACTCGGTGGTATTCAAGAAACACGCCACACGACTATACAGAAACTCGAGACACTCGAACAACCCCTTCATACTACGCTTGGGGAACTACGATCACAACCATAGGTGGAAACATAATCGCCCAAAAACACTTCTCCTCAGAGACTAACCACCTACGGCCGTAGGGAACACCAACTCACAAACACGATGAACATGGCAAACCCCTGCAAAACAGCAATCTGACTGGCAATGCCAGCTGAGCCCACAGCCGACCTACAGGCAAAGCAGGGAAACCATATTCATCGTACTAAACACAAACAAACCTAAACAGTCCCGCACACTTAGCCAGTTCTATGACCGAACTGCCTAACTACCTTGACAGACTTGGCTATGTTACATGTATTCTGCCACAGCCGATGTTAACGGGTAAACTGCCGCAGCCGACCCAGGAGGCATCATTGGAGCTCAGCTGCAGCAGAACCTCGCATCAAAACGGACTGATTCTTTATGACGAACCTACTGAGAAAATACCCATTACTAACATTACCAAGCCTTTCATGATCTGTCGCAGATAGCATACCGCTACTGCCCTTCATACCTACCCCACTGTCGCAGAGGTTTTTTTTTTCCCTTGGCTCTTGCCTTGGCACTTTTTTTCCTCTGCCCTTACATACCTTTACCCTTCGTATACCTTTCGACCAATTCTATCTCCAGATGCACCGTATTAATGGGTGATCGCGCCCACACGTACGGATAACATCGCGGTTCTCACATCCCGTGATCCACCTTAGCAAACTAACTTAATTACGGAGGTGACAGTAGAACTTTTGTGATGGTCACCACGTTGGTGTGGGCGTGGAGGGGCCCCATCCTTGTGTATCTGGCGTTCTGCAGAGTCGTGCGCCGCGTTACCTTCCCTGATTCACGTGAACTGCGACAGCTGCAGGGCGCCGTAGTGAGTCGACTCACGGCTTCGGTACTCAAAACACTTGACGTGCCGCAGCCCTGCTTCTTGCTACCTCCGCTGGTTCACGTGAGCCGAGAAAGCTGCAGTAGGGCGATACAGCAAAGACGAAACGTCTATGGAATATTAACACGGTGTTAATACGTTATTCACTAGACTTACTGAACGGCACAGGATTTATTTCCTACTACTATTTTACAATCGTGTTAAAGCGTAAACGTTTCCTAAGTTACTCGTATTTTCATACAAACAAATATTGCAACAAAGGAAGCATAAAATACTAATATTGGATCTTTTTCCAAACTTCAAAATTCCATAATTAAGTTTAAATAAAACAAGAAAGATCATGGTTCAAATGTCTAGGTGCATCCAGATATGAATAACTTTTCTAACCAATCAATATAAATAAAATATTTAAGATTTGTTCCTAAGACATATTTAATACCATCAACAGGTATTACTACAAGTATTAACACCAGGAAACACTTTTCACAATTTACGTAACGAAACCACAAAACTGAACTAAAATTTTTCAATGTCCAGATAGGTATTGTAATAATCAGATTCATCTTCAGGCAGTCAAATAAATGAAAATCAGTTACAGTTTCTTTAAATTTAAATTAAATTAAATTAAAAAAATATATAACACGTTATTTTTTACATCTTACTGAGAATGCGGTTTCGTCTCACTGAAATTATTTGCCCTTACTTCAAAAAGATGCGTTCACCTGGCACAAAGAGTACCAGTAGCATAATTCAAAATCTCCGTGGCGCGTTAGGGGAACAACTTCAAACCCGTTGCACGCCTGGGCGCTGTGTCGAACTCTCCCAGGCAAACGGACAGCAAAACACATGTTAACAGTATTTAGCGTCCGATACATTAATCATAAGATTCGTTGTTTCGAAATAGTGCCGATTCAAGTGACGACTCACTCGTACAATTCGCTGACTCGATTCACTGAGTCGAAACATCAACTCAGTAGCCAACTATACCCCGTATGGAGAAGCTTGCTTACTGCGACTTCTTCGAGCTGATCTCCGCGAGTTCACAAGCGTAATCTGGGTGCGCCCAACCTTTGTCCATCGGGTGAACAGTAGCGCGACTCTTTATTGCCAGATTTCAAACAGCCCGCTAAACTCCTCGGGTTGGATAATGAAAAGAATAAAGTTTCTTACCCTGGAGAGTGCAAATGTCACATGAGCCGTGGTTCCACGGTAGGCAGTGTCATGAAAACGTTCAACATTTGATGAAACACAGTGTGTACATGCGGTACTCGGAAAGAAGGTTTTTTTGGTTGATTTTTTGTGTCGAAGGGACCAAAACTACAAATGCCATAGTTCCCTTATTTACAAAAATAATCTTCGTACACCACGAAGAGAAGCTATCATGTCTCTTGATCCGATAACCAAGTGGCACAGGAATAATCTTCAGCGGCAAGGTGTACTGCTGAATCAGCTGTCACGTAACAAGCATTAAACGATGTAGTTTTCGTGTTACAGCCACATGGCTCTTAACGCCTTAAGAGCCGAGATCATACTTCACAATAACATAATTAATAACTATCGTGATTCTTGAGTTTCTCCCGGCGTATTTGATAGTCAAACTATCCAAGGGTGTCCAACGGGCACAATATTTCGGCGATCATACATGTCGCCATCGTCAGCTGAACTGACGGACTGAGCTCCTGAAAACGCGCCGGCACGGAGATCTGCACGCTACGGCTGTTCGAAGGGAACTGGGTTCTAGCCCGGTGGCGGGCCATTTAAATATCCTCGGCCCACGGAGCGACCCCTCCGCGGTCCGCGTCCCGCGCCGCGGCCGCGCAGTGGAACCCATTGAGACGGCGTCTGACATGACGTCGACGTGCTCTATCCGCCGTGGTCGTCACTTCGTTTCGTTTGCTAGATTTACTCTTAATTAACCCAATCGCTGGTTTCCAAGCTTTGCTAAGATTATAGCCACAGTCAGCGTTTATAAAGTCACTGGTGCGAATTTCAATGGCCTCTCTAACGACGCAGTCCCAGTATCTCGACGTCTGTACCAGAATCCTAGTGCGTTCATACTCCATCGCGTGATTCTCCGACAAACAATGTTCAGCGAGCGCCGACTTGCTCGGATACATCAATCGTGTGTGTCTCTAGCGTTCAAAGCATCGATCCTCGGCGGTACGCATCATCTGTCCGATATATGACAAGGAATCTGGTACACACCGGCCTCCCTCAAATCGAAATAATCTTTGGCGCTCCCCACCAGTGCACGAATTTTATTCTGCGGACAAAAGACAGTTCCAACCTGGTGTTGCTTAAAAATTCGTCAGTTCACTGCCTTTGCTGAGGCTATGATTATCAGCGTATATCCGTAAACCCTAAACACCCAAGGAATTTCCAGAAGGAATTTAGAAAAGCGATCTGATATCAATATGCCAATGAATTCAGTACTGTAATACGAGGCGTATCCAGAATATAAGTTCCGTTTGGTTCTATAAAACGAACGGGTACAGATACAGAAAAAATATTAATTGTACAAAAATCAAAAACTGTTAAATTACTTTTCTACATAGCTTACGAAATTCCGTAGGCAGTTGTCATAGCATGGCACAAGGTTTTGTGAGCCTTTTTCATAGAATGTTGCCGCCTGTGTATTCGACCATGTGATAACATGTTCCTTCAGCTCGTCATCATCGTTGAAGTGTTGTCCACCAAGGACAGATTTTAAGCGTAAGAAGAGGATTACTCTCAAAAAAATTTTTTTTTTTTTTTTTCGCGATAATGCCTGACCTCACTCACCGAATGTGACCAAACAATTCTTACGGAAATTTCAGTGGGACATGTTTGATCACCCTCCATACAGCTCGGACCTCTCTCCTAGCGACTTTCTTCTTACACCTTGGTGGTCAACATGATAAAGAGCTATTACCACATGGTTGAATACACAGGCGGCAACCTTCTGTGAAGTAACTTGTAATTTTCGGCTGTTTGCTGATGATGCTGTGGTGTATGGGAGGGTGTCGTCTGTAACTGACGGTAATAGCATACAGGATGACTTAGACAAAATTTCTAGTTGGTGCGAAGAATGGCAGCTAGCTCTGAATGTAGAAGAATGTAAGGTGATGCGGATGAGTAGAAAAAGCAATCCCATAATGTTCTAATACAGCATTATTAGTGAGCTTTTTGATGCTGTCGCGTCGTTCAAATATCTAGGCGTAACATTGCAGAGCGATATGAAATGGAACCAACATGTAAGGACAGTTGTGAGTAAGGCGAAGAGCCGACTTCGGTTTATTGGGAGAATTTTGGGAAGATGTGCGTCACCTGTAAAGGAGACCGCGTATAAAACGCTTGTACGACCACGTCTTGAGTATTGGTAAAGTGTTTGGGACGCGCATCAGATCGGTTTAAAAGAAGATATAGAGGCGGTTCAGAGACGAGAAGCTAGATTTGTTACCGGTACGTTCTACCAATGCGCGAATGTCACAGAAATTTTCCGACAACTCAATTGGGGATCGCTGGAAGAAAGACGACGTTCTTTTCGTGAATTTCTGTTAAGTAAATTTAGACAAAACGTTCAAACGTTTGTACAACTTATGGGACTTAACTACTGGGTCATCAGTCCCTAAGCTTACAAACTACTTATGAACTAGCTAAGACGGCACAAATATCCATGCCCGAGGGGGGATTCGAACCCCCGACGGTAGTAGCCGTGCTGACCGTGACTGGAGCGCCTTAGTCTCCTCGGCATGCAAAGACATGTGGCACGCTATGACAAGTGCCTACAAAATTACGGCAGTTATGTGGAAAAGTAGTTGAAGAGTTGTACAATTTTGTGCAATAAAAATTTATTCTGTATCTGTGCACAATTGCATATTATTACCAAACGGAAATTACTTTCTGGACGCGCCTCGTATGTGCGTTAATTTAAAGTGATGACAACAGGAAAGCAGGAAACTTGCGGTAGTAGAGCGTCCGTATGTGGCCGTCGCGCTGCCTTTGGAAGATGCGATGTAGCACACTGGGCGTGAAATATGAGCGGCGCGTGTCTTGACGGCTCCACGGAGAGGGCGTTAAAAATGCACGCGACACGGCTCTACTCTCCCGCAGCGGCGCCGCCTATCGCACGCCTCTCTGCGACAGTCCCTCACTCCGAGCCCCCACAAATGGCGTTTTCAGAAAAAAAAAAGAAAAAAGGCTGAAGTGGCCACACTGAGTGAGAGCGTGGCCGGCCACCCAAGCTCTTCCGCATTCGCAAGAAGGCGCCGAAATAGAGCTGGTAGGCGGGCGCCTGGAAAACGGCAACCCGCAACTCGTCACTGCCGTGTGAGTCACGCGCTGCTGAGACACGGAAGGCAATACTCACTTTACGGCTTATCCTAGAAGATAGGTTAAGAAAAGGCAAACCTACATTTCTAGATTTTGTAGATTTGGAGACGGCTTTTGACAATGTTGATTGGAATAAACTCTTTCAAGTTCTGAAGCAAACAGGAGTGAAATATAGGGACCGTAAGATTATTTACAAATTGTACAAAAACCAGATACCGGTTGTCAGACTTGTAGGGCATGAAAGGGATGCAGTGGTTCGCAAGGGAGTAAGACAGGGTTGTAGCCTATCTCCGATGTTATTCAATTTCTACATAAAGGAAAGCAAGGAGAAATTTGGAGAAGGAATTAAAAGTTTAGGGGGAGAATTAAAAACGTTGCGTTTTGCCGATGACATAGTAATTCTGTCAGATATAGCAAAGGACCTGGAAGAGGAATTGAACGGAATGGACAGTGTGCTGAAAGGTGCATATAAGATGAACATCAACAACAGCAAAACTAGGGTAATGGAGTGCAGTTTAAGACAATCAGGTGATGCTGAAGGAATTAGATTAGGTAACGAAGCAATAAAGGAGATAGATGAGTTTTGTTACTTGGGCAGTAAAATAACAAATGATGGTCACAGAACAGATAATATAAAATGCTGAATGGCAATGGGTAGAAAAGGGTTCTTGAAAAACAGAAATTTGTTAACATCTACTATTGATTTAAGCCTAAGGAAGTCCTTTCTGAAGGCATTTGTATGGAGTGTTGCCTTGTATGTGTGTGAAACATAGACGATAAACAGTGCGGGCAGGAAGAGGATTGAGGCTTTTGAAATGTGGTGCTACAGAAGAATGCTGAAGAATATGTGGGTGGATCGCGTAACTAATGAGGAGGTACTGAAAAGAATTAGGGAGAAAAGAAATTTCTGGCATACCTTAACTAAAAGAAGGTATAGATTCGTAGGACACATAATTAGACATCAAGGAATTGTGAATTTAGCGTTGGAGGGAAGTGTGTGGGGGAAAAACCGGAGAGGAAGACCAAGAGATGGATGCAGTAAGCAGATTCAGACAGATGTAGGTTGCCGTTCTTATCTGGAGATGAAGAGGCTTGCTCAGGATAGGGTATTGTGGAGAATTGCATCAAACCAGTCTCCGTACTGAAGACCACAACAACCAACAACCTCTGGAATTAACTCACCACTGGGAATGTTATCTGGCTTTGTAACCCTAATGCTGTTTCCGTATATCAGTCTTTTACGTTCCGGCTCCCTCCACGCCACCACCCTCTCTCTCTACCAGCTTTCAAGTCGTTCTCAAAAGTAACGACAGTCTCGTCCTCAACAACAGCCCTTGTAATACCGGGTGATCAAAAAGTCAGTATAAATTTGAAAACTTGATAAATCGCGGAATAATGTAAATAGAGATGTAAAAATTTACTTGCTTGGAATGACATGGGGTTTTATTAGAACAAAAAAAGTATTGCTAGACGCGTGAAAGATCTCTTGTGCGCGTCGTTTGGTGCTGATCGTGTGCTCAGCCGCCACTTTCGTCATGCTTGGCCACCCAGGTCCCTAGACCTCAGTCCATGCGATTATTGGCTTTGGGGTTGAGAGTCTCAACTGTATGGTGATCTACCGACATCTCTAGGTATGCTGAAAGACAACATCCGACGCCAAAGCCTCACCATAACTCCGGACATGCTTTACAGTGCTGTTCCCCGCATTATTCGTCGACTGCAGCTATTTTTGGAAAATGATGGTGAACATATTGAGCATTTCCTGTAAAGAACATCATTTTTGCTTTGTCTTAATTGTTATGCTAATTATTGATTTTCTGATCAAATGAAGCGCCATCTGTCGGACATTTTCTAATTTTTTTTTCTAATAAAACCCTGTGTCATTCCAAGCATGTGTGTCAATTTTTACCTCTCTATCTACATTATTCCGTGATTTATTAAGTTTTTAAATTTATACTGACTTTTTAAACACCAGGTACCTTCATGCAGACGTACGACTGCTGGAAAATCTGTAGGGGCATATTTAATTCAAACATTCATGTGTTGCCTACACTTCCCGACACTTTCGAAAGAATAATCACAAAACTTGATACAGCAGCCATTATGAATCAATGAATAAAGACATTTTTTTTTAATTGCAGCGTATGGGCATTGAATTAAATCTATGGAGAAAGTCGTAAATTGTTGCATGTTGGGATGTTAACATAGGTTTGCTGTTTACTAAGTAGTCCCATTGACCACTACTCCACTTAGGCGCAATAACCATCACCACTGCTTGAACTACCCGAAAACGATTCCCACTGAACGCACATTTTTAACCTATCCTCACTTCCCATTTTGTTTATTACTTCCGACGTTTCGCGCCTATTCTCTTAAGAGTCAGAATCTGGCGTGCATCAACACTGAAGTAAACACCGTTAACCGACCGCCTTTGCCTTATATGAGAATAGTTACAGCGTTTGTTCTTTCGGACATGACCACTGGCAATATTATTTGTGACCCCTCGGTATATGTGTGAGTACGATGACTATGCTTGGATCTAACTACTAACTTGTAACAATCCACGTACTGAAGACTAGCTGAATAGATAATGTCCAAAGGCTGCATTATTAACTTTGATAATAATAACAGTCATCATAATAATAGTAAAAAAGGATACTGTGGCATTTATATTGCTGCAGTTGTAGATGGAAATAAAAAGAAACGAAAATCTCGATACAGAATTCCTTACTTAGTGCGGTATAGTCACCAGCTAAAATTTTCTGAAACTTGTTACCGTGTTCAGACATAACACCGTACTCTTCATTCCGTAGTCATTATGATATCAACTGCCCAATACCGTTTCATGTAGCACCTTATCCCAGAGAAATATCAACTACCTATATCCATAGTCTAATAAAACTTGCAAGTCCTGCTCTCTTGCCCACATACAGAGATGTTCGGCATTTCTTTATAGTAATTTTTTTCCAGGTCATTCGTCTACTGTCTTGTCTGTCGTAATCGTGATTAAATACAATCATATAAAGAAAGGTAAAGAGGTGGAACTTCAAATGTCGACAAAGAAAAGTGTAAGGATGAGAATGTGGCCAGCTGCATGACGGCAATGTGAATAAAATTTAAAACAAATGAAATGAAATGTTCAGAATACGAAAGCACGATACAACAACTATAGCTAAATCAAGAGTAAAACAAGGAATATCTCATGTAATCGCAAAAGACGATTAGTTGATGGATATAAAATAGTTTGTTTGTATTATATTCTCAGGCCACCCCCATGAACCACAGACATTGCCGAGGTGGGGTGGCTTGCGTGCCTCAACGATGCAGATAGCCGTACCGTAGGTGCAACCACATCGGAGGGGTATCTGTGGAGAGGCCAGACAAACGTGTGGTTCCTGAAGAGGGGCAGCAGCCTTTTCAGTAGTTACAGTGGCAACAGTCTGGATGATTGACTGAGCTGGCCTTGTAACATCAGCTAATGTGGCTTTGCCACACAGCTACTGCGAACGGCTGAAAGCAAGGGGAAACTACAGCCGTTACTTTTCCCGAGGACATGCAGCTTTACTGTATGAACATATGATGATGGCATCCTCTCGGGTAAAATATTCCGGAGGTAAAATAGTCCCCCATTCGGATCTCCGGGCGGGGACTACTCAGGAGGATGTTGTCATCAGGAAAGACAATACTGGCATTCTACGGATCGGAGCGTGGAATGTTAGATCCCTTAATCGGGTAGGAAAATTAGAAAATTTAAGTTCGGTGGCAGGATGAACAGGATTTCTGGTCAGGTGAGTACAGGATTATAAATACAAAATCAATTGGGGGTATCACAGGAGTAGGACTGATAATGAATAAGAAAATAGGAATGCGGGTAAACTACTATGAACAGCACAGTGATCGCATTATCATTGTCAAGATAGATACGAAGCCAACACCGACAACAGTAGTACAGGTTTATATGCCAACTAGCTCTGCCGATGATGAGGAGATCGAAGAAATATATGAGGAGCTAGAGGAAATTATTCAGAAAATTAAGAGAGAGGAAAACTTAATTGTTATGGGGGACTGGAATTCAGTAGTAGGACAAGGAAGGGAAGGGAAGATAGTAGGTGAATATGGTCTGGGCAAAAGGAATGAAAGAGGAAGTCGCCTGGTAGAATTTTGCACGGAACATGATTTAATCGTAACAAACACGTGGTTTAAGAATCACAAAAGAAGGTTGTATACATGGAAGAGACCAGGAGACACAGGAAGGTATCAGATAGATTTTATAATGGTAAGACATTGATTCCGGAACCAGGTCCTAAACTGCAAGACCTACCCAGGGGCAGATATAGACTCTGACCATAACTTGTTAGTCATGAACTGTAGGCTGAAACTGAAAAAACTGCAGAAAGGTAGGAAAATAAGGAGATGGGACTTAGATAAATTGAAGGAAAGTGAAGTTCTGGAGAATTTCAGAGGGAGATTTAGGCAACAATTGACAGAAACAGGGGGAAATAAAACAGTAGAAGAGGAATGGGTAGCATTGAGAGACGAAATAGTGAAGGCAGCAGAGGACAAAATAGGTAGAAAGGCAAGACCAACAAAAAAGCCTTGGATATCACAGGAAATACTAAATTTAATAGATGAAAGGAGAAAATATACAAATGCAGTAAATGAAACAGGCAAAATGGAGTACAGACGACTAAAAAATGAGATTGACAGGAAGTGCAAAATGGCTAAGCATGAGTGGCTAGAAGCCAAATGCAAATCCGTAGAAGAATGTATAAGAAGGGGAAAAGTAGACACCGCCTACAGAAAAATAAAGGAGACGTTTGGGGTCAGGAAGGGCAGCTCTACGAATATCAAGAACTCGGATGGGAAACCAGTTCTCAGCAAAGAAGGGAAAGCTGAAAGGTGGAAAGAGTACATAGAGCAGCTCTACAAAGGAAATGAACTTAGAGACGACGTTGTAGGAAGGGAAGAGGAAGTAGATGAAGATGAAATAGGAGATAGTATACTGAGAGACGAATTTGACAGAGCCTTGAAAGACCTAGGTCGGAACAAGGCCCCAGTAGTAGATGACATACCCGCAGAGCTATTAAAGTCTCTTGGAAAGCCAGCCATGACAAGACTATTTGAACTGGTGTGTAGGATGTATGAGACAGGCGAAATACCCTCAGACTTTAAGAAAAATGTAATAATCCCCATTCCAAAGAAATCAGGCGCAGACAGGTGTGAAAATTACAGAACCATCAGTTTGATAAGTCATGGTTGCAAAATTTTAACACGAATTATCTACAGGAGAATGGAAAAGCTGGTAGAAACTGACCTCGGGGAAGATCAGTTTGGATTCAGGAGGAACGTAGGAACCCGGGAGGCAATACTCACTTTACGTCTTATCTTAGAAGATAGATTAAGGAAAGGCAAACCTACATTTTTAGCTTTTGTAGATTTGGAGAAAGCTTTTGACAATGTTGACTGGAATACACTCTTTCAAATTCTGAAGTCAGCAGGGGTAAAATATAGGGAAAGGAGAGTTATTTACAACTTGTACAAAAGCCAGACCGCAGTTATTAAACTCGAAGGGCATGAAAGGGAAGCATCAGTTGGGAAGGGAGTAAGACAGGGTTGTAGCCTTTCTCCGATGTTATTCAATTTGTACATCGAGCAAGCGGTGAAGGAAAGCAAGGAAAAATTTGGAATAGGGATTAAAATTCAGGGCCAAGAAATAAAAACATTGCGTTTTGCTGATGACATTGTAATTCGATCAGAGACAGCAAAGGACCTGGAAGAGCAGTTGAATGGAATGGACAGTGTGTTGAAGAGAGCGTATAAAATGAATATTAACAAGAGCAAAACAAAAATAATGGAATGCGGTCTTAGAAAATCTGGCGATGCTGAAGGAATTAGATTAGGTAACGAAACAATGAAGGTGGTAGATGAGTTTTGTTACTTGGGTAGTAAAATAACATGCGATGGTCGTAGTACAGAGGATACAAAATGCAGAATGGCAATGGGAAGAAAAGCATTTCTGAAAAAGAGAAATTTGCTAACATAGAATATTAATTTAAGTGTAAGGAAGTCTCTTCTGAAGGCATTTGTGTGGAGTGTTGCCTTGTATGGGAGTGAAACATGGACGATAAGCGGTGCGGACAGGAAGAGAATAGAGGCTTTTGAAATGTGGTGCTACAGAAGAATGCTGAAGATTATGTGGGTAGATCGCATAACTAATGAAGAGGCACTGAACAGAATTGGTGAGAAAAGGAATTTTTGGCATACCCTGACTAAAAGAAGGGATCGCTTGGTAGGACACATTCTTAGACATCGGGGAATCGTAAATTTAGCATTGGAGGGAAGTGTGTGGGGTAAAAATCGCAGAGGGAGACCAAGATATGCGTATAGTAAGCAGATTCAAATAGATGTGGGTTGCCGTTCTTATGAGGAGATGAAAAGGCTTGCTCAGGATAGAGTAGGGTGGAGAGCTGCATCAAACCAGTCTCCGGACTGAAGACCATAACAACATATTCTCAGGTTGACATAATCAAAGATTCTTACTATACTGCTATCTGCAAAAGGAAACAAGGCTAGTCGCTTTAAAAAAGGATGATTACGCTTATTAAATGGAGTTCTGTGATTAGAAATGAGGATGATGTTCGCAGAATCGTCGTTTAGAATATTCACATTATATGTGCTAAAGAGTGACTACTAATGTATTTGAGAAATCTTGAAACGATTAAAAACGGTAGATTCATATACATGCGACAAATAATTGAGAATTAGAAATATATGTGATATAGTGAGATGAAGAGATTGGCACAATAGGAGAAGACATGTTGAGTGTCATCATACCAGTCAAAGATTGGCCTTTTGTAACAAAAGGAAAAAAATATAAGAAAAGTTCTTAAGGACTTCATATGTTAAACTGATCGTTAAACGTTACCACTATTTCGCGATAGGAGTCTTTAAACATTACAAGTTTCTGGTTTCTTTCAGACGTACAGGGTGTTTTCAAAAAGTCCGATAATGTCTGAAAATTGACAAACATCACTGGAATGAGATGCGGTTTTACTAAATGCCGGAAGAAGAGCACTAAATGACAGATAGGACAGAGAAGTAATGCTTAGCAAGATGACGTACTTTGTAACAAATGACAAGTTCACCAAGGTCCCACACACGTTGGTACTGCTAATGGTAAATCCCCAATCCTACGGCTACGTCTGCTTCTACGTCTCTGCAATTCAAACGTAAATGTTTGGCAGAACTTTCATCGAACCACCTTCGTTCTAAGCATGCGTCAGATTTCTACAGGCAACTTAGGTATGCACTAAGGAATGACTAAAATGTTTAATGAACTTCACTGTTTGCCGTAGAAGAAGTAACCATAGCAGTAGCGATGAACGGAGAAGCTAATGAACAGATAATATTCATGCACAAGTTTCAGAACGGAGTGGAAGCTGCTGTGGAGAAGGTGGAATACGGCAGAACGAATACATGTGAAGTTATATACCTCACTTTACATTAAAATAGGGGTCAAATCAACTTCACACACCAACTCTACGTTATCGCCTGAAGTTGTAAAGAGCATGACATAGAAATAAAAATTAAATGTTTAAGTACACTATTGCTTCACGAAAACAGAAATTATAGAAATGCCTACAGCAGATGACTCGCAGAAAACTCAAAATGTTCAAATGTTTGCAAATCTTTGGGGTTTAACTGCTTGGTTATTATTCCATAACTTACAAACTACTTAATTTAAGGACAACACACACACACACACACACACACACACACACACACACACACACATACATACACATGCCAGTCGGAGGACTCAAACCTCCGACGGCGAACGGCCGCGCGCACCGCAGCACAGCGCCTCAGTGCGCACAGCTATTCCGCCGAATCACTATTAGATTGTCACGACAGAAGATTTAGTCATTAATAGACGTCACAATAAGGGCCGATTGTATAAAAATCGCTGACTGGAGAACAAATCTGACGTTAGTTCAGAAATTGTTCTTCAGGGCTCCGCGATATTGTATAACGCTAAACCTAGATCAGTCGAAGCTGGTTCAGTGTTGATCTTAGTTAGCACGGAAGACGCTTAGTAACAAAGCTAAAATTGGCTAGCGACACAATTACTGCGCTTAGATCACAGACATTAATCGGTACACAATGTTAGTTACCGAAGCATTCACGCGGTAAAGATGGAGGGAAGTAAACAGACAAAGATTTATTTTTAGAAATTGTTTTGGGACGACATAAGAACATAATGGGAAACAAAATAACTGATAAAGTTACAACGGCCAAGAAAATACAGGCGTGGAAGGAAGTATCTGGTGATTTTAATTCGCAAAACATAGGGACAACTAGTGACTGGAAGAATTTAAAACTCTGCTATGAAAATATTAAGAAAAGGGGCAAAAATAGCTCTTGCACACGATAAGGTATAATTTTGAAACTCACTTCATAATTATTACGGTACGCTTCATCCTTAAGTACCTAATTGCAGCCGGTCGCGGTGGCCGAGGGGACTGAGACGCTCCAGTCACGGTCTGCACGGCCATTACAGTCGGGGGTTCGAATCCCCCCTCGGGCATGGATATTTGTGCCGTCCCTACTCTTAGCTAGTTCATAAGTAGTTTGTAAGCTTAGGGACTGATGTCCCCGTAGTTAAGTCCCATAAGTTCTACAAACATTTTACATTTGAACCTAATTGCATGTGTTGTGTAAACTGGATAAAACACAGAGTGAAATCTTTTCAAGGTTGAAATGCATAAAACTGGAGGCGGTAGTTTCGTAAGGCCCACAGTTACAGAAAGAGTACAGAAACTCATTGCTGCCTTAAAAACCACCATTTTTTCCGAATCAAACCCCTTTGTTGACTATGCAGATTTTCATCCGGAAGTTATATGCACTGGTAGGTAAACATTTGAATACACTTGCATAAATTATTATGAAGTGAATTTCTTATGTAAAAGGTAGTTTTAATGTTATTCTTTATGTTCTCATTATGCTGCCGATTCAAATAGTACTGAAGGGTGTAGTGCTTTGATGAGATCAGGACATGAGGAGATAAAACTTTCAAGTGACAATATTTTCCCCGTTTCTGGCATCGAAAATGAAAACGAGGAAGTGGTAAGAACGATGTTGTACTGAAATAATGTAGGTAATAATTTGTTACAGCATAAGGGGCTTAATGCGTATTTCGAACTAAAATAACTCGTAATTACAGTTAGAGGTACAAAATACAAGTCATGCTTTGTCAAAAACCCATCGAAAGAACAAAACAACAGAAAATTTTATCCAGGTGAAAACACAATTCTATAAAAGAAGATTTAAATGCCTCTATCGTGAGCATAAACTCAAAATAGAATGCACTCTTGCAGAACATGAAGTTAGGATGGAGAAAGAAATTAAAGACCTTGAACTGAAAAAAATTGAAAGACAATCAGGGTTCCAAACTGATAGTTGAAAATTTGTAAATTTATTCAAACTTGGCAACTTTTCATGTAAATAATTGTTAATAAAGGCCCCTCTCACTGCATTATGATCCCTGTTTGCTTCATGTTTAGCAGGTACTGGAATTTCTTCATGGTCTTCTCCCAACAAATACATTGTTTTCAGCTTCAGACTCCTCATCCGATGCATTAATAGCTATGTTGTGCAAGACACAATCTGCAACTATAATAACAACTGCACGATTTACTTTAACCCTGAGTCCTAAATTTAAAAAAAGAAATCTTCTTTTTACCATTGTAAACATTCTTTTAACTGCCGCTCTGGTTTTCGTGTGGGCTCGATTATAGGTTTAGTCAGATTCTGTCTCTTCGTGAACTTCCGGTGTCAACAAATACCTTACAATTCATATAGCCACTGTCACCCAGAAGTATGCCTACTGGAATTTGTCCTGTTTCCAACTCGGAATGTATGCATGAGTTTGAGAAAATGTTGCTGTGGTGGGCAGACCCAGGCTATCTAGCAACAATATTTAAACATCGTAGCTTAGCGACGGATATTGCTTGCACATTCAACGAAAACCATCCGTGACGATTTCTGAATATTTCAGCATTATCGCCCCCAGGAGATTTGATGGGGTTATGGGTACAATCTATAGCGCCTGTAACATCAGTAAAACTCACTATTTCAAAAAAAAGAATCATGTTTGGTTTTCCTCAAGTCATGTTCTGTAGGCATTTATTTTCAGGGAGGCAAGGCAGGCCGAAACTTTGTGAATAGCTCTGCTAGCTGTTGCTACATCTACTTTAAACAGATCGCCAACTACCATCTGAAAACTTCAAATGTTCAAAATGTTCATAAGTAGTTTGTAAGTTTAGTGATTGATGACCTCGTAGTTAAGTCCCATAAGCTCTACAAACATTCGAACATTTTGAAACAATGTAATTCACATCACATACGATTGTTGCAAACAGAATTTTCTCAATAGTAGCCTAGAATGCTCTGAAAACGGATGCTGTGTTAAGGAATGCTCTGGTATGTTATTGTAGTGCTGTTGTAATCATCTTTTATGACGAATGGAGCACAGACAACGAGGAAATAAATTTTCACTACGTCAATATTTCCGAGCACATAACCTTTAGCGCCTGGGCCTACAGTGCAACCACCGAGCTATCTGGCGACATGGCACTGTCTACCGCTGTAATAATGCATCAGCAGAAGCTTGGTTATGTCTTATTCATTAATGCACTTGTAACAAGATGTGTTCGGTAGTTATAAATTAAATACGAATTTACAATTACTCATACCCGAGTTGAGACAGCACATGCATAAAAGATGTTGAATCGTTATTGACTGTCGTCAAAAATTTACATAACTCTTAGCTGTAAGTATTTCTCAGCAATTAAATGTTTGTATAATACCTCTGAATTAATTACATAAATTACGAATCGTCTCCTTTGTTACGAAATAAGTCATTAAGTTCTTAGCTGGTACCTTTTTTTAACGTACGGATAAAAAATGAATAAATAAAAATAAAAACTAAGTCGTGCATTAGCAGTGTGGCAATAATGTCACATTATTTACGTACCATCTTTTGAACTTGTAACAACATTTTTAACCCTACACTGCATGAATTTTTATTTTAGGTAAAAAAAATTTATATGGTAGAAAAACTTCAACAATGAAAGGGAAAAATATATAACTGATTTAACAATGTGAAAGTCATTATTTATTACCTGTTGCCATTTGGCAATATCATGCATTTAGACCTAACTCACTCTCCAGTAATCAAAACATTTACAACAGCAAATCAAGCAGGAAAATTATTTACAAATGCATTCTATGGAACATAAATTTTATGAAATATTTGATTTTTAATTTTAATTTCATATTATAGATCTCAGTGGCATTTAAACAGAACACTTCTGTGAAATAAATCTGAAAGCATTAAATTACAGTACATGATATTTAGTGAAACAGTTATTTTTCTTGTTAAGACACAGCTCCACATTACATTTTTCGCATTTAATAATGGTATAACCTTTGCAATTTTCATGTTTGCATCTCTGCTTTTTAAATAAACAGGGCAGTGTCCGACATAATCGAATCTGACATTTTTAGCTGGATGGTGTGAACCTTTCTTCTTCTTTGCTGATGGTTTCTCTACACAACTTTGACTACCTCTCTTTGGCGTAGAGCTGGAACCAATTTTGAGCTAAGTTTCAGCCAGTTCATCCTAAAATTTGCTAATTAGAGCTCCTTAGCTTGATACACTGGGTTGCGGATGCTGTTAACTCTGCGGTACAAAATCCACCTGTTGATCATGGCTACATCAATAAGATGGTAAATTATTCCGAAGTACCACTTCTTACTCCACATTATGATTCTGTATCTGCCAATGAGACTGTCTAGGAGATCCACTCCTCCCATATCCTTATTATAAATTTGCACAATTTTTTGACATGATACAAAAATATGTTCCTTCCTACTTCTATCATACCGCTCTACGTTGCTTACAGGGTCACTTCCTACAAACGTGGATAACAACATAACTGTCTTGTTGTCCTTCCAGATTACATTTGAGATCTCTGTTCCTTCATAATTCCCAATAAACTCAAGTATTTTAGCCCTTTACTATTGGACCAGAACCTACACTCCTACTTGCAGTTGTAGTTCCTGCTGCAGCTACCGAGGTGTCCATTGACTGCCCAGCGCAATTAGAAACATTTGAAGACACTTTGGATTCAATAAGATCAAAATTTTCACTGTGTGATTTCACGAATTTATTGCTGTTATTACATATTTCATCTTCATGACCACTGTCATCTTCACTTTCACTCGAAACTAGTATTGAAAACCAAATTTCTTCTGTCGACTCGTTTAACCGTCCAGCATCATCCACAAAATAAACTTTATCAGCACTCATGATACCTTATTTTACAAAAGAAACAGCACTAGTTCACTGAAATGGCAGAAATTTCGCCAGCGCTGAGTGCAAGCTTCCTAAGCAAGTACGCAACTATACTATGACAACACGTAATTATCTTTACACAGAAACTTTCTTTCAAGGAAAATATTGGTATTTAACATTTCTTTTACTCCTATTAGATGTCTGTAACATGATAAATTTTTTTTTACTTGACAGAAGTCGTATCATTTTGTAATTACATTACGCAATTTAAGGCCCAACAGTGAGTAAAATCCATTGGAGCGCTCTTTGTTGCATTTCTCTTCAATGCATGACTGCGCTGCCATCTATGGAGGAAACGATCAACTAAATGCTTAGAACAGACTTCAATGTATTCAATATGCACAGTGTTGCCATCTGGCAACAAGAAGTACGCATGATAAATGAAACAAAAACTTGTGTTGCCAAACGGCAACACCATGTAGTGTAGGGTTAATTATTTCAGTTCGTATCTACTGAGAATAAAAGTGATGTTTCGTAATATCACTACACTGTAAACTGACGATCACAGTTGTACCTGGCATTGAACCGCGAAAATTCGTCAGTCAAATATGATCGGAGATCGTGGTGACACAATCTGAGATTTACGTTTATACAACGCAGATTTTAGGGTTAACTTGATCTGAGATCATTTCATGTCAGTAGCAGGTACATTTGCAATTCTTGACCTAGGACTCGACACTGTTAAGGATGTCTTCTTAGGAAAGAAACATAAAAGAGATATATGAATTAGAATGCATTAATACATAGCACTAAATGACATTAAACGGGGGAAACTTCTTCGAGGTTGTGCTGAACAATATGTTTTTCTATTCACTATTTGCTAACATGGTTATATACGCTACTTTTGACTGCTAATGATTTGTTATTGATTCCTGGGCCTTCAGAGCACTATTATTTTTCTAAATATTTCCCACTGCCTGTATCCTGTACTAAAGTGTTATTTCTGTTCTATGTACCTTGCGGTTATGTGCCGTTTGCGAGAAGCAATACCCAATAATTTTCCGGAATTGTGGAAAAAAAATTAATGGAATTTGATTCACGATAATACTTCTGCTCATTGTTGCTGATGAGAGAAATTTTTTTTGCCAAAAACAGTACGACAATCATGCCGCAGCCAACATATTCTTCGACGTTAGCCCCCTTCGACTTTCTTCTGTTCCCAAAACTAAAGAGATCTGTGATGGGACGAATATTTTCAACGATTGAGTATTTTTGAGAGGTGGTTCGAAGTTTTGAAGAAGCGTTGGTACAAGTGTATTGTATCTAAGAAGCATTAGTTGCGGACAGCATGAATATTTATGAATCAATAAATTTGCTTTCGTAAATATATTGACACCTCGTATGTTAATTTTGTTCCACATACATTTGTCTATTTCATACGAAGTTACATTATTATTAACATTGCACCTTGTGTAAATTGTATAATTCAAACGGGCACACACCGTCCTATCAAATGTAGGGCGCTCTAGACTGCTTTACATTAACTATATTCACTAGTCACTTCGACCATTATGCGATACCGCTTTCATTGAATTTTATTCCATTTACAAAGTGCGAATTATGTTCACGATACTCTGTAAGAAACTGCGTGTAATCTAAGTGAAACTATTGTCTTTACAATTTTTTTGTCTTCTGTAATGTCATATAAGAACCTATATTAATTCATTGTATTTTAGTGCCAAGAACTTTCAGTAATTGAAAAGTACCTCGAACTGATTAACTGTCAGCTTACTATAGTGATAATTCGCACAGTTATTGACAACAGCCATGTTCAAGATTTTAAAATTAATAGACATGTTTGTAAAATGTAACAAACCAACACTGTCCTTCGAAAATGTCAAAGCAAGCTCAGATTGCGTTGATGATATCATGAAACGGAACAAATGAGAGCATCTATTTAAAAAAAGAAAAAGAAAATAAAATTTAAAAAAATGGGGAGTTTACGTATCTCATGAACTAAATAAAATTTGGATAAACTCCTTCCATTGGTAAAGATCAAAAGGGATATTTACGATGAAGGATTGGAAATCTTCTAAAGAAGAAATTTTTTCTGGACTTGCTAATGTAGGCGTTCTACCAAGCTGGTTATGCTTTAACTTATGTATTTCTAAATTTAGACTAACTATTTAATCTCAATTTTTTAAATAAGATAACCAAATTGTAAAATCTGATATGACGAGATAGTGGTGGTCATAAAATAAGTAAGTATTTTGTGATCTTGGCTTTTCACTTTTGAAGATTATGAAAATTTGTACCATAAGAAGGAACAGCTGCATTGCCACAATTACTAAAAATACATTTATATAGCTATGTAAATATTGTTTGTGCGCCCATTTTAAGTCTAACTTATGATTTTACTCCATCTTACATTACATATACCAACACCGAGGTTATTATATGATGAGTTTCTTTCCGACACATTCCTTTCTTCTTCAATTATTCACATTTTCCCTACCATCACATACCTACGCACCGATTCTATTCCAGTTTTCTCCATATTTCGTGGTCTAATCCCGTGCATTACAGTGCCCAAGAAGTACATTCACTGAATTCTACGTTTTCAGTAAACCCTTGTGTTTAATCCTAATAAACTTCTTGCGGCGAGGAATGCTCTGACAGTAGTGCTTACCTGCTGATGTCCGCCTTTCCTTCTACACCGCACATAAAAGTAAACCCAAGTTAAGCCGCCCTGCGAGTGTGGACACCAGCTGGCGACACTTCACATTATACTCACGTACGACCGTTATAGTGACTACGATTAATGACAACAACGCCGTCGACGCCAGCATGTCCTGCCTAGTCCGGGCACACCTTGTACTGCCCCATAACGGATTACAGCGCCGCACATCTGAATAACAAACACGATCTGCATATTAAGGGCGGCGCAGGGCCGCTACTTTGCAGATAGGGCCGTGTTAGGGTTAATGACGCCGCGCCGCGCCGAGCCCTGCGGATCTGCCCTGTAGCCATCAGGCAGGTGGCTCCGGTCGCAGTCCCGACTGCTGCCGGCTGATACGCGATGCAGCCGCGTACGGGAACATGGCTGCCTACGCATCTTGTCAAGAATTAACACTGACGCTTTTTCCTCATCGCCGAATTCGTCCAACTTTATGGTACACGTAGCAAGTCGTGAAACGTGAAAGTTCCTGAAGTGGGAACCCCAGATGGCCAAGTGTTTAGGAAACAAAAGGAATTTCGTTACGGATCTATCACAATATGCACTTCATCAATTGCCCTTGTGGGAATGTGTCCAAGAAGTGATGTTTGCGGTAAGAGATCGGATTCTGATTGAAGCTGTCGCGGGTTCTACTAAGCCAGGCAGAGGGAAATTTTATTGACACATTCTTCAGGATGCATACAACACACCCTCACACAACAGAGCCATAAACATGTGAGTACAGTTACCAGAGAGTGTCCAATGTCGACGCTAGCACCATGTTTGTCGTCCTTTGCAGCAATGCAAGCTGTAATTATCCCACGGAGACGATCCTAGATGTGCCTCATCTAGACTTGCGGAATGGTCTGCCATGCAGTTGGGCCAGATTTAGTACCGACAGTGCGGACCGCGAAAGCTGTCGATTCATCCATCAAACATGCTCAATGGGGGACAGATGTTTGGATCGTGCTGGCCAGGAAAGTTGATGTACACGTTGAAGAGTACGTTGTGTGGCACAGGATACACGTGGACTTGCATTGTCTTGTTGGAAAAGCATATCCCCTTGTTGGTGCTTGAACGGGAGCAAGACACATTTCAGTGTACCGGGCAGTGTGCAGTATTCCCTCAAGGATCACCAGAGGAGAACCGCCTGTGTACGAAATGGCTCCCCACGCCAAGATGCTGGGTGTCGGCCCCGTGAGTCTCTCTCGTATAATCAGATTCAGGCACTCCACTGTACGACGCCACACACATGTATGACCATCATTGCGACCGAGGCAGAAGCGAATCTGATCAGTAAAGGAAACAAGTCTCCATTCGTCACCTATCGCGACACCACTAGAGGCGGGCTGAACGATGTTGGGGCGTGAACTGAAGACGCCCTAACGGCACGCCTGATCGTCTATTATGGTATGGGGACCCATATTCTACATTGGCCGTTCTCCTCCTGGGATCGTCGAGGGAACATTGGACGCACAATACTCTGAAAGCATTAACTCGCTTCGCTGTCGTTCACGCACCAACAAAGTGATATGCTGTTAAAACAGGACAATGCACGTAGCAATCAACGTGCTTTTCAAGGTGTATGTCAACTATCCGGGCCAGCAGATTCCCAGATCTGTCCCCCATTGCGCAAGTTTGGAACCGGATGAAATTTCATCTTGCGCGATGTCCACAAGCACGAAATGTGGTCTGAATGTATGGCACACCTTTTCCAAAAGGCTACATTCGGCACCTTTGCGATGGTCTTCATGTGAGATCTGCAGCTTACATTCCTGAAAAAGTAGGGTATACAGGGTACTAGCGCCGACATTGCACACACTCTGATGACTGTACTCACGTGCCTATGGCTCTGTCTGTGTGTTCGTGAGTTTTATACATCCTCAAGGATGACGCAATAAAATTTCCCTCTGTTGGGTCGACGAGTTCTTGGGGCTCTTTTTTCATTTTCCGGGAATGTGTTCTTCTTGGCAATGCGTACAATACTGACGTCACAATAATCCGCAACATCATGTAAGTTATTTTGTAGTTACATCTTGTGAGGGGGCTGACATGGAGCCGCTTATTTCGCATATCAATATAAGGTGTTAAAGAAGTTTTCTTGGTTGGAGAAATGTGTTGCGTGATACGGGGGGGGGGGGGGGGGGTGAGAGAGAGAGAGAGAGAGAGACAGTAGATGAGCTTGTATCCCGTGGGAAAGCTCCGCCCCTATTGGAAGTTGAGATCTGATTGGCTCCCGCCTATACTAGTTGTCCGCCAAAACTTTAAGCTTCTTTTATTAATATTTAACTTTCCTATGTCTATTTAAAATTATCTGTATACTTTCTGTATGATATCGCCGAGGGAAGGCATACATTGACTTTCCCTCCATGTCTTTTATAAAAAGAAGCCCCGCCGTAATCTACAAAGATACTCTGCAAATCACATTGAAGTGTATGGCACAGGGTGCATCAGAGCACTTTTACGATATTTCTTGCAGTTACATTATTTAATAGATCGCGGGAGAAAGGAACACCTAAATCTTTCTGTTTTCGATCTCTTTTTACTCAAGTGGCGCTTGTGAGATTACCGCCCAATAGAAATACTGGTAATTAATGGCATTTGATAATTAAACAGTATGAAGTTCACTGAAAAAACTCACCATGCCAATGCACTAAATGTTACACAATTTTAATCTTATTAATTATGGTAGCAATGTGTGTACACAGTTGGGTGACAACATTTATAGTTAGGCCATAGGTAGAAATTCTCCACGTTGAGATTTGCTGTGTGCTTGTAGCTGACGGGAAGCCAGCGAGCAGGCCGACGTTGGTGGCTTGTTCCAGCTTAGGATTTTCCAGGTTCGTTTCCGGTGAGGGGAGAGAGGGACAATGGCGAGTGCCAGGCACAGTGCAGTGCACAGCGTGAAATAAAATATTCTAATACTACTGGCATTTGAAGTAATACGATGCAGTTACAAAATAGCCTGTTGATAAATAAACAACACATTAGCTGATATAGTCACATCTGGCGTAATATGTTTAATTGACAATGAAAAGTAATAAATTACCAATGAATGCAAGACAGTTACACAACTAGCATGGCAATGTTTGTTGATAAAAATAATATATTAACTATTTCTCATTTTATTTTCAATTAATCTTGTGTATTTTATTTTGAAGTATTCAGTTAAATCACTTATCTGTGATATTAGAAATTGCACGACTATGATAAATAGTACACAGGATGTTTATACCAATATAAAAACCTAAGAAGACATTTATTTAATGTGTAGTGTAATGATTTTGATTTTAAGTAAAGTGTTAGAAATGTATTGGCTGAGCGCTGTACGTTGGAAATCGGTTAGAACAGCTCACATGGGGAAGTTGATGACGTAGGGGAAAAAACCCGGCAGTTGGGCTTTTGGCGCGCGCGCGTGGGCAGGAAGTGACGAGGTGGGAGCAAGTGTTTAGCTGGCTGGGTGGCGTCGCGCTACGGCAATTGGGTGGCAATTTGGTTGGCAATCGCCACGTGTGGTTGCTCGTCGTAGACTGCCCCAAGTTGAATCGAGTGCTACTGTGTGTTGTGAATATTTAGCCGGTAGAAGAAGCTGTGCATCGAATTGAATTAAAGTGACTGTGTTTTATTAATGTAACACGTGTCGTCGCATAGGCATGAACATAAACGGTGTTTGAGACAGGCACATGGTGTGAAAACAATTTGCGACAAATATTCATTTTGTCTGGGGGCTCACGAGCTATAACGTTATTTGATAAATGTGTCGACGTACAGACGTATCAGCCACAGGGTTTTAATATGGTGTAATAAACAACATAAAGTGAACTTTCTCGTGTTTTCAAAATTAGTAGTTAGTACACCCTTTTCTCTCATGAACTTACTTTATTATGAATTTGTTTTGTTAATTATATGCAGGGAAGGAAAGCTGCGAACGTGTGATATCATCCCCTAGAAAACGAGTCAAACAGCAGTAATCACAGATCCAGTGTTTTTGCGTGTTTAGGAATTTGGTTCGCAGTTGGTGGTTGTGAGTTTTAAAAATTAAACTTTCTCTATTTTAAACTCTCACCCCGAACTTCACTCTCGCACGCTGAAGAGCTGGTTATTTGTCAGGAGGTCAGTCTCCTAACAGCCACGGTATGCCATGTAGGAAGAGATAGGGGCGGTTCTAGTGCCGCCGTTGGCGTAATGAAAGAATATTGTTCTGTAAATAATTTATTCTGAAGTGGTACACATGGCTGAGTACTCTGTCGATGACGTCGGCGGCCTTCCGACGTACTGTGCGCTGACAGTGGGACTGCGTCCGCATAGCTCAGCGGGCGGAGGTAGGCGCCTTGCTGCCACGACGTTTGTTTTTGGAACCGTACGGAAGTACGGTGGAACGTGTGAATGAGAGATTCACACGTCTTGACGAGTGGTTCTCGGTACCCTTTCTAATTGCTGTCACGCATCATTTTCATACCGGTCCGCGATGTCGGTTGTCATGTGGTCGTGATATGCACTGACTGCTGGCCTGCCGCAAAATAGGCGTCTTCGTCTGGAGTTCCGGTGTGCAGGACATGGAAGTCCTCATAGATACTTCCTCTGCGTCAGTAGTTCGTTGTAGCGCAAGAGTCGACATCTCGTCGGTTGTCAGCTATGGCAGAATAATGCTGGAGTTCTATAACGGACTATAATACACTTGTACCGACGTAACAACATGTCAGGGAATCGAGTGTTACGAAGTGTAAGCCATCGAACTCAAGTAGCGGAGTATATATAGCTTGTGTGGGGCGGCTGATATTTCCCCTGCGCACTAGTCATGACCACATCGGCCCTCTCATACAAACGTGTCGGCGTTTTATATCATGCAGTGTTCACCTAACATGTTATCAGGTGGATCCAAAAGGCTCCGGTTACGCGTTGTTGTATTAGAGATAAGGCATTGTTTCCTCGCGTAACGAAGTGACGTGAAACTGTAAGCTCGTACTGTCTATTTAACTTCCTCTGATGCGCGCTATTCAGTCCGGCGCGGGTGCGTCCATTCCTGTCAGCTTGACCCAGTAAATATGACGCAAGGTAGCTGCTGTTCCCTTTCCCCATTTTGTCGACACACCGCAATATATCTACAGCAAACGTGGAAAATTTACTGCTACAGAGCTGGTGTGCAACACTATGTAGGTGGGTGTTTGCTTTCTGAAGAGAAAATTCATGAAAGAAATTTCGCAAATAGATCTCACAACAACAAATAACGGCTTTCTCTTAATGATTTTCTCCCCAACTCTTGCATAATTTGCGTGACACTCTGTCCCCTATATCGTAATGTAGTCATAACCTCTTCAAAATCCAGTAAACTGACAACAAACTTGTATAAAAAATATTTAACTGCTGTGATGCAACCCTATGAGGAAGAAAACAAATGTCTTATGTTGACTGACAAACATTTGACGCACTGTTCCAAGATTACGGCGTATTGCCAACGTCCAGTATTAAAGTAATTCCCGCCAATGGACTCCACTAGGGTAACCTTCCGATGTATGTTTATATTGCCAGGTAAAAAAAAAGTAATAAAATATTAAAACTTCGCAAACTCATAGAGAAATATCGAGAAATCATTTCCTGAGAAGCCTGCATTAAACTACATTCCATCCTACATCACCATCTATCTCGCAAGTATTCAGCGAAATGCTGCGATACGCGTGGTTTGCTGGTGTCATGTGCGATGAAAAAAGTCAGTCAAAAGGGTTCATTAAAATAATAATAATAATAAAAATGTCACTGCAAAAAGGCAGTGTTTATAACGTGTGCAATATGCAGTAAAAAGTCGCACTGCCGTGTTTTACGGCCCACTTTAGATTTGTAGTTTTATAAGTTTTTGCAAACATTTTGGACCAAAATAATAATCTAAATAATAAAAAATTAATTAATAAGAGTGTCTGAAACCCTTTTAGGAGAAAAAATTAGGTTAATGACAGATTCCGAACCACCGACCTTTAGCGTCATAGCCCAGTGCCTTGGCCACTATGCTACGGTTATCAATCAAAAGACTAGTTCTTTAATCTCATACTATTCGTGGCCGTTCTTAACTGATGCTAATACGGCATTTGTAAATACTAGATTATCATTTATCGTACGGAGAACGATGTGTTTTTGTTAATTTTTCAGTGCGCCATTGCTTTGAAATGACAATTTGTAAGTTACAATAAGAAAATCATCAAATACGCAATGCAAGATGGCGTATGCCACAGATAGTTCTGGGCGAGGAATGTCACGTGACATCTCCGAACGGCTGGTTTTCGTTAATTCAATGGTGTGAAATCTCCGTTATTTTTGTAAATATGTCTCAAACGATACGAGATATGAAAAAAAAGCATAAGGGAGCTAAGTTGTAGAGAATTTTCTCTTCTACCAATTAGGTTATTCAATGTTCCTGTCAGATGAACGGTTCGTTTGCAATTACAATTATATTACAAACGGCTTTTCTTGGTAATGCTACCGTATTTGTTTGTTCGAAAAATTTGAAAAAGGGAGGTTCTGGTCTCTGGCGGCCTACAATCATGTCTGTTAAATTTGGTGCTGATCGGTTGAACGGTTCGTCTTAAAAACAGAGAACACGTTACGGACAGACAGACAGACATACATCCCAAATTCGCCGTTATTTTTGCAAATATCTTTGAAACGCTACGAGATATGATAAAAAACATAAGAGAGCAAAGTTGTAGAGAATTTTCTCTTCTACAAATTCGGTTATTCAATTTTCGTGTCAGTTGAATAGTTAAGCCGTTATTTTCATTTAAATTTGGAGCTGTCAAAAGACGATCGCAAAGGCCCACTTTTAGTGTTACTACAGTAACCTAACGTGGGCCAATTATTACTTCTCTATTGTCATGTATGGGTGGTTCGCCTGACGAGAGGACAACCAGCAAAGCTGTATACCAGCGCATGGATGCGTAACAGTAAGACACCGCACCGTGTCGGTTCCGGAGCCACCAGAGGACGCAACGAGCACCGCCAGAGAGCGCACTAAACCGGGACTATTTTCCTCCGCACAGTCATGTGAAACCAGCTCGAGACTGCCACGTATCACTGCGCGTCGACTACTTAGGGGGGCGCAGAGCAACACACTGGCAGTTCTTCGCCGACCGCCTACGAGAACCATAGCTGAGGGATCGCGACCGACGCCTCTGGGGAAGAGTCTCTGCCAGCGACGCCGCGTCCACGACTTCCCGCAACGGAATACGTCGTCCGGATCCGTCTTCCTGGCCGTTCTCTCAAGACTGCCGTTATTTCCCTGGCTTATACCTAATTGGTGAAGAAGAAAACTTTTAGTTGCTGTTTGTTGTTTTTCCCTTAGTTTCAGAAGTTTGTTTGTTTTGTTTCCAGAAGTTGATTAGTTTGTCTTGTGAATAAACACAATTTCCGTATCAGACAGTGTCTTTCAGTTATTATCTCCGAAGCGAGATGTAGCACCTACTGTCTTCGATGACCATCTCCCAGGTACATATGTAATTGATCAATTGCAAAAATATGGAAGTGTTCATACACATACATTTTATAAACTACAATTCATTTTTAAATGTTTACAGTTCCGAATTTACTCCTATGCCTATACTTGTTTTCCTTACATAAATGAGTCAAATAATCTATATGATGTTGCGATTACTACTGACGTCTGTAGTTTACGCATTGACAAGTACCACAGAAACATTTGCTGCCGGGCGGAGACGAACCCGCAACACTTTCAATACGAATCCGATCTCTTACAGCTGAGACAGATACCGCTTTCGAAGCACACTCTCACTGCATCTATTGATAATGTACATGTGGTAATACATCCGTATGAAAAAAATCCTTTTATTTCCTAAACGCTTGGCCATCTGTAATTCCCACTTGGGACACTTTCACGTCTCACCACGTCCTTCACATACCATACATTTGGACGAATTCGGCGATGACGACTAGGCGTCCTCTTTTCCGGTATAACGTACGAACATTCTCAGAATTAGGTGGAACCGAAGCCCAAAAACTTTCAGCGCAAAAAAATTGAAGGCTCGCTTTTTGCAAACCTAGCAGTTTGCTCCCATTCTAGAGTAATAGACTAATTTCAGTCTCAAAGATGTCTGCATGCTTCGTCTCCAATGGTGCTGAGGCACGGCACCCTGCGATATCATCCTTGAGTTGTAAATGCTTTAAACAGCAAGTTGTCGACACTTGTGAGAGCAAAGGTCTCCGCTCAGAGGTTCATGTAATGTGTGTTAATGATGTGATATTGTCACCAAATATCACATCGGCGTTGATTAATCTTACCGCAAGGAACAACGGTATCGAACAACACTGCGGGATTTTCCAATATTAATCGTGGATAGGTTGGCTACCTTATTTTGAGGAAACAGAGAGAATCCAAGGAAAGGTTGGATTGTTGTTTAACGTCTAAATTTGAGTACATGCAGCAACAGATTCAGAACATTACATCGCGGAAAGAGAAAAATAAATTTCAAAATTACATCAATAAATTATTATGCAGTGTTTCAAATCAATGAAAGTACAAATAAAAAAAGCAAAATATTCTAACAAATATAAATTGTTCCAATAGTTATCTGTGAAAATATCCAAAGAAATATCTTTGTCCACATATTAATAAAATTTGCTCTGGAGAGGTTTGTTCGATTAGGAGACGTATTAGTCACTTAATCCCACCTGAGTAATCGGAAGGAGATTCGCCATGGTCATATCGCCACATCACTGCCAACGATTCCTTCTCTCACATCTGCATGGACCTCTGACATAAAAATGAAACTATATCCTGTAAGGAAATAGGACACTGTGTCACATTATCTTCTTCGGAGCAGAAGCCAAATGACGGTATTGCGTGACCTTAAATTCAATGCTCGCATCAGATAAGATCTTTATATCATCTTTTTTTCAGTGAAGATCGGATAGTAGGCTACCTGTACCAAACCGTGGGCAGTGCGTTGAACATCCAGTTCATGGGCTACAGCACAACATCTAGCATTTAAGTACCGACTATTACATCCCACAGTAGTGTGCCCGAAGTGTTGACATTTGAAGCAGCGCATTGTATTTGGGGCAAATGAATAACTAACACTGTCTTTTGACGTTCACGTTCAACCCTTTTCTTTACGATTTCAGAAGGTTGTTTGCTTGGTAGGCCTTCATTGTTTCCAGCAGCAGTTCCTCTCTGCGACCTCCCGATCTATTTGAGTGTCGCTGCTAGTCTCTTCATGGCTTAATGAATATAGAGTAAGAACTTTTAAACGAATCTTACACACGTGTCATTACTACCACCACAACATATACTACATGATTTGACAGGTTACTGTAATATTTGACATTCAGAGGTGAATCAGACGGAGTAGGTAGACGAGCTTGGATGTTAGTACTGCCCTTTACCAATGAACAACCCCAACCGCTGCGAGTAGAAACAGCAGATTTGTGCTTCAAGATATTCCCATGAGCAGCAACGGAAAATAGTCCACCCCGACAGCCACACTCCCCAGGGTAAGTTAGATGCAACTGGTTAGCCATAGTCAGCTCTACCTGAAAAGTCATGCATGCCATCAGTTCTCATCTTATCTTGAAATTGAGGATATTAATTTTGGAGTTACTGAACATGATATGCTACTTAGCAATTGCAGATTCGTTGACGTCGTTTACCCTCGCTCCTGTAGCCTTTAATGAGAATGAAACGGTGTAGCCAGCCGTTGGACTTCTGTAGTTAGAATGCCAGAGGGGTCCACGTCGCATTGACAACGGGGCAATTGTCCGAAACACCGAAGTCGTACGCCAGGAGACGTGTTTATCTTATTCAACTGAAGTTTTGTGGAAGCTTACAAAACCAAAAGATGTTACAATCCGCTGAAACTAATCATATATCGTTCTCTTCCGTAAATATTTGCGCGGAAAATCTTTTAGGCAAAAAGTACCTTTGACTAAAATTGCGCTAATATACATATGGGAGGACATTTGAACTCTTACTATACTAAAGTAATAGGGCAGCCACTTAGAAAAGTTATGCCACACAGCGGAAATGTTTTAACCGACAAATTTCTATTATCCTTATATCAGTAGTTCGGTTTTAAGTTCATATAAGATTCATTATACCAAATAAATACATCATTAGGCATCGAATATATTTCTGTCAACCTTATTATATATATACGACTTCTTAAAACAGGATTTGCAGACAATGAAGATATAAATTCACTTACTCCGACACCAATGAGACATAGGTTCAATTTACATACCGGTTGCGTATTGAAATTGAATTAGAAGATTTATACGGCAACATTACATAAACTGTGTAATAATAGCATGTTACGTATTAAGCTTTGAATATAAATACATCTTATTAAAATAATGAGTGTGTGTTCCGCATCTCTTCCTCTAAGACTGAACCAGTTTCAACCAAGCCTGATACACAACGAGGGTTGGAACTTAAATAGTGGCAACTATATTGGCACGTTGAAAACTGCAGGGGGTCCGGCAGGCTTCGAAGGCTGTTCGTTAATAGAGCAAACACTTTACACTTAGAACAGATTTATCGCGTATACTCAGTACAAACTGCCTCCTGCTTGGAGTGCTCCACTATTTATACATAGAAAGAATTTTCTGGAACTTACAAGTACATCAAACACAAGAAACATCTAGAACATTCTATAAATAGTAAATACAAGGAAATAAATTCTTTCTTCCATGGCGGGATTTGAAGTCGCGACCGCTAGCACCGCGATCTGCGATGCTAACTACTGTAATATGTGTTATGTAGGAAGATTCGCGGCACTATATTCACAGCGGATACAAAAGCGTTACACATTTGCAACTGTTACTGTAAGGCGTAGTATAGCGTTAGGATAGCCTGTTCTGTTGATGGTGCGAATGGAGCGGTATACTGCCTGTCGAATCTCTGGAACAGTTCTCAAGCGAATGTCACTGAGTTATTCCTTCATCTTTGGAATCAAATAAAAGTCAAAAGGGATAAAGTCCGGGGAGTATGGTGGATGGTACGGTACTTTCCAGTCCCATCGACCGAACAGAGCAGCCACAGCTTCCCCTTTATGGGTCTGCGCATTGTTGTGCAAAATTTGGTTTCTTGGAAGAGCTCACGCATCTTTTGCCGTCGATAACTTTCAACTAACGCGGCAACAGTGTGCACTTCTTTTTCAGAGATGCTAGGACGACCTGCCTCATACATGTCTGGCACAGTTTGCCGACCTTCGTCGAAGGTTTATACCCAAAGTGCTACTGTTCTGGACGGCAATTCCTATTCTCCGCAAGCCTCTTGCAGACCTTGATGACACAGTTGTGTTTCAGTGAATTGGTCTTTAGGAAAGGAAATGAATTACCGGGTAAAATACAGGGTACCATTTAAAAAAAAGTCATACCACTTTTCATATCTTTGTAAAAAAACAAAGCCCCCTGACTGATAAAGAACATGTGTTGAAACATTTTGTAAATTGCATCCGAACAAACGGTTATTTAGGGTGGTTATGATAAATGGGACACCCTGAATACTACTGAATGTACCTTGTAAATCATATAGTATTGCACATAATTCAGTAGAGATGACATCAGAATCAATGAAACGCACGTAAATCCAGTCCACGCCGCATGATATTTTAACTTATTACGTATTTACCTCTAGCTCCATTAGTAATACATTTCGCAGATGGTTTCCTAGTATTACACTCTACGATTCTGGTAATTATAGTACTGTAGGACTCACAATTCAGGAGACATGACGTTATATGTATTGAGCTGCATCAAGACGACACTTAAATAGAGCGTTGGCTACGAGGCGATGGACAGAGGGGGAAGAAGGGGTGGGTCACCACAAGACACACACTGGAATCTAAAGCTGGTTGCTATAAGCAAAGAAACAGTTAGGTCAGAAGTTTTCCGAATAGCTTACGAGTCTGTTGATGGAAAACTGTGCAGAGAATACTCACGAAAAACATTTAAGTGGCGTCTAATCGCATTGTGTGCTTATGGAATGTCGACTCAGTTGTGCAACATGATTCGTAATTCCTTGTCAGAAAAGACTCATAGTACATAGTAACTGCGGGAAAGTTATCAATCGAACCGGAAGTTAAACTGCAACAGTAAAAGTAAGGCAGCTAAATAGGTAAAAACCTTATTCAGGAGAAAGATCAGTAACCATAAGAAAATCAGTTAACACAAGTTATCAGCTTCTGGTGATCACTCCTGGAATGTTGGACCAAGGATTATTTCTCAGTTTGCACAACAAATTAATTTAACAATTACAACAGCAGGCCTCGACAACTTGACGCTGTAATCCAGATAAATAGATATTTTATGGAACATTATTCCTGTGAAAATTAAAACAGAGATCAAAAATTTTTGGATAATATAATAATTACAGCAGTCTAGCTCGCTAAATGATTTTTATTTTATTTTATGATGATGACCGGTTTCGATCAATAAATATCATCCTCAGATCATGTCCTTGTACGTATCTGGCCCATATCCTTAGGAGAGTTGCTCTCCTTATTATATTATAAATAGAGTCAGAGTGGCACGAATAGTCAAAATTTACAACAGCTGGAGCCAACAAGCCTCGCAGCCAATAATGAATTAATTAACGACTTAACTGTCTTACTAAATGACGCCTGCATTAAAATACATTAATCATAATTTAACATTTAATCATTCATAAGAACTAAAACATGAAATATCAAAAGCTCTCCTTAACAACTGCATATGAAAAAACCCAAACTCAGGACAAACCCCTTAGTATCAAAAAGAAAATACTTTGATCTTTTATTGCACGGAAATAAATTGATAATAACAGACAAAGAAAACATAACGTCAGGTGCAACCAGAGTGACCAGAAGAGCAATTTTTTCTGAGCACGGCAGTGGCTAAGATATGTAGAGTGGTTATTGATGGTACCGGACGGAACATGCCCGACAAGAAGAAATACTCACAATTTCGGAACGAACGCATCGGCGACTTAGACCACGCGCATCTACTCTGCGCCGCCCAACAGCATCAACCCACCGGCTACCCAGCCATGGCCACATATGGAAAGGGCAGGCTCATATTAACAGCACGGACATATAAAAAAAGACTTACCGAAAAAATAGGTAACTGATCATAAATTCAAACAACTTTAACCTTCACGGCATGCACATATAAGAACAACACACTTAACCAATAAAATTAATAACTGATAACGTCTGCATAAATACAGACACGAAAGATAAGAAGAAAAAATAAAAACAAAGGGAAAATATATATACAATAATGCTTACATTTGTTGATACAATTATAACAAATTTCAATTCGTGCATTTTTCAATAAATTAGATGTAGTGGAGAACATAAAAACATGATTAGTTACATAGTTGTTCTACACATGTCGAAATTCAATGTATCCTGAAATATGTTGATTGTAATCATGGGCTAAAACAATGAAATAGGAAAGAAAGGAATTATATCTTACAATAAAGGGGCTTTCTGTTCTTTAGATAGCTGCATTGTTGGGCGTTGAGTGCCTTGTAATGTTTCCTTCGAGCCACCGATCACCAAGCACAGTTTCCATGGTTTTGGTGATATTAGTCTCCTTTCTTTATATTGTTTTTTCTTTCTTGTGTCTCAGGTGTTAGTATCCACATTAATATATAGAAGGTCTGGTTTTGGATGATGACACTGGGAGATTGCTCCCATGTCAATGTTGAGGCTCATCGGAAAAAATCTACATAAATGAATTCTAAATTCAACACATTAATCTGTCAAAGTAGTAAATAATTAATTTTAATCAATAAACAAAAAATATTTTCATTTGTGAAACTTTCATCGCCTTCTTCCTTCGTCTGTGTGTTCCCAACTATACCTGTCCACTCTGCGGGGCATACGGGCACGCTTCCTTTACAGCTTTGTCCTTTTGTATTTTTCATAGGTCGCGTTGGATATCTTGTCTGCTAGTGTGTTGAGTTGTGTCCATTTTTGTTCATCTCTTATTATGTCATACATCGTATCTCTTGTAAAGTCGAGATGCTGTGTGTCTCTGACATGTGTGTATTATTCCGCAGAGGAAGACGATGTATTCAGGGGAGCCATCGGTGTTTCCGCAGGTGCAAGTGTTGGTGTCGCACAGACCCATTCGAATAGGTGAGTGGGATATGGACCACGTCGTGTAAGGAAGTGAACCATACCGTGACTGGGGTCGATATGCTTCCTCATTTCTCTAACGTCTGGTAGCAGTGTATGTAGTCTACGTCCCTTGTCGCAAGCCTCCCATTCCTGTTGACATGTGTCAGTTCGCCATGTTCTCAGTTGGCGGTTTGTTACCATGTGTGTGCCCGTTATTTCATGCACTTCGTCTAGATTCTCCATTTTAAGCCAGTACGCTGCAGCACTTATTGCGATGTCAACTGGACAGATATCTACATCTACATACATACATTGCAATCCACCGTAAGGTGCGTGGCGAAGGGTACACTGTACCACTACTAGGCATTTCCCTTCCTATTCCACTCCCAAACAGAACGAGGAAAGCAGAATACCTATATGTCTCCGTACGAGCCCTAATTTATCTTATCTTGTCATTGCGATTACTACCCGCAATGTAAGTAGGGGGCAGGAAGATCGTACTACACTCAGTTTCAAATTCCGGCCCTCTAAATTTCCTCAACAGAAATTCACGAAAAGAACGTCTTCTTTCCTCCAGCGATCCGCAATTGAGTTGCCGGAGGATTTCCGTAACACTCGCGCATTGGTCGAACCTACCAGTAACAAACCTAGCTGCCGTTCTCCTAACTGCCTATATGTTTTCCTTTAAAATGATCTCCTGCGGGTCCCAAACACTTGCGCAATACTCAAGACGTGGCCGTACAAGCGTTTTGTACGCGATCTCCTTTACAGATGAAGTACATCTTCCCAAAATTCTCCCAATAAACCGAAGTCGGCTGTCCGCCTTACTCACAACTGTCCTTATATGCTCGTTCCATTTGATATCGCTCTGCAATGTTACGCCTAGATATTTGAACGACCCGACCGCAGCAAGAAACTCGCTACTAATGCTGCATTCGAATATTAAGGGATTTTTTTCCTAATCGTGCACATCACCTTACATTTTTCTACATTGAGAGCTAGTTGCCATTCTTTTCACCAACTAGAAATTTCCAATCCATGGTGCACAACAGCAATCAGTTAGAATAAATATTCCTTCAAACCGTCTTGATTGCAAGCTTCTTATTAGTTAATGACACGTTTCGCCCTTTAGCAGGGCATCTTCAGATTATCTGCGTGACAGAATTTACACAAAATTACAAGGCGGAATTACAAACGGTTATAATGGTACATGGGCTTATTTTGTGTTAAGAAGACAGTATAAATGGTAAACAAAGCTTACAATGCGCTCTCCGTGGTATGACACCGTAAGTTGTTATTGCGGTGTTTCTATTTTCCTGGAATGTTCTTTGGATTTCCTTGGATTTCCTTGGATTTCCTCCAACTGTAATTCGTTGTTACCCGAACATTTGTAGGGCCACAAGGAAATCCAAAGAACATTCCAGGAAAATAGAAACACCGCAATAACAACCTACGGTGTCACACTACGGAGAGCGCCTTGTAAGCTTTGTTTACCCTTTATACCGTCTTCGTAACACAAAAGAAGCCCCTGTACCATTATAACCGTTTGTAATTCCGCCTTGTAATTTTGTGTAAATTCTGTCACGCAGATAATCTGAAGATGCCCTGCTAAAGGGCGAAACGCGTCATTAACTAATAAAAAGTTTGCAATCAAGATGGTTTGAAGGAATATATAACTGGAAATTTTGTCTAAGTCATCCTGTCAGTCAGTTAAAGACGACACTCTCCCATACACCACAGTATCATCACCAAACAGCAGCAAGTTACTTTGTCAATCAGATCATTTATATAAATAGAAAATAATAGCGGTACTAAAACAGTCCCCTGGGGGACGCCTGACGATACACTCTGATGAACACTTGCCGTCGAGAACAACGTACTGCGTTCTATTAGTTAGGAAGTCTTCCAGCCAGTCCCAAGCTGTGAACCTATTCCATAAGCTCGTATCTTCGTTATCAGTCTGCAGTGTGGCACCGCGTCAAACGCCTTTTTGAAGTCCGAAAAGGACGCAAAGCGTTTCTATCGGTATTGATTTGAATGCCCCTGTAAGTTGTAATAATACACTCCTCTGCCCACGCAATAAGAGCAAGTGACAATGGTACGCAAAGCACCCTCTGCCACACACTGTGGGGTGGCTCGCGGAGCCTGGGCGCAGATGTAGGTTACGAGACTGGCAGCTGCCCACGCCCTCGCGGCGCTCGCCTTTCACGGGAGGGCAGGTGGAACGCGCAAGACGCGCAGGGGGCGCCTCCGCCTGCGCCGACGGGAAACTGCCGTGCGGGATGAATATTTAAATCACGTCACAGGGCCACCGGCACGCACAAAAAGCAAACGGACACAATGGGAAATTGGATTTCATCCGCGTGTGTATCCGAGCATATTCCTGCGTCTGTGTGTGTGTGTGTGTGTGTGTGTGTGTGTGTGTGCGTCAGTTACTGCTTACCCCCGTTGGGCCTCGTCTTGCAGTGACTGTATTCGCCATTACAGGGTTAGTCTCGTTTTACACCGTTTTGAACCACATTTACCGAGACACAGAGGAATTAAGAGACAGTGGCTGCCGATAGGCAGTGAATTACATTACTGGGGAAACGTTTTAATCGTCAAGAAGGTCCGAAGATGACCGGAGAGGTTTTAAGATTGTTATATAGCAAAAGCCCCATAAACAATTTTCTTTTAAAATAAAATTAATTATTTAATCAAATAATATGGAATATAATATAACCACTTCATTTTTTGTTAATGTTCGTTGGAATCTATAGGCTACGTAACAGATAGAAAACTCAAAGAATGACTGTTATCTTCAATTATCCTTGGAATAATAAAAGTATATAGACAATTATATCTGTGCTCTCGCTCTCTTTCTCTTGTCTGGCACCGGCCGCGGTGGCAGAAGGGATTGAGGCGCTCCAGTAACGGTCTGCACAGCCACTACGGTCGGGGGTTCGAATCCCCCGTCGGGCATGGATATTTGTGCCGTCCTTAGTCTTAGTTAGTTCATAGGTAGTTTGTAAGTTTAGGGACTAATGACCCTGTAGTTAAGTCCCTTAGACTATACAAACATCTGAACATTTTTTTCTTGTCTGGCTTTGTCCTGATCGTAATTATTTTATTGCAATGAGCATTATTAACTACTGTTATATTAATTGTACAAAATCTACTAATAAAATGGAAACTCAGGTACGCATTATCTGCCTTCTGTTCTTATTAATAAATCCCCTCAATCAAAATTAATTTCAGAATTTTTTTATTCATTTAATTATGATTTTGCAGCCAAGATCGCATTTTTCATTTATTATGTTACCGGTTTCGGCGTGCTCGACGCCATCTTTAGACCTGTCGTAATTTACATAACTTCACGACATTATTTATACACTCAAAGAGTAAGTTATGTCGTGAAGTTATGTAAATTACGACAGGTCTGAAGATGATGTCGAGCACGCCGAAACCGGTAACATAATAAATGAAAAATGCGATCTTGGCTGCAAAATCATTATTAAACAATTATAGATCGCCCCATCGAACTATGAGTTCCTTATATTCATTTAATTATTTTACCAGTTCCTCTCTCTAATGATCATGCTGTTTTCAGTTAAAGCGAACTATTACGACTTTGGATGGTTCGGGAATCAGATATATTTAAATTATGTATCTCGTGTAGCTTGCCAGTGCATCTATGACTTTATTCAATTCTTTTGCAATATTTATTGGCATAGAACCTGCGATCATCTTTTACGTAAAGAACGGTCTGAAGTCTGATAAACCGTTGGTACGTATCATTTATTACTATTCTTTCATTCATTAAATCACTTTGATTAAAATTATGCTACACGGGGATCGAATCTAAATATTCCGAACCTCCATCCAATGTCGGCGAATAGTTACGCTGGTTACAAATAATTTTTATTACAGTTCATCAACAAGATCTTCTACACCGCTGTGAAAGGTAACTATTCGTCGAATTCTGTAGGTTTCTTCTTCTGTAAAATACTTTAATCTTTGAAATGTTTGGCCATTGCAATTTTTTTTTCAATTTTCGGTTCGTATAAACTGTAGGTTTCATTACTACTTATTTTGAAAACCTTTCAGTTGCTTCAGTATTGCCTTTTTTTACCCAAAATAGTCAGTCAAGCAATAACACTAAAGGTGTCTGAAGCGTTCGTAAACTAATCTATACATCTCCAAAAATTGGCGGTATGCGTTCATGTATGTTCCACACTCCTCCTAAACTACTGGACCGATTTCAACAAAACTTGGTTCAAATGAATGTTGTCAAGACCCATGTCGACGGCCGTGTATGTTGTGTTTATTATATGACGACATAATTTTATGGACTTGACAAATTCACATTACGTCGTACAGCCAGAGATACTCAATTCTGCGGGTATGACTAAATCCGCAGATCTGATTATGACTGCGAGCTCAGTCGAAACGCCGGCCACGGTGGCCGAGGGCACTGAGGCGCTTCAGTCACGGTCTGCACGGCCACTACGTCCGGGGGTTCGAATCCCCCCTCGGGCATGGATATTTGTGCCGTCCTTAGTCTTAGGTAGTTCATAAGTAGTTTGTAAGCTTAGGGACTGATGGCCCCGTAGTTAAGTCCCATAAGTTCTACAAACATTTGAACATTTTTCAGTCGAAACCGGTTAATGTGGTAAAGGGGAAGCGAACTTTTCAAATCAATAACAAGGTTTGGTAAATATGTTCCTTACTATCAGGCAACAATCGCCGTCGGGGTGACAACCGTCTACGACACATAGGTCAGCACATATGACGTCATAAACAATGAGATTAGTGAAAAACGGCAGCTTCCTGCGATAATATTCTACATCTGCTATTAAACTAAATAATCGATTTCAACCAAATTTGGCAAAAATTTTCTTTAATCATTTGCTACATTGGCCAAACCCACCTACGATGCTCAATTGATACGATATCGCGTCATAAAAACTGAAAACTGCCCAACTTGCAGCACGTGTTAGCACTTGCAATAAACAATTTCAAATCTTTACGAAACTTTTTCGCGCTGGCGACCCCAACAAAATGAAGAAAAGAAAAGTTTATCGCTTATTACTTTTCCGATATTCATACTATATATTAACGGCATTTGGCATGATGTTACAGTTCATTACTTCTGCAGTGTAAATTTTATTGGCGAGACATGTCACATAGAGTACACACACATCACACTGAATGTTCCTTCCATATTACGTCACAATTTGACATATAGCTCATGAGATATGAAGTCATAAGCAGTTTGGTTAATGAAAAACAGCCTGCCGCAGTGGCGAGCGGTCTGCGGCGTGCCAGTCGCAGTTTGCACGGCCGCTACGGTCGGGGATTTGAATCTCCCCTCGGGCATGAATGTTTGTGTCATCTTTAGTATAAGGTAGTTCATTGGTAGTTTGTACGTATAGGGACTAATGACTCCGCAGTTAAGTCCCTTAAGCTTAACAAACATTTGAAACAACAAACATTAATGAAAAACCGCGTCATCGCGCACGAGGTTTCGATTTATTACGTCCATTGCCGACATTTTTTGCAGACGTTATGCACATGCACCTCTGAATGTAGCTTCATCACCGTACGAAACATGTTACAGGAGATATGACGTCAAAAACAACGTAATTTCCGAATAACTGCTACATCATGCACTATTTTCCCTTATATACTCCTAAAACAATGGACTGATTACAACTAAACTTGGTACATATATCCCTTACTATCATACAACCATTGCTGTGGCGTTAAAAACTATGTGCGACGCACATTTGAAATATGTCTCCTTAAACATGTAGTCACAGAAAGTTTCCCATTACGCAACGCGTGATTTACGACACTTTATTCATCCACTATTTATTCATCACAGACAGTTTTCTAATATTGCACTCTACAAATATGGAAAATTATATCATTGTAGCACTCATAGACAGTGATATATGATGTCAAACGTATTGAGCTTTATGAAAACGAAAGTTAAATGACAGTATGATACAAGCCAATGGACAGAAAGGGAAGAGCAAGATGGACTAAATATTGTTTATAGTCAAGTTTTGAATTTAATTATATAAATGTTTTTAAAAAAATGTTTGTATAGTCTATGGGACTTAACTACGGGGTCATCAGTCCCTAAACTTACAAACTACTTATGAACTACTTACGAACTAGGACGGCACAAATATCCATGCCCGAGGGGGGATTCGAACCCCCGACCGTAGTGGCCGTGCTGACCGTGACTGGAGCGCCTCAGTCCCCGCGGCCACCGCGGCCGGCTTAATTATATATCATTTGTATTTTATTATTATTTTTCTTTCTTTTGATACTACACTTATAATTTTGCACATTATGCATATTTCTTTGGTTTAGTGTTTCATAATTTCTAAACTGTTTTTATGAATACATAACTGAAATATTTTGTTTTAGTTTCTAATAGAAGACTGGGAAAGGGGTATATATCCCGGAAATACCGGGATTCGCTGCTAGTACCAGCAAATAAATTTTCTTCTGTTGCATCGTTGCATCATTGTTCGAGCAACTGCTGTCCTAGACGCCGTAACAGTGTGGAGTTATATGTACAGACCAGCAAATGACAGGGATATAAACCCAGGTCTCTTGGTTACTAACCAGGTGCGATTGTCTCTATTCCATCCGATGACTGTGCTCACGACATCGGCACCTATTACCCAAACACGACCCCCCTCACACACAAATTCAGAATCTATCCACACATTACCTACATATACTCCTGACGATTATCCTCACAGGTCACGGCGTTCCGTCGATTTCCGTAAGAGTTGTAGCGTGATGTGCATATTTACTAAAGTAATAATTTGAACAGATTGAATATTCACATTTACCAATATTTCCATCAGTTTGGTATAAAAAGTTTTCATTTGTTGACCTGCTGGTGCCACAATGATAACGCTCGTCACGCTTGTTTGTAATGGTTTACCATGAGTGACAAGAGAATGATAAGGATGCACATTGCATCAAGTTGGTTTGTTAGTTACTTTTAACATAGATGATTTAAATGATTGTTAAATGAAAATTATGTAGAACTACCTGAAAACTGGCGTTGCCCGGGTATTTATTTATTTATTCAAGCCTTGAGTTAGTACTTTTCTTATCCCTTCTATGTTCATCTCCTTTTTTCTAATAACATGTAATATTTATCAGAAAATATATAAGAAATAGGGCAGTCTGGCATAATGTACAAAATTTAGAGTAGAGTACCAAACAAACAAAGATATAAATCAAAACACAAATGACATGTAAAATTCATATATTCGTTTAATCCAAAACTTTACTATAAACAATCCCGAGTGAGGTGACGCAGTGGTAACACACTGGACTCACGTTCGGACAAATGCTGGGGTGATCCTTTCAAAGAGCACGGCCGATTTCCTTCTCCATCCTTACCCAAACAATCCGATCGTAAGCTCCGCCTCTAATGGCCACAATGTAGACGGGGCGTTAAACACTAATCTTCCTTCCTTCCTGACTATAAACAATATTTCTTGTGATTTGTCCAGGGTCTAATACGAATATTTTCGGTGTGAGCCCATCCTGGAGCAAGCGACATAAAGCGATCCGTGTGAGAAACATGGAGATTTCATAAACACTGCAAAGTATTGAGCAGATTGCCCTGTGGGTTATTACTCGTAATAGAAAATGCAAGTCTCACTGCAAACTGCAGTCTCTTAAAGTTAAAAGCCAGAGCTGTCGGAAATAATGGATATTCGTCGAATGTACACTCTTTCGTACTCTTACTGTCCTTGTATCTCTAAAGAAGTCTATTGCTTCTTCCTACAGCGATTTTGCTCCACAGTTCAAAGTTCTCAACAGCACTATAATTTTTCAGGAATTTCCTTAAGAGTGTCTTAGCAGTGAATAAGAAATGTAATAAAAAAGAGGCGACTGTGTGAAGAGCAGTTACCCATCGCATTATCCAGGGTGAATCACTTAACACTTGCATCGCAAATATCGCGGAAACGGAACGTGCGATTGATGTCAGTGGCTCGTAATTTTAGCCAACAAACAGACTGTAATATTACTTAGAAAGTGAATTTTGTATGCAAACATACAGTTTTTAAACGCAACAGTGGTTGTTTCTGACAAGCACTGGAATGTTTGACACGAGCTGTGTGCAAAGAATTTTGAATGACATTTTTATCACGTTTAGTTTGACAGTTACAATCGTTCACAGATTCGGGGGCGGAGGCTGCGAAAGCGTAGCTCACTAGCCGAGTGGCTACCCCCTGGGGCACGGCCCACTGTCTCATGACCACCACCCAGTCGTAGTCTCCGCCCCCAAAATTTTGAATGGTTGTACCTGTCAAACTAAACGTGACAAAAATTTCATTCCAAATTCTTTGTACACAGCTGGTGTCAAAATTTCCAGTGCATTATAGGAACAAACATTGTTCCATTTGAAAAATTGCATGTTTGCATAAAAAATACACTTTCTACATATTTTTACAATCTGTTTATTGGCTAACAATACGAGTCCTTGACTACCAATACATTCTGCGAAACCCTCACATTAATCGCACTTTCCGTCTCCGCAATATTTGCGGTGCAAGTGTTAGGCGAGTCACCCTGTATATGATCTCACATTTATTGAGTTACATGTTGTACAATTTTATAATATTTCAGATATATATTCATTTGTATAAGTTCTGTAGGTCTGTAAAATCTGTTGCAAGTAACATTAGTGATAAAGAAGTAATAGATTGAAACTAGGCTTGTGGTGGGACAGTTTTCCATTAACGTTACAATTTATGTGCTCCATACCTTGACTAAAAGAAGGGATAGATTGGTGGGACACATTCTTAGACATCAAGGAATTGTGAATTGAAGTGTGTGGGGTAGAAATCGCAGAGGAAGACCAAGAGATGGATACAGTAAGCAGATTCAGACAGATGTAGGTTGCCATTCTTATGTGGAGATGAAGAGTCTTGCTCAGGATAGGGTATTGTGGAGAGCTGCATCAAACCAGTCTCCGGACTGAAGACCACAACAACAACATCTCATGAACTACAAGTCGTACTGTGTTACGTTTTCGAAGGTACATTTAGCTGTGTGTGTCGATACTGTCTGTAAAATTTCCTGCAGGTACAATATGTAGTGTAGAAACTATAGACTCCAACGTTATATCGTATGTTGTAGTTTTACTCCCTGACCAGCGAAAAACTAGTAAACGCAAAACTTAATCCTTTCATCATTTTGCTATGGTTGTCAGCAAGAAAAAGTTTCCTAAGAGTTTGAAATTATGTTTAAAGTTTGTTGCAAATCGCTAATTTCTCTCATTTTCAAATTTTGTGCTGATGAAGTCACACTATCACGTGCAGCAAGACGGGTAAGTTTTCATTGTTTATGACGTCATATCTCCTGCACTACCGGTCCTATCGCAAAATCCTTTCTTAGCTGACGTCTTCTACCTATGAACTACATTGCTGCCAAATTTCAGCTCCATTGGTGAATTAGTTTTCGAGATGTGTTTAGTCAGTGAGTGAGTGAGTGAGTGAATGAGTGTCCTACCGCTTTTATATAGATAGAGGTGTGTTGGTTTACAGGATATGTGGACATGAATTCTTTTAACATTTGTGAAAATTTTTTTAAATGAAATTACCACATTAAAATTGTGTGCCGGAACACGGATCCGAACTTGGGACCTTTGTTTTTCCCGGGCAAGCGCTATGCTGTCTGAGCTATCCCGGCACGCTTCACGGTCCGTCTTCACAACTCTACATCTGCCATTACCTCGCCTCCTACTATCTCCTTCTCCTTTGAATCTTGAAGAACTAGCACTCCAGGAAGAAAGGATATGGTGGAGACAAGGCTTAACCACAGCTTAAGGGACGTTTCAAGAACGTAACTTTCACTCTACAGCGGAGTGTGCGCTTCTAACCTTCCCAACCCGCACTATAGGCAATGTACTGAACAATTAATTAAACCCGTGTACTTAATAATTTTCCGGGTAAAGCTATCGGAAATGAAATCGCTAGTGTAGTGGAAGTTACAACTGAGACGATGTACGTTCGCACTCTGGTGTCAACGTGCGACCAGTAAAAGAAAAAAAAAGGTAGAATTTGGAAAAATAAATAAAATGGGAGAAAGTATGAATGGTATAAACAACTCAATGTAGCAGGTAAGCAAATATGCGCTCGGCAGCTCGCGAAACGAACAACAGAGAGAATAATAACAAAGGGAATAAACGACTGTCAGATTACTATCAAACCACTAAACCACTAAATTCTGTTAACGGATGGGAGCATGAAACACACACCACTAAGAAGAACAAGGCTAGGCGGCAAAAGACAGATATAAAACAATAAAATTACATATGAAAGGTTGAATAACAAATTGGCCACAATTTCCAAAGCGCGGTATCAAATGTAACTCAAGTATTTCTCAAACTGCAAATACCTTACTTTAAAGCTTCATTGATTGCTAATAGATTCATTAACTTCGTGAATAGTAATTATTAAATCTGTTATTAAGCAGTTGCAAAGGTCTAAGTATTTCAATACGCAATTGAACACAAATTTACGTAAACATAGTTCATTAAGACTCGAACCACAGATTTTTTTAAATATTACCAATAATTAACTTTTTATTATGATTGATTTCTCTGATGAAATTTTAACTTAACTTCCGTTGTGCAACAAACAGAGCCTACAATTACTTAGATGTTAAACTTTGCAAAACTCGTAAAATATTTACTGGTCACTAACACTTGGAATTTAACTATGTTCAATAACGTCGAAATACCCAAATATTTAACTGAACAAACATTGCTGATGCACTCTTTATGAGACTATTGAAGCAATCATGCCGTCTGTAATCAAACAGGGTTTGTCTCGGAATAATAATGAATAGGACAAGGATCCTGCCTGGTTGATAAGCTGGGAGAGTGATTTGGACGACACCAGGTATTTTGTAAGACCAGTTTCTCGCTTTTGCAGTTTATCACGCTGTCTATTAGTACATGCTAATTAATTAGTGCTGTCTCGATCTTAGTTCGGATGGAGACGTCGTGGCGTGGTGCAGGCATTGTTGGCATACAATAACCAATTCTTCTTGGCATCGGAGAAACTCTTTTGGCTCACAGTTTTCCTCTTGACAACTACAACTTGCTGGGTAAATGCTGTGCCCGTATTATTTGCAAATTGTCCAATCACCGTAACTATGGTGCCAAATCAATGTATCCCTCCACAGGACCCACGTACTGTAGCAACACCGCCCAACACAGAACGACCGCTTCGACCAACACTCTCCAACAATTTTGCCGACCGCCATTGCGCTGCCAGCCAGCTCCCTTCTCCAAGTATGACTATACAATAGCAACGACCCTGACTAGCCCAGCGTATCTACTACATTCAAAGTACAATCTTTGATTTTGTATTCATATTAAATCAACACCGCCTAGAAGACAAGGCCTTACAACTGGTCGTGTCTACGTCACACCGAGAGGGGGCGAACGCAATCTGACTGGCCTGGCGCTACGCGGCGGTAGGCGTGCCCCACTTATTAAAAAGTGAAACTAAAACATCCCTTTTAAAATAATCACTGTCAAACAGATATGTCAGACATATAATAAATTTAAATTCCCCCCAAAACATCCCTGTAGGATGGTCAAGTGCATATTAAAGTTAGCAAAGCGGTCAGTTATGAAGTGGAGAATCCGCCAGATGGCGATGTTGTCATGTGTGAGAGAGAAGTAGAATGATAACATCGCCATCTGGCGGATTCTCCACTTCATAACTGACCGCTTTGCTAACTTTAGTATGCACTTGACCATCCTACAGGGATGTTCTAGAGGGAATTTTAAATTTATTTTATGGTTGACATATGTCTTTGACAGTGATTATTTTAAAAGGAATGTTTTACTTTAACTTTTTAATAAGTTTTTAGAGATATGGTTAGTGTGAAGATAGTGTTCTCATTTATGTATTATCAAAATGTTTGATGAATATTAATTCCATTGTCTTGCTGTAGCCTTCCATAATAACGAAACGTCGAAACGCGTAAGGTCTGAATAAATTGAAATTTGTGGTCAAGACTCTAAAGTTTATTTCAGGTGTAGATTAAATACATAAATCATGGCATCATATCATTCAACATCACAATTACCAATACAAATAAACACAAAAGTTCAAATGTTTGTAGAGCTTATGGGTCATCCGTCCCTAAACTTACAAACTACTTATGAACTAGCTAATACTAAGGACGGCACAAATATCCATACCCGTTGAAGGATTCGAACCCCCGACCGTAGTGGCCGTGCAGACCGTGACTGGCGCGCCGCAGACCGCTTGGCCACCGCGGCCGGCAAATACATAAGTGACAGTTACGTAACATATGACAATGGACAATCGAACCAATAATATTTACCCCTTAGTGACACGTAGCTCGTTTATACATAGCGTAACTAGATAGTGTTCACTGTGTTGTGTCACACGCTGATATGAAATTTAATCTGCCAGGAAGTTTCATATCAGCGCACACTCATTCTGAAATTACCACCATTTCACTTTTGATTAATTAATTAAAGCAATAGATGATTTAGGCTCTATTTCTGTTGTTTTAAATTCGTAAAAATTAATAATGGTCCGATATGGCTAAACTGAATGTATCAAACAATTTTCAATTTTAAACTTGTCTTTGACACTTGAAAATAGATACACAATGAAAATCATGATTTTGATGTAATGAATCAAGCAAAGCAGTCAAATGGCGGTAATTTTTTAAAAACTACAAAAATGTGGCCCTTCACCGAGAAACATTCATGAACTTATATTTCCATTTCTACACCTTCGTAACATTTTTACAGGCTACCGGTTTTTAAAAATAATTGGTTCAAGGAGTAGAATCAGTTGTCCAGGAGAAACGAATTTACTTATTCTCTTTATTCTTTACACTTACGATTATATACTTTTTGTTTTCCCGTTTTCCCCAGATAAGAAGTGTATGCTGTCCACCCATCTCAAGGCTGGTCTTCCTCTTGCTCTTTTCCTTTCCGCTGGTCAATTTTCCGTAGCCTTTAGAGCGTTCGCTTCCACTGTCAGCGTCGCGGACCGCATTGAAAGGGACCTCGATTCGATTTCCGATAGGAAACTAGATGTGGAGTGTTTGCTTTCGTCATCACTTTCATCATCATCGACAGCAAGTCGAAGTGGTGTCAATAAGAAAGACGTGCAGCGGGCAGCAGAATGCCGAAGGTAGTGATCAGGTCAACAGAATCTATATGACCATGTCATTTCAAACCTTCTCACGAGACGTTTCCTTTTGTATTCTGTTAATTTGCTATTTCACTAAAAAAATTCTGCCATTAGTAAATTTTGTTACGTCCTGATTTGACGTTCATGTTTTATGTATTTTTTCTAATGAAATTTTCCTCTGAAATGATTTAGTAGGTACGTATTACTTGTGCGTGACATACTTCCAATTTTGTGTCTCCTACAATAGTTAAAATGTAACTACAAATGCCAACTTTATTCTGATGTTCTTATTGCTGTAAAATAGATTTTTGATGTTTGTTATTCTAATTCATAGCTAATTTAATTCTGAAACTTTTATTCCCACGTCTAGCATCTTAATTATTCCCTGATTACTGTAAGAAGTTTACGTTTTGTGTGTTTAATTCAATATTGCATTTTTTGCTGTTGTATTAAATCTATGCGCAATCCACATTCGGTTTCAGACATGTCATTTAAATACCTCCGAATTGTTTACTGATGGGAAATTAAATATTTTTTGTAATGCGTTTAATATTCTACTCAGATCATAAACTAGCACTTAGACTGGACAGAGCACACAACGAGAGTCTGTAAGAAGGTATATGCATCACTTCATACACTGCAGAAATATAAAAAAGCATTTCCTTTACAGCTGAAAAAGAAGTTCGTTGAGACATTAATACTTCCCAATCTAGATTATGGTGATGCTATTCTGCAAGGACCATCACACGAAAACTCACGTAGGCTGGCGATGAATTCTTGTATCCGATACATTTGTAACTTACGTTTCTACGACCAAGGCAGTCCCGCATACCAGCAGTTATCTTGGCTACGTGCAGATAAGCGTCGAAGCTATCGTACACTATGTTTGCTGCATCGCTTTCTCAATCATTGCAAACCTTCATAGTTATCCTCAACGATTATATTACTATCTGAACAGCACAGTAGAAACACACGCTCTTACCAAAATAAAACTTTCTCTATACCTTCACATAACAATGCAATCTTCTCCAAATCATTTTCTGTATCGAAAACACGTCTGTGGAACAATCTTCCTCAAAAGTTAAGAGAAATAAAATCAATTCAAAACTTTAAAAGACAACTAAGGGTTCACCTTCTGTCACAATAGCCATCTTTTTCTCCACTTACCAGTCTGTAGCCCACTGATGTCAATTTCTCCTCCCCCCATAAATGTTTCCCTTTTCTTTCGCCAGCAGAGATCTCCATTCACATATGTCTCCACTTCCTCACATCCATTAGCACTGTCATGTTTTTCAATCTTCTCCTCTTTTACTAACCATTTTCTCTCTTCTGTTTATTTTAAACTTAATTCAAATGTGAATATCTCTTGTTATTATTAGTATTACTTTTATTTTTGTGTTATTATTATTAGTATTATCAAATATTGTTATTATTTAATATTATTAATGCAGTGTTTTTTTGTAATGAAATCCTTTGTTTATGTTGTTCCTGATCAGATGTAAGAGAGGGCCCTATGGCCCTAATCTGGTCAGGTTAAATAACCAAATAAATAAATAAAATAAATAAACTAAATTTTTCAAAAAGTTTTCAGAAAGGCGTTCAGTACTATTTCGCATAATGTTTTACTCTTGACTCCGGTTTTACCGACATATCTAAAGTAATTTCATCACCACCAATTACAACTGTAAGCTTCGGGTACGTTTTTGAAATTTGATTCAAGCATTCTTTCAACATTTCTATAACCGAATCGTCCGAGTCAGGGGGTCCGGCAAAGAGAACCAAATATTACTTTATTCCGGTTGTCCGTACAATTGCAATATCAATCAACTTACAGGAACTATCTACTTCAATGTCGCCAGAGGATGAACCGCTGGCGACAGCAATAAACACGCGAAGACGTATTTTATTGTCTCTCCTTTCTGAACAGAATTTGGATGTCTGCAAAATTTCGGCTTACTTAGGCTCCGGTTTTAGCCAATTTTCATTTTGTATAATGATTGGTGCTTCAGTAGTCTCTGCTACCGCTGGAGCACTGGTACTTTCCACGCACAGCTATGACAATTTACAACTGTTAGACCAACAATCTGCAGTTAGCTCCACCCTGTGCTGTTCATTACATGCGGAAGGACCCGTTCTACGTCTGCAATGACTACACCCGCTCAGCACACGAAGTGTGCACTGGCTTTCTTCACCTCCCTAAGAGCCACGTCCCTGGGAGGCTATGAAGCTACCTACCAAAGGCAATCCAACACTCTGTGATAGTCCGGATCTCGCAGGCACAGATTTCTCCTCAAACCTGTTTCTAAGACGAACAGGAGGGGTATCTCGATTGGTCCCCCGCGACGACTTTCTTTGCTTGCAACGGTCAGGGCGACGTCACACGCGACTATGAAGGGGTTGTCAGTAGTAACAGTCGGTAGTAATAGGGCTGGCTGGATGCATCCGAGGGTCTGTCAGTGGACACATCAGATGGGCTGAACATCCGATGGTAACCCACGACTGGCCAACAAAAGTGGTAACTATGCTGCTCCAGCAATGCAAGCGTAGTTTACATCGCCTGAAGCTGGTAGCAAAGTGACACCAACATGGCTCGCATCCATACAGAGCAGCCCCATCCGCTATCCACAAACAGTACAAAGAAATGTGAACGTCTATAAAGACTCGCTATACGATTCTACGATCTGGGAAAAGAACTTCGACCACTACGCATAATAATAGTTAAAAAACGGGATAAATAAAAACCTGACTATGAAATTACACACATTAGTCTAACTAAAACGACTGTCATGGTATTGGCTGCGTAATAACACAGCTATGAAATAACTCGGTTTTGAAAAACGCGAGAGTGTACTTACCAAACTTTACCAAATTGCAACCAAAGATGAGAGACTTCGTGTGTCTCTGTCGCTACCGTGTTGTAACTGTTGTCGTTTGTAGCCGGCCGCGGTGGCCGAGGGGACCGAGGCGCTCCAGTCACGGTCCGCACGGCCACTACGGTCGGGGGTTCGAATCCAACCTCGTGTATGGATATTTGTGCCGTCCTAGTTCGTAAGTATTTCATAAGTAGTTTGAAGTTTAGGGACTGATGACCCCGTAGTTAAGTCCCATAAGCTATACAAACATTTGAACATTTGTCGTTTGTACCCAACATCTAACGTTGTGCTACGAGTCACGTGATTGCATTTTCGTCTTTAAGAGTTACAGATTTTCTGATTCATAGCTATCAAACAGCACTGATTGTAACAGTAAAACGACGTCTTGTATTCGTACTACAAATGTAGCAGTAAAGATAACGTAATATCTCCAAATTCCTAATATTAATACGATAACTACTGTTAATATGTTTGGTCGGGTGAAACTTTTTTTACAAGAAACAAATTACGTATGCTTTGTGTTTGTGTTGCCGCTAACAATCTATTACTTTGTTAACTGATGAATGTGATTATCAAAAGAACTACTATTACAGCTGGCCTCGACAGTGTATATGTCTGCCAGTAAGTACTTTTCCGATAAATACCTGCTTTTAATAGCGTTGTGCTGCGATGGAGTGGCCGAGAGTGCTAAGGCGCTTAGCTCCGAAGCACGCTGCTGCTCGCCGTCGGAGGTTCGAGTCCTCCCTCGGGCATGGATGTATTTGTTATCTTTAGCATAAGTTAGTTTAAGTAGTTTGTAAGCCTAGGGACTCATGACCAGAGTGCTTAAGTCCCATAGATTTAAGAACATTTGAAAATTTTTGAATAGCGTTGAACGCAGCTAATGATGCATATATAACAACCGTCCTTCTTTCTCTTTGACCATGTTCCCGCACATGCAGGGTCGTCTTTGTTAATTCGGATTTGGCGTGTTAATATTTACAGGGTGGCCGGATGACCTTCCTGTCACCACACCATGTTCCACTGGGAAAAAATTTGTACCCCAAATATTTGCGTATAATGTTAAACGAGTGAAAAATTAAAATGTTAAGAAATGTTTGCGAATCGTGTTATGAGGTGGAACTTGGATATCAGCCTGCTATTCAACCAGGGGGATTCGGAAAACTGCCTAAAAATCACATCCAGGCTGGCCGGCAATCAGACTCCTTTCGTTAACCCGCCGGGCGGATTTGAACCAGGGACGGTACGCCTCCCCGACTGGTAAAGCGATGTGTTAGACCACACCGCTAACCGAACTGGTATGAATACAAACAAACCGTTATAGGAATAAAATCAGATCTAATTTTCAGGTGTAAGGGTGCGGTTGCCCATGACATTGTTTTAAAAGAAATAGCCATTATTTTGTTTTGTGTATTGACATCGCCGTATGTACAGAAATTATAAAATGTATTGTGAAAAGGAAATCATTACAGCCAAAACTCGATTTTAGTTACTATAAATGCGTAAAAAAAAATTCACACGTATTGTTTAGGAATCTTATGAAAACTTGTTTTTCTTGTCAGACCGATATTTCCTCTTGTATTTATCAGGATTTTGTAAACTAAAGGATTCGCAGTAAATCAAAACCAAGAATTAGGATCCAATATTCTGTTGGTTGTAAAAGAAATCTGTTCTATAATTTTCACATACGCACATGTAAAAAGAAAAACTGGTTTGTCGTCCTCGTCACCATGTGTTTTGTCCTTTCCCGCCTGTCTTTCAGGGAAGGTTCTATCAGGATACGATGGAATGCGTTTACATCTAAAACAGCTATACTGATTAGTAATACAAGTTTTATTTACTGAAGAATACAATATACTCAACTTCTATAAAGTATGTCTCTTCTCGTGGCGCCGTCTTCTTCCTCAATGCTGGCTGCGTTGAGTCCTAGTGACTGCCTCGTTCGGAGCTGAGTTCAGATGGGCTCTTCCAGACGCATGCCTTGTTCACGTTCGTTCTCGTCCGTCTGGCATGAGGTGCTGACTACGTCACAACAAAAACCATCGAATAAACATTAGAATTCGGGAGGAGTAACATGTTTGTACTACTAAAGGTGTTATAAAATAACGCTAAGGCGTTTTGCTGTTAAAGTCAATCTTAATTTCAGTAAAACTGTAACTGGTAGCTCCACTCCACATTGTTCATAAAAACTAAAACGGCTCCTTGCCCCGAGTCACGTGACTTCGATGATGGTCTCAGTATTATGTTATCATGCACAGTCTGTGTTATCTTTATGACTGCAACCAAGTTCTAAAGATAACCAGACGACTGTTGCGATTCACACGGTGGAATTAGTCAAATGTGAATCCGTGCCTGATATGCACAGAAGCACACAAAGAATTTAAAACTGAAAGGAAAAAGAGGACAGAAAAATAAAAATATGCCGCTTCAGCTTAGAAGTCGGTTACACTTTCAAAACGGTTAGGTGCGTTTTGTTCTGTACGTGACGCCGGTTACTCAGTTCGTATAAACGAACTTCAAGTAACGAAATCGCACTGCGTGTCGGCGTTCGCAGTGACTCATGTTATCAGAGCACCTTATAGGTCACAGTACAACTAGCGGACCCAGCCGATCTTCAACAGCTCAACTAACCACTTTACCAAACTGATCGTTTACCAGTTCAAGATTCTGTACCTAAGTTCTTGCGAAATACATCTACTAAAGAGTTAGCTTCGGAAAATAGAAAGATTGAACGAATAAACAACCAATATTCCTTATGCCTGCACGGACAGTATTTAATATTCTTAACTGGAAAAAACTTAGATAAAAACACCAGCGACAAGGCTGTAGTGTTAAGGCGGTAGTGTTACTTAGTGTAAGTAAATAAATATGCCTATAACTGATATACGCAACAATCAGTTACTAAGTAATCTGGATATGGAATATACACATTCGAAATTAGTAAATTAGAAAAGTTGCCAACTCCTTGATCTTAAATCTGATTTGATCGGCACTCAAACCATCATCTAGCATACACAATATAGACCAATTTTGGACATTCAATTGTGCGACTCAGGAGTCATTACATAGCCTATTACCAGGTTCCCCTAGCGGCACTTGTTCTGCACATAAAGCAAATAAAATATTAAGAAATTAAATGGAAGTTACACCTACAACTGACTAAAAAGCCACTTAATACCAATTAGTGTACATGGTGTTGCCACGAAAGAAAAACTCCCGTAAGTATCGATAACAGTTTGTTTTAACAACCATCTACATATAGTTTGAACTCCTATAAGAGAGAGAATGACGTGTAAACTGTCACTGGCTTATATCGGCCAACACGTTTAAACCAAAGTTCGGTTGAAGCCACTTCACTTGTTAATACAAAGCTACTGTTCCAAATGCACATGGATAAAGACTGAGTGTGAATTTCCTTTGAGACGATCAGTAAAGAAAATTCATCTGAAACATAATCTCATTTCCACCGGTTAACATCAAATCCACGTCCCAAAAACTTATTCATGCTCATCCATAAGTAGTTCGTACATGTGAACTGCCACACGTATAGGAATAGTTTTAAATCATAAATACACTAGTCAAAACAGTGAATCAGTTGAGATACCTACGTTATGAAGTATCATCATCGGCAGAATGAACTAAAATGGTTCGACGTATTTTTATCGGTTCTACGGAGAGGAGACAACAACATTACGGCAACGGATGTAGTACTAATAACAGGAAGTTGCTGCAGAGAGCGTTGATGTTGACTTTTATTTACTAAACGAATTACACAAGTACTAGCTATCATATATTGTAGTGAGCAGGTAGTGCAATGCAACAACAACGCGACTTACCAGAACTTACATATACTTTGTTCGAATATTATGAACTACCTCGAAGAGAACGACCTATTAACCAGTAGTCAACACGCATTCAGAAAGTATCACTCTTGCGAAACACAGCTTGCCCTTTATTCACATGAAGTATTAAGTGCCATCGACAAGGGATCTCAAATCGATTCCATATTTCTGGATTTCAGGAAGGCTTTTGACACTGTACCCCACAAGCGGCTTCTTATGAAACTGCGTGCTTATGGAATATCTCCCCAATTGTGCGACTGGATTCACGATTTCCTATCAGAAAGAACACAGTTCGTTGTAATTGACGATAAGTCATCGAGTAAAACAGAAGTGATATCTGGCGTTCCACAGGGAAGCGTTATAGGTCCATTACTCTTCCTCGTGTTTATAAACGATTTAGGAGACAATCTGAATAGCTCCCTTAGACTGTTCGCGGATGAGGCTGTCGTTTATCGGTTAGTGAAGTCAATTGAGGATCAAAAGCAACTGCAAAGCGATTTAGACAAGATTTCTGCATGGTGTGAAAATTGGCAATTGACACTAAATAAAGAAAAGTGTGATCACTAAAAGAAATCCGCTAAACTTTAATTACGCCATAAATCAGTCAAACCTTAAGGTCGTAGATTCTACCAAATACCTAGGAGTTACAATTACGAACAACTTTGACTGCAGAGAACACATAGAAAATATTGTGGGGAAGGCGAACCAAAGGTTACGTTTCATCGGCAGAACGCTTCGAAGATTTACCAGCTCCACCAAAGAGACTGCCTACATCACATTTGTGCGTCCTCTCCTGGAGTACTAAAAAATGTTCAGATGTTTGTATAGTTTATGGGACTTAACTACGGGGTCATCAGTCCCTAAACTTACAAACTACTTATGAACTACTTACGAACTAGGACGGCACAAATATCCATGCCCGAGGGGGGATTCGAACCCCCGACCGTAGTGGCCGTGCAGACCGTGACTGGAGCGCCTCAGTCCCCTCGGCCACAGCGGCCGGCCCTGGAGTACAGTTGCCCCTTGTGGGACCCTCACCAGGTGGGACTGACGGGAGACATTGAGAAGGTTCAGAGAAGGGCAGCTCGTTTTGTTTTATCACGTTACGGGGGGGAAAGCGTCACGGAAATGTTGCAAGAATTGGGGTGGAAATCATTAAAAGAAAGACGTTATTCATTGCGGTATGATCTGTTTGCGAAGTTTCAATCACCGACTTTTAGTTCTGAATGTGAAAATATTTTGCTAGCACCCACCTACTTAGGGAGACATGACCATCCCAATAAAATAAGAGAAATCAGATCGAAAACGGAACGATTTAGGTGTTCCTTCTTCCCGCGCGCTATTAGAGAATGGAACGGTAGAGAAAAGTTATGAAAGTGGTTAATGAACCCTCTGCCAGGCACTTAAATGTGATTTGCAGAGTATCTATGTAGATGTAGATGAAGCTATGGCATGGAGAGCCTTAGGAAGGTTGGAAGCGGCACAAACACAGAAGGAGTTGGAGTGTCCCAAAGTGTAATTTCCAGGACGTGGACACGATTTCAGAGAACAGGAACCGTTAAGGAAGTTAGGGTAGTATCATTAAGAGATGAGCGGTAACTCTGGTTATACAGCCCGTCGAAAATGGAGGCTTAATGCCGCTCAACTACGACACACTCTCCAGGCAGCAACAGGACGCACAATAACAACATAAATATTTCCGATCTCTGGGGCCCACAGTGTAGAGTATGTCTTTGATCGACATGTTCAATACCACAATAATCATAAATTATTTTAACACTGCTTTAAAACTTCATTATGTCACTATAAGCTTATTTCGGCCTTAGGCCATCATCAGGTGTTCTGTAATACGAATAATATAGAAGAGTTGTTACATATATTCTTATAACATAATTACATAAAATGTTTACAACATTTCGGACAAAATTTATAAAATATTGAAACACACAAACGTCAAATTTGCCTATCCAAACAAGCACTGTTTGAACCACAAAATTTTTAAAGGAGACAGACACACGCTAAAACACAATAATCCGGGTATCTACAAAATTACGTTAACACCTGTCAGTAAACGTATATAGGCCAAACTGGCAGAAAATTTCAAGATAGGTATAAAGAACACACAAGAGACAGTGAAAATAATCCATCCAAATTCTATCATCATTTAATCACGGAAAAACACGATGTAAAACCTATAGAGGAAGCTTATTTAATCATACCTAAATGAACAAACCGAACTCAAACATAAAAAATAAAACGAATATTTTATTTACATTATAAACAAACAAGAGAATGGATAAACACCAAAGATTCTAAATGCATAGTAGAACTCCAATACAAAACCAATAAACCAAAGATATTAATGTATAAATTACTGGTAACCATGTAAACTTATAATATCGTTGGATGCTGCCACTACAGACTGCCACTATCAAAAACTGGCTTATAGTGACATAATAAAGTTTTAAAGAAGTGTTAAAATAATTTATGATTATTGTGGTACTGAACAACATAAATAATCTGAAATCGCCTTCATGTTCACTTATAGAGTGACGCTGTAAGGTCGTGACTTACTGCACCGAGCCGGCCGCGGTGGCCGAGGAGACTAAGGCGCTCCAGTCACGGTCTGCACGGCCACTACGGTCGGGGGTTCGAATCCCCCCTCGGGCATGGATATTTGTGCCGTCCTAGTTCGTAAGTAGTTCATAAGTAGTTTGTAAGTTTAGGGACTCATAACCCCGTAGTTAAGTCCGATAGACTATACAAACATTTGAACATTTACTGCACCGATGTAAACAAACCCGGCCGCAGTGCGTTGTACACACGCGGTCTGAACACTGTCACTGCCGCTAGCAAACTCACCACTGGACCACTGCTGTCTCTTGCTTTAGGGTTCCTTATGGCTGCAACATGCGGTTACATGTTCGACACATGAAACTACTAAGCGATTTTCTCGAAAGTATTGCGCGTTAGTTCTTGCACATTGTGTTGCTATAATGGTCTGCTAAAAGAGTACAATTCGTGATCCGAGCGTCGTGGCCTACCCTTGTCAGAGCGCAACTTATACAGCAGAGACAGACTAAATACTTAAAGAAGTGGTGCGTTTATAACGTTGGAAAATACTATTGTATAGAGTGAAATTAGTACAGACCGTAAAGTGAAATAATTTGGGCGAAGTTTAGGATTAAAACTGACTCAAAAATGGTCATAATTTAATTTAATTTTAGAAGGCATAATAAAAGTTATCTTAAATGATAGTTAAAATTAAGATTAAAAACAGTCCAGATCGCAAAAATGTTGTTTTTATTTCATGACCGATTTTAGTCAGATGATTAGCACGCGGGGCAGTCCTCGTTTGTGCGGACTGGCGCGTCCACTGCCACCATCTACCATCATGGTGCTAGTTATCTGACCATTGACTGAAATCTGTCATGAAGTAAAAACAACATTTCTGCGATCTGGACTGCTTTTAATTTTAATTTGGGTCATAAAATGCTTTGATAGACTACCTGTCTCAGCAGCATCAGTGGCAGAACATTTGAGGATAAATGGGCCTGTAATCACTATCAGGGTAGTAGGTTATGTTTGGTTTACGCTATTACGATTACTTTACGCAGTAATGAAACACTGACGTTATCGAGTTAATCCTTTAATGCATGGAATTTTATTTCAATCTATAAAAACTACCATGATTAATGCATAATTCGTATATACTGAGAAAAATATTTGAAAAAAAAATCCTTAGAATTATTATGCATTACTAACAACAAAACGTTCATAGCTGCTCAGCTATATAATACTTCCATGATGCATCCGATGCCGTAAATGTCCCTATAGTGCCTCTTATCTGTGTTTGAAGTGACTGTAATGAAACAGTAGTATGTGATAGAGAGCTTTTACATGGCAATGGAGGAATACTAAAGTAAACAAACGCACATGTAGTAGTAACTCAATGCAGCTAATTGCAGTGTATAATTTCTAGGGCGAGCTATTAGTATAGGTAGCACTATGTATACAAGAAACTACAAATGAATTGTGGTAAAATGTTGATCAGTTTGAGAGAGAATGGAGACAATAAGGTATGTAAATATATATTTTTGATGACGTTACAACGTTCAATGAATGAAATAAATCGCAATTTGCGATCAGTTATGGCTTCACTGTACTAGGTTTAGATGGAGTACCAAAGTGCGGCGAATGAAAATTTGGCCAGGACGGGATGCGAACCCAGCACCTTCTGCTGACTAGGCAGACGCGTTGACTACTCCGCCACCGAGGACACAGCGACCAGCCCGACTGCAGAGGACTCTTCCTGCACGTCTCCCGTCACACACAAATCTCCATTCGCCACCTGTTTCCTATTACCACAGCCTAGGTAATAGGAAAGAGATAGCGTGGCGAATGGAGACGTGCAGGGATGAGTCCTCTGCAGTCCGGCTGGTCACTCTGTCCTCGGTGGCGGAGTGGTAAACGTGTCTGCCTAGTAAGATCCCGGGTTCGAATAGCGGCCGGGCACAAATTTTCATTCGCCGCACTTCGGTGTTCCATCCAAACCTAGTACAGTGAAGCCATAACTGATCGCAAATTGCGATTTATTTCAGTAAGGTGTGTAGCTGATCAGCTACAATATGCATTAAATGGTTAAGTACAATTCCCCTCTGATGTTACTGGCATTGGTTTTGAATGTTTCTCTCTATTTAAATGTCACTTGTGTTAGAACAGATGGTTATACAGGGTGAATCTAAATTCGCGCACTCGGGCTTCGCAGCGCGGTTCCTCACAAGATAGCAATAAAAAAAATCTATCAGAAAATTTCGTCCTGTGCATATTTCCGGCAGTAAATGGACGTCGAAGATTGAGATGGGTGCGTGTTGCATACGTCAGTGTGTTTCAGAATTTCACTACTACACCAACAAACTTCTAGGGGATGTAGGAGGTGTCTTGAGGAACAAAATGAGCATGGAAACCCAAGTCCTGAAACGACGCTACGGAGAGTCCAAGTTACAGGCACCAGCTCCTGCTGCTAGACATCCTCTCCAGCAACTTCGACGCTATGTAGCGTCATTGGACGACGTTTCCGGGCATGGGTTTCTATGCTCACTTTGTTCAAGACACCTCTCAAATCCCCTAGAAGTTTGTTGGTGTAGTATTGTAATTCTGAAACACACAGACGTATGGGATACACACGCTTCTCAATCTTCGACGTCCATTTACAGCCGGAAATATGCGCGGGACAAAATTTTGTGGCAGGCTTTTTTTTTATTGCTAGCATGCGTGGAGTCGCGCTGTGAAGCCCGAGGGCGTGAATTTAGATTCACCCTGTATATGGCAGAAACTACTGCCTTTTGCTTGACGGAGTGTCAGTGTAATAAGGATCTGGCGCACTCGCGGCTCGGGCGTCCCTGCAGGCGAGGACCCGGCCGCAGACGGGCAGGGAGCGGCGCTAAGCGGACGCGGCGTTTAATGAAAGCGACTCCGGCAGAATTTGGGCCGCGAAAGCTGCCGCGCCGGCCGCCCGTTTATTAACTCGGGGCCTAATCTGCGCGCCCGTAGCACCGCGGGAAGCGCTAAAGTTTTTAATTCAAGAACCAAATTCCGGCGCCCTGAAAAATTCAGCCAGCCTCATCTGCATAGCGGCCCGCGGTCTAGCCGACCCCGCCCCTCCGCCTCCGCTGTCTCAGTTTTGGCACAGAGTGATTCCCCTCGCCACGGACGACGTGCGTCGCGGCAGACCCGTACACTCAGATTTGCTGCCAGTGTGCAAAAATATAATGCTACCAGCCGAGAAACCGTCCGTTACGGGGCTGTGTGGTCCAGTTACCTGTCAGAGCATCTCCTCTTCTCTTCCCTTCCCTTCCTTTCCCCCACTCACCGTCCATCGCTTTCTCTATATCTGTTTCTCTCTGCCTCCGCCCTCTTCTTATCCTCCTTTACCTAAACATCACCTGTGACTCTGTCAAGCTTCCCCAACCCTCCTTGATGTAAATAATAGAAGCCTAAGTTAGAAAAACATTTTGGCTTATTCTATTAATTATTTTTATCTTCCATCAGTCCATTTCCTCTCTTGGCCTGCTCTAACCCCACTCTCCGTCTCTTCCCCGACCTCCTCTTTCTCTCTGTCTAACCTCCTATTACCTTCTCTCCATTCTTACAAGTGTGCCACCTTCCATCACGATCATCAAAGGACGCATCGTGCAGTGATTTACAGGGTAGCATACGTGCTGATTATGTGTTAATCTAGAGCAGTGGTTTCCTCTCCAGGGAGTGGGTCGCAAAGCCTTATAGGGGGGTGGGGGGAGGGCGGTTGCTGTTACAGGAGGCAGTAGTCGCCACATCAACCAAGCCAGTACATGCTGGAATACTAGCGGTTCCGTAATTCAAACACATACGCCTAAGAAAAGTGAAATGTATTTTATATTAAAACTACGAGATTCCTTGTTGATCATCAGTTCTCTGTTGAATAGAACAAAGATTACTTTATAATAAATGCACCGTGAATAAAATGCATGAAAACCGCTTTAGGTACCGGGCGATAGCTACATTTACAAGACACAATAAGAATTTTTAAGTAATTCGTTTGTTTCCAACTGACTGTACATTGGGTTCTTTGCTTCTGAGTTTTAGCTGCAGTGCTAATCGTCGTTATGCAACATATATTTTTTTCTGGCAGAATTCATGCAACAAAAGGATGTGTCATATTCAGAGAAGTGGGCTAAAATTTCTCCTATAATGTACAATACTGTACTTTTTATTCTTTTCTCCAACAAAGTTGTATCAGTAAAAGATAATTAAATTATTTGCCTTTGAAATAACGAACATAGATGAGGTGAGGGGATGAGGGGAGTGGGGAGAGGGTCGCCAAAATATTTTTAGTTGGAAAGGGATCGCGTATTCAAGAAGCATAAGCTGTCTCTATATCTAGGCTCAGAACCCTTAAGCTCTTAATCGTTAAATGCAGAAGGTAATTTTTCAAGTAAGGGATTACTTTTTAGTTTTGATGAACGTTTACCGATCGACTTTCTCTAAGCCCATTAATCGTTAATTAGGTACCTAATAATAATAATAACAATAATAATAATAATAATATGGTTTCCTGTTCCACGGGACGTAATTGAGGAGCCAGATTCCGTGGTCTTGGAACAAGTCTGAACACGAATTTTTAACAGAACATTTTAAAGTAGTCCTATGCACATGACACTACTCTTAAGCGTAAGTAAAAAGAATCAATAACGAAACAAAGTAATCAGCTCAATTTTTTATTTTTTATTTTCCCAGGAGTTCCTTGACAGCGTAAAAGGAGTGAGCCATGAGGTAACACTTCAATTCATACGTGAAAGCACGTGGGTTAATTCTTTTCTTGTGGCAGCTTACTGAAAATTAATGCTGCAGAATACTGGACACCTTTCTGCACAAGGGTCAAGGAGTTGTGATCCAAATGTAGATTCGACTTCTGTTCAGTGTTCACGGAGTGCAAACTGCTAACTCGTGGGGACAAACTGATGTTGTTAACATTTATCTCTAAAATGACTCCGCAGTGTCCACGAAAATCATGTGATAAGCTCGCATCCTGTTACTCACTAGGTGTGTGGCTACACTAAGCTACGTGAAAATTATGCAGTAGATTTAGTCAGATAATTAGAATTGTATAGTCTTGTTTGATACCGAGTCCTGATTAAGAAATTCGATTTATTAGAGGACTGCTCGTGAAAACTAAGTCACGCAATCGGAAGCTGCTCCAGAAGTAATTGAATTTCGTCTTCGCATTTCAGAGGTTACATTAATATTGTAACTCCTCAGGCTTCCCCGCTGATTTAATAAAATCGTATGTTGATGGGTAAACTACCCGATATCAATGCCGTACGTGCACTATATTTCGGTTATGTAGCTCGTAAATATAGCTCGTAACCGTCATCAGCTGTGACCTGAGATTGCTCCTTGAGTGGACTTGATCGAGCATTTGTCTGCGGCCGTCTCCTTATGCCAATGGTTGCAGGCACTCCCTCGGCGACCCGTGACTGTTCACTGTAGTCTGCAGGAACTTTACCGATCCGCCGCTGTGGAGTGGCGGAGAGGTCTAAGGCACCCTGCGCGCGGTTGCTCGCCGTCAGAGGTTCGAGTCCCCCCTCGGTTACGGGTGTTTGTGTGTGTGTGTTGTCCTTATGATAGTTTCACTCAATTTAAGTAATTTGTGAGCCTACAGTCGAGCCGAAATACGATGATCCCTGGTGCTTGCGCCAAACGGCTTTGAGCGTCGGCTGCGGCAGCAGACCACTGGAATAACTCGTTACGCGAACGTCGCTCTGCGCATGCGCGCGTCCGGCTACATTGTGCACATCTGCCAGTTCTGCCAGACAACGATGACCGTTAGCTGTACAGGCCGGCAGCTAACTATTTGGCAACATGGTTGCTTTCTGTGTCTCCGACTGGGATGGTCTCCCAGCCCAGTAGGCGGAGCCAGAGATCATCGTATTTCGGCCCGACTGTAGGTTAATTCCCTTAGATTTACAACCATTTGAACATTTACGTTTGCCGATCCGTTTTCGGTCCACTCGGGTTCTAGGTGTACCCTTCGTGGTTCGCGGCAACCACACCAACTCCTGGGTGTTCCTGCTTGGATCTGACGCTCCCTCTGCAGGCCACGCCTGCTCACTGCGATCTACTGTAGCGTTTCTCTTCAGACTGCCGCCATTCTGGTTGCTCCGTTTGAGGTATGCGGCGGCCCGACCCGATTCTGGGCTTTCGGTCTGGTGCGGTCCAGGATGTTCCCTTTGCGATTTTTTCAAATCCACACATTCCATTCTTCTACTTGGTGAGAACCGCAGAGGGAGCGTCTCTCGATGGAGGAAGGCCATAGATGTAAAAATCCCGAGCAGGCTTAGGTCACGCCTGATAATTTTTATGAGCTACAGAACCGACATATAATGCTTATCACTACACTGATATCCGACAAAACACGCAACAACCTAAGATGCATATAAATGTCGTTTATCCTTTAGAAACGTGTTATGTAGCAAACCAAACATTCCAATCGGACCACGGAAACGCAAACAGCTGCTCCTACAGGTCCACAATAGGCTGTGCAGTACGGATTAAGTCATGCATGGGCAAAAGATAGTTTAAATAGACGACACATTCGACCTGTAGAGAATAGGCCTCATTTCAGATCAGACTGCAACATGTTCCCCAAGTTTGTGTCTCTGGTTAGTGGTGCTCTGATCCAGCAGAATTCTTGGGTTCTGGATTAAATGCCACGCTATGCGCAACAGTGTCTTAAACCTTGCTCATGGAGTGACAATTACGAGTTCTGGTGGATACCAAAAGTGACTTTTAATTTAACGTATGTAGCCTGAACTTTATCAGTCATCGTGGTACCTCTACAACGCCAAGTTCAGTAGTCATTGAAATGTAATAATTTACTCATGTGTTATTAAAGTGGTGGATATTTTCTGCTAAAGTGTACCGATGCATACCTACCATACAAGCCCCCCCACTCCACCCCATTCTCCCACAATACTGAAGTAGCCTGTATATAACCTTCTAAACCATTCATGTTTATGTATCACAGGCCTGTCTTAAAACTTGACAGACGATTTCTTCCGCCTAGTATTATGCAAGGATTGATCTGGAATATTTTGTACCCTATACGGTTGGCTCTACAGATGGAACAAATCTACCGTGACAGGTATGGTCAGATATCAGAAAGAAGTGCACGATTCAATCCACGAGAAGTAATTCTGCTCAGTATTAACTGAACGACCACTCCTGGAAGTAGAAAATAAATAATTACTGCATACAAGTATTCGTTTTTCCATTTTATATGGGAGTGGAAGAAAAGGCAAGTAACTTGTAGTTACCACACACCTTTCGATGGATTGCAGAGTACGTATGTAGATTTAGTAATGAGCCTACCAGTTACAGGAATGTGGTATAAAGCAGTTTCCCAGTAAAATGAAAAGTTCTATTGAGAGGTAAAAATTAATTTATTATGTTTAAAAAATGGACATACAAAGGCAAATGAATTTGGAATAAATTAAATAATGAAATATAATAATGTAGGGTAGGATTCGACATTTAATGGTATCGTGTTGTTAACCTGAGCCATAAATCTTAACAACACAATTATCAGGCGAAACAATATCTATCAGAGGGTGTCTGAGATAGTAATTGCACTTAATTTCACAAGTAAAAATGAAATAGAAGACGCTGTTGTGGTAAAGGCAGTGAGTGATTTTGCACTGGTGCCAATGCCATTACACACAAGCCGACTCGTGGAAACAGAAATTAGCCATGTGTTAGCACACTATTACTGTTCACTGCGTCATCGTTGACTGGTCCACATCTCTGAAATCGTATCAAAAACTAACTGGTTTAATCTGTAGCTGAACTAAATCAGCCTAAACTTACTATCAATCTTCATGAAACCAATAATCGCTAACTTTACTAGTCAGCAAATCATCCCACGATTATACCTTCTCGCTATTAGACGTGAACTAATTATTGTCTGTGCACTACTGATTTATGCCACTAGGTAAAACCACAGTGGATCACTACATATTCAGTGGAGTGCACCATCTGGTCGTCCAAGGTTGCAGACGATTTGAAGTGTTCTTGCCAGAGGCAGACAGCAAGCCTTCTCACCAGTGTCTGACATCAATGGTGTGCTTTCATAGCTCGGTCAGTAGTATACGTCGTTCAATATTTTTCCCCTGTTTGCAGAGGACTGCACCACCTGCAGACCACCAATGAGAAGTGCCACACTAGCGTGCCACACTACCACATCGCATCCCTCCAATGAGAGGTGAGTTGTCAAACCTGACGCAACTGTATTGCCGCCAGGATGCCATACCTCTTATTATGACAGTGACTGGTGGGCGGCAAGCCAGGGGCATTGTGAAACTCCTATTGTCTGCTAAAAGCCTCTCTCATCAGGGGTGCGGGTCGCAGCTGGCTTTTCCAACAATGCCAGACAACTCCTCCTTCAAATCAAACACCTCTCCCATGCCCCAGCACGCAGTGGTAGTCTCATAATATGTGCAGTGTAGTTAACACAATGACTTCTTGCAACTACAGTAATTACTGTCTCTAATTATCATAAAAATATATATGCGGTATCAAATTGTTCAGTAAAACGTGGACATGCCATTTGAGTACGAGAACATACTTGCTCCTGACAACAAGTTCAGTGAATTGTCATGAAACATTAACGTACAAGGAGTGTTCAAATGAATAGGTGTAAAACTACTAACAACCAAACTGGTTGAAATTTGAAAATGCCACTTTGGGTTAACAAAGTCAGCATCTAGGGACATGACGCATGGATCATCACCTTCCCCTAAAAAATTAATTGCTGTGCCCTAAGCAGGCAAGGTAAAGCTCACTGTATTTTGCGATGTCTGCGGTGCAATACTCATCAAATTCCTCAAGAATGGGAAATGTGATATGTACTGTGAACACCACTCCCATGAACCACAGACATTGCCGAGGTGGGGTGGCTTGCGTGCCTCAACGATACAGATAGCCGTACCGTAGGTGCAACCACAGCGGAGGGGTATCTGTGGAGAGGCCAGACAAACGTGTGGTTCCTGAAGAGGGGCAGCAGCCTTTTCAGTAGTTACAGGGGCAACAGACTGGATGATTGACTGAGCTGGCCTTGTAACATCAGCTAATGTGGCTTTGCCACACAGTTACTGCGAACGGCTGAAAGCAAGGGGAAACTACAGCCGTTACCTTTCCCGAGGACATGCAGCTCTACTGTATGAACATATGATGATGGCATCCTCTCGGGTAAAATATTCCGGAGGTAAAATAGTCCCCCATTCGGATCTCCGGGCGGGGACTACTCAGGAGGATGTGATCATCAAGAAAGACAATACTGGCATTCTACGGGTCGGAGCGTGGAATGTTAGATCCCTTAATCGAGTAGGAAAATTAGAAAATTTAAAAAGGGAAATGGATAGGTTGAACTTAGATATAGTGGGGATTAGTGAAGTTCGGTGGCAGGATGAACAGGATTTCTGGTCAGGTGAGTACAGGATTATAAATACAAAATCAATTGGGGGTATCACAGGAGTAGGATTGATAATGAATAAGAAGATAGGAATGCGTGTAAACTACTATGAGCAGCACAGTGATCGCATTATCATTGTCAAGATAGATACGAAGCCAACATCGACAACAGTAGTACAGGTTTATATGCCAACTAGCTCTGCCGATGATGAGGAAATCGAAGAAATATATGAGGAGCTAAAGGAAATTATTCAGACAATTAAGGGAGAGGAAAACTTAATTGTTATGGGAGACTGGAATTCGGTAATAGGACAAGGAAGGGAAGGGAGGATAGTAGGTGAATATGGTCTGGGCAAAAGGAATGAAAGAGGAAGCCGCTTGATAGAATTTTGCACAGAACATAATTTAGTTATAACAAACACCTGGTTCAAGAATCACAAAAGAAGGTTGTATACGTGGAAGAGACCAGGAGACACTGGAAGATACCAGATAGATTTTATAACGGTAAGACATAGATTTCGGAACCAGGTTCTACAATGTAAGACATACCCAGGGGCAGATATAGACTCTGACCATAACTTGTTGGTTATGAACTGTAGGCTGAAACTAAAGAAACTACAAAAACGTAGGAAAATAAGGAGATGGGACCTGGATAAATTGAAGGAACATGAGGTTCTTAAGAATTTCAGAGGGAGCTTTAGGCAATTGACAGAAACAGGGGAAATTAAAACAGTAGAGGAGGAATGGGTAAAATTGAGAGATGAAATAGTGAAGGTAGCAGAGGACAAAATAGGTAGGAAGGAAAGACCTACAAAAAATCCTTGGATATCAAAGGAGATATTAAATTTAATCGATGAAAGGAGAAAATATAAAAATGCAGTAAATGAAACAGGCAAAATGGAGTACAGGCGACTAAGAAATGAGATTGACAGGAAGTGCAAAATGGCTAAGCAGGAGTGGCTAGAAGGCAAATGTAAGGATGTAGAAGAATGTATAAATAAGGGAAAAATAGATACAGCCTACAGGAAAATAAAAGAAACATTTGGAGATAAGAAAAACAGCTCTATGAATATCAAAGACACTGATGGAAAACCAGTTCTCAGCAAAGAAGGGAAAGCTGAAAGGTGGAAAGAGTATATAGAGGGGCTCTACAAAGGAAATGAACTTCGAGACAATATTGTAGGAAGGGAAGAGGATGTAGATGAAGATGAAATAGGAGGTACTGTACTGAGAGAAGAATTTGACAGAGCCCTGAAAGACCTGAGTCGAAATAAGGCCCCTGGAGTAGATGATATTCCCTCAGAGCTACTGAAGTCTCTGGGAGAAGCAGCCATGACAAAATTGTTTCACCTGGTGTGTAAGATATATGAGACAGGTGAAATACCCTCAGATTTTAAGAAAAATGTTATAATCCCCATCCCTAAGAAAGCAGGTGCAGACAGGTGTGAAAACTACAGAACCATCAGTTTAATAAGTCATGGTTGCAAAATATTAACGCGAATTATATACAGAAGGATGGAAAAGCTGGTAGAAGCCGATCTCGGGGAAGATCAGTTTGGGTTCAGGAGAAATGTAGGAACACGGGAGGCAATACTCACTTTACGGCTTATCCTAGAAGATAGATTAAGAAAAGGCAAACCTACATTTCTAGCTTTTGTAGATTTGGAGAAGGCTTTTGACAATGTTGATTGGAATAAACTCTTTCAAGTTCTGAAGCAAGCAGGAGTAAAATATAGGGAACGTAAGTTTATTTACAACTTGTACAAAAACCAGACAGCGGTTGTCAGAGTTGAAGGGCATGAAAGGGATGCAGTGGTTGGAAAGGGAGTAAGACAGGGTTGTAGCCTTTCCCCAATGTTGTTCAATTTGTACATTGAGAAAGCTATAAAGGAAAGCAAGGAGAAATTTGGAGAAGGAATTAAAGTTCAGGGTGAAGAATTAAAAACATTGCGTTTTGCCGACGACATAGTAATTCTGTCAGATACAGCAAAGGACCTGGAAGAGCAATTGAACGGAATGGACAGTGTGCTGAAAGGTGCATATAAGATGAACATTAACAAGAGCAAAACTAGGGTAATGGAATGCGGTCTTAGAAAATCAGGTGATGCTGAAGGAATTAGATTGGGAAACGTAGCAATAAAGGAGGTAGATGAGTTTTGTTACTTGGGCAGTAAAATAACAAATGATGGTCGCAGTACAGAGGATATAAAATGCAGAATGGCAATGGGTAGAAAAGCGTTCTTGAAAAAGAGAAATTTGTTAACATCGAATATTGATTTAAATCTAAGGAAGTCCTTTCTGAAGGCATTTGTATGGAGTGTTGCCTTGTATGGGAGTGAGACATGGACGATAAACAGTGCGGACAGGAGGAGGATTGAGGCTTTTGAAATATGGTGCTATAGAAGAATGCTAAAGATTAGGTGGGTGGATCGCGTAACTAATGAGGAGGTACTGAACAGAATTGGGGAGAAAAGGAATTTCTGGCATACCTTGACTAAAAGAAGGGATAGATTGGTAGGACACATTCTTAGACATCAAGGAATTGTGAATTTAGCGTTGGAGGGAAGTGTATGGGGAAAAAATCGCAGGGGAAGACCAAGAGATGGATACAGTAAGCAGATTCAGACAGATGTAGGTTGTCGCTCTTATGTGGAGATGAAGAGGCTTGCTCAGGATAGGGTATTGTGGAGAGCTGCATCAAACCAGTCTCCGGACTGAAGACCACAACAACAACAAACTGTGAACACCCCATAGTCTACGCAAGTATATCAAGAGCAAAGAGCCTTGTCTAATAAAGGAGTGAGTGATTCGGTTCTATGATAATACTAACTAGAGCATTCGTCCTAGAGCCCAGATATGTTACCCAGTACCATTTGGTCCAGTAAAAATCATCTCAAAAGGAAGTGCTTCAACGAAGGACACAATAGAGGTGCCACAGCCACAAGAATTATCGGAACTGGGATTCCTATGGATAGTTATATAATGATACAGATGTCGTCAGTTGTCTGGTGATTACTATTGAACAAAGACTTCATATATACCCACAACGTCATTTGACTCCCTTCATAGATGAAATATTGATCTCGCAGTAGCAATAGTGATGCACCGGCCTGGGCTCTGTTGTTCTTTCTCTTGGCTGAAAAATAACTTGAATTTTCTCTCAAAGTACACTCTCTCTCTGTAATGGCTGGTCGAGATAATAGAACGATCATTTACTTCACTATGTGTCATTTTTATTTTAGGAAGGTGTTACATGAACAAAAAGACAATAGAAGAAAATCGTCGTTTTAAGTCACCATCTTTAAAACATTATATGAGGTATTGCTACAGTTCCGACCACAACACACGGTGCCTGCACGGATGTGGTCCCGAAAGTCCTCTATATTCTGAAAAGGGTGTGAGGACCTTACCACTCGTGCCTAGCGACAGACGGTGCGCCCGCCTACTAGCTGCAATCGAGAATTGCAAAATGTTAAGTTGATGTAACTGACAAAGGATATCTTCGATGTTCTGCGCTCAGCCTTACCAGAGGTTTACATTTTTTTCTGCCTTGTTTGTTTCTGTCTTGGTGTGATCCTCATAATTTAGTTTCTCGGCAATGAAGACTCTCAGCTAACGTGTGAATTTACTTTTTTTAATGTTTGTTTCTCCCGTTTCTCGCTTTCACTTACCCGCCATCTAATTGCGTAATGTTGGTCGTTATGGACCTTTTTGCCGTTGCGATGGGTGTGCAGGCCCTGTTGTTTCCATCACTGCAAGCATCCCATCCGCCCACGTTGTGGTATATCATTTATTGTTGTATATATTTGAACATTTACAGCTCTTAAATAACATAAAATATATTACGTTGGAAAGTGTAACGTTAATTTGTATTTAATAAAAGGGACTATAGGAAGAGTAGTAAAAGATGGAGCCTGACACCTTGCGATGGTTGAGGGCGAGGACTTGGTATGCTCATCAAACTGTTGACACTCAACGATCGTTGGTATTACCTTTATGCTACAGCAAGTTCCGTTTTACCGGTGTCGCACACAAAAATTAATAAATTCGCTGACACGTTCATATTTGTTTTTAGCACGGTGTAAACACTAATTTAGGTGTATGTAATCTACTACATGATCACTGTCCGCGTCATTTTCCTTGTTGATGTCTGTGTTTCTGTGTTTGGTATCCCTGCAGTGTTCCCAATTCCGTGTCCTTTGCTGGCACCACTCTATGCACTGTTTTCTCGGTGCATAGGTTGTTTTCTTCTGTATTTCCTGATCGTTTATTCGTCATACATCACATGCGAGATTTTGTCAGTGTACTCTTGCATTGTGGCTTCGAATCATTGGTGTTTTGCGTGAGATTGTACCACTGATAGGGTGTGTATGAGATAATTGTACTCCCAAAGCTTTGGAGCGCTTGTTCAGGAGATCACCACATGTGCAGTTTGGTGTCTCTATGGGACTCACTCGATGTGAATGCGTGGAATAAGGGGCGTGTTATGAAAAGAAGTGGACCATGGCCCCGCTAGGATCGAGGTTTCATTCTTCGTCTCTCCGCTATGTCGGGGTAGAATGAATGGAACCTCCGAGTCTTATAACGTCTGTCCCATTCCTATTGCTTGGTGTCAATTCTCCAGTATCAACTGTAGTCCAGAGTGGTAATACTTACTTACTGTTCCACTCCCACATAGAACGAGGGAAAAGCAAATGCTTGTATGCATCTGTACGAGCTCTAATCTCTCTGATCTTTGTGACGCGAAATGTAGGCATGCGATAGTGAAATCGTTCTGCAGTCCATTTCAAATTCCGACCCTCCACATTTCTTCAACAGTGTTTCTCTAAAAGAATGTCGACTTTCCTCCAGTGACATCCATTTGAGTCCCTGAAGCATTTCAGTAACACTGGCCCATTGATCGAACCTACCATTAACAAACCTAGCCGTCCGCCTACGAATTACTTCTATGTCTTCCTTCGAACAGATCTAGTAGGAAACCAAGCACTTCAGCAACACTGAAGACGGGGACGTACAAGGGTTGTATATGTGGTCTCCTTTACAGTCGAATCACATCTTTACAAAATCCTCCCAGTAAACCAAAGTCGACCATTCACCTTTCACACGACTGTCCTTATATGCTTGTTCCATTTCTTATCGCTGTGCAGGTTACGCCTAGCTATTTAATTGACGCGACTCTGTCATACGGCACACTACTAATGCTGTATTTGAACAACAAGGGATTGTTTCTTCGAATCATGTGCATCATCTAACATTTTTGTACATTTAGTGTAGTTGCCATTTTCCACATCACGAAGAAATTTCAAAAATGTTCAAATGTTTGTAAATCTATCGGACCAAACTGCGTGGTCATCAGTCCGTAGCTTACAAACTACTTAAACCTAGGTAAACTAACCTAAGGACAAACACACATACCCATGCCCCAGGGAGGACTCGAACCTCCACGGCGAGCAACCGCGCGCTCCGCAGCGAGACGCTTTAGACCACTCGGCTACTCCACCGCGGCGAAGAAATTTAGTCCAAGGCATCCTCCATCATGTTACAATCATTCAGTGACGATAATTTACAGTACACCACTACTATCACTCAAGTAGTCTTCGAGCCAATCATATATTTTGGTACGTAATCCATAAGCTGTTACCTTCGTTAGCAGTCTTAGGTGCAGTACCTTGTCAAACTTTATAAAACTTTATAAAATCACGAAATATGCAGTCTGCCTGTTGTCCTTCATCCGTAGCCCGCGAGGTGTCATAAGAGGAAAGGGCAAGATTTCTCACGATTGATGCATCCTAAAGCCTTGCTGATGCGTGGAAAGAAGCTGTCCCGTCTCAGGGAATTTATTTAAGAATTTTACAGCAAACCGATGTTAATGATATAGGTCTGTAATTTTGTGGATCCGTTCTTTTGACTTTCTTATACATGAGAGCTACATGATGTTTTTTTCTAGTTACTTGGAACTTTCGCTGGATAAAAGATTCGCGATAAATGCAAGCTAAGTGAGGGACCAGTGTCGCATAGTACTCTCTGGTACCCCATCTAGGCCTGGCGACTTGTTAGTGTGGTTCTCCTGCGTGAATGAATTCTTAAACATTAAATTTAAAATTTCGGCCTTCATTTTGGTATTTTCTACCACCACCCCAGAATCCTCGAGTGACTTGGATACAGGCCATTGATCCGTTTACCGATTTTACATAGGGCCAGAATTATTTTGGGTCCTTGTTGCTAGGGTATGGCGGTGGTATTTATTGTATGCTTCGCGCATCGCTCTTTTTATAGACGCACAAATCTCTAATAACGTTGGCCTGATTTGATTTCCTGATCTTTTTTGAACCGAGGGTGCAACTGCCTTTGCTTTCTCAGCAGTTTTCGAATATTATTATTAAACTACTGTGGATCTTTCCTATCCTCAATCCACCTTTCTTCGGCACATATTTCTCCAGTGCTACACTTATATTCCAATTTTGCCCATAATTCCTATATGTCTACCGCACCGGAACAAAACGATGTCCATTCATTCCGTGAGTTGGAACGTCCCATCCCAACAATGTTAAATTATTCACAGAATATATGACATCAACTGCGAATGGGCAAAGCTGAAGATGTGTACCCAGCCGGGAACCAAACCCGGGTCTCCTGCTTTCTAGACAGTTGCGCTGACCACTACACAACTGGGAACACAGTGATCACCGCACCTGCAAGGACTACCTAAGTACTCCTCCTGTCAGATACAAATTCCCAGCTTCACCCTGCCCACAGTACTCACACTCGTAGTTACGAAACTAATTCCCGTAAGAGTAAGAGCCACAAACTTGTCCACCATTCCGCACTAACGAAAGGATCATTGCCAGACCAGCATATTATATATATACATGTGGCGTCTGTTCCGAAAGAACAGACGTCACTTCTGATCCTGCAGTTGTTGTTGTTTCATATTCACAGAATATATGACATCAACTGCGAATGGGCAAAGCTGAAAATGTGTTATATATTCTATGAATATGAAACAATAACAACTGCAGGATCAGAAGTGACGTCTGTTCTTTCAGAACAGACGCCACATGTATATAAATGTCAAATTAAGTGACTTGGCTTCCCTGTAATTCAAGAACCTCTGTAACCATTGACAGGAAACTGCACCAGCACATTAAATTATATGTTTCGTGTCTACTGAACTACAATAACTATATTTCGGAAACACACGATTTTAACTATTGGGTAAAAATTTGGTACGTTTCTTTTTTTTTCTTGATCCTACATCATTTCAATTCTATATACGGCCGCGGTGGCCGAGGGGTCTAAGGCGCTCCAGTCACGGTCTCCACGGCCACTACGGTCGGGGGTTCGAATCCCCCCTCGGGCATGGATATTTGTGCCGTCCTAGTGCGTAAGTAGTTCATAAGTAGTTTGTAAGTTTAGGGACTGATGACCCCGTAGTTAAGTCCCATATATACAAACATTTGAACATTTGAATTCTATATAACATTATGTTCTTTTTTTAGTTCAGTAGACTCAGTATGTGTATCTTATTACTACCTAAAAAATTTGAATACTCTGCCCAATATGGTGTCTGAGATATTGGGAAAATGTAAATTTTCATGAATGGGTTCTAGTTTTTCAGAAGACTTTAACTCATTCAATATATGCTTAATTTTTATTTTATATTTCTAGTCATTCAGAAGCACCCATCACCAAACTGTATATAATCCTCTTAACCTTTTTTCTAATTCTTTTCTTCTTTCTGATCTTCTTAGTGGCCAACTGCGATGCATACTCTCCTTTATCAATGCGAACATTGACCATCAGTTCACGTTCTCTGACGCAGTTTGTTCCAGGATGAATTCCAATATGTTGTAGCACTTTCACCCTACCAATTTTTTCCACCTCTAAATGGAATAACAGCGTCACCGACACCCCCACCTTCGTGTCTTCTTTCGAAGAAAACCATTTGTTTGATAACGTAGTAAATATAAAACTATTGAACGACCCATTGGAATTTTGAGTCAGACTATGCTGACACTTCTTCAGTAATTCAGGACTTTACAGGTCTCTGTAAATAGGGTTTATGATATCCATGATTGATGCTGGGATTCAATGCTTGTGGCTGTATAAAATGTTTGAGTACTGGGCACTGCGGTAATTGCACCATCAATTAGGTCGAGGAGGGCAAAGGTTGTGAACTGGTTTGTCATGAGTTGATAGTCTGTGCTGCAAGGTAGCCCCAAACTGCTTGCTTCATTTTCGTCAAATCCTTAGTATTATTTCTAGTAGCCATCCCACAATGCTGCAGTACTTCATCATCATTTTGTCTGTCTACCTGCCGCAGAAAAAAGTTAGCACTCTGACATACAACACGTGTTTATTTAATGTAAGTATACGATTTTTTTTACAGTGCTACCAATAAACACACGAAATGTAGCAAGCCACAACTTTGTGTATAAAAAATTACCAATTTTATTCAATATTCAGCCGGTGTAGATTATATGGAATAAACATTTACCATGATAATGTGTGTGTGTGTGTGCGCGCGCGCGCGCGCGCGCTCGCGCGCGTGTGTGCGTGTGTGTGTGTGTGTGTGTGTGTGTGTGTGTGTGTGTGTTGGAGTCATCAGTCCGAAGAATGGTTTGATGCAGCTCTCCATTCTATCCTGTTCCGTCCAAGCCTCTCCATCTGAGAATACGAACGACAACCTACATCCATCTGCTTACTGTTTTAGTCTCACGGTATCCCTCTAAATTTTTACCCCACACACTTCATTCTAATGCTAAGTTGACGATTCCTTGATGTCTCAGAATGTGTCCCTTCAACCAATCACTTGTCTTAGCCAGGATATGCCAGATACTCCTTCTCTCCCCAATTCTGTTGAACACCTCATTAGTTATGTGATCTACCGATCTAATTTTCATCATTCGTCTATAGCATCTTTTTATTTTATATATATATATATATATATATATATATATATATATATATATATATATATATATATATATATATATCCACGTTTTAGTCCCATACAATGTTACACACCAGACAAATGCTTTCAGAAAGGACTTCCTCACATTGAAACTAATATCGGATATCAAAACGCTTTTCGTCCCACAGTCCTTCTGCATTTTATTCTCCTTTAGTTCGGTGATCAGAAGTTATCTTGCAACCCAAATAACAAAACTCATCTACTACTTTTATAGTCTCATTACCTAATTTAAATCTTTCAGCATCACCTGATTTTCTGACAGTATATTCCATTACCCTCGTTTTACTCTTGTTAATATTCATCTTATATCTTTCTGTCAAGACACTGTACATCACATTTAATTGCTCTTACAGGTCCTTTGCTGTCTATGACTGAATTTCTATGTCGTCAGCAAACCGCAAGGTTCTTATTTCCTCTCTCTGGACTTTAATTCCCTCTCCAAATTCCAAATTTCTAGTTGCATTCCTTCACAGTTTGCTCATTGGAAAACGACTTTCACCGGTGTCAATGTACGAGTGGGCCCCATGAATATACAGATTTGGAAACATTCTAAAAAGAAATCAAATGTGTTTTTAACACAAACTTATGTTTTTTTAAATGTACACCCTATATTTTTTCTTCAGCAATCCATAGCATGACAAATCACATAAACAATGGCGTTGATTGCATCGCAATATTCCAATTACATCCCGAGATATTGCGACGAAAAGTTGACGCTTGAAATACGCTATAAGCGCGGCTAGCGATCGTCCTGAGACTCAGGAGAGAACCCCGTGCTGCTCAAAACGTGCGCTAGCCACGCGTTTCGTGTATTTCAAGCGTCAACTTCGCGTCGCAATATCTCGGGATGTAATTGGAATATTGCGATGCAAGCAACGCCATTGTTTATGTGATTTGTCATACTATGGATTGCTGAAGAAAAAATATAGGGTGTCTATTAAAAAAAACTATAAGTTTGTGTAAAAAAATATTGCTTTCGTTTTAGAATGTTTACAAATATGTACATTCATGGGCCCCAACCGAATATAGATATTTTGGGTGGACAAGATAGCTGGGACACCCTATATATATTGTGTGTGTGTGTATGTTGTAGTCATCAGTCCGAAGACTGGTTTGATGCAGCTCTCCACGCTACCCTGACCCGTGCAAGCCTCTCCATCTGAGAATACGAACGGCAACGTACATCCTTTTCAAACTGCTTACTGTATTCGTCTCACGGTATCCCTCTACGATTTTTACCCCACACACTTCCTTCTAATACTAAGTTTACGATTTCTTGAAGTCTCAGTATGTGTCCCTTCAACCTATCATTTCTCTTAGTGAGGATATGCCAGAAACTCTTTTCTCCCCAATTCTGTTGAACATCTCATTAGCTATGTTATCTACGCATCTAATTTTCATCATTCGTCTATAGCACCACATTTCGAAAGCTTCTATCATCTTTTTGTATGAACTTCTTAGCGTCCACGTTTCCGTCCCATACAATGTTATACTCCAGACAAAAAAAAAAAAAAAAAAAAAAAAAAAAAAAAAAAAAAGTTCAAATGTTTGTATAGCTTATGGGACTTGGCTACGGGGTCATCAGTCCCTAAACTTACAAACTACTTATGAACTAGCTAATACTAAGAACGGCACAAATATCCATGCCCGAGGGGGGGATTCGAACCCCCGACCGTAGTGGCCGTGCAGACCGTGACTGAAGCGCCTCAGTCCCCTCGGCCACCGCGGCCAGCAGACTTCCTAACATTTAAACTAATATCGGATATCAAAACGCTTTTCGTCCCACAGCCCTTCAGGATTTTATTGTCCTTTACTCGGTCATCAGAAGTTATCTTGCCACCCAAATAACAAAAGTCGTCTACTACTTTTATCGTCTCATTAACTGATTTAATTCCTTCAGCATCGCCCGATTTTCTGACACTACATTACCCTAGTTTAACTCTTGTTAGTATTCATTTTGTACCTTCCTTCAAGAGACTGTGCATTTCATTTAATTGCTCTTCCAGCTCCTTTACTGTCTCTGACAGAATTGCTATGTCGTCAGCAAACTGCAAGGTTTTCCTTCTCTCTGCCTGGACTTTTAATTCCCTCTCCAAATTTCTGCTTGTATTCCTTCACAGCTTGTTCAATGTACAGACGGAACAATATTGGGGAGAAGCTACAACCCTGTCTTATTCCATTCCCAACTCTCTCTCTCTCTCTCTCTCTCTCTCTCTATATATATATATATATATATATATATATATATATATATATATGAAATATTGTAAATTTTATGAGATAAAAATCTGAACATGTGAATTTTTTTCCCTTTCTGACACTCCTGATGTGAGACGCTAACAATTGCTTATCGGCTCTTTCTAGAGCCACTCTCCTAATTCGAATCTTCCCCGGAGCATCCTGATCTGTACATTAAAGGTGCTGCTTCTAACAAGAACCGTCCTGCTTATCTCGCCAAAGGCCTTAACGGCGTTTCGAGAAATCGAAAGCAGCGCGCTCTGTCGTGCCCCAGGGCGCACTAATCTCTGTGAAGCTGCCTCGGGCAGAGGGCGCTTCTTGACGGCGTGTTCCTCATTACTCGGGGCCCACTTTTGTCGGCCTCAGAGCCTCTTGTGCTGCCGCAGACGGGGACGATGAGGCGGGTGGCCAGGCTGATGCGGACGTCGACTGGCCCCTTCCGCCTTCCCTCGGCGACCCTATCCATACGGGATTCTTGTTATGGCGCCCCCTCCCCCACCCCCCACCCCCCACCCCCCACAAGCCCCTGCCTCGGCCAATAAGAACCGCGGCGACCACAAAGCCTCGCCGCGGCGGCCGCATCTCTCGGCCGGGCGCTCCGCTCATCGGCAAAGTGGCCGAACGAGCAATAACTGGCGGAGCCCCGCGTCCCCACCCGCGGCAGTTTTAATTCCTCGTCGTGTCCTATCCTTATTCCCTTCCGCGAACAACTCGCCGTAATTAAGTTTATGACGCGGCGAAGAGAGTCGCTTCTCTCCTGTAATGAAACTAAAGTAACTAATTCCCTCCGCGGAAAGAAAGGGTGGAGAAAAGAGTCGCCGGTCGGAAACGAGCACGAAGGGGAATTCCTCGTAAAACATCGGGTAGCTGCCGGAGAACGGGGGCCCGGAATGTCTCTACTTTTGCAGTCGCGGAGAGCTGCTAGTCAAACTCACTCCGTGAAGCGCAAGAAACATTAGGTTATTCCAGTGAACGGAAATTAATATTGGTTTATCCTGCTTCCCTTCTCCCTAGAAAGTTTTCTCGGATAAACACAAGAGGTACAGTTCGCCAATTAATTTTGTTGATTTACGTGAAGTATTTAATCAAGTTGCTTGTAAATGTTTTGTCAGTCATTTTATAAATACGCTAACACGAAACTGGGAGTAGAGATTTTTAATATTAATCTCTCAAGAAGGCCAATGAAACGTACATAATTCGAAAGGTGATTTGTCATAAATGTTCCGACTATAAAAATGACGTGTGCACGTAGCCGTTAAGAGTGGTAAAAAATAAAAAGAAATTTTAGGATGATACTCGAAAATCTCCATAAATTTTGCCACTATATTATATCCCGATCAAGGTAGCAAACTGGTACAAGTAAAATCAGCTCAGTCAGTTGGCGCTAGGAGTTGCAATCTTAAGGTATTGGGTTCCATTCCCACTGCCCCCATTTTGTTTTGAATTCCTCGCAATATTCAATTATTAACTTTTAAATGTAATATTTAAATATAATTAAACAATTCAGTTTATGAACTCCGTATTTTAATAAGTCTCGAGGACAAACATTTGAAACGCTTGGGATTTTATTAAGAAAACAGTTTTCACACATGGTCAGCTATATGTAGCAGCAAGTAGAGTTCGATCTTTGATAGTTTGAAATTTTATGTTTGTGAACATAAAATTTAGCGAATGATAAAAGGATTTTTACGAAAAATGTTTTTACTGAAGTTTTGTAATCCTAAATTGTGAAATAAAGCAATTAATTCCAACATTTGAGTCTTTCATTCTCTCTTGATTCCTCTTTGCCCTGTCTTTCATCTGTTGCCATAGCATTCACATAAAACCTATAAATTTTCAGTGATCGATAAATTGCATTACAATTTTAGTTTTCATTGTCATTACTTTGAAAACACAACAGGTCGAATTTCGTCCGCAGGCAATACGAGTATGGATAAAATCGTCTGGATCACAAAAATTGTATTCAATTATAACATCGTTACACAATATGTCACACCATCTGGAATTAACCTTCTCAGATCTGGAATTTTAGCATTTTGTTTTATTTTATAATTAATAATATTCCAAAACGTCCTAAAATATTAAAAAAATTCCTGCCTCTTTATATTGAACAAAAACTCACGTGACCAATGTGGGACATCAGGGCACTAGGTATCACAACAGTCAGTACAGGGTGTGGTATTTAACTATGCAGTTTATATTAATGTGCTATTATTTATTTGTGTTAAATATGGTAGTATAGGCTGATTTCAGGTTAATTAAAGAGTTCGATGGAAAATTGGGTGGTCACATAGCCAACAAACCGACTTTCCATTGTCACTCCTTTTAGCACTACTGCAGAGTGAACAAGTAGCAAGCTAGTGTGACCTTTTCAGCTCCAACATGTGCTGCCACATTCCTTTTATGTGTTGAGATGCCTAGCACTGTAATCAATGTTTAAATATTGTCACCTGATTTATTTTATGTTTCCCAAAGGGTCTGAGGAGAATACATACAAGTGTTCGTTGTACAATATCATATAGAGCTCTAAAGAGCTTCTCAAAATAAAAATTAAAAGTTTTATTGCAAGATATTCAAGAATGTTCACTCATACAGAAACTGTAACAACATTGTTCCGGATTTCATTTGATGTCTAGAGCCCTTCTAGGTATTACTTTCATCTTCCAGCTTTCCCGTCTTTCCTCATATTTGGTTTTCCACCTGAGTTCTTGATACTCAGACGGTCTCTTTTATTCTCTTGTTGGAATATGTCTTTCCCCTATTTATACATTATTTAACAGACTTGCATTTGTCCTCTAGCCAATCCTGATTCGCCATTTTTCACTTGCTGCCTATCTTATTTTTAATCATCTGAGCTCGGTTTTAACATAATCATTTAATTTATATTTATAGTTCCTCATGAAATCTCAGATTCCTTCATTTTATCCATGCCCCATCTCCTTATTTTCCTAGCACTCTGCAACTTCTTCATTTTTAGTCTACAGTTCATAACCAATAAGGTTATGTCTGCCACGGTATATGTCTCATTGACTAAAGCCTGGTTCCGAAATCTATGTGTTAGTAACTGGCACCTTCTGGTTATTTTATTAGAAGAAGCTTGCGAGGTACAGTATGAAAAAGCTTTCGGAAAAAAATCAACAATGGAATCTATTTGGGGTATGAATCATTACTGCAAGTGTGTTTCAGAAGAATGATAATTATGAATCAGGGTAGAACGTAGCTCAATGGTCGTGCTCCTCGAGGTAGTACATAATGTTTGCATATATTCAAAATCCTGCTGTAAACTACGTCCGCGAAATGGGCCTGTAATTTTGTGGTTCACTGTTATTGCCTTCCTTGAGTGTTGGTGTCACCTGTTCAACTCTCCTTTGTTTGAGTGCGGATCTTCCGCTGACCAGCGATTGTATGTGACTGCTGGTTATGGACCTTTGCAGCTGCATAATCTGATACAGAATATAATAGGAACACAATGCCTCCAGAAGCGATTCCGACTAATATCTGGTCGATGGATGATTCGAGTCTCATTGTGGATATAACTTTATGCCAATTATTGAGAGCCCGTTAAGCATGCTGTCGGGCCCATCTGTACCGTGTTGTATAGAGTCTATATGTCAAAGCTGGATCTCGCCATGGATGTTGGAAGTGACGTGTCAAGCCAAGGAGCCTGTTAAGTCGAAACACGACGTTCTGTGGCTGCACGAAAATCAACATTCAGCATGGTGGCTTTCCTGGCAGGGTTTCTTTGTGCTGAAGTCGAAAATAGCGGTCATCAACTGGTGTGGTAGCTGTGTCATAGTGTAGCTGCGTATTCGTAAAGAAGAAGAACGGAGGGGACTGCCAAATACCGCTAGAAACACCTGTGGAGGGAGCAGCAGCAGCAGTATGAAATAGTGTAACAACAGACCTTAATGTTGTGGGACGGGGGGACCAAACATTTGGTGGTGGACCATTCTCTTTAGTTGGCCTTCATTCTAGAGTAATGGACGAGGAAAAAATAAAAAAATAGTATTTTGGGCTAGATTCCAAAGCTTTAACACAGAACATCTACGGTATTTTAGTAGTTAGGGTATCGCAGTGAATGTCTTTTTTTTATCTATGGGACTCAATGGCGTGGTTATTATTATTAGTCCCCCGCTTACAAACTACTTGAACTAAGTTAAACTAACCTAAGGACAACACACACAACCATGTCAGAGGCAGGATTCGAACCACCGTCGCGGGAGGCCATGCGATCCGTAACGTGGCGCTCCAGATCGCTCGGTAACTCCCGCGCGGCAGTGGATGTCTCGTCTGCCTAGCGTACAAGAGGTTCAGATCCTGTTACGTAGGCAAACTTGAATTTTTATTTATTTACTTATTTCATTTTAATATCGTGACATTTATTATTCCTGCCCTTTTTTCCATTTATCCGGATCCTTGTGAGTATAATTTTTTTTTTTAATTCCTTACCTGTCTGAACCTCGATTTTATTTTTCAGTTTCATTATCATCATAAATAAAAAGATGTTTAAGCCAATTAACTGAAAAAAACAGTAGTCATTCATTTAGAAAAAGACTTAGAAATGAAAAATACGGAAGCTGATAAGATTCGATGGTTTATATCCGGGCACAGGAAGCAATCACGCTAATATGCTATAGCAATTGGCAGGAGCAGTGTTCCACATCAGAGCTCTAGTTATCAAGTGAAATTTCGCATTTTGTTTTCGGCGATTTCTCGTAAAGAAGCACTTTACCAGGTATCTGCGAGCCACTCAAATTCGGATTTTTTCGTCGATTATAAATGGAGATTCATAACGGTGAATGGCAAATTTAGACTAGTATATATATATATATATATATTTACGTTTCTGAGGTGGGGTGGCTTGTGTGCCTCAACGATACAAATAGCTGTACCGTAGGTTTAAACACGGCGGTGAGGTATCATTTGAAAGACCAGACAAAAATGTGATTCTAGAAGAGGGGCATCAGCCTTACCAGTAGTTGCAGGGGCATCAGTCTGGATGATTGACTGAGCTGGAATTGTAATATCAACTGACATGACTTTGCCGTGCAGCTACTGCGAACGGCTGACGCAAGGGGAAACTACAGTCGTTTTTTGCCCCAGAACATTCAGCTCTACTGTATTAATATAATGGCGGAGTAATTTAGTGAAATATTCCGTAGATAAAATAGTCCCCGATTTGGATTTCTGGGCGGCTTACGCAGGAGTAAGTCGTCATCAAGAAAAACAAACATTTTACGAATATGAACACCGATAATTCTAATCGTTAATCCGGTAGGTAAGTTAGAAAATTTGTAATGAGTGATCGATAGGTTGACGTTAGATACGGGGGCAGAATCAAAAGGATTCCTAGTCAGGTGAATAAAGGGTTTAAACACAAAATCAGTTGGAGGGAACACAGATTTGACAGATTTCTCGTGCAAATGAAGTTTTCAGTGTTTACATTCAATTCCCCACTTTGGCACCATGCAGAGCGATCTCACCTTCTAAGTTGTAATTTCGTACACCAAAATGCCTGTTTTATTTTAATGTCTTACGCTTAGAATTCTGTATGAACAGCAAATTCATTTATCAGCTACATGTCCAACTTAAGTTATTCTAAAACAACAGTTGTAATTTAATGTCCGACGATTTTCTGTAATTATAGCAAACAGAAAATATGTTACACGCACGCTTCAGTTATTCAATAATTACACTACAGTTTCTCATGTCATTATTTTGTTATACAAGAATATTTTAAAAGCGAATATACAGTTGTTTTGTAAAAGCGTTGCTGTATTGTTTCACCGTAAAACAACAGTTTCGTATTCTTATTGTTTTTCTGTACAAGAATGAGTTAACAGAATGTATATTTGTTTCATCTGCTGCACGTGTACAAAGGTGAGTTCAAGAACAGTTTTACATATTAATAGCGGGTACAAATCGTGTTCTTTTACTTAGCCCCTGACCGGAAGCTAGGAGGTCCTCACGTGCTGTAACTGCAAAGGAAACAGAAGTGTATCCAAACAAGAAATATAGTGCTGTAATTTACAATAGCAACTATCGCTGCCACAATACTACTAACTTATACTATAAGATTCTAATGAGTTCAATGCCATTGCTGCTGTTGCTCCCGCCCGGCATATCTTACTAAAAAAACTGTTACTATACGTATCAAATGTGCCCATAACTTTCCTCTTCTATCATTATTACATTCTGTGACATCAATCTGATGTTTTCAATCAACGTGTAAGTGAGAATTAGAAGTGTCTTAAAAAGCAAAGTATCATTTGTACTTTCAATACCGTTATATCGATTAAAATAAAATTCCCTGAACCAGTGCCGAACCTGTCCGTAAGCGAATCATATTTATATTGATTGAACTGGTGTGGCATGGGAATCAGAGAACTAAACACATACAAAAATGAAAATCACTGGTAGAAAATGGGATTGGAAACTAACCAGAAGGTACTGATTATTCATAAATATCCGCTAGCTAGGCGGTAGGTTGGAATAAAAACGTAGAAATTTCTAGTAAACATGAGCTCCAAACTGAATACCTTAAAAGCTATTATCACTTCTTCGTCTTCAGTATTGTGATACGGCTTTTTTCATTAGAAGAGCTGACAGCTTGTGGATATTAATTTTAGAACCGGTATTTGCTCCACACTTTCGTTTGTTTTGATGCACACTACATGTTAAAAAAATGGAGAGCAAAGACCTTATAATAGAAAACATGTTAACACAATCAAATAGAAATATGTCCTCATAGCTATGAACGCATGAAAATCAAAACCGAGTTTATTATTATTATTTTTTCAATTTTAGTCCACAGTATCATCACAAAAAGTTTGTCGGTTTACGTCTGGTTCACCTTGTGCGACTGAAGAGGTTACTTTTGGATAATACGAACTGACTTATGTATGTTACACGTTATTACAGTAAGCTAATACTTTTAGATACAGACGACTCCCTCTGGAGCCACGTTCAGAGCGACCACATTAAAAAACACCTTTGTTTGCGGGAAATCTTTATTCGACTATTGCAAATCAATTTTGGTCACTGAGTGGTCATCTTCAGTGGTAGAATCGAAACCCTGTGGGCCCACATAGACTAGCAGTCTGCTAACAGTACTTTTAATGTGCTGCTACGATATCTCGTACCTTTCCAAACCAGTACCATTAGTGCTACTAAATGGAGTCAATATAGCACCCATAAGTGTCCAGAAGAGTCTGAAAGTGTCAAATTGCTTTCTGCATAACAAAAAGAAGCGTGTCTTTAGGTATGACAATGATGAGCGTGGTCGTGATGCCACACTTTACAGATAGAGACGATGCACAGTGACTAGAGGTGAATCTGAAATTCTGAATTGTCCCCACTTGTTAGAGAAAAATGAGCGTCGTTTGTCTTTAGAATGGTCCAGGGCGTGTCATCATAAACTTCTCGCAAGAAAGAGGAGAGCGAAGTCTACACCTTGTTTTGCGTCCTGTGGTACAAGCTACTGTACAGTATGGCAGTGCTTTTCAACCTATGGAACAACCATCCAGGAGCATGCATGAATACTAGATGTCCCTTAATGTAAAAACATACTTCTGAGGAAAGTGAAATGTATTTTTTATTCAAATTACGCGTTTCCTTATTGATCATCAATTCGCTCTTCAATAGAACGAAGACTTAACAATGAGTAAACGAAAGGCCTTAAAAACTGTTTTCAGGTACCAGAAGACAGCTAAATTTACAATATACAATAAGTAATTATGAGAAATTTGATTGTTTACAAATTGATTACACAGTGGGACATAGCTGAACGAGCGCAATTCGCTTCTGAGTTTTGCCTGCAATGCGAAACCTCATTACGCATACATATAATTCTGTCGAAATTTATTTATTAATAGAATGTGTTTAATTCAGAAAAAAAGACTAAAATGTTTCCCATAATATGCAATACCGTACTTTCTTATTGTTTTATTTATTTATTCAAAAAAGTTATGTAAGCTAAAGAAAAATTCGTTGCCTTTAAAATAACAGATCTAGTCGTGTTATGGTTAAGGGTTGGGGGAGGGGGAGGGGGGCGCAATTTTAATTGGAAGAAGGTCACGTATTCGAAAAGGTTGGAGGTTGGGAAACACTTCTGTACCATTTGAGAACGGTTGGAAGCACCTTCTGTACAGTCAAAATAATCAGATATATGCAAACATATTGGACCAAACTAATATGGTCATCAGTCCCTAGACTTACAAATAACCTAACACATTCGGGACAAATGACTGGTGATTTATATTGCCTTGGGCTTGACTTCTTTTGTGACGTAAATTGAACCCTATATGGCCAACAATACGACGTATACCAAGAAAAAAATTGTATACCACGATATCAGTATGATTTTGACGTCACGCCACAGTGGCGTGCGCAGGCCGCTAGGATAGATAGTGTTGTTATGGTAGGCAAACCCGCATTACAAACAACCAGCAACGAATCTTTATCTATATCGCTAATTTTTGTTTTTAGTTTTGAACGGTATATTTCATATTGTGATCTGTTTTCTAATGTTACTAATTTTTACTTTTCATGGGATACTTCCCATTTAAATGTAGACACAAGAGTTCCAGAAAATTGGGGACAAGTAACAATCGATGTAAAGAATCTACTTATTATACAGGAAAATAGTTACATGTATAAAACAATTGTAAATTATGATAAATAGTAATTGAAAGAAAATCACTTCCACTTGGGTAGTAATCCTTTTAGTGACCATTTGTCGCCTATTGGAAGATATACGTTTTATTTACTTTTGACTTTTTAAGACGTGCGCAGATTATGAATGAAGAATTCATCGATTCGACGTTAGAAAACACCCATAAAGTGAATAGCCGGACATGAACTGACACTGTGTGTTTTACATACCTCGAATGAGACCACGTAATCAGAGATGTTTCGACCGCCTCCCTAATTTCGTCAAAAAAACCTTGGCCTAGGGTACCTCTGAAAAAAATCTTCCATATGTCCCTGGGAAATTGGTTTCATCAGATACCTTTTAGTGCGAAAACTAACCAAATGGTGGAGTAATGAAGATGAATATTCGAAGAGCTGAATAAAATAAGTTGACACTTTAACTCACAAATGAACCAGCCACAATGACACCAAACTGTCTACTGAGGACTTGGCCCGTGTGTTCCTTTTAATCTGCAGGCTGGACCGAGCCCATGAGCCTTTATCACGCGAACGGTAACGACACACATGCGTGCGCCGTCCGGGAGGCAAGGCGGCCCTCACGCCCCCGTGGTATGAGCCGTCAAGGACGTGTTTAACTTACATTAAGGACAACAGAAACATGCCGAGGTCGAGGAATCGAAGCTCCGGCGAGAACAGGCGCCGACTCCGTACCATGACGCCTCATACCACGGGGCCACTTCGCGCAGCTCTATACAGTCGACCACGAGCTGTTCAACTATTGCGACACAGCAAGTGCATTGCTTGACGATCGGGAATCGCGCGCAGCGTTGTCTGCCACAGCAACAGCGACTTCATCAACCGTCTGTGCTGCAACCGGTCGTCAGCCTCTTCCCTGAGCGACGCCCAGTTCTTCAGTTGATTCTAACTTTCTTATCACGTTCTGCACAGCAGTTGGAAAAAAGAGGACCCTTCAGCAATCCTTTTATCCAGCGATATTCTCGAAGTGTTGCTGCAGCATTACTGTTGATTTGATGACAAAGCTCTACCAGTAATGTCACGCTCATTTTCTCCTAGCTCATGATGACACGTGACCAAGTGCACTGCGAAAGGTCAAGTGTTTGAGATCATGAACCACGATAACTGATGTACCCTGCGGCCATAGTCGGGACTGGACAGTGGCATGGCAATCATGCACCCCATACTCCAAACATTAATGCTGCCGAGTCTGGTACTCAAAGGGTAAATAGTTTCCGGGCTACAACCTTTTTAAATATGGAAATGTTCGAATGTTTGTATAGCTTATGAGACTTAACTACAGGGCTATCAGTCCCTAAACTTACAAACTACTTATGAACTACTTACGAACTAGGACGGCACAAATATCCATGCCCGAGTGGGGATTCGAACCCTCGACCGTAGTGGCAGTGCAGACCGTGACAGGAGCGCCTCAGTCCCCTCGACCACCGCGGCCGGCTTTAAATATGGAACAATTAATTATATCCGCCTGGTATGAGCTAAATTCAACTAAATACCTAGGAGTAACAATTACAAAGAACTGAAATTGGAAAGAACACACAGAAAATATTGTAGGAAAAGCGACCCAGAGACTACGTTTCATTGGCAGAACACGTACAAGATATAACAGTTCTACTAAAGAATCTGTCTACACTACACTTGCGCGGTTCTATTTTGGAGTATTGCTGCTCATTGTGGGATCCACACCAGGAGGGACTGACGGACGATTTAGAGAAAATTCAGAGAAGAGCAACTTGTTTTCTATTATCGCGATATAGGGTTGAGAGTGTCACGGAAATGACGCACAGTTGGGGAGGAAATCATTAAGAGAAAGGCGTTCTTTGTTGCGGCGAGATCTATTTGCGAAGTTGGAACTGAACAGTGGCGCGGCGACTATAATTTAGCCCCTATCAGTTGTTGGAGTTTGAGGCGTTAACTAAAATATCACGTGAAAGCTTTGAATCGGGAAGAAATGTAGGATAAACGGAGAGTATGATATTAAGTATTCTTTGGTTGATTTTGGATAACGTCAAAAATACGGGGAATGTTGGCGGCAACTACGTTATAAAGAAGTTGACAGACTTTACCTTCACGGTTACGATACATCGTTTTGATGATATCAGCCACATATATATATATATATATATATATATATATATATATATATATATATATATATATATATATATATATATATATATAAGTTTAAAATGAGAGTAATTGAAGGTAAAACACTATCCTGATCAAGAATTGGACGGGTGGAATTTTGATGTGCAGTGGACCGTGCGATAGATTTTAATTGCAAGCTTTGCGTTTGTGGTTGGTGATATTTCACGGGAATAGAAAATTCAGACTTCATTATATACTATAGCTTCATATAAATGACTGCAGGTTCTAAAGAAAAATGGGGAAGATTGAATTCCAATGTTAATAAAATGTTTAACAATCACGGCACTATTATTCATCAGTCGTAATGGCGTCCAATTCTGTAACACGCAAATGGTAAATTATCTGCGCCCCTATCAGTCGGGAAATCAAATAAGAACACCTCCGCCATTAAATTAAAGAACTTATATATTGCCATGTATATTTTCTTCTAATTTAGCACTATACTTACAGCAATTTTAATGGTAACGGGGAGAGCTGCTAGTAATGCGTCTTAACTCAACGGCGGCAAAAGACAGACGATCCTTAATCTTCGACTAGCGAAGTTTATTATTGTATATTTCTTTATATTTTTATTGGTAGCGTTTCATGACGCATGGAAATCTTGCACCCCACACTCCATACATTAATGCTGCCAAGTCCGGTACTCAAAGTGTAAATAGTTTCCGGGTTATATTCTTTTTAAATATGAAATATTTCATTATATCCCTCTGGTATGAGCTAAATTCAACTAAATACCCAGGTGTAACAATTACAACAACTGAAACTGGAAGGAACGCATAGAAAATATTGTGGGAAAAGCAACACAGAGACTACGTTTCATTGGTAGAACACGTACAAGATGCAACAGTTATACTAAAGAATCTGTCTACACTACACTTGTGCGTCCTATTTTAGAGTATTGCTGCTCATTGTGGGATCCACACCAGATGGGACCGACGGACGATTTAGAAAAAGTCAGAAAGGGCTACATGTTTTCTATCATCGCGATATAGGGGGGAAAGTGTCACGGAAATGATGCACAAAATGATTGCGTGGTCATTAGTGTGGTGTCGCACAAGTCCAAAGTGCGCGCCACCTACTTTCGCCGCGCGCCGCCATGCACGCACGGCGCGGCGATCTGACGACGACAGCCACGAGCGCCCTCTGCTGCAACCCCGCTCGTGGCCACCGCTGAACGACATCGTTCACTTCGGACTGCGATAGGAACCAGTTAACACTTCGGAATCAGATAGGTACCAGTGAAGACTTGGCTATCGTATAGGCACTAGGAAGCAGTACTAGGCAGGCCTCTAGCTCAACTATGTATCTGCAGTACTGAGCAATGTAAAAGTTAAGTATTGTATAAATTCTGTGCAATATACATCTCGTTCTAATTTACTCTAGTGTTTCTGGTTTCTGGCTGCTCCCCGCCGCACCTGCACCGGTGTGCTATCTTTATTCCTGTGTCGGTCTCATTCCGCTCGGCCGCCGACACCTGCGACGGAAACGAGACACAAAAGCGGCGACGAGGCTGGGACACAAAAGTGGCGACGAGGAGTGATAGACGAACCGTGGACCAGCTCGCTTGTAGCAGCCAGACAGTAGCAGTCGAGCACACAGAAATTGCTCCCGCCCACCCACCTTTATTATAAGATTTTTGGGGGAACATTTTCAGTTACGTGTTTTGTGGACTTTTTTGTTGCAGAGCGTCCTCTTTCATATTGCATTTGTGTTTTGTTATAAGTTACTTGTATACGCGGCGCCTAATCGGTCAGCAGGCCACTACCCCGAACCCAAACTTAATGGAAATTATTCAGTTACAGACGGCGCAAATCACACAACTCCTGCAAGCAGTGGCCCAGCTCACAGCGCAAGCAGCTAACCAACAACAGCCGCCACTTCAGCAGCCCACACCTGCCGCCGCAACGCTTCCTACGTTTCGCCAGTACAACGAACGTGAGGAAGAATGGAGCGACTATTTTGCACAGTTTCAAGAACTCGTCGCGGCTCATCAAATAACAGGTCAGACAGTTAAACATTTCTTTCTCGCCGTAGTTGGCACCAAGACTTTCGTGTTACTGAAAAAACTATTCCCCAATGCATCTCCTCGTGATGTAGACTTTGAACAAATTGTAGATGCACTAAATGCTCATTATGAGAGAAAAGCTCTCGTAGCTGCGGCACGGTACCGATTTTTCAGACTTAAAAAATTACCTGAGCAGTCACACCAAGACTGGATCACTGAGTTGAAGGTCTTAACCCGCAAATGTAAATTTACTTGCTCTTGTGGACTTTCTTATAGTGACGAGATGTTGAGAGATGCGATCACGCAGAACATTCAGTACCCCAGAATTAGGGCAGGAATTTTGAAACAGTCTGACCCCTCATTAGACAGTGTACTGCAGCTTATAGAAGCGCATGATACTTTTGACTTAGCAGATATAGAAATGCAAAGCCACAGTGTTAATTCAGTGCGCCGCAACGGACGCTTTCCTAGCCGTAGTTCTCAGTCTAGCCCTAGTGATTCTTTAAATTCTACCGGCCGTGCTGAACAGACAGTGAACAGTAGCCAGTGTAAAAGCGCGACACAAAGGTCGCATCGTCGTGTTAGAAACAGTAATGTGATTAACTGGCGCCAACGCTCACTTCCGAAAAATGTTCGTAAGTCTTGCCCTCAGTGTGTATCTCGCCATAAGCGTGCGCAATGCCCCAGTCGCAACGCAACCTGTTATCAATGTGGCAAATCGGGACACGTTAAGTCAGTGTGTATGCAAAACAGAAATTCAAAAAACGGTGCCGTTAGGAACAGTGCTTCGCAAAGTGCAAGAGCAGTGCATGTCATACACGCTATGGATTTCAACAGTGCTATTCTTGGGTCTCAAATGCAAGAAAATTCTTCTGCACCTATTGCAAAACTATGTACTGAGCCACGCCGCAAGCGCCGACGAGCGCGTAAATCTGTGCAACGGAAACGGGTTCGGGACAAGCAAAGTGACAATGTACAGTGCAATCCTGTAGTGAACCTAGTGCCTTCTGCACCTTCTCCTTGTAAAAGTGCCCAGTACTGTGTAGCTAGTGACATTAGACATCAAGTAGCTACTCAAAAGTGTAGTGCAGTAGTTAGTAAATCTGGAGTAGCTTCGCAAGCCGATCCGGCGGTAGTGTCATCTAGTGACAGTGATATTAATCTATGTGCCGATTCTGCGCCGCTTCCTACTGCACGCAGCCCGCGCATGCGCAAATGCAGCAAACAAACCGCAGCAGACGTTGCCCACATTCGCGCACCTGTCGAGCGCCACAAGCAAAAACTTTTTGTGAATCTCTCTATAGAAAACAAGACTGTGCAATTTCAGCTTGATACTGGTTCCGCTGTCACTTTAATAAATAAAGATACTTATGAACTTTTGGGTTCGCCAAAATTGTCGCCGTGTCAACAAGTGCTAACAGCGTATACAGGGCAAAATATTCCCTTGCTAGTAACGTGTAGCCTGCCTGCCTCTTTTCAAGGTGTAACAAAAACAGTTTCTTTTGTGGTTCTTCAGGCCAGATCTACACAGAACATTTTTGGACTAGATGCATTTGACTTGTTTGGTTTATCAATTCAAAGAGATGTGCTTAAAGTTTCCTCAGTAATGCCTCAGGACAAAATAAATGCATTATGTGAAAAATATAGTGACTTGTTTTCGCCGGAACTAGGTTGTGCAAAAGACTTCGTGGCACATGTAACTTTAAAAGAATCTGCAGTTCCAAAATTTCGTAAACCTATACCAGTGCCTATCGCAATGCGTAATACAGTTGCCGAAGAACTTAAACGTTGGCAAGATAGTGGGGTGATTTCTCCTGTTTCTGCGAGTCAGTGGGCCTCGCCTATAGTAATTATACCCAAGCCGTCGGGAAAACTTCATCTCTGTGCGGACTTTAAATCAAGAGTGGTCAAACAATTGTTGACACTTATCCCCTGCCCAGACCTGACGAACTAATGGACAGATTAGGTCTCGCTTGTTTTCTAAGATTTATTTAGCAGAGGCATACTTGCAAATTCCGCTTGAAGACGAGTCAAAAAAGTTTTTCGTCATTAATACTCACATGGGCCTTTTTCAATTTCAACGCCTACCCTTTGGCAGTTCTTCCGCCCCCGCTATTTTTCAGCGCTTTTTGGAACAGCTGACAGTTCCTGTACAGTATTGTTCGAACTATTTAGATGATATTGTGGTATCCGGACGTACAGTTGAAGAACATTTAGCAAACCTGGAGTGCCTTTTCAAAGTGTTGACTGCAGCAGGTCTACGTTGCAATAAAGCTAAGTGTTCGTTTTTTCAGACTGAAATAGAGTACATAGGCCATGTGATTAATGCCCAAGGAATTCATCCCTTACAGTCACATCTTCGAGCAATCAAAGACTTGCCTCCTCCTAAGAATGTGCACGAATTGCAAGCAGTAATGGGAAAGCTTAACTATTATTTCAGGTTTATTCCCAATGCCTCTCAGATTGCAGCTCCACTGCATCACTTACGTAGGAAGAATGTTCCTTTTGTATGGTCTAAAGATTGCCAAGTCGCCTTTGACAAATTAAAGTCTGCACTACTCAGTGATGCATGTTTAATTCCCTTTGACCCAAAGAAGCCTGTAGTGCTAGCAGTCGATGCCTCGTCGTACGGTCTGTGTGCAGTTTTGTCGCATCGTATTGGATCTCACGATCGTCCTATTGCCTTTGCGTCCAAACTACTGACGCCAATGCAACAGAATTACAGTCAGATAGAAAAGGAGGCCTTAGCAATCATTTACGGCGTCACAAAGTTTCATCATTATCTTTATGGCAGAAAATTCTATTTGTTGACAGACCACAAGCCTCTCACGTCGTTGTTCTCACCCACAAAGCCGATTGCGCCACGAAGGCACAAAATCTTCAGAGATGGTCCTTGATATTGTCAAATTATCAGCATGAGATTTTGTACCGACCTACCACTAAACACGCCAATGCGGACACACTTTCCCGACTTCCGGTTGGCCAGGATGTGTCGTTCGATTCTTCAGAAATGGCATGTTTTCAGATAGACTCCAGAGATGCTTCCGCTGTCGCAGACTTCCCTTTGAACTCTCGTCGGGTTGCACAGGAAACAGCGGCGGATGCAGACCTAAGTGTGGTAGCACGTTTTGTTCGCTTTGGTTGGCCTGCCAGAGCCAAAGACATTCAGCGGCCTCTGGTTCGACGTTATTTTGCACAACGTCATGCATTGTCTTTAAGTGAGGGTGTTCTGTTGTTACATACGGATAACGACCAAACAAGAGTGATTGTTCCTTGTTCCCTGCAACGAGAAGAGTTACGCCTCCTGCATCAAGGACATTGGGGTATTGTTCGGACAAAGCAATTGACCAGACGTCATTGTACCTGGGTTGGTATGGACGCCCAGATAGAAAGCATGACGTCACAGTGTATTGTTTGTGCGGAGCATCAGGCGGCTCCTCCGCAACGTTTCTCAGACGGGCCACGCCCCAAGGGACCATGGAAACGTTTACACATTGACTTTGCCGGACCTTTCTGGAATACGCGCTGGTTAATCGTTGTAGACGCTTTCAGCAAGTTTCCTTTTGTGATTGCCATGAACTCAACGACGGCGTCTAGTACAATCAGTGCCTTAACGTCAGTGTTTTGCATCTAAGGGTTGCCTGAAACTATCGTCAGTGACAATGGACCTCAGTTTGTTAGTGCGGAATTTCAAAAGTTTTGTCGTGTGAATGGCATTCAGCATATCACCACCGCACCTTTTCACCCTCAGTCCAATGGTGAAGCAGAACTTTTCGTACGAACATTCAAGTCTCACACGGAAAAGATGAAAGGTCAGCACTCCAGGCAGCAAGCTCTTCAAATTTTCCTGTCTACTTATCGGTGCATGCCACGTGACGGCCCGTCTCCTGCCGACTGCTACACGGCCACCGTCACCGCACTCTCCTTCACCTGCTGCAGCCTCCCACGCACCGAGTCGGTTCGTATGGCGCTACGCGTTTTCAGGTTTCTACGCCGGTGCTGTACAGGGTGTTTGCTGGCAACAAGAAGACATGGTTGCCAGGCATCATTCAGAGCGTGCTCGGTCGCCACATGTATGTTGTACGTTCTTCCACAGGGTCGGAGCCGCGGCGCCACGCAAACCAATTGCGCTTGCACAGGCCGCGCGATCCTGTCTCCGGTTTCTTGATTCCAGACCCAGTTCACCGCCAGGGAGCACAGCCACATCGTTCGCCGACGGGTCCAGCGTCCCCGGACTAAGAGATAGTACCTATGGACGTCGACGCACCTCCGACGCAGTCGTCGCCGCCGCGGTCGCCGCCGCAGATGACAGCGTCACCGAGAAGGACTCCGGGACCGTGCGGGGCCCCCCAGCTTGGGCCACGCACCTCAGAAGAAGATGACCTGCTCCCTCTGGGCGGGGGTGTGCGCCCTTCCCCAGGTTACGGTGGGTTTCCTGGAGGATCGCAAGGCGGATGCCGGGGCGCGGACGGTGTCTCGATCCCAGCCTCAGCTACGACGCCCGTCCCACCAGTAACGCCCCCACCCAGGCTCTCCTCCCAGTGCCGTCGCCGTGGCCCTCCGCCCTACGCCACGACGGCGCGGCGGTTTGGGGGGGGAGGGGTGTGGTGTCGCACAAGTCCAAAGTGCGCGCCACCTACTTTCGCCGCGTGCCGCCATGCACGCACGGCGCGGCGTTCTAACGACGACAGCCACGAGCACCCTCTGCTGCAACTCCGCTCGTGGCCACCGCTTAACGACATCGTTCACTTCGGACTGAGATAGGAACCAGTTAACACTTCGGAATCAGATAGGCACCAGTGAAGACTTGGCTATCGTATAGGCACTAGGAAGCAGTACTAGGCAGGCCTCTAGCTCAACTATGTATCTGCAGTACTGAGCAATGTAAAGTTAAGTATTGTATAAATTCTGTGCAATATATATCTCGTTATAATTTACTCTAGTGTTTCTGGTTTCTGGCTGCTCCCCTCCGTACCTCCACCGGCGTGCTATCTTTATTCCTGTGTCGGTCTCATTCCGCTCGGCCGCCGACACCTGCGACGGAAACGAGACACAAAAGCGGCGACGAGGCTGGGACACAAAAATTAGTCCCTAAGCTTACGAACTACTTATGAACTACGTTATACAAAAGACGACACAAACATCCTTGCCCGAGGGGTGATTCGAACCCCCGACGGGGAACGGCCTCGCGCATTGTAGCACAGCGCCTCAATGCGATCGGCCACTCCGCCGCGGCAGGATTCTCGAGTTGGGGTGGAAATCATAAAAAGAAGGGCGTTATTGGTTGCGGCGAGGTCTATTTGCGATATATCTTTCAGTAACGTTCTCTTCAGTATGGGAACATATATGTTAGATATTCACAACATATATGACATCAAATGGGCAAAGCTGAAAATGTGTATCCAGCCGGGATTCGAACTCAGATCTCCTGATTTCTAGGCAGTTGCGCTGACCCATACACCACTGGAGACACAGTGATCACCGCACCTGCAAGGACTACCTAAGCATGCCTCCTGTCAGCTGGGAATTTGTATCTGACAGAAGGCATGCTTAGGTAGTCCTTGCAGGTGCGGTGATCACTGTGTCCCCAGTGGTGTAGGGGTCAGCGCAACTGCCTAACATGCAGGAGACCCGGGTTCGAATCGCGGCTGTGTACACGTTTCCAGCTTTGTTCATTCGCAGTTGATGTGATATTTTCTGTGAATATGAAAGAATAACAACTGCAGGATCAGAAGTGACGTCTGTCTTTCGGAACAGACACCACATATATTGTTAGCACCCACATATATATGCAGAAATGACCATCATAATAAATTAAGATAAATCAGATAGAAAACAGATTTAGGTGTTCCTTTTTCCCGCGAGCTATTAGAGAGCGTAACTGTAGAGAAATGTAAAAGTGGTTCCATGCACTTCATTGTGATTTGCACAGTATCCATGTAGGTGTATATGAGAGGACTGAATTGGAAAGAAGTGAGATGCAAGAATGCAAATCCTCTGTCGGTCCCGTGTGGTGTGCTCACAACAGCCCTGTCACACATGAACCTCATATTTTACTATCCAATCAATGTAGCACAGTTCTTTTCACTTCGTATATCGTAGTCCCACTACTTAATCCATTTACGGTTTGTGCTTCCCATTCACGCAAGCTTATACTGTGTATCTCGCCACTGCGAAGTCGACTTCTAAAACAAAAAGCACGTGCTTGAAACAACACGCGAGCCTCGCAGCGCGGCTGACACTTGTAGATTGGGTTGAGCGCGGGCGCGCGGTGCCCGGTATGCGGTGTCCGGTGTTTTTAAGCCACCGTGCTTGCCTCGTATCCCGTATCTCAGGTTCCGCACGCCCGCCGCCTAATTATTATTATCGTTCTTCGGGTGGCTGCACTGTCCGCCGAGATTGCGGCTTGCTTTAAGCCTTCCGCTTCCTACGCCCCTAACCCTCCGGTCCTGAGCCAGCCGGATGCGAGACCGCTCCGCCCTTATCCTAGCTACCGCCCACGCTCTCTCTCTCTCTGCCTCTCTCTGCAGTAGTCCCTTCCGAGCTTACGGCTAAATTAAATTTTCTCTCAAAATATGGTGGTGGTCGGCAGAAATACGTGCGTCTGCCTCGCTAGGGGGAAGGAAGCGCTCATTTGGAGCTAATATGGCGTCGGCTGAAGGTTAATGCGTGTGGGCCTAGTGAGAAATTTCCACACTCTGGCAGGTCGGAAAAGCCGCTCTTCTAATCTCGAGAGTGGAGGTAAACACAGACTCCACCCTCCTCAGAAAATAGAAATAAAAGATCTCGGTGTATAATTACTGCACTGCGTTAGACACATTCCAGAAACAGTGGAAAAGTCTATAGGGGTAAGCATCAAGAGATTCGGAACTATTTATTTTCTTGGTAACACACCGCTGCGACTGTTAATAATTCCTTACTAAGAACTCACGACCGGTTTCGCAAATTAAATTTGCATCCTCAGCCTAGCATAGGCGAGCTGCCTTTATTTTTGACTTGCTAACCTAAGTTTGGACTTGAGCACACTGCTCGAATTGCACGTCTTACGTTTTAATTTTTATTCTTCTGATGAAGGTATTTTTATCAAATTTTGCAATTGGTTGGGCTGAACGTAGTCAAATATTTGTAAACGTTGCTGTAGTCGACAAGCTATGTTTAAAGTCATCATCCTCAGGTGCTTATTTCATTCAGGTCTTAACCATATGTTCCTTTGACTTTAAACTAGCTGATTACCATCATTAATTCTCGAGTTCTAACCAACTTGCCTATAAAACCATCTATAAAATTCCTTTTGGCCAAAAATTGGGACTCCGTCAAAAGGAATTTTATAGATGTTTTTATAGGCAAGTTGGTTACAACTCGAGAATAATAAGTCAAAGTATCATATGGTTAAGACCTGAATGAAATAAGCACCTGATGATGAAAATTAAATTAGCGAAACAGATCGTGAGTTCTTAATGAAGAATTTTTAACAGTTGCAGAGGTGTGTTATCAAGAAAATGAATCAATTCGACTGAGGTTGCCCAATGAATAAAGTAATGTATTAAACTATTAATGGGGACTACGAATGTATGACGTAATTCTAAGGACTTCCACGCTCTTTTCATGAATCACAGATAACAAACATTACAATCGTAACCAATGTATCGCTTCAAAGGGAAGCTCTTTCTTCGTCTTTACTTAAATTATCGCGCAGCAATAATAAAAAAAAACCATTCAGTGTTACACACATTTTGCAGTTCTGTACGCTAACGTATTCAACATGCAGTCACAATTCTACAGTGTTTTATTATGCGGGTTATTCAAATTAAAACGGTAAGAAACGTCTTAACAAACAGACCGGTTGAAATTTGAATATGCCCCTTTGGGCTAACGTAGTGCGACCTCCTCCTAAAAAAACAATCATGGCTGTGCCCTCAGCAGGCGAATCTCGCCTTGTTTTTCGACGTTCGAGGTCCGATACTGGAGTGCGGAAAAGCCACTGACACTTAAGTGTACTGTGAGACTCCGCAGTTGACGCAGGTCCATCAAGAACAGACGGTCTGGGATCCTCACGGATGATAACGCGCGTCCAAACGTCTCCAGGGTCACACAAAGTGTACTGGCCAAGTTCACGTGGCAGCAGCTTGAGCATCCGCCCTACATCCCGAATATATCGCCGTGTGACTTCCATCTGTTTGGTGCACTAAAAAGACATCTCAAACTTAAGCGCTTCAACTTAAAGACGCGTGCAGTTCTCTTAGTAAAATTGTGGCTCAGATAACTAAGTGAAAGAAGCGTGTCTTTACTATTTTTCTTAATGGAACTGCACTCAATTAATTGAATATCGCCATCTATGGATCTTTAAAAAAATGGTGGCAATGGAAACGCGGGTTAGTTTTCTCTCTTCCAGAAGGGAGCAAGAGACAAAATATTTCATTTCACAACCTTTATAAAATAAATAGTGTGGTAGAATTTAAATTAGGACAAAGGGTTAATGTTTAACAAAGTCATTTATTGTCCAAGACATAAACAACAACAGGGGAGTAACCAATTTAAATATAATAACCACACACCTTACATAATATTATACGGCCTTACTACTGCCCACCTACAAAAGTAGTTCTAGCTTAATTAATGATTATTTTTTAAGGGAGAGAAGGGAGGAATTGCGCCAAGCACCGAACAGAAAAAACAACAACGTCAGCAGGAGGACGCGGTACGGAAGAGCAGGTTCACTCACACCAATAAAAGAAAATTTTTTTCCGCAGTGTATGGTCTTGTGGCTTAGGCTCAAGATAGCTACCAGCGGGTAGAAGACCACGAGGGTGCGATACAGTCGCGAAGTATAAGTTTCCAGAGAAGTTCAAGATATCGATTAAATCGGAAAATTCGCTAAATAATACTTAAAAAACGGGCGTTCTGGTGTTCGTTTTGCACAGGGGGAAGGGAACTACTGAATAGTAAAGGTTTCAGGTCAAAACAACCGAAAAATTACAAAAAAATTTGCACAAGTAAGACCGCGAGATAGGTCGTGCAACCATTCGTTCTACCCAGGGGAATGCTATCTACGTAATAAGTAAGGTTGCAGAATGAAATGAAATGCTACGGGGTCAGATCGCGAAATTTGGACAAGTTGGAAAAAATTCAATTTAGTAAGAAATAAGATCGCGAGATAGGTTACATAACCATTCGACCTACACAAGGAAATGATATCTACATAATAGGTAAGGTTACAGAGTGATACGACATGCTACGGGGTCAGAAGCCGAAATTTGAAAAATTCGGAAAACATTCAATTTCGTAAGAAATAAGATCGCGAGATATGTCGTATAACCATTCGTTCTACTCAGGGGAATGATATCTAGCTAATAAGCAAAGATACAGAATCCTACAGTACTTCTCGGGGTTGGCTCACAAAATGTTGGAAAAGGGAAAAATTACAAGTTCGAAACAAATGTAAACGCGACATATGTCTTGTAACGATTCATTCTATTCAGGGGAAGAAGAGCTATCTAAAAGGAATGACTACGATATAGAACACACTATTTTCCATACACGTGAGGCAGCGAGTACGGAAGGTACAAGCTTAGAAGTACCAAAATTCGGGGGAAATTATCACGTTATACGTACTAGAAATCACAACATCTGCACAAGGTTATAGTTAACAATTCGTGCACATAGAGTGATGGAGTAAGCTGTGGGCTTTACCTCATACCGTCCACGTGTTATATGGACAAAGAGCAGACATTGAAAGTATAAAAAGTTCCCGAAAAAAATAAAAAAATAAAAGCAACTACCAACAAAATTTACACAAAAAACATTTAAACATGTTTAAATGTAGGAAGGAAGGACTTTTCAGTCAGGGAGTGCAAGGATTCTGTTAAAGAACACCGGTGAGGCTGCGAAATCAAACTTCAGCAAAAATTGTCATGAAATTAGCAATCCAGAACAAAATTAAATAAAACATCGCCGGCCGCGGTGACCAAAGGGCTTAGCCGACTCAGGTAGGCAAACGAGCACACCAGGCAAGGGGAGTGAACGGGAACCTTCGCTAAGCATCTTTGCTAAGGATTTGCCTCTGGCTGGGAGTCATCAGAAATTGACTAGCACCATAGGCAACTGCTGCCATGCTGTTTCAACCACCAGACGACAAGAGCAACGAGGCGCTGCTAACGCTTGTTTAAACTGTTTTATACACAAGTCCCATTCATTCTGCAACAAGCGGGGTCAGTGGGAACATATAGCATACGCCCTCACATATGGAGCCTCATACACACAAAAAAAGACATTTAAAATTATGAAACACAATATAATTATTCCATATTTTGGATTTTTTTTTTTTTTTTTTTTTTTTTTTTTTTTTTTTTTTTTTTTTTTTGTAAATCTGGTATCTCTCATAGTGCGAATGGAGCGACTCGCTACACTCAAAAAATGTCTGCAGCCCATCAATATTTATTTACTGGGGATAAAATAAATGGAACACGCTATATGGACGTGTTTCAAACTCAGAGGACGAACTGGACACTGTAGAGAACTAGCTGTTGTCACAGCCACAGGAATTCTGGTAACAGGGAATCCTTCGACTCGATAAACAGTGAAATAGTGTTCCTCAGGGCTCTAATGATTACTTTTGAGTATAGAGTTCACTTATATGCACAGTTCCGTTTTGTACCTTTTAATTTGAACACCCCTCGTAATTCAAACATACGTACATCTTCGGGGTGAAAATCCTCTCAATATATCTAACCTCCAATGACGAAGAATGTATGTTGTAGCAAGGACACATATTTCGAAATCTGCAAGCTAGAGTAACGGAAAAGATGCTGATAAGAAGCCCTAAACAGTTTAAGAGCCCACCGACCGAGGTGGTTCAGTGACTCGCGTTTAGGACAATAGCGGTTCAAATTCGCCCCAGGCCATCTATATTTTAGTTTTCCACGATTTCCCTACATCATTCAACGCAAGATAATCCGCAATGGTTCGTTTGCAAAGATGCGACCAATTACTTTCCACATAATTAACGGAATACAAACGAAGCTTGTATTATACCTCTATTGGCCACATCGTCCACTTCTTCTTGATCACTAATCTTTGTTGTCTGAAGAAACTATATCGATTTTTTTTCTAAATCAACAGAACATCGCTTTATGTGTTACATAAGTGAACATCTCGTCTTTCGATGTATACATTTATTTAGTCACTTTTTAAACAAGAACATAAATGTATGAAGTCTTTGCGGGTTATCAGCCGAGTTGCTTCGTCGTCGTCTCGTAGCAACGTTTCGATGGAATGCGTCTCCATCATCTTCAGGCGAAACGTTGCTACGAGACGACGACGAAGCAACTCGGCTGATAACCCGCGAAGACTTCATACATGAAATCCGCCGAAAAAGCCTACACTCGCATATAAGAATATAAATGACCTCACATCCTTACAGATCTGTTAGCAGTAAGGTCCATGCATGATGATGACACGGATATCGATGCGTACCGTAGGTTCTTCAAAGCCTGTTCTGAAGGAATTTGTCTTTAACATAGCTAAAATATTTACCGTTAATGAAATCTGTTCACTTAACCTGTGTTGAGGCGTCGCAGTCTTATGGTTAGTTTCAATGTATTGTGGTATCAAAATGTCTTTGTTTAGCTTCTAGCACATCCTGTCCAATGATTAATTTTTCAAAGTGATTAACTCCGAAGGCTTTCAAGAGTCCTTGTAGACGAGCATCTTGAACACCCATCTCTAGTCTCCAGCCGGCCGCGGTGGCCGAGGAGACTAAGGCGCTCCAGTCACGGTCTGCACTGCCACTACGGTCGGGGGTTCGAATCCCCCCTCGGGCAAGGATATTTGTGCCGTCCTAGATCGTAAATACTTCATAAGAAGTTTGTAAGTTTAGGGACTGATGACCCCGTAGTTAAGTCCCATAGACTATACAAACATTTGAACATCTCGTCTCCATATAGCAGGCAGGAATATTTTGGGAATCTTTTTGGGGACTTATATAAGAGTCTTAGATTACTTTGTTTTTAATGATACAGTTCGAAGACGACATGATTTAGAGAGCTCTTTAAAACATTCAAGCAGTATTTCTCTTGCTCTGTATATAGGAACACAGTGATGTGGGGGAATGGAAAATTGTATTAAATTTTTTCTGACATCAGAATTGTTCTCTATCTTTATTTCACATATCACTTTTATGATACTTGGACGATTTTCTTCTATACCGAGAGTGAAGGAACATATGTCTTTGACCAGTAAGTGAAAGTATATACTCAATCGTTAGTTAAAAAACATAGGAATTGCGTCTGAAGACTGTTGTAATTAGTTGGACTTATAGTTGTGATATTATGAGAATAAAACGTACGTTTACTTGGCTGATTATTCAAAAGTTCCTTCTTTTGTGTGTTTCAAACTTTGTTGTGCGATGAGTAATGAAAACTCGTAAATTATGAATGGCAGTGTTTGTCCGTCTATGCAACTAAAAATAAAATGCGATTTTTCTCACCAGACGCGTTTCGTTTTAATAACAGTAAAACATCTTCAGTGGCCTGTAATAATACAAATCTAGAGTTTGTTTTGTTTTTAGATAGAAAACAGGTCGTGAACGAAATATGAAAGTAGGCCTAACGTTTTGTTACTTACGGAAATTTTGTCTTGTTTTCGCCTCATATCATGGAATGCCGGCCTGTTTCATGCAGTACCGCCGATTCTTCATGCTGTATCATTGTTTTTTTCCACTACTAGCGGAAATTTGACGGAAAAATTGGATAAAATATTGGGCCTATTGTTTAACAAAGATATTGGTTGGAACACCAAAGGGGATATTAAACTACCATCTAATATTTTGTCAAAGTTTCTTCAAAACGGCGGAGTTATGTTCAGCTGTTGTTTACACAACAGTTGCGTTGTGTCTGCATTTAGAAGAGGAGGGGAAACAGAAAAGGAAACGGATTAAACTGTGTCACGGCGAGATAAATAAGTAAAATTTGTTACGGTAATGGATTTTCTTTTTATCTCGTCGGCGGTATAGTCGGGCCACAATTCACTGCTAATCAGTTTGTAACTCCCAATTCTTCACAATTTGCAACAGAGTATCAGAAAAGGCTAACGCAAACAGCGTTTTAAAATGGAAAATGTCAGCACTTGCAAAGAGAAAAATCTAAGTTGTTTTTGACGTTATCAACAATGTAACGGGGTACGATACTTAGCTTATAAAGTAAATAGGCTCTATTTATTTCCTTATATAAATTGTCTGACATGTTTATAGTATATTTTTTGCGATGTCCTGAATGTTGTTTGACTTCCCAGAACTTAAGACGCCAAATTGATCAAAACCATATATTGTAAAGTGTGACTTGGCCGTAAATAAGATGTAGGGATGTTACTTCTTCAGTTCTGATTATTATTATTTTTTACATCACGGATTGTAACTCATAACATCACTTTCACCGCCGGGTATTAGGCTAATGAAATTGACGACGGGTAGTGTGAATTGTCACGTGCTAAACAATGCTCCATCTAATATATACATTCCTATAAATTTTGTTGTTATTGGGAAACACTACACAAACTACGATATTCCCATTCACTAAGTCCAATGTTTCAATGTCCAATTCTTTGTCCAAATAATTTGATTAATACCGGTGTAACTGCAATCGCTATGATACCGCTCGCTCTGTCTACAACTAACCAAAATGCGCTTATGACGATCAAAGAATCAGGATGCGACCTGTGCCCAGTGACGTTGTTTCATAGCCACTGCTGACGTGTGGCATGTTTCTGCACATTAGTCACAGCCGCGGGAGAATAGCCATGCGCACTAAGGCGCCCAGATGCGGTGCGCGTGACCGTTCGCCGTCGGGGGTTCGAGTTCTTCATCCGGCATGGGTGTTCGTGTTGTCAGTAGCATAAGTTACTTTAAGTTAGTCTAAGTAGTTAGTAAGCTTAGGGACTAATGACCTACGCAGTTAAGTTGCTTAGATTTACAAAAATTTGAACACTTGGAAGTCAAACGTAAGCGTGGAAGTGGTCTTTTAGTACTTAACCCAAGCCGTAATAAACAGCGAAGGAGTGTTACTGCTAATTAGTACACGATGTCTTTATGATGCTGTTGCGCCAAAGCCGAAGAAGTAGCCGAAATCAGTACGTGAAATCTGGCAGCGGGAATGGAATGCGTCTGCGGCAGGTAGTACATAGATTTCTGCCATCTGTAAGAGAGCGATTTAAGTTAATATTTGAAGCTACAAAAGAACTTCTGCACTTTTCGACATGCCATGGGTCATATCCGAAGCATTTGTACCAGTTAGCCAAGATGGCAGTGGCCTAAGGCTACGTTTGTCAACAGTACCACTGCCCGACCTGCCATACTGTTCAATGTACTCATGCAAAAGTAGGCTCAATTTATGCATGCTCTTGCCCTTGCAAATTAATGAGTTGCCCTTTGAGGTCAATATTCACGTCACAGCCCTTTTCATTCTTGCAAATGTTAAACAGATTTCTTTATGGCACTGGTTCATCTCAGACCATGGCACCGTGTCGTCTCAGACACCCGTGTCAAATTACGGTACCTTTTATTATTATTATTATTTTATCTCTACTGCAAGGCATTCTGCAAGTGCCATTCGTTGGCTTCGCTTAAGCCATCTTTAAACGATGAACGATCTTGTAATAGACTGGTCATAAGAATTGCTTTAATGGCGGCTGTCTGTCATTTGAAAGGAGTAAAAGCATGATTGCACTAGAGTCGAGTCGCGATAATCGTAGCGATAAAGAAATAGGGCTAGTCCTAAATTCGGTACTAGTGGGTTCACTGCATAAGTGCGAGCTAGTGGCTGTTGCTGCAGTCACGGCTCAGACCAGTCTGCCATTTTGCTCCCTAGTTACGTGAATTTTTACTTTTTCTGAAAGTATGTGTTCGTTTCGTCGTCGCAAGGAATTTTCTGAGCAAGTGATCGTATTCTATTTTTCGTAAATATTTTCATGAAAGTTTTTAAACCTTTGCAAATTTCATAATGTGCTAATGTGAAATCACGACTACTGCTGTTGTTGTCGTGGAACGGAACAAAACTGCTATTACACTTTTAAAAGAGGCGTATATCGAAAAGCCAAAAAAAAAAAAATGTTGAAATGTTTGTAAATCTATCGGACCAAACTGCGTGGTTATCAGTCCGTAGCTTATATACTACTTAAACTAAGGTAAAGTAACCTAAGGACAACACACACACCCTTGCCCCAGGGAGTACTCGAACCTGCGACGGCGAGCAACTGCGCTCTCCGCAGCGAGGCGCCTTAGACCGCTCGGCTACTCCACAACGAAGAGCCAAAACATTTTTGATATTGGGAATAGGCTGTATCATAACAAGGTGCAAGTTTTTTGCTATTAGTCACAGCAACTCGTGAATACCCGTTAATAAAACTTGAACTTATAACAGCATCAGGTTTCTTTAGGCTGTTACAGCACGCCAGAAAGGAATAATTATATATAATTCCGCAATTCATTTGGATCCTCCATTATTAATTCTCTCATTACCGTGCTGTATTCCTTGCGGTATCTTTCATCTCATCTCTGAACGCCGGCCGCGCTGGCCGAGGAGACTGAGGCGCTCCAGTCACGGTCTGCACGGCCACTACGGTCGGGGGTTCGAATCCCCCCTCGGGCATGGATATTTGTGCCGTCCTAGTTCGTAAGTAGTTCATAAGTAGTTTGTAAGTTTAGGGACTGATGACCCCGTAGTTAAGTCCCATAGACTCTACAAACATTTGAACAAACATCATCTCTGAACCCACGGTCGCATTCAGCACCTATTTTTTCTTTAACGTTGTATCCGCCTTCTACCAAAGAAAACCAGTACAAACGCAATCGTCGCTATGGCTAATTTTACCGGTATTGAACTCATTTTCATATTATGTACTACTGGTGTACAGCCCCGTAAAACAACAACAAGCTAGACTTGCGACGCAGTTCACTCTATGTTTACGTATTCGTATATTATCTAAGCACTCTGCTGCAAAATCTAGTACGCTAGGAGCGCTTTAGTAGACTATTATCTATCGTGTACACTATCGTTCATCGTTTAAAGAAGGGCATTACAGCGACAGCAAGCACCCGCGAGTGGTGCTGCACCGCGATGTCATTGTTGACCTTAAATCCGACCCCCCCCCCCTCCCACCTCAACCAGGACGATATTGTTCAGGTGACAATCATTGCTGCAGAATAGATTAGTGTTTATGTCCTGTGAAGATGAACATCCTACGTCTAGGTGTTTTGTTTCAGGAGTGTAGCCCCATATTTGTTTGTGTGTCTGCGCGTGTTTGCTGTCACCGCGCGCCGCCTCCGCGCCTAGTGTAGCAGGGTAGCGCGGCAACCGCAGCGGCTCGCCGCAAGACAAACAGGTAAGTGCGGCGCGGCGCGCGGCGGATGGAAATGCCATCCCAGGCACGCTGACACAGCGGCTGCGCGCGCGCAAATGTTATTGTTGCTATTAGGGCGGCCGCGGGCGTCCACCCGAGCGCGGCTGTCTTGCTTGTTTGTTTGCCGAACTTTGATCAAGTTAGTGTAAACACGCTAAGTTGCGAGTAAGCAGTGGGCATTTAGTTAGCGGTGGCGGCGGCAGAGGCGCAATTTGCACTACAGTCCCTTTGCTTGAGCGCCCGCTGTGGCGGGTCACCGCCGAGGGCTGCTTCTTCCCGGCCGCCTCCACGCAGAGGGCGCGTCGCAGCACTAGCACTCGCGCTATGGCGAGCTAACGCCGAGAACGCGCCGCTGACGCACTCGCTGTTGCGTTCGCTATGCGACAACGCCCGCTTGGGAATTTTCCGCTTCTCTCTTGGGACGTGTCCTCTGCCTAAACACTCGGCCAAACAAACGGTAGGACAGTCGTTAGCTCGACGCAACTGCGGTGTTTGCATCATCTGAAACCATATCATATCCCGTTATTAAAAAAGACACAGTTGAGGAAACAATGCCCAAATTTATACTAAAAACATCCCTATCTCCCGATCTATCGTGTCCTCTTTCGTTCATCGTTTCAAAGGGTATCCGCGACTGGTGCTGTACCGCGATGTCATTGAAATGTTCAAATGTTTGTTAAGCATATGGGACTTAACTACAGGGTCATCAGTCCCTGAACTTTCAAACTACTTATGAACTACTTACGAACTAGGACAGCACAAATATCCATGCCCGAGGGGGGATTCGAACCCCCGACCGCAGTGGCCGTGCAGACCGTGACTAGAGCGCCTCAGTCCCCTCGGCCACCGCGGCCGGCAATGTCATTGAAGTAGGTTAGAGTACGCTTGTTCTCCCACTTCTCACCGGTGTGGGATCCGTTGAAAGAGGAAGTAGAAAAGATCCAACGGAGAGCAGCGCGCTTCGTTACAGGACCATTTAGAAAACGAGAAAACGTTACGGAGATGTTCGATAAATTCCAGTGGAAGACTGGAGAGAAGCTCTGTCGCTCGTACGGGCTTTTGTTGAAGTTCCGAGAACATACCTTGACCGAGGAGTCTGGCATTATATTGCTCCCTCTTACGTACATCTCGCGAGATCATGAAGATAAAATCAGAGATATTAGAGCCCACACAGAGGCATACCGAAAATCTTTCTTTCAGCGAGCAATACGTGACTGGAATAGGATGGAGAACCGATAGTGCTACTCAAGGTACCCTCCGTCACACACCATCGGGTGGCTTGCGGAGTATGGATGTAGATGTAGATGTAGATGTAGAGGTGATCTGTCTGCTTCGGTCCAAGAGTGTTACTTTTGATGTAGGCTAGTACGTGATCTGTCACGCCAAGAAGAATGTCGCTTTTCTCAACTACTAACGGACCCGTGCGAATACTTCGCACCGTTAGTGGAATGACAAAAATATTGGGAAAAAGTGGAAGTAAAGTTGAATGATCACGCATAGCTTTCTTCACAATCAACCAATGCAAGTGTTTAAAAGCGCAAATGAAAGTGTTGATCAGCTGAGTGGTTGATTTCCAGACAGCTTTTGACACCGTACCTCACAAAAGGCTTTTAATTAAATTGCGTGTTCATGGTATATCGCCCGAAATTTGCGATTGTATAGGGGATTTCTTGTCAGAGAAGAAACAGATCGTAGTAATCGATGGTAAGGCCTAAAACAGAGGTGATATCGGGCGTTCCACAGAATAGTGTCATTGGTCCTCTGCTATTCCTTATTTACATAAACTATTTAGGGAAAAACCTAAGCCGCGGTGGAGTAGCCGAGCGGTCTAAAGCGTCTCGCTGCGGAGCGCGCGGTTGCTCGCCGTGGAGGTTAGAGTCCTCCCTGGAGGATGGGTGTGTGTGTTGTCCTTAGGTTAGTTTACCTAGGTTTAAGTAGTTTGTAAGCTACGGACTGATGACCACGCAGTTTGGTCCGATAGATTTACAAACATTTGAACATTTTTTTTGTTAAATATACTAGGGGCAAAACACAAACAATACCCTCACTATGTGATACCAATGGCGATCCTGCTGATGATAGCGCCACTAAAGCAGAGTTACTAAACATAGTTTTTAGAAACTCATTCACCAAAGAAGACGAAATCAATATCCCAGATTTCGAAATACGAACAGAGGCCGCAATGAGTAACGTAGAAGTAGATATCATCGGAGTAGTGAAGCAACTAAAATCACTTAACAAGAACAAGTCTTCTGGTCCGAATTGTATACCCATTAGATTTCTATCTGATTATGCTGAAGCGAAATCTCCTTACTTAACAGCCATATACAACCGCTTTCTCAAAGAAGAATGCGTACCAAAAGATTGGAAAGTGGCTCTGGTCACACCTATATTCAAGAAAGGCAGTAGAATTTACTTCAATTTGCAGCAGGGTTCTGGAACATATCCTGTACTCAAATATTATGAATCATCTGGAACAGAACGATCTATTGGCCCAAGTCCAACATGGAAAATATAGTTCTTGCGAAACACAACTAGCTCTTTACTCACACGAAGTGATGTGTGCTATCTACAAGGGTTCGCAAATTGATTCCGTATTCCTTGATTTCCAGAAGGCTTTTGACACCGTACCTCACAAACGGCTTTTAATTAAATTGCGTGGTTACGGTACATCGCCCCAATTTTGCGACTGCACAGGGGATTTCCTCTCAGAGAGGAAACAGTTCGTAGTAATTGATGGTAAGGCATCTGCTAAAACAGAGGTGATATCCGGCGTTCCACAGGGTAGTTCCTTATTTACATAAACGATTTAGGGGAAAATGTAAGTACCTCTCTTAGGTCTTTTGCAGATGACGCCGTCATTTACCGTCTAGTAAAATCATCTGAAGATCAACTGCAGAACGATCTGAATAAGATATCACTATGGTGTAAAAATTGGCAATTGACTCTAAATAATGATAAGTGTGAAGTCGTCCACATGAGTACGAAAAGAAATCCGTTAAACTTTGTTTACAACATAAATCAATCAAAAGTGAAGGCCGTAATCTCCACAAAATACCTAGGAATTACTATTACTTCAGTCTTAAATTGGAAAGAACACGTAGATAATGTCGTGGGATAGGCGAACCAGAGACTACGTTTTATTGGCAGAACCATTAAAACATGCAATAGAACTACAAAAGAAACGGCATACACCACGCTTGTCCGTCCATTCTTGGAGTATTTCACCCCTTTGTGGGATCCGTATCAGGTGGTGTTGACGAAGGACATCGAAAGATTCCAAAGAAGGGCAGCTCGTTTCGTATTGTCACGATACAGGGGAGACAGCGTTACGGAAATGATACAGGACCTGGTATGGGAATCACCACAAGAACGGCATTTCTCTCTGCGGCGTGGGCTACTTGCGAAACTCCAATCGCCAACATTCTCCTCTGAATGCGAAAATATATTGTTGACTCCCACTTACATAGGTAGAAATGATCGTCATGAACTTGTATGCTAGGAAGCATCGTCAAACAATAGCTGCGCAAATTTTAATTTTGACAATGTATATACACAGCTATTGTCTGACGATGCTTCCTAGCAGCAGACAAGTTTTATGGTAGGTAGGTTAGTTTCATTGGAATATCTGTTGGTACAGTCGTTCTTATTTAGTGCCCTTATTATTCTACGTTTCCTTGTTTTAAAGATTTAATAATGGAATAATGTCGTCCCAAAACATGTCGTGTTGGCATACACATTTTATTATTGACAACTGGTGCGTCAAGTACAGTAATAATATACCATATCCCGTTGCGCAAAGTGACACAGTTGAGGAAACAATGTCCAATGAAAATATACAGCCCAAATTTATACTAAAAACATCATTATCTCCCGATGTATCGTATCCACTTTCGTTCATCGTTTCAAAGGACCATTACAGCGACAGCAACCATCCGCGACTAGTGGTGTACCGCGATGTCATTGAAGTAGGCTACAGTACACTTGTTCGCCCACAGCTTGAATACTGCTCACCGGTGTGGAATCCGTACCAGTTGGGGTTGATAGAGGAAGTAGAAAAAAGTCCAACGGAGAGCAGTGCGCTACGTTACAGGATCATTTGGTAATCGTGAAAGCAGTACGGAGATGATCGAAAATTCCAGTGGAAGATCTGCAGGAGAGACGCTCTGTCGCACGGTACGGGCTTTTGTCGAAGCTTCGAGAACATACCTTTGCCGAGGAGTCTAGCAGTATATTGCTCCCTTCTACGTATATCTCGCGAAGACATCATGAAGATAAAATCAGAGAGATTAGAGCCCACACAGAAGCATGCCGACAATCTTTCTTTCCGCGAACAATACATGACTGGAATAGGAGGGAGAACCGATAGTGGTACTCAAGGTACCCTCCGCCACGTACCATCGGGTGGCTTGCGGAGTATGGATGTAGATGTAGAGGAGATCTGTCTGCTTCGGGCCAGGAGTGTTACTTTTGATGTAGGCTAGTGCGTGATCTGTCACGCCTAGAAGTATGTCGCTTTTTTCAATTACTAGATGCCCCTTTCGAATACTTCGCACTGTTAGTGGAATGCCAAAAATTTGGGAAATAACAGAAGTTGAATGTTTACGCATATTTTTCTTCATAATGAAGCCATGCAAGTGTTTAAAGCAAAAATGAAAGAAATCGGTTGGATAGAACTGCCTGACCGACTGACTTTAGTTTAAACAACATCCTCACAATATTTGGAAGTAAATCGCGTTTGAGTACAGAAAAGGAAGGCGAGAGTAATGTAAATTCTGAAACATGAAGACAAATATGTGGATGAATACCTTTCGTCTAAAACAAACACGAAGGAAATCGGCCAGGTACTTTGGTCTGGCCGACTGACTTCAATTTTAGTAGATTATTTTAATATATAAGATTGTATATTCAAGCAAGTTGTAGAATGATAACTATTCATACAAAGGTCGCGGCCTCACTCCTCACCGGGTCCTAGGATTTTTATCTGTCACTTTCCTCTTCTTTCACCTCTAGTAATGTTGCTTCAAAAATGTTCAAATGTTTGTTAAACTTATGGGACTTAACTACGGGGGTCATCAGTCCCTAAACTTAAAAACTACTTATAAAGTACTTACGAACTAGGACGGCACAAATATCCATGCCCGAGGGGGGATTCGAACCACCGACCGTAGTTGCCGTGCTGACCGTGACTGGAGCGCCTCAGTCACCTCGGCCACCGCGGCCGGCGTAATGTTGCTGATGTGAAAAATATTATCACCATGGTTCGAAATCTACGTTAAACTTTAGATCCCCCTATCACTGGCTGGATCAGTGCAAAGGTAGGAAGAAAGGCAACGGCATACCACCTCCAAACAGTACCATGCCTAGTAAAGCACTGTGGTGATCAAATTAATCTTCGGATTGTTGACTGATTTATCTTTTTTGAAAACACTATAAACTCAAGACTCTGAATATACACTAAGTGATCAAAATTATCCGGACACGACCAAAAACATACTTTATTCATAACAGGTTCATGGCGCTGTAACCTACTGCCAGGTACTCCACATCAGCGACCTCATTAGTCATTAGACAGAGTGAGCAGAATGGGACGCACGCGAAACTCACTCAATTCGAACATGGTCAAGTGATTGGGTGTCGCTTGCCTCAGAAGTCTGTACGCGAGATTTTCATACGTCCAATGAAACTATAGAACTCAAGTTTATGCTAAAAACACCCCTACCTCGCGATCTGTCTGCTACGGGCCAGTAGGGTCACTATTTTTGTAGGCTAGTCCGTGATCTCTCACGCCAAGAAGAACGTCGCTTTCCTCAGTTATTGCATATTCAAGCAATTTGAGTTCTGGAATGTATAATCCCACGCCGCTAAAGACAGTGACATATTGAGCTATCTCATTGTCCTTGCCGGCGTTAGATAAGCCCTGAGAAACAGGGGGGAAATCCTCGGTGCCCAATCCTGATGGGGACCCCAAGTCAAGTGTTGGGGCTAACCGGGATCTCCGATGGAAAATGATATAACATATCAGACTGCTGATAACAAAATAAATTTTGTTATCATACTGTAAGCAGCAGATGTAGAGGAAAGGCGGCGCTGTGTATGTACCAAATGTCCATGATAACTTGACGGTCAGCGCGGTGAATGCTGGGAGTGGCCAATAGCTGTCATAGCACTTTACGGCAGCCGCAGGAAGAGGAGGGGTGGAGGGGGCAGCGACGGCTACAAGTAGCAATGATGACGCTATCACCCGCGTAATACGGGAGCGGAGGCGGCAGTCACACAAATACTGCTCACTTAAATGACGTTAGGAAACACCCAACAATGTCCGAGTGTTTTACCCACAGCTACGCTATTATGTACTTAAGTATCGGAAATAAAGAAAACTGGGAACAGGTTAATGTCCAATTTACGACATTATGAATCTAAAATAAAACATTGATTGTTGGAATTCTCGCATACAGTTTTAATGCAACAGGTAATTTAAAACTGCGTACTCTTCATTGTAGAGCGAACATTCAATTTAGAATTCACCGCATTGCCAATTTGTGGAAGTTTATTTCGAACGTGCAGTGTGTGTGTGTGTTCACTAACGGTGAGAAATGCCAGGGACGAGAAGGAGAACAGCAATAAACCAAACAGACCAAATAAAAAGTACCATTGTTACTCTTTAAACATACAAAGTGGCAGCATTAGGCAATGAGGAATGATATGAATTGACCAATTTGTTACACAAGAAGGGAATAGTTTCTAAATGGATGATTTTTAATGCCAGTGTAAACGTAAATTCATTACAGTCCAAAAATAGGAATACTTTCTGTGTGCAAAAATAGAAGAGTAATTTGAAAGCTGTCTCTTGGGACAATGGCAACCTGCATTTATTTATACTGTTAATGTGATGTCTGTGTAACAGGCGAAAAATGTTCTAAATGTACATGAAGCCCTCAGAAATTTCAAACTAAGTGGAGTCATTTTATTTCAGTCTATTTCTTAGTGGCCCTTTATAAAGTTCTATTACTTCCTCTGAATCCAGTCCTTCAGCCTAACATATATATGTTTAACCACGATTTTCGCTCGTTATAAGAATACAACAAATGGTAGCTAGTCTAGTTTTTAAGAACGGCACTATAAAATTCCACTTTTCTCTGGAATATCGCGACTGTAACGGAAATACTTATGTACGAGTATTATTAAAAATGTTTGTAATTATATCGGACTTACTGCGTGGTCATCAGTCCGTAGCTTACAATTACTTAAAGTAAGGTATATTAACCTAAGGACAACACAAACATCCATGCCCAAGGGGGAGTTTCGAACCCCCGACGGCGGTATTATTAATAATTTTGTACAGTTATATTCAGATAAGTCCTGAAGTTTACTTGCCCCAACGACAGAAGAAAGATACCGTAGCAAGTTTTTGTTCCAAAGTAAACCCCCAAGGTCATACTTGTGGAAATTACTTGCAACATTCAAAGAAAAAAAAAAAATGTTCATGTTTGTAGAGCTTATGGGACTTAACTACAGGGTCATCAGTCCCTAAACTTACAAACTACCTATGAATTAGCTAACACTAAAAGGCACAAATATCCATGCCCGAGGGGGGATTCGAACCCCGACCGTAGTGGCCGTGCAGACAGTGACTTGCGTCCCCTCGGCCACCGCGACCGGTGACACTGTACGGAAATACTTCGCTTGCATAGGCGTCATAGGGCAATGATAGTGCTCGTGCACAAATGAATAGATTCCAACTAGTGTAGATTTTATCCGCTTGTGGCAGCACAAGCGCAATCGTCAAGTTATCGTGGACGAATAGCAAGGCACTCTCTGGAGCCCAATGCGGCACCGCAACGGACATGGCAGCAGACGCGGCAGTGAGATGGGCCGAGTGGATTTGCTGCTGCCGATCAGTGCCAACGCTGGGCCCCAATGTTTTTCTTCGTCTCCCATCTGCCACACCTGACCCAAAAGACCGTAGTTCTGTGACACGTGGGTTACAGCAACGCGTAGAGCAACTTCAAACACCACACGGCAGATTTTTCTATAGTATGTATAGTATGTCTGCGCTCCCATATGTTAAGTGGGTTTCCTTAAGTGTGTGAAGAGGTTTGTGGTGTACATATATCGGCAAGGCGCGCTATTCTGCGCTGATTCGTCACAGGCGCTTCTGCCCTGCTCTGCTTTCCTCTGCTTCCTGCTGTGTGTCCGCGCTGCTGGTGGAGTTTGGTGTTCTAGCTTGACGAAATCTAAACACAAGTCTGGAGAAATGGAGAGAAAAGAAAAGAAAAGAGAGAAAAAGGAAAACAACGTTTACACAAGTTTATTAACCCATTGAGTGCTGCAGACGTGATAGTCCGCGGCGCTGAAACTTGTCTGAATAATTCCCTTTAGCTCATCATATATTTCTTCGATCTCCTCATCATTGACAGAGCTAGTTGGCATATAAACCTGTACTACTGTGGTCGGCGTTGGCTTCGTATCTAATCTATCCTGACTACGATAATGCGATCACTGTGAAGTCATTATATGTATTATAGAAGTAAAGATGTGTAATACTAATATAGTCGCCATAAATGTTGTAGATTCCTAATTTGATAACAAATAAGTGGTTCTATAAACACTAACTAAAATAACCGACTTGATTTCCCATGGCAACATAAACTAATATTTAAAAATGTTTGAATGCTTTGGAAAGACTATTGTCAACAGCCGTCATAAAACGCATCTTTAAAACTATCGGTTGTTTAATAAAAACCTTATAAATGAACCAGTTTCGTTCTATTGAATTGGTTGAGATATAAGGTTTCTAATAAACAGCCGATGGTTTAAATAAAAAAAAAAAATTATGCACATGTAAGTGTACATCATTATTATGTGATTACGTTGGGTTGCACAATGGAATATAAATTATTGCTACGTCATTATGACGATGTGTAATTGCCAGATCATATTTATTCTTATGTTATTATATTATGATGCGATTGTCATTATGATATAGTCTCTACAGATGTTGGTAGATAACTAATTAGATAAAAATTATTTATGACAAGACGTTGAATAGTTGGTTCCCTAAACACTATCTGAAATAACCGACTTGGTTTTCCATGGCATCTGACGACTTTCTATGGTGGAAGGAATTGGTCGCGAGACTTGCATTTTTGCACATTCTATGTTTTTGATGGGGTATATTCTACATCTTCATCTACATATACATACACAACCTCATGCCTCCGTAACGTGCTTGGGGTGTAGTGCCTCTTCCAGTCATTTCTATTTCTGTTCCACTCCCAGACAGATAAAGCGAAAAACTCGTATGCTGAAGTGCCGCTGTATGATCCCAAATTATGTTATCTTTTGTGGCCTTCACGCGAAATGTAAGTTGACAACGATAGAATCGTTCTCCTTCAGCTTGAAATCCCATCCCTCAAAATTTACGAAATAATGTTTGGTACTGATCAAACCAACCAGTCACAAACCTAGAAGCCGTCTTTGAGGTTCATCTACATCTTCCTATAAACCGACTTATGGGGACCTCATAGACGAGCAATATTCAAGGGGGTTCCTCACAAGTGTTCTACATGCAGTTTCTTTTATAGATGAAACACAGCCTCCCAAAATTATCCATAAAATATGAAGTCGGTCATCCAATCTCTCCACGAACAATGTTCATTCCTCGCTACTAAACTGATAGGCTACCCGTCCTGGAAATTCCTACTTACTTTAAGCTGCTTATCCACCAGTCAGTGACGAAAGACTCGCTGGCCGCCGCCAGCCATCTTTCACATGAGGGTTCTCAGAAAATCCGCTAATCCGAGGTTCCCAGCCGTAGCCTTCGTGAGCCTGTTCTCAAGAATTCTCCCGTAAACGTCTGCATCTCATTGAGTTCATAAATTCTACAATAGGATTACGCAGAAATTCAAAAACACCACTCGGTTTGTTAAAGAACTTCGATTATTTATGCATACATTACCACGTTCTAGTCGGTCTCGAGACAAGAGTTAGAAGGTGGAAAATAATTCCACCTTGCAATATTGCTACGCCTAGATACTTAATCACCGCTTGTCCGTCAGAAAGCACGCTACTAATTACGAATTACAACATAATGGGGTTGTCTGTATCTTACTCATGTGACTCACATTACATTTTCCTACCCTTATAGCTAGCTGCGATTCCTCGTACAAAGAAACTTTGTCTCACAAGGAGACTACATGGGTATCGGATTTTAGAATGTATTTATATTTATGGTATGTGAAGTTCAGAACTTAAATAAGAATCAGCCAAAGTCATTTGACATAACTATTAAAAATTCGCGAGAAAATATACTATCAAGTTTTGCAAGTACACGTAAGTACCAATAATTAAAACAGTTACAGTATCTGACCCTTAGCACAGGTGGTAGCGTTTAAGCTTTTTAGACGTATAGTCGGTGGTTTGAATTCCACTGTAACAGATTTCTCTTTTCGTTTTCGTATTCAGATGTATAAAACATTCTGGCAGCTCTAATTTCACGTGTATGTAGACGAGCTGAAAACCATGTAGTCACGTAAAACGATGGTTCGGTAGGTTAGCTGCTTCAAAGGCCATTAGTAGCTATGGAGGCGACTTTCCAAAAACAGTGCCGTAGCTCTTAATAAATTGAACATAAAATAAACAATCAGATACTACCGGCGTCAACTAACAGTGAAGCCAATGCTGTAAAAATGTAACATTTTTTGTTTTGTTGAAACCATCACTGTTAACAACCTTCTACAAAATAAATAAAATTACAAATAAACAAAAATAGTACACTCCAATAGATTTCGGGAATGCAGCTGCGTAAAATTCACTTCTTCTGCTGATATTTCGGCCGCGTACCTTCCGGCCATCTTCAGAGTGAGTCGAAGACTGTCGACGAGGTGCCGGGCGCGGCCTTATAAGCCTGATCGCGGTGGCAATGCGCGTGCGCGTCACAGATGCTGGTATACTGCATATCGAAGTACTCACACGCGTGCGCCCCCCGTGGCGGAAGCGCTCCGGTGTTCACTTATCGATATATGCTCGGCGGCGGCAACACCTTCACGTCTTCTCTGTGATTTCAATACTCCAAGTGCAGGGTTCCAAGCTTTGTCTAAATTAAAACCTTTATCTCTGTTTAATAAGTTGTTGGCCAGACTAATTTCAATAGCTTCCTTAAATATAGCATTCCAAAACGAAGATATGGGTGTCAAAATCTTCACATCGCTATAGTTCATTGAATGACCAGTTTCTATGCAATGTTCAGCCACAGCTGACTTGTCTGGCTGCAATAGGCGGGTATATCTTCTGTGTTCAACGCATCTCTCGTGGACAGTGCGTATTGTCTGGCCTATATATGAATTATCACAATTTCCGCAAGGGATCTGGTACACACCTGACTTGCGAAGCAACAAATCATCCTTCACTGACCCGAGTAAGGCTGCAATCTTCACTGGTGGCCGGAAGATAACCTTAACACGATGTTTGTCGAGAATGCGGCCTATCTTTGACGAAAGAGCGCCCACGTAAGGTAAGAAGGCTCTTGATCTATAACTATTATTTTCGTCTTCTTCTTCCACGTCTCGTGTTTGCATTCTTGGACTCACATCGAATGCTCTGCAAATCTGTTGCTGCGAATATCCATTTGCTTTGAAAATGCTCTTCAGGTGTGTGAGCTCTTCCTGCAAGTTGTCATCGTCCGATATACAATGTGCTCTGTGCACCAATGTCTTAAGGACCCCTGCGGTTTGTGAGGGATGATGGCAGCTACTGGCATGTAAATACAGATTCGTATGGGTTGGTTTCCGATATACTGCATGTCCTAATGTACCATCAGCTTTTCGACGAAGAAGTACATCCAAAAAAGGGAGGCAGCCATCTTTTTCCATTTCCATAGTAAATTTGATATTAGCGTGGATGGAGTTCAGATGGTCAAGAAATCGATGTAACTCATCCTTCCCATGAGGCCATACTATAAACGTGTCATCCACGTATCTCCAGAAGACCGTTGGTTTAAAAGTTGCCGAGTCCAGAGCCTTGTCCTCGAAGTCTTCCATAAAGAAATTCGCTACCAGAGGGGATAGGAGGCTTCCCATAGCAACTCCGTCAATTTGCTCATAAAAGTCACCATTAAACTGGAAATAAGATGACGTCAGTACATGTTCAAATAAGGCGGTGATATCCTTGTCAAAATGTTGGCCAATTAGAGAAAGAGAATCCTGTACAGGTACCTTGGTATATAATGATACCACGTCGAAACTCACCAGTACATCTGTACTATTAAGCCTGAGGAGGCTGAGTCTTTGAATAAAATCTACAGAATTCCGGATATGGTGACTACATTTTCCTACCAATGGCTTTAATAGTGAAGCCAAATACTGCGCAGAAAGGTAGGTAGGTGAACCAATTGTGCTTGTTATTGGCCGCATAGGCAGATCCTCCAGACGCTCATCCTTATCCAGTTTGTGGACTTTAGGAAGCCCATAAAATCTCGGTGGTACAGCACCTCGCACTTTTAAACGTCTTATAACTTCAGGTTCTAGTGACGAAGCATTCAGTAAGGCAGCAGTCCTTATGCAGAAAATGCACAAAAAATAGTACACTTTTCGTAAAAATTACTATTACATCTTGAAATTATGTAAGTATTCGAACGCAGCAACAAAAAATAAAAAATCTGTCCCGACACGATTTGAACCACCGACCTTGAGGTTGTAAGACTAAACGTTAACATCTGAGCTGCAACGACAGATCCTGAAATTCATTTAATGATTGGTACACGCTTATATGAAAATTTTCAAAGCCTACTTTCCCGATAATTTTTTACAATTCCGTCGAATTGCTTTGGCTGATCTAGTTTTACATTCTTCTATGGACATTTAGCCTTCAATTAGGCTTTGTTCTTCTACCTATATGATCCTCTGGGGCCTTCACTATTTCATTTTTCATTACTACCAACTCTTCTTTTACTAAGCGTTTGCATATATGGGGCGAGGAGGTGCCACCCTTTTCATTAATTTCTAGTGGAAATAGCCCAGATCAGATATGAGTTTTAGTTAGATAAATAAACCATATTTTACTATGATACTATCTCCCACTTCGGTCACTCCTTAAGTCTACCTATGCTGTGGTTTATTCCGGTTAGTAGGACACCAAGTAATTTCAGGATTTGAGTTTTGATACTGCTTGTGATGTTTGCTTGAATATAAGTATAGATGATTATCATCTCTACCAGGTCTGTAAGAAACCTTCTTTGACGAAAAGTTACAGTCTGAAGATCTCCTTTTACGTAGTTCAGCAATAGTTGTGCGTTAAACGAGTCGCACAACTTTGTCCCATCACGTCAAAAATGTTCATACGTTTGTAAACGTATTGCACCAAACTGCAATGGTCATCAGTCTCTCGACTTAGATACTACTTAAACTAACACTAAGTACCCATGACCGAGCGAGGACTCGAACCTCCGCTGGTAAAAATGCGAATTCCGTAACACGACGCCTTAGACCATGCCGCCATTCCGCGCGGTCCCCCATCATATCCCACACGTACTTGATTGTAAACAGGTCCGAGAATGTGCTGACCGGGAAGGTTGCTACTCGTCTTAGGGAACAAGTCGAGTTCTACGCACAGTGAGTGAGCGAGCATTATACGGTCGGAGCAGCATATTCCTGTTACAGAAATAGCGAAAGAACGTGTCTTTCAACTATTATAAATGCGACATAAAGTCGCGTAGGAGGCAGGCGACCATAACCATATCAATCGGTGGTACTGCAGAGAAGCTGACTAGGTCGCAGTAACTGAAGGTCACACTTCAGCCACAGCAGTTTTGTATCATCAGATATTCACATGTTAGCGACAGCTACACGTAGACATGTAACAGATATACGTTCATAGGTTTTTAATATGATGTTCGCTGTACAAAGATGTGTTGTTGTTGTTTTCGTCTTCAGTCCGCAGACTGGTTTGATGAAGCTCTCAATGCTACCCTGTCCTCTGCAACCCTCTTCATCTGAGAATACAAACGGCAACGTACGTCCTTTTCAACCTGCTTACTGTATTCGTCCCTCGGTCTCCCTCTACGATTTTAACCCGTCACATTTCCTTCTAAGCTGACAATTCCTTGATGTCTCACAATGTGCCCCACCAACGTATCCCATCTCAGGATATGCCAGAAACTTTTTATCTCCCCAATTCTGTAGGGCTTTTCCTTATTAGTTACGTGATCTACCCATCTAATCTTCATCATATATCTATAGCACCACATTTCGAAAGCTTGTATCATCTTTTTGTCTGAATTTCTTATCGTTCACGTTTCACTCCCATACAGCGCTACACTCCAAAGAAACGCTTTCAGAAAGCCTAACACTTAAATCAATATTGGATGTCAACAAAATTTCTCTTCTTCAGAAACGCTTTTCTTCCCATAGCTCTTCTGCATTTTATATCTTCTTTACTTCGACCATCAGAAGTTATCTTGCTAGCCAAAAAACAAAACTTATCTACTACTTTTATTATGTAATTACCTAATCTAATTCCTTCAGCATCACCCGATTTTCTTACACTACATTCCATTGTCCTCGTGTTACTCTTGTTAATGTTTATCTTATATATTCCTTTCAAGACACTGTCCATTCAATTTAATTGTTCATCCGGGTCCTTTGCTGTCTCCGACAGAATTACTGTGTCATCAGCAAACCGCAAGGTTTTTATTCCCCGACCCTGGACTTTAATTCCCTCTCCAAATTTCGCTTTGCATTCCTTCACAAAGATATGCAGACTAAAATGGTAGTTATAAGTTACCACACCACGCTACTAATCTGACTTGGACGAATGCACTCCACGAGCAGTACTGTCCACGTCTTCGTTGTACTCGCCAACGATCGTATCTTGCGTAGAAGCAGCATCAGCTTTCATTGCTGAAGATCATCGTCTAACATATTCGAAGTGATCCTTGAATGGCATTAGTCGTGTCGTAATACATGTCGATTCTGTGGCTTAAGTGGAAGCCGAGTGAGAGGTGAGCATGCCGGTAGTGAATGTAATAATTTAAATGTGAGGTGGGTGGGTTTTTCTGTTTCATTACTATACATTTTCGTTGTTCGAATGTTAAGCATGCTCTAGTCATCGTGTCTTGTCAAACCGAGATGTGAGTATCAACATCTGTTGAGCCAAAGACCATATTGCAATACACTCATAACTCAAATGACAATATCGACATTACGAAAGAGCCTGACAAAGGGAGTACACATTTTTCTGGTGTACGATGTAGTTTATACTCGTACTTAATAGGTATTTGAGCACAAAAACCTTTTTAAGATTAAAATTTGTTAATCATGGTCTAAAAGACTAGTCATTCCTTTGCTAACAGATTGCGCCCCCCTCCCCACATTCTTAAAATAAACAACGAACAAGAATTTTGTCACTAGTGTTGTTATTCTCTTAAACTCTCGTTGGAAAGAATACCGTTTGCAGCAGGTAATATGAAACCTAACATCATCCTTTTTCTTGTGCTATAATTTAAACAGTTAATGTGAAATTACCACAAAAAGAACTTTTTCTACTTCCTATAAAGTGACTCCTCTAGATGACCAGAAACGTTTTAAAATCAGGGTCAATGGACATATAAGTAACAACAAACAGAAGTTTGGATTTACTAAAATTAATCACGCTTGCACAACATTTGCGTGTTGTGATTTGAAACATCGATGGACTCAACTGGAATACCATTTCACACAATCATGGCCACTCTTGCATACAGCAAAGAACGACTGGAAACGAATTGACTCGAAGGAATAAGAACATTGCCGCAAACACATTAAATATTACAAGAATTTTCAGCGAAGAAACCGTTCGTAATACTGAATAATTACCTATCGTGGCCGGTTACTGTACGATTTTATACGTTATTAGACCTAGCATCACTGTCGATAGTAATTAAACGAAGTAGCCATGGATGTAAAGTCTGTTACACATCTCTTCATGCGATTCACCAAAGGCGAAAATGGCGAAGGTCCTGAGAACGGAAAGAAACAAATTCAGGCGTATGCGCCTTCAGTTGATTCTTAGTTTAAAACGACTATTAATAACTAAATGTAACTATGGATCATGTAGATATTTTGGTCAGAAGAATTTATTTTGAAAAGTTAATTTACCGTAGACAGTTTCTTCCCAACTAAAGATATTAAATAAGCAGTTGATTTCAAATGAGAGTTGTCGCTTAAGTTCGTGATTTAGTAACCCATGGCAACTTGGTAAAATAACAGGAGCTTATTAAAACAATGGAAAGAGAATATGCCTCCTTTGTAAAGAATCCACACAGACATTGGCCTGAAGTGATTTAGGCAAAGCATTGGAAGCTTGTATCAGTGAGTCGGACATGGAATATAAATCCATTTCTTCCTGAATAGTACCGACACTGTATAGAATCCTGAATAGTACAACTGTATGGCAAACGACAGCCAAGAAGTCACAAATATTTCTTTTATTGACAGATCTAGACTTCCGTCACTGTGTCAACATTATCAACGCTTAAAATTCCTATTAAAACACATGAAAGTATGGAGCTTGAACTTAATCTTGAACACAAAGATTTAAAAATATTATATGTCTGAAAACACATTTTAAGTGTGAGTAACGGTCACACAGTGAAAGAAATCTCAATGTGCCAATAAAATATAAGTGTGACTGATTGTTTTCATCTTCATATTTGAAATAAAAATTTCTGAACAGGTAGATTTCGTTACGGAATCAAAGTTGATACTCCTGCAACACTTCGTCCTTTGGTACTATGCAAGTATTGGTGCCTTTCTTGAAGAAAAGGACGTAAATGTTTGAAATGTGTCCGGTAAATAGGGATTCGAAAAGTAATTAACTGAAGAATTATTAATTATATTTTGGTATCTTATCTAGTTAAATATTATTATTATAGTTGTTATGAATCAAATTCGCCGCATCTTAACAACAGTATTTATTACCTACTAACGTCGATGAGCATTCCAGAAATTTAAATGCAACAAACTTAGAATAATACCCATACACAACGAATGAAAAGGTAGGACGATATTAGCAAATTGTTGGACATACACCAGATGTTATTTTATACCCCGCAAGTACATCGTTGATGTATCTGTGTTTTGAGTCTGCTTTATATTAGAGCCACGCGCAGTGAAGTATTCGGTTCATGGTGCGCTAAAAAGTGTAAATTGGTCGCTATGGTAGCACGGAATTTAATTTATTAAATTAATATTTCAGTGGAGGAGAGATAATTTTGTTTTGCAATTTGTGCACAACTAAATGAAGAATAGTCATTAGCCTGCTGCAATTCCCAGCTGTGTTAATAGACAGTAATTTAACCGCAATATGTGTGGCAGTTATTGTGACGTTGCTGTTCTTTTCAGAAACACAAAAAGTACATGACACTGTTTTTTAGGTAAATTAGAATATAAGTACATCTTACAAAAGGAATAACCGTACTGAGACAGTGAGGAAATATGTTCGAACTTTTTAATGTTACCAATGATAGTTGAATGCAATAAGAGGCGGAAACCCCTAATTTCAGGAGAGTTTTATCGTTTAGCTGAAAAAGCTTCTTGAATGAAAACCACAAAAGGCATGTTTCATTACGCGCAGGCTGCTCAAGATAACAAAACCAGTGCTTCAATCATAAGAAAAATTTTAGAACATCGCCTGGGAATCAGCTATGAGTGATTCGCCACAAAAATTAATCTTTTCAACAATAATAACTGTGATATAAATGTTTACGTATGCTAAGTCGAGCAGGCAAACAGTTACTTGCTAGCAGTGATACCGATATACAAAATATTTTAAGATCAATCCAAAAATTTAAACAATAAATGATTCCACGAAATTACTGGGAAGGGATTGCAAATGGCAAAACCGTAGCAGTAATCTACGAGGAATAACTTTGAATAATGTGCTCCTTTTTAATACATGGCTTCATAGATGTTGCACAGCTGCTAAAACACTGACAGAAATACTTAAAAAATGTTCTAAACGAGGTTTCTCATGAGGAATAGCAAATATTTTAGGCTGTGGTAGAATAGACGAATTGCAATAAAAACGCTATAATACTAGTGTCCAATTTTTATTGAGTTCACATGTACAGCTGTAGGTATGTAACCCAAATAAACTACATGCAAAAGCAAATGAGTTCACAGATTCTTCCGCCGCACAGTGGGAAAGAATTCCGAAAAAGTGGCCAAAATTCCGAAAATGAATTTTCGATTCTCGTAATTATCATGGGTGGTTTGGATACGGGAAGGATTGGTGCACCTCATTCCAGAAGGAGAGGTCGCCACCTTCAATACCTGTCGAGTTGATTTGATTTGATTTTTTCAGGGAAGCCAAAACAGTCTTCGTCCAACCCGCCACTGCCCTCGCCGAAACTAAGTTTATTGTGCGGTATCGCTCCCTGTATAACTAGTAAAGCCAACCAATGCCCTTGAACAGTGCAAGGAGTCCCTTTACCAGTTCTTTATTAGACACAATTTCTTCGGGTCTGGTTGTCCCAAATGTTCTGTTTTACTCTCCAATGCAATGCATCCGAAGATTAGATGTGACGCAGTTTTATCACCGTCATCACAGATCCTACATTTAGGGTCCTCTTCTGTTATTCCCATTGTATGTAGGTGTTTTATGAAATTCCCATGGCCTGTCAGCAATACAACCATGAGTCTAATCTCTCTCCTGTTCAGACCCAGGATTGCAGACCTTCGTTTAAAACATGGCTTTGGCATCATTACCTTGCCATGTTTTTGTTGATGGACTTTGGTCCAGTAATCTAAGTGCTGTCTTCTGAGCCAGTTACGTAGCTCCAATTTGATCATTGCCTTGGTGATTGTCAGGACAGGTTCCGGTCCAATAAATGGAGTCTCTGACTCCACCCTGGCTAATCTGTCGGCATGTTCGTTGCCACTGATCCCCGAGTGGCCTGGGACCCACAATAGGTTTACTCTATTGCTTTCCCCTAGCTCTACCAGAACCCTGTGACATTCTGCAACAATTTTAGACCTTGTTGCAGGAGCTGCCAGTGATCTCTGGGCTGCCTGGCTGTCTGAATAGATATAGATGCACCTACGCAAATTCTCCTCCACACACGCCCTGATGGCAGTGATTTCGGCCTGGAATACTGAGACCAGTTTCCCTAGAGAGATGACGCCCTCCAGTCTTGACTGCACCCTGTATACCCCGGCTCCAACACCTTGGTCTGATTTTGACCCGTCAGTGAACCAGACAATATCCCCCGTACGGTGTCGAACTATTTTCTCCCACTGCTCCCTACTTTAAATTGTTATATTGAAAGGCTTGTTGAAGCAGTATGGGGTTATAATATAGTCGGCTGGCATTTCCCCAACCTTTCCAATATTTACCTCACTCACTATTTTAGTGTGTGATTCTGGATATCCCAAAGAGTTCCAGTTGTTGCCAGTTTTGAGTCTGTATGCACCAGCCGCTGCCTCCATCTTGACCCAAAGGTGTAATGGGGGCATATCCAGTATGGTTTCCATTCCAGCAGTTGGTGTGCTGCTAATTCCGCCTGTTATGGCTAAGCAGGCTAATCTTTGCACCTTACCAAGCTCCTTAGCAGCAACCTACTGTTCTACCTTCTTCCACCACACGACCGCTCCATAGGTAATTCTGGGTCTAATCACCGTGGTGTATATCCAGTGCATACCCTTGGGGCTCAAGCCCCAATTTTTGCCACATGCTCTCCTGGTACTTACTAGAGTACCTTTTGCCTTGGAGCAAAACCTGTCGAGTTACGTCAGTGACATGAGTCGAGAGCACACGTGGCGCTATGAAAGAAAGTTAAATTTACTCCCGGTTTGTGAATGAATATTTCGGTTGCGAAGATATTTCCGTTCTACAAGATGGAAACGGTTGCTACAAGTATATACAGAATGTTCGTACAGTATATCAGTATAATCTTCCTGGTTATGCTAGTTATATTACACACTATTAGCCATTAAAATTGCTACACCAAGAAGAAATGCACATGATAAACGGGTATTCATTTAACAAATATATTATACTAGAAGTGACATGTTATTACATTTTCACGAAGTTTGGATGCATAGATCCTGAGAAATAAGGACTCAGAACAACCACCTCTGGCCGTAATGAAGGGTTTGATACGCCTGGGCATTGAGTCAAACAGAGCTTGTATGGCGTGTAGAGGTACAGATTCCCATGCAGCTTCAACACGATACCACAGTTCATTAAGAGTAGCGACTGGCTTATTGTGACGAGCCAGTTGCTCGGCCATTGGTGAGAGATCTGGAGAATGTGCTAACCAGCGCAGCAATCGAACTTTTTCCGTATCCAGAAAGGCCCTACAGGACCTGCAACATGCGGTTGTGCATTATCCTGCTGAAATGTAGGGTTTCGCAGGGATCGAATGAAGGGTAGAGCCACGGGTCGCAACACATCTGAAATGTATCGGCCACTGTTCAGAGTGTCGTAGTTGCGAACAAGAAGTGACGGAGACGTGTAACCAATGTCACCCTATGCCATCACGCCGGGTGATACGCCAGAATGGAGATGACGGATACACGCTTCCAATGTGCGTTCATTGAAATGTCGCCAAACACGGATGTGACCATCATGATGCTGTAAACAGAACCTGTATTCATTCGAAAAAGGAAGTTTTGCTATTTGTGCACCCGCGTTCGTCGTTTCGTACACCATCGCAGGCGCTCCTGTCTGTGATGCAGCGTCAAGGGTAACCGCAACCATGGTCTCGGAGCTGATAGTCCGTGCTGCTGCAAACGTCGTCGAACGGTTCGTGCAGATGGTTGTTGTCTTGCATACGTCCCTATCTGTTGACTCAGGGATCAAAACGTGGCTGCACGATCCGTTACAGCCATTCGAATAAGATTCCTGACATCTCGACTGCTAGTGATACGAGGCCGTTGGGGTCCAGCACGGCATTCCGTATTGCCCTCCTGAACCCACCGATTCCATATTCTGATAACAGTGATTGGATAGCGACCAACGCGAACAGCAATGTCGCGATACGGTAAACCGTAGTCGCGATAGGCTGCACTCCGACCTTTATCAAAGACGGAAACGTGATGGTAAATATTTCTCCTCCATACTCGAGGCATCACAACAACGTTTCACCAGGCAACTCTGGTCAACTGCTGTTTGTGTACGTGAAATCGGTTGGAAACTTTCCTCTATCAGCGCGTTGTAGATGTCGCCACCGGCGCTAACCTTGTGTGAATGCTCTGAAAAGCTAATGATTTGCATATCACAGCATCTTCTTCCTGGCGCTTAAATTTCGCGTTGTAGCACGTCATCTTCGCGGTGTAGCAATTTTACTGGCCAGGGGTGTATTTTTTCCCCGCCTGATGCCTGTGCAAAACGACCATGCTTTGCTGAACTTGCATTTTTAACAAAAGCAAATGTAATATATACCGCGGAATTTCAACTCCCAGACTATAGATTGATTAATTATCAGATGTAACTGACAAGAATCAGCTGCCAAAAACCGCCACTTCTGTTGTATAATGAATATTTGCAAGTGCCCGAGCTGCCGAGGTTTCGTGACATAACATGGTCGATGGGACTTTCTGTTGATCGTCCGAAACCTGGATACGAAAGTATGAATGATGGAAAAATGTTCAAATGTTTGTTAAGCTTAAGGGACTTTAACTGCGGGGACACCAGTCCAGAAACTTAAAAACTTCTTATTAACTACCTTATATTAAAGACGACACATCCATGCCCGAGGGGGGGGGGGGGGATTCGAACCCCCCGATCGTAGCGACCGTGCAGACTGTGACTGGCGCGCCGCAGAATACTCGGCCACTGCGGCCGGCCGAACGATGGAAATACAGCTGCACGCTTTTTGGACAATTCCAAAACATCTGCTCTCATAACATCATTGGATATAGATTTGATAAAACGGTTTCACGTCATCTTACAAGTCACTGCCAGCGGACATGAAATCGATACTAATAAGTTCTACTATAGGATATTTTCCTGTGTTAAAAATATGGTTCAAATTGTTGTAACTCTGAATGATTATAACATTCAGATGGCATTACCGTTCATTATTCTTAGAAAACATCTGTAATTAAAGTTAAAAAAATCATTATATTTGATGTTCAGATCACGTGATTGAAAATACTCTATTAATGACTGAAGTCATATACCACTAGGACGCGGCAACTAGAAGACTGACCTGTATCGTTGTTTGCGTATCCTTAACTTCTCACCGTAAAGTTTAGTTTTTGAGCAGTGACGCACTGGAAGGCTCCTAGTTACCTGCCAGCTCCACAACATCGATGGAGTCAAAATTCCTGAAGATGGTCTAAATAAGACTGAAAGTAGTTGAATGAAATAAATTATTTCACTCTAGACTGTTCTTTATTCATAAATATCATCCTTATTTTTATAAGATAGCTTCACTTACTTTTCTGAATTGAAAGGCAGTCATTTTTATAATTTTTGAACTCAGATAAGCGATAGTAACAGTATTACTTATTTAGCATTTTCGTAGGTTCAATAGATTATTTCAAAATGCTATAATTGATCTTGCCAGCAATATTAATGAAAATCCCATGTTGTCAGCTTTAACAGTACCGGCAGGGCTGATACAAGTTTTGACTACAATGATTATAATTAACGGTTACATACGATATCCAATTTGTTAATGTAAGACATGATGCGTGGTTGCTATCAACAGCAAAAGGTGAGTGAAGTAAAATCTATTCATAATAGGTATTTCGAGTAAGGAGACGGATTGTTATGTGTCTGTTATTCATTTTGCACTTACTTATTATTCTCGTTCTTTATGTTCTTACATTCCGTTACTAAAATCCTAACCAACTAGTTTATCACATAGCTACCAAATCTCTTACCAATCGTGGAAAGTGCTTGATATAGTAATATTAATTACACCACGTGTTGACAACACAATAATTAGTTGGTTAATGAAGTTAAGTCTTGCTCTCAGCAGGTCTCAGAAAACTCAACAATTATTGCAATAGAATCCATACTCAGTGCGTTTTTGCATTTGTTATCTAAACTTTGATCTGAAAATAATTAACGTACACATAATTGCCAACTTAAGTGTTTCCACTCTGTGCTATAGCGGTAAATGGTGTTCTTTTGCTATTAGTCAGTGTTGGAAATTGTTTGTCAATCAAGACATGATAACATTTATATTCTGTATCACATTGGTCCTGTACTTTGTTTAATTAACGAACTATTAGATTCTCATATTAACGAATTCTACTTTGAGGTACAACCAGACTTATCATTCAGTGAAATTGTCATTCTGTCAGACAGTTGTTCTGAAGAATTAAGCGCACTAACAGGGTATGCATACTTCGATCTGTCGATGCCAGATTGATTAATTATTTTTACTGTAATCATAAACATGCAGATCAATTTTTACATTCACAGTACTGTATCAGTCCATACGTACTGTGACACCCACACGACTCAAACACAAGTAGCTCAATCACACACACACAGCTAAAGATTCGATGTCATTTTATATTATTTAAACATTTATAGTTCAACACATATCATCTTCTATTTTAATGTTTAATTCTATGAAGAGGTTCGTAGAGTTCCTATTGTAAGTCCCATCTCTGTTATGGTGGCCTATTTATTTAGGGAAGACTTAAGAGACAACTTTCCGGAATTAAAAAATTAAAAACTTAAGCTAACCGTCCTCTGGGGGTATGTGGACGATACTTTTTTTTTTCTGTGAAACATCATGTTAGTATGGGAACCTCCATTTTTTGGATGTTCTCAGACGTAAAACTGATGGCACATTAAGAAACGTAGAATTGCGAAAGCCAACGCATACAAATCTGTATTTACATGCAAGAAGCCTCCCCCACCCTTTACAAACCGTAGATGTCCATAAGATATTGCTGCACTGAGCACACTGTATATTTGATGTTTATAACGTGAAAGAATAGCTGACTCACCTAAAGAACAATTTTTGGAGCGAGTGGATATTCCCAGCAACAAATTGACAGATTATTCGATGTGAATCTGCCAAGACAAGTACCTGAATCCGGAAGCGGAAGAAAGTAATACCTTCAAATAAACAACGTTTTCTCAAGAAAGATTGTGTTAGATTATTTTCCGGACTCCTATTGCAGACTCACTCGGATCTGTAAAAAAAATTGTTGCTTCGTAAGTCGGGTGTGCATCAGATTCAATGCGGTAATAATGAAAATACATATACAGGTCTGACTACAAGAGCTCTCCACGATATATGCGTAGAACACGAAAGATATACTCGCTTTACTGTAGCCAGGTAAGTTAACTGTGGCAAAACATTGCATAACTTCATCTCATTCGACGAGTTACATTGATGTGAAATTGTAACGCCCATCTCTTCATTTTGAAATCCAATTTTCAGTGAAGCAATGGAAATAAGGTTAGACGACAACAGTGCTTGGAGTTGGGCGTTTGGTATAACACAACTGCAAAGAAGTCGTCAATGCGAGCGTGAAGGTCGGGGCGAGAGTTTAAAATAGGGAAAGATTAATTTCTAAAACTCACAACCACCAACTGCGAACCAAATTCCTAAACATGCAAAAACACTGGAACTGTGATTGCGACTGTTTGACTCGTTTTCTAGGGGATGATATCACACGTTCGCAGCTTTCCTTCCCTGCATATGATTAACAAAACAATTCATAATAAAGTCAAGTTCATGAGAGAAAAGGGTGTACTAACTACTATTTTTGAAAACACGTGAAAGTTCACTTTATGTTGTTTATTTCACAATCTTAGAACCCTGTGGTTGATACGTCTGTACGTCGGCACATTTATCAAATAAAGTTATAGCTCGTGAGCCTCCAGACAAAAATGAATATTTGTCGCAAATTGTTTTAACACCATGTGGCTGTCTCAAACACCGGTTATGTTTATGCCTATGCGACGACACGTGTTACATTAACAAATCACAGTCACTTTAATTCAATGAGATGCACATCTTGTTCCGCCGGCTAAATATTCACAAACACACAGTAGCACTCGATTCAACTTGGTGCAGTCTACGACGAGCACCCACACGTGGCGATTGCCACACACAAATCTATAACCTCCACCTCGAGGTCCACATGCCGACTGATGCAGAGCGTCGCCGCCCGGCCAGCTCCCCACGTGCTCCCACCTCGTCACTTCCTGCCCTCGCACGCGCGCGCGCCAAAAGCTCAACCTCCGGGGTTTTTTCCCCTACTTCATCAACTTCTCCATGTGAGCTGTTCTAACCGATTTGCCAACGTACAGCGCTCAGCCAATACATTTCTAAAACTTTACTTAAAATCAAAATAATTACACTACACATTAAATAAATTGTCTTCTTAGGTTTTTATATTGGTATAAACATACTGTGTACTATGTATCATAATCGTGCAATTTCTTATGTCACAGATAAGTGATTTAACTGAATACTTCAAGATAAAATACACAAGATTAATTGAAAATAAAATGAGAAATAGTTAATATATTATTTTTATAAACAAACATGGCCATGCTAGTTGTGTAACTGTCTTGTATTCATTGATAATTTATTACTTTTCATTGTCAATTAAACATATTATGCCAGATGTGACTATATCAGCTAATGTATTGTTTATTTGTCAACGGGCTATTTTGTAATGAGGGCCTTAAAGGTTCCTAACTGCACCGTATTACTTCAAATGCCAGTAGTATTAGAATATTTTATTTCACGCTGTGCACTGCACTGTGCCTGGCACTCGCCATTGTCCTTCTCTCCCCTCACCGGAAACGAACTGGAAAATCCTAAGCTGGAACAAGCCTCCAACGTCGGCCTGCTCGCTGGTCTCCCGTCAGCTACAAGCACACAGCAAATCTCAACGTGGAGAATTTCTACCTATGGCCTAACTATAAATGTTGTCACCCAACTGTGTACATACATTGCTACCAAAATTAATAAGATTAAAATTGTGTAACATTTAGTGCATTGGCATGGTCAATGTTTGCAGTGAAATTCATACTGTTTAATTATCAAATGCTATTAATTACCAGTATTTCTATTGGGCGGTCATCTTACAAGGTGTTGCGTCATCCGATGTATATATCGATATTCGAATGAAATAGCGGAACGCTTTGGCTATCTCATGTGAGTGTAACTCATCATCTGCTACTCGCAGCCGCACTGCCACCGCGATGGTGCATATAAGTTACCCTATTGGAAGTTTTGCGAGTCACTTTGAAAATGGGCGGAAGATACGCGGCCCTAAATATTACCACAGTCTAACATACCAGTCACGACACTCGAGCGAACTTTTGTTACCGACCCCAACAGCAGCGCACCAAGCGACCAACAGGGGAAACTATTGAGTTAGCGGTATTTCGAGCGTTGTACGTCGGGTTACTCGTAGCTTATATTCTTTTTCATGTTGCTTTCCGGAACAGGGAACGCTTGTAGCGCAATAAAATGTAGCAACAACCACAAAAAAACTCATTTGACTGTTTTCAAATTTCCTAAGGACACTGAGAGGTATGTAACAATAATTCTGCTGAAACGTTTCCCATTACGATTCACCTGAAAATGTTCAAATGTTTGTAAATCTTATGGGACTTAACTACGGGGTCATCAGTCCCTAAACTTACAAACTACTTACGAACTACCTTATACTAAGGACGGCACAAATATCCATGCCCGAGGGGGGATTCGAACCCCCGACCGTGGTGGCCGTGCAGACCGAGACTGAAGCGCCTCAGTCCTCTCGGCCACCGCGGCCGGCACGATTCACCTGAAAATTGCTTATAATTATATATAAAACTGATTGTTTGAGCTCTTTAGGAGTAGATAATGGCTCGTAGTGTATGTACTGCACCCTGGATGTCCAAAGGTATAAAAAAACGCGTACGATAGGCCTAAGATAGAGAGTAACATTCTGAAGAATGTTCTAAAAAACTCCGAAACCTTACACGAGTATTTTACTCGGAAGTCTAGGGAGATAGAGAAATACCCAATATTTACAGTAAATATTAACACTAAACTCAAATCTAGGCGTCAGTGGTCAAACTCTTACTTTTTTTCTGAAATATGCTCGTAAACTTTCAACTATAAAAAAATTTTCTACGTATTTCAGCTGTTAGTTGATTACTTAAAAGCATCTCGTCCGACACAGAACAATAAGAACACGAAAGCTGTAGTTTTGCTAACAGTTGACCTAAAAACTAAAACACTAAAGGAAATGAAAAGAAATTGTGTGTCATACGCGTTTACTTTGGAACTACATGGTACGCTTCTTAGGCTTACATTACTTCCGTTTCAATGGGGAAAGCTGCAAAAATATTCGGAGGCACATGTTTCTGCGTGAGTAGGTTCTAGCTTTCATCGTTTCATTCAACTGTTTTAGTTTCAGTATTCTTTATTTATGCATCATCCGTTTCGTCTGATATTAGACTAAAACATTTGTATCTAAAATAAAACAGTAGTAATGTGAATTACGTAGAAGAGGGTGCGAGAATAAAGAGTCATACGATATATATGACTTTAACAGGAGTCTCCCTTGCTCACCGCTTGGGACGCTAGCGTCGTCGTAGCTGTCAGGCGGTAACTGATTTTACACCAGTGAGTCTCGCGACTGCTATGTTAGACTGTGATATTACTCGATTACAATGATTTTGCACGGGTGCACCCCGATATTCAATAGAATATTTATTACGCCGTAAAAAGTTAAAAATTGCCGGCTTGAGTATATTTTTAGTGTCATCGGTTAGAGCCCATTCTTGAAGTTTTGTACGTAGGCTCTTTCAGTATTCAGGCAGTTCAGTTCTGTCAGCACCACTATGATAATTTATCTTGGGCACGACAAACTTGGGTCGCTGCATGTGCTGCATTTCTATATTTTTCAATATCTTCTGTTAGTCCTATTTCGTACATGTCTCACAGGATGAGCAATGTGAATGATTTCTAATCTAGTATTCTACCAATAAACTTAAGTCTGCTGCCACCTTTTCCCATGATGAGACCTATACGATTGCTCCAAAATTGATACTGAAATGATACTATGCTGTGTTTTCTTGGGTAATATTTGTCATTTTTGAAAGGTATTATGGAGTTGTAAAGTTTGTAAATATATCGGACCAAACTGCGCGGTCATCATTCCGTAGCCTACAAACTACTTAAACTAAGGTAAACTAATCTAAGGACAATACACACACCCATGCTCCAGGGAGGTCTCGAACCTCCGACGGCGAGCAATCGCAAGCTCCGCGGTGAGGCGCCTCAGACCGCTCGGCCGCTCCAACGCGGCTCAGTACCATTCATTGAGTAACAACCGATTCACTAAGGAAGAAGCAAAACCTATTGGATGGCCTCGTTAGACGTAAGAACATTAAGTTTATTGGAAGTGAACTCTTACCGAGTTGTATTTACAAGCATATCTTGAAACCATACGTTGAAACTATGAATGTTCTTGAAGCACTTGTAGAAGGAACTCACACAGTCACCGGTGCAGCTGATGATGATTTCATGTGGCATTTTTGGCCGTTAGATGATGAAATGATTATGAGGACGGCACAACACCCAGTCCCCGAGTGGAGAAAATCTCCAACCCGACCGGGAATCGAACCTGTCCACTGGACTAAGGAAGCGAACTGCGGTGCAGCTAGCCTGCGTGAAGATCTCGAACATCTGCAGCACGAATTTCGAGGAATTGGAAACATAAATCACTCTCAGTTTCAAACAAGATCCAGGGCATGCCAACAAGTTCCCTTATTCTTGTTCTATTTATTGGAAACACTTCTTTTAAAATTACAAGAATTCATCGTAATTTTAAGGTTAAAGTGTTTTCTGTTCACCGTCTAAGATTTCCAAATTTCTGGGTACAGAGAAGTATAACTTTTTATTCCGAAATGCCAGTATCTAAAAAGTCCTTGTTAATGTGAAATAGCTTAAACAGGGTGATTTTTCTCCATCGTATTGGAACTATATGGATTGACTGAGGTGTGCATACGGGAAAAAAGGTCTAATGAACATGTATCCGTAAATGCATGGTTTCCATGCTAGATACAATATAATCACTTTGTCAGAGAGAATGCGGTCTAATATGGGCTTTACCATGCAGCATCAGTTACAGTGTGCTTTAAAAATAGTTTCCATGTGCCTCAACACCAGGATATATCCCTTTAGTGCCTTCTGTGCGACTTGGAAGAAAGACTGCTCCCAAAAAACGGTATCCAACAGTCACACCCCAAAGTTTCAGTTCCTGCGGCGCTGACGATTTGCTGTCACCATACCATGGTGATTCTGCATAATATCGCATAGAATACTGTTATAAATGTTGAAGGGGAATTATTAGAAATGGGGTCCCACAAGGTTCGGTCTCGGGTTTCTTGCTGTTCTTAATATATGTTAATGACTTAACATTCGACATACACGAAGATGCTAAGCTAGTACTTTTTGCTGATGATACAAGCATAGCTATCACACCTGACAAACAGCAATTAACTCATGAAATTGTAAATGATATCTTTCAGAAAGGTATTAAGTGGTTCACTACAAATGGATCTCATTAAACTTAGATGAAACCCAGTATATACAGTTTGATACAGTAAATGGCATGACACCATTAATAAATTTAGACTTTGAACATAAATTTGTAGCTAAGTTAGAATATTCAAAATTTTTGGGTGTTTGCATTGACGAGGGACTGAATTGGAAGAAACATATTGAAGATCTCCTGAAACGTTTGAGTTCAGCTACTTATGCTATCAGAGTCATTGCAAAATTTAGTGGTATACATCTCAGTGAATTAGCTTACTACGCCTATTTTAATTAATTGCTTTCATATGGGATCACTGACATATAGTGTGTTATTTCAAGGTTTAGCGACAAAGAATTGGTTAAGAACCATTTATTAATGTTCATCAAAATTTCATTAGCTGAGCTTTCTACGGCTATATCTGATTTCTATTTATTGCAATATTTGTGTCATCTGCAAATAAAACAAACTTGGCCTCCAATAATGTCGATGATGAAAGGTCATTGATATATACAAGAAAAAGCAGGGGGCCTAAGATAGAGCCTTGGGGGACCCCACATGTTATTAGTTCCCAATTTGATGAGGCCTGATAGTTCAGTACATCTCTCTTTCCTATTGACACCCTTTGCTTCCTATTGGAGATATACGATTTGAACCATTCTGCAGCACTTCCTGTTACACCGTAATATTCTAATTTGCTTAAAAGTATATTGTGAGTTACACAGTCAAATGCCTTTGACAGGTCACAAAATATACCAGTGGCATGTAATTTATTGTCTAGTGAATTGAGTACATTCTCACTGTATGTGTAGATAGCCTTCTCAATATCAGAACCCTTTAGAAACCCGAATTGTGACATGGATAATAGGTTATTAATGATAGGGTGTTTAAGAAGACTACTGTACATTATCTTTTCTAAAATTTTTAGAATGCAGGCAAAAGTGAAATTGGACGGAAATTTGATGGACTTTCTTTATTTCCTTTCTTGTGTAATGCCTTAACTTCAGCATATTTCAACCATTCTGGAAATGTTCCACTGATAAAAGACTGGTTACACAAATAACTTAAAATATCACTAAGCTCAGAAGCACACTTTTTAATCAAATTTGTTGACATATTATCATAGCCACTGGAAGTTTTTTGATTTTAAGGATTTTATGGTGGACATTACTTCTAGTAGTGTTGTGAGTGTCAAACTCATATTACTGCAGTTATTTGTAGTCACAGGTGTGAAATATTCCATTGCAGCAGTTACTGATCCTGATAATCCCATATTTTCGGTAGTAGTTAAGAAATGCTTGTTAAAAATTGCAGCAACACTGCACTCATCTGTTACCTGTTTGTCATCTACTCTTAATGCTATGTGCTCCTCTTCGTATCCGGTTCTACCAGTTTCCTCCTTTACTATATCCCATATTGTCTTTATTTTGTTGTGTGAAAGGACTATCCTCTTCTGATAATGCATTTTCTTTGATGTCAGTATTACTGCCTTCAATATCTAGCAGTATGTTTTGTAATGATCTAAAACATTTATATCTGAACTGTGTCTAATTGACAGGTATAGTTTCCTTTTTGTCTTACATGAGACCTTTATTCGTCGAGTAATCCATGGTTTCTTTGTAGACTTTGGTCTAATCTGTGTCAGTTTTGAGGGAAAGCAGTTTTAAAATAAGTTGAGGACATTATTTATGAAAGTGTTGTATTTCTCATCCATACTATTAGCACAGTAGACATCACTCCATGTCTTTGAGCAGTTTTCTAAAATGATCAATTTTTCCCTTACTGACTACCCTCTTAAACTCAGATTTGATAGATTTTATATTCTGATTAGTATTAATATCTAATAAAACTGCATGTCATGGTCTGAAAGGCTGCTTATTATTGGTTTTATAACATAATTTTGATCATTTGGCTTTTCTATAAAGATATTATCAATGGCTGTCTTTGAGCCTTTAGCTATCTTAGTTGGAAAATTAACAGTATGAATTAGGTTAAATAACAATGCTACAGATTGCAATAATTTCTTACTGGGGGAGTTTTCAAGGAAGTCTACATTGAAATCACCGACCAGCACTAATTTTTTCTTTCTTGTTATCAAATAATCCAACAGAGCTTCAAAGTGATTTATGAACAAATTAAAGTTACCATTTGGTACTCTGTACACAGTTACTATTATAAATGATTTATTATGAAATTCTACTTCTGTTGCACAAGCTTCCATATTCTGCTCTAAACAAAATTTATTACTGTCTATGGTATTAAATTTATAACAATTTCTAAAAATAAGGCACATGGTACTACTAGGGGCTGAGGCCTGCAAGTATTCTTGGAGGGGGTCCGGATACTTTGAAAATTTTTATCGAGGTCCAGAAGTAAAACCACATATTCCTTATTAATTTATTTTATTTTAATTGTCAGTCTGAAACTAACACTAAATACAAAAGATGTGAAATAAAAATGTATAATTATCCAGTAAAACTTTTATTATTTGCTATTTATTTATTTATACTTTCACTCACAAAATGTATGAAATGAAATGTGTAGTCAAACTTCTATTGAAAAATCCAGTACCAGGTCATATATTAAAAAACTATTTTTTGTTAAACTTTCACTTAAATAGTATTAAATACAGTGAACTATGCGTATTTGTGCTTAAAAAAATCAATGAAAGAAATTACATTTGCGGCCTTCAGCCAGTTTCTTAAAGTTAGGTTCACATGCTGAGCAGCTTATGCGAATAGTGTCTTCGAGGTGGGCGGCAGTTAATCTTGAGCGATACTTATTTAAATGAAATTTGACAAATATATGTGGAGCCAAACATAATGGCTAATGTTTTGTAATTTTCATATTTTTCTGGGACATGTTCACTCCATAGTTCACCAGTGGATTCAGTTTTAAATGTTTGCAAGAAAACGTCGTACTGCAAGTCTATTATCTCCATTTGGAGTAAAGGCTTTGAGAGGTGGAACAACTACGCAGCCACATCCGTCCGTTCTGCGGCTGCAGAAACCTCTAAAGGTGATTTTTAAGAGCCCAAGAATGGTGTTTAAATGGACATGTCCTGTCCGCTTAAATAGATGTTTCAGAAACTGTAAGAGTATGAAGTCTGTTTACACAATTTCCTTGATCATTAGATAAAGTTATCTTGCTGCATTTGTGTCTACAGAGCTTTTGTGCGGATCACCGGCCATCCTGCTCCGCTTTGCCGCCCCTTGACAGCGTACTCTCCAGCATTACACTTCATGACATTTATTTAATCTAAATCTATAAATGTGAATGTCTGTTCGGTGTACGCTTATCACGTCCGAATGACAAGACTCAGAGACTTAAGTATTTGTAGACTTACTAATTTATATCTGAGGAAGGTTTTAGGCACGGTTTTATAGCGATCTGATAGATATTTAGTAATTTGAAGAATATAACGCGGAACAATATTTACTCTTTGAAATTGGTTTTATTGGTTGCGTTGTTGCTTGAGGATTGATAATGATAAAAGGGTGGAGTATATTGGGATGGAAAGTTATCGGTGTATATAAAATTCTACGTGTGTGTGTGTGTGTTAACTTTTCGCTCTTCAGCGAAAACTACAGAACACAAAGGAATGGTCTGTGTGTAATTGTTGTCTGACGTCTCCCGTTGTACACCATAGCAGTTCCATGCCGATAGCTATAAAGGGGTGGAAGATATGGTGGTTGAAAGTCGTCAAATAATAAAAAAATTCAGACTGAAGGCCAGCGATGACGTTTGCGACTCTATTAGCAAGGAGGTTACATACAGAGAAACGTGATGCCACAGACCATATCTTTGGTCTATGCGTGCTACAATGTCTTCAGCTTTTTCTCTGTAAGGATAAGGATACGAATAAGGAAATATAATCAACCAACACCCGAGCGGAGTCGCGGGTTTAAGCTAGTCTGCCTACAATAATCATTAAGGGTTCTAATCATTTAGCAGTTATTTGCAGTTTCTTCTAAATAATTTTAATGTGTAACTTATACTTTCAAAATACTTTCGGCGGTCCAGTTTTTGGCCTTCCGTGGTCCGGACCTGGACCGCAGTCCGCCAGTTGCCGACCGCTGTACTAAGGGTACGAAAATGTCTGCTACTTAACGACTGTTGGTGCCCTTACCCATTACATTCAAAACCAGCTGCAAAAGAGTTCAAGAGTGATATATTTCTTTACTTGAAAGGATTGTTAGCCTTTGGCCTTTGGCCTTCCGTGGTCCGGACCTGGACCGCAGTCCGCCAGTTGCCGACCGCTGTACTAAAGGTACGAAAATGTCTGCTACTTAACGACTGTTGGTGCCCTTACCCATTACATTCAAAACCAGCTGCAAAAGAGTTCAAGAGTGATATATTTCTTTACTTGAAAGGATTATTAGCCTATAATTAACTGTATATGGAGGGGTCTGAGTCCACAGCGGCAAATGGCGTCCTTCTGTGGACGGCGTGTACGGCACGGTGCAGCGCAGGCGGTCATTGACGTCACCGCCGGCGAGTGGTCACTTGCCCGCCCTATATAAAGCCAATTCAGGCGGTGTCCCTGACAGACTTGCGGCGGCTGGCAGTGTGGCTGATGCCCTGTGATGGGCAATCAGGCGCACGACCTCCGGTCGTGGCCCGGGCACGGTAGCTGCGGCGGCCGTGGTGCTCAGCAACAGATGTTGCACGCCACGCATCTGCCCAACTCTGTCCAAGAGAGGCAGGCCTAAGATAAGCCTAACATAGGATTCGTCCCCACAGATGTCTGTCGTTTCCCATAGTCAAGAACACGATGGAAGAATGGCTCCGGACTCACTTCTGCCTGTTGTAATCGGGGCATCCTTATTGCACGCTGTGGCGTCTACATCTACATCTACATGGGATACTCTGCAAATCACATTTAAGTGCCTGGCAGAGGGTTCCTCGAACCACAATTATACTATTTATCTCCATTCCATTCTCGAATAGCGCGCGGGAAGATAGAACACCTGAATCTCTCTATTCGAGCTCTGATTTCTCGTATCTCTTCGTTGTACAATACTACAGTGACTGTCCTGTGACCAGGTTCTTGAGCGCTCCTTTCCCCATTTGTTGGCTGCTTAGTGATACACTCGAGACCCTGCCCTCCATCTGCTGGCCCAAGTCGCAGTAAATTCCAACTGCTTTTAATCACTCATACACTTACTGAAATAGAATATATACAATACAAGTGTATATAGAAAACAATCATTTCTGAAGATAACAAGACGAAATCCTTTCTGAAAGCATTCGTGTTTCGTGCAGCACTGTACTGAAGTGACAAGTGGACGATAAGGGATTGCTACAGAAAAGTGCTGAACATTAAATGGGTACATTGCATAACTGGAGAGTCGGTAGTGAACAGAGTTAGGGAGGAAAGAAATATCTGCATATCTAGGCTAACAGAAGGATTAGATTTAGATTGGGTGGAAACATTCTTTGACATTAACGAACCGTCATTTTAGCATTGGAGGGAAGTGTGTGTGTGTGTGTGTGTGTGTGTGTGTGTGTGGTGGATTTGCTGGTCGCATTGGGAGACCTGCGAGAGCAGGTTCAAAGGGATGTAGATTACTGTTCGTTTTCAAAGACGATGAGGCTTTCACAGGATAGGCTAGCGTTTAGAGCTGCATGAAACCAGTCTTTGGACTGAAGACAACTTCAAATTCACTTATAAACCACTTTAATTACTTTTGACTAGCGAATCCTATGCAGACCAGGTTCCCCTGTTTTTCTGTTTTTACATTCCTTCTAGGTGGTATGATCATCGTGTAAACATCCTGCATTAGTAGGTCACTTTTACCTAGTGGCATAGTTTCAAAAGTGCTCTACGCTTTCGATACCTACGCTCACATCTAATTCTGTCCATAGAAAGATACTTTGTTAGTACAACTCCGACAGTAAAATATCGTACATTTAATCAAACTGAAGTTTTAAATGTGGTGTTACTTTGTAATTCGCTGCTGGGCTTGCATTTACAGAAATATTAAATATACGAACATTGGTTTTCCGTTTTAGTTTCATTTAATCCTTTTCCATGTGTCTGATTAATTGCGACCGACAAGTAGGAGACGATCTCTCACAGATCATCAAAATACTAAGACTTGTGGCAGACACACGAACATCAAATTTTGTACTTAGTGTTTAGGTTGTAATGGAAGGAAAAATTAAATATCTCTAAATTTCAGTCCGTTTTCGAACATTCAGAACATTTTTATTTTCAGTTGGTAAAATAACATCAGAGTATAGAATAAAATATGTACTTAACGATAATGGTCTCGCGGCAAAGTGACAGAAGACCAATTGTTCAGTGTTCACATACGCTTAACCTTGCACAGCACTTTCGAGAACCAATTGCAAGGGCGGGTTACATTTAATTAATGTTGATAGAATCGAAGATCGATAGGAGTCGCTCATTCTTACTCTCGAGACTAGTCAAAATTTGTACACGGAAGCATCGGAGAAAAACCTACGGAAAAGGAATGGGTTTTCAGAAATTCCTTATCTCATATACGAAATAGTTACCCAACAATAAAAGGAGGGTAGCTACAAAAAGAAATCATATCCGATCAAAAACGTAAAATGTAAAAAATTCCCAGTCCCGCAAAAGTTGATGGCTCTCATGTAAAACCAAGTCGGTTATCTTCTTATTATTTACAAAATGTATTATTTAACAACTACGTTATTAATTTGTATCTTATTTGTTACCTACCAATTTTTATGACTACCATATCAATGTTAGTTACTCCCATGAATCACATACACTGAGGAGTTGAGGTGGCTTGCGTGATTCAACGATGCATATATCAGGACCATAGGGACAACCGCAGTGGAGAGGTATCTGTGGAGAGGCCAAACAAACGTGTAGTTCCTGAAGTACCTTTTCAGTAGTTACAGGAGCAACCGTGTGGATGATTGACTGCACAGGCCTTGTACAATCATCTAACTTAGCTTACGTAAGTTTCAAACCATAATGAGTAGAGGAATGTGTGGTATAACGCATGTTTCATTTATTATATCCAATTTACGCTTCTTTACTTATTTCCATGATACTGGGTAATGTAGACTGCAAATGTTTGACCAATCGTCTGTAATTATTACCTGTCGATGTTGTACGGATGTAACGCCTTTTTTTAATTATTATAATTATTATTACTGGTTTAGGATATTTGAGACCACTAGCAATGGAATATCCTCCATAGACAAGTCGTATTTTTCGTGGGTAACAGACGTGGTGCGCGAAACACACCAAACTACAACTCATACTCTTTTGTTCTTCACAGATGATATAGGAGACAATCAGCAGTTTTCTTACATTGTTCATAGATGATGCTGTCGTTTTTTTTGTTAACTAATGTCATCAGAAGATCGAAGGAAACTGCACAACGATTTAGGTGAGGTATCTAAATGATGTGTTATTTGGCAATTGACCCTAAGTTATGAAAATCGTGAAGTTGTCCATATGAGAACTAAGAGGTCCGTTTAATTTCATTTACACAGTCACCTCTAAAGACCATATATTCAACTACATACCTAGGAATTACAGTCACCTCTAAAGACCATATATTCAACTACATACCTAGGAATTACAGTCACCTCTAAAGACCATATATTCAACTACATACCTAGGAATTACAGTCACCAACTACTTAAATTGTAAAGTATACATTGAAAATGTAGGCAAAGCGAATCAGTCTGCATTTCTTTCGAATAACATTAAGAAGATGAAACAGTTCTAGCAATGAAACTACGTACGCTACACATTTATGCCCCATTTTGGAGTACTGTTGCGGAGTTTGGGATCTTAATCACAATATAGGGGACAGACTGTCACGGAGTTAGGGGGGAAATAATTAAGAGAAAGACTTTATTTGTTGGGACGAGATCTATTTGCGAAATTTGTTTCACCTCCTCGAATGAGAACTGATTTGTTTTAGCACCCACCTACTTAGGGGGACAGGATCATCACAGGAAGAGAACTCAGATGACAAACGGAAAGACTTTTGTGGTCCTTTGTCTCACGCAGTATTAGGTAGTGGATCGATAGCAATGTATTACAAAAGCGTCCATTGACTCGTCTGTCAGAAACTTGAATTTCATTTGAAGATTTAATATATAGATGCAGGGTAAATATTCAACTTCACAGATATTCATTCAGAATTAAACCACTTTTGTCCTAATACACGCAGTAGATGATCGACACTACTTTGGTGAGGCGGATCGAAAACTTAAAGTAATGCACGTAGCACAATAGACCTGATTGATGCCGCACATTGCTACTCTCTGTTACGTTAACAGTTGACTGTGATGTCAAATTGTACATATGGTATTTGCTAAAGCACCAAAACTCTGCACTTTTAAGGTGCTCTAAGACAGAAGTGATATCGGGCGTTCCACAGGGTAGTGTTATTGGTCCTCTGCTGTTCCTTATTTACTTAAACGATTTAGGGGAAAATCTAAGTAGCTCTCTTAGGTTGTTTTGCAGATGACGCCGTCATTTACCGTCTAGTAAAATCATTTCAAGATCAAAACCAACTGCAGAACGATCTGAATAAGATATCACTATGGTGTAAAAATTGGCAATTGACTCTAAATAATGATAAGTGTGAAGTCTTCCACATGAGTACGAAAAGAAATCCGTTAAACTTTGTTTACAAGAAAAATCAATCAGAAGTCAAGGCAGTAAACTCCACAAAATACCTAGCAATTACTATTACTTCAGACTTAGACTGGAAAGAACACGCAGATAATGTCGTGGGAAAGGCGAACAAGAGACTGCGTGTTATTGGCAGAACCCTTAAAAGATGCAACAGAACTACAAAAGAAACTGCATACACTAAGCTTGTCCGTCCATTTTTGGAGTATTGCTGCCCAGTGTGGGATCCTCATCAGGTGAGTTTGACGGAGGACATTGAAAGAGTCCAGAGAAGGGCAGCTCGTTTCGTATTGTCACGATACAGGGGAGAGAGCGTTACGGAAATGATACAGGATCTGGGATGGGAAACATTACAACAACGGCGCTTATCGCTGCGGCGTGGGCTACTTACGAAACTCCAATCGCCAAAAGTCTCTTCCGAATGCAAAAATATATTGGTGACTCCCACTTACATAGGAAGAAATGACCATCAGAATAAAATACGAGAAATCAGAGCTCGAATGGAGAGATTGAGGTGTTCTTTCTTCATGCGCGCTATTCGTGAATGTTAGATAAATAGTATAATGGTGGTTCGATGAAACCTCTGCCAGGCACTTAAATGTGATTTTCATAGTATCCCGTGTAGATGTAGATGTACCGCTATACCGGCACCGCTCTTCAGAGAATTATTTTCCGTAGTGAGTATCTATACCGGCTGCGTCAATTGGTCGCTATGAGTCAGTACGGCGGCGTGTCGGGTAGGGAGGGGTAGAGGCTGGGGAGCGCACTTGCCGGCAGAAGGATGGACGCGGGCACGCCATCAATCGTGCGCTATAGCAACAGGTTGGCCACCCGCTACACGCTCCGCGCGCGCCCCTCCAGTTTACAGTTCATAAAAAGACATTGTCTGCCGCACAGCGGCGTAATGGCGCTCCCGGCGTTACAATTCAATGGACGGCCCGTGTCCTGGAACATGTGGCAGTTATTCAAAGCAATGTCGACCCAACTGAGGGTCCTTCTGTTTTCATTGTATGATCAAAGGAAAATAAAAGGAGAAGCATTCAGAATGGAGGTTTTACTTTGCAGTCTGGTTGACATTTCCCTTCCTAAGCTCAGCGATTAAAACAGGGTCTTCAGATGAAAAAACTAACGGAGGAGATAATAAAATATTCCGTCCGATCAAAATCAAATGTTCAAATGTTGATATTCTCGTTGGGTTTCCAGCCGGATCGTCGTGTCACGTGGTCGCAATACTTCTGCGGACCACCTGGCCGCCATCTTCAGGTGAGAGTGCTGATGCTGAGTCTCGTCGGAAATTGAAGTCTGGCAGAAATCGGCGGTTTTATATACGCGACCAAGTACTAATAGGGCGTGCAACAGCGAGGCGTGGCTGTGACACCTATCGCAAGCAATCGGTGCACCGCCTCTGTGGAGAAAACTGGCAGGAACGGCATATCGAATTACATACGCTAGTTGGCACAGGCGGAGAATAGGGTGTTTTTAAACCGTAGAAAAAACCGGATTCCACATGTTACTTAGAAGGAATCACTTGTCTCTATGTCCGCCAACTTAATTTCAATCGAGTCATTTAAAACACAGTCCCAATAGATGCAGGAGCAGGAGCTGGCCATAAGGAAACCATAAATGTAGAATTTCAAATGTTCAAATGTTTGTTAAGCTTATGGGACTTAACTGCGGGGTCATCGGTCCCTATAATTACAAACTACTTATGTACTAACTTATACTAAAGACAACATAAACGTCCATATATATATATATATATATATATATATATATATATATATATATATATATAAAAACAAATATGAACAAAAGGAAGAACAAAAATTTGTACACGCGCTGGCCATAAGGAAACCATAAATGTATAATTTCAAATGTTAATATATATATATATATATATATATATATATATATATATATATATATTCGATTCTATAATATTAAACACTTCACCGACGTTTCGGCCACTATTGCAAGTGGCCATCTTCTGGGTGTAAATGTAACACCCAGAAGATGGCCACTTGCAATAGTGGCCGAAACGTCGGTGAAGTGTTTGATATTTTGACGATGCGGTCCAACACCCAGAAGAGTTTTATATACAATGACAACGGCCGCGGAAGCCTTCGTTTACTATAATATTAGTTGATTTCTCTTGATTTAATATGAGACGCTAAAAATGTCAATTGTAGATGGATGCTTATAACTGTTACATACTGGAAGACAAAGCATTGTATTCAACAGTTTCGTTATAAACTGAGAAGGTGAATTGAATCTGACACTCGCCAGAACAAAGATAATATAAATGACGTTAATTTTAGGAATATCTTGTCATTTCCTGTTCCTATAAATATCGAGATTGACAAAAGAGGTAATTTTGGTCTACTTGTTTTCGCAGTCAAATGGTCAACTGTCCTAACAGAGACGTTGGCCCTGAATCATTATCTCTTTGTTAGCACTGAAACCTCTCTTCAGATGCGGTGCTCTAAGTCTGTAAGTGCAGGCTTTCGTAATCTACATTATCCATGAAAGGCAGAATGCCTGTTATTTAGACCCAATTATCTAACGATTTCTGAAATGGTAAGTCCTGTTCCAAATACCATTCCGCTTTAAAAGTGTATTTCTCCCCTTCCTGTGACGGTAACCATATCAGAAACTTTTTACACGAATCACAGAAGTACAAATGACAGCTCAGTATAAAGCTTCATTATCTAATTCTAAACGTAAACAGATATAGACAATACGTGTTTGTCTGGAATACGGGGACTAAACTGCTAAGGTTATCAGTCCTCCGGTGGGGAGGGGAAGGAGTGAGGATAGGAAAGGAGGGGAGGGGGAAAGGAAACGCAGTCCGGGAAGTAAAGAAGGAAGAAAGACTGCATTATCTCGAAGCCCCGTGCTCACCACGCACGTACCCGCGAAAAAACCGTGAGCACCCTTGGGGAATATGGCCGAAATGATTGTTACCACAGACAAAAATTCTCCTTTCATTGGGCGGTACTTCGTCGGCCTAAGAAGTTTACTTACATCAGTCAATTAAACCAATCCCATATTAATTAGCCAAATTCAAAGTTAAATTATTTGAAACATCGTAACATGTGTGCTTTCAAAGCTGCTTTTCATCACTATTTAAAACGTAATTGTTTCTTTGGTTAAGAGCAGTAAGCAGCGAATCATACTATGTACCGATATATATCAGGCCCTTCCCCATCCTTCTCACCATGCCACCTCTCTTGTACTAAGTACAGTTGTTCCGACCACAACTCAGCCCAGGTCTGTAGCGATGGGTCAAGAGCTTGTAACATATAAATTGGAAAGCAACGCATTCATTCGACCACATACTTGGGAGATCCTGTGGTCCACGCCTGCTCGACCTGTTCATGTAGTTCTGCAAGATTTGTTGGTTGATGTGTAAGTTATGTCCCATTATATTCCATATTGTACTCTATTAGAGACGTCCAGAAGTATTGCTGGTGAGGAACGTTAATGCACTTCTTTCAGAGAACGATGAATTTCATGCTTATGTGTAGGCGAATATGATCCTATTGGAGAAAAAGAACATCACCTTCTTGTTGTACGAATGGGAAAACAATAGGTCTCTCAACGTATAGTTCATAATGAGTGCTGGTCACCCACCCTTCTACAAACATCGAAGGTAAAAGAGTGTTGTAGCTTTTCGCTCCACAGACCATATGAGTAAGGGCTGTGGTAGGGTCACTCACCAGATCTACAATGAAGGCCTTCGAGCAGTCTGCATCTACTTTCATCGCTGATGGCCGCGACCCATATACCAATTGATCCTCTCACAGTAATACGTGAGCCATCTACACATTATATTAATACTTGTCCTCTAGATCATAAATACGAGATTTTTTAAGGTTGAAGGCTGTGTCAGTTTAGTAAAAGATAACATTATACGACATACAAATTTATACGTAATAATACATCTACTGGGTAGAAGGAGTTGTCATTCAGAAATTTGCTTTTAAATGCTGGTTGGCTGGCTGTCTGAAATTTGGTGTTATCTGTTAAGTCACCAAAGACTTTTGCGACAGTATAATTTACTCCCTTCTGTGCCAAAGTTTGATCTAATCTTGAATAGTGTAAATCATCATTTCTTCTAGTGTTATAGCTTTGCACAGTGCTATATATATATATATATATATATATATATATATATATATATATATATATATATATATATATGTGTGTGTGTGTGTGTGTGTGTGTGTGTGTGTGTGTGTGTGTGTGTGTTTCGCTCCAGGGTGCGTGGCAGGAAGGGTAAGACATTCCAGGGGACCGATAGTGAGGCCTCCCCGGTTCGTCTTGCAAGGACAACGCTTCTCAGCCGGATGGGGTCGCTCATCCTGAAATCACCACGACCACGCAGCCTGCAGGGTGGGTTCGCTCGTAGTTGGGAACTCCAACGGGTCCTTCCAGATGCCATGAAATGTATGGGGTGCAGCCAACTGCAAGTGGTGGCTCACGTCGGTACCAATGATGTGTGTCGCTTTGGATCTGAAGAGATCCTCTCAGGTTTTGAGCAGCTATCTGAAGTGGTAAAGACTGCCAGTCTTGCTTGCAAGCATTTGGCAACGGTTCGTGTTGACACATCTGGTTGAAATAAATGGCCGTCCGGGGTGGCCGAGCGTACTGCGGCGCTCCAATCACAGTCTGCAAGGCCACTACGGTTGGGGGTTTGAATCCCCCCTCGGGCATGGATATTTGTGCCGTCCTTAGTATTAGGTAGTTCATAAGTAGTTTGTAAGTTTAGTAGTTAAGACCCATAAGCTATACAAACATTTGACCATTGGAACATTTTTAAAATGAGTGTTTGTTAAGCTTAAGGGACTTAACTGCGGGGTCATCAGCCCCTAAACTTACAAACTACTTATGAACTACCTTGTACTAAAGACGACACGAATATCCATGCCCAAGGGGCCCCGTAGCGGCCGTGCAGGCTGTGACTGGCGGGCCGCAGACCGCTCGGCCACTGCGGACGGCGACACATCTGGGCTCACAGTTTGTTATGAAAGCACGTGATAGTCAATTTGATATAGTCACAATCATGTTTCTCTTCATTTGAATTACGAGCAATCGTTAGGCTTTTCTTTATCCCGGGAAAGTCCCAAGATATCTTCACACCGAGAGAAATGTGCCTCTTACAGCCCTGTAAATACTTTTATACCTCGTTTCAAGGTTGGCCATTTCACTGTTGCTCTACAGTGGTCGTCCTCAAACAGCAACAAACACTGGTAAATCCTGTACCGCCAAGAGCTGATTCTTCGGAATAGACTAATATTGAAATCTTCAAACGCTTGTAAATTTAAGGGACTTGAATACGTTAGTCATAAGCCCCTAAGCTTAAAAACTGGTCGTCAAAATCACTGGTTGTCAAATTCAAAATTGTAAGGGCATATTTGAGATATCGAATCGATTCCACATTTCTAGACTTCCGGAAGGCTTTTGACACTGTACCTCACAAGCGGATTCTAACAAAATTGCATGCTTATGGAATAGCGACACAATTGTGTGACTGGATTCGTAATTTCCTCTCAGAAAGGACACACTACGTTGTAACTGACGGAAAGTAATCGAGTAAAACAGAAGTAATAACTGGCGTTACCCAGGGAAGTATCGCAGGGCCACTACTGTTCCATACCTTTATGAACTGTTTAGGAGACTTTGAGCAGCTTTTTGAGACTGTTCGCGGATGATACTGTCATTTATCGGTTAGTAAAGTCACTATAAGTTCAAAAGCAACTACAAAATGAAACTTCCTGGCAGATTAAAATTGTGCGCTGGAACCGGGATCCGAATCTGGGACCTTTGCTGTGGCTAAGCCATGTCTCCACTATATCCTTTCTTCCAGGAGTGCTAGTCTTGCATGGTTCACAGGAGAGCTTCTGTAAAGTTTAGAAAGTAGGAGGCGAGGTACTGGTGGAAGTAAAGTTGTGAGACGGCATCGTGAGTCGTGTCGGGATAGCACAGCCGGTAGTGCGCTTGCCCGCGAAAGGCAAAGGTCCCAGGTTCGAGTCCCGGTTCCGGCACACAATTTTAATCTGCCAGGAAGTTTCATATCAGCGCACACTCCGCTGCAGAGTGAAAGTTTCATTCTGGAAACTTCAAAATGATTTAGATAAGACATCTGAATGGAGCAAAAATTGACAACAGATCCTGAATAATGAAATGTGTGGAATCATCCATGTGAGCACCAAAAGAATGCCATTGAACTTCATTTATACCATAAATCACTCAAATGTACAGGCCGTAAATTCAACTTAACATCTAGGAATAACAATTACGACCAACATAAATCGGAAAGAACACATAGGGAAGGCGAACCAGAGGCTGAGTTTCATTGGGAGAAGATACTACAATTCTACTAAAGGAACTGCCTTCACTACTCTACACTTCTCCTTCCTATTTGGGAGTATTTTTGCAAATTGTGGGATCCCCACCAAGTGGGACTGACAGACAATTTACAGAAAGTTCCGTCAAGGGCAGCTCGTTTTGTATATCCAATATAGTGAAGAGAGTGTCGCGAAAATAATGCAAGAGATGGGGTGGAAATTATCAAAAGAAAGTGTTATTCGATTCGGCAACTTTCTTTTCCGAATGTGAACATATTTTGTTAGCATCCATCTACATAGTGGGATGATCATCGCATTGAAATAAAAGAAATCAGGTCGGAAACGGAAATATTTAAGTATTCCTTTATCCTGCATGCTATTACCGAATGGAACGGTCATAAATATCCTAATAGCAGTACGATGAACCCACTGACATGCACTTCAATGTGAGTTCCAGACTATTTATGTAGATGTAGATGATTGATAGCCAATCTTCAGATGAGCAACGAAGGTCGAAATATTTCTGTTTGACAATATCTATGTGAATATTGGAAATTGAACCCAGCGGAGGCGTATGATATAGGCGAGTGACTACTTGGCTTCAGAGACTGGCCATTACGTTGCACCTTCAATTTTGTTATACGATACGGACGAAGAAACTTCGATTGCGTTGGATACCCACGAACACTTGGATATGTGGATGGGAAATAAAATTCATGCAAAGTACTGCAAAGCTACACACTTAGAAACGCAGAAAAGCTGACTGAATGCATCCATAAGGTAAATATGTGGAGTAGCAAAACGATGACAATAATAAAATTATAATGAAAACATACCTTTAATTTCAGTAGCAGGTGGAGGAAATCTGGATATCATTAAAGCATGTGCCATGTCCTGGAACGAACACTAAACGTTTTTGGCGGTTCAGTAGCTGAGAGCATGCAATACACATTACTGTGTGTAATCATTGGATTGCGACCACTTGTTGCTTTTCACATGCATCTTCTGATTGCGTTGCATTAATAAAACGCCAAGCCCAGGATGCGAAATTGGTTCCCTACGCTATACGCCTAAACATGAGGAACCAAATCATTGTTTGTGAATTGTTTACGAACATCTAATGATTAGACTTCATTCATCGAAGAGTGACTGCTGACTGTGAACATCTTCGGAAGCTAAAACCGTTATTGTGGCATACACTTCCTAAGATGAAACGAAAACACTGACGAAATTTATGAAGCATTCCTCACACGAAAACCAAAAACAATATGAATGTTTCTGTCATTATTAAAAAAGAGAAATACGTCTAAACTCGTTTTATATGAATAAAAGGTCTCCAAAATGGAGCTTTGGAACACTTATATAATTTAAAGAAAACTGAAACGAAATGAGGAAACTACTAAACTACTTCTAAGATTTACATGTTATGATAATAAAATATTCTGTTATCGCAGAATATAATGGATTCTGTACATCCGTGAAGATTGGAACTCTTCGCTTAGGCCAGATATAGACAAAACATCTGGTTATTACAGCTTTGTGGAAAAGACAATATTGGTTCTCCTACAGCACAAAGAGAAGCTCAAGCGTACGAGTCACTTCTAAGGTCACAATATCAAATACTTTTTACCCAATATACTGTTGACGATATATTGATATTTAAATAGTTCATTGTAAGGAGCAGCAGAAACTCTCAGTGAAAAACTGAAATTATCAGGTTAAACAAATACCGATGCGCTTATATTTCCCGAAAATATTTATTTCATCAGTTTTATTATATTAACCATAATCTTATTATTGTAATTTAAAAATGTAAGAAATCGTTTGGATTATAACTCAGCACTTACTTTTAGTGTGTAGTAACAATTTTAATCATAAATTTCTGTATAAAGCTATTTACGTAGATAGCTAATATTTATGGACTTAAGAGAGCGAGTAAAATAACGAATTAAACTCTCGGGTTTAATTGTCTATGTTAGTATTATAACTCATAATGTAAGAACAAACTGATTTTTTTGTACAATACGTTCAATCGTAAGCAATTCATTACATCCATCAGAAGTCAATGTATTGTGCATTATCAAAGCTTAACACTGTGCAAGGAATTTATTCACTCTTTTATTGCAAACCCGTAATGTACTGATAATTGAAGTACATTAATTTTCTTTGAGTGTTAAAGAAGGATGTGGATTATGTGAGGGAATTCGAAGTGAACAATGATTTATTGCGATGGTTATCCAGTTAATTGGTATTAAAAACAGCCAATTTTGTAACAAAATACCGAAAGTTTTTCTCTCAACACTTCTGTTTGTTTTCTTGAGGTCGGTTAATTGAAATTTCAGGTTCTCTGACTTCAGGGAGGTCGGCTTCAGGAAGAAAAACACAAAACACTTTTTCAATTCCCCTTAATTCGAAACGTAAGCGTGTCTCGAAGATGTCTATTCTGTACAAAATTAAAGTTGACAAAATTTCCTACAAAATTCAATACTGAGGTTTTATTTTCTGTCGAGCGGTATAGGAGCTATTTTTTGTCCCTTACGCGAAAACGTCAAAGACGCCTACTTGCATGGCCAAGAACTCGATAAATATACATGTTACCAACAAAACCCCTACACCACATGAAAGTACATTAATTTTCCTTCGAGTTGACTTTTTTTTTTCTTTTCCGCAGAGGGTCCGAAAGATCGATCTTTTTCTTCAACCTCTAGCGCCGATACCGCTCGGCAGAAAATAAAACCTGAGTAGCGCACACTGCAGGAAATTTTTCTACTCTAATTTTGAAGGGAATGGACATCTTCCAGAACCCCTTAGATTTTGAGATATAAGTAAAAAATTGAAAAAAGTGCCATTTTTTCTTTTTTCTCGTTGTGAAGCGACCTCCCAGAAGGCAGCGAACTTGAAATTTAAATTCAGCTACCCCCAAAACATAAAGAATCGTCGAAAAAACAAAAAAAAAACCTTTGGGAATTTTGTTACGGAAAAACCATCATTTGACTGAACATAGACCGTAGATTTGCTCCAGCCAACGAGGATAGAGATTCGCTCCACAGTCTGTACGCACAATCATGCACTGGTCAACTAGTTTAATATGACCACCTGGCATCTATCGATAAACACGCATTCAGACGACGAGGAATGACTGCTAGTCAGACACAGTCAAGGTGCAAGTAATATCAGTGACAGTGATGTTCATATGTAGAATGGGGAAGGCACGAGGCATATTTGAGTTTGACCGACGGCAGACTGTGATCGCTCGTGGGATTCTCGTGGTCATTTCGGAAACTACACGATTTGATAGGCGTTATAGAAGTTTTGTGAGGTGTATTTTCAACAAATGGCTATACCAATGTGAAGACAAGATCAAATGTCGAGTGGATGGAGAATCATCTCTCATTACAGATGGCGGACGTTGTAGACTGAGCAGATACGTAAACCAGGATAGGGGCAAACTATGGAGGCACTAAAATCAGAGAACAGCAAGCTGATCAATAATTAAAATTGGTTTCAAATCATTATAGATTGTACATGTATTTTATGACCGATTTCAACCTTTCCACCAGGTCATTTCAGACCACACCCGGAGCAGACGCCGCTGGAGGTGCGATAATGACTTTATTGATGGGTGTTTGGTAAATTTCGTTAAAGTGCGTAAGTACATACGGTGATTTTCAGTAACACCACGGAGAAGTTGGCTGGAGGCTGCGTTGGCTACGGTCAACAGTCTTCAGACTGCTGTCCCTTGGCTGTAGTGTCACCGGGTCCCCGAGGTGATTGCTGTGGTAGATCCGGTCTCCATTGAACGACGCCGATCTCTGTTGCCAGGGAATCTTTAGGTTCCGACGTTTCTGCCAGTCGACAGTCGCCTGTCGGTGATTGGCTACATGTGCCGGGGATGGCGAAGACGAAATCCGGATGTGTCTTCACGACTCAGCAGTCAGTTTGTTTCCCGCTGCCGGTAATACATCTGAGCCAGCACTGGCTGACTCGCCTTTTGCAGCAGTGACCATTTCTTCTGAGAAGTGCGGACAGACGCAGGTGGTTGGTTTGCCAGCCATTGGGAGCTCCATTGCTACGCAGGTGATGGAGTCCCTTAAGGAAATAGCGAGAAGGGCGGGTGTAAGGTAACCTTTAAGGTAAGCCTTACATTACAACGAGGAATGAGATTCATTTTGAAACATATTATTCGTTTGAACCTGTTTATAGTGAATATGTAGTAATTAACTTCTTATGTGACTTAATTAATGATCGTGATGCCCAATGTATTTAGGTAACTTAACTGTGAACATTTTCTGTCATTTATTTATTATCTGTATTGTAATTGTTTTTGTATATATTATTTTATTTTATTTGTACTTTGTATTTGTTCTTTTGTCAATGTAAAATATTTCTCTGTGAACAGTTATCGATATGGCTCCTCAGGTCAGACACATTATCGTACAGCAGCGCTCGCCTGTGGGAGAACAGGCAAGCAGTAGTATCTGCCGTCCCGTGACGTAGATTAGACATTCGTACGCGGTCCGCGGAGTGCTCAAACAATATAAGTAATAAAGTTAAACAAAGTGAAAGTTATAATTTGTTATAAGTGCAACGATATGAAAGTTTATGTGAAACCAGTGAACATAAGTGAAGTAAGAATTGATCTTAATGAAACATTTATTCGTTCGTTCTCCTAAGGCAGAAATACGTTACGTGTTCGGTAACCGTCCCAGACGTCCGAAGCGCTGTAGCGTCGTCGCGAACGCTAGCGGTCGTGAATAATTACGCGATTCGCGAAGCATCACGGCGAACTGCTAGCATGCTGCCAAAGGAGGAGCCACCATCAAAATGATTTCTGTATGAATGTATATACCAATTATATGACTGCAGAGTATCACATCGCTGGACTGATAAATAAGATAAGTTAAATGCTGTTGGTTGTAATTCACTGTGAATGCATGTTTAAGTTTTGTTAAAATACAAGAACATCAGACAGTACTTTTGCTATCTTATTTGAACAACTAATTAACCACTCATGATTAGTATGACAATCCTCAATAATGCATGAATAATGTTTCTACATAATTTTACAATCAAGTGAGTGTCATTAATTGTTAGAGACTGTGATAATCATTCAGTTGAGACAATTTTGCTATAATTGATGGTAGAAGATAACAGACACTTGAATAATGAATATATTTTCTATTTCGTTTCGCACTGAGTTCAACAATAATAGTCACCGCCACATCTATCCTATAAAGAACCAAACTCGTCCTAATGTCGTAGGCATAGCATTAATTAAGACTGATTTACCTAAATTTCTTATTTGCATGAGTGAATTAATTTTATCAGATACTGACTTTAGTGGTTGGACTGCACCCATTTGCCAATCACTTGATGTTAAAAACCGTACTATTCATAATTTTCTAAATTATCATTACCATTAGCGTACTAATGGAGTTGTACGCATGGCACAGATGGAGTAAGTTGATTTCTGTGTGTGCACAGTCTATGTAGGAAATTTTGTAAGGAAAGGAAAGGTGAGTGATCTTTTGAAAAGTTTGTCAGTTAGGGCCATTGTATTTGTTAACTACACTAATTGTCTTGCTTAATATTTTCGAAATTTAACTACAGCACTTGCATTAATCACGAGTTTAACGTAACCAACCACGAAATTTAGGTCAGGTTTCTTATGTTGCTAAAACGTTACAACAACAGCCACCACAGTTAATAACACGTAAATCGAAACTTATTTTTTTTTACCTCCACTCACACTTTTCTATAATAAAATAAACACCTTTCTCCTATTCTATAATTATATAATTATAAAAAAAATTTCTTTCCTTACACGGGAAAGAACGCCAGTGTGCACTCTGTTTTATCCGAAATGTGTAAAAGGCTCTTCTGGGGCGATTGCAGTGGTAGCACCAGTCTGCAAACCGTTCCTCATATCGGCCCCCATGACTCCTGCCGCCTGGGTTCAGAGGTCATCATCGGCTCCTTAACGCGGCTGGGGGATTTGGTGAAGTAGAAGCGGAGTAGAATCCGGGTGCTGATTTGCAGTATCGTCCCCAGAACATCGCGGTTCTCTGATTTGGAGCAGCGTGGAAGATGAGTAGTAATAGAACAGGCAAGGCTTGAAGAACAGGCTTATGAAACAGTGAATATCATATTAAATGGAAGTAGAAAATATTATTACCGGAGATACGCGAATACCTCAAACAAAGAAGACAAAATTAGAGATCATTCAGTACCGGCTGCAAGCCTTGCCTGTTCTTTTAATACTTATATGGAAACTTCTGTTTAACGCTACATTTTATGTTAAATCTTTGATGTATTTGACTATTTCGGTACCAAAATCTTGTAAATCAACTAATATTAAGTAAGAAAAGTTATGGCTGTTAACTGCTTATTCACAGAATGTAATTTTTTTTTTGTCTTCCACCTGATCTGTATTAATGCTTCTGCTACTCATAAGCACTAACAGAGGGCGCCAATGTACGGCGCTTGCGCCTCGCCGCAGCTGAGGCCGCAGTTGGCTGGCGAGCAGTATGACACTTTTATAAAATTTGACTTACTGTCCTCTGGCTAGCATGTGTTTCAATGTTATTTATCTTTTGGACTTGAGCATATTGCTCATAAGTTTACGTATTATGTGGGTACGTATTTCTAGGTATGGCTTTGTACATAAAAAAATTATTTGTATAAAGTATTTCATACCAATGTCTATTAATTTACTCAATAACTCATTTCTAGGCAATAATTTTAATCTTCTGATGAAGGCACCCTTAGCTCGTGACGAAATCTAGATCAAGTACCTAAACAAAGTGCAACTTGTTCGGCTGTTTCTACAATTATTGCAAATTTAGTACGGTTGCTGCAATTTTTCACAATATATGTTTAAAATCGTAAATAATGTTTTTTTTTTACGTTTAGAAATGTCCAGTTTGGTCCACACATCTGTCTCCCACTTATCTTGTTTGGAACCGGATGAATCGTCATCTTGCACGGTCTGCACGACCGGCACGTAATGTGGCACAATTGAGGCTCCAGGTGGAAACTGCATAGCCGGCCAGTCAGCAAAACAACCTTCGGCATCTCTACGATTGACTCCATGGGTGGATTGCAGCTCGCATTGCTGCCAAATGAGGGAACACTCGGCTCCAGCGCCGACACAGCGCACGCTCTTGTGACTGCACTCACGTGTTTATGGCTCTGTATGTGTGATCGTGTGTTTCACACATCCTCAAGAACGTGTCAACAAAATTTCCCTCCGCTGTGTCGACGAATTCATTGTGCCCTTTTTTTCATTCTCAAGGAATGCATTTTGGGTAATTTTGGGGAAAATTGGGATGATATGAAGAAGTTGTATAGTAACCGTGAAAGAGTGGAATGTCTGAGTTAGTGTCAGCGGAACAGTGACGTAAATCAGAGTTTTGATTTCAGATGGTCCATCTAGGCCAGTACGTCGTAGCAACCTGGAAACGACTCAAGGTGTTCATCGCTCTGCAATGTGCCGGTCTACCATAGCCACATCAGAGGGATTGCACTGTGACATCTGGGACACGGGTGATATTGTGGTGAGGCAACCACGAACTCAGCGACGATGGAGCGTATATAAATCATCCGTACCAGTCGGGACAGAGTGTGACGTGCAGTGCAGTAACTATAGTCCACGACACGTACGAAGGCGCCCCATTTTTCAGGCTCGTGCGCACTGGCAGCCAATCTTGATTCTTTAGGCGTGAAATTGGTCGTGAATTACGCAGTTTTCCTCCCCGGGCTCCACTGCTGGCGTCCGACCATAGCTCCTCCCCTCCATGCTTCACCTATCGCTCCGCCTCTGTGCGCGGAAGCTCCTTGTTGCATGACGCCGACTATAGCACGTCCCCATGCCGGCCGACGCCGTACCTCCACGTCGGTCAGACCCAGCTGACGACACCGCCAGCGAGGACCAAACCCAGAGTCCTTCGCCATCGCGACACAACCTTGCTACACTACACCGCTGACTCTCATCAGGCTCCAGACGACGGGAACCGCTCGTGGGACTCAGAAGACGCGGCGCCACGAGCCAGTACATGCCCTGGAGGGTCAACGCACTGCAGTCTCTGCTCTTCTCGAGTCGGCCGACACCGACCATCCGATACCCGCCGTGTCAGCGAGAAATACGAGCGGGGATTGCGAGGGTAGCAGATTCCACTGCCGGCCACGCACCTCTGCGTCGTTCAGTAGAGACCAGATGTACCACAGCAATCGCCTCGGGGGCCCGGTGACACTGCAGCCAAGGGACTGTAACCAACACAGCCTCCACCCAACTTATCCCGAATCCCTACACAACAGGCACAGGCCCTACCCAGCTCCGTGGAGTTACTTAAAATCACTGTATGTACTTAAGCACTAGAGAATAGAGTCGTTGAAAACAGCAACATTAACGAAATTTACCAAACACCTTTGAATAAAGTGATTATCGCACCTCCAACGGCGCCTGCTCCAGTGTGGTCTGAAGACGACCCGGTGAAAAGGTTGAAACCGGTCACAAGATACATTTGCAATCTAGAATGATATGAAATTGATTTCAATAATTGATCAGCTTGCTGTTTTCTGATTGTAGTGCCTCCATAGTTTGCGTCCTATCCTGTTTTACGTATCTGTTCAGTCTACGACGTCCGAGATCTGTAATGAGAGATGATTCTCCATCCACTCGAAATTTAAACTTGTCTTCACATGGGTTTAGCCATTTGTTGAAAATACGCAACACTTCTATAACGCCTGTCATGTCGAAACTGTTACTTTAGGTTAATTTTCAATTGGATGCATTTTTATTGATTAACAAAATTGGTTCCCCCATTTACGCATGTTTGAACTGAATAAATAATGTATTGTCAATGAAATTTTAACCTACTTATGAATATTAGTTTATGAATACCCTCCCTTTTTTATTTAATGTTGTTTTCACCACTGCTGGGAACAAATTCAGATGAAAATTATCATATGTTAATTCCGTTGTGCCATAAATGTTCTCTCAGCCACCTTCATGAAATAGTTTAGTTCGCGGTTGTATATTAATGGTTGTGTGTAATTCTCGTGATCTACGATGTGTGTCGGCCACCGTCTCCTCGTCTTTTTGCTGCTAAATTAAATTTTGAGTCAGTTCCAAAGTTTGGGCTGGGCAACATGATTCTGTTGCAGGACGTAGTCCGTAGTTCACGCGAATCCTTTAACTGGTCTTTACGGCCAGAATTATTAGTTTAAAGTAGGCTTTTAACTGGCTTCTTTCAGCTAGAATTAATTTTACAAATAACGGTGGTCTTACAAGTTTCATTTGTAGGAGCTATTCCATTTCAAGAATATTTGCATACAAATATTATTATTTAAATAAAAGTCATCTGTAAAATTTTAACAAATTGGGAGGAATGTTTCATCCTGGAGATACTTCGATGTCACGGGATGTGACCACACGATCTTAATGCACTAAATCGGTTCCTGGGTCAATTTAATTACCTGCATCGCAATATCAGATTTACGATAGAAGTGGAGAGGGGTGTAAGGCTTACATTTTTGGATATATTAGTGTACAGACGAATCATTTGGACACGGTGTATGCAGAAAACATTCGCACACGGACCGGTATGTACCAACGCCATCTCGGATGCAGATACCATAAAACAGGAACTAGAGCATCTGAAGCTTGTGTTAAGGAAGAATGGCTACACAGAGAGACAGATCCTTCGTGCCATGCACACTGGGAAATCACTAGAACCAGAACGGGACCAATGCAGATCGATTGGTTTCTTTCCATCCGCCGGAAGTGTGTCTTCGAAAATAGGAAGGATCTTAAACATTTTTTTGCATCAAAAGTGTGTTTCGTCCACCTGCCAAGCCCAGACCTCTTCTTGGCTCAGTTACAGATAGCTTGTGGCAGAGAATGCCCACGTACCGGTAATGACCGAAGCGCCGTGCACCACAGTCATAAACGTTTGCTGCAACCTGCTAAGTCCGCAGTAGCGGAGAATTGCCTAACTGAAGGATACAGAATTGATGAAATACGTGTACTTGCTCCTTCGTCTCGCTACTGGGAATGTGTTTTAAGGGAATCGTTTGAGGTTAGGTTGGCGGACGATTCGATAAATCGAGACAAAGGTTTCCCTTTAAGCAACATGCGGAATCCGGTTTTGTCTAATGTAAAATAAAAAAAACTAAATGAAAAATGAACCTTTGACAACTAGGGCATGAACTGCGATACATCGTTCCTGCCAGTTTTTGTTTTTTCACTGAGGCACTGCACTGACTGCTTACGGTAGGGAGCGAAGCCAACAATCGTCGGAGCATGCGCTGCAAGTACATCGGGGGGTATATACGCAGTTTCCGACGATATTCAGCTTCAGCACCCTCGCCTGAAGATGGCGACCAGGTTGCCCGCAAATGGATTGTGTGATGATGTCTCGAGGAACCGACTGGAAACCCGACAAGCATATCAACAGTTACCACGCCGGACAAATCTACGTAATCACTACTATGCAGTTTATCGCTCTTATAGAATTTCTGCTAATCTCATTCGTACGGTCCCTTCCTTCTAAGACTTGTCGCCATACAAGCCGTGCGAATTCAAATAATTATTAAAGATGGCCACGCTACGTAGTCCAACATCACTTGCGCTGTGTTCCCATTGAACGCTGGTAGAGGACAAGTGACTGACACGCCGACAACTTCCAAACATGTATGTGTCGTATGCGATTAATAGCAGACTATATGTTGACTTCATACTACCATCGCTCAACGCATGGACCCATTCACTTCACTACAGAGTTCTGAAATGCAGGCAAGGAATTAGTGTAGCATTAAGGTATTCGTGTCTGTTCTACGCACGTTCGGTAAAAATAAAAAAAATAAAAAAAAATAAGTAAATAAAATCCTTGGAACTGTAATGGTGTTAATACCAAATGCGTCAAAGTAGGGCCTAGGTAGTGTAATTTCTGTTTCGGTGACAGTGGGAAACACCGCCTTTCAAGCACCGAGTAATGAAGAATGTGGGATAGCGAAACGGATTGGATGATTGCGACGCGCCGTGTTGCAGCTTTATAATAACGCACGTCCGCTAATCGTAACTGACATGAAGCAGAAAGCAATAGAGGTGAATGGCGCAGTAGTTGGCACATAAGACACGCATTCTGGAGGATGGCGGTTCAAATCCACCAACGGTTACCACACTTAGATCTTCTGTGATTTCCCTAAGTCACTCTATGCAAGTGTCGGGGTACTTCATTTGAAACGGCACAGCATATTAACTTCGCCACCGTACTCAAATAATCTCCGTCTCCAACGACCACGGACTCTACGGAAAGTTAAACCATAATCTTCCTGCCTAAAGCAGAAGTTACATCAGCTCAATTTGAGAGACACTGGTTTCGATCCCCCATACAATGGTCCTAACGTCTGCTCCGATAGCTTAAGAAAAGGTTTTGAAGTGCCGACGATATCTCGGAAGACAATATGCAACAGGCAGTTACGAACTTTAATTAAATAATTCGCAGTCTCTGTTGCAGTATTCTTTATTCAATTACGCGTTTCGCGCTGTTAGCGCACCATCAGACTGGAGACAGACAAATGTTTTATTACATTCCGTACCTGGCGGGTAGCGAATCTAATGTTGCTAAGGAGAGTAAATTTTGAAACATCAGACTTACTTGGGTGGAGATGGAGCCACAGAACTATCTAAAGCTGTGGTGGAAGTACCTTAACAATTTGTGTTCTGTCATTGGGCCCCTGCAAAGAGGTAAACGTACGAAGTAAGTAACGCCTATTTGAAGTAGAATAACTAGGGACTTACGGGGTACAGTATGAAGATTAATAGAATGCCTCTTATATAATAAAACTCACCATAGCAGCAGAAGAGTCGCTGTCGCGGCAGGTCCACGTTTACAACTGGTAGTACTGTTAATAATTGCGGAACATAGATGCGACCGCTAAACATAGTGGTATGGGCAAAGTTAAGCCTGTACGAATGAGCAGCTTGCTAAGCGGTAGCTTGGTATTATCAGAGATGTTTTGAAGTGCGGGAAATGAATCTTGTGAAATGATACACCAATAGGAATTCAACCATTTAACCCAATACAAATTCCACTTCTTAATACTGCAATTCTACTAGCTTCGGGAGTTACAATTACATGAGCATATCACAGAATTATAGAATGTAATCATTCACAAACAATACAAGGATTATTCCTCACAGTAATATTATTATTTTATTTTACAATACCACAAATATATGAATATTGAGAAGCACCTTTAACTATTGCATGGTAATAAATAAATGAAAACAAAATTATTAGAGGCCTGGGGATGGGACGGAAAAAAGATGTTGTGAATTGTCGTTTTGGAAAAAGATGGATAACAGGATATCGTAAAAGGTTTGATTTTTTGTAATGAGCTGCTCGTTGAGACTGTGTTCTGGGGAGCGTTTCACAAATTTAGTGATTTCTAATTCTTCCAGAAATGACAGTTTACTTCTTTTTGGGGCGATGTACAGAACTTACAATTTGTCTAGGGGGGGGGGGGGGGAGGGGTTGAATGTGTTTGTTTCTTTTGAGATGCTCGGAAAAGGCAGAATTATTTTTGGCAGCGCCTTTCTTAGTTAAAAGATGTTCTTAGAACCCAGTTTTGAAGGCTCGTCCAGTTTGGCCAATGTATGGTAAGGGGCACTGCAAACATTGTATTTTGTAGACGCCTGACTGGCTAAAAGAGTCTTTAACTAGCCGTTCACTGTGGTGAAAGCGATACTGGATCTTGTCATTGATCGTGAAGGCTAGTTTTACGTGAGTGGTTTTAACAAGTTCGGCGAGTCTGTAAGAGAGACGCAGCGGGTATCTTCAAGTAGGTATATCTGTCCGATGCCCCATTCAATGGACAGGGAGATTTTACCTAATAGGTAACGGATTCTTGGCTCTATGGCCTTCGGACGAAAACTTTTCTATCGGCCCTCATGGGTTACCTGACGGCCGAGATACACTACTTTTATTCAGGCGGAGGATTTACGTTATTGGAAAAGCAATATCCCTATTAAGATTTTGATACAAGCAATAGTTTTCCCGATACTTCTTTGTTACTATCCTCTAGTGCCGAATCAGGATTTTCCTGCATTGAAAGTATTCTGGCAAGTTTAGCTGCGTAGGTGACTGTAAGCAGCTAGCCCAGAACTTATAAAACCACCTGACAGGTCTTTTTTTATTTGTGTTTTCATGTATTTTGACTGTACAATTGTTTTTATGCTGTGTACATGAGTCCTCATGGACCAGAGACAGCCGTCCGCGGTGGCCGAGAGGACTGAGGCGCTCCAGTCACGGTCTGCACGGCCACTACGGTCGGGGGTTTGAATTCCCCCTCGGGCATGGATATTTGTGCCGTCCTAGTTCGTAAGTAGTTCATAAGTAGTTTGTAAGTTTAGGGACTGATGACCCCGTAGTTAAGTCCCATAGACTACACAAACATTTGAAACATTTTTGGACCAGAGACATTTGTGATATTCCGAGTATGTTTTTCTGATGTCTGACTCATCGAAATTGTTTTCACACAGCTGATGACGTTCAACCATCTAATGAAATCGACAAGCAGTACTTTGAGTCATTTACTTTATATCAAACTAACAAGCATAAAAATTGTTATTAGGCTTTCGTAGTCGGTCCATTTCAAATCACTCTTTAAATGTACTCCAAGGTATAAAAGTAACTGCTTTCAGTGGCTGCTAGTGGTACAACATGTTCGAAAAGAACAGACACCATAATAATAATTGTAAATATACCCACAACAGGCAATGACACTATGAGGCTGCATGAATACGCTCGATCCCTTGCGGGAATCTTCAAATGTTTGTATAGTTTATGGGTCTTAACTGCGGGATCATCAGTCCCTAAACTTACAAACTACTTATGAACTAGCTAATACTAAGGACGGCACAAATATCAATGCCCGAGGGGGTATTCGAACCCCCGACCGTAGTGGCCGTGCAGAGCGTGACTGGAGGGCCTCAGTCCCCTCGGCCACCGCGGCCGGCTTGCGGGAATCCAGTGTAGGCTGCGAGCAGGAGCGATCAGTGGGCAGCGGGCTAGAAGTTGAAAATTTGGGTTGGAAGGGAAGCGTGCCTGGATAGCCTAATTGGTTAAGGCGAGGGATGACCCAAAGCGGGAAATCCGGGTTCGAGTCCTGGTCCAGCACAAATTTTCAACTTTGTCGTTGAATTTCTTTCAACCCCCGAAACGGTCGAAAGGTTACACTATTCCGATTTCGTAAATTTACGACCGTTACTGACAGAAAATGGTGTCTGTTCTTTCGGACATGTCAGAAAAGAACAGACAACGTGATAAGAACTATGAAAAAAATTTAGGAATTCATGCTCTACTACCTCCTGACTAAGAGAAGGGATAGATTGGTAGAACACATTCTAAGACATCAAGGAATTGTGAACTTCGCATTAGAAGGTAATGTGTGGGGTATAAATCGTAGAGGGAGACCGAACATATTCTCAGTACAGGGTAGCGTGGAGAGCTGCATCAAACCAGTCTGCGGACTGAAGACCACAACAACAACAGCTCTTTTACCCGTGCGAAACGGGTGGTTTGGTAGTACACTTATAAATACCAATTACTTAGGGCTCGGCAATCTAGTCTCACAGTTTACCACAAGTGATACGAATAATAGCAGGGGTTAGACGCTAATGACCACTTGAAAGAAGTTACCACTTACTTCAAAATTTTTTCGATGTGGTAAACAGTACTCCTGATAAATTTCACTTCATTTTCTCTGACAACCAGCACTATAATTAATACGGAAGTGGTATACTAAGTCTTTATTTCTGCTCTCGTCATTAGCTAAATGATAATTCCTTTTGATCGTAACACTGTGTTATGACAGTGTCTTTACGTTCCATATCTGTGATATTATAAATGTTGCTACAATATGAGCCACAAAACTCTGTGGAAAGTTTTGGCATTAAAATTGATAAAATGAAATGTTCAGCACGGAATCATGTAAAAGCCTCAATTCCGTAATCTCTGTTTAAACTATTAAATATAACACGTAAGATAGCGGCTGTGCTAACCTCCTTGGACTGTGCAGCTGGAGAAAGAAAGCACCAAACGCAATACGCCAGCAAAGAAAAGTAACCATATTTACCGAGACGCTCATTTGCATTTCGGTAACTTGGAAACTACAAAAATCCTATCCACAATCAGAATCGTAAATAATTTCTAGTAACTAATTCATGGACATATACTCAACGATTTTTAGACTGAGAGAGGTGAAACAGCTTAATGAAAACTGATTTTTTGATTTAAACTTCCGTGCTTTTTCTGTTTTTGCTGTCCCCGGAAGCATGCAGCACTGTTTAAACTATATTAAAGAAGTCCAGGTTCGTGAAAGAATAGTTGGAAGTCATACTTTCTGCATATAATTACATTTTTAACCATTCATTGCTTTCATTTCGCTAGATCCACGTATACCGCGTTTATTTCCCAGTATTTCAGTGATATTACTGGGTAGTAGTAGTTTGATGAAATGCAAATTTTCGGAATCTATACATCATATACGCAAATGAATTCAGAAACGAATGTGTAGGGAAAATATGCTACGCTCCGTATTTAAAATACATTGAAACATTTCTGGGTCGACATTCATATTCATATCAGTAATGCAATATCAAATAGGTCTACTTATTTCTATGAAACAAATGATATAAAGCTGATTGAAAACTATTTCTATTGCTCTGGACATAAGGCCTTAAATGTTAGATATAGAGCTTCATTAACAGGTTTTACAGAAAACACCTGAGATGTTATTATTTAATGTGTTTAGTGTAGTATTTAGTTTTCCACCATACGTTTAAAACCTACTTGCTAGTAGAAAGATGCCTTTAATGTTATGTTGTAAATACTAGTAATAATAAGGAAAAGAATGTTTCATTATAGTCGTCTCGATATACATTCCTGTAACAATATAATAATTTGAAACAATATATCAATGGTGTAATATTTACACATGGAAAGGTTTTAAGTGCAGTTACTAATGTCAAGGGTTAAATTCAGTTAAGTACCAAAAACGTACGTCTCTAGTCATGTGTTTCTCCGAACATTTAGTAAACCACTGCAGAGTGAATGATCATGGGTATTCTGTTTTATATTAACCGGTTTCTCAAATATTATATTCGAAAGTGGTAAGGTAAACACACTAGGCAGCTATCTATGCCACCCAGCCAACATAGTAGGATTTCTCTAGTAAAATTGTTCCGCAAATTTCCACTGCTGTTGTAATGAAATAATGACATATTTTTTCTCTTCGATTTGTCTCCTATTTGTTGAAATACAGAATCAGCTAGAATATACACATTTAAGAGACCATCACCTAACATATCTGTGTTAATGAATTTCTATAACATATCTTTAATCTAACGCATACCAAAGAGCAGATGTAGACCGAAATCTCCGCGGCGGAGTGGCCAAGCGCATTAAGGCGCTATGCTACGATGGGCTAGGCCGCTCCCCGTGTTGTCTTTAGTATAAGGTAGTTCATAAGTAGTTTGTAAGTTTAGGGACTGATGACCCCGTAGTTAAGTCCCTTAAGTTTGACAAATATTTGAACATTTAGACCGAAATCATTTTATAACCATTAAGAAAATTAGACTGAACTACAAGCGAAGTATTGATAAATGATGACGTGTGTGTGACAAATGCAGTAAGAGAAATTTATTTTCGCAGTAATTGATGTGGAACTATGTTGTTAAAATACTCGTACAGTCAAAATCATATAGTCAAATTTAGCCATAACAGAGCTAGCCGGTCAACAAATAATTAATAAATCACTAATGCAGTAAATAGTATTAATTAAAAATTAAATAAAACCCAGATATGAGTATTTTTACAGACTGGTGTCTGTGTGTGTGTGAGAGAGAGAGAAAGAGAAAGTTCTCTTGGGTAGGAAGTACTGTGATACTCATTGTAGTTAAAGGAGGAGTAGTCAGCAACTGTAACCTTTGAAATCGAACAAGTAAATGAAAATACGCATAAAAACTGCTGTAATAGATGATACTCGTAGTGTTCTACATCTACAGATTTCCTCTCCAAATCACATTTTAGTGCTTGGAAGAGGCTTCTTTGAAGCGCTTTCATAATATTTCTCTACTGTTCAATTCTCTAATATCACTCGGGAAGAAGGAACACCTAAATATTTCCGCCTGTTGCACTTCATCCATAGTTCGCAAGAACTCATGAGACAGACAGACATACTGAGTTTTGGGTCACGTGACTCTGAAAGCAGCACCCCTTCCAAACCTTTCGCATGCACAAAGACTACTCAGACCCACATCTTTTCAGTTAAATATTTGTTACAATGAAGAGTATTAATGTCATTTATCCTTAATATCTCGACACATTTGCTAAAACGTCCAAAGACATGTGGCAAAGTCATTGTTGTATCCGTATTTATAAAAATGAAGATTTTAAAACAATCGCTTGTAGTCGGTCTCGACCCACACCAGAGCAATGCCGCTAACCACACGGCTATTCTTGCTAGGTGGAGAGTAGTTCAAAAGTGTAATTCTATGGGACCAAACTACGTTGGTCAACAGTCCCTAGTCTTAAAAACTATTTAAACTAAGTAAAACTTATCTAAGGACAACACACACATCCATGCCCGAGGGAGGATTCGAACCTCCGACGCGGGAGGCCGCGCGATCCGTAACGTGGCGCTCCAGACCGCTCGGCTACTCCCTCGCCGCTGGAGAGTAATGACTTCATTATTATTCATGATCATTTATCTTATGAAGGCCTTTATTTATGCGTCTTTAATTTATAGTTGTCTGCATAGTAAGAAGTTTATTACAACAAGTAATTAATCCAACAATAGTATAGGTAGGCTGACAGCGTTCCGTCGAGAAAGGTGTTGATCTGTCGTGGCTTCTGGAGGACTCTTCAAGACGTCGGTTATCATCGGCGAAGACTGACGCTGGAGGCATCTTTTTTTTTTCTTTCTTTCTTTTTTTTTAATTGAATTTTAATGCCCTAATAAAGGCAGGCTAGCAGCAGCCGATGCTGCTGCTCTACAGCCGAGCGAATGGAAACAATGGGCAAAGAGAATATAAAATTAAAGGTGATAAAATGGCGCATTTATAATTACAAGATGAAAATATGGGAGAATGTTAAAAGACAACATGCCAGTGGACAGAACATACATGGTTCTTAAAACAATACATTGCCACGGTGGCTAAAATACACTCACTGCAGACGACGAGACATAACATGTCGGCGACATTGAGGTAAAAAACACTGGTTCCCCACAGGCGTGTACGCAACGTTAAAAAACACTGGGCGACGAAACACTATACACACAAAGCACTGAACACTTACAAACACTAGCACTGTACTGGCCCTGCAGGGGGAGGGGGGAGGATGGAAAAGGCGCGGGGGAAGGGGAAAGGAGGTGGGGGAGGAGAGAATGGGGGAAACCGGAAGGAGCTCCTGGGGAGGTGGAGAAAGGAGGGGGTAAGCCAAGTGGGGGATGGTAGTGGGAGAGGAGGGGGAGGGAGAAGGGGGCGGCAATCTACAGTGAGAGGTCAAAGTTGGAAGGAGGGATAGATGTCGGGACGGCTGTGGAGAACGTCGTCTGGGAGAGGTATGTGGCGGAAGCCACCCTCAGAGAGGACGTAGAGGGTGTGGAGGTGAAGGGAGGGAGGGATGTGGCGGTAAAGGCGTGGCAGGGGACCCGGATCCAGGAGGAGATAGCAGTGGGCTATGAGACTCTATCTTTCGGTGAATGTACTTGAGGCGGATGTGTTGAAGGAATTGGACCAAGTGTGGGAATGGGATGAGGTCGTAAAGGATCCGCGTGGGGGAGGGAGGGGAGACGGATGCGGTAGGCGAGGCGAAGGGCCTGGCGTTCAGGGATTTTGAGGGATTCATACGCTGGAGGCTAGGTGGCCGTCTTAAAAGGGCTTGCCGGCAGAGCGTGGTGGCGCCAGTGGAGCCTGTAGAGACTCTCATCCAAGTCGCGATGCTGGTCCGCCTGGTGGACCGACCAGGAACTGAAGCGCAGGTTGGCCGGCGAGTCGTACAGTGGAGTCGGCTGATACATCGCTGGCCAGGGCGTTTGTAATCACGCCTGGCCGCTTGTTTGGGGTTCCACACTTCGGTCGATAGCTCCGGACACTGTGTTGCGGGTTGCCAACTTTCCAGGGTGCTACCTTACGGCACGCTGCCGGTACGGAGTTCACTACAGTCTGCACTTATGTGGAGCCGTTTCTTTGCCTTTCTTATACACAGGAGTCAGATGCGCCTTTTTCTAATCGCCTGGAACTTTGCCCTGAATCAAAAAAAAAAAAAAAGTTCAAATGTTTGTATAGCTTATGGGACTTAACTATGGGGTCATCAGTCCCTAAACATACAAACAACTTATGAACTAGCTAACACTAAGGACGGCACAAATATCCCCATAGTGGCCGTGCAGAACGTGACTGGCGCGTCGCAGACCACTCGGCCACTGCGGCACTGCATGCTTGCACACGACATGACACGAATTCTTGAGTACTTACTTCGTCTTCTTTCGTGAAAAAATTTCGGAAGGCTGTGTAAAGCAATTCTGCTTTAGCGGAACTGTCATCAATTGCATCACAGTTAGTATTGTGTCGTTGATTGTGTTTTACCGCTGGTACACCTTACATACGACCAACATTTCTTACGATTCTGTACCAAATTATGTGACAAATTATGTTGCCAGTTACAGTAACTTTTTTTTCTTAAATGCTCACAATTGTACCACCTTACCCTATGTATAGAGGTCTGCGTGGATAAGAAAAGTGATATCCGCATCCGCACCACATCCGCAAGGCTCATATCCACAACCGCATCCGCGGCACTTTATCCGCAAGTTTGTTATCCGCACCCGCAGATATTAAAGTTTTGAATGGGTAATAGTAATAGATAGAAGTATTCAAAATCATGGTATGTAATGATATAATTATTGTTAGAGTGTCACTTCTGCGACACATGAACTACTTTTGACATCTCGAATCACGGTAACTGTTCTATACCTACTTAATAACAGGTTATCGGCGCTCCGGACACTCACAAAATGTTCAGATGTTTGTAGAACTTATGGGACTTAACTAGCCGGCCGTGGTGGCCGAGGTGACTGAGGCGCTCCAGTCACGGTCAGCACGGCCACTACGGTCGGGGGTTCGAATCCCCCCTCGGGCATGGATATTTGTGCCGTCCTAGTTCGTAAGTAGTTCATAAGTAGTTTGTAAGTTTAGGGACTGATGACCCCGTAGTTAAGTCCCATAAGCTTAACAAACATTTGGACTTAACTACGGGATCATCTGTCCCTAAGGTTAGAAACTACTTGTGAACTAGCTAAGACTAAAGACGGCACAAATATCTATGCCTGAAGGGGGATTCAAACCCCCGACCGTAGTGGCCGTGCAGACCGTGACTGGAGCGTCTCAGTCCCCTCGGCCACCGCGGCCGGCCCTAAATCAAAGATACCTTACACACACAGCAGTTGAGGTATCAAACGAGTATACTTCAATCTCTCCGCCTCTCCCAGTCGCCGTCTCCATTATACTTCCCCTCTGCGTGCGTACTTTATAGTGTGTATATACGAGTATACATGCGCACGTGTGACTGTGCGTGTGTGTGTGTGTGTGTGTGTGTGTGTGTGTGTGTATGTATGTGTGTGTGTGTCCGCGCGTGCGTCCGTGCTGCCTCGCAGAGGACGGAGAGCCACCAGCCCCATTTCACTTCCCAACAGTTTCGAATTAATCTGCGCGAAACAGTATAATGCGTCCATTCTGCGCGTGCGCTGGTGCTTGCTGCTCGCCGCGGAGGCAGAAAATAGGAAAGGGAAGGGATGGGAAGGGGAGGAGGGGGAGAAAAAACACGGCGGAGAGCGGGCCGAGCGAGCGAGGGTGGGCGTGCGAGTGCGGATGCATAAAAACATGAAGATTAAAACGCGCGCCACTGCGTGGCCACCGCCACCGCCGGGGCCGAGGCCGCCATTTACGATTTAATTTGCAAAGCGGCGGCAGCGGCGATTCCTCCTGCCTGCTGCCGCTCCCCCCTTTAATTGAAACAAACTAAAGCCGAATTGGGTTCAGGGGGGCTGCCAAGTAGGCGGGGGCAACAGCATGTACCAAAGGGGTGGTAGGGGGGGGGGTGGAGAGGGGGGGATGCAGGCCGGGCCTATGTGAGGAGAGGGGAGGGGAGGCCCTAGTTCGAGGTTGTTAATCACCGTCTTAGCCATCGCATTTAGAACTTCGTGGCCGCGCAACTTATTTATTCTTCCTCCCGGCGCGTAAGCTGTTTACTTGGCCCGACGGACGAGTAGTTTTAAGCTGTTTGGAGCCCATGAATATGAAAGACCATACCAGCCGTCGGCTCTATAAAGCACGACGGAGCTACTGCACTACCGATTTTATTACACGTCTGGTTGTTGTTAGACCTGTGAGAGATTAACATAGCGCTGAGACCAAAATTATAGTGTTCAAAAGCCACGGTCCCCACATTCCACTATCGGGCTCTGGATCCAGCTCCCGAGGCGAGCTCCCCTAAATTATGGTGGGGAGCTGCATTATGATTGAATGGATATTTCTTTTCATGCTCTTTTTTGGAATGAAATTTAATTGAAACCGTAGGGTAGGATTAAGACAACTATTGTTTCTCATCAAGTATCAATGTTTAAACGCAGCTAAGACATATTATGACAATAGAAACGAGGACTGAGTTTACGCGTTTACCATATTCAGTAGGACCCCTCATATCCGACCTCGGGATATCCGATTCTTCGGGATATCCGACTCCTCGGGATATCCGACCATGTGCCCGACTGTCTTCTGTCGGCGACGCGTCAAACTGACTCAACAATGCTGTTAAACTGCCAGTTGTGTTCTGATTGTCAACGTGAATGTAGCACTAATTTATTGTTTTTTGTTCTCGTGACTACTGTATCTTTGACCTTGAAAGTTATTCTATGACAATTGAAACGGAAGATGCTTTAAAAAATCGGAAAATGTTAAAAACCCTAAGCTATATCTTTTAGAAGAAGCTCTTTGGGTTTGGTTTTGTCAAGAACGGCGCAAAGGGACTCCTTTGTCGGGGCCTCTTGTGAAAGAAAAATCCGTAAAGCTGTTTGAAAAATTGGAAGGAGATGTTGAGACTTTCCAGGCAAGCGAAGGTTGGTATCACCGCTGGAAGCTTCGCCACAGTATTATTGCGGGCGAAAAGTTGTCTGCTGATGACGATGCTGCAAAAGATTTTGTAGAAAAGTTTCAAAATTTGGTGTCCGATAGTAATCTTGCAACTGAACAAGTATATAACGTAGAGGAGACCGGCTTGAACTATAAAATGTTGCATAAATATACTATTGCTGCTAAAAATGAGCCTGTTTTGGGTACAAAGCTAGCTAAGGATAGACTCACAATTGTTACGTGTAGCAACGCCAGTGGCAGTCAGAAACGGCCGTTGTTTGTTATCGGCAAGCCGAGAGCTTTTAAAAATCTCAATATGGCGACACTCCCTGTGTACTACCAACAATCGTCTTCTTGGATGGATTGTGCCCTTTTTTAAAAATTGGTTTTTCCTTGAATTCGTGCCCGCAGTAGAAAAACATTTAAAATCAAAAAACCTGCCACCGCGAGCTGTGTTGTTGTTAGATGACGCCCCAAGACATCCTGCAGAGTTTGAATTAAAGAAAGCAACATCAAATCTATGTTTTTACCTCCACATGTTACACCATTGATCCACCTCATGGACCAAGGGGCCATTGAATGGCTAAAAAGGCGGTACCATAAAAATATGTAGGGTCTCTTTTGGGCAAAACGGAAGGAGGCTGCTCACTCTTGGAGGCTATGAAGATTTTAAGCATCAAAGACGCAATCTATACCGTCGCTTCTGCATGGGATGAAATGAAACAGACAACTCTTCAAAAAGCATGGAAGAAAATTTGGCCATCATTAAAACAAAGTAACAGTGCTGATAAGGACGATGATGAGCCCACTTCATCGACGGAAGTTGATCTAGAAGCTGAAGAAAACGACGTCGCAGAAACTCTTCAGGACCTTCAGGAACTGCAACACGGTGTCCAGCTGTAGCTGACATGGCAGAGCCTACAAATGAAGAACTCAATGATGACGAAATAGTTGCTGTAGTTCAAAGCGCAACAAATGAAGACAGCGACGCTGAATAATAATAAGAAGAAGTTTATCGCGATATTGGTGTAACGCATTCAGAGGCTAAAGATGCATTTGACATCGTGTTAAAATATTTGGAGCAGAACCCGAGAGCCACCCCTATGGACGTGTTGTGGGCAAAGAAATGGCGTGATTTTTCAGCGAAATCAAGATTGGGTAAATTGAAGCAAAAGAGTATTAAGGACTTCTTCAAATGAGGTACTGTACACACTGCATGTAATTGTTTGCCTTTTTGATTAAACAGTACAGTACTGAATTTTTAATGTTTTCGTTAATATAAAAATTAAACTTTTCCATTTTATTTAAAAAACTGTTACTTTTTATTAGAATATGCACTGTAAAATAATTTTTATTAAATACAGTAATTACGATTAAGCAGCGCTGTGTGAATTGAGTATTTTGTACAATACTTATAATTTAGTGCAGTATACGGCTGTTTTGAGCAGAAAAAACGTGTTTTATTGCTCCTCGGTATAACCGACCTTTCGGCCGTTCCGACCACGGCCCGGTCCCGTGAAGGTCGAATATCGGGGGTTCCACTGTACTAATAAGATACTGAATATGTTTTAGTGACATGTATGTAGCATTGAATATGAAACCTAATACAACTGTCACCTCAATGACTGTAAATATAATGCTCTATAATACTGAAACAAGTTTATGTTTCTCTTAGGCTGACTGGATAAGGGAAGACAGTGACCGGATCTAAACGATATAAAATTGGAACAATAACTTTTACAAAATATTTTTAACAAAACAATGAAAAAATTGAATTTATTTGAATTTGGCTTTAACAATTATTATATAATACGTGTATTATTTATTCGATTATTATAAAAGAAACTTCATCAACTCTAATTTTTTTTCAGGATAAGGAAGGACCAATACTAGAAGCAAAGAGGGTAATTTTTTAATAAAACTGTATGCATACATACACAAAAATTCATAAAATACTTTAGGTACCATTCATTTAGGAATTTAGCTACATTCACAGTTTCTAAAAGTATTTCAGATTTAGTTTAAAAGGTTATGATTTACGAAAGACGTTATTCCCCCCAAAGTAGATGGAAATTAAAACATCATTCAAACTGCATACTCGAGAGAAAAACGAGCATAGAAATAATTAAAAAAATTAACATTTAGAACTATTTTATAGACACATTGATTTTAAGATACCATACAAATCAAAATAGCAAGAAATATACTTCATTAGACGACTGTTTCAATAAAGGTTGTTTGACATTGACAAAGAAAAAGTTTATTCTCTAAGCAGCACAGTTTTTGAAAGACGACGATAACATGTTGATATTGTTACACGATGGTTGGAACTTGAATAGTGGCAACAGTGCTGTGGAGACACTATGCAATGTAATCTACTATCGTCGCTGATAGTACACATTGTTGACACACCTACCTTACCTCCGAGCAAATGTACTCCCCCGTCTCACTTGACTGGCGTGCGCACAATAGACGGAAAGTCACTTGTGAGCATATCGGTGTGAATGTGCCAGAAGTTGTACAGCATCACGGGTCACTGCGAAAGTGCGTCAAATCCCCACTATGGTGAAAGTTATGGTGATGGTGTTATCCTAACGCCTTACATTCCTACATGTCAAAACGTGAATGCACAGTATTATTGTTCGTTTTCAGAGCATCACCTGTGACCAGCATGCGAAAGAAGGGACTGTCGTGTCACACAAGTCTAAAGTGTGCACCACCTACTTTTGCCGCGCGCCGCCCTGCACGCACGGCGCGGCGTTCTTACGAAGTCAGCCACAAGCGCCCTCTGCTGCTATCCCGATCGTGGCCACCACTGAACGACATCGTTCACTTGGGACTGAGAAAGGAACCAGTTAACACTTCAGAATCAAATAGGCACCAGTGAAGACTTGGCTATCGGATAGGCACTAGGCAGGCCTCTAGCTCAACTATGTATCAGCATCCTGCAGTACTGAGCTATGTGAAAGTTAAGTATTACTAAGTCTCTAAGAAATATATATCTCTCGTTCTAATTTACTCTAGTGTTTCTAGTTTCTGCTGTCCCACTGGCTGGTCATCTCCAAAGTGCACAAGCGTGCATCCTTTATTCCTGTGTTGGTCTTTCTACTCAGCCACCGACACCTACGACGGAAACGAGACACAAAAGCAGCGACGAGGCTGGGACAAAAAAGTGGCGACGAGGATGGGATACAAAAGTGACGACGAGGCTGGGACACAAAAGTGGCGATGAGGAGTGATAGAAGAACCATGGACCAGCCCGCTTGCAGCAGCTAGACAGCAGCAGTTGTTGCACGCAGAAATTGTTCCCGCCCACCCAACCTTATTATAAGAATTTTGGGGGAAGATATTTTGTTCCATGTTTTGTGGCCTTTTTTGTTGCAGAGCGCCCTCTTTCATATTGCATTTGTGTTTTGTTATAAGTTACTTGTATGCGCGGCACCTAATCGGTCAGCATGGCCACTACCCCGAACCCAAACTTAATGGAAATTATTCAGTTACAGACGGCGCAAATCACGCATCTACTCCAAGCGGTGTCGCAGTTAACGGCACAGGCGGCACACCAACAACAGCCGTCACATCAGCCGCTAACACCTGCTGCTGCATCGCTCCCTATGTTCCGTCAGTACAATGAACGTGAGGAGGAATGGAGTGACTACCTGGCACAATATCAAGAACTCGTCGTGACTCATCAAATAACAGATCAGACCGTTAAACATTTGTTCCTCTCCGTGGTGGGAACCAAAACCTTCGTATTACTGCAGAAACTTTTCCCCCACGCATCTCCTGGTGATCTAGAATTTGATGCAATAGTAGATGCACTGAATGCTCATTATGAGAGAAAAGTTCTCGTAGCTGTGGCGTGGTACCAATTTTTCAGACTAAAAAATTACCAGAGCAGTCACACCAGCAGTGGATTAAGGAACTGAAGGGCTTAACGCGCAATTGTAAATTTACTTGCTCTTGTGGACTCTCTTACAGTGACGTTATGTTGAGGGATGCAATTACGCAGAACATTCAGGACGCCAGAATTAGGGCAGCAATTCTAAAACAGTCTGACCCCTCATTAGACAGTGTACTGCAGTTTATAGAGGCACATGATAATTTTGACTTAGCAAATGTGTAAATGCAAAGCTACAGTGTTAATTCAGTGCACCGTAACGGACACTTTCCTAGCCCTAGTGATTCTTATTTTTCTACCGGCCGTGCTGAACAGACCGTGAACAGTAGCCAGCGTAAAAGTGTGACACAAAGGTCGCCCCGTCGTTTTAGAAACAGTAAATTGAATAACGGGCACCAACGCTCATTTCAGAAAAATGTTCGTAAGTCTTGCCCCCAGTGTGTATCTCGCCCAAGTCGCAACGCAACCTGTTATCAATGTGGCAAAACAGTACATGTACAAACAGTTTGTATGCAGAATGTAAATTCAAAGAACGGTGCCGTTAGGAACAGTGCTTCGCGGAGTGTGAGAACAGTTAATTCTGTAAATGTCATACATACTGTAAATTTGGACAGTGTTACTTTTGATTCTCGAATGCAAGAAAGTTTTTCTGCGCCTACTCAAAACTATGTAGTGAGCCACGTCTCAAGTGCCGTCGAACGCGTAAAACTGTGCAATGGAAAAGGGTTTGGGACAAGCAAAATGACAATGTACAGTGCAATCCTGTAGTGAACCTAGTGCTTTCTACAACTTGTCCTTGTAAAACTGCCCAGTACTGCATAGCTAGTGTCAGTAGACTTGATGTAGCTACTCCAAGTAATTTTAGTGCAGCAGCCTCACATTGCGCGGACGCCGATCCAGCGGTAGTGCCAACTAGTGACAGTGTTGTTAATGCGCTGTGTGCCGATTCTGCGCCGCTTACTTCACTACGTGACCCGCGCATGCGCAAGCACAGAAAACAAGCTGTATCAGACGTTGCCCACATTCGCGCACCTGTCGTGCACCAGAAGCACAAACGTTTTGTGACTCTTTCGATAGAAAATAAGACTGTACAATTTCAGCTCGACACTGGTTCCGCTGTCACTTTAATGAATAAAGAGACGTATGAACTTCTGGGTTCGCCAAAATTGTCGCCGTGTCAACAAGTACTACCAGCTTATACCGGTAAAAATATTCCCGTACTAGGTACATGTAGCCTGCCCGCCTATTTTCAAGGTGTAACAAAAACAGTTGCTTTTGTTGTTCTTCAGTCCAAATATACACAGAACATTTTTGGACTAGATGCTTTTGACTTGTTTGGTTTATCAATTCAAAGAGAGGTGCTTCAAATTTCGTCAGTAGTGCCTCAGGACAAAATCGATGCATTGTGTGACAAATATAGTGACTTGTTTTCGCCGGAACTAGGTTGTGCAAAAGACTTCGTGGCACATGTAACTTTAAAAGAAACCGCAGTTCCAAAATTTCGTAAAGCTAGACCAGTGCCTATCGCAATTCGTGATATGGTTGCTGAAGAACGTAAATGTTGGCAGGATAGTAGGGTGATTTCTCCTGTTTCTGCGAGTCAGTGGGCCTAGCCTTTAGTAATTATAACAAAGCCGACAGGAAAACTTCGTCTCTGTGCGGACTTCAAATCAACAGTAAACAGTTAAACAATTGTAGACACTTATCCCCTGCCCCGACCTGAGGAACTTATGGACAAATTAGGACAGTCTCGCTTCTTTTCCAAGATTGATTTAGCAGAGGCATACTTACAGATTCCACTTGATGACGAGTCAAAAAAGTTTCATTTTCAACGCCTACCCTTTAGCAGTTCTTCCGCCCCCGCTATTTTTCAGCGCTTTTTGGAACAGCTGACAGTTTCTGTACCGTGCTGTTCGAAATATTTAGATGATATTGTGGTCTCAGGACGCACAGTTGAAGAACATTTATCAAACCTGGAGTGTTGACTGCAGCAGGTCTACGTTGTAATAAAGCAAAGTGTTCGTTTTTTCAAACTGAAATAGAGTACCTAGGCCATGTGATTAATGCTCAAGGAATCCATCCCTTACAGTCACATCTTCAAGCGATCAAAGACTTGCCTCCTCCTAAGAATGTGCAGGAATTGCAAGCAGTAACGGGAATGTTTAACTATTATTTCAGGTTTATTCCCAATGCGTCTCAGATTGCAGATCCACTGCATCGCTTACGTAGGAAAAATTTTCCTTTTGTGTGGTCTAAAGATTGCCAAGTTGCCTTTGACAAATTAAAGTCTGTACTACTCAGTGATGCATGTTTGATTCCCTTTGACCCACAGAAGCCTGTAGTGATAGCAGTGGATGCCTCGTCGTACGGTCTGTGTGCAATATTGTCACATTGTATTGGATCTCACGATCGACCTATTGTCTTTGCTTCCAAGCTACTGACGCAAACGCAGCAGAATTATAGCCAGATAGAAAAGGAGGCCTCAGCAATCATTTACGGCGTCACAAAGTTTCATCATTATCTCTATTGCAGAAAATTCTATTTGTTGACAGACCACAAGCCTCTCACGTCGTTGTTCTCACCCACAAAGCCAATTCCGCCACGTACGGCACAAAAGCTTTAGAGATGGTTCTTGATATCGTCTAATTATCAGTATGAGATTTTGTGCCGACCTACTACTCAACATGCCAACGCGGACACACTTTCCCGACTTCCGGTTGGCCAGGATGTGTCGTTTGATTCTTCAGAAATGGCATGTTGTCAGATAAACTAGAGAGATGCTTACGCTGTCGCAGACTTCCCTCTCGTCGGGTTGCACAGAAAACAGCTGCGGATGCAGACCTAAGTGTGGTAGCACATTTTGTTCGCTCAGGGTGGCCTGCCAGAGCCAAAGTCATTGATCGGCCTCTGGTTCGTCGTTATTTTGCACAACGTCATTCATTGTTTTTAAGTCAGGGTGTTCTGTTGTTACATACCGACAACGACCAAACAAGAGTGATTGTTCCTAGTTCCCTGCAACGAGAAGTGTTACGCCTCCTGCATCAAGGACATTGGGGTATTGTCAGGACAAAGCAACTGGCCAGACGTCATTGTATCTGGGTTGGTATGGACGCTCAGATAGAGCGCATGACGTCATAGTGTACGGCTTGTGCGGAGCATCAGGAGGCTCCTCCACAGCGTTTCTCAGACTGGCCACGCCCCAAGGGACCATGGCAACGTTTACACATTGACTTTGCCGGACCTTTCTGGAATACGCGCTGGTTAATTGTTGTAGACGCTTTCAGCAAGTTTCCTTTCGTCATTGCCATGAACTCAACGACAGCGTCTAGTACAATCAGTGCCTTAACATCAGTGTTTTGCATCGAAGGTTTGCCTGAAACTATCGTCAGTGACAATGGACCTCAGTTTGTTAGTGCGGAATTTCAACAGTTTTGTCGTGTGAATGGCATTCAGCATATCACCCTCAGTCCAATGGAGAAGCAGAACGTTTCGTTCGAACATTTAAGTCTCACATGGAAAATATGAAAGGTCAGCACTCCAGGCAGCAAGCTCTTCAATTTTTCCTGCCTACGTATCGGTGCATGCCACGTGACGGCCCGTCTCCTGCCGAGATGCTACACGGCCGCCGTCACCGCACTCTCCTTCACCTGCTGCAGCCTCCCACGCACCGAGTCGGTTCGTATGGCGCTACACGTTTTCAGGTTTTTACGCCGGTGCTGTACAAGGTGTTTGCTGCGAAGAACCGTTGGTTGCCGGGCACCATTCAGCGCGTGCTCGGTCGCAATATGTATGTTGTACGTTCCCCCACAGGGTCGGAGATGCGGCGCCACGCAAACCAGTTGCGCCTGCACAGGCCGCGCGATTCTGTCTTTGGTTTCTTGATTCCAAACCCAATTCACCGCCAGGGAGCAAAGCCACATCGATCGCCGCCGGGCCAGCGTCCCCGGACTGCGAGATCGTCCCGATGGATGTCGACGCGCCTACTACGCAGTCGGCCCCTCCGCCTCCGTCGCCGCCGCAGCTGCCAGCGTCAACGAGAGATACTCCGGGACCGAGCGTGCCTGGGCCACGCACCTCAGAAGAAGATGACCTGCTCCCTCTGGGAGGAGGCGTGCGCCCTTCCCCTGGTTTTGGTGGGGTTCCCGGGGTATCGCAAGGTGTATACCGAGGCGCGGACGGCGTCTCGATCCCAGCCTCAGCTACGACGCCCGTCTCACCAGTAACGCCCCCGCCCAGGCCCTGCTCCCAGTGCCGTCGCCGTGGCCCTCATCCCTACGCCATGACAACGCGGCGGTTTGGGGGGGGGGGGGGGAGGGGTGTGGTGTCGCACAAGCCTAAAGTGCGCGCCACCTACTTTCGCCGCGCGCCGCCATGCACGCACGGCGCGGCGTTCTTACGACGTCAGCCACGAGCGCCCTCTGCTGCTATCCCGCTCGTGGCCACCACTGAACGACATCGTTCACTTGGGACTGAGATAGGAACCAGTTAACACTTCGGAATCAGATAGGCACCAGTGAAGACTTGGCTATCGGATAGGCACTAGGCAGGCCTCTAGCTCAACAATATATCAGCATTCTGCAGTACTGAGCTACGTGAAAGTTAAGTATTACTAAGTCAGTAAGAAATATATATCTCTTTCTAATTTACTCTAGTGTTTCTAGTTTCTGCTGTCCCACTGGCTGGTCACCTCCTACCTGCCCAAGCGTGCATCCTTTATTCCTGTGTCGGTCTTTCTACTCGGCCACCGACACCTACGACGGAAACGAGACACAAAAGCGGTGACGAGGCTGGGACACAAAAGGGACAACACTTTCTGCACAACCCACCCATCATTTTTCACGACAATACGCGGGGCATACAGCGCAAGTTGTGGCTGCTCTGTTCGGTCGATGAGCCTGTGAAGTACTGTACCATCCACCATATTCCCGGACTTTAGTCTTTATGACTTCGATTTTATTTCGAAAATGAAGGAACCACTTCGTGGCATACGCTTCATAACGGTTCCAGAGATTCGACAAATAGAACCAAATCGCACCTTCAACAGAACGGACTCTGCTAATGCTACACTACTCTCTCCACATTCCTGGCAACAGGTTCTACACGACACTGGTGACTACTTTGAAGGACACTAACAGGTGCAAACATGTATTGATTGTAAACAAATAGTTGTTAATATTTAAGTTCCAACTCTCGTATATACTCTATCTCTGCTCATATATATGACCAGAGTCACCAGATTATCTACACTCTTCGCCATTAAAATTGCTACACCACGAAGATGACTTGCTACAGATGCGAAGGTTAACCGACAGGAATAAGATGCTGTGATAGCCAAATGATTAGCTTTTTAGAGCATTCACACTACTTGCTGACATGAGAAAAGTTTCCAACCGATTTCTCATACACAAACAGCAGTTGACCGCCGTTGCCTGGTGCAATGTTGTTGTGATGCCTCGCGTAAGGATGAGAAATGCGTATCATCACGTTTTCGAATTTGATGTCGGATTGTAGTCTGTCACGATTGCGGTTTATCGTATCGTGAAATTGCTGTTAGCAGAATATGGAATCGGTGGGTTCAGGAGGGCATTACGAAACGCCGTGCTGGTTGCCAACGGCCTCGTATCTCTAGATCGAGATGACACGAATCTTATACGCATGACTGTAACGGATCGTGCAGTCATGTCTCGATCCTGAATCAACAGATGGAGACGTTTGCAAGACAACAACCTTCTGCACGAACAGTTCCACGACGTTTGCAGCAGCATAGACTATGAGCTCAGAGACCATGGCTGCAGTTAACCTTGACGCTGCATCACAGACAGGAGCGCATACATTGGTGTACGCAACTATGAACCTCGATGCACGAATGGCAAAACGTCATTTCTGCGGATGAATCCAGCTTCTGTTTACAGCATCGGGATGGTTGCATCCGTGTTTGGCGACATCGCGGAGAACGAACATTGGAAGCGTGTATTCGTCATCGCCATCTACATCTACATCTACATATATACTCTGCAAATCACATTTAAGTGCCTGGCAGAGGGTTCATTAACCACTTTCATAACTTTTCTCTACCGTTCCATTCTCTAATAGCGCGCGGGAAGAAAGAACACCTAAATCGTTCCGTTTACGATCTGATTTCTCTTTTTTTATTGGGATGGTCATGTCTCCCTAAGTAGGTGGGTGCTAGCAAAATATTTTCACATTCAAAACTAAAAGTCGGTGATTGAAACTTCGCAAACAGATCACGCCGCAATGAATAACGTCTTTCTTTTAATGATTTCCACCCCAATTCGTGCAACAGTTCCGTGACGCTTTCCCCTCCGTAACGTGCTAAAACAAAACGAGCTGCCCTTCTCTGAACCTTCTCAATATCTTCCGTCAGTCCCACCTGGTGAGGGTCCCACAAGGAGAGGACGCACAAGTGTGATGTAGGCAGTCTCTTTGGTGGAGCTAGTGCATCTTCTAAGTGTTCTGCCAATGAAACGTAACCTTTGGTTCGCCTTCCCCACAATATTTTCTGTGTGTTCTCTCCAGTCAAAGTTGTTCGTAATTGTAACTCCTAGGTATTTGGTAGAATTTACGACCTTAAGGTTTGACTGATTTATCGCGTAATTGAAGTTCAACGGATTTCTTTTAGTGGTCATGTGAATTACTTCACACTTTTCTTTATTTAGTGTCAATTGCCAATTTTCACACCAAGTAGAAATTTTGTCTAAATCGCTTTGCAGTTGCTTTTGATCCTCTGTTGACTTCACTAACCGATAAACGACAGCATCATCCGCGAACAGTCTAAGGGAGCTATTCAGATAATCTCCTAAATCGTCTATAAACACGAGGAAGAGTAGGGGACCTATAACGCTTCCCTGTGGAACGCCAGATATCACTTCTGTTTTACTCGATGACTTACCGTCAATTACAACGAACTGTGTCCTTTCTGATAGGAAATCGTGAATCCAATCGCACAATTGGGGAGATATTCCATAAGCACGCAATTTCATTAGAAGCCGATTGTGGGGTACAGTATCAAAAGCCTTCCGGAAATCCAGAAATATGGAATCGATTTGAGATCCCTTGTCGATGGCACTTAAAACTTCATGTGAATAAAGGGCAAGCTGTGTTTCGCAAGAGCGATACTTTCTGAATCCGTGCTGACTATTGGTTAATAGGTCGTTCTCTTCGAGGTAGTACATAATATTCGAACAAAGTATATGTTCCAAAATCCTACTGCAAATCGACGTCAATGAGATAGACCTGTAATTTTGGGGATCACTCCTATTGCCTTTCTTGAATATTGGAGTAACTTGGGCAACTTTCCAGTCTTTGGGTATGGATCTTTCGCTGAGTGATCGGTTGTAAATTATAGCTAAGTACGGAGCTATTGCATCAGCATACTCTGAGAGGAATCTAGTTGGTATACAATCTGGCCCGGAAGATTTGTTTTTGTTTAGTGACTTAAGTTGTTTTACTACTCCAGGAACATCTACTTCTAAGTTTCGCATGCTGGCAGCTGTTCTTGGATTGAATACTGGAGTGTTCACTTCGTCTTCTTTGGTGAAAGAATTTCGGAAAGCTGTGTTTAGTAATTCTGCCTTAGCAGTACTGTCGTCGGTAGTATTACCATTGCTATCGCGTAGTGAAGGTATTGTTTGTGTTTTTCCGCTAGTGTACTTCACATATGACCAGAATTTCTTTGGATTTTCTGCAAGATTACGAGACAGGATTTCGTTGTGGAAACAACTATAAGATTCTCGCATTGAAGTCCGCGCTAGGTTGCGAGTTTCAGTAAAAGATTGTCAGTCTTGCGGATTCTGTGTCTTTTTAAATTTTGCATGCGTTTTTCTTTGTTTCTGCAGCAGTGATCTGACCTGTTTTGTGTACCACGGGGGTCAGCCCCCTCTTTTATTAATTTATTTGGTATAAATCTCTCGATTGCTACTGATATTATGTCTTTGAAAGTAAGTCACAACTGATCTACATTCGCATTTTTAGTTTTGAAGGACTGGAGACTATCACTCGGGAAAGCGTGAAGCGAATTTTTATCTGCTTTATTGAATAGATATATTTTTCGTTTATTTTTGGTGCATTTGGGAATTTCTATATTCAGTCTCGCTACTACAACTCGATGTTCGCTAATCCCTGCATCTGTTTGGATGCTCTTTACTATCTCGGGATTATTTGTTGCTAGGAGATCACGAGTATTTTCGCAACCACGTACTATTCTAGTGGGTTCATGAACTAACTGTTCGAAGTAGTTTTCAGAAAAAGCATTCAGAACTAGTTCGGACGATGTTTTATATTTGCCCCCAGTTTTGAATACGTAATTATGCCAACATATCGAGGGTAAATTAAAGTCGCCACCGATTATAACAGTATGCTTCGGATACCTATTTGAAATATGATTCAAGCTTTCTTTGAACATTTCTGCAACCGCATCGTCTGCGTCAGGGGGCCGATAAGAAGATCCAATTATTAATTTATTCCGGTTGTCAGGTATAACCTCTACCCAGACCAACTCACAGGAAGTATCTGCCTCAATTTCGCTGCAGGATAAACCGTTTGTAACAGCGATAAACACGCCACCCCCTGTTTTATTTATTCTATCCTTTCTGAAGACTATTTGGCGCTTTGAAAAAATTTCGGCTGAATTTATCTCAGGCGTCAGCCAGCTTTCAGAACCTATAACGATTTGTGCCTCAGTACTTTCTATCAGCGCTTGGAGCTCTGGAATTTTCCCAACACAGCTACGACAATTAACAACTGTTACACCAATGGTTTTTATGTCTGCTTTCTTCCCGTGTCTGACCTGCCCCCTTTGAGACTGAAACCCATTTTGCGTATTCCCGAGGCCATCTAACCTAAAAAACCGCCCAGTCCACGCCACACAGCCCCCGCTACCCGTGTAGCCGCTTCCTGAGTATAGTGGACTTCTGACCTGTTTAGCGGAACCCGAAAACCCACCACCATTTGCCGCAAGTCGAGGAATCTGCAGCCCACACGGTCGCAGAACCGTCTGAGCCTCTGATTCAGACCCTCCACTCGGCTCTGAACCAAAGGTCCGCAGTCAGTCCTGTCGACAATGCTGCAGATGGTGAGCTCCGCTTACATCTTGCAAGCAAGACTGACAGTCTTAACCACTTCTGATAGCCGCTCAAAACCAGAGAGAATCTCTTCCGATCCAAAGCGACACACATCATTGGTCCCGACATGAGCCACCACCTGCACCTGGCTGCACCCTGTGCTCTTCATGGCATCCGGAAGGAGCCGTTCCACATCCTAAATGACTCCCCCCGGTATGCACACGGAGTGCACATTGGAATTCTTCCCCTCCCTAGTAGCCATTTTCCTAAGGGGCTCCATTACCCGCCTAACGTTGGAGCTACCAACTACCAACAAACCCACCCTCTGTGAGTGCCCGGATCTTGAAGGCAGAGGGGCGAGTACAGGACAAGCGACACCATCCGCATCAGGAACATCCCCTGCCACAGACAGCGCCTCGAATCTGTTGGCAAGACTTACCGGGGAGGCCTCCACTTCGGTCCCCCGGGAAGTCTTACGCCGCCTGACACGCGCTGAGGGGACCTCCCAATCCACCACGGATTGGGGGGCTACCTCCTCGCGGGCAGTGAGCGGGCTGGCCACAGCCGCAGGCCGATCGGAGGGCACAACAGACGCACTGGGCGTCTGCTGCACCCCCGCGAACGGCCCACAACAGCGGCGCCCACCCACCGCAGTCTCAAGCGTTGCCAGCGAAGCCAACGCCGCCTGAAGCTGCGAGCGAAGAGTCACCAACTCTACCTCCATCCGTTCACAGCAGTCACAGTTCCTAGCCATTATAAAAACCTTTGTTTCTTCCAAGTAAGTACGTCAGATGACACAGTAGTTTCATAAATAGTGAGCTTTGCGAAGTATAAACCTAACGCTGAACTGTTTATTAACGGCGAGTCTGAAAAATATATACGCGAGCTTATAAATCAAAAATTCGGTAACTGAACTGACAAATAAACGCGATTCTTAATAAACAAACACGCGAGCACACTAAAGTATAAAGAGCTGCAAGAGAAAGCACACACGAAATGTAAATAAGTCGCTTCTATTAAGAAGCCGGTTACCGTACAATGTAGAGCTGCTGCTGGTCACGTGTGTGCTGGCCGCCGGTAACTGAGCAACTGAAGTGTAGGACTACCAACCGCGAGTACGATCAAAACAAAACAGAAGCAGTGAGTGGTGGATTTACACTGCGGATGAATACACTGAACTGACTAGTTGAACGCGAATCTAAGTAAATATGAACAGCAGCAAGAGAAGTTTGATAAATAGTGAGCTTTCCAAAGTATAAACCTAACACTGAACTGTTTATTAACGGCGAATCTGAAAAATATATACGCGAGCTAATAAATCAAAAATTCGGTAACTGAACTGACAAATAAACGCGATTCTTAATAAACAAACACGCGAGCACACTAAAGTATAAAGAGCTGCAAGAGAAAGCACACACGAAATGCACTGGCGTATCACCCGGAGTGATGGTATTGGGTGCCATTGGTTACACGTCTCGGCCACCTCTTGTTCGCATCGATGGCACTTTGAACAGTGGCAGTTACATTTCAGATGTGTTACGACCCGTGGCTGTACCCTTCATTCGATCCCATGTCAGCAGGATAATGCACGACCGCATGTTGCAGGTACTTTACGGGTTTAGCTGGATAGGGAAATTGTTCGACTGCTGCGGTTGACAGCACATTCTACAGATTTGTCACTAATTGAAAACGTCTGGTCAATGGTGGCTGAGCAACTGGCGCGTCACAATACGCCCGTCACTACTCTTGATGAACTGTGGTATAGTCTTGAAGTTGCATGGGCATCGGTACCAGTACACGCCATCCAAGCTCTTTTTGACTCAATGCCCAGGCGTATCAAGGCCGTTATTACGGCCAGAAGTTGTTTGTTCTAGGTACTAATTTCTCAGGATTTATCACCCAAACTGCGTAAAGATGTAATAACATGTCGGTTCTAGTATAATATATTTGTCCAATGAATATCCGTTTATCATCTGCATTTCTTCTTGGTGTAGCAAATTTAATGTGTATAATTCCAAGCATACAGACGAGACATTACCTTAAAATCTAGTACTTAACACTGAAGGCTCGTGGTTTATACTGTCGCATACTGAAAGTTTGTTACTTACTGCGTCACAACGTGTTGAAAGACCATAACACTCTTTGAAAAGGTGCACTCTTTATAAAACCTATGGTCCCTGACGGTCTGCGGAGAACTCCTCAAATATTTAGTAACTTTCATCATGCCACACGGAGCAGTGAATCTTTAGTAGCGTGTGAAACATCCGTTGCTGCGGGCCTTCTACGTATATTACAGTATCAATAAGCCCGACCATTTTCCCCGCGAGCGCAGTAGCAGAAAGTCGCTTTACGATTACGACCCTAAACATTCCTCCGGGTAATGCACGCCAACATTTTATTAGCTTTTATGCTCAAAAAACGCAACAAAATTTGATACTTCTTTTTAATGGTCCAAATGTATCAGTAAAAATCTCTCGTAAACTGTTATATTTCACAGAGCAAATATAAGGTGCTCTCAGACCTTACCTGGTACTGTAAGTGCACCGTAATGTAGACATCGATAATTGGCAAGAGGCAAAAGAAAATTGCAGATAATAATGCATATAACAGCAGAGGACGAATTTTTAAACTATAATACCCATTCAAATTGTAGATTGACTGACTAATGAGAAAAAAATAGCTTCCGCGCTTGCTTCGTTGCAATAATTGAGAGTCGACACAGCGATGATATATAATTGACCACAGCTTCAAAGATGTTTCATACATAAATGAGTTTCACTTTTTAGGGGATAACGAGTTTTGCAAAAAGCACCAATACAGTATACGACTGCAGATATGAACTTTATACTCTAATTGTGCTAAGCGAATTCGATCCTCTGACTTCACTACGGTTTCCCTGAAACAATAAAACAAAACTTTCTATACATGGTACCCAAAGTGCTATTGCATCCGCTTCGCCTTTCATAGGTATAAGCTCTAGCATTAAAAGAATCGCCTTAGTTGAAATACGAGTCATTTCAGGCAAATCATTCGAAATAATTCAGCCATTTAAGTGTAATACAGTAATAAGTTGGAACCGGTACACAAAACAGATCGGAACACTGATGGGGACACAACGAGAGAAACAAAAGGAAGCAAAACTTGAATACATTCAGCAAAGACACTCTGTCTCGAAATTAGAAAATATTTTCATCGTATTAACAATACATTAGCATCTCGACATAATTCATACTTTCACTCTGTGTTTGTGATTGTAATGTTACTATTGACAGTGCCGAAAATGTGACATTAATAAACACAGGTTTTCCGAAATTCCTTCGCAAAAGAAGACGAAGTAAATATTTCAGAATTTGAATCGACAACTGCTGCCAACGTAACTTCTCAAACTGCACTCCCCCCCCCCTCCACCAGCTCGTGAAACAATGCAACTTACGTCACTTATACAAGCAAGTCTGCTAGTCCTAACTGCACATCAGGTAGGTTCCCATCGGAATACGCTTGCGAAGCAAATTCGTACTTAGCACTCATACATGAAAATTCGCTCTACAAGAGGTCCGTACCAGAATATGTCTTTCATGGTAGGTATGATTGTAGTACAAAGTTTTAACTAGATGAATTCCTTCAAGAAAACTATCCATTTGCACATAGTACAATGGATTCACCAAATATCTCTCTTGTGCAATACAATAAGATATTTTTCATGAAGTAATGACAGTTGTCGAGAGCGGATCTCAAATTGTCAAATTGATTTCATATGGGAAGATTAGCCTCCACTATAAGAAACGATCTTGACAAAGGCGACTTGCGTGCAAAACACGTTGTTGCTTACAATTTCTACTAATTCCTGCCCCAGAGTTTGCAGGATAGAGACAAGAGCTATTTTGAAACCTACGGAGATGATAAATGCAAGAGCCACGACGGAGTGGCAGAGCATTTCAACGCGCCTCGCCGTCGGAGGTTCTAGTCCTCTCTCAGGAAAGGAAGTGAGTGTATTGTTCTTAGCGTAAGTTAGTTTAGATAGTTTGTAAGTCTAGAGACTGAGAACCGCAACAATTAAGTCCCTTGGATTTACAATTTATTTTTTTGTATACACAAGAATAACGCCACATAAGATATGGCCCTCCCAATTGCCGAATGTTCCACTTGAACTTTTAGAGACACTGAAGACAAAAAATTGATTTTTATGCAAAGTAATGAAACGAGGGAGTGTTGTTGTTGTGGTCTTCAGTCAGCAGACTGGTTTGATATAGCTCTCCATTCTACCCTGTCCTGTGCAATTCTCTTCACCTGAGAATAAGTTCGGCAAACTACATCCTTTTCAATCTGCTTACTGGTTTCGTCTCACGGTGTCCCGCTAAGATATTTACCCCACACACTTCCTTCTAATGCTAAGTTGACGATTCCTTGATGTCTCAGAATGTGTCCCTCCAACCTATCACCTTTTTAGTATACGCCAGAAACTATTTTTCTCCCCAATTTTGTTGAGCACCTCCTGATCAGTTACGTGATCTACACATCTAATTTTCATTATTCGTCTGTAGCACCACTTTTCTAAAGCTTCTATCGCCTTTTTTTCTGAACTCCTTTTCGTCCACCCTTCACTCCCGTACAATGTTACACTGCAGACAAATGTTTTCAGAAAATACTTACTAACATTTTTTGACACTACATTCTATTACTCTCATTTTACTCTTGTTAATGTTCATCTCATACCCTCCTTTCAAGACATTGTCCATTCCGTTTAACTGCTGTCTCTGCGAGAATTACTATGTCATCAACAAACCGTAAGTTTTTTATTTCCTCTCCCTGGACTTTAATTCCCTCCAAATTTATCCTTGCATTCCTTCACAGCTTACTCAATGTACAGATTGAACAGCACTGGGGAAATGCTACAACCTTGTCTTACTCCCTTCCGAACCACTGCGACCCTTTCATGCACTTCGATTTTATAATTGCTGTCTGGTTATTGTACAAGTTGAATATAACTCTTCGTTCCCTACAATTTACCCCTGCTACCTTTAAAAGAGTGCATTCAATTCAACATTGTCAAAAGTTTTTGCAGATCCACAAATGCTAAAAACACAGATTTCCTTTTCTTATCCTATCTTCTAACATTACTATAATAAAAGCAATTCTGGTGATAAATTTCATAATTACCGCGAAGAAGCACAATTTATGTGTAAATGTTATAGTATATCTTCACTGCCAGGAGGTGAAAAATGTCATCCGTACAGAAGTGACGTGTACTAGGTCGGGATTTCCCCATCCTCTCGCTTAATGACGTTAAAGAACATACCTTTCGTGCGCTGCGCCTAAGGTTGCCAGTTTGTAAAACTAAAATGTCAGGTAGAAAATTGGAAATGTGGAGATTTTTGGAACTGTTGACCGAAGAAATGAATACTATGAATAATAACATTAGTTTATATTCTTTAAATCAGTTGCTTACAAAAGACTGTAACACAATTCGCACTTAATTATTTTACACTTAATTAGCTACGTTGTCATCTTTATCTTGTATTGGATTTTACACAGTCTATCAGTTTTGAACATACAGTAGTATTCAGAAGCGATTAAAGATTAAAGAAAAGATTGCATCAAAGTTCAGTCTAATTGTTTACTTGGTCTCTATATTAAACTTGTGTATGTTTGGACACAGTAAAAATTGCCTAAATTTTGTTACTTGATTTGTCCATGGTTTCTGGAAGATGTTTCCTCCGTTCGACAATGAAGTGCGGCCGCGGTGGTGTAGCCGAGCGGTCTAAAGCGTCTCGCTGCGTAGCGCGCGATTGCTCGCCGTCGGAGGTTGGAGTGCTCTCTGGGGCATGGGTCTGTGTGTTGTCCTTAGGTTAGTTTACCTTAGTTTAAGTAGTTCGTAAGCTACGGACTGATGACCACGCAGTTTGGCCGATAGATTTACAAACATTTGAAAATTTGAATTAAGTGCGTGGAAACTCAGATTGTGTTGTACAGAGTTTTACTAGAACTTGTTTGATTCTGGATTCTGCATGGAGTCCGTGACATGTAGGGAAAATCCAGACGAATCCCTTCCATCCTGCAAACCTTTCCGCGTCACATTTCTTCCCACACAAAGTTACTCTTACAACGTATTGTAAAAGCTGTTCAAATAATGCAGTTAAATTTTCCGAAAGTTGCAGAATTATAACTACGTTTCATATCTCAATATCAATATCATTTCCAATTTACGTAAGAATGAGTTATTCTCGAAATTTTGAGCCCTTGAAATACTGCAATTACAAACTTGAAATTTTGGATGTAGAATTATCCTAATATATGAGTATTTTAAAACTATTTCAAAAGAAAAAAAATATTTATTTATAATTACCTGTGTAAAAGCGTTCTAAGCGCTCTGCTCGTCCCTTCGCTTGGGTTTTCCCCTATGCCATATCCCCGTTCCCGCCAAAACACGTTAACAGGACCATGGTCCCCATTATAAACAACCGTGGCCTCCCTCGGCGGCCGATGTTCCGGCGCCAGTGGTACACACTACAGGATGCTCTTCTTCAGAACATACTTGGCAGATTTCTCCTCGTAAAAGAGCCGAAGGGACTGCTGCAGTATCCTTTAACACCCGAGAACACGAACTTTCCAAATGTTTTAAACAATACAGGTGCCTGCATCCAGCCCTCAAAAATGTTTTACAAGCGCTATTCAACTAGATAACGCATCTAATTGCTTGTAAGTGTAGCGGTAGATAAACACTGACGGAATGATGGACCTGCCCCGTGTCATTCCCAGAGGCTGAAAGGAGCAGGTACCGGTACCGCCGTAAAAGGCAGCCCCTGCTCTCTCTCTCCACTGACTTTTACGAAGGTCTACTTACGCCTGTCGACACGTCAAAGCCCGTCGGTCTTGCTTCTCTCAGTCAACCAAATTGCCTTTTTCACAAAAAACTTCCCTGCACTGAATATTTCACCTTTCGCACAAGGCGCGTAATGAAGCAGTGATAGAACAGTGATGTAGGGAAACCGAGAATCATGTCTGAAATGGACAGTCATCTCTCACCTTGAGCCCGAGAAAGGCAAAGGTCCAATGTTTGAATCCTAGACCGGCACACAGTTTGCCAGTAAGTTCGTTATTATCTGGTTGGTTCAATAACCTCTTCATACACAAAGTTTCATAGCTGTTAAAAATAATTTCGCCTTCTTCATCACTTTAGGAGTTCCGAAACCGCCGTAAAATCTGTCGTTCACAAACAAAATGAAATGTTGTCTAAAGATTACTGAAGGTTTTATGTAACGCAGTTTGTTATATTCTAACGCAGCGTGTTGATGCTTTTGAAATGTCATGAATTTGCAAGATCGTGGCGTTCAAAATGATTGAAAATGTTTTCCATAATTTCTCTTTCTCTAGTAGATCATTGTGGTATACATTTCGAATGCCTGAAAGAACGCAATTCAGGTACTTTCTTTTTATTTCCGATCTGTCTTTTTTTAACTTTCTAATGTTTGTAAGGTTTGTGAGCAAACTGCAGTGGTCAGCAGTCCCTAGACTTATAAAGTGCTTAAACACACACACACACCAATGCCCAAATAGAACGCAAACTTCCGACAGGGAACAGCCACGCATTCCGCAGCGAGACGCCTTAGAGTGCATGGCCATAATGACAATTCCCGCATGGCATAAGGAAACGTGGACATATTCAACTGAACTGTCTTCTCGAAAGTACAATGCTGACATGCAGAAGTAACTTGCAATGTGCACTGCTGGTCCTTCTTTTCGTAAATATCTTACTTGACAAACCAGTGCTGTTTACTCTAGAAATGGTATGATGGGAGTCACAAGAAAAGGTACGGGGTGTCACTATGGGTATAATTGAAACCAATCATCAAGGGCCTGGGCAGAATTATCCCACTGTTTAATGAGCTGAAGGATTCTCTGTTCCCAGAATTCCTGTAGCCGTGACAAGAGCCAGTCGTCCACTGTGTCCTTCAGTTCGTCGCCCCAATTAAAGTGCTTCCCTTCGAGAATTATTATTATTATTCATTTATTTTTTGCTCAAGCTGCTCCCAATTGAACCAATAGACTTAGTGTGACCCTGGAGCCCAGGCTATTTGCTGTTGATAGACTTATGTAGACTATGGAGTGTCTCACAGTACACAACAGCCTCGGCGGAGTGGCCAAGCGCATTGAGGAGCTATGCTCCGATGTGAGAAGCCGTTCCCCATCGGGGACTCGAATCCCCCCTCGGACATGGATGTGTGCGTCATCTTTAATATAAGGTAGTTCATAAATAGTTTGTAAGTTTAGGGATTGGTGACCCCGCAGTTAGGTCCCTTAAGCTTCACAAACATTTGAATATTTTTAGTACACTTCACATAATAATTTATCAGTACTCAAGAACTTCGATGAGTATTAGACTTCGGACGTCGACAATGACTGTTGACACCTGGAATTTAATTTTAAACAAAAAATACAGAGTGGAATGACTGGGGTTGGGTGTTTTAAAACAATTGCTATTTTAACAAATTTGTAGACCTGATGTTCACAGTTCAATTAAAGATGATTTAAACATCTTGTGAAACTCAAACTTCCCTTTTTTCTTATTGTAAGAGTGGGAAAGAAGTGATTCAAACCAGTACTAAAATGTACATCCTACAAGATACAAACATACTTGAACAAAACCTTTTTCTCTTAGGCCCATGCTTTAAAACAATAAATGAAACAGAATTTTATACCAAACTTGACTATAAGCTAGGAAGTCCTCAAAAAACAAAAAAATATATTCAACTTTTTTGTTAACAGCCAAGACCAAGATTAAATCTTAACAACTGTACGTAAGGTTACAACAGTTGAAAGGCAACAAACTAAAACACAAAATACTACATAACATAATTTTCAACAGGACAGAGAACACGTCACAATTAAATATTAGAACAGTAGATAAAACCAGTTCACATTACAGAAATGCACATTGTGTAAATGGGCATTTAAAGTTTGACAGTGCCCCAACATATGCAACACTGAAACCCGTTGCAGGTGGCTAGGAGCAACAATTGCTAAACACTAACATGAATTAAATCCGATAGGGTAAGTAAGAAACAGAAACCAGCAATTGCTAGTAAAAAGAACGGTTAAAATACATAAAACAAATTTGAAAGACAGACTTTTGAAGGTTTAGGAGCACTGGTTACCATGAAATTCAAAATTGAAACCGTCAACAATAGGCCCGCTCCGGAGGCAGAAATCTGATAGAGGGGCGGAAAGAACACTGCCACAAAACACTTCTGTGGGCAGGGCAGGTGAATGACTCGCGAACGGTTACAAAGCAGAGAAATACGGTGGTTACACTAATCTAAATCACTCAACAGAAACAACTAGGCGCTCGTAGATTCTACGACACAGCACCAAACATTATGACACCATATCGAGTCGGAACAGAGACCAAGATGGTAACCACATTACAGAGAGTCATAAGAAATACACTCCCGGCCATTAAAATTGGTAAACCAAGAAGAAATGCAGATGATAAACGGGTATTCATTGGACAAATATACTATAACTGATATGTGATTACATTTTCACGCAATTTTGGTGCATAGATCCTGAGAAATCAGCACCCAGAACAATGGCCTCTGGCCGTAATAACAGCCTTGATACGCCTGGCCATTCAGTCAAACAGAGCTTCGGTGGCATGTACAGATGCCCGTGCAGCTTCAACACGATACCACGATACCAGAGTAGTGACGGGAGTATTGTGCCGAGCCAGGCGCTCGGACAACATTGACGAAACGTTTACAAATGACGAGAGATCTGGTCAGGGCAGCAGTCGAACATTTCCTGTATCCAGTAAGGCACGTGCAGGACCAGCAACATGCAGTGGTGCATTAACCTGCTGCAATGAAGGGTTTCGCAGAGGTCAAATGAAGTGTAGAGCCACGGGTCGTAACAAATCTGAAATGTAACGGCCATTGTTCAAAGTGCCGTCGATGCGAACAAGAGGTGATCGAGACGAGTAACCAATGGCACCCCATATCATGACGAGAGGTGATACGCCAGTATGGCGATGACGAATACACGCTTCCAATGTGCGTTCACCATGATGTCGCCAACACGGATGCGACCATCATGATGCTGTAAACAGAACCTGGATACATCCGAAAAAATACCGTTTTGCCATTCGTGCATCCAGATTCGTCGTTGCGTACACCAACACAGGTGTTACTGTATGTGATGCAGAGTCAAGGGTAACCGCAGCCATGGTCTCCGAGCTGATAGTCAATGCTGCTGCAAACGTCGTGGAACTGTTCGTGCAGATGGTTGTTGTCTTGCAAACGTCCCCATCTGTTGACTAGGGGATCGAGACGTGGCTGCGCAATCCGTTACATCCATGAGGATAAGATGCCTGTCATCTCGACTGCTAGTGATACGAGGCCGTTGGGATCCAGCACGGCGTTTCGTATTGCCCTCCTGAATCCACCGATTCCATATTCTGCTAACAGCAATGTCGCGATACGATAAATTCAAATCACGATAGGTTACAATCCGACCTTTACCAAAGTCGGAAACGTGATGGTACGCATTTCTCCTCCTTACACGAGGCATCACAACAACGTTTCACTAGGCAACGCCGGTCAACTGCTGTTTGTGTATGAGAAATCGGTTGGAAAGTTTCCTCATGTCAGCACGTTGTAGGTGTCGCCACCGGCGCCAACCTTGTGTGAATGCTTTGAAAAGTTAATCATTTGCATATCACAGCATCTTCTTCCTGTCGGTTAAATTTTCCGTCTGCAGCACGTCATCTTCATGGTGTAGCAATTTTAATGGCCAGGAGTGTATATAGAGCAACGGAGAAAATGCCGACTTCCCACTTTATATGGGAAGGTCGTTCCATCACCATAACACGGCCCAAAGTGCCACCGTGTTGACAAAAGGAACGGTAAAAACTCCTGTAAGAACTTAAGCCCCGGCACGTCCTATAGTGATGTGTGAAGAGATTCTATCAGGTTTTGAGCGTCTATCTGAAGTCTTAAGGACTGCCAGTATTGCTTACAAGATGAAAGCAGAGTCCACCATCTGCAGAATAGGTGACAGGACCTACAGTGGACCTCTGGTACAGAGCGAAGTCGAGGGTCCGAAGCAGAGGCTCAGACACTTCTGCCGAATCTTCGACTTCCGCCACCGGGTGGTGGGATTCCGGGTTCCGCTGAATAAGTCAGGAGTCAACTAAACACTGAAGGATACTACACCGGTGCAGTTTTATTGGTTAGACGGCTTTGAAAACACACAGAAAGGGCTTCAGTCTCAAAGGGTACAGGTTAAAGATAGGACGAACACAGATCTGAATGCTATTGGTCTTACAATTGAAAACTGTCGTAGCTGTGTGGTGGAAATTGTAATTGACGGTAATTAATTCAGTAGAACAAAAGTGATCTGACGTTCCTCAGGGAAGAGTTATAGGGCCCCTACTGTGCCTTATTTTTACAAACGATTTAGGAGACAATCTAAGTAGCTCTCTTAGACTGTTCGTGGATGATGCTGTAATGTCTCAGTTAGTAAAGTCGCCAGAATATCAAAAGAAACTGCAAACTGGTTCAGATATCTGCATCGTGCAAAAAGAGCAATTGACCCCTAATAATGATAAGACCACTGAAAGAAATCCGTCAGTTACACGATAAATGTGCTGTCGGTTCAACGAAATACCTAGTATTAATGATTATGAATGTAGCGTACGTCATGAATAATAACACAGATTCAGTGTTTACGTTCTGTATTTACAAAAAAAAAAAAAAAAAAAAAAAAAAAAAAAGCTACAGCCAAGATTCAATTATCAATCCAGAGATATTTACAAAGGCATTGCAAAATAATATATTATCAACTCCTAACATCCTCCCCACCCTGGTCAACCTCCAGGGGGGTGACCAGTTGAACGGGACGAACTATCTATTGTTCTTCTGGTGTGCATAGAATTACTGTTCGTACTTCCTGATCTCTTCCGTCGACTAGTCTCCTTCTTCCACAGGTGGCGCGGGCATCCATCTTCTTGTACCAGAGCAACATCACCGGGGCGGACCTTGACGGCTCTTGTCGAAGGAATTGATAAAATGTTATTTTTCAATGTCTTTGTAAATATCTCTGGATTTTGTCTTTGAAAATACAGAACGTAAACAGTGAACCTTTGTTATTACTCACGACGTACGCTACTTAAAAGACTGGTGCCGAAACTCGGGAAGAGAACAAAAAAAAATAAAAATAAAAAATAAAAAAAAACGCAGACTCAAGAATCAATGATAATTGTATAAGCATAGTGCACGCCGTATCAGAGTAATAAGGAGCTGTGGAGAAGAATCACATCGTCGCAACAGCTGACTGAGATAAGTACAATGACTACTTATTTGTAGCCTTGGTTCACTGCGAGACATTATTGAAGTAGCAAAGAATAGTAGAAGCATTACAGAAATATTGTTGTAACTTGAATACCATACGTGATAATCCCCGACAGCAGAAGATTGTTTGTTTGGCATTCACAATAGTATCGTAGTACGAAGTTATTAAAAGTAGCGTCAGTAATGCGAGCTAATATTTTACGCAGAGCTCTTTGAGTGGTGCTATATTCACTGACACTAAGAAGTAAAGTAAATCTGTTCAGTTTGGGTTCCGCATTCTATACATTGCGAAGTACCATATAACATAGCCAAGATGTCTGACGTCGAAACTGCTGACGCAAGTACCCAATATCCATTTTAGCAGATACAGAAACAATGAGTTTCACTTGACATATATACATTGCTCTTTTTAGCAAAGGGTAAATGACATTTTATACTCTTCGTTTTATCAACTATTTAACTGTTTGAAAAGATGTGGGGAAGAGCTGCCTTTGCGCATTCGTAAGGTTAGTACGGGGTGTTTCTTACAGTGTCACGTGACCCGAAGGTATCCTGTCACTTCTTTGTCACAGATTCATTTTGTTACAGTCACTTAACAGTGTAATGAGTTACTTACTGTGGTTTAGTGTCTCGTGCATATTTGTATGTTCTTGGTGTTATTATTTAAGGAAAATGAACAACGCATATTTTTGGAAACATTTTTGTTTCACTTATGCGGAACAGCATTCTTATATATATATATATATATATATATATATATATATATATATATATATATATATATAAAGAACAGTCTAGAGTGCAAACAAAATATTTTTTTTTACTAGTTTCGGTCTTATTTTAGATCATCTTCAGGAAATTAAGCTCCACAACATCAATGAAGCTTAATTTTCTGAAGATGGTCTAAAATAAGACCGAAAGTAGTCGAAAAAATAGTTTTTTGGCACTCTATACTGTTCTTTATATATAGAAATGAACAACGTTCAGTATCTTTTAGGAACAAATTACTCAGCTTTAAGCTTGGAAGAGGAGCGTGAAATAACGAAGCTTGGTAGGCCGACGCCTCAGTTAGAAGCAAACGCAAACAAGCCGAGGTAAGACATTCTTGCCGCGGTGGAGTAGCCGAGCGGTCTAAAGCACCTCGCTGCGGAGCGCGCGGTTGCTCGCCGTGGAGGTTCGAGTCCTCCCTGGGACGTGGGTGTGTGTGTTTTCCCATAGGTTAGTTTACCTAGGTTTAAGTAGTTTGTAAGCTACGGACTGGTGACCACGTAGTTTGGTCCGATATATTTACAAACATTTGATTTTTTAAGACATTCTTCAGATATTGTAAACGAGGAGTCGCCGAAACATCGACGCTGCGAGAAGGCGTAGGGCCTGGGTGGCGTCACTATGAAGATACGGCACTGAAAGAAGTGCACCCCCTCCCCCTCTTCATCTGAAGCACCAGCCGCCACTGTCACTGATATATTGCGACCGCAGGTGAGGGAAAATATGGCTACCTAAACAAATGAGTAATGTGTGCCGGCGCCGTGGAAACACCTGTTGGAGCGTTCGGCGGCAGATCCCGGCGGCTGGGGCTGGCACGAGTGCGGGCAATGAGTGGCCCCTGTAGCGTTTCCCGAGCAGCCGCCGCAGTCGCCTGCCTTTGTAGACGCTCGCTAATGGCGGAGACGGAGCAGGCGGGGGCAGGTGGGAGCTGGAGCTGCCGGCAGTATTTAATGCTGCGCGAGGCAACATTAGCGCCGGTGACGAAGTTGCGCGCCCGCTCTATTCAGGCGTCGCGGCCAGGTCTGCGCCGCAGCCGCCGCCGACGTCACGAAGTTGCTCCCAGCCGCCGCCGCCGCCGCGCCCGCATCCTAGTGGTAATTAATCTTGGCGCGCCAGCCGACACTCATTACGGCAGACGCGGCCAGGTCGGCTGGCAGCAATAACACGAGTTAAGCGTTAATCAAGCGAGCGCGCGCGCTCGCGCTGCCGCCAGCCAGAGCGATCGTATATCTGCAGGAGACTGCCGCGGCGCGACACGCTGGGGGCGGAAGAGGCGAGCCGCCGCCGCGGTTGGCCCACGCGAGTTTACGGCGCCGCCCGAAATTGCTGGCGAGACGTAATGAGCAAGCGAGAAGTCGCCACCCCCGCCCCAAAAGCACTCAGCCTGCGCGGACGCTGTTTTATAAGCTCTTCACGTTGCGCCGGCGCCCAAAGAACGGATGCCCTCGCGCTGGGAGGCGCAGCAACGTGCAGATGAAAGTTTAGGCGCAGGCAGGGGTGGTAGACGTCGTCCACGTGCGCTGGCGTACTCTTCGCGCTAACAAAGGGTGAACTGCGGACGAGCAGTAGTCCCTTCCCACAACATAGCAGTCGTGTACAAGGTATTGTTTGCCGATGACAGTATCATACAGGGTGTACATAAAGTCCGGGAACACATTCAGTTACTTATTGCAAAAGAGTCAAAGATTGTTGAGCCATATATACATGTGGCGTCTGTTCTCTCAGAACAGTCGTCACTTCTGATCCTGCAGTTGTTATTATTCAACATTCATAGAATATATGACATCAATTGCGATTGGGCAAAGCTGAAAATGTGTACCCAGCCGGGATTCGAACCCGGGTCTCCTGCTTTCTAGGCAGTTGCGCTGACCCCTACACCACTGGGGACACAGTGATCACCGCACCTGCAAGGACTACCTAAGCACGCCTCCCGTCAGATACAAATTCCCAGCTTCGCCTTGCCCACAGTACTCAAACTCGTAGTTATGAACTAATTCCCGTAAGAGTAAGGGCTTCAAACTTTGCCCACCCCTCCCCACTAACGATAGGATCATTGCCCGTCACCGGCATATTATATATACATGTGGCGTCTGTTCTGAGAGAACAGACGTCACTTCTGATCCTGCAGAAGGCGTGCTTAGGTAGTCCTTGCAGGTGCGGTGATCACTGTGTCCCCAGTGGTGTAGGGGTCATCGCAACTGCCTAGACAGCAGGAGACCGGGGTTCGAATCCCGGCTGGGTACACATTTTCAGCTTTGCCCAATCGCAGTTGATGTCATATATTCTATGAATGTTGATTGTTGAGCCGTTTCGGCTCGCCGGCCGCGGTGGCGTCCTTAGGATTAGCTAGTTCATAAGTAGTTTGTAAGTTTAGGGACTGATGACCCCGTAGTTAAGTCCCATAATCTATACAAACATTTGAATTTCGTAGCGGCTCAGCATCGCACTACTTCCCCGTTACCAAACGTTTATGTATAGTCTATGGGACTTAACTACGGGGTCATCAGTCCCTAAACTTACAAACTACTTATGAACTACTTACGAACTAGGACGGCACAAATATCCATGCCCGAGGGGGGATTAGAACCCCCGACCGTAGTGGCCGTGCAGACCGTGACTGGAGCGTCTCAGTCCGCTCGGCCACCGCGGCCGGCAATACTCTTTTTGCCAATACAGCTAGCTTAGGAAAGAGAGTAGTGTTGTGTTTCCACCATCGTCATCATCACCATCAATTCGTGCTAGATAAAGGTCCACCTCATTGGTGGATTGCGCGTCGTTCATTTTACAGACCGGCCATTCTGAAAACATGCACTTCATTCTTTTGGCCGGTGCATCCTGGTGACATTCTTCAGACGGCCCTAAATAAATATAACACAGAGGCAGTCATGAGGTAATCTATAGCGTCTAGTTTGCACCTGACACTCGCCTAGGACGAGTTCACACTACGCGGCGTTGCGGTGGGCGACAGAGTGGCGAGCGGGCAGTGTGGACGGTCGGGCCAGTCGAGCGTGCGCCGCTCGAACGAGCGTGGAGCAAGTCGAGGGCAGACACACGCCTTGTCGCAAGCTGCAGTACCGACACCTGCTGGACTGTCGTAGAACTACATGTATCTCGCGATTCGAGCGAGCAACCGAGCGAGGTGCAGACCTCTAAAGCCAACGCATCCCTCTGCCTCCTGTGTGTGTTGTCGCGGCGCATGGGGACGGCGGCCCAGCTTTCTTCCCGGGCGGATATGGCGGATTTGTAAGGCCGCTTTACTGCTCTCTATCAGCTCGTCATCGTCGTCTTCCATCACCTTTCATGTGAACGCGCTGGCTGTGTGAGTGACTTTATTAAACATTAGCTTGGTATTATTTAGTACTTGCCGTGTGTCGTCCGGTAATTTCTCGGCCCAAAAGGTACTCGTGAATTTGCCTGTTCCATCTGCCTGGTTACAGTGGATGTATTCCCTCCTCCAACAACGTTATTCTCCTTTGCCGCGTAGGTGTGTACCGTCAGTTTCCGGTTACTTTCAAAATTAATATGTGATTCCATGCCTAGTTGCGGTGCCCTGTGAATTACCACCCTTGTGCCTTGTGTAGTGTTGCATCATCCTGTGTCCTTGGTAGATCCTAAGTTAGGTGCAGTGATTTCACTGTGTTAATTATTTGTGCAACTGTAAGCACCTTCCATTATCCAGTTGGGTGACTTATTAATTAATTATAAAATGTACCTAGACTTAAAATATGGTGTTTTTTCTTAACCTATTGGCAATTGATTTGACTAGTTGTGATGACGGGGCCCATATGTCGCGTATCCGGTTGGTGATTGCGACCTGAAGTGTTTAACTGAGCATTAACTACATTGTTACTTGAAATTTTGTTAACTGTGTCAACTGAAATAAAATGAAGTAAAATAAAATGAAATTAATAAAAATTTGAATATATCCAATCAACACCATTCCTGGTAGAAGTTACGTCCTTCTGTAAATTTATCTCTGTCATTTAAGTTAATTCTTGTATTTCTTGTATGGCATTCATTAGGTCATTATATTACTTCAGGGGCATTTATGTCTATTTTTGTTTTCGCTAGGTCTTCAATTTTTGTATGATACGATGGATAAATGGATTTACAGATCTCACTGCTAATTATTTGTTATTTTCAAAAAAATGTTCAAATCTTTGTTAAGCTTATGGGACTTAACTACGGGGTTATCAGTCCCTAAACTTACAAACTACTTATCAACTACCTTATATTAAAGATGGCACAAATATCCATGCCCGAAGGGGGATTCGTACCCCCGACCGTAGTGGCCGTGCAGACCGTGACTGGAGCGCCTCAGTCTCCTCGGCCACCGCGGCCGGCTGTTATTTTCATTTATGTGCTGAAACTGGTTGCCAGATAATAAAATCATTATTTTTACGGCTGTTGGATTATATATTTTAATATACTTTGATCATAATCACGTTCCCCGTCGGACATGGATGTTTGTGCTGTCTTTAAGTTAGTTCATAGGTAGTTTGTAAGTTTAGGGACTGATGACAGCGCATTTAAGTCCCATAAGCTTTACAAACATTTGAACATTTTTGAATGAATGTGCGGCATCTGCCTGACTAACCATTTTCAATCACTCGTTATGCCTACTTCCAGCTGTCTTATGAAAGTGAGTGTTCCCACTGTCTGTCCTCCTATTGCGTATTATATAATAAGGATGTTTGTTGCTACGTATTCGCCGCATTTTACAATTGTACACGCTGTCAACTGTCATATCCTGCACCATTCGTCTATACTTTGCATATTCTCGTGCATTTAGCTACAATTTTCCAGTGTTGAGACTTCTCGATATGCTAAGGCATTATCCGTGAAAAGCCTCATTAAAATTCGATGAAAGATTTGTTACTTTTAATGATAGAAATATTTATAATTTGTCAAGTTTAATAAATTATTTGACTAGCCATCTTCGACAGCAGCTGCTTCAATCAATTATAAGACTTTTCCGTCGTGTGCTAACTGCAATAATTACAGTCAGTATAAGACGCAAAACATCTTACAGTTAATATTTTGTTACGTTCCATTGGTCATAGGATCGTTATATTCACGAGATGAAAAGAGTTTAAAAGAAAGCACCAACCTGTAAATTTTATTTCAATCTTGAATAGGGATCTGAGTACTCATAATCTTGTTCATTTTCTTGATTTTAGAACAAGGGTTACTACCTTGGTCTAAACCTTTATTTCATTTGTAGCAACTGAAAAATATTCCAAAACTATAAAATAAAATGTGAAAGAGTAATGATTTCTGAAGATACGATGTTAAAGCAGTTGAAATATAAGAAACAGAAATATCTGTGAGTGCTGTTAACGAAGAGTATGGGATTCCTAGAAAAACTTGGGGGTGTTACTGCACTAAGTGAAGATAGACTTCATGTCATCGCACACAGTGAAAATGAAAGTGTGGAAGCCGGCCGCGGTGGCCGAGCGGTCTGCGGCGTGCCAGTCACGGTCTGCACGGGCGCTGCGGTCCGGGGTTCGAAACCCCCCCTCGGGCATGGATGTTTGTGCCGTCTTTAGTATAAGCTACTTCATAAGTAGTTTTTAAGTTTGGGGGCAGATGACCCCGTAGTTAAGTCCCATAAGCTCTTCAAACATTTGAACATTAGAAAGTGAGGAAACTATGCCATTGAACCAAAAAGAAAACAAAAGTATAGGAAAGAAATGGTTAAACCACTTTTTTTTTAAATCACAGGATAGAGAGGCAATTTTTATAAAGAAAAGTACGAACAATGGTAGAATGAAATGAACTAAATCAACTGCATGAGGCGTAAAACTCAAGAAGAAACCAAGGAAAGATGACGATGACAATGAGGAATATTCACTATGCCTAAGGTGCCTCAAGCCGTTTTAAACAGTCGACCTGGAGCACAATCTTGTCAGTGAACCAGCTGCAAACATAGGGCTCATCAGACAAGCATGAAAAATTAAATCTGTGGACTATCTTTAAAAAAATGTAATAATTTGCTGATCCTTTGGATATGGACAGTGGTTAAAGTTGACTGGTTTGTATCCCAATAACTGTAAGCTTTCCCTTTATCTTAGTATATTTTAAGCATATCAATATTTAACTTGGTATTTTGGACATTACAGTATGTTTCTTGACAACTATTAGTTTTGTTTTGATTTCGTAAAGTTATACTAGTTTAATTTACCAAAATATTACATGGATCTGCCGCGGCGGAGTGGAGCAGCGCAATGAGGCGCAATGCTCCGATGCGCGAGGCCGCTCCCCGTCGGGGGTTCGAATCCCCTCTCGGGCATGGATGTTTGTGTCGTCTTTAGTATAAAGTAGTTCATAAGTAGTTTGTAAGTTTAGGGACTGATGACCCCGCAGTTAAGTCCCATAAGCTTAACAAACATTTGAACATTTATTAACATGGATCAACGTGCCCCAGCCGCTCGGTCAGCTTACCCGAGTTGGGGCACATTGGCCTACTTGACATATGTCCAGTAATTAATTTTTTTCTTAATATTTCAAATTAATAATTGCCATCCAGATTTAGTACGATCTTTCTAAAATGGAACAATAATTTCATAAATTTATACATAATAAACTAACACGGATTTAGAAAATATCGTTCATGCGAAACACAACTAGCTCTTTACTTACACGAAGTGATCAGTGCTATCGATAAGCGCCGCAAATCGATTCCGTATTTCCTGATTTTCAGGAGGCTTTTGACACCGTACCTCAGAAATGGCTTTTAATCAAAATGCGTGGTTATGGTATACCGTCCCAAATTTGCGATTGGATAGAGGATTTCATGTCAGAGAGGACACGGTTCGTAGTAATCGATGGTAAGGCATCGACTAAAACAGAGGTGATATCGGGCGTTCTGGTCCTCTGCTGTTCCTTAATTACATAAACGATTTAGGGGAAAATCTAAGTAGTTCTCTTAGGTTGTTTGCAGATGACGCCGTCATTTACCGTCTAGTAAAATCAACTGAAGATCAAAAGCAACTGCAGAACGATCTAAATGAGATATCACTATGGTATAAAATTGACAATTGATCTAAATAATGAGAAGTGTGAAGTCGTCCACATGAGAACGAAAAGTAATCCGTTAAACTTTGTTCACAAGATAAATCAGTCAAAAGGGAAGGCCGTAAACTCTACAAAATACCTAGGATTTACTATTACTTCAGACTTAAACTGGAAAGAACACGTAATGTCGTGGGAAAGGTGAACCAAAGACTGCGTTTTATTGGCAGAACCCTTAAAAGATGCAACAGAAGTACAAAAGAAACTGCATACACTACGCTTGTGCCGGCCGCGGTAGCCGAGGAGACTGAGGCGCTCCAGTCACGGTCTGCTCGGTCACTACGGTCGGGGGTTCGAATCCCCCCTCGGGCATGGATATTTGTGCCGTCCTACTTCGTAAGTAGTTCATAAGTAGTTTGTAAGTTTAGGGACTGATGACCCCGTAGGTAAGTCCCATACACTGTACAAACATACTACGCTTGTCCGTCCATTTTTGGAGTATTGCTCACCAGTGTGCGATCCTTATAAGGTGGGTTTGAAGGAGGACATCGTGTAACGTAAGTCGATATCCTTTGGCTGGAGTTGTCAGGTGTGAACTATGTCCTTGATTACGAATTAATATATTTATATATATTTAGGACAGCAATTAATTATCTTGGGTCGCCACCATATTTCTCAAAAATATGGAAAATGGAAATGATACTGATCAGCTATGATGTGATCATATTTTCAAACATATAATAAATATTCCTACTCTATTGCAATGTAGAAGTTGTACCAAACAAACAAAAATGTACTTAAAAATTATTGGTAAACTGTGAAATTTAACTATTGTTTCCCCTCCAAAATAGTGAAAAAGAAATGTTCTTAAATGAAAGACGATCTGCTCAAAATCAATTTATTATAATTAAACATACAAAAAATAAAATAGATGGCATGGTATTCGAACAGTTTTTTTATAAATGTTAAAATATTGAGACACAAAAAATGACTGGCTGAGTCAAAGGTCGGAGGTTTTGCAAAACAGAATGCTATTAGATTGGTTACACAGGGGCTTGAAATTATCGTTAACACTAAGCTCCCCAGAGTAAATAGGCAGATCTCAAAAGAATAAAATAAGGGACAGAATCCAACAAGTCTGATTCATATAACCCTCCAGCAAGTGCGTCACCTTACCCACAAAGATGATCATTGACGGCAGCGTCTCAGGCTCGCAGGCAGCAGGCGGTGGGAGCGGATGAGCTGAAATTTTTATCCGACCGTAATTGCTGCGACCAGTTAAGCAGGGTCGACATGTAACTTAACACAGCGTCACTGGCGTCAGCGTCGCTAGGCAATTGCTGTGCGATTCTATCACACTAGTAGACTTATCAATATTTTGCATAGGTGACACAAAGGCCACTTGGCACAAATCGATCAGTCACTTGCGTAATAAGATCTGTAAAAACAATGCCCGATTCGCAAAGGCGCGAATGCTCAAATAGAGAATTCTAGAAAAACGAAAACTAAACTGCGGTCGCTCACAGCTCAACCACAGGACAATGTAACGTCTGTGAAGTAAAGACAAGTTCTACAAGGTCCGAATCTTCGGAATCACACAAAAGACTAACCAGAGGACCGTTTAAGACGATGTCCTCCCCGCGAATCTAAACAGAGTATTCCGTGTCTCCCGAGGTCTGTACACATCGGACGCTCAAACAGGAGACTAGCAAGGTCCGTACACTTCATACGCTCAGACACGAGAAACTGTCCCTCCTCGCGCTCTGCCGCAGCTCACTACAAGTGACGGCGGCCACACGCATGCGCGAAAAGACGCACCAATATCTGCTAACGGCTAATAGTCAAACCAATCGGATGGCGTAGCGCCGTTGACAAATTGTTTAGCTGTCACACTAAAATACTCTGCCGAATCAGGACGCGTTCTCTGCGGCTGCCAAGAGGCTCCGCCCACGCCACCAACGCTTTCCGCGGATTTCACCGTTCCCAGGGTGAATGCTCTGCAAGGAATTTCACCTTGCTCCTAGCTACGGTCACACGACCTAAAAATGTTAACGTTGTGCTATATATACAGCCGCTGGAGCCAAACTCCTGGGGTGCCAGACGGGCAAAGAGCTTTCCTCTCAACCTAACCATTTGTCACACTAACTGTGTTCAAACTCTGCTACTTTCTAGGAAATTTTTTTAGATAACGCCTAAGGCCAATACGTCTACATAAACAGCCTGGGGCCCAGAGCACTCTGCTATTGTTTGTATCTTGCAAATTCCTCTCTTGCAAAACGGCCGAATGACTAAAAAGGCAGTCTCCGCTATCGCCCACCGTAAACCGCGGGCCAGCATTGTGTAAAGCGTCCCACAGACTCTAAAAAAATTCTGCCAGGTATACTCCGCCGCCGGTAGCGTCGGCGCCAAACAGGTCAAGTCAGCCCCTCTCGTCCTTCCCCGAAGGCAAGCGAAAGTTGGTGGGAGGGGGAGAACCCCAAGAGCGTCTCTGCTCTGCGCGGCCTGACCGTTTCGTATTGCCACGATAGAAGGGAGACAGTGTTAGGGAAATGATAGAGGATCTGGGATGGAAATCATTACAACAACGGCGCTTATCGCTGCGTCGTGGGCTACTTACGAAACTCCAATCGCCAACATTCTCCTTCGAATGGGAAAATAGATTGTTGACTCCCATTTACATAGGTAGGCATGATAATCAGAATAAAATACGAGAAATCAGAGCTCGAACGGAGAGATTCAGGTGTTCTTTCTTCCCGCGCGCTATTCTAGAATGGAATGGGAGATAAATAGTATAATGGTGGTTCGATGAACTCTCTGCCAGGCACTTAAATGTGATTTGCAGAGTGTCTCATGTGGATGTACATGTAGATATCTACTAGTAGGAAAGTTCTTTTCTATTGTACTTTAATTAAATTTTATCATGGAGTTGTTGAACATAACTTTGAAAGGGCACAGCATTATGAATTTTTTCAGTCGACAATACTGGATAGAATATTATTTTATTTGAAATAATCAATTCGATCGTGTTGTGTGAAGTACATTATCGGTGTTCTGTGCGTGATCAACAGTGCATGCTGCCTCACTCAGCTGCTGTAGCCTGATAACTGGCACACAGCGCAGGAGCCGCGAGCGGCTGCTCCGGTCCCCCGACTGCCGGCTCCTGGAGACCAGATAAACTGCTGCACGCTGTCCGGACGTCTTTAGCCGCGCGACGCCTTGTTTCGGGAGCGGGCATAATCTCCATTTCAATTACAACAGCAATAATTAGTTCGACAATCTTAGGTCCGCAGCGGCTTTCGAGTCGGCCAGCGCGGCCTAATCCAATAAGAAGCGACGCCTGCGCGCGCAGAGCCCCGTGCCGTAATCCGAGCCAGGCGGGGCGGGCTTAGTCGCCTCGAGCAGGCGCCGCCTTGTCTTCGGACGGTTCCACGCGAGACTGTAGCCGTTACCGAGACTCTGGCAAGGCTTGTATAGCGTGGCAGTCAGCCTGCCTTACATGTACGGAGCAACAACACAGTGGACTCGTTTGTAATCGAGAGTGCCGAAATATGACTTGCTATTCTTTTAAGAAATGATATTTTCTACCTATTGGAGGCAGAGTAAGTTGTAATTTGCGCCTGTTTGCTGATGATGCTGTGGTGTATAGAAGTGTTGTCGTCTGTAACTGACTGTAATAGCATACAGGACGACTTTCTAGTTGGTGCGAAGAATGGCAGCTAGCTCTCAATGTAGAAAAATGTAAGGTGAGTAGAAAAAGCGATCCCATAATGTTCGAATACAGTGTGCTTCTTGATGCTGTCGCGTCGTTCAAATATCTAGTCGTAACATTTCAGAGCGATATGAAATGGAACGAACATGTAAGGACAGTTGTGAGTAAGGCGGACAGCAGAACTTCGGTTTATTGGGAGAATTTTGGGAAGATGTACTTCACCTGTAACGGAGACCGCGTATAAAACGCTTGTACGACCACGTCTTGAATATTGATCAAGTGTTTGGGACCCGCAGCAGATCAGTTTAAAGGAAGACATAGAGGCGGTTCAGAGGCGAGCAGCTAGATTTGTTACCGGTAGGTTCGACCAATGCGCGAGTGTCACGGAAATGCTCCGGAAACTCAATTGGGGATCGCTGGAAGAAAGACGACGTTCTTTACGTGAATTTCTGTTAAGTAAATTTTGAGGGCCTGAATTGAAGCTGAGTGTAGTACGATCTTGCTGCCGCCTACTTACATTTCGCGTAAAGATTACAAAGACAAGAAAAGAGAAATTAGGGCTCGTATGTGGCATATAAGCATTCTTTTTCCCTCGTTCAAGTTGGGAGTGGAATAGGAAAGGAAATGCCTAGTAGTGGTACAGTGTACCCTCCGCCCGGCACCTTACTGTGAATTGCATAGTATGTATGTAGATGTAGATGTAGAGTGAGTTTTCTGTAAAGCGTTTAACTACTCAGTTTTTTTGTTTTTCATTTTTTTTTTTATTTGTGTGGGTCTGCCAAATGTGTGCCTAAATCATATGTAGGCCATCAACGCAAGATTCGATTTTTACTGGAACAGTGCAGAAAGTTTGTGTAAGTGTTTCAGAAAAAAAAGAGCTGATTCTTCAGACTCGAGAGCTATCAATAATGGAGCCTCACATAGCTCGGTCTCTGATCATCTACTATTTTTGATATACATTATTGAGTTGGCATTTTATGATTTGTGATTAAATCCGCCTTGTATTGTGTCGTAAAATGTAGTGCAATGGTGGATGTCTTGTACACAACAACAAACGTTATTTTTCTCACAGAACTACATATAAACAAGTCAAAGATATTCACATTACATAAAGGATTATACACATAGCTTTCTTCAAAGAACATCAGTGCAAAGTCTTCTCATTCCGCGACATCCTCCCCACCCTGGTCGACCTCTATAGGTACGACCAGCTGCACAGGACGACTGATGGTGTGACATTCTGGGGTGCGGAGAATTATAATCTTTCCGTCTCTCCCTGGCATTGTTGTTTCTATTTTGGTTTTCCCCCACAAGTGTCGGGGGCGTATGTCCTCTTGTATCAGCACGATGTCCCCAGGGCGTAATTTGGTGAGTCGTGTTGGTCATTTAACTTCATGGAAGTTCCTCAGCTCCAGCAAGTATTCTTTTGTCCAACGCTTCCAAAAGTTGTCGGAGAGTTGTTGTCTAAGGCGCAGAACATCAGTGCAAAGTTTTCTCATTCCGCGATACCTTGGGCCAGACACCTTGCTTTGTTTTAATACCCACATATATTTCGGCACATATTGTGCCATCTTCGGTGTGTTTTTGCCTTTTATTTTCTAGAATAACGTGTTACAGGTTTCGTTTATACAGCGATTTGGACGAGTTTGATTTGAAAACTTTGTTGGATATATTAGGCCTAATTTATTTACGATACTTACATTATGTCATTCACAAGATTTTCATCTCCTTAAACTGAAGAATGACAAGTTTTCACAACTTGTCGTCAGCAAACACCGACACGTTTTAATTTTCGAAAACTATTTGACATTCGCCTGGAAGTTATGTGGAAAAATAGATCTATGTGGCTGTTTAGTGGCTTACTTGCGTTCGAGCTGTGGTGTTGCTGCTTGCTTGTTTGTGGCGTGTTCTTGATGTTTGTCTTGTCTTGTTGTGGTTGCTGTATCGGGTTCAGTTATTTGTGTGGCGTCTACTGTGATATGGCGCGCACATTTTGCATAGTTTTGATACTGGCGATCATTTTGTGTGTTTCTATTAGTGTGTATTTTTATTGTGTGTGTGTGTGTGTGTGTGTGTGTGTGTGTGTGTGTGTGTAATTGCGCGCGCGCGCGCGCGCGCGCCAAGATCGCAATTTTTATATTTTATTTATTTAAGACGTCCGGTTTCAACATTCAACGGTGTCATCTTCTGGTCTCCTATAATGGCATTTAACTGCTATGATGACTAATTTAAGTACGTAAATAGACCCGAAAGAAAACGTGCTGAAGTGCAGCAGTGCACTATGGGGTTGGGAGGGGGGCAGCCGCCCCGGGCTACTCGAGAAGCCTCGAAAAATGTTCAAATGTTTGTAATTCTATCGGACCAAACTGCGTGGTCATCAGACCGTAGCTTACAAACTACTGAAACCTAGGTAAACTAACCTACGGACAACACACACACCCATGCCCCAGGGAGGACTCGAACCTCCACGACGAGCAACCGCGCGCTCCGGAGCGAGGTGCTTTAGACCGCCCGGCTACTCCACCGCGGCTAGCCTCCAAATACCTCGTCATTATACTTATTATTTATTTTATTTTATTTATTTATTTATTTTGCGTCCCTTTTTCTCTTGTTTCTCGTTCTGGGGCTTCCAAACATCGAAAGAATTTTTGTCTTTAGAGTGTGCCGTGCATCTCGTTCTGGGGAATTCATATTTCAAAATTTACTTTTTTATAGTAATACATGTATTTCCAAGTGGACGGGGGGGAAGGCCTCATTTTGTTTTGCCGCCACCCCGGGTCTCCAACAGCCTTAGTCCGCCACTGCAGCAGTGCCTACCGTAACACTACCTGTATGTAACTGTGCAGTAAAATCTCTGTCAGTAACGCTAACAGTAACTATTTAGAATTTAGACAATTAAAAATCCCGCCAAGTCCTGGACTCTCGGTTAATCAACAGCAACATCACTCATGGCCACTCTCTCCCTAAACCAGCGACGGTAGGCGAGCGCCCGTCTACCAGGCACGAGAAAACCAGCGTTGGGCTGTGGCAGCCGGAAATCACAGCTGGGACGGCAAGCGATCAACAGCGGTCGACTCGCGCGCCGTTGGTCGACGTGTGCCTGTTAGATGTGCCATATACGTGGGACGAGGCCAACGAGAAAGACAGGCGCACGTCACGTGATATGCCTGAGTCGTAGCGATTGCTAGCTGGTTGAATGTCTGCTGTGGCACAGCCCACTGTCTCGTAGCGGCCAGCAAGTCAACTAGCGATCGCGATGTCTCAGGCCTGTCTTGGTCACGTGACGTGACGTGCGCGTTGCGGCTTGTCTTTCTCGTCGACCTCACGTGTGACAACTTGCATCACGGCCGACCGCTGGAAGTCGGAAGCTCCAGCGTGACGTATACTGCCGGTACTGTGTCATTTCTACCGCATTGTTGCGTGACACTGTCACCGAGTGGGCTTGCATAGGGTGTTTGACTCTCCAATTGGGAATCCGCGAGATTGTATCACAGGTATTGCCTGTCTTTGGACCCGCACGGTGTTTCACCTTAATGCTTGCGTACAGTACAGGGCACGCCGTGTTTTGGGCCATCCTAAAGTTTTGAGTGGGTGCACGTACACAAAAAATGACCAAAACTGTGAAAAGTTTTTTTAATGGCTACATTGTATTGAAATTTAAATTACAAAATATTACGTTCCAATTTCGCTTCTAAATGCGAAAAACAATTATTTGTAATAGCTAGCACAGGGCCACGCATTCTTCATTGTTCTTAATTCTCTTGCATTATCAGTTTATATTGCGTTTTCTTTTCAATGCTGTGCAATCAGAATGCAGGGGATGTCTATATACTACAACAAGAAGGCTGTGAAATAACAGCCCTCCCAAGAAATGTGTTTATGGAAAAACGCAGAGTCCTAATTAGTCTCTGAAGGTCCTCATCTGAAAACGTTGCTCCAAAATTACATTTTTCTCATCCAAGGTATTTAATATTGCAGTTTATGATGCAGTTATTGACTTCAATGGTGACAGGGAGGATAAGAGTCTTGTAGAAAATGGGCTTCATGCCCGGAGTTTTCATTCGCGACATCTAGATGGGAATTGACACTCAACGTATACTTGCAGCCGTTAAATCCTTTGAAGAGCAAATAAGACAGAAATGAGGAAGCCAGCAGAGAAGTCTAGAGGAAAATGACGGTATTCATTACAGATTTGAATGCTTTTGAAGGTGGGAATGGCAACGAATAAGAATGTTTAACTTTAAAATGAATTTTCTCAGCACTGCCGTTTTTTATTAGGTTACATTTTTCTCCCAATGTAGAAAAGATTTAAGTGTGATTTTTGACACGTCTTTTCCATTATGCGTATAAGAAACATGTATGCAGAGTGAATATTTAATATCATTCATGTATGTCAGGATAGAGAAGAAAGAAAATAGAATTTCTATGTGTAGTTTTTCAATTAAATTATAATTAAAGCTAAAACTTCGTCAAATATCAATAAATTGAAATGTTTCTGTGAGTTTCTTTATATGATGACTGAGATCATACTGCAAAACATTCAAGGCAATTTCGTAGAAACTTTCTTGGTAAATGGTACCTTTGTGAATCATGAGTTGATGATCTTAAAAACTTCCAAAAGAAATTAAAAATTTCAATTAAAATTACAGAAAAATTGCAGTAGATGCTTTGAACTACCATCAATCATTGTACATTTACGTAGATGCTATGATCTATCATCAACCATTGTACATAATTTCATTTATGTAACTCAAAAATTGTGGATTTTGTGACAGGCTATATTTGTGCTGACTTTTCGTGTACGACCGCCCCCTTAAGGACACTTTCTGCCTGAAGTTGCTGACACTGCGCATGCTCTGGCTGTGACATGTTGTGCGAGCCACAGCCGACCTTTCCTAGCACCGATACAGAAAAAAAAACTTACTGTGTTTGGTGAACGCACCCGCCACTGAGTGGGCGCCTTTTAAGTCTGTTTTTGTGTCATTGCGTGTGATTTTTACTTTTTTTTTTTTTTGGGTGGGGGGGAGGTGGTCAATGGCAGTGGCCGTTAGAGGAAGAAAAGAAAAAAAAAACACAAAAAAGTTGCTTTGCTGTGAGCTCTGTTTTAATATAAGTAACGAAAATTAGCTGTGAGAATATTGCATTCGGAAAGTGTTAGTTACGAAAGGTCTTTCTTAGTTAGGAAAGCTGGCACAGGCTGTGCGTTGCTCTTACGCAAGCGTTTGTACTAGCGCCCCCACGAGGTATTTAACTGCGCGTATTCACGGCTGACATTCTCTGTTGCCGGGATACGAGGTGAATAGCTTGTTTGTCCCTGCGTGGGCCCGCTGCTCCCCCATTGTGTCCGACCTTCCCAGGAAGCCATGTTGTGGTTCCTACATTTAAAGTTAACTGCAATCGGGGTTTTACTGTATGTGTTTTAACTTTAACAATAGCTGAAAGCTCAGGCTACGTTTCATTAGCAGAACACTCAGAAGATGCAACAATTCTACTAAAGAAACGGGCTTACACAGCATTTGTGCCCCCTGTTTTATAATTTTGCTGCGCATTGTGGGATCCACATTAGGTGCGACTGACAGACGATTTAGAGAAAGTTCAGAGAAGAGCAGCCCGTTCTGTATTAACGCGATATAGAGGACAGAGTGTCACGTAAAAAATGCACGAGTTGTGAAAATCATTAAAAAAGGCTTTATTCGTTGCTACAAGATCTATTTGAGAAACAACAACTTTCTCTTTCGAATGCGAACCTTGATGGCATCCACTTACATAGGGAGATACGATGATCATAATAAAAGAAATGAAATCGAAAACGGGAACATTTAGGTGTTCCTTTTGCCCACGAGCTATTACATAATGGAAATGTAGAGAAATGTTATAAAATTGTTTGATGAATCCTCTGCCATACACTTCAATGTGACGTGCAGAGTATGTAGATGTAGAAGTAGACAACGAAATGTATACACGAAATCCTCAGTCTCTAAGAAAAGAAACAAAAGCGAGATTTTGCTTTCTTGTCTTTCTGTGTCTGGGTGTCTTACTGTTAGGACGCAAATTTTATTTCTTGGGTTGGTGCTACTACATTTATACAGTCATGTTTGTAATTTATTTCAGTGAATCAAAATGAAACTTGGAATATGTCTGCTTGGCATTTAAAAATTATGTGGCGTCAGATATTTTTCCATGAAGCAAAATTGTAACACATGTCGTACGTCCAAGTTAGACAGTATCAATATGAAAAAAAAGATGTGAATATAGCCCTCGGTCGCAAAATTAAAATTTATTTAACCTGGTTTTGGCAATAACTATGACTGCCTTCATCAGAAATTATAAAATAAAACAAGTCACACAATAAAGTATACAACTCAGCTGTAAAGCTTCCGTACAAGATGTAAAAAGAAATTTCTAGAAAAAGCTAGACACGCCTGTACTTAGGTAAGCTTTACAGCTGAGTTGTATATTTTATTATGTGACTTGTTTTATTTTATAATTTCTGACTGATACTAGCAGCTACGTTCAAAATATAAAGTATCAATATGCTTGTAGTTGCAATATAGCAAAGATCCTCATACGATTTTATTCTTGAACCATGTCTAACACTTTGGATGACCTGTGTTTCAGATCGTAAACGCCATAATATATATAATTAATTTCAACCTCAAGAGACAACATTAAGCCTGGTAGGTGGTACTTGGGCGGACTTTAATAATAGTAATAATGAAATCAGCAATAACAGTAAATAATAAATATTAGTGGAAGGTTTGAGGCCAGGGTACCACGATAATCAGTAGAAATGTTGCTTATCTGTAGTTCGATAATACGGTAGGAAATGTGGCTAGAAGTGGTGTAGATAAGTTAACAATTAGGCAAGTTAACAAGTCATCTGAATAATTTCAATCATAACCATCAAACTGGAGTCGGTGTTCGGAGTAGCAATGGCTATGTAAACACTCATTAAGCTGAGACAACACGTGCGACGGAAGGACAAGGGAGATGATATATAAGGAAAGTCAGCCAAACAGTTTGGAGGGGTTCCAAAATCTGAAAGCAGCAAGAGGCCCGCGACTGTAAACTAAATGTCACAAATAAAACGGTGGGTGGACAGAAAGCCACGCTACCCTATATTACGCCTGTTCCCCGGGTAGGTTATGGAGAGATAGGCACAAGTCAATCAAAAGCCCCAGAAACAATTAATACCCAAGGGCAATTATTGGATTCAATATTAAATTTCAACAACTAGGCGCTGATAACAGCTGGAGCTCCAGTAACAAAACGTCTTGAAATTGACAAACATAAAAAATAGTGAAGGTTACGACACAAGAACAGCCACGAGCGGGAGTGAACACGATCAGGCCGAACCGCTAACACAACCGGAGGAGAGGAGAGTTCACTGGATTATTTATGCCGGCCGCGGTGGCCGAGGGGACTGAGGCGCTTCAGTCACGGTCTGCACGGCCACTACAAAAAATGTTCAAATGTTTCTATAGCGTATGGGACTCGACTACAGGGCCATCAGTCCCTAAACTTACAAACTACCTATGAACTACTTAATACTAAGGACGTCACAAATATCCATGCCCGAGGGGGGATTCGAACCAAATGTTCAAAAACAAATGTTTGTAGAACTTATGGGACTTAACTACGGGGTCATCAGTCCCTAAGCTTACAAACAACTTATCAACTAGCTTATCCTAAGGACGTCAGGGGGACGCCGGCGGGGATTCGAACCCCCGACCGCAGATGGCCAGTACGGTCGGGGGTTCGAATCCCCCCTCGGGCATGGATATTTGTGACGTCCTTAGTCTTAGGTAGTTCATAAGTAGTTTGTAAGCTTAGGGACTGATGACCCCGTAGTTAAGTCTCATAAGTTCTACAAACATTTGAACATTTGGATTATTTATCTGCAGAGACAGAAGTATCGAGTGCCACAGAGAGTTGAAAGTTGCCTTAAGTCGCTTCCTTATTGGAGTGCAGAAAGTAATGCCAACAGCGTGGAAGTAGCTCATCTGCTGGCGTCGGAAGGCCTGGACCAAAGACTTCGCAATCAGGCGTGAGGTCAGCTCTCTATCGAAGTTGTAGAGTCAGGCAATAAACACACGCCGACCCTCGGAACGGATCTACGACGCTTCACATAACGCCTGGGGAATCGCAACCACAGCACGGCGGCACAACTTCGCCGCTAGCCCAACTCCGATGTAAACACTCCTGCTCCTCGAGTCTGACAGTAGGAGGCGGACTGCTTCGCTCGCCGACCGCGCCGCACATAACACCCAGAGCGCCTGGCAGAGACCTCGCAACAATGAAAACAAACGAAGAAGGAAATCTAGCGACGCCAGCAGCGGCGAAAACGGAAAGAATAGTCAGTAAGGCCCTTGCTCGTTGCGCCAGAACGTGCGGCAGCAAATGACATATGACACCACGGCTCAACCTACTACCCTTAAAACAACTCACGAAAGTCTATGGCCAGAGCCACCCCTAGTAATGTGTGAATCAAAAAACAGAAAGCCAAAAGCGTCGTTAATTATTAAGTGCCAAAATCTCAACAAGACAGTTACACCAAAAGAAGTTGACACGCCTCAAACTCCTACCCTCATCCACATCTCAAGGTTAACTGCTAGACGAAAAATTGACTGAGATACACCCAATAAATCTTACCTGTTGGCTCTTCCTTAACTAAAAGTTTCTTGGGCTAAGAAGTACAGTATCCGACGAAAGGAAGAATAAACTTACTAACCTTACCAACCATCTGTCTCCTGCCCAGATAATTACAGATGTAAACCTGGTCCCCGTGTTTCCCAGTAAACGGGCGACGCCTATGACTATATCTAAAATCTAAGAGCCTGGTGACGGCCAGATGGATATTAGCTCTTGAATTCTCCTGCAGGGAAGAGTCCTCTGCAGTCGGGCTGATCACTGTGTCCTCGGTGGCGGAGTGGTCAACGCGTCTGCCTAGTAAACACGAGATCCCGGGTTCGAATCCCGGCCGGGCACAAAATTTCATTCGCCACAGTTTGGTATTTCATCTAAACCTAATACAGTGAAGCCATAACATCGCAAATTGCGATTTATTTCATTGATTCGAACACTGCAATTCGTCAAAAATATATATAATTTTCCTTAAGATGGTTAGGGGAACATCTCTTAAATTTGGCACAAATTAGATAAAGGAGAATTAATCGGCTAATCAAACACGAGTATGCTGGTGTGGCTTTAAGAGTCTAATGACTGAGAGAATTAAAGGCTAGATTTCTGATGGTAAATAATACCGATTTCAACTTGCGGTTTTCCCTTTCAGTAAAGGAGCCCTGGGGATAGTAGGGAGTAGTAAAGATGTGCTCAATAGCATTACCAAAACAGAACGAACGAACGAACGAAAACGGGCTGAACGGAAGGCAGACGCCTTATCACTAACCAACTGTTTTGGGGGACCAAAGAGTCTGAAAATGTTAGTGAGGTTGGCGATGGTGGTGCCGGCCGTGATATTGCGGCTAGGCACAAGCCATGTGAAACGAGAAAAACCATCAATGACAACCAATATGTAATGATTACCCATCTTAGTGTGAAGCAACGGCTCCAGGTAATCAATGAAGACATTTTCCACAGGTTGAGTCTCACGTTGTGGAGAACTACTGGCTTAGCCTGGTGACACGATTGACAATTATTGACCAAACGTTTGACACCACAGTCCACGGACGACCAAACAAGACTGTTTAATTCTCTGAAGTGTTTTGTGAACACCCAATTGACCACCGACTAGTAACTAAACACAGGGTCTATCAATTCTATAGGGCCGCAGATCTTTAAGGTCTCCATTTCGCCCTGTCCTTTTACACGAATGTACTTACTAAGGATAAATTGAGGCTCTTGTTTACTTTCAGAAAGATTCTTACAGATGGGGCCCCAGACAGGATCTTTGTGCTGTTCGAGGTGGAGGTCGCTATACAATTGGGGAACCTCTCCTAAGACAGGGAAAGTAAGGTCCTGGGGATCATTATCAGAATCTTGTCTAGAATCGCCAGGTTCATCAAACACACAACTCAGGACATCCGTCAGAGCATTATCAGACTCTTTGAGGTGTCGAACCTTAAACACAGATATTCTGACTACCCACCTAGTAATACGTCGTTTTACGCAGCCTGGTCAATACCCAACTGAATGCCAGAATGCCAGTTTCCAAATCAAATTCGCGATGTTCAAGGTAAAATTGAGACTTCTCATGGGCGAAAAGTACGACTAAGGCTTCGCATTTGTATACAGAATTTGTATTGAGCACGGCGGGACGCCTTCGGCGCTAGCCCAGTTCCGATGTAAACACTTCCTGCTCCACGAACCGGACCGTAGGATATGCCTGAGCTCACAGTGCCAACCCAGAATATAGTGGTGGTGCTGCAAGGATTGGTTTGGGGATTGTAGATGAAAAGGTGCCACTTGCGCCCACAGCACCACTACTATTCACTACAATGTTTTGAAGATCTTAAATATTGGTATTGAAGTATCTGATGCCTGTGACTAGACCGTAATGATTAAGAAATGTCGCGAGGATTATTTAAGCGCAGTTAACAAACAATGAATAGGATTAACTGTGCCGTGATGAAGTCTTCATTAATCTGTATAACCCGCATTCTTCTCTGACCGATTCACTGTGCTGATCTGTATCCCTTAGAAACATGTTCGACGGCTCTCCACTCTATGTGAAATCAGGAATTTATCTGCAGCTACTTTTCCAAACAATTTTAGACTGGAAATGTAGCTTTCCTGTGCGTTATAACGACTAAACCGAGGGTTGTCCCATATTGAAACTGTGTACTGAGACATTTCAATCCGGAAGTAAATAATGTGCATCGAGACAATTTAGAACTTCCATCTCAAAACAGTGCCATAGACGTTGTAGGACTCAACATTTGAGGGAGTTCCACAGTGAATTATGTGCCTACTAAAATCTTCATTTTCGAAATTATTTACTGGTGCTGCATTAAAGAGCCTGCATTCAGTATACGATTATTGAGTAATACAAGTGCATAGACTGAACCCATGGCCACCCAGTGTTAAAACCATGTATAGTGACATTGCACAGTATTTATGAATGAACATAGATTTTGTACTGGTGTAGCTTTAAAGGAAGAACCTGTTGATTTTACTCTGCATTCAGTGTACGATTAATTATTAAAATACTATACAAAATCTCTAAGAGGTATGTGTTTTTATTTCACACTTCTCATTATATTTCAAGTACTGTACTAAAGCTTTTCTGATAGTATTTTCACTACAATTCCAATAATAATGCATAAACTGGAGATTAGATCAATCACTTCGCCATCAGTCATTGTCAAACAGAATGATGAAGCATCCTTTCATGGGTAGACGCAATTATCTTAGCAGCCATTGTACCTGACTTGGTTAAGTGATTGAACTATCGCGGCTACATATATTTGCAGCTGTACTAAAGCTCACTGCACAATAAATCCTAACATGATAGCAATGCCGGGGTTGATTAAACATCCCCGCCATAAGAACTTTCTTCCAGGTGACTGATCCTATAATGTTGAACAAGGCCAGCAAAAGAAGAAAAATGGGGTACTGCTTTGTGATAATATAGTGCAACAATTGTAGGATCTTCCAACTGTGGCAAAACAAATATTTTTATAACAATGGTAATACACCCAGATGGAGTTCGCTAAGTCAAATATCAGCTACTGCAGAAGACACTACTCGGTGTAGATGGTGCTACATACCCGAAATCCACTGAAAGCAATGATATCCCTTCAATACTGAAATCAAACACCCTGTTCGGATTTTACGATATTCGCGTGGAAAATCAGAACCAAATACGAAAATATTTCTGCTTCAAATGTCTAAGCCTTTTATTTGAGTCAAGCATATTCCATATTTTACAAACAGTAAGAGAGGGGTTAATACAAACATCTTTAGCTCTTTCTAGCAAGATAATTTGAAAACTCATGTATCTAGAACAGGTAGTTACTGATAAGTCATATAATGAATTTGTAAGGATATGTGCAGACTGCTAGGACCACTCTCAATACAGGCTTCTCTTAATTGATGAATTACAAAAACCGAATCATGATGAGTACATACGATACTTCCAGGAGTATCTAACGAAATGGCTCTGAAAAGAGTCGAGTACAGCAGGATACCCTGTACTATGGATAAATTCGAACGTACGCGGGGCAGTGGTGTGATGGAAGAGGCGTTTGTATACAGACCATGCAAATACTCTGCAACACGAAGCTGAGGGTGTTCGCAAGGACCTACTGACGTTTATGAACGTGAAGCAGACGGTGCCCACAAGGATTTAATGTCATAATATGGGGATATTTAGAATAAGATTAAGTGGCAGAATTAATAGAACTCACAATAAAGTAAACGATACAACTGGAAATGTTGATGCTATTGAGGGAAATATAGCTGTCGAGGCTTATATTATTTAGAAAGGGGAGCAGCGTGAAAATAGAAACAGATGTAAAACACCACATACTAAACAGACCACCCCCATGAACCACAGACATTGCCGAGGTGGGGTGGCTTGCGTGCCTCAACGATGCAGATAGCCGTACCGTAGGTGCAACCACAGCGGAGGGGTATCTGTGGAGAGGCCAGACAAACGTGTGGTTCCTGAAGAGGGGCAGCAGCCTTTTCAGTAGTTACAGGGGCAACAGTCTGGATGATTGACTGAGCTGGCCTTGTAACAACAGCTAATGTGGCTTTGCCACACAGTTACTGCGAACGGCTGAAAGCAAGGGGAAACTACAGCCGTTACATTTCCCGAGGACATGCAGCTCTACTGTATGAAAATATGATGATGGCATCCTCTTGGGTAAAATATTCCGGAGGTAAAAAAGTCCCCCATTCGGATCTCCGGGCGGGGACTACTCAGGAGGATGTTGTCATCAGGAAAGATAATACTGGCATTCCACGGATCGGAGCGTGGAATGTTAGATCCCTTAATCGCGTAGGGAAGCTAGAAAAATTAAAAAGGGAAATGGATAGGTTGAAGTTAGATATAGTGGGGATTAGTGAAGTTCGGTGGCAGGATGAACAGGATTTCTGGTCAGGTGAGTGCAGGATTATAAATACAAAATCAGTTGGGGGTATCACAGGAGTAGGACTGATAATGAATAAGAAGATAGGAATGCGGGTAAACTACTACGAGCAGCACAGTGATCGCATTATCATTGTCAAGATAGATACGAAGCCAACACCGACAACAGTAGTACAGGTTTATATGCCAACTAGCTCTGCCGATGATGAGGAAATCGAAGAAATATATGAGGAGCTAAAGGAAATTATTCAGACAGTTAAGGGAGAGGAAAACGTAATTGTGATGGGAGACTGGAATTCGGTAGTAGGAAAAGGAAGAGAAGGAAAAATAGTAGGTGAATATGGACTGGGCAGAAGGAATGAAAGAGGAAGTCGCCTGGTAGAATTTTGCACGGAACATGATTTAATCATAACAAACACATGGTTTAAGAATCACAAAAGAAGGTTGTATACATGGAAGAGACCAGGAGACACCGGAAGGTATCAGATAGATTTTATAATGGTAAAACATAGATTCCGGAACCAGGTGATAAACTGTAAAACATACCCAGGGGCAGATATAGACTCTGACCATAACTTGTTAGTCATGAACTGTAGGCTGAAACTGAAAAAACTGCAGAAAGGTAGGAAAATAAGGAGATGGGACTTAGATAAATTGAAGGTAAGTGAAGTTGTGGAGAATTTCAGAGGGAGCTTTAGGCAACAATTGACAGAAACGGGGGGAAATAAAACAGTAGAAGAGGAATGGGTAGCATTGAGAGATGAAATGGTGAAGGCAGCAGAGGACAAAATAGGTAGAAAGGCAAAACCTACAAAAAATCCTTGGATATCACAGGAAATACTAAATTTAATTGATGAAAGGAGAAAATATAAAATTGCAGTAAATGAAACGGGCAAAATGGAGTACAGACGACTAAGAAATGAAATTGACAGGAAGTGCAAAATGGCTAAGCAGGAGTGGCTAGAAGCCAAATGCAGCTCTGTAGAAGAATGTATAAGAAGGGGAAAAGTAGATACCGCCTACAGGAAAATAAAAGAGACATTTGGGGATAAGAAAAACAGCTCTATGAATATCAAGGACTCTGATGGTAAACCAGTTCTCAGCAAAGTAGGAAAAGCTGAAAGGTGGAAAGAGTACATAGAGCAGCTCTACAAAGGAAATGAACTTGGAGATGATGTTGTAGGAAGGGAAGAGGAAGTAGATCAAGAAGAAATAGGAGATACTATACTGAGAGATGAATTTGACAGAGCCCTGAAAGACCTAGGTCGGAACAAGGCCCCAGGAATAGATGACATACCCTCAGAGCTACTAAGGGCTCTGGGATAGCCAGCCATGACAAGACTATTTGAACTGGTGTGTAGGATGTATGAGACAGGTGAAATACCCTCAGACTTTAAGAAAAATGTAATAATCCCCATACCAAAGAAATCAGGCGCAGACAGGTGTGAAAACTACAGAACAATAAGTTTGATAAGTCATGGTTGCAAAATTTTAACACGAATTATCTACAGGAGAATGGAAAAGCTGGTAGAAGCTGACCTCGGGGAAGATCAGTTTGGATTCAGGAGGAACGTAGGAACCCGGGAGGCAATACTCACTTTACGTCTTATCTTAGAAGATAGGTTAAGGAAAGGCAAACCTACATTTTTAGCTTTTGTAGATTTGGAGAAAGCTTTTTACAATGTTGACTGGAATACTCTCTTTCAAATTCTGAAATCAGCAGGGGTAAAATACAGGGAAAGGAGAGTTATTTACAACTTGTACAAAAGCCAGACCGCAGTTATTAGACTTGAAGGGAATGAAAGGGAAGCATCAGTTGGGAAGGGAGTAAGACAGGGTTGTAGCCTTTCTCCGATGCTATTTAATTTGTACATCGAGCAGGCGGTGAAGGAAAGCAAGGAAAAATTTGGAATAGGGATTAAAGTTCAGGGGGAAGAAATAAAAACATTGCGTTTTGCTGATGACATTGTAATTCTGTCAGAGACAGCAAAGGACCTGGAAGAGCAGTTGAATGGAATGGACAGTGTGTTGAAGAGAGCGTATAAAATGAACATTAACAAGAGCAAAACAAAAATAATGGAATGCGGTCTTAGAAAATCAGGTGATGCTGAAGGTATTAGATTAGGTAACGAAACAATGAAGGTGGTAGATGAGTTTTGTTACTTGGGTAGTAAAATAACACGCGATGGTCGCAGTACAGAGGATATAAAATGCAGAATGGCAATGGGAAGAAAAGCATTTTTGAAAAAGAGAAATTTGCTAACATCGAATATTACTTTAAGTGTAAGGAAATCTTTTCTGAAGGCATTTGTGTGGAGTGTTGCCTTGTACGGGAGTGAAACATGGACGATAAGCAGTGCGGACAGGTAGAGGATAGAGGCTTTTGAAATGTGGTGCTACAGAAGAATGCTGAAGATTAGGTGGGTAGATCGCATAACTAATGAAGAGGTACTTAACAGAATTGGTGAGAAAAGGAATTTTTGGCACACCCTGACTAAAAGAAGGGATCGCTTGGTAGGACACATTCTTAGACATCGAGGAATCGTAAATTTAGCATTGGAGGGAAGTGTGTGGGGTAAAAATCGCAGAGGGAGACCAAGAGACGCGTATAGTAAGCAGATTCAAGTGGATGTGGGTTGTCGTTCTTATGAGGAGATGAAAAGGCTTGCTCAGGATAGAGTAGGGTGGAGAGCTGCATCAAACCAGTCTCCGGACTGAAGACCATAACAACAACAACTAAACAGAACACTTACAATCATTTATGGTAACGTCAAGTAAGCATGAAGACATCCAGGTGCGAAAGGCTACTCGAGAGAAATTACGGCGTTAAGGAAGTGGAATGTGGAGCCATCTCAAGAACTGAGAGAGACCTCTAAGCCTCTTACTGAATTTATTACACAGATCCCAATATATCGCATTAGGATGACGACGCCATTGGCGGTTTCATTAACCATCACAACGAATACAGATTCGATAAAATATGTCGCACGTTGGCAATCACACTGACAAAACTCAAAAATGCAGATCTTGAGAAAAGCGACACTGGTCTTGCTGTTGACGAATCATGAGCTAACCTGCAACGAGAATGACACTACTGCTCTCAGAGGGACAAAGTTCGAGAAAAGATGTGACGTTTTTGTGTATATCGAGGGTCTACAGATACATTTTTCAGTGAGAAGCTAATTTTTTTTTCTTTTATTTACTTATTAATTTTTTTGGAGCAACTTATTACTTTAAACGAAAACACAGACTCTCAATGCAATTTAACCTCCTTTTCTGTGTTTCAGGAGATACTGTCAAGAATTCATTATTTGTAAATTGTGAATATCGCGACCAGTTTGGCCTGTATGATTTCTCAAACGCTATCTTATACTTTGATATAAGCATTGTATCCAACATAGTATTCGCGAATTAAACTTATAAGTCGTAATTAAACATTAATTAGGAGCTCATTATCTCGAACGCCGTTAGGTATTTTTATCGTCATATGCTTGGTTAGATTATTTTGAGGGAATCTGCTGCCGGCCGCGGTGGCCGAGGGGACTGAGGCGCTTCAGTCACGGTCTGCACGGCCACTACGGTCGGGGGTTAGAATCCCCCCGTCGGGCATGGATATTTCTGCCGTCCTAGTTCGTAAGTAGTTCATAAGTAGATTGTAAGTTTAGGGACTGATGATCCCGTCGTTAAGTCCCATAAGATTTACAAACATTTGTGGATTTTGTGTGGGAATCTGCTGTTTTATGGCAGATATCAATCCTTGACCTCTGGTATTCTAACCCTTTGATAATGGTTTTATAATAGTTTTGTATATTGTACTACTTCAGTTTGCTTTCTTATGTAGGCCAATCAAATGCAATATTTCACAAACATTTTCAGGTCGCCCAGTGTATAGATAATTTTTTGTGGGTTTGCGAAAATGTCGTTCAGTAAATCCGGTGTCCTTCACAACTCCTTATCACCGTTGTTTACTGTGTACTTGGTTAAAGTTATAGGCTGCATGCACAGCATTTACATATTCACAGACTCTTAACCGGCTTAAATTTGTTGCGAAATGTAATGAACTCAGCAACGACATCGCTGTCCTCAAGTAGTTTTGTTGAGAGCTCTAACATAGATTCAGTAACAAACTAAAAGGTTTCTCTTCGTACTTAGTCCAAATAAAGACATGAATGGAAAAACGTTCCAAGTCCATATTTTAACAAGATATCTGAGGAGAACTAAAACAAGGCGCTTCGCTGAGGAGAGCGCAGTTGCTCGCTGTCGGAGGTTCGAGTCCTCCATTGGACATGTGTGTGTGTGTGTGTGTGTGTGTGTGTGTGTGTGTGTGTGTGTGTGTGTGTGTGTGTGTGTGTGTTGTCCTTAGGTTAGTTTATCTTAGTTTAAGTAGTTTGTAAGCTTCGGACTGATGAGCACGCAGTTTGGTCCGATAGATTTACAAACATTTGAACATGTAGAACTAAAACACATTTCGCTGTCGCTGATTCCATCGCTGTTACTTCGGATTGGGAATATCCTGTGAGTAAATGACCGCACCCTCTGAAGTACTTTACCAAAAGTTATAGATTATCCTGCTTTTCTGCTTGTATTTGTGTACAATGGTAGAGCGCTGAAAGGGATGTACTGGGAAGATCTTTCATCAAGTAATACATTATGAAATCTGTTTCTCCCGTAGTTTCTGCAAATGTAACTTTTCTCGGATGTTATTGTGTGTACTTAAATGTTTTATCCTTAGAAAATTTCTGACCTCTGTTTCTTACTGAATTTTGTATTACTCCCTTAAAAGTCTTTTGTAAAATATATAAAATAAACAATCCGTAGTGATCCTGTCCATTGCAGACAAAAATATTTTTGATTGCTGCAGCTGCCATGAAGTACTGATAACTGAAAGGCTTTTCCAAAGTTTTGCTGAATGGAAAACCTTCCCAAGCCCATGGATTTGGGATGTTACTTCATTCATTCACTTTAAACTGTATTGTGACAACTGAGAGGCTAGAGTTTTTAAGTTATTTTCACCAGGGACGAAGCTCTAGTCTTCTACATTCAGTTTCGTATTGCCCAAAGGTGGACTTGCGATTTTTCTTTCCTATTCAGAATGTCAAATGTCACTGCCTTAGCAACGGTAATTTCTTTCGAATAGCCTTTCGTCCTGTATGACTTTTAGTTGGTTCAGTTTTAGATATATAATAAACAGAATTTTGTAAAGTGAGCGGCTTTATATGTTCTTTTTTTGCTTTTATGCCTTCTCAATAACAGTCAGTATAGCTATTTTCCCCTCAAATCGTTTATATTCTTTCAGATCCTGGTAATTATATAACTTAATTTCTTAACCGTGTTTAGAATACCCTTATAATATGACGCTCGATCCTTGAGCACAACTTCAAATTTCGTTCATAACCTGCCACTAGGTCTTTGTAAAAATAATATAATAGCCTTGCGCACAAGCTTAGCTGCGTTTTCTAGAGCCTCAATACTTGCGTCCATCTACACAGTCAAATCGTCGAGTATGTACACGGTGCCCGCTTTTTCAGGTGGAGGGATATCACTGCTTTCACTGCATTTCTTGTATGTAACTCCATCTACACATTGCAGTATCTTATGCAAATAATGAAATTAAATGACTGTAAACCTATAGAACTTAAGTACCCTGGTCATCAGTCCCTAGGGTTATGCTAAGGACAACAAATACATCCATGCTCGAGGGAGGACGCAAACCTCCAACGGTGAACAACGGAGCGCTCCGCGGCTCTTATGTAATAGTTTGGGTTAAAACAGTGTTTGTTGAAATGTATGTTCAAAGTGTATTGCGTGTAAATGTGTTTCCTTTGTCAGGATAACTTTTCTTGTACCACAAGTAATGCAGGTACTCTGGTCTTCTGTAATATTGCAGGACCAGATGCCTACAACAAAGTCCTTCTGAAAGGATGTTTCACCCACCTTGCAATTATACCAACTACGTCAGGTTTGGTGTGTACGGGTTTTTATAGAACAGAAAATAGATGTAAATGCTATAGCTCAGTCACTTAACCAACTCACCTACGTAAAAAATTAATCAAAAAAGTTGTAACCACGACCGTCTTTTGTTGTTAAACCATTTTGTTGGTTGCTGTACCAGCCGGTCCATAATGGAATGGAGACTATTTTATGTTTTGAAAAAAGTCATACCATTTTCTTCATTTCTCCTATTCTTTTGTTTTAAATCAAACGTAATTAAATCCTGGGATTAGGTAACATCCGCGAAAAGGTACAGAAATTTACATGAAATTTAGCGAGCGAAATCCGCTCAAAATTGCAACTAACATGGTTTAAAAATAAGCTAAATCTACATCTACATACATACTCCGCAATCTACCGTAAGATGTGTGGCGCAGGATACCACTACTAGGATTTCCTTTGCTATTCCACTCCCAAATATAACGAATAAAAAAGAATGCCTATATGCCTCCGTACGAGCCCTAATTTCTATTGTCATTGTGATCACTACGCGATATGTAAGTAGGTGGCAGCAAGATCGTACTACACTCAGCTTCAAATTCCGGCCCTCTAAATTTCCTCAACAGAAATTCACGAAAAGAACGTCGTATTTCCTCCAACGATCCCCAATTGAGTTGCCGGAGCATTTCTGTGACACTTGCGCATTGGTCGAACCTACCAGTAACAAACCCAGCTTGTCGCCTCTGAACTGCTTCTATGTCTTCCTTTAAACTGATCTGCTGCGGGTCCCAAACACTTGAGCAATACTCAAGACGTGGTCGTACAAGCGTTTTATACGTGCTCTCCTTTACAGATGAAGTACATCTTCCCAAATTCTCCCAATAAACCGAAGACGGCTGTCCGCCTTACAAACAAATGTCCTTACATATTCGTGCCATCTCATATCGCTCTGCAACGTTACGCCTAGATATTTGAACGACGCGACAACATCAAAAAGCTCACTACATTCGAACATTATAGGATTGTTTATTCTACTCATGCGCATCACCTTACATTTTTCTACATTGAGAGCTAGCTGCCATTCTTTGCACCAACTAGAAATTGTGTCTAAGTCATCCTGTATGCTATTACAGTCAGTTAAAGACGACAACCTCCCATACACCACAGCATCATCAGCCAACAGCCGTATATTACAAGGTACTCTGTCCATCAGCTCATTTATGTAGACAGAAAATAACATCGGTCCTATCACATGCCCCTGCGGCACGCCTAATGATACACTCGTTTCTGATGAACACTTGCCGTCGAGAACAACTTACTGCATTTTATTACTTAGGAAGTCTTCCAGCCAGTCACAAATCTGTGAACCTATTCCATATCATCGTATCTCCATATGCAGTCTGCAGTGTGGCACCACGTCAAACGCCTTTTTGAAGTCGAGAAAAACACAATCCGCCTATTGCCCTTTATCCATGGCTCGCAAGATGTCATGTAAGAAAAGGGCAAGCTGAGATTTACATGACCGATGTTACCTGAACCCGTGCTGTTTCGTGGAAAGAAGCTCTTCCCTCTCAAGGAAATATATTCGAACTGAAAATATGCTCCAAAATTCTACAGAAAACTGATGTCAACGATATTGGCCTGTAATTGTGTGGGTCAGTTCTCTTTCTTTCTTATAAACGGAAGTCTCCTGCGCTTTTTTCCAATCACTGGGGACTTTGTGCTGAATTAAGGATTGGCGTTAAATGCAAGCTAAGAGGCCAATGTCACAGAATACAATTTGTAAAACCGAACTGGTATTCCATCCAGACAAGCAGACTTTTTCGTATTTAGCTCTCTCAGCTGCTTCTCTACACCGGAAATACCTGTCACTATGTCTTCCATTTCGGAAATAGTACGTTGATCAAATGATGGTACGTTTGTGCGGAAGATTCCTCAAATGTTAAATTTAGGACTTATCTATTTTACATAGGACCAGAATTTTTTCGGGTTCTCGGAAAGATCTTTTGCTAAGGTATGGATGTGTTAATTATTGTATGCTTTGCGCATCGATCTTTTTATAGACGCACTTACAGGAATGCGTTCAGCAAGCACCCATACGCTTCAGTAGTATACTCTGAATAAACACTTCGAAAAAAGAAAAAGAGAAGGTCTTGGAGACAACAAATTAAATAGGAAACGCAGAGTCGCTCAAACAATCTCGAACTATTTAAATAACAGACAACTAAGTAAACAACTTCATAAATAGTGTTGGAATTGCTTCGATTAGAGATTTTTCGATAGATCACGAATACGAAATTTAGAAACGATGTGGAACTTGTCAGTTTAATAAATTCTATATTTACATGATATTTGAAGATATGCTATATTTTATTTATTATAGATTTATTCATTTATATATAAATATTCATCTAGTAAGTAGAAGGAGTTTCCATTCAAAAGGTCTTGTAATTAGATATATCTATGGTAGCTGGCTGTCAGACTTTTGATTGTATTTGGCAAGTGACCATGAAGATTTTTGTGGCAGCATAACTCACCCTTTTGTGGGCAAAAGTTAGATTTAATTCCGAATTGTGAGGCTACTGTGAAGACCTAAGGTTTCTTAAATAAATGTCAGCATTGTGATCTTGGATGTGCATCAGCTAATATTCTTATTACACGCTTTTCTGTAGTGATTACCTCTTTACTCTGTGGTGAATTACCTAAAAATATGATTCCATACGAAAGACGTCAATGAAAATAAGCACAATATGCTAATTTATTAAGATGTCTATTACCAAAATTTGCAATATCAATAATAGCATAAGTAGCATTTCAGCAGTTCATCAATGTGTTTCTTCCAATTCTCTCATCAAGGTACGCACCTATAATTTTGAATAATCTAACTTAGCTGTAGTCTACATTTATTAATGGTGTCACGCCATTTACTGTACAGAACTATGTTTACTGTGTTTTATGGAAATTTAACGAGAGTCCATTTGCAGAGTACCACTTAATGTTTGCCATTGTAGGAACATTGCTTAGAACTAACACAGACGGTTCGCATCATTTACATTAATTCAGCTCCAATATGGGGAAGTAAGGGTTCACATAATTTATTGTTTAAGAAATGACAATGCTCTAAATTTGGATAATCAAGTTGAGGTTTTTTCCTTTTTAAGACAGGCTGTTCTGTACACTGGCGTAACAACTGGTAACTTTATTTCCTCACGCTAGGAAGCAAAATTATAGATACGCAAACAAGGGAGGAGGAGGATACAGCCACATTTGGGTAACATCCAACAAGAAATTGGAGAAACTTCTGCGTACGGAATGTTACTGCACGAAGACTGCGCTTGGAAAACTAAAAGAAATTGCCGCGCACGGTATGTTACTGCACGAATACTCCGCTTAGAAAACCAAAGAGGTTAATAACAAAGATTCTTCACCGTGGTCATCTGTAACAAGTCTCTGACGGGTTGTAGGGTAGCACGAGGTAAGAAGAGTGTAACGGCCATGTGCGCACAAGAAACCGCAGCACGGTGGCAAATATTAAGTACCCCCTGCAAACTCAATGCGAGTTATTTATCATTTACCGGCACATGGGTGCTTTCTGTTTGTCTCCTGTAAGAACTGCTGCAACAATAAATAAATATAAAATCTTTGTTTTCTGTTTATTGATTGGAAGCTTATATAACCTAGTTTTCGTACTGTGAAAATAATTACAAGAAAAGAAAAGACTGTATGTTTCCTGAAAAGCTGACGTTAAGTATTTGGAGCAGATCAGTTTAAAGGAAGACATAGAAGCAGTTCAGAGGCGACAAGCTGGGTTTGTTACTGGTAGGTTCGACCAATGCGCAGGTGTCACGGAAATGCTCCGGCAACTCAATTGGGGATCGTTGGAGGAAAGACGACGTTCTTTTAGTGAATTTCTGTTGAGGAAATTTAGAGGGCCGGAATTTGAAGCTGAGTTTAGTACGATCTTGCTGCCACTTACTTACATATCGCGTAGTGATCACAATGACAATAAAAATTAGGGCTCGTACAGAGGCATATAGGCATTCTTTTTTATTCGTTATATTTGGGAGTGGAATAGCAAAGGAAATCCTAGTAGTGGTATCCTGCGCCACACACCTTACGGTAGATTGCGGAGTATGTATGTAGATGTAGATTTCGCTTATTTTTAAACCTTGTTATTTGCAATTTTGAGCGGATTTCACTCGCTGAATTTCATGTAAATGCCCAAGCGTTGGCCGTAACTTTTCACGGATGTTACCTAATCCCAGGATTTAATTACGTTTGATTTAAAACAAAAAAAAATAGGAGAAATGAAGAAAATGGTATGACTTTTTTCAAAACATAAAATAGTCTCCATTCCATTATGGACCGGCTGGTACAGCAACCAACAAAATGGTTTAACAACAAAAGACAGTCGTGGTTACAACTTTTTTGATTTATTTTTTACGTAGGTGAGTTGGTTAAGTGACTGAGCTATAGGATTTACATCTATTTTCTGTTCTATAAAAACCCGTACACACCAAACCTGACGTAGTTGGTATAATTGCAAGGTGGGTGAAACATCCTTTCAGAAGGACTTTGTTGTATGTATCTGGTCCTGCAATATTACAGACACCAGAGTACCTGCATTACTTGTGGTACAAGAAAAGTTATCCTGACAAAGGAAACACATTTACACGCAATATACTTTGAACATACATTTTAACAAACACTGTTTTAACCCAAACTATTACATAAGAGCCGCGGAGCGCTCCGTTGCTCACCGTTGGAATTTTGCGTCCTCTCTCGAGCATGGATGTATTTGTTGTCCTTAGCATAAGTTAAAATAGTTTGTAACCCTAGGGACTGATGACCAGCGTAGTTAAGTTCTATAGATTTACAGTCATTTAATTTCATTTATTGCATAAGATACTGCAATGTGTAGATGGAGTTACATACAAGAAATGCAGTGAAAGCAGTGATATCCCACCACCTGAAAAAGTAAAGCGGGCACCGTGTACATACTCGACGATTTGACTGTGTAGATGGACGCAAGTATTGAGGCTCTAGAAAACGCAGCTAAGCTTGTGCGCAAGGCTCTTATATTATTTTTACAAAGACCTAGTGCAAGTAATGCTACAAGTAAAATAAGCATTTCTGCTTACTATATTGACATAGTAACTTTCTGTACCGTATCTCCTGCTACAGTGAGGGACAAGGTATCGAACGTTCCCTAAACAATAACTAACTTCATTTCTCAAAGTACCGCAAAATGCTTAAAACACACACTAGCCCACTTCCAGATTTTTCGAAATTATTTTTTACACTTCTTTAGGAAACTCTGGCGGGAATGATTTGAATTCCTCTCCGTTTCAGTAATAAATGCCGTTTATTGCATAATATCACCTTCAAACACTAGAAAATATTGCGTAATATACTGTGCGACCATAAGCGCTTTCAAAGCTCAGCAGCATCCTTCAACATATTGTGCAAACCGTCAGTACCGTCTTAAACGGTCAAAAGTATTGCAAAGTGTAGAGAAATGCGTAATAAATGTTGAGAACCTAAGGACCTGTTGGGAAGGCTATCTGTTTCGCGCTGCCAGTCCCGGTGGGCTCCGTCAACTATTCTGGTTCTGATCGCCACGTTCAGCACACTCCACATGAACGTACGAAGGAAACAGGGGACGAGCCTCGGACTCACAATGAAGGATGCGTAATCTGACTTGCTCAGTACAGTGACGTACTGCAGGAACGCGCGCCCACTCGTACCGCATTCGTGTACTAATGAGCTCCCATTTCGAATGTGACAGTTATATGGAGCGGTGCAATGCATAGCATCGTGTCTTTGCTGTTGAATATTATTTCAAGAATAACGACTCTGCTATTGCTACCCAGCGTCTATTTCGGCAACATTTCAACTTGGGACTTCATGGGAAAGTTCCAGATGTACGGACTATTGTGAGGTGGGTACGTGCATTTCGAACAACAGGTTCTGTATGCGCTGTAAAAGTGGGCCGCTGTACAAAATAAAAACTTAATTCTAGTAGGAGGTACCCAGATAAGAGTTTACTGTTATAAAGAAGTTCAATTTTAGCAGTAAAATTAGCAAAAGGTCCGTGTGAACTACTGGCTACTCCCTGCTGCAAAAACCTTGTTCCCTGGCCCAAATTGAGACCCGACTTGGTTCAAATTACTATAATAACAGGAAGTTAACGACACAGTGGCCAATATATGTAGCAGCTCACACGAAATTACACACGCATTAATAAACGAGCCACCACAATTAAAGTTATTTCAAGAAGGTGGCTAAAAAAAAACATTTGTGGCGCAACGGAACTTAAGCATAAAATATTGCATCTGAGTTTGTTCTCAGCACTGGTGAAAAACACTATTAAATAAAAGGGTGGAGGTTCTCGAAAACTACCATTTATAGGCAAGTCAAAATTATACTGAACTTAACTTGTTTATTCAGGTCGAACGCAAGCAAAATGGGGAACCAATTTTGTTAATACAATAAAAATGCATCCCATTTACAGGAACTAATACTGACGATGCTCAGCATTGAAATTAACATAAATTACACAGAACGTAATGCTACTGGGGGGAGGATTTACAAACAACACTCACTCGCTGACACACATGCAATGCAACAGCGGAAGTCACCAAACTCAGCGTGATGAAAGGCAGAAGCAGGCGCCGCTATCGTACGCGAAATTCAGCAAACCCGGAGGTACCACACTACATAATACACAATAAAACTACGAATGTGGCTCTGGTCTGTCGTGCCTGATTTGAGGTGGTGCGTGAGTATAGCAAAGTTATAGTATTTAGGTTAGATCGCGAGCAAACACGCTAACGGCGACACATGGCTACGTTACATGATCGCACTCCACTGAAGGTGAATTGGTTAAAAATCGGATTCATTATACAAAATCACGGCGGACTCTTAAGTTGCAATCCGAGAGTAAACTATCTAGGCACTGGTTTTATGAGAAGTGGCGTGAATTCAGGTGACTAGCTGCAAACCCCTGAAGTCGTAGTGGTTCCGAAAACCGATAAAATGTATAAATTCAATTTCGGAAATATAAAAAAAAATTAACTAAGGCATGCAACCCCTAGAACTGCGTAGAATTTCATAAGGGAAGTACTGAAATGCAGCAACATGCGATTGAGATCTTTCAGAGACGGAAGAAGTCCAGTCTCAAAACCCGGAAACGTGAAGTAATTACAAAGTCCGAAAAATAAAAACTACGGCATGCAACCCATAGAAATGTTTATAATTACATAAGGAAGCGAATTAAATTCAGCTACGTGCGATAGGGAGCGATTACAGAGACAGATAAAGTCAAGTCTCAAAAATCCAGAAAAGTGGAATAATTACAAAGACGGAAAAGTGACAATAAAAACTACGGCATGAAACCCTTATAAATACATAGAATTTCATAAGCAAGCTATTGAAGGAGGTTATACAAGGCTCGGAGAGAATTACTGACAAAGACTGAGTGTATACTCCAAGTTCGGAGAAGAAACAGCAAAATTAAAATAGGCGAGAGAGAAGATCGCGAAATGTTAGTCGAAATCAGAAGTAAACACACATAGTTACTTGCCTGATGGGCATGGAACAAACAATAGTGGAATCTGAAGGCTTTGTTCTAAGAACCAACCACGTGGAACACATATCACTCACGGAAGGAAACGATAAGAAATATTTTTACATGCACTGTACAACAATGAATATATCTTCAGTGAGGAATCGAGCCCCACTAAGCTAGAAAGAATTTACACGGAGTTCATACACCGTCACATAATCACAAATGGTTTGAATATACCAGACCGTTATCAAACTGCAACTAGTAACACATACACCTCATTTATCTGTTGGAAATCACTCGATTGAAAAACTAGAACAAATTTCCCCACACGAACGAAAAAAATATTCCGAAAAATGAATCTAAGTTCAAGAGTCTAAGTTAAACATGCTACACAACGAATCGCTACCATCTCCACAGACACAAGTGCAGAACCAACCTTACCTCACCACGATCCCAGCACCTAGAGACCACCGAGCGGCCAGGAGCCACGGGAAAGCTACCGGAAACTGGGCAAAACCCACTAGAACGGCGGTGGTGGGGAGACAAGATCGCGAGACTCGCCCTGGAGAGTAGAGATAAAGTTCGGAACGTTTAAATCCGTAACGAGGCTCAAGTCATAAAACTACAAGACCGAATAACCACACAACGGCTGAGATGGTGTGGGCATATGTGTCATAAGGATGGAAACAGACCACCGAGAAAAATGTACGAGCTAAACCTCAAAGACAAAAGACCTAGAGAACAGCTACGACTGAGGTACAAAGACATGCTGAAGTCGGATATAGAACAGAGGGGATACATTCTGGCGTATATCGAAGAAGTCTCACTCGCCGACCCATCGAATAAGATGGACGACGTGGGATATGATGATGATAGCTTCAAAAGCCAGTCTATTATCAAACCAGCCTCTTAGCTTATACTTCTAATTGTCTACATATCATTCACATAAGTAACAATACAGATGCAGTCAGTGTACTGAATGATAAGACGACAAAAATAAAGTTGTGAATTGAACAAATGTAACTTACGGCAATAAACGTCACGTGATTGCAAACAGAAAACAAACGTTTCCGTCTCTCGGAAGTGTTTTATGTTAATTCATGATGTTGCGAGATCCACTGTGTCCGGGTTGCTGACTGCCTAGTAAGCAGGAGGTACGGAGTCGAATCCCGTCCCGACACATATTTTCAACTTTCTTCATATACGATGTGCAACGAGAAAGTAAGTTTCCCAGTTATTTCCTGTTAAAAAACCTAATTACATCGAAACCCTTTTGACAACAGCTACAGATGGAAGTCCGCCACCTGAGAACAAAACCATCGTGTGTCAGATATATACACCGATCCTCGTAGACAAAATGTTGGCCGGAGGACGGGAGTTTCTAGGAAAGCAAAGCAAAAAATAACTGCGAGCGAAATAAGGATGATGAAAGAACTCCCAGCCGAACTTCCCTAAAGTACTTGGTGTGCAGAAAATTACCCACAGTAAGCATTCCTCTCCTGGTACGTCGCAGTTGCCGCATTGTTTCCCAGAAACGGCCAGGGTTCAGTATTTCACCTCTTGGCAGCGTCTTGACCGGAGATCCACTGTGTGACACTGCATTGACTGACTCTTGGTTTCTGGGGTAGAGTAAGAAACTGACGCCTCATTGCCCCTGATGATCCTATCAAGGAACTCGTCCCCATCATCATGATACTGCTGCAGAAACAGAGCTGTACCAGAGCGTTTCGTGTTGTCCTCGGGTATCTGGTTTTTCGGCACCCATCTACCAAACAAATTCTTAAACAGCAGGTGCTTAGTGATAATTTCCTGCAACAAGGATATCTGCAGAAAATGGATGCTGAATTGCGTAATCGTAAAGTGAGGATTATCCAAGATGACCTGCCGCACCACCTCGACCAAGTAATCATTGACAAATGACAGTCGCCCATTCCGCTCTCCACGTTGAAGACTTTCGGGGAAAATCCTACATCTATCATGCATTTGCTCATGATTTTTCTATCTGCGGATCTGACGTAGCGGACGATGACTTTCGATGGGTGCTATGTCTTCTGCATTAAGGAACTTTATCACTGACCGAATATCGCTAGCGGAGGGGACGAATAAGAGACGTCACTTCGAGACACTATTCCCACTGTACTTGCAGCATGGTGGATCTATTCGGTAGATATTTTTTTGTCACGACATAGGTATGTTGCGCATGAAATACTTTTTCTTGATAAATAAGTCTGCTGTTGCGGAAACAACATCGGGAAACTTACATTCTGGGTCCGCCTCATAATTCAATACCAACTGCCAGCTAATTTCGTACACTCATTTGTCTCTTCACTTATGGAGTACCCCATGGAATATCTGTAGCAGGCTTTTCTTGCCACACCAGGTTACTTCACCACCTTACAACAATGCATACATTTGGAAGGAGATTCCCATTACAGATACTGAAACCTAAATGGTAAGCTACAAAGTGCTGTCATTGCGTTCATGCTTGAGGTAGAATAGGTTTCGTGTGAAGAAAAAATTTTGTTTTCCCAGAATTCGTGTAATTTCTTGCTTTCTGTTGAAGTATGTAAATTTTGCGCTGAAAAATAGAAAATCAATAAGTTTAGTGAAATTATTTAGGAACTTGTAAGTCATTAATTTTGTTTGTTATATTCGCGTTATGATGTAGGTTAGTTACGTCCACCCCGTTTGCAAAAGGGGGTAACGACGCGGTCATATGATGGGGCTATTCCCCCACCCTACAAAGGTGGCGGCATTTCCACAGGTTTATGCGTCATTGTGCTTATGCTATTTTCATGCAGTTTCTGATTTCAGGAAAATGCAAAATAGACTGCGATGGAACAGGTTGGTGAGGGGAACATGAGTGAGAACTATTCCAATGACATTTGAAATAGGTTTACGCTTCGAAATAAAAATACCTCGAACCCCAATATGGGTAGACCCAAAAAATTTTAACATGGAACAGGGTGCAGAACTGGCAAAACGATTCATTGGTCTACCAAACTATTTTCCTTTAAGTGGCGTTCAAAAAAGAAACGAGCCGGAGTCTGGAATGTGCAAACCACTGACAGAAGAGTAATATCGTGGTGTGTGTAACGAAGTGTGGTTCCGACCAGAGAGTGAAAGTTCACAGCTCCTCACTAAAGGACATAAGTGCACGTCACGTTACTATACAAAGCTAGCAGCAGTATGCTTCAATTGTTCTACGCTGCCAGTCGAAGCGCAAAGAGGTGGTGTTCATTTTATTACAGCGGAAGCAGTAGGGGGAATGGACATTCGTCGAAATATGTCGCAAGTGTACGGCAAACATTGCACGTTCCCTGCAAAGGTTAAGAAGTGTCAGTAGCGCTTCAGGGCGGGACGGGTGGAGTTAGGCCATTATGCACAGTCTGGGGCACCAACTACATCGTTCATCCATGACTCTGTAGGCGGACGACGACGTCTAGCTATACGTGCAGATTTGGTTCACATCGCAGCTGCAGGAATTTTATGAGACAGCCATTCACCGCCTTGTGTCACGGGAATGTGTTCGTTTTGAATGCCCCTTGTATGAGAGAGATTTGAGGCGGTTGGCATACGTTTTACCAGAGGAACTTCAAATCAAGCTTTACCTCAATCTACATAGTTAAATGACAGGAGAAGATTGAATATGAGAATTTAGATGAAAAATCATCTTTTTTTCAAACCAGCACGTATTACCAGTGTCTAGGTTCAAAAAAATAAAGATCGAAATGTTTTTAAAAACCTCAACTAAAATATGGATAAATAAAAATTTGATGGGTTTAGAATATCTAATCTAGACGATGCTGACATTTCTTCAGCGCATAAACTGGTTCGTATTTCTGGCCTACAGTTCAGAGTTAGAGGTGAGAACAGTTTGGATAGAGGGCGCAATTCTATTATTTTATGCTCTGTGATTGTTCTGGACAACATGTTTCACCTATGTTCTATATCCCCAGGATGCCTCCTCTATTCTAGAGAAGTAACAAGTACCCTTTACAGATGCTCAGACAATGAAGACCTTTTCCTTTATGGTCTAAAACACTTCCATAAATTCACAGTCGTCAAAAGAAGGGTCAATTCTGCTCTGAATCGACGACCACGAAAGAATCGGCAAAACAACTTTCATTTCATACCCGTTCCTCGGAATACATCCAACAAAACACAACCACTAGACCTCACAAGTTTTGGCCTATTGAAAAATCCTTTCAGTAGGGAGTGTTACAAATTGATTAGATTTATGCAGAAAGAGAAAATCATATAACTTTACTAACAAATTAAATGTTACATAATGTGAATGTGGCAGCATATAACGACCCATACCTCATTTCCTATTCTCACTCCTTCCCCTCCCCACCTATTAGTAAAAATATTATTTCGTATTTATTTATATCGTCTTAACACCAGAGATTGTACTAGTAATTTGTGTGTTCTATTAAAGTAAATGTGAGATGCTAAAATCCAGCAGCTGCGAATTTTAGCTGGTCTAGATAACACATCCTTCGTGTGTCTCTATCATTTGTAGATCAATGTTGTTACATATGTGATATTTAAGTTCCTTGGGGATGTGTTAAAGTTGAAAGTTAAGATAGATGCCATGACTGGTATACGTTTGACTACAGACAATCTGAGTTAAGAAATCATTTCAAGACGACCTTCACATTAAAATAAACTCGGAACGATTTCGTCATACCACCTACGACAACGAGGCCATGAAGTCCGACAATACAAAATAAGAAGCATCATTAATATGTGTGCAAAACCGTCACTGTCGTCTTTAAAGCATATTGTATAAATTGTTAGAGAACATAGTAGGGGGTACGCCTAGTTGTAAACTCCACATCTACATACTCACTCTGAACCATTTTCGAAATGTCCCCTTACTGTTTTTCATTTTCTAATTTCGCGCGTGAAAGAGGAACACCTACATCTTTCCGATTTCGTTCTGATTTCTCTTACATCATTAAGATGAACATATCTCCCTATGTAGGTGGGTGTTAAGAAATTTCTTTTACCACTCGGAGAAGAAATGGGTGCAAGAAATTTTGTAAATTTATCTCGCCGCAACGAATAAAGCCGTTCCTGTAATAATTTCTACCACTACTCTTAGATCATTTTAGCGAACTCTCTCCCCATATAGTGATAATACAAAAGAAGCTTCCCCTCTCTGAATGTTTTCTGCGTGCTCCGGTAGTTCCACTTGCTGAGGATCCCGTAATGTGCAGCAATACACCAAAATAGAACGCACAAGTGTAGTGTAGGCAGTTTCTATAGTAGAAACATTACATGTTCTAAGTATTCTGCTAATGAAACGTGGCCTTTGGTTAGCCATCACCAGGATATTTTCTGTTTCTTTCCATTTAAAGTAGTAATAATTTTTATTCCTTGGTATTTAGTTGAATTTACGGCCTCGAATTTTCACTGATTCATATAAATTTCTCTTTGTGCTCATATGAATGATTTCACACATTTCATTATTTATTGTCTAATAGCAGTTTTCGCACCATGTAGATTTATTGTCTAAATCGCTTTTCATTTGCTTTTGGTCTTATGGTGACTTTATTAACCTATAAAGGGCAACATCGTCCGCGGTGTAACAGAGCTTCTCATATTAGCTGCAAAATCTTTTAAACACTAGAAATAGTAGGGGTTTTATTACACTTCCCTGGGGAAGTGGTACTCGATGACTTTCTGTCATTTACTACGAAGTGAGTCCTCTTTGACTGTAAATCGCGGACCAACACACACACACACACACACACACACACACACACACACACGAGACGACATTGCATAAGCACGCTATTTGGTTTGAAGCCGCTAGTGAGGTAAAGTGCCACAACCCTGCGGGAAATCTAGAAATATGGAATCGATTTGAGATCTATTTTAGATAGAAGAGCATTATTTTCTGAATCCGTATTGGTATCGGTGAATAGGTCGTTCTCTACGAGGTAGTTCACAGTGTTCGAAAAAAATAATGTTCCAGGAACGTATTGTAAACGTCTTCATTGGTATGGACCTATAATTTTGAGGAACACTCTTATTACCTGAATACTGGTAGGACCTGTGTAATTTTTCAGTCTTTGGATACGGATTTTTTGCGGAGCGACTTGTTGTGTAGCAGGGAATGGAGCTGCTCCATTATCACACTCTGAAAACAACGAAATTGGGATACAACGTGCACCATAAGACTTGTTTTTGTGGTTTTTATATTCTAAGGATGCCTGCTTGTTGATTGCGGATACTGGCAACTGTTCTTGATTCAACTTCTGGAGCGATTATTTCGTCTTCTTTGGAGAAGGAATTACGTAAATCTGTATTTATCAACTCTGCTTTAGCAGCACTGTCATCAGTAGCATCAGCATTTTTAACGCGTAGTGAATTATTTTTTTTGTCCCTAGAAAGATATTTCTGTTTTGAAATAACTTGAATGTTCCCAGTAAAGATAGATAAGTTTAAAAACAAGAGGACTTTGTATTGCACCATGTCAGGCTGTTTACCCTTTCGAGATGGATGACTAAGAACATGAAGCAGTCAATCGTACCAACGACGAATCCGCAGAGCTTCACCAAAATTATTCCCATACACTAACAGAGAACCCACATTAAAAGGCACAGAATACCCGTTTTAAGGCTGAAGGGCTTGGTGTACAGACAGTAGACTATTTGCTCTGAGTTTCTGAGTGCTCTGAAACGTCTTCAGGAAATTAAGTTGGGAAAACACATAAGCTATCACCAATTCCCAAAGTGGAAGTATATCTGAAATGCAAAGCAACACTAGTTACTCTGCTATTGTATTGTCCTATGAAGGGGGGAAGAAAGCAGCAACAAACCTTTTTAATAGGAAACTAAAAGTAAACTTTGAAAAAGAGATGTAGTAATTTAAAAAATGCAACAAGTAAAGAAAGAAGAAGTAGTAATGTCTTATCTGAAAGAAACAAAGAACTGGCTTCCTATCGCACCAATAAATTTGAGGATACTGAGGACAGCATGGATTAAGACCAAACAGCCTTATCTAAGACTTTTTTCTTCTACATAATATCAGATAGCCTTGAGATGTGATTTCTTTATGAACAATAGTGCTTCAGCGAGCTTTTAATCAGATGGCAGTGTCACCAATGGCCACAATTTCCTGACAATTATATGCGTGAATTTTGACAGGCGGCCGCGCGGAAATGGCCGTGCGCGCTAAGACGCATTGCTGAGGTGTTCGTGGCCGTTCCCCGCTGGAGGATCGAGACCTCTTACGGGCGCGGGCGCAAGTGTGTTGTCGTCGTCGTTGTTGTTGTTAGCATAAGTTAAAGTACTTTTGTAACTCCTGCCACCGATGACCACTGCAGTTTCATTGACAGAGGCCTTAAAACATCTGTAATCTTTTCATGTATATTAACAGTTGTACACATTAACTGTAGACAAATATTATATAATAAATATTTCATATGATGACATATCCCTTATTTTCTTCGTTTTATAGCAGATGGCTTGATTCCCCGAAGGCTATGGCGGAATTACGCTGGTACCTGAGGAAATCCCACCAATATCCAATATTTATTTTAAGAAAATTTAATGCACTTTGACCTCAAACGCTCAGAACAGCATGAAACCATGATTGGAATAACAGGCAATCATAAACAGTACAGTGCTGTGCGTCACTTTTATGCAAAACGTTGCATTGTACCTCAAGTAACATTTTAACAGAGAGAAGGAAAGTAACAAGTTATCAGTGTCATAGGAAGGAAATTATATGTAATTTAATAGAGTCATTATATCACTAAATATTCAATCAGCAGCGTCAAAAGTCTCTGATTACTTATAATAGCACAAAACACTCATATACAGCAGTACCACATACCTGAGAGTGCTTCAATTATTCCTCCAAATGCAGTTGTGGGAATTCATTGACTTAGTTAAAAGAAATTGAGAGAGAACAATGTGCACTCCTCCCTAAAACCACGTTATCACATTTCAAATCACTTTCGCATTCACGCAGTCCAATATCGAAAGCCACACTAATTACATTTTCAAATTATGATGTGGCTTGTCAATGCCAGACCTTGGCTATCGCATTTTGCAACATAGGCTTATACGTAAGTGCTGCAAATTGATTTTAAATCACAGAGTGACCTTTCACTTTGAAATGACGATGATGTACCTGCAGCTATAACACTCACGCAGTTGTAGCACCGGTTAGTTTAGCTACACTATGCCGTCATGTAGTGGCGGTAGCAGCCAAGTGGAGCGCGCGTCTTGTATGGAAATGAAGTACACCACTGTTTCGTTTGTGATTGTGTTGTTATTGTAAGCATGGTTTAGTGCGGTTCCGAGTGTTGAAGGTCAAACGAGTCCCTTGTTAGAGTAAAACTACACACACACACACACACACACACACACACACACACAGAGAGAGAGAGAGAGAGAGAGAGAGAGAGAGAGAGAGAGAGAGCAAAAATTTGAATAAAAGTTAAAAATAGTTTCACCTTCAAAAGTAATCTTCAGATAAATACATCGTTTTTACCACAATACAACACCGTACATTGCCCTACCAGTCGGAGAAACTGTAGTGGGACTCGGTCAGCAGGTTCAAAAGTAAAGTTCTTCAGTATGATCGTGTTGGACTTCGATTCTGGCCCTTCCACTACACTCTAAGTATAACTGAAACTTCACTGTTCAATTATAGAAAAAAAAATTAATTTTTCTTTCTAGGTCCTTGTGCAAGATAAGAGAAAATAAAACTGTTCCTAAAACAAAATACTTCAAAGTTCAAATTTTGGTACATTGTTCTTGCTGAAATTTCATCATATGTTTTGTAAACCACAGATATTGTTCGTTGAATCCGTTGACAAAATATATCGCTTTGCAAAATACGAACTCACTGTCTTTTAATTAATAAAATTATAGCAAAGTCCCTAAACTTCTCTAAAGTCCAAAAAAACTCTGTAAATAACTTCGTTATAAAGTTTCAGCACAATATATAAATGCTCTTTCTGCTAAACAGCTGAAATAACTGTTCTCTAAACACTGACACTTGAAGTCAAATTTAAAGTTTTATTTTCTTAAGTCGCAAATCGATATATGATATAACACAAAGTCTGATCTCTCTCCTAAGGACGCAACATAAAGACTGAAACTGTTTTTCTGAACATACAATCATGAACAACTTATGACAATACATTTATTTCATTTATTTCATTGTGACGGTTGGCAACGGAGGTCTTCAAACAGGACCTTCTCTGGCTGCGCGCTGTTGACCTGCGACGATTGGTGGCCAGCTATGTCATCTTTGGCTTCCGCAGAGAAGACGCTGTTCTCGTAGATTGCTCCGTTGTCACCGCACATGAAACATGGGAAACAACAGACATTTCTTTAAAAAAATCATAACACAAAAATTATTAACAACATAAAAGAACATATTTTTACATCTACATCTACATCACATTAAAGTGCCTGGCAGAGGGTTCATTTACCACTTTCATAACTTTTCTCTACCGTTCCATTCTCTAATAGCGCGCGGGAAGAAAGAACACCTAAATCGTTCCGTTTTCGATCTGATTTCTCTAATTATATTGGGATGGTCATGTCTCCCTAAGTACGTGGGTGCTAGCAAAATATTTTCACATTCAGAACTAAAAGTCGGTGATTGAAACTTCGCAAACAGATCACGCCGAAATGAATAACGTCTTTCTTTTAATGATTTCCACCCGAATTCTTGCAACATTTCCGTGACGCTTTCCCCCCCGTAACGTAATAAAACAAAACGAGCTGCCCTTCTCTGAACCTTCTCAATGTCTACCGTCAGTCCCACCTGGTGAGGGGCCCACAAGGGGCAACAGTACTCCAGGAGAGGACGCACAAGTGTGATGTAGGCAGTCTCTTTGGTGGATCTGGTGCATCTTCGAAGCGTTCTGTAGATGAAACGTAACCTTTGGTTCGCCTTCCCCACAATAGTTTCTATGTGTTCTCTCCAGTCAAAGTTATTCTTAATTGTAACTCCTAGGTATTTGGTAGAATCTACGACCTTAAGGTTTGACTGATTTATCGCGTAATTAAAGTTCAGCGGATTTCTTTTAGTGTTCATGTATATTACTTCACACTTTTCTTTATTTAGTGTCAATTGCCAATTTTCGCACCATGCAGTAATTTAGTCTAATTCGCTTTGCAGTTGCGTTTGATCCTCAATTGACTTCACCAACCTATAAACGACAGCATCATCCGCGAACAGTCTAAGGGCGCTATTCAGATTGTCTCCTAGATCGTTTATAAACACGAGGAAGAGTAGAGGGCCTATAACGCTTCCCTGTGGAACGCCAGATATCTCTTCTGTTTTACTCGATGACTTACCGTCAATTACAACGAACTGTGTTCTTTCTGATAGGAAATCGTGAATCCAATCACACAATTGGGGAGATATTCCATAAGCACGCAATATTTTTACCTGCAAAACTGAGCTGATGTAAGGTAGTAGCGGGAATAAAACACTTCGCAAATATGGATCGTAAATATTCTCTCTCCCACCAAAGAGACACGATTAAAATGATTACTTAATATACAGCTATGAAAGCGTTCCATTTCAGTGTTCAGACTTATGTGTGATGGGTTGAGTGGAAGAAACCAGAGGAAGTAACCATTTCTAGGTGGTCGATACAATGCGATCCATTCTTGACTGAGTCGCTCAACACAGCCGTTGTCAATGTTAGACGCCGCTGCGTTCCTCGTGAGGTCGAGACCGATTATTTCTGTCCTGCGACCTGAATAGTTAACTCAGTTCATTGTGCTCGGCCGGGAATAGATACAGCGAAAACTTTTCTTATTACTCCGGTAATTAGGGCCGGCTCGGGAATGAATGTTTCATTATCGGGCTCGACAGTGAGCAGAGACAGCTGGTGAGGAGGCGGGAGGTCCCGCGCTCGCCCTCCTTGCCCCTCCCTTCCGTACCGGCGACCTCCGGGCCGCCCGAAATGCCGCCGGCAACGAGAAATCTTAAATAACTTCGTTAATCCTCGCAATTTCCCCTTGCCCACCTTGAATAACTGCGAATCCTTTGCCTAAGCTGAATTTAATTCTATATTTAAATAATTGAATGTATTCGAATGAGGGAAGGTGGAGATGAAAAGTACTTTAATGAGTTTGGATTTGGAATAATTAAGAGCCTCCTTGAAATTCATACTGTCTTCCGTTGTTTACGTTTTTTGCCGCCGCTGCCGCCTCCGCCGGAAACTTGCCGGCAGGTGGCGCGCAGCAGATAGGGTTACGCCCTCATTAAGGTTTCAGACGGGCCGCGCGCGCCCGGTGACACTCTGCTGATTGTGCGGCAGTCTCTCTTTGACTGCCAAGTGCGGCTGTTTTTCGAGAGCGCCGTGAACAAGCGGCTCGGGCGGAATTCAATTTGCGAGCACAACCTGCGCGTCCCGAAATTGATTTGAGAGCTCGCGACCCTGGTCCCGACGGGGGGCGCCGCTGCATTCTGTAGGACTTCCGCTCTTCTACTGACACCTCTGTTCGCTAGCGACAGAATTAGTCGAAACTGTTGATGGACGGTGCAGTATTGAACTTAAAAGTCAGCGCAGTTGATTAACCCCTTAACGCCCAATGTCGCGAATTCGCATCATACCGTTGTGATGGTTATAAATGGAAGGATGAATGTTTCATAGCGCCAGTTCTGATAGGTACCGAATCTACAAGAAGTTGATAATGTTTCTAACATATGCTGCCACTTCTCTGGATGGTGTAGGGACTGCTGCAGCAGTTTGATATTCGCGCATTTGTTCACTAGACATATGAAGTTGTCGTCTTTTTTTTTTTTTTTGAGAATTACGGCAGAATGAAGAGGTAATTTTGGTCCTGAAAATTATTTATGTATTCTTTAGTATCTGTGGCGTTACGTGAATCACATTTCGATGTAATAATGGTGTTGGAAATATAAGTAAATTTCAAAATCCGATTTCTGTAAAATATGCCTCATTGGGAATTTTCGTACTTTTGTCTGCCCGTGTAAGGATATGTAAATGGGTAGTTCTTTCGATGTACACTACCAGACGTCTTCAGTTGCAAATTATCGATCTTTTAACTGTCAACCCTGGTCCCAACGGGGACGTCGCTGCATTCTGTAGGACTTCCGCTCTTCTACTGACACCTCTGTTCACTAGCAACAGAATTAGTGGAAACTATTGATGGACGGCGGCAGAATTGAACTTAAAAGTCAGCACAGTTGATTGCCCCCTTAATGCCCAATGTCGCGAATTCGCATCATACCGTTGTGATGGGTATAAATGGAAGGAAAAATGTTTCATAGCGCCAGTTCAAAGCAAGGGAAAATTTGGAGTTGGGATTAAAGTTCAGGGGGAAGGAATAAAAACATTGCGTTTTGCTGATGACATTGTAATTCTGTCAGAGACAGCAAAGGACCTGGAAGAGCAGTTGAATGGAATGGACAGTGTGTTGAAGAGAGCGTATAAAATGAACATTAACAAGAGTAAAACAAAAATAATGGAATGCGGTCTTAGAAGATCAGGCGATGCTGAAGGAATTAGATTAGGTAACGAAACAATGAATGTGGTAGATGAGTTTTGTTACTTGGGTAGTAAAATAACATGCAATGGTCGCAGTACAGAGGATATAAAATGCAGAATGGCAATGGGAAGAAATGCATTTTTGAAAAAGAGAAATTTGCTAACATCGAATATTAATTTAAGTGTAAGAAAGTCTAAAGGCATTTGTGTGGTGTGTTGTCTTGTACGGGAGTGAAACATGGACGATAAGCAGTGCGGACAGGAAGAGGATAGAGGCTTTTGAAATGTCGTGCTACAGAAGAATGCTGAAGATTAGGTGGGTAGATCGCATAATTAATGAAGAGATACTTAACAGACTTGGTGAGAAAAGGAATTTTTGGCATACCCTGACTAAAAGAAGGGATCGCTTGGTAGGACACATTCTTAGACATCGAGGAATCGTAAATTTAGCATTGGAGGGAAGTGTGTGGGTTAAAAATCGCAGAGGGAGACCAAGAGACACGTATAGTAAGCAGGTTCAAGTGGATGTGGGTTGTCGTTCTTATGAGGAGATGAAAAGGCTTGCTCAGGATAGAGTAGGGTGGAGAGCTGAATCAAACCAGTCTCCGGACTGAAGACCATAACAACAACAGCGCCAGTTCTGATAGATGCCGAATCTACAATAAGCTGATAATGCTTCTAACACATGCTGCCACCTCTCTGGATGGTGTAGGGACTGCTGTAGCAGTTTGATATTCGCGCATTTGTTCACGAGACAGACATATGAAGTTGCCGTCTTATATATATATATATATATATATATATATATATATATATATATATATATATATATATATATATATATATATATATAATTACGGCAGAATAAAGAGGTAATTTTGGTTCTGAAAATTATTTATGTATTCTTTAGTAACTGTGGCGTTACGTAAATCACATTTTGATGTAATAATGGTGTTGGAATTATAAGTAAATTTCAAAATCCGATTTGTGTAAAATATGCATCATTGGGCATTTTCGTACTTTTGTGTGCCCGTGTAACGAAGTGTAAATGGATAGTTCTTTCGATGTACACTACCAGACTTCTTCAGTTGCAAATTATCGATCTTTTAATTGTCTTTCACTGTAATGTTTTTAAAGGAAATGCCTTTCTCTACTGCGAATGATAGGTTTTATTTCTATAAGTCACCCATACGCGTTTCGCCTTTGTCTCAAGGCATCATCAGTGGGTGTCCTGAAATATTTACATGTTTCTGTTTCACATAAAAGTTAGGTTTCTTACATACCAGGTCGAAAGGTTACACTGAAAACAGTGTAACCTTTCGACCTGGTTGCCAGAAAGAGACTGACGTGGAGTAGCAAGTGCTGTAAGTACACTATTTTATAGCAAACAACGAACTGTTTTAAATCAGAAATGAAATGTTTTGTACATATGTAAGAGACCTAACCTTTATGTGTAAACAGAAACATGTAAATATTTCAGGACACCCACTGATAATGCCTTGAGCAAAGGCGAAACGCGTATGGCTGACTTATAGAAATGAAACCTTTCATCCGCAGTAGCTAAAGGCGTTTCCTTTCGAAACATTACAGTGAAATACAATTCAGTTGCTGCTCAAAATGGCCACTGCAAGCATCGTAACTTTTAATTGTCAATTAATCGCAGGTTGTTATACGGCGGCACTGTGAGAGCCTCAAAATTCACCATAATGAACAAAATGTACTTCTGGAATTCAATTCTACAATAGCAGAAGCACTCTGCAAACAGGGAAAAGATATAACAAAGGAAAAGAGAGGTAGGTCTTCAACCAGTATACAGACTGAACTGCAGCGTAAGAAGCATCGGGGTCCAGAAACATCTTTTCCCTATACGGGGACTACCCGCACTGATGCAATAGGTCATTGGCCTGAAGATACAGGAACTATGCAAAGATGTAAAAAAAAAACTGTAAAAGGTAGGCAGCGTTTATTTGTAGCAAATGTAACGTAAATCTCTGTTTTAACAAGAGAAGAAACTGTTTCTGCGAATTTCATTAATATGGTTATATGCAATATGTATAGTCAAACTGAAAGCAGCAATGTAATTTAGATTTTTAGTTATAGAAGTTCAATTTGTACTAACCTAATGTCACACACTGTGCCATTAAAATGTTAAATGAAATGTTGTACCAGATGAAGTCTTATAAGTGTTTACTTTCTCAAATGCCCGTTGTCGCAAATACGCGACATACCTAATTACACCTGTAAACACATATTTGACATTATATAATTTCTAGCATATGTTCACTGGTAACAAAATAAGATTTTTTTTTTAATTTTCTGTGTCACGTAAAAATTAATTCGGGCATTAAGGGGTTAAAGCAGCGTTTTTCAACCTTTTCTCTTCCAAATAAAAGTCTTATGAAATTAATTTAATTTTCCGTTGGTGCTTGACAGAAAATGATAATCAAATAGGACCAACTTCATGATGTTCTGCAAAATTTATTTATTCGTCACAAACCGGCTACTGCCTGCAGTATACATGTTTTCAAAGATGTTATCACAGATAATTGACTACTTCACAGCAAAGTAGTACATTACAACATTTTTATGAGAGTTATTAATATATATGTAAAATATGATTAGAATATCTAAACGATCAAAACTATCAAAACTGATATGTTTAATATTATTATTATTATTATTATTATTATTATTATTATTATTATTATTATTATTATTATTATTTGTAGTAGGAAAGTTGGAAACTAATACTTATTTCAGTAGAAGCGAAAATGGGAACTGGATTTGATCGTTTAATACTAAACTGGCAACCTTAGCTAAATGTTTAGTGATTTCCAGTATTTCCAGTGGCGCCATCTCTCTGCTTTTCTTTAGGGAATGTAGGAAGCTTCTCTCGTGTTCTGACAATCTAGTAGCTATAAAAATTCAAATGTTTGTAAATCTATCGGACCAAACTGCGTGGTCATCAGTTCGTATCTTACAAATCCACTTAAACTAAGGTAAACTAACCTAAGGACAACACACACACACACACACACACACACACACACACACACACACACACACACACCCATGCCCCAGGGAGGAGTCGAACTTCCGACGACGAGCAACCGCGCGCTCCGCAGCGAGGCGCCTTAGACTGCTCGGCGACTCGGGCGCGGCTAGTAGCTACAACTCTGCCGACTCACCTACATACACTTTTGCACAATGTTTGCACGTGATCTTGTACACACCACTCTGTGATAGGGGTTGAATTTTGTTTTTACTGTGGAGTAAATACTTTGAAATGTTGTTTGTTTTGTAAAATGCAGGACTGTAAATTCGAGATTTTAACTTTTAGCCAAAGTGATCTGAAATTTTGACTAAGTATGGCATGACCCACAGGTTTTTCTGACTACTGACTTGTTCTTGCTGGCCATCAATTTTTCTTATTTTCTTGTTATTCGGTATACTGTTGTTGTTGTTGGTTGTTTTGAGGGCACTAAACAGCTAGGCCATCAGTCCCTCGGTATACTGTCAATTAGAACTGGGCTATAGCCATTACTGAAATCCAGAATTAGATAATGGAACAGATTTGAGGCGACCCCCTCCCCACAAACCATAACTATGTTACATCAATCGAAACAAATTCAACCTTCTTTTATTTGTTGCACATTTCTTTTAAATTCTTTGACGAATTTTGTCATGACGAAGTTTGTCATAAACTCCAAAGACGTTGTGGTAGTTGTTGTGGTCCTCAGTCAGCAGACTGGTTTGATGCAGCTATCCACGCTACCCGTCCTGTGCAAGTCTCTTCATCTGAGATTACGTTCGGCAACCTACATCCTTTTGAATCTACTTACTATATTCGACCCTCGGTCTCCCTCTACGATTTTTACCCCACTTCCTTTTAATGCTAATTTGACAATTCCTTGATGTCTCAGAATGTGTGCTTCCAGTCCACCCCTTCTCTTAGTCAGGATATGCCAGAAACTTCTTTTCTCCCCAATTCGGTTAAGCACCTCCTCATTAGTTACATGATCCACCGATCTAATTTTCATCATTCGTCTGTAGCACCACATTTCAAAAGCTTATACCATCTTTTTGTCTCAACTCCTTATTGTCACGTTTCACTCCCATACAGTGCTACACTCCAGACAAATGCTTTCAGAAAGGACTTCCTAACATTTAAATTAATATTGCATGTTAACAAGTTTAGCTTCTTTAGAAATGCTTTTCTTCCCATATCCATTATGCATTTTTATCTTCTCTACTTCGGACATCAGAAGGTATTTTGCTGTCCTGTTCATTCATTTGTAAATTATTCCTGTTAGTATTTTGCAATCATGATTTATTAAACTGATACTTCTGCAATTTTCACTTTTGTCTGCACTTGCTATCTTTGAAATTGGAATTACAATATTCTTCTTGAAGTCGGAGGGTATTTCCCCTGTCTCATATATCCTTCATACAAGGTGGAACAATTTTTTCATGACTTGCTGTTCTAACGAAATCAGCAGTTTAGACGGTATATCATCTACTCCTGTGGCCTTGTTTCGACTCAAATCCTTCAGCGCTCTGTCAAATTCTTCTCGCAGTATCATATGTCCTACCTCATCCTGTTCCACTTCGTCTTCCATTTCTACAATACTGCCTTCATTTCCTTTGTATAGGCCCTCTATATATTCCTTCCACAGTTCGGCTTTCCCCTCTTTGCTTAGTACTGGTTTTCCATCTGAGTTCTTGATATCCAAGCAGCTGTTTTTCTTCTTTCCAAATATCTCTCTTATTTTCCTGTAGGCGGTATCTATCTTTCCCCTAGTTATACATTCTTCTATGGTTCTGCATATGTCCTCTAACCACTCATGCTTAGCCAGTCTGCACTTCCTGTCCATCTCATTTTTCAGACGTTTGTACTGCCTTTTGCCTGCTTCACTTGCTGAATATTCTCCTCTCATCAATTAAGTTCAGTATATCCTGTGTTATCGAGAGATTTCTATTAGGCCTTGTCCTTCTGCCTATATGATCCTCTGCGGCCTTCACTACCATATCTCTCAGAGCTACCCATTCTTCTTCTATTGTATTACTTTCCCCCATTTCAGCGAATCATTGCCTAATGCTCCCTCTGAAACTCTCAACCACCCCTGGTTCCTTCAATTTGGCCAGGTTCTACCTTCTCTACCTTTCTGCAGTCTCGTAAGTTTTAATATGCAATTCATAACCAATAACTTATGGTCAGAGTCTATACCTGCCCCTGTATATGTATTACAGTTTAAAACCTGGTTTCTAAATCTATTCCTAACCAATATAAAGTCAATCTGGTATCTTCCAGCGTCTCCTGGTCTCTTCCTTGTATACAGCCTTCTTGTATGATTCATAAACCAAGTGTTGGTGATCATTAAATTGTACTCTGCGCAAGCGATCTCCTGTTTCAATCCTTTTTCCCAGTCCATTTCCTTCTCTTCCCTTTCCTACTACCGAGTTCCAGTCCACCATCACAATTAAGGTTTAGTCTCCCTTAATTTTCTCAATGATTTCTTTTATCTCCAAAGACGTTGCCATTCTGAAAATGCTAACTGAAGTTCCATAATAATAGAAATATATGCATAAAATAAACAAACTCATCTTCAGTCACTAAAATCGCGATTTATTGCTGGACGATGCATTTCGAGACCTGAAGGCTTATCTTCAGGTGCCTCTTTAAGAATTTACATACTTTTAGTGGAACATGGGCCAGTCACGACCAAATATGAGTGGTAACATAGTAGTACATTTTAAATACTGATTCACAGAAGTAATGATAGTGAACAATTAACTTATTGACGAACAGCAAACATGTTTAGCGCAGCATGAGATTCATGCATTGTCCGCAGTAGCATACTTGCAGGTTTAAATGATCATCATTACAGACACTTGCTATCTTGCAGAACATATAGAAATAATAACAACTCAAAGACTTACAGCTGTGAAGATGTTCCACTCCTATATTATAAAGGTAACATATACATACAAAGGTATCAAATTTTATATACCGCACATAAAGATATCCTCGAAATGGAACAACTCAGCTGACAAACTTTCAGGGTCTGAAATGACATGGGTCCTGTGAACCAAGGTAAGAAGTACTCTTTCACGCTGAGCTTCATGGTGACAACTATCAGCTCGCAGATATAAATCAGTGTGAGTAGGCTTCCTATATACAGCATGTCCCAATGTACCATTCTCCTGACCAACACATCAAGGAAGGGAAGGCAGCCATTCTTTTCCACCTCCATAGTGAACGGAATATTCGGTTGGCTTGAATTTACCAAAGACCGTTTAAATTCTACCATGAGGCCAAACGGCAGAAGTATCGTCTACATATCTGAAAAGACTCGCAGGTTTCAAGGATGCTGACTATAAAGCACGTTCCTCGAAATCCTCCATAAACAAATTGGCCACAATAGGTGACTTCATCAGTTTGCTCGTAGTACTGACCATTGACTAAAAGGTAAGTGGAGGTCAACACATGTCCAAATAGAATTCTTAAGTTGACACCAAACTTAACCTCAATTTGCTGCAACGAATCAGACAGAGGAACGCGAGTGAAGAGGGAAATCATATCAAAACTCACTAAAATATCAGAGTCAGTCAAACGCAATCCCAGCAACCGACATAAGAAATCCGTGGAATAATTAATGTGGTGTTCACACGTACCAAGTATTAGACTTAACAAACTAGCAAACCGAGGTATTAAATTCGCTTGCACATTGCTTCCTTCAGTGCAGTTGGGTCTTGAGAATGGCGCGGTGGTCGACGATGTCACTCGGCAGCATACACGTAAGTTGTTTGAACATTCATTAAGCCCGGAAAAGTTAAGGTTCCACGTTCTTGGTACTGATCAGTCCTCGCGTTCTCATGATATTCAGGCAGCGTTTGTCAACTTTGACTGTCCACTGATACATCATCCCAGCAAAACCTGCAACGTACGATTTAGGCTTTAGTCCTTTACGAACCTGCGATTCATTAGTTATTAATACTCTTATTTTTATTTTTATTCAACATATTCCTATTTTTGCAATCTTACTCTTTCTCTTAGCTATTCCGACATAAAAACGAATGTGCCTTTGTGTCTATAGTCGTCGTCGTACACTTATGTTTTGTATCTCTCTGACCTTTCATGTGTGTAATTTTCGTCAGCGGCTCGAGTGTCGTCCCCTGCTGTGAAGCGGCTTTCAGCCCTCACAATTAGCTCTAGATTATTTTCCGTTCATAACCCTTTATAGTTTCCCATGACAATCCACTTTACGTTTACCATTCATGAGTCCGTTATTACTATGTTATTTAGATTGCTTGCGTTCTCCACGCAACTTGAAAAGTTCTTTGTATGAGACTATTTCGGTCGACTCGCGATATACCGTTTGTTCAATGTTCTTACTCTTCCGTTTACTAAATTTTTGCGTCGTTCGGATCAGTACCTGCTGTTATCATCAGTATTCCCTGTGAGTGAAGAATTATGTTGTAATCTTCCATCAACACTTTATCTTAACGATATATTAATGTCTCATTAACGACCTCTACTTCACTGTTTATGAGATCTGATACTTTATTTTCATGTGATGAATATAATTAACGGTAGTTCATTTCTTTTCGTTTTACCTGTTGTACTGTCAAACTTACAGTTCTTCCTTCTATACAGTTTATCTAATTAAATGTTGGTGGGATTAGTCTATTATGACTTTATCATTTATTTATTTACCTCTAAGAAATATTGTTTTAATATCTGTTCAATTTAGTGGCGGAATCGTCCTTGTCCACTGAATATCTTTTGTATAACCTTTACAGCCTTAAGAGCCTGTTCATATTTCATTTACTTCCAGTAGTGAATAATTCATCGTCCACTGAATAAATGTTACATAGTTTTAACCTCTTCACAATCTCATCATACTTAGGTAACATTTACCTCTTCATAAACTCCCAATATTTTATAATAATTTGGGTAGTTTGCTAATGCTGGTTACATATTTGATTGAACGATCCAAAAGACTTTCCTTCTTTCTTTATATATTATTCTTTTGTTGTTTCATCTTGTCTATCCAGGGACGTAATTTACGTTTGGAGTATATGTGTCCAGCATTCCTATCTTTTCCCTAATTTGTATTTTATCTCAACTTTTTTTCAATCTACCGTTATATCGGTCTATATTTTCTAGTATTTACGTTTGTACTGCCACTGTTGTTAGTGATTTTGACGCCATTACTGCTTTCTACCCTTCCTCGTCTCATTTGGTACTGTTTTGTAATGTTTCAGATAGATCGATACTTAAGAGCTATTCATTACAATAGAAGAATACGATAATATAAGGTTGCTTGGTACCATCAAAAACGAAAAAGATGTAACATTATTAAGAAATCGCGACATTGTGGTCGTCATCTACGTTTATACATTGAAAAATTCCCGACGTCTGGCATCAACTATTGTGTCTTGTTTTTAACATATGAAAAGTGAATTCTTCATGTTTTTTAACAGGCCGATTTCTTTATATTCTCATGAGTTTTACTTATCTTTTGTTTACGGTTTTATGTGGTGACTGCTTATTCTCATTTACCATTGTCTTATATAGTTTGTACCTTAATTTCCGTGGTGGTTTCAACAAATATAGTTAGAACTGTTGTGTAGCCATTGATTCCCCTGTTCGTATCACATTCATGCTTGATCTGTTACCCATTATAATCCAGTAGTGATCTGTCTTTTCATTCAACATCACGACTGTTTTTCTACGCAGGCGTCAAAAAATGTTCAAATGTTTGTAGAGCTTATGAGACTTAACTACGGGGTCATCAGTCCCTAAACTTACAAACTACTTATGAACTAGCTTACACCTAAGGACGGCACAAATATCCATGCGTGAGGGGGATTCGAACTCCCGACAGTAGTGGCCGTGCAGAACGTGAATGGCCCGACGCTGGCGGCCCATGACCTTATTGCAGCACATCGACCCAAATTTGCATAACTTGTTTTCCGCAACGCCCAGTATTTTTATTTCAATTTAGTTGAGGAAAACAGCAAACAAATCTACATATATAAACGAATTAGTTTTAGCTTTTACCCGAAAACGTTTTATGTCGAAAGAGAAATCGACTGTATTCTCATTAAAGTTAACTTTCAGTAATTCTCTGTGTATTTTTAATTCAACTGGAGTTTTGTGCAACTTTTTGCCTTGAGACATCGATGCTTGTGCTAAATTTAATCCTTGTCTATCAAATTTCACCACGTTGTCAACTTATTATTTTTAACTGCTAATATCTTAACCTTACTAACTTCAAAAAAGTTCCTTTCTTTATTTCTGTGTATCATTAGCTACTGACACTGATACCATCGATTTTACGTGACTTTCATTCATTGATAACATATTCTTAGATTCTATAGAAGATAACACACAAGATTCATTACTAGTGATCTCGTGTTGCCACTGTACGATTTTATGCATGAAGCAAACTCACACTCGAATAATAAATTTTCAATAGAATTCATGTGCCCAAATCATTCTCTAGGACAGTCCAAAATGTTCAAACCATTTATGAGTGGGTAACATGACATACTGCCATTCAAAAAATTTTAATGTTGTTTTGGTACAAGGCGTCTATACATTAACACATACGTCCTCCAGGTAGCCGAACATAATCATTTCGAGTCAATGATAAGTTCAGTTAGACTGACGACTGAATAAACATAGCTCACACAGTTATGGAGCCAACGCCAGCTTAGGTCCACCACGTTCGTCTTACGTCTAGCATTGATTGTTGCAGTTATTTGATTAATGGAAGAATAGCATGTTTTGGTTGCACGACTGCAAGGTTTTAGCGTCCTTAAAAATACAATAAGCGACGAGTGTGGTCCGAGTAAAGAAAATGTTCAAATGTTTGTAAATCTTATGGGACTTAACTACGGGGTCATCAGTCCCTAAACTTACAAACTAATTATGAACTACTTACGAACTAGGACGGCACAAATATCCATGCCCGAGGGGGGATTCGAACCCCCGACCGTAGTGGCCGTGCAGACCGTGACTGAAGCGCCTCAGTCCCCTCGGCCACCGCGACCGGCCCGAGTAAAGAGGAAATGAGTAAAACACATCAGTGGATCATGGCTTGCTTATCACTGGAATAAGAAGAATGAATCTGCCTCTCTGTGACACACTAAAATCTCCAGCCTAAAAGTTTAGGCCGGAGTCCACACAAATAACAAAACTTTAAAACCTTGGTCATACTCGTCTCATTATCAGCTACATAGAGGACAGAATTACATACACAAATAACAAAACTTTAAAACCTTGGTCATACTCGTCTCATTATCAGCTACATAGAGGACAGAATTACATACACAAATAGCAAAACTTTAAAACCTTGGTCATACTCGTCTCATTATCAGCTACATAGAGGACAGAATTACATACACAAATAACAAAACTTTAAAACCTTGGTCATACTCGTCTCATTCAGTGAAACACATTCAGTGAAAATGTGAATCACAGTCGATAGGGAACCACAACGAAGCACCCGACGGAGTCCCCCTGTTTGGATCCATCAATGCAAACTACTCTAAAATGTTAAGAACACGGACTGAAACGTGCAGTAAGTGGTGCAATTATTTCTAATTCGTCTAGTCTTAAAGGAGTCTAGGTGTCCTTAGTAGCTAAGATGGAAATATGCTCGAACATCGATGTAAAACATTACAACCAGCCACACCCGTATTTAAAAGACAAACCTGAGTGCGAATCTCACAAGGCTTTGTTGCTGGTAGCCGATTACGAAAAAACCTTTCCATAGCAAGCAGTCAAAGGTATGGTATGTAGATGTATATGGCGTGGACAGTGTGAGCACCATAAGGAACTATGGTCGTGAATGAAGTTCCGGCTCAAGCTTCGGCACAAAGACATGGGCTCGTCCGAAATGTCGTACTGCCCAGCCGAATGCTTTCATGGCACCACGTCCAATATAGTTAAATGAGAAAGTCTTGCAGACCAATACACCATGCACCAATAATCAATCCGAGACCGCACATAGGACCTATAAAACTGGAGCAATAACTGGAGTAGACTAATCGTGTCAGTTACCCATGAAGTGTGACTAAGTCTTTTTCCTCTCACGAGTACCTACTAATACTTTGCCCTTGCTACCTGAAAGGCTGCTACTTTCTCTGCAGTCAGCCGAAACCTGAACCGACGCAGAGCCGCCCTCCTGGTCCTGATATCATAAAGACATTCCTAATTGCACCAAAGGCAGGGCTACCTTTCGGTCATCCTGAATACAGTGAAATGGGTGCATCACCAACGTGGAAGATCGTTTGGGTGATATGATCCAGCAATTCCTGGACACTGAAGTGACGTTCAGATACAGCAATCTGGCTGTAAGCATCTAGTCTGCCCTGCTGATCACTCACCTTGGCGGTTGTCTGACAGGGTCCATGTCATCTGGCTCGTGGATCCAGAATGGTATGTGATCACTGGCATGAAGGTCATTGACAACTTACCATTGATTGAGTGCTATGGGGAAGATCTGGAGAGCAAAGTAGAGCTTTATGGCAGACAACGTCCCTGTTGCAGTGCAGAAGTGTGTGTTCTGTCCTCTGTTTAGTAAATGTGCACTCGACAACAAATGTAACCTCTCAATTGCTCTACCCCTGTGGCAAGTAATGACAGAGCCCCGAAGCCAAGTATGAATGGGTTGTAAGCTGAATAAGGTCTGCGAGGGCCCCTTCAATGAATGTCTCATGAGGATGCAGGTAGAGGGAACACACCGTCAAACGATGGGGCACATATACGAACAAGGCAACAGCTTGTAAGCTTGTGGCGAGAGACAGGGTCTCTGCGTGATAGGCTGTATTAATGAAAATTGCCACTTCTCCTCTAACTCTCTCCCCCAAAAATGGTCAGAGGTCAAATGTTGAGCTATGGGACCAAATTGAAGTGGTAATTAGTCCCTGGACTTACAAGCTACTGAAACTAACACACACACACACACACACACACACACACACACACACACACACACACACACACACACACATACATACATACACATTACAGAGGGAGGATTCGAACCTCCGGTGGAGATCAGGCGCGCACTCCGCAGCAAGGCGCATCAGAACGCACGACCACTCCCGCGCGGCAGCTCCCTCTCCGCCGATAACGTCTTTCTTGTGGAGAAAATAGTCACGTAGCTCAGGATTGTAAACAGATTTTATATTTCATACAAGTTGATTTGTGATGTGTTGAATGAAATGAAAGATTCGAAGATGGCAGTTTAATTGGAGAAACCGGTAATCTAAATTAAAACTATAAGTGATCTTGGCTGTTGTCCTTAATAAATAGATTTAAAAGTTAAAATGCTTAATAATTTATTTAATTAAATAATTTATTTAAATTTATTTAAAATAAATAAATCGTTTAAAATTCTTAAGCATTTTATCTAATTATAAGACCGCCCATCTCCGTTCTGACAATGTCAGATTTTAGAGATTTAAAAGTTTTCTGACGAAGACAAATACACATTGATTTACCACGAGTCAATAAAAGTAGTTCCTCCACATGTGTCCTGAATCCCTGCAAGTTCCACTGGAGTATGGGACTCATCTATCATGTAGGTTGTATCTTCTTCCGCAGAGACGTGGACATTGATGTGGGCGAAGGTTTACTCCCTAGAGGAACTTCCATGAGCAGAGGAGACGGAAGTCATCTGTGTGTTTAGTGCCTGTTTTCACACATGCCTACCTATTTGCTTTTGCCTCTGCTAGCTTTAACCGGAGCGACAAAGAGTGTAGAGGGGCAGTGGTGGCCTTTTGAATACCTTCTTGCGTTGAAGGTGCGAAGACCTGTTAATCGTCCTCTGCTGGGAATGGTTCCGGAATCTCAGTTATGTTGACAACAGTAGATATTTCTATAAAATGTTCTCGGTGTACAAGCCGCGTCATTTCGAATAAAATTCTCGAGCTTTCGGTGACAAGCACCGTCCAAGAACTGGAACTTCTCCATCATAGCGGAGTGAGTGGACATCGTCCATTTGGTCGACGAACTGTTGCACTGTTTCCTTGCCACGAGGCCATATCACAGACGTATCGTCAACGTAGTGTAGAAAGCAGGACATCTACATCTATATCTACATCTACATAGATACTCTGCAAATTACATTCAAGTGCCTGGCAGAGGGTTCACTAACCACTTTCATAACTTTTCTCTACCGTTCCATTGTCTAATAGCGCGCGGGAAGAAAGAACACCTAAATCGTTCCGTTTTCGATCTGATTTCTCTTATTTTATTGGGATGGTCATGTCTCCCTAAGTAGGTGGGTGCTAGCAAAATATTTTCACATTCAGAACTAAAAGTCGGTGATTGAAACTTCGCAAACAGATCACGCAGCAATGAATAACGTCTTTCTTTTAATGATTTCCACCCCAATTCTTGCAACATTTCCGTGACGTTCCCCCCCTCCCCCCGTAACGTGATAAAACAAAACGAGCTGCCCTTCTCTGAACCTTCTCAATGTCTTCCGTCAGTCCCACCTGGTGAGGGTCCCACAAGGGGCAACAGTACTCCAGGAAAGGACGCACAAGTGTGATGTAGGCAGTCTCTTTGGTGGAGCTGGTGCATCTTCGAAGCGTTCTGCCGATGAAACGTAACCTTTGGTTCGCCTTTCCCACAATATTTTTTGTGTGTTCTCTTCGGTCAAACTTGTTCCTAATTGTAACTCCTAGGTATTTGGTAGAATCTACTACCTTAAGGTTTGACTGATTTATCGCGTAATTAAAGTTCAGGGGATTTATTTTAGTGGTCATGTGTATTACTTCACACTTTTCTTTATTTAGTGTCAATTGCCAATTTTCGCACCATGCAGAAATTTTGTCTAAATCGCTTTGCAGTTGCTTTTGATCCTCAATTGACTTCACTAACCGATAAACGACAGCATCATCCGCGAACAGTCTAAGGGAGCTATTCAGATTGTGTCCTAAATCATTTATAAACACGAGGAAGAGTAGGGGACCTATAACGCTTCCCTGTGGAACGCCAGATATCACTTCTGTTTTACTCGATGACTTACCGTCAATTACAACGAACTGTGTTCTTTTTGACAGGAAATCGTGAATCCAATCGCACAATTGGGGAGATATTCCATAAGCACGCAATTTCATAAGAAGCCGCTTGTGGGGTACAGTGTCAAAAGCCTTCCTGAAATCCAGAAATATGGAATCGATTTGAGATCCCTTGTCGATGGCACTTAACACTTCATGTGAATAAAGGGCAAGCTGTGTTTCGCAAGAGTGATACTTTCTGAATCCGTGTTGACTACTGGTTAATAGGTCGTTCTCTTCGAGGTAGTTCATAATATTCGAACAATGTATATGTTCCAAAATCCTACTGCAAATCGACGTCATTGAGATAGGCCTGTAATTTTGGGGATCACTCCTGTTGCCTTTCTTGAATATTGGAGTAACATGGGCAACTTTTCAGTCTTTGGGTACGGATCTTTCGCTGAGTGATCGGTTGTAAATTATAGCTACGTACGGAGCTATTGCATCAGCATACTCTGAGAGGAATCTAGTTGGTATACAATCTGGCCCGGAAGATTTATTTTTGTTTAGTGACTTAAGTTGTTTTACTACTCCAGGAACATCTACTTCTAAGTTTCGCATGCTGGCAGCTGTTCTTGGATTGAATACTGGAGTGTTCACTTCGTCTTCTCTGGTGAAATAATTTCGGAAAGCTGTGTTTAGTAATTCTGCCTTAGCAGTACCGTCATCGGTAGTATTACCATTGCTATCGCGTAGTGAAGGTATTGTTTGTGTTTTGCCGCTAGTGTACTTCACATATGACCAGAATTTCTTAGGACGCAACCTCGCTGAATTAAGCGCTTGCTCTTCCAAATGCTCCATGAAGAAGTTCGCCACAGTCGGAGACAGTGGAGACCCCACTGCTGTGTCATCCGTCATCTCATAATATTCGTAGTGGTACTGAAAGTATGTTGTCGTTAAAGTGTGGCGCAAAAGCTTGACGAACTCGGGTGGAAATTGTTGAGCCAACAGTTACACGGTGTCTTGTACCGGCACTCTTGTAAAAAGCGACACAACGTTTAAGCTATCCATTATGTCGTTCTGGACTATCTTCATCTTCTTAAGGGTTTCGACGAATGAACCAATAATCTGCCACTGAGAGAGAAAAATTTGAAATAACTTGTGAGTATTTGTGAATACTTTCACCTACAGTTTTCTTATCTATAGCCCAAATAGTATACTATTGTATACTACTGTTACTGGCATTTGCTCTTCTTTGTATACAGATAACCCTGATGATGGCTCTAATGCCACGAAACTAGTTCGTTAATAAAAGACTACCATACAGCTGAAGCGGTTTCCATCATTATGATTCAAGTCTACAGATGCGGATGCCCACAATACATAATTTGCTGAAATCTGCGAAACGTTTTGTTAATTTTTATGTGGGTGAACTGATTGCGCTGACAATGTGTCTTAACGGAACATCCTGTTTATGTATCTTCGGTAGTCCATAAATCAGGTCTAGCAGCATGTGAGATTAATTTCTTCACCACTTCTTCCACCACTTCCTTGATTAACTTTGATGTCTTCCTGACTATGCTCTGTGTTGCATCGCGACTGAGTTTCCCGTATGCATCATCTTCCGATAATTGTGAGCAACTCTAGATGGTAGTCTTCCCTATTCAGAACCACAGTAGCCTTCCCTTTATCGGCTGGTAACACAAAAAAGTCATTATTTTCACGTAATGAAGTTAGTGAAGAATGAAAAGGAGTGAGGTGACCTGTCGGCAACGAATGAAGACCTCCTCTTCCTACACACTTTGCAGGGAATGTCTAAACTAGCTCTTCATGAACATCCTGTCATAGCGAGGTAAGAGTCCAATTTCTATCAAATAACAAGTATGATGTGTCTGAGGAACCTGTTTACTAGTACGGACTCAGAGATACCACAAATGTTTTCGAATTGGTGGTTTACAGACCAGGGTCCATAATCTCAAACCGATACATTTTTCCATAATTCTTAAAAGTCTGTTATGTCATCACGTAATCACCTGTTTCCTTATTTGTAAGCAAACCTGGGTGTTTATATTTGTCTGTGATCAATTTCCAACTTCGCCTCCTCAGTTCTCCTGTCCTCCTTTCGTCGCCTTTCCCAGCCTGCACGGGATCGGCTTGGTTGACTATGCAGATGAAATTTTAAAGATGGCGGGGTGCTCTTCCTGTGCCACATCTCCCACTTCCGCTCTGCGTGAAAAACTCACATATCTCAACTTTCGTGTGAATCAGTGAAACTAAAGTTATTGTAAGATACTCCTATCAACTTTCATGGTAAATGGTAAAAGGATTAAGTCTGTTGTGAGATACCCTTTGCAATGTGCCAAACGAAACATTATGTAGACAGTGAACTTTCATTTGTTTTGGTGATCAATTGCTCTAAATTTCTCATACACGATCTGTAGCTAGGTATGAAAGTCTATAAGTGAAGTATGGGACATTTTATGTGGGTGATGCCCTTCCTCTTGTTTTGAATGTCAAGGGTACAAAAATTTCATAAAGATCGGAATAAAAGTGTATATTTGTTGAGTTTCGTAGGTAAAATACGCCTTGCTATGCATCATACGAAATTTTATGATGCCAGTGACGTTCCTCTTTGTTTGAATGATAAATGTGCAACACTTCATATAGATAGGAACAAGACGGTAGAGTTGTATGCAATAGAAATACACTCACGGACACACTAATTTCTATGTAATTTGTAATTTGGGTATAACGTTGTTTCGACCTTTCTATGAACTAAATAGTTGATGCGGTTGATGTTTTGCCTTCTACGAAAATACCCAAAACGATTTTAAGTCTTTTATCTCTGCCCACCCAAAACATCCTCTCCTGCTCGCGAGGCGCTAAATTTCCTCTCCTCGCAAAACCCAGCTTAAGCAAGGTGCTGCGCGCTATGCTTTCGAGCAGGTATTCAGCTTAAGATTATCTCTTGTCTGTATAATTTAGATTCAAAGGAGTTAGGACATCCTGAATATTGTAACACCGTATAAGTACGTTACCGTTGGATGTGAAAACACCTCAGAGCTCAGAGCAGGAATCGTACACAAAATGCGTCAGATAGCCTTAACGTTCCCTTAATGTCAGTAAGAAGCACGTAAGTCCCCACAGTATGATTTATGTATGAAGAAAAAGGCTGGTATGTAGAGACAGGAAAAATCGTTTCATTTTAGGATAAAAAAAGTTCCATTTTTGCCAATTACGATGGTATCTCTTACGTACTTCGGTATCACATATACTCCTGGAAAATAAAAAAGAACACTATTCGTTCGTCGACCCAGGAGAGGGAAATTTTATTGATACTTTGATGATGTGTACAACACAAGATCACACAGGCAGAACTATATGCCCGTGAGTGCAGTCAGCAGAGGGTGCGCAATATCGGCGCTAGAACCGTGTATGCTCTCCTATTGCAACAATACAAGCTGTAATTCTTCCATGGAAAAGATCGTACATGTGCCGAATGTGGTCTTGTGGAACGGCCTGCCATGCAACTTTCACCTGGTGCCTCAGTTGGGCCACATTTCGTGCCGCTCATGCAGACGTCCAACATGACGTTTCATGCGGTCCCAAGCATGCTCAATGGGTGAGCGATCTGGAGACCGTGCCGGCCAGAGTAGATGACGTACACCTTGAAGAGCACATTGAGTGGTACGGGATACATGTTGATGTGCATTGTCTTATTGGAAAAGCATATCTCATTGTTGGTGTATGTGTGTTAGCTAACTGAAACTGCTCCAATGTGAGAAGCACCTACAGTTGTGGCGTTCTCAACAAGATACAACGTGATGACCGTACGCCAAGGAGACTATCCACATACAGAAGGCATGCCGTTGTGGAACGTGTATTGCATACGTTGCACTCCTGTTTATTATTGCATTAGTTGTTTGATGCAAGTCTTTTCTAACCTGCTTCTCAATGTAGTGATATTTTGCTGCCATGGTTGGTCTTGGTTGAGCGCAACTATTTATTCGAGCAGAAATGTCAGCGATTTAAGATTATAGCCATTGTAAAACTGATGATAAATTATTTCACCAAGGTAAGATGGGTTTAAGTTTTACAATTCAGATAAATTGTTGTATGCGTGATCCTGTTGTAGTAATTTATTATCTCTTGAGCCCATTGAAAAAAGTATTTTTTTTATATCTGTTGTGTTGCTTCATAGTATAGTAACCACTTTACTTTTCGTAAAATGTCACCATTACGTAAGATAATATCTTTAATGACATTAGAGATAAATACAAAACATTGAATGAAAATTGACATTCAGTTTGTTAATGATTGTTAAGCTTATGGGACTTAACTACGAGGTCATCAGTCCCTAAACTTACAAACTACTTATCAACTACCTTATACTAAGGACGGTACAAATATCCATGCCCGAGGGGAGATTCGAACCCCCGACAGTTGTGGCCGTGCAGACAATGACTGGAGCGCCTCAGTCCCCTCGGCCACCGCGGCCGGCTTGACATTCAGTTTGTAAAGATTTAATAACGAATTAAATAACTGATCTTCAACATAATTGTGTGCAGAACGGTTGTGAACGGATGTTTAACCATTATTGTTGTCGTGGTCGTCAGTCCGAAGACGGTTTGATACAGCTCTCTATTCCACCCTATCCTGTGCTAGGGTCTTCAGCTCTGAATAATAAGGGGTATCTACACCCTTTTAATCTTGCTTACTGTATTTGCCACTTTTACCCTACAAACTTCCCTCTAATACTAAACTGGATCTCTCTCTTCTTACAGTCATGATATGACATAAATTTCATTCCTCCCATTAGTTACACTATCTACCTATACAAGTAATCTTCAGCAGTCTCCTTTAGCATCAAATTTCATTTTTCTGTCTGAACTCCTGATTGTCCTTGTACAAGGCTAGACTCCAGGCAAATACCTTCAAAAGAGATTGCATAAAATTTAATTAACAATTAGGTGTCGATGTTTTTCTGTTTTCGGAAATGCTTTTCTTGCGATAACCATTCTATGTAATTCCGTAGATTTTCCCGGCGTAATAATATTTGGTGTTCTTCACGGGTTTGCGGCCGGATTATGTCGATCTTCTGATACGATATTTCGGCGGTCCACCTGGCCACCATCTTCAGGTATGACTGGTGCACAATCACGCCGGAACTGAGGACATATATTCTTTCTGAAGTCTAAGGGTATTTCCCCAGTGTCATACGTTTTACACACGAGATGGGAGACGTTCTTCATGACTGAATCTCCCAAGGATGGTACAACACGAAGGTTTACTGACAGATAACAAGCAGCATATTCACAATAGCAAACTTTCTTATAATTGTTGCGCTACCGTAGTTAGTCTACAGTTTATGAGTCAAGTATTTTGACAGATAAAAATTTAGTTTGGGATAAGATTTCGCATGTTAGTGGTACACGTCAAGGGAATCCACTCACATAACCTTTAAAGCGCACTATCCAGAAAAGTGCAAGAACAAGGTTTTTAAGGTTTAGGAGCCACTCATATACACCTCATATTATAATAGTGAACGAGTCTTCTACAACAGCATTGCGAAATAGCACAGGCAGTAGCGTATTATACTGTTAAGACGATGATCAGTGTTCGATTCTACCCACTGTAAACGTTTTATATTTCTAATTTGATTTAAAAATTATAACAATCTTCAAGTAATTTAATTATGTAAAATATTATCAATTACATCATAAAGAACTGTATTCTATTTATATTGTAATTACAATATTTTTTAAATAGTCGAATAATTCTAAATACATCTTACAATTAACGAAGGTAGATTAAATTGTGAAATGCTGCTGCCATTATAGTTTTATGGCGAAACTAGGCGTTATTGTAAGCTGTGGAATGATTATAAATATTCTTTGTAATTTAGAAGAATAGGTTTCTTCATGAAAAAGCAAAGTATAGATTTTGCCTGCCCTATTGTATGTACAAACAAACAGACTGTCATGAAGAGTCAATGAAATAATAAAATTAAAAATGCTTCTTGAAATTAGGTTCGAACCATGATCGTCCTCATGCTAAGTAAACCTGAGCTGTATTTCTTATTATTATTTTCTTATGGTAGATAAATGGTTTGAGGTCTTTTATTCTTATTCGTTCTTGGTTGTTCGTTGAGCACGTGGCTCAGCTTTTTATTACAGAGGGCGTTCAGCCCTCTGTTTGGGCACGCTGAGCCACGGCGCCCGGCAATATTTCTTCTGCCAGTGTGGATTTGTACCAGTACCGCCAGCATAGCGATCTGCGATGCCAACCGTTGCACCACGCGTTCCGTCAAAGACTACCACCTGAGCTATTCGACCGCGCTGCAACAGAGCCCTCACTGTCAAGCTCATGTTACATATGAACTGCGCTTGAAATTTAGTGCCATTTTTCTTTGAATTTGCCGGATAGTGCGCTTTTCGACTTCTTTGCGTGAGCACCCCAAATGTATACTACGAGGGTTGTAGCAAAAGTAACGTTACCAATGAGCTACAGCCTCGAGGGACGGTGCTAGGCCAAATCCGACAAAAGTGCCGCTCGTAGTGGTACCGTGACTCTGGAGCCCGCCCGTCCACGATTCGCTATCTTGCAGTGTCGGCGTGGCAGCCGTCAGAGATGAAAGTGTTTATCGCCGCTCCCGGCACGTGCATTGTTCGTGCACTAGTCTCTCTATGCAAAGGAGTTACCGCCCGTGGAGATTCATGGGCAGCTGACAGGTTTGTGGTAAAGACTGCACGTCTGTTCAGCAAGTCAGTAAACGGTGCACAGATCATGCTGAGGGTCGCATGGAAGTTCACCATGAAGAACGGACTTGAAGACCGCCGGTTTTGGATGCCATTGGCCATAGTCCAGAAGATCAACAGTGAGCTGCTCAAAGATCGGAGGGTCACATTCCGTGAACTTGCTGAACGCATTCCTGAAACTTCAAACGACACAAAAGATTTTTAACAGAAACGTTGGGTTATCGCAAGGTGGGTGTACGGTGGGTGCCTGGGGCGGGGGGGGGGGGGGGCAAAGAGAAGTAGTTGGACTCTATCGTTACGAAAGATGAAACGTGGATGTTTCATTACACCCCTGAAATAGAACAACAATCTCGTTAGTGGCATCACTCCGGGTCACCACCACCAAAGAAATTGGATCAAACTCATTTAGCACGAAAGGTTAAAGCGACTGTGTTTTGGAGTCGAAAGGGGCTTCTCCTTATCGATTTAATGGAACCTGGGGCGAGAATAAACTCAGACATACTGAAACACTGACCAAACTCTGTGGAGCAATCAAGAATCGCCGGAGAGGACGACTGACGGAGGACGTAGTGGTTCTTCACGACAACGGTCGACCCCACGTCGCTCGTCAAACACAGGAGATTATGAAAAATTTGGGTCTGTTATGCCCTATCCCCAGTACTGTCCGGACTTAGGCCCCAGCGATTATCACCTCTTCCCCAATTGAAGAAACAGTTAGGTGGCAAACGCTTGAAGAGCGACGATGAAGTCCGAATAGAGATCACCAGTTGGCGGGAGATTTCTTCGACTTAGGAATACAAAAATCTGAAACACCGCCTTGAAAATCGTATCGGGAAAAATGGAGACTGTGTTGAAAAATATACAAAAGTGTAAGCTTTTCAAAGATGTATAAATTAATAACATCAAACAATGTTTTCTATTTGTAAAAAATATGGAACCGTACTTTTGGAACAACCCTCATACGTCCTGCAAAATGCTGTCGTGAACTGAATTTCCGAAACCGGAACGTCTCCTTGTTAGCTGCCTTTTTTATAGTGAAATCGCGGCATACACGTTTCATATAAGTGCACCAATTTCAACAACACTCTCAAATTCCTTGCCGTTCTCGAGATTTTGATGTAATGTTGGTTTATTGTCTGAAATTTGACTATCAGATTTGAATGTTGTTGTTGCTGTTGTGGTCTTCAGTCCGGAGGCTGGTTTGATGCAGCTCTCCACCCTACTCTATCTTCAGCAAGGCTTTTCATCTCCTCATAAGATCCTGCAACCCACATCCATTTGATTCTGCTTATTGTATTCATCTCATAGACTCCCTCTGCGATTTTTACCCCTCACACTTCCCTCCAAAGCTAAATTCACAATTCCTTGGTGTCTAAGAATGTGTCCTAACAGTCGATCCCTTGTTTTAGACAAAGTATGCCAGAAATTCCTTTACTCCCCAATTCTGTTCAGTACCTCTTCATTAGTTACGCAATCCACCCACCTAATCTTCAGCATTCTTCTGTAGTAGCACGTTTAAAAAGCCACTATCCTATTCCTGTCCTCAATGATTATCGTCCATGTTTCGTTCCCACACAAGGCAACACCACACAAATGCCTTCAGAAAAGACTTCCTTACGCTTAAATTAATATTCGATGTTATCGCATGTTATTTGACTGCCCAAGTAACAAAACTCACTGCTACCTTCATTGTTTCATTACCTAATCCATTCCCTTGAGAATCGCCCGATTATCTTAGACTGCACTCCATTACACTTGTTTTACTCTTATTAATATTCATTTTATACGCACCTTTCAACATACTGTCCATTTCGTTCAACTGCTCTTCCAGGTCTTTCGCTGTCTCTGACAGAATTACAATGTCATCGGCAAAACGATATTTTTTTTTATTTCTTCACTCTGCACTTTAATTCCTTCTCCAAATTTCTCCATGCTTTCCTTTATAGCTTGCTCAATGTACAAAATGAATAGAACTGGAGAAAGGGTACAACCCTGTCTTATTCCCATCCCAACTTCTGCATCCTTTCATGACCTTTAAATTTAACACTTCAAAACTTTAAGTGAAAGGGATGGGGAACGTATAGTCGTCGTGATACGCGTCGTCTTTTTTTACTACCCGCGCGTCTACATCTATATCTACATGGGATACTCTGCAAATTACATTTAAGTTCCTGGCAGAGGGTTCATTGAACCACCTTTATACTATTCATCTGCCATTCCAATCTCTAATAGCGTGCGGGGAGAAAGAACACCTGAATCTCTCCGTTCGAGCTCTGATTTCTCGTATTTTATTCCGATGGTCATTTTCTACCTATTTAGGTGGGAGTCAACAATATATTTTCTCATTCTGAGGAGAATGTATACGATTGGAGTTTCGTAAGTAGACAACGCCGCAGCGATACCCACCGTTGTTGTAATGATTCCCATCCCAGATCCTGTATCATTTTCGTGACGCTGTCTCCCCTGTATCGTGACAATACAAAACGATCTGCCCTTCTTTGGACTCTTTCGATGTCCTCCGTCAAACTCACCTGATAAGGATCCCACACTGGGCTGCAATAATCTAAAAAAGGACAAACAAACGTAGTGTATGCATACTCTTTAGCAGTTCTGTTGCATCTTATAAGCTTTCTGCTAATAAAATGCAGTATCTGGTTCTCCTTTCCTACGACATTGTCTACGTGTTCTTTCCAGTTGAAGTCTGATGTGATAGTAATTTCTAGGTATTTAGTAGATTTTACGGCCTTCACATTCAATTGACTTGTCATGTAAACAAAGTTTAACGGATTTCTTTTCGTACTCATGTGGACGATTTCACAGTTTTCATTATTTATAGTCAATTGCCAATTTTTACTCCATACTGATATTTAAATCGTTCTGCAATTGGTTTTGACCTTCAGATGACTTGTCTACACGATAAATGACGGCGTCATCTGCATACAACCTGAGAGATCTGCTCAGATTTTCTCCTAAATCGTTTACGTAGATACGGAAAAGCAGAGGACCAATAACACTACCCTGTGGAATGCCGGACACGATGCCTTACCATCGATTACTCCAAACTGTGTCCTCTGACAGGAAATCCTCTATCCAGTCACAAATCTGGGATGATATTCCATAACCACGCAATCTAATTAAAAGCCGTTTATGAGGTACGGTGTCAAAAGCCTTCTGGAAATCTAGAAATATGTAATCTATTTGAGAAACCTTGTCGATAGCACTCATCACTTCATGTGAGTAAAGAGCAAGTTCTGTTTAACATGAACGATATTTTCTAAATCCGTGTTCACCTTGGGTCAATATATCATTCTGTTCGAGATAATTCATGATATTTGAATACAGGATATGTTCAAAATCCCTGCTACGAATTAACGTTAATGAAATAGGCCCGTATTTTATTGGGTTACTACTACTGCCTTTCTTAAATATAGGTGTGACCTGTGCAACTTTCCAATCTTTTGGTATAGATCATTCTATGAGAGAGCGGTTGTATATGGCTGTTAAGTAAGAAGCTATCGCTGCAGCATAATCACAAAGTAATCTGGTGGGTATACAGTCCGGACCAGAAGAGTTGTTCTTGTTAAGTGATTTCAGTTGCTTCACTATTACGATGATATCTACTTCTACGTTACCCATTCTGGCCTCTGTTGGTAATTAGAAATCTGAAATATTGGTTTCGTCTCCTTTGGTAAATGAATTTCGAAAATCTGTGTTTAGTAACTCTACTTTAGTAGCGCTATCATCGGCGGGATCGCCATTTGTATCACGTAGTGAGGGTATTGTTTGTGTTTTACCTCTAGTGTATTTGACATATGACCAAAATCTGTTTGGATTCTCAGTCAGATTTCGAGAAAGTGTTTCATTGTAGAAAGTATTGTAAGCATCTCGCATTGAAGTCCTCGTTAAATTTCGATCTTCTGTGTAGGATCGCCAACACTAGGGTTTTTGTGTTCCTTTAAATTCAGTACGCCTTTTTCGTTGTTTTTGCAACAGTGTCCTGGCCTGTTTTGTGTACTAAGGGGGACCTCCGCCTTCTTTTATTAATTTATTTGGTATAAAACTGTCAATTTCTCTCGATACTACTTCTCTGACTTGGAGAGACATCTGGTCTACATTTACATTTAGGGTTTGGAATGAGTCGAAACTGTCTTTCCAGAAGCAATTTAGGGTATTTCTTTCTGCTTTTCTGATAAAATATACTTTCCGTCTATTTTTGGTAACTTTGGGACTTAAGATATTCAGTCTCGCTACGACAGCCCTGTGTTCACTAATACCTGTACTCGTTATGAGCTCGGGATTATTTGTTGCTAAGAGATGAAGTGTGTCTTGACATTTATTTAGAATTCTAGTTGGCTCATGGACTAATTGTTCGAAGTAATTCTCGAAGAATGCTTTGAGTACAATGTCGCACGATGTTTTATGCGTTCCTCCTGATTTGAATATATAATTTTGCCAACAGATTAAGGGTAAATTTAAATCACCGCTTACTATTATTGTATGAGTCGGGTATGAGTTTACCATTTGACTCAGTTTTTCTTTGAACCTTTCTGCTATTGTATCGTCAGAGTCGGGAGACCGGTAAAAGAACGAATTACTAACTTTTTTACGGTTTTCAGGTACAACCTCTACCCATAATAGCTCACAAGTACTATCAACCTGGCTACACGAAAGAGTACTTTTGACGGCGACATGTTCACATGTTAGGTGAACATTTAAGCGGACGCCGAACAGAGAGGTACTCCCACAGCCGGCGCCCACGCAGCAGGCAGCAGAGACAGCAGCAGGCAGCGACCTGCATTAAACATGCGCCGGGCAGGCCGGCGTTCTGAGCGACGCCGCGGGCTCAGCGTGGCAGCCGCGCGTCCCCAGCGCAGAGCCGCAGCCAACGCACCGGTCGCTATACTCGAGCGAATGTTTGTCACCCAGCGCGCCAAGCAGCTATACCACAGTCTAACAAATACAGTCACGACACTCCCGCAGATTTTTCAAGATAAATGTTCAAATGTTTGTAGAACTTATGGGACATAACTACGGTGTCATCAGGCCCTAAGCTTACAAACTACTTATGAACAAGCTAATCCTAAAGACGGCACAAATATCCATGCCCGAGGGGGGATTCGAACCCCCGACCGTAGTGGCCGTGCAGACCGTGAATGGAGCGCCTCAGTCCCCTCGGCGCCGGCCGCGGTGGCCGAGGAGACTGAGGCGCTCCAGTCACGGTCTGCACGGCCACCACGGTCGGGGGTTCGAATCCCCCCTCGGGCATGGATATTCGTGCCGTCTTTAGTCTTAGTTATTTCATAAGTAGTTTGTAAGTTTAGGGACTGATGACCCCGTAGTTAAGTCCCATAGACTATACAAACATTTGAATTTTTAGTCCCCTCGGCCACCGTGGCCGGCCGCAGATTTTTGTTATACACTACGACAGTAGCGCTCCAAGCGGCCGAAAAGCTACATTTCTGAATACGACATTGGAATAGCACCGTTTATATCGATTTTAACATACTTTTTACTTTAGAAAACGTATGTAATACATTATAATAGCTAACAACTTAAAAAAAAGCTCTACATTTGTCTTAATTAACTTTCCTAAGGTCCTTGGCAAGATATGAAACGGTACATTGCAGGATAGTTTATTTACCGCTATCTTGTAACCTACAGGCTTCTGATAAATAATTTCATTTTCTGTTAAAAATTAAAAAAAAAACATTGCTAGGAAACACCAGAAGACCTTTCCTTTGGCAGAAAGACGTCGCTTTTCTACTAACGAACTTTAAGGTTTCTAGTCGAATCAGCGAGTTTGAACGTAGCAAACGTATGTAGAATGCAATAACTACAGTATGTAACGTACCGAATCAACTACAACAGTTGTAGCTGAAGGAAACACGTCGCAAACGTGGCAATAAAACGACAAAAGTAATGAAACTCTTTTCCAGCAGAGACGTAGGCAATTCCATAATTGCCGGCCGCGGTAGCCGAGGAGACTGAGGCGGTCCAGTCACGGTCTGCACGGCCACTACGGTCGGGGGTTCAAATCCCCCCTCGTGCATGGATATTTGTGCCGTCCTAGTTCGTAAGTAGTTCATAAGTAGTTTGTAAGTTTAGGGACTGATGACCCCGTAGTTAAGTCCCATAGACTATACAAACATTTGAACATTTGATTTGAAATCCATAATTGTTTGCTACAGGTAAACCACAAATGGCAAGAACTATCAAAAGTAATTACACTGAACATGATATGCACGTTCAAGGAAGACATACGAGGTGTAAAACTGTGCGAATCATTAGACTCCACGCCGAATTTATACACGTCAAAAAAACTGCCTGTCATAGTAAGAAAATACCATAATAGAAATTTATTATTCGCTTATGTTTATAGTCTACTTACTTTCAGCGGAATAAGTTTGAAATACACACAAATTCGTAAGTATTTCTTCAAGACAAAGTTGTTGTTTATACAACTCAGTCAGTAAAATTGACTGTTTTTACATTAATTTCCGTATTAATGTACGTCTCTTGATATTTTACTAATGCTTCTAACGCAAAAAATGTACCAACTATTTCGTTAATTACGTACAAAAGTAATAATAAACAAACATCTCAACTATGGTGGTTTTCCCTCCGTTAGGAGTGCTAGTGTCATTGCAGCCGTCAGTTGGCAACAACTTCTACAGCAGTGAGTGTCGCTTTAGACTGTGGCTATACTCCACAGACACGAGAGACGGACTGTAAACACAGCGAGGCGCGTGACCAAGGGTGCACAAAACGGAGACGCTCGCTCAATGTCGCCGCATCCGTTTCAGGTGTAAAGCGTTTGTGTGATATTAGAGGCTGGCTAGAAATGTCATCTTAAAGAACCAGTTGCTGAATAGCAGCATATGTATTTTTCTTTTTCTCGTTTGTATCACGCATGTGTAAACTCATTATTTCATCCTACATTTTGAATCCACGCAAGAAGAGATGAAAGAAGAAATCAGTAAGTTCTTAATGTGTATGAAATGGAGCTGTTGTGTCTAGAACAGTAAATGAGAGCCAGCCGCGGTGGCCGAGGGGACTGATGCGCACCAGTCACGGTCTGCACGGCCACTACGGTCGGGGGTTCGAATCCCCCCTCGGGCATGGATATTTGTGTAGTCCTTAGTGTTAGATAGTTGATAAGTAGTTTGTAAGTTTAGGGACTGATGACCCCGTAGTTAAGTCCCATAAGCTATACAAAAATTTTTATTAAATGAGAGATATTGTTATAAAACAGCTGCATCTACGGGTGTTGGTCTTTCCTCAGCTTATCATACGGTAATTGATTACAAGGCCACACCCTCTTTGAAGTCTCCAAAAAACATCTCACCATAACCTTACAGAAAGTGTTCATGACTTTCACAGAAATATGATACGAACGAAAGAAAATGATTTGTTGTTTTGTTGACATAGTTCTTATTTTCATAAACGAAAATGGAGATTAGGGGCAATTTTCAGAGATTCTATGAATTATTAAAAGAAATGCATTTTGAATATCTGTGGCGTCTAACATCACTGCTATATAGCAAAACACACAACCGCTGTACACCTGGTACAGAGGTTTTAATTCCAAATTATTAACTTATCAACTAACAGCCGTAAAGTTTATGTTGTTTCATTTAACGACCGTTTTCGGTGTTCCATTACTACCATCTTCAGGCCCTACACAAATTAAGTTGCAAATCATTGTTGTATCCATAACACCATGCTGTAAGTATGTCATACAAATTATAAAGAAGAATTAGTATAATACCGAAACCGGTCGTTAAATAAAACAACATAAACTTTACGGCTGTTGGAGGATAAGTTAATAATTCGGAATTAAAAGTCGACCAACAGTCGCAGTACATATTCCATTACAGCATCGAATCAAATCGATTGATACGCAGGTTGTGACAGCGAGCGCCCAGATTTTGTCCCCTCCTTGTCACGCGCCCCAGTCTGTTTACAGTCTGTCTCACGATTCGGTGAACGCAGTATAGTAGGGGACAGTACTATCTCTGCGGTATCTCGTGCAGTGTACGTCTTGTTATCCGTAGCTTATATTCGTTTACGTGACAGTTTTTACAGGGGAACGCTTATAACGCAACGAACTGTTGCAACAACCAAAACAAGATTCACACTGGTCATTTTTGAGATTTCCTAATACGTTGACAGGCAGGTAATTATATTGCTAAAAATGTTTCGTTATCAAAATTACATAAATTTAACCCGCGGGCGCCAACGCCAATTATTATAACTTCAGCAGCAGCGCGGTGCAGATTTGCTACCACTGTGTATTGCGAGTTACAAACCTGGTATATAGCTAGTAACTGATCGTATAATGTTCCAGCCTAGCTATTAATTTTTGAGATTAACAAATTCACAGAAGGAAGAGGTTTGAAGCTAGAAGCTATGAAAGATCCCAATCAGAAAATTACGGAAAAAAATTTGGGAAAATTATTACATGCATTTGAATGAAATGGCAAGCTAATTAACGGTGGCGTGTTGTGCAGGCAGAACATTACAAAAAGAATCGACGAGCGGTTACCTTTAACAAGAGATCAATCGGTGGTTGAAATTTGGCTGTAAATGAAATTTTAATAATATGATAACCACTCGTCCAACAGTGGATGGCAGTTCGTCAATGTCAAACTGTGACTCGTGTAGCAAACCTCAAAGTAAGATAAGTTACATGATAAAAATCGGATAGGAATATAACGTAAGTCAAACACATCGAACTTCTAAAAATGTACAAGAAAATCGACTGCAGATTCCATTGCCGGTAAATGACAATATTATGAAATAAATTTTGAAACAAGAGTGGCAGGCTACACGAAATATCACCATTCAATATTAACTAAGAACAGAGCCATCCATTGTTGTGGCAATGCAACAAGGCTGAAAGAAAGCATCATGGGCGGAGGGAGGAAATGGTAAAATTATTAATAAAAATTCATAAGTGCGAATTTAACTGAGAGATGCGGTTTATTTATAAAAGTAAGATCTCCGCACAACACATATATTTACCTGAATGTAGAAAATCCACATAAAATCGGCCACATTAAATGATAAAGTACAGCTCTCATCTGCAAGATGCTATCGCTACGAAGTACAAGGCAAGAGTACCTTCTATCTTTAAAAAAATTGAAAGTGATGTTCTTAAATTATTTCTGTGACATTCATAGATAATTATTTTTACCTGCCGAAATTATATAAAAATACAAAATTTTCTCTGATGATATCGGGGAAAGGAAACTGTGTCATTATAATCGAAATGATAAAGTAGTGTAATTCACAGGTAGAAATATCACATTTGTTAATATCTGAATCAGTTATCAATTACATTATTCCTAAAGTGGACAATAATCAGGTATAATAGACCCAGCAGTACTATCATTCCCTCTTTCGTTTCTTCCCTGTAGTTCCTGTCTCTTGACTAATTAGTGTCAGCTTTTTTCTGTGTTATATGGAACTTAGTACACATAGGTACCTCATAAATCACATTATCACCTAGCATGAATGGGAGAGCTTGCGTCTCAGACCTGAAGCCCCTGGCGTTTCCTTTTGAACCAGGGAAGATTTTTATGATATTCTTTTTCAGTGCTGCTTGTATGTCGTTTTACTCCACAGAGTGGTACCGTATCAGATTCATTGTGTCTGAAATCTTGTTCTCGATCGGAACTAGGATTTACAGTTGAATAATAGTATCCTGTTCATGATCTGATGAGGAATATAGACAAAAATCCCCCATAAGATCTACATTACTTGTGGAAAAAGTCTATTTCTTCAGCTGTTAGACCCATACCACGTCTACGAGACCTGGAGATTAAATTATGTAGTAGAATAACACTCATTTTCGCATAAGACTAAAAAGTGTTAAAAATGAGATTGACGGAAACTGCAGCATGGATAATTAGGAGAACCTAGAGGACAGTTTATCGAGACTTAAACTTCTGTTTACGAAATAAAGTGTTTGAGTATTGTCATATGTAGGATAAAATTTACACAATAAATATTTACTAGGTAAAGCGAGAATATGGCATCTCGATTTTTGCGATAACAGTGAGCAACTAAATAAAAGTGGTAGCGTATTTGCACCTGCGCTGCCGCTCGAGGGTTAAATACAATAATAACTACTTATCGTTAGGACAGCCAGTCATGAAAAATTGTTCCCCCTGGTATGCAAGATGTGTGAAACAGGGGAAATACCCTCCAAATTTAAGAAGAATATAATGATTACAATTCAAAAAAAAAAAAAATTGAAAATTACAGAACTATCACTTTAACAAGTCATGGTTGCATGAAAGGGTCGAAGTAGTTGGGAAGAGAGTAAGACAGGGTTGTTGTAGCCTTTCCCCAATGTTGTTCAATCTATACATTGATCAACCTCTGAAGGAATACAAGGAGAAGTTTGGAGAGGGAGTTAAAGTCCAGGGAGAGGAAATATAAATCTTGCGGTTCACTGATGACATAGTAATTTTGTCAGAGACATCAAAGGACCTGGAAGAGCAATTACATGGAATGGACAGTGTCTTGAAAGGGAGATATGAGATGAACATTAACAAAAATAAAACGAAGGTAATGGAGTGTACGGTCAGAAAATTTGACGATGTTGTAGGAATTAAATTAGGTAATGAGACAATAAAAGTTGTAGTTAAGTTTTCTTATTTGGGTAGCAAGGTAACTTTTGATGTGCGAAGCAAAGAAGATATAAAATGCAGAACGGCTATGGGAAGAAAAGCGTTTCTAAAGAAGCAAAATTTGTTGACATCCACTATTAATTTAAATGTGAGGAAGCCCTTTCTGACAGAATTTTTCTGGAATATAGCATTGTATGGAACAGAAACGTGGACGATAAGGAGTTCACACAAAAAACTGATTGAAGCTTTCGAAATGTGGTTCTACAGACGAATGATGAATATTAGATGGATAGATCACGTAACTAATGAGGAGGTGCTCAGATGCTTAACAAAATTGCGGAGAAAAGGAGTTTTTGGCATATGCTGACTAAGAGAAGGCATGGGTTGGTGGGACATACTCTGAGGCATCTAGGAATCATCTACTTAGAAGGAAATATGTAGGATAAAAATTGTAGAGGGAGACCGAGGGACGAAAACAGTAAGCAGACTCAAAAGGACGTAGGTTGCCGTATTCTCAGATTTAGAGGCTCGCACAGGACAGGATAGCGTGGAGAGCTGCATCAAACCAGTCTGTAGACTGAAGACTACAACAACAATACAATGACTGATTGATCTCTATAGGGTTAAAATATGGCTCATATAGAGAACTATACAGTTCAGTTTAGATGTCCAAACGTGAAGAAAAAATGCGTAGTATAAGCTATACTCTCTCAGAAATATACTACAGAAATCTAAAATCTTAAATTAGAAGGAATAATTTTTAGCGCTGGTCAGGTGCGTTTAAGTTTTACAAGTCAGATACTCAGTAATTTGTTGTATGCTTGATTCTTTTGCTGTAATTTATTATCTCTTTTTCCGACGGAAGTAGGTATTTTTTATAACTGTTGCGTTGCTTCAAAGTAAAGTCACCACTTTACTGTTCGTAAAATTTCACTGTTACGTAAGGTAATAATTATTGTAATGACATTAGAGATAAATACAAAACAATGAATGAAAATTGAAATTCAGTTTGTAAAGATTTAATTAACTGATTAAATATCTGACCTTCAACATAATTGTGTACAGAAGGCGTTGTGACAACAGCACTGATCAACCCAGTTTCATATTTATACCCATTGTTGTTGTCGTGGTCTTCTGTCCGAAGACTGGTTTGCTACAGCTCTTCATGCCACCCTATCCTGCGCTAGCGTCTTCAAGTCTGAACAAGAAGGCAACCTACACCCTTGTGAATTTGCTTACTGCATTCGTCTCGTTCTCCAGTAGGGCACCTGGATATAGACGGGCATGAGCATCAACTTCTTCCGTCGCCATATTTGTTCCAAGTGGTGATGGCGCGAGATTCCCAAAAGGCGGAGATTTTTAGCTGTTATTGCTTTGAAACATTGCTTGCTTCATTTCTAATACACATATCAAAAGGAAAGAAATATTTAGATCAAAAATTAATCGTGTCGTAATAAATTATTTTAATATTGGTTGAAAAATTGTTAAATATGTTTTCTGGAATTTGCTCACCTGGGTGTATATTGTTACTTTTTCTCAGCCGGCCGCGGTGGCCGAGGGGACTGAGGCGCTTCAGTCACGGTCTGCACGGCCACTACGGCCGGGGGTTCGAATCCCCCCTCGGGCATGGATATTTGTGACGTCCTAGTTCGTAAGTAGTTCATAATTAGTTTGTAAGTTTAGGGACTGATGACCCTGTAGTTAAGTCCCATAAGATTTACAAACATTTGAATTTTGAAAACTTTTTCTCATTTTACAGCTCTGTTTCATGGTATGCGGGAACATTACTAAAGCTGCACTGACATGCCGGAACTCTCCGTTTTCGAATGCGACAAATTTGCTTCAAAATACACTCCTAGGCCGCTATGTTTTTTAAGTCGCTTTTTTCGAATTTATATAACATGCTATTTTAATGCACAAGATTTGGAAGTAAGTCACCATGATAAACCAGGATGCAGTAAAAGATTTAGAAATACGAGATATTATCATTTCTCATTTAACAATTTAATTTCTCATTTCAATGCAAGTGTTTAGATATTCATTAATAACGAACAAATATTAATTTTGAAGTTATATACACTGCAAATTACATATTTCTATACATTGATCCATATTTTAATGCATAACATTTTGCTCATCTTTCACTGTCGTGGAGGATTAGAAACATCGACAATAGTTGGTTTTGCTGCGAATTTCCTACCGTCAGCTTTTTATTGTTCAAATTGTCTTCAACATAAATGCAAGAATATTTCTATCAATAAATTAACAACAAACAACGTAAACGTTTAAGAAGGTTTTAAGTTACAATATACAGACCACAACTTAAGACATGGGATACTCTGCAGATCGCATTTAAGTGCCTGGCAGATGGTTCATTGAACCACTTTTATACTGTTCGTCTACCATTCCATTCTCGAATAGCGTGCCACAGAAGAACGCTGAAGATTAGGTGGGTAGATCGCGTAACTAATGAGGAGGTATTAAACAGAATTGGGGAGGAAAGAAATTACTGGCAATCATTGACTAAAAGAAGGGACCTTTTAGTAGGACACATTGTTACACATCACGTAATCTGAATATAACGTCGGAGGGATGCGTGTGGGGTAAAAATGGCAGAGGGAGACCTAGTAAGCAGATTTCAATGGACTTTGGTTGCCGTTCTTCAAAATGTTCAAATGTTTGTATAGCTTATGGGACTTAACTACGGGGTCATCAGTCCCTAAACTTACAAACTACTTATGAACTACTTACGAACTAGGACGGGACGGCACAAATATCCATGCCCGAGGGGGGGGGGGGGATTCGAACCCCCGACCGTAGTGGGCGTGCAGACCGTGACTGGAGCGCCTCAGTCCCCTCGGCCACCGCGGCCGGCTTGCCGCTCTTACCAGGAGACTAAGAGGCTTGCTCTGGATAGAGTGTAGAGCTGCATCAAACAAGTCTGCGGCTGAAGACCATAACAAAAACGTCTGATTACTAAAATAACAGAAAGGCAAGAAGTGAAAATGTGAGCCACACCAGGTTTCCAAACCGGGCCGCCCGCTTCGTGCCATCTATCGCCTTAACCTCTTTGCCAAACGCGTTCTCCTGGCGTCCGTTTCAAATTCGCATTAGTCGTAAGCTACGACTTTAACGCCCATATCTACCGTGCCAACACCACCTAGAGACAAGGCCTCACAACAGCCCCTGTCCCGTCACACCGACCAGGTCTCCACCGCCAGCTAACTGGCCTGGTCGGTGTGACGTGACAGGGGCTGTTGTGAGGCCTTGTCTCTAGGTGGTGTTGGTTATGCCCGCTATTTCTGATTGCTTCACGCTTTCCGTAATGCGGTGAGGTCAAGAACTACACGCCGTCGTCGCCCAGAAATACGTTCCTAGGCCGGTGTGGTGTATGTTCTTTCGGGTATGTCAGAAAGAACAGACACTACACGAAGCTATAAAAATATCGGTTGTCTAATGTGCAGGGATAGTTTCTGTTTAAGTGTTCCTACGCCGCCTTACAACCCCTCTGTCTTTTCCAGAAACTCAGCAGTAATGTAGTGCAGTGACAGTCTAACATATACAGTCACGACACTTCCACTGATTTTTGTTATACGCCACGACAGCAGCGCTTCAAGCGGCTGGCGAGGTACATTACTGAACAGGATATCGGATGAGAGTGAACAGTATCGTTTAAATTGATTTTAACTTAAAATAACTCCACATTTGTCTTTGTGGGGTTTCCTGTAGTAGTATTAAGGGAGTCACGAAACTAACGAATTTAGACTCTAAACAAAAAAAAGTTGTCATAAAATAACACAAAATATCTTTCTTTCATACCACCCTGAAAAATCGCATGGAGCTAATCTCTTCATTCACTGCACCACAGATCACGTATTAAAGGAATGATCGGTCACTCGGTTATCCGGACCTCAGTTATAGTTCGCGATTATCCGGATTGTCAACCGCGAGTAAATATCTTTGTTGTCTGGTCCGAGCATGTACAAAATTACCCGCTGGAACTTTTTAAGCCGCGGTGGAGTAGCCGAGCGGTCTAAGGCGCCTCGCTACGGAGCGCGCAGTTTCTCCCTGGGGCATAGGTGTCTCTGTTTGTCCTTAGGTTAGTTTACATTAGTTTAAGTAGTTTGTAAAATACGGACTGATGACCACGCAGTTTGGTACGATAGAATTCCAAACATTTGAACATTCTTTGAACTTTATAATGAATTTATCAAAGCCACGTCACCCTCGGTAGCGTTTCTTACAATTAAATGTCAATCGATGACACAGTGGCTGTAAAAGCTGGCACAGATTGTAAAAGCAGTCACAAATGTCCACTTCTAAAGCTATTCAGTAGCGATGTTTAGAATGGAATGTGGCCGCGTGATTAACGGAGAGTAGTATTTTAAATGCAGAGATCGTTGGTTAGAACCCTGGTATGTGTTAATGTTTTTTTTTTTTTTCCTTTCAGTTTCCTGTATATAACAGATTCTGGGACCAGAAATGACATTCATATTCTTACTTATCACAAATATTTATCCATTTTTTCCGAATATATCGTGACTTCCGAGGTCGTGGTGAAGCAAGAGCTTAACAATAGAACTTAAATAATAATTCATCAGTTCTCATAAATACATCCTCTTTATTTCTGGAAATAATGAGATAATATTGAACTGAAAGGGAACAGCCTCAGTGCTGTCTAAATCAGAAATCCGAGCAGCTAATTTCCAGATGCCGTTTTCAATTGATCCAACAAAACCGTATCTAGCCGTCTCATGTACACATGACAGCGATAAACGGTTTCTGAAATTCAGTTTTCGTGTTTTGGAAGTTGAGTCGCATGTAGAAGAAACAAGTATTACTGTGTGAGTTAGGCATTGTTGTCTGCGGTGTTACTCTGTTGTACATCTCCGTAGTTCCTAATGTTTCCTTTTCTTGCGACATTAACATGTCAATCCGTTCGAAGATTTCAGTTTCGTTTACAAACTACATTTAAGCGATACTTTATTTCCGTTCCTCCCCCCCCCCCCCCCCCTCCGCTAGAACCAAAACAGTAAGCCATAAAAGGGTGTCGCCAGGAGAGAAACTTTGGAAAGCATTGCATTAGAGAGTATGATACGGTACTTAGCAGGGCAGTTTGTTTAATTTTATCTTGAAATCTACGACTTTTTAATCAAGAATTTCAGTTTCTTTAAAGAGCCAAAATTTCTAATAAACAACAGAAGACCTGGCGTAAGTTTTCTACTCAGAAAGTCAGTATTTCTTCTCTGCAATTGGAGTCAAATCAGTAGGTTTTGAACGTAACAAACATATATGGAATGCATTACCTACATTAATAAATACATCTGATCAGCCACTACAGCTGTTGCTGAAGGGTAATCCTCACAAATGTGACAATAAAACATCGAAAGCAAAAACACAGTTTCCCAACAAAGCAGAAACTAATTCCACAATTGTTACTGCTTTTGAACCACAAACGGCAAGAATATTCAAGACATTCGTTTTATAATCAAAAGGATATGGGTTTATAACAAAGACGAGTGAAGTGTAAATATGTTTTAATCATTACACTCCACATCGAATTTTTACACGTCAAAGTTCGTCATATAGGAACAGACCACAACAGCAAATAATTTTCTCGTCTGTTTATATACTCTCACTTTGAGTGGAGTAGGCTACAAAACATACATACAGTTGTATTTCCTCGTGAGTAGGTTGTTGTTAATGTCACTGAATCAGGAAAATTCAGCTGCTTTTAGATTTACTGCACCATTATTTATGTCTCTCGATATTTTATTAATGTTCGGAACCAAAAAAGTTACAGAAACTATTAGGTTAATTACGTAGGAAAGTAATTAGAAATATTTCCCTTACGGCACTTTGCCCACCACTATGAGCGCTAGTGTCGTTGCAGCTGTCAGCTGGTAACAACTTTCACAGAAGTGAGTGTCGCGACTGTGTATGTCAGGCTGTGTTGCAGTCTAGTGAGACCTGGGTGACCCCTGGGGTGAACGTCACGAGATGGTCGCGTGACCAACAGCTTCCTCGGCGCTAAGGCGGGCGTGACGTCGACAGGCGCACATCGCTCACCGACCTAATTGAATCGCCAGCCGGCGGATAACATCAGAGGCTCCCCTCCCCTCCCCTCTCTTAATGAAATCGTAGGCGCCCGCCGCGCGGAATTCGCGGCTCTCCTCCACCTGCCGTTCACCTGCGGAAGAATTTATCGGTACGCTATATGAGCCGAGGGCTCTTCTGCTGACCTTTCTAAGCATACTCTTATCACTAGAGTAAACAACGATTCCAGCAGAGCAGAAGTAAAGGCGAACAGGTGATCGTGATAGGACCGCTATTATTTTCTATCTACAGTGTGTTACAAAAAGGTATGGTCAAAGTTTCAGAAAACATTCCTCACACACAAAGAAAGAAATTATGTTATGTGGACATATGTCTGGAAACGCTTAATTTCCATGTTAGAGCTCATTATAGTATTTCTCATTAAATGTAAATTGAAATAATTCGTGCAGACAATTGTCAAAATACCCAATTGTTTCGTTAGTATGTACTGTACTTCATCGATTCACCGCCAGTTGGCACAATTGAACGAATGTAATGTTGACTTCAGTGCTTGCGTTGACATGCGACTCATTGCTCTACAGTACTAGCATTAAGATCATCAGGTCGTAGCATCAACCAGTTAGTGTTCATCACGAACGTGGTTTTACAGTCAGTGCAATGTTTACAAATGCGCAGTTGGCAGTGGCCCATTTGATGTATGGATTAGCACGGGGCAATAGCCGTGGCGCGGTAAGTTTGTATCGAGACAGATTTCCAGAACAAAGGTGTCACTGTATGGAGAGTGCTAAGGGAGTACCAGTTGTTTCCGTACCATGTACAGCGTGTGTAGGCACTATCAGCAGCTGATTGTCCTCCTCGGGTACACTTCTGCGAATGGTTCATAGAACAATGTGTCACTCCTCATTTCAGTGCAAATGTTCTATTTACGGATGAAGCTTCATACCAACGTGATCAAATTGTAAATTTTCACAATCAACATGTGTGGGCTGACGAGAATCCGCACGCAATTGTGCAATCACATCATCAACACAGATTTTCTGTGAACGTTTGGGCAGCAATTGTTGGTGATGTCTTGATTAGGCATCATGTTCTACGCTTACTGGAACACGTTATCATGATTCCTTACGGGATACTCTGCCTGTGCTGCTAGAACATGTGCCTTTACAAGTACGCCACAACATGTGGTTAATGCACGATAGAGATCCTGTACATTTCAGTCGACGTGTTCGTACGCTTCTCAACAACAGATTCGGTGACCGATGGATTGGTAGAGGCGGACCAATTCCATGGTCTCCACGCTCTCCTGACCTCAACCCTCTTGACTTTCATTTATGGGGGCATTTGAAAGCTCTTGTCTACGCAACCCCGATACCAAATGTAGAGACTCTTCGTGCTTGTATTGTGAACGGCTGAGATAAATACGCCATTCTCCAGGGCTGTTTCAGCGCATCAGGGAATCCATGCGACGGAGGGTGGATGCATGTATCTTCGCTAACGGAGGATATTTTGAAGATTTCCTGTAACAAGGTGTTTGATGTCACGCTGGTACGTTCTGTTGCTGTGTGTTTCCATCCCATGATTAATGTGATTTGAAGAGAAGTAATAAAATGAGCTCTAACATGGAAATTAAGCGTTTCCATATAACATATATTCTTTCTTTGTGTGTGAGGAATTTTTCCTGAAAGATTGGCCGTACCTTTTTGTAACACCCTGTGTATAAATGATCTCATGGACAGAGTAACTTGTAATTTGCGGCTGTTTCCTGATGATGGTATGGTGTGTTCGGGAAGGTTTCGTCTTTAATTGGCTTTAATAGCATACAGGATGAGTTGGACCAAATTTCTAGGTGGTGTGACGAAGCTAGCGTTAAAGTAGAAAAATGTGATACAGATGAGTAGGAAAAACAATCCCATAATATTCGAATACAGAATTAGTAGTGAGCTTCTTGATGCAGTCGCGTCGTACAAATACCTAGGCGTAACATTCCAGAGCGATATAAAACAGAACGAATACTTAAGAACAGTTGAGTAAGGCGGACAGCCAACTTCAGTTTATTGGGAGAATTTTGGGAAGATGTGCTTCATCTGTAAAAGAGACCGTGTATACAACTCCTGTACGACCGCATACTGAGTGTTGCTCGAGTTTTTGGGACCCACAGCAGGTTTAAAGGACGACATGGAAGCAGTTTAGAGGCGAGCAAATATTTTCGTTACTGGTATGTTTGACCCAATGCGCGAGTGTCACAGATAAGCTCCGGTAAATGAAATGGGGATTCGTGGAGAAAAGATGACGTTCTTTTCGATAAATTCTGTTCAGGAAATTTAGAGGGCCGGAATATGAAGCTGAGTGTAGAACGATCTTACTGCCGCCTTCTTACATTTCACGTAATGATCACAAAGACAAGATTAGAGAAATTAGGGCTAGTACGGAGGCATACAGACGTCCTTTTTTCCGTAGTTTTCCCTAGTTCTATTAGGAAAGAAAGTGCCTATTAGTGGTACAGTGTACCCTCCGCCACAAACTTTACAGTGGATTACGGAGTATATATGTAGATGGAGGTCTTGGCTAAATCATATCTGACTTCTCGTATATGGTTGGTTCAAAACATTAAAATACTTAAATCATGTTGTTTTTGTGATTTTCAGTCTACAGACTGGTTTCATGCAGCTCTCCAAGTCTCCCAGTCCACAAAGAAATTGTTGTGCACGAGATCTTGGCCAGCAACGTAGCGACGCACATTAGCCAAGACTATTTTTCCACTGTACTAGAGGCATATAATAAAAATAACGTGTAGAGAAAATCAAACAAGGACAGGCTCTTTTCGTATTTACTCAACCGACTCCTGTGGCAGGTGTTACAAGAGAGTTGTTGTGAATTATGGTGAAGTTTGGTGTTACAAGTTGGTATCCACCGATGTATCACTTCGTCACACATACCTGGCGCGATATGGTCAAGTTCCACGGAATTTCAAAGAGTCTCTAAATAGCGCAAGGAGCTGCACAAAGGGCTGTGGAGTGGAAGATCTGGACCAGGAAATGCAATGTACCTTTTTACTATACAAATCATCAATATTTTAGAATGGAATGACCAATAATGACTGGCTATCCTAAAGTGCCAATCAGATCCAAACCACGAGTTTAACAAGTGAATACCCAAAACAATTTAAAAAAAGTTAAAAAAAATAAGCAATAAAAACACGAAGCTTGCATTTATAACTTCACAATGAAGTAGAACAACTTCCGAAAACATTAAAGCTCTATCTTCACTCACTAATATGAATTTTAAATCAATAAACTATTAGTATTTGAAACATAAATAAACACTGAATTATAGAAACTAACCAATAATTATATTACATATATCACTGTTAGAACTAAGGGACAAAATTTTATAACACCTAGAAAAGAGAAAAACTTTCACACTGAGAAGTCAACTTAATGGTCAAAATCCCTAATTTTTATTTGTAATGTCCTGTTTGCAAAATATAGATTACCATCCTGTGATTTTATTGTTTGCTTGCAGCTGTTATGGTACTACAGAATATAATTTGTATTATATCTAAGGCTCTAGGGTGTCCAACATTAGTTTGTCAGGTAAAAAAAGAAAAATGTACAAAATGTAGTAGCAATGCCATAACCCCATACTCACCTGAAGAGGCAAGTGAATTCCATGTCAATAGATGATTACTGAAAACCGTCAAGGCAAACATATAATAATTGGAGTTCTGAGTTAAGAATCGGTATTTTCTATATTGAAATATCGTCTTTAATCTCCATATATAAAAGGAAGTGTCCCGATTGACTGACTGACTGACTGACTGACTGACTCATCATCGCCCAGCCCAAACCACTGAAGATAGAAACTTGAAATTTGTGGAGTGTGTTGATCTTACTCTGTAGGCGTCATTTAAGAAGCGATTTTTCGATATTCCGTCCGTAAAGGGGTGAAATAGGGGATGAACCGTTTCTTTGAAAATACGTAGCTATTTAGGCAATTTTGAAGCTAGAACTACAAAATTTCGGATTTCAGTTCAGGGTTCGAATTTAAAAGACACCCGTTTCGGCATTTTTTGAAATTCGACAAATAAGGGTGTGAAATAGGTGACGCAAAAAATTGATTTTCAAAAATATGTTGCTGTTAACTCGAATTTTAAGCTACAACTACGAAACTTCGGATATGGAATCTTGGTCAGGATTAAAAATCCATGATTTTTAGTATTTTCGGAAATTCAACAACTAAGAGGGTTAAATAGAGGATCGAAAATTCTTTTTGAAAACACGTTGCTATTGATACGATTTTGAAGCTAGAGCTGCAAAAATTGATATTTGTATAGATTGTTAGACGTTAAAAAATACGTGTTTCGGTATTTTTGGAAATTCAACAATCAAAGGGGATAAATTGAAGATGGGGTGTTTTTCGAAAATATGTTGTTATTTAGGCAATTTTGATGTTAGAACTACAAATTTTCGGATTTGGATTTGGGGTTAGAATTTAAAAGACACGTGTTACAGCATTTTTTGAAATTCAACAAATAAGGGGGTAAAATAGAGGACGCAAAAATTTGATTTTCAAAATATGTTGCTGTTAACTCAAATTTCAAGCTATAACTACGAAACTTAGGATATGGAGTCTTGATCAGGATTAAAAAGACACGAGTTTCGGTATTTCTGGAGATTCAAAAACTAAGGGGGTAAAGAAGGGGATCAAACATTATTTTCGAAAACAGTTTGTTGTCGAGACAATTTTGAAGCTATAGCTGCAAAAATTGCTATTTGTATTGTTCGTTATGATTTTAAAAATACGTGTTTCGGTATTTTTGGAAATTCAACCATCAAGGGGGTTAAAATAGAGAGGGGATGTTTTTCGAAAATCTGTTGCTATTCAGGCAATTTTAAAGTTAAAATTACAAATTTTCGGATTTGGACTCTGGGTTCGAATTTAAAAGAAACTTGTTTCGGTATTTTTGGAAATTACACTAATAAGGGGATGAAATACGGGATGCAAAAGTTAATTTTCAAAAATATGTTGCTGTTAACTCAAATTGTAAGCTACAACTACAAAACTTCGGATATGGTATCTTGGTCAGGATTAAAAACCCATGAATTTTAGCATTTTTGGAAAGTGAACAAGAAAGAGGGTTAAATAGAGGACCAAAATTCATTTTGAAAACACGTTGCTATTGATACAATTTTGAAGCTAGAGCTGCAAAAGTTGATATTTGTATAGTTGGTTAGACGTTAAAAAAAATACGTGTTTCGATATTTTTCGGAATTCAACCATCAACGGGATTAAATTGGAGAGGAGGGTGTTTTTCGAAAATATGTTGCTATTTAGACATTTTTGAAGTTAGAACTACAAATTTTCGGATTCGGATTCGGGGTTCGAATTTAAAAGACACGTGTTTCGGTATTTTTTTTTTTTTTTTTAATTCAACCAATAAGGTGCTAAAATAGAAGATGCACAAAACTGATTTTCGAAAATTAGTTGCTGTTAACTCAAATTTCAAGCTATAACTATGAAACTTAGGCTATGTACTCTTGATCAGGATTAAAAAGACACGAGTTTCAGTATTTTTGGAAATTCAAATACTAAGGGGTAAAAGAGGGGATCAAAAACTCTTTTCGAAAACACTTTGTTGTAACGAGAATTTTGAAGCTATAGCTACAAAAATTGGTATATGTATTGTTGGTTATGATTTAAAAAATACGTGTTTCGGTATTTTTGGAAATTCAACCATCAAGGGGGTTAAATTGGAGAGGGGATTATTCGAAAATCTTTTGCTATTTAGGCAATTTTGAAGTTAAAATTACAAATTTACGGATTTGGATTCGGGGTGCAAATTTGAAAGACACGTGTTTCGGTATTTTTTGAAATTCGACCAATAATGGGGTGAAATACGAGATGCAAAAATTAATTTTCAAAAATATGGTGCTGTTAACTCAAATTTCAAGCTATAACTTAAGATATGGATCCTTCATCAGGGTTGAAAAGAAACAACTGGTGCAGACCAAGCAGCCTACGCATGCGAAGCAGCGGGGGTTCAGTTAGTTCCCAGTATGAGATAGTTATGAACACTCCTCGCCAAGTGAAGATGCAACATTAAAACTGGCGCAATATTTTCAGATAAGATAATTTGCAAACTTTAATCTGATATCTAGTTTGATTATATAGTGAATAAGTGGGGCACAAAAAACTGTTTACAAAGGCGTAGAAGATGACAACGATCAGTTACTAACTTTTCATTCACCTAATAGTTCGCTCTCACTGTAGTTTATTTACAGGACTGATACTTTTATCAATCATTTGTGAACTAATTTTTTAAGACAATCCAAATGAAACAAGTAATGTTCTATTTCAGATACGCTGATGACATTTTGTTGGTGATCAGAGAAAATTATGAGGCTATTAAGCCAATTCGTAACAAATTCTATGGCCTGCATATTAAAATCATGAGATGGAAGCAAATGGATGCATTTTTATTTTAGATTTAACATTACTACTTGAAACAAGAATCATTCATTTGGAACCTACAGAAAAATCATGTGCAAAGACTGTCATATATTACACGTCAAACCACCCCAATTACCAAAGGAGGGAATAATTTCGTCCTCGTCTTATGATCTCTGGAATGTGTATTAAATGTATCAAAAATTGTAGCTCACTTTTGTAAATTTTGTGTAAATATCATTTACTCTATAATACTACCTTTGTTCAAATTTCGGTAAAATTTTATTACAACAGACGTTTCAACTTTGAGTTTTTGTAAATTGTATAAAAGTTGGTGTACATTCCCATCTCAACGCATAGGGATGGCGTTTAGGAAAATAATGGAAAAAGAGCGCAAACTGGCTACCTTGAGGGGCTAGAAGAAGAGTCTTTGTCTAAACGCTTAAAAAGAAACAGTGCCAGTGGCATTTGGCTATTTTATTAGAGGCCATATTCATTGAAAGCTATATTAAATGGCTACTGGCGACGAGCACATTCCAGTGTGTTTACTGGCGTAATATGAATGGCATATTATTTGCCAGAGCCAGTACAGGACAGTAATACGCCTCAGTGCGCCGTATTTCGGCGCTGTTATGCTACCACAGGCGATGTGGAATTATTTTAGTACTGTAATAACAGCTAGAACCTCATATTAGCGTGGTTTCACAAATAATCAGTGAAATGGATTTAAATCGTGCTGTTAACCCATTATTAAGCAAAGTCATTGTCTTTCGCAAGTTCCATTCTTATTAAAGTGATATTTTTCAAGTGCCTTGTAAAATATTTTTTACAGTATTATATCTTCTGCTGTGTGGTGAAAGTCAATGAATACTGTATTGTACAATTCCACTGTGAAGATTAGCCTATTTCAGTTTTCAATTGCACAGAATACAAAACCATAAATATCAATCAGGATTTAAGTATTAGAAGTAAGTGGCCTAAGGACAGTTAGACTACTTCTTGTTTGTTTCATGAATATAACTTTGCTGTAATAGTACAAGGGGAAAAGGCTTAATTGTTATTAAAGAAAAGTTTGTTTGATAAAATTTTGTTCCTTGCCACTCCTTATTAAGTTTATGGAATTTTGTGTTACTTAGAAAGGTTGAATACGTTACGAAAGATTTAGGTAACACATTCCTATGATGTTTAATTATCTTAAAACAACTGCTTTGCTAAAACCTTCCATACAGGTAAGTTATCACGGTTTCGGCTTGTTACTTAATTAAACAATCTATTAAAATACTTGCAGTTGACCTAGACTTGAACATTTTAGTATCTATTTTCATACAACTGAGATACCTCTTTATTTTCCTCGAATAATAGAGAATAGTGCTTTATTCCATTACTAAACTGAAGCATTTTGAAGAGATCTGAGTGTTTTCAGAATCTAGCTACCTCTTTGGTTTAACAGTTATAATGAAACTGTTAACAGTCCTGTACAGAATTTCAAAAGATGGCTTCGGTACACATATTCACAGAATTCTAATTAATGATACTTAATACTTATCTGATTACCACCTGTAAGTATAAATTACAGTGATTGCCGTCTGACATTAGCAAAGTGACTGTATTCCTAAGCAGTGTTGCATTTCGTGCATACATATGGTATTTAATAAATTTGAAAGAAACGTTTTTATTGGAGCTTCTTGGCAGATAACAATTGTGTGTCAGAACCGGGATTCGAATCTGGAACCTTTGCTTTTCGTGGGCAAGCCGTCTGCCAACTTTTTCTCCCCTTCAAGTTGTTCCGTCGGTTGCGGACGTTTGTTCGTTTTTGTTCGTTGCTTATTTTCAGCTCTTGGCTCAGCTTTTTCTATTGGAGAGACCATTCATGTCCGTCACCGACCGTGTTGAGCCAGAGCACGGGCTCAACTGAGCTATCCCTGCACGCTTCACGGCTCGTCCTCACAACCTTACTCTTCCACTAACTTGCCTCCTACTTTCCAAACTTCACAGAAGTTACCAATGCACAGTCCGCGGCAGAGTGAAAATTTCGGTTTGGAATGCTTTTACTCTTCCATATACTTAAACAATTCTATTACTTCACGACGCCGGCCGCGGTGGCCGAGGCGACTGAGGCGCTCCAGTCACGGTCTGCACGGCCACTACGGTCGGGGGTTCGAATCCCCCCTCGGGCATGGATATTTGTGCCGTCTTTAGTATAAGGTAGCTGATAAGTAGTTTGTAAGTTTAGGGACTGATAACCCCGTAGTTAAGTCCCATAAGCTTAACAAACATTTGAACATTTTGAACTTCACGATGATAATCATGTTTTAGATGAATAGTCAGTACTTGCCCACAATGATTAGCGACCGTAATTGGAACAAATTTGAGTATTTTCTCTTGAATTAGTACATTCTGTGATCGAATCCCACTCATTTGACTTTTACTATATATCGCCGTGAAGCGTGCTACCTTTGATGCTTTCATACATTAGGAACACACGCGGTCAAAATGTAAATCCTGTCCTGTGGGCTGCAGCTTGTAGTAGCAATTTTGTGCAGTGAACAATATTCCAGTAAAATAATATTTTCTTTGACTAATTACTGTGTATGATGTACTTGTTGTGATGTAAGCTACCATTAAGGATTGTTGCAAATCGGTTATTAAATCGAGGACAGCTTTGAGCCAGAGCTTAATGTAGTAAACGTAATGCGAAAGTTAATAACAATCCACATGGTTTCATTGGCTACCATGAGTAACTAAGGTAGAATTAAAAATACAACAAAAATTCTATGATTTCCAAAGAACCATTTTTTTTAATTAACTCAAAAAAGTGGAATGCTTGCTATGTTGGATAAACTGGTAGGCAGCTTGAAGCCATGTTCAGCGAACACATCGCTTTGGATAAGAGAAACGCCTCAGAAAAATTCAGTTTAGATGTACGCCTTATGGAAAGCGGACATTCTATGACAGTTATGTTCAAGCACATGAAAATGGTCTGCCACGTAAAAAGGGAAAGTGCAAGGACCTGTGGGACCAGTTTGAAATATTTAGTCATGATGTGACGACCCGCGTACACTGTTCAAACACCATACATACTATAAATCATTGCATATACTAGAAGATTAATTTAACATTTGCTACTGTAGAACAAATCAACCTCCTTACTCAGAAAAATTCAGCAATGGACGATTTCCTGAATGTCCATGTGCAGGTACAGACACACCTGTTCGAAAACAGGGCCGATCTGCCATCAAAACAACTGACCATCTGATATAGCAGCACGGGTGTACAGCACCACTTCACCATTCAGACGAGGTACCTATCTCAAGTGTCGCGGCGTACCAAACAATGAACATGTCTAAAATCGCCTACACACAAAGCAGCTGTTTTTGAAGGAAAAGTGGCTCGAATGTCATACGACAAAATATCGTCACGGAAACACAGAATCTAAATTCCACTCCTCAGTATAGATCGGCTAAACACGCAGCTTCATCTCGTATATACATAACAGTGGGGCCGTTTGATTTGATCACAAGGCGTTGGAAAACGGAAAGGAAACAAAATGCTCAGTATGCTTTACACATAGAGCATCTTTCTGGCAGGACGTAGTGTTAAGCGCAAAACTTGTACCAAAGTCGTGACTCAGTTTTGGCCGAATATTATCGTGCAAACTGGTAACTGAAGCGAGCACACAATTACAACGAACTTAAATGAACGAGACGATTTATCGATTCTTGGACAAATGCATAAAGGACAATGATTTTAAGCGCTCTTTCAATGCACTAATACAGATCTTCACTGTACAATAATAATATGTAGCGTGAATGAAAATCAATACATATAATAATAAATATTACTAAGGCTACTTAGCCGCGACGGGTTTGCCGTCGGCAGCGGGGTGCTGTGCTGCGGTGCGGGCGGCCGTTCCCCGTTGGGGGTTCAAGTCCCCCCTCGAGCATGGGTGTCTGTGTTGTCCTTAGGTTAGTGTACCTTAGCTTAAGTAGTCGGTAAGCTTCGGACTATTAACCCCGTAGTTGGATCCGATAGATTTACAAACTTTTGAACTAAGCCTGCATACTTATCAAAGTTTTGCAAACTGATGTTGCCCGTAAATCTAAACTTATATCTACAGTAGCAAACCGCATTGTCTAATCTGTTCAACACTTCCCTATTCGTTCTTACTTTCAAAAGAGTATCAAGCACGGTATTTTCAAAAAGAATATTACTTTCTTTACTCGAGGCTTCTGAATTTTTCTGGCGGTCTCGAAGTGTACTTCCTGTTTCTATTTGCAACAAAGTCCAGTGTCTGTTCTGTTCGGAACTTCCTTATTCGCTCTTACTTTCATACTATGAAAATATGTTACGACCCGTCATTGAGAACTCAAAAGAACGATAATTCAAGAAGGGCATGACATCAATCGGCCTTACGTTGAAAAAAGTAGAAAGGTGAATTTCAAACTGACCACGTTTATTGTACATTATTAAGACAATTTAAATAACAATATCCTTTCTTATTCCAAGCAGTTTTTTGAATCTAAATAACGGACGGATCCAGCAATGAAATTTGTTCATCAAATCACAGCCGCAATGTCAAACAACCAAAATACCTTTTTTTATGGAACTTAAATACGGGGTCATCAGTCTCTAAACTTTGAAGCTACTTTGGACAAGCTAATACTAACGACGGCAAAAATATCCATGTCCGAGGGCGGATTCGAACCGCCGACCGTAGTGGCCGTGCAGACCGTGAGTGGCTCGACCACCGCGGCCGGCACCAAAATAATCTCAAATATCTTTCCAGTAGACAAAATTTTGGCTTTATACAAGTTCACGGTGTTTAGGTAGGATATGATTCGCCATTATCAACTTTTATTTCTTAGGTCATAAGACAGTAAAGAAAAAGGAGTATGTAAATGGTTTTGCACACGGATTTGTCCATTCATTTCAAACCTACAGTAATCTTCAGGTACAGTATAAAAACAAGGCGTAAGCAATGCAGCAGACAGCCAGCAGCGGATCCGGACTTCGACCGATGAAACGACGCCTTCACTACAGACAGGGTAACACACATAGTGGGACACTTGTCAGCTGCGAAGCCATTGCTAACTGCATCCAGCCGGCCGCGGTGGCCGAGGGGAATGAGGCGCTCCAGTCACGGTCTGCACGGCCACTACGGTCGGGGGTTCGAATCCCCCCTCGGGCTGGATATTTGTGCCGTCCTTAGTCTTAGGTAGTTCATAAGTAGTTTTTAAGCTTAGGGACTGATGACCCCGTAGTCAAGTCCCATAAGTTCTACAAACATTTGAACTCCATCCAACGGTATGAGTTGAGCGTGTTGCATTCTGCCTGGGGCTGTCCCAGATCACATTTCTTGGGTGATGTGAGGCATCATCCAGCAACATAATAGATATAATGTACTTTGTTCTGATTAAGAATAATGCAGGGTGTACATAAAGTACGGGAACCCTTTCAATTATTATTTGCCCAAGAACCAAACTTTGTATAAATATCTTATTGCATTAATTGAAAAAAACGAACGCTGAAAATTTCTTCTTCCTCTTTTTTAATGTATAACACCACAGCGTAGTTCGGTAATTTTTGATAGCGCTAATCGCTAACATGACGAGTAACTGTTACATATTCGCTAATTAAATAAACGATTGTTCCAGACACTTGTAGGTTTGAAGCTGAGGTTTATCTAGTGCAAGTCAGCGAATGAATCTGTTAAATATAAAGACTCACCATGAATCCATAAATTGCGGCCACTGAAGATCGCTGGCTGTTGGAAGGAACGTGGGCATCTGCTAAATGCTTCAGAGCCTACCGGTCGTGGGTGATGCGGACTTGCTCGACGACGGGCTGAAATGGTGGAGGCTGATTTCTGCCTTCATGTCCGCATCTGTGGAACCAAGCAAAGGTGGCCCACGCCATTAGTTGTACCCACGCGTGAGATGGATCAGTGAAGATGGGTGTTACGCGATAAGTCAGTCAAACCTTAAGGTCGTAAATTCTACCAAATACCTAGGAGTTACAATTGCGAACAACTTTGACTGGAGGTAACACATAGAAAATATTGTGGGGAAGGCGAACCAAAGGTTACGTTGCATTGGCAGAACGCTTCGAAGATGCACCAGCTCCACCAAAGAGACTGCCTACATCACACTTGTGCGTCCTCTCCTGGAGTACTGTTGCACCTTGTGGGCCCCTCACCAGGTGGGACTGACGGAAGACATTGAGAAGTTTCAGAGAAGGGCAGCTCGTTTGGTTTTATCACTTTACGGGGGGGGGGGGGGGGGGGGGGGGGGGGGGGGGGGAAGCGTCACGGAAATGTTGCACGAATTGGGGTGGAAATCATTACAAGAAAGACGTTATTCATTGCGGCGTGATCTGTTTGCGAAGTTTCAATCAGCGACTTTTACTTCTGAATGTGAAAATATTTTGCTAGCACCCACCTACTTAGAGAGACATGACCATCCCAATAAAATAAGAGAAATCAGATCGAAAACGGAACGATTTAGGTGTTTTTTTCTTCCCGCGCGCTATTAGAGAATGGAACGGTAGAGAAAAGTTACGAAAGTGGTTAATGATCCCTCTGCCAGGCACTTAAATGTGATTTGCAGAGTATCTGTGTAGCTGTAGATGAACAGAGTTGATTGGTAAGACAGCGCTCTAGGCCCCACGGAGTGTTCACCCTTGAGTAGCAGCCCCCTTAACTGGCATTGACAAGACCCTTTCCCAAAAAAAATACCAAATCCCTGTAATAAATTCCGTGGTTATCATTCTGGGGAACTGTATAACCCCTCGTTTATATTTTAATTAATTTTTTAATATTTTGGGGATAAAGAATTAAATTTCGTAGTTGGGATTTCAAAATTTAAAATTATGATGAATATAATATTAAGTTCTAGTCAAAGTAATTACGGGACGGGGGGGGGGGGGTACCAGCAATGAAAGCGAATATGGCCAGGGGTATTTTCTCCGTGTAGCATATAAAAAGGAAATTTAAGCATTGTTTTAGTTAGTTCTCTCGTGTTAATTTATTTCTTGCGTGTTTAATATAACGGAGTTAAACCCTGTATGAAGTTAGTAATTTAATGCGACTATTGAGGGTTATACAGGAGATTTAACGCCCCGATCTGTCTGAGACAGACGTATCGAAATCATCTGTTGCATTCGATACTTATCGGTTTAGCGTGCATGTGTGGAACGGAATTTAATTTGACTCAAATAATTATTGGGACTATAATTAGGAACCAGAATGAACGTATTTAGAGAGTTAAAGTGTATTTTCATTCATTCTCATTGCATCTTTAAATATTTGTAAATACATTCGGACATACCACAAAACTTACGTGTGTCTACTTCGCTTATATAGTTATATCTCTTAAATCAACAGACGTCTGTCGAATTATCGATTGGACTGTCATATCATAATTTTGACCATATAATACTTAATAAGCGTTAAGTATCTTTGTACTATCTGCATTAAAACGTATTATTGGGTGTACTTTGATAGAAAATAACTTGGAAAAAGCCAATATAGGTGAAAAATTACAGGAATAACATCTTTCTAGGCAACACATAAGACTTCTTCCATGGACAACATTATCGCGTCTACTGTTAATAAAATCAAGTTAATTTTACAAGTGAGGGTTAGAAGATCTGTTTTGTTTGGCATGCCTGCCGACGGAAGTATAAACTAAACGTCAAACCATTAAAAGCCGAGCATATACGCTTCATACGTTGGTTTATTTCTCTTGTATAGAATCGGACACAAGAAATGAAAGGCTATTTGTTACAGTTGAAGTGTCATCGGGATATATAACTGTAACACATCACCATTCATTTGAGACACTTGATTTCACTACGAAATTGTAATCAGTTACGCTTCCCGATTCTGTGTTTGTTAAAAAGCAAAGTGTCCAGATTTTAGTACCAACACTTACGGAAACTAGATTCACTGTAATTATCGTCATTTAGTAATTGTTCTGGCTCTTGGAAATTTTTACACGGAACTTTTTAGAACAATATACAAATTATTAGTACTTTTTTTTCTCTTGCTCCACGTTGGGTTCGAAAAGGACGCGTTTACTAACCAGTAATTAGTATTAGAATGTAAATTGTTGTTTTTGAACCAAACACGGATAAGCGTAACTAGATGGTTGTTGCGTGAGTATTATTGCCTGCAGTGCATATGATTCGACGCAAAATTAGCAGAACTTCGTGCTGAGTTTATTATGGAGCAGAATATGCAAAACATTACAACCACCATCAATCGTGGAGACTTCAGCAGAATGGTGTAGGCAGTGACATATCATTGTTATGGAACAAATGACCCAATCATGCAATGCAGACGCGGTGGAGTGTCCGAGCGCTCTAAGGCGCCTTGCAGCGAAGCGCGCGGTTGCTCGCCGTCGGAGGTTCGAGTCCTCCCTGGGGCATGTAGAGTGTGTGTGTGTGTGTGTGTGTGTGTGTGTGTGTGTGTGCGTTAGGCGAGAGTTCAACGCCTGATTTCAGCAAAAGTTTAGCTATTTCACAGATATTGATAAATAGTATTACATTAACAGTACGTGAGTCAAAACTAAATGCTTATTCACACAATGTATGTAGTTTAATTCTGGTTACGACATGCAGAAGAAACCAATAAGCATAACAATGTTACATTCAGTATGACAATTAGTAAACAAAGAATGAAGCTAGATACTCATACAAGAAAAGCATTCGTGTGGTAATTTTCTACGTACATGCTTATGTAAATGAAAAACAAAAAGAAGAGAAAACAAAAAGTAATTAAAAGTAGAAACAGGGTTGTTAACATCTACCGTAGCGGACGAGGATACTAGCTCTAGCTATTTACTGGTTTGAATTACGTAGTCGCTATCTCAAACGATCTCTTAAGATGAAAAAAATCGATATATATTAACATGCATCAACCGATAGGAATGAATTAAGCCGGCCGCGGTGGTCGAGGTCTGCACGGCCACTACGGTCGGGGGTTCGAATCCCCCCTCGGGCATGGATATTTGTGCAGTCCTTAGTTGTAGCTAGTTCATAAGTAGTTTGTAAGTTTAGGGACTGATGACCCCGTAGTTAAGTCCCTTAAGCTTTACAAACATTTGAACATTTTTAATGAATTAATTAAAATATACCGATATTAAATTAAGTATAGCATGATAATTTATGTTTCGTTTATTTAAAAAAACTCACGAGAGAGTAGGATGATGCATTTTCGACAAGTAAGGAACGAGGCAGGGCTATTTAGATAGTGAAAATTCTTGAAAAATGCCAAGAACCAAAGTAAAATGGTATCGGACACTCAATTGAAGATACCGAAGAACCCAAAAAACTAGGTAAACAATAAAATGATATACAGCTATACACCTCAACACTGATAACGAAAAATCGCAAAAGTGCACAATAGGCACGGGTTGCACTTATCTGCCGGAAACTTAACATGTAGAAACAGCTTATTTCAGCTTATGTTACGTTTCGAAAATGGCACATCTCGACGAAATCTCGGAATTCGCGGCATATTTAGAATAAATAATTAATTCTGTTCCTGCTCTATGGTTGACAGATTAAAACGAAGAAACACACGAAAGAAATACAACTATGACGCGTAATTACGTTATCACTAAGGGTCAGTTATAGACGGGGATACCCTCTACCACAGAGTGGAGCTTCTTTCAGATCGTATTACGGTTCTCTTCTCGTAAGACAGAAATAATGCTAACAGTAAAAAATAGCGCTTAATTACATCTCTTCTGGATCATAAAGCGCTCTTGAGCATCAAAAGAGACTTATTATGCAAACAATAACATGTACTGCGTAGGCAGGCAATTGATCTTTGTTTGTAACAGTTATACGTTTCTATAGCAACCATTGCCACAGTTTTTGAAAAATCTTTGAAGCAAGATGGCGTACTGGTATCACCCAAATTTAGTTTATCGTTACTATCAACAATTCTGGCAGAAGTTAGAGAAAGCACAAATTGTAAGTAAAGAGACTCAGCAGATATTATTATGTTATCTTCATTTAAACTATAGTAGTTTGCTTGATACCATCTTTTCTGGGCGACATTTGTAGCAGTTTTGTTATGTTTTATGTAAGGCCGGTGTTACACAATCAAATTATTGGACTGCCGGCCGCGGTGGCCGAGGAGACTGAGGCGCTCCAGTCACGGTCTGCACGTCCACTACGGTCGGGGGTTCGAATCCCCCCTCGGGCATGGATATTTGGGGTCAAGTCTAGTCTCCGATACCACCCGTCGGCTTTGACCAAAGACGTCACTTATTAGGTCATTATTTCCATCAACGTTTCTATTTATAATTTCGCTGATAAATCTGTTCCACAGGTAATACTTTCATGAGAATGTACGTGTATGTCACTATTTTGTGAATTTTTTATAATAAAAGCCCCTTTTTAATATATGATTTCTTACAAGAATAAAATATGTAATATAGTGATTATTAAACGTATGGAATGTATTAAATTTTGTCCTTTGTTAATTGCGCGTAAATTGTTTTATGGCTATGTTACGTGTATTTTGATATTTTTCATATGTAGTGTTACTGATTTTTAATGTTCATAATTGCTAATAATATTGATTTATACGGTTTTTTCGTTTAGTCCTTGTATAATATTTTCATTTCCTTTAGAAAAATTGAACTTTTCTTTTTAATTCCAATTACGATATGTCCGTTTGTATACTGTGAGTTTGATTTTTTGTAAACAATACATTTATTTAGACATCATTGTTATTATCATAAAATGCGCATCTGTTCTCGTAAAATGTCGATTTTCTAACAAAATATTTCAATTGTGCGCGATTGTCTAATGGGGAAGTCGCATGATTGCCAACATAAACAACTTTCGTTGCCACGTCTGTAAGTAAAATTTAACTGATCTGGGCATCATTGTGAGCGTCATATATTAGAGGAAAAAAATGCGAGGATTTGGTACTGGTAACTAGACCTAATTTTATAGAGCATATGTAGATATCGACACCTACTGTTCGGATAGTTTAGTTCCCGATACCAGATATCCTAATTTTTTCAGATATATACCAATACAGGTCAAGTCTATTTACGATCTATATTTGAAATAAAAATAGACTTTACTTATACAGGTGAAGATTAGATAGTGTTATCTAATAAATACTGGTGAACTAAATAATATTAAGGGCTGCTATATGTACGTGGACCTGACCTATATAGCTCAATTCCAGATACCGATACCTAATAAGTATTGGTGAACCACAAAATAGACTTTACCTATATAGGTCAAGTCTCGATAGCGATACCTACCATTCATATTTTTCTTTCACATACAGATGTTGCATATAGGTGGATATATGACAAAATATGAAGATCTGGAATCGCTATCTAGACTTGACCTATATAGGTCAAGTCTAGTTACCGATACCAGTCCTTCATACTTTCGGTGAACGAGCAAATACGAATAACTGGTATCGGTATCTGGACTTGACCTATATAGGTGAAGTTCAGATACCGATACCTTATAAATATTGGTGAACCATAAAATATGAAGGGCTGGTATCGGTAACTAGACTTGACCTATATAGGTCAAGTCTAGATTGCGATACCAGCCCTTCATATTTTTCTTTCACATACATAGATTGCGTATCCAATTACGATATGTCCGTTTGTATACTGTTTTTACATGACAAAAATATAAAGACCTGGTATCGCTATCTAGACTTGACCTATATACGTCAAGTCTAGTTACTGATAACAGTTCTTCATATTTTCTGGTTCACAATAAAGTATAAAGGACTAGTATCGGTAACTGGACTTGACCTATATAGGTCAAGTCTAGATAGCGATACCAAGTAATTTTCTCTGAAATGTGTTTTTGCGTTTTATTTTGTTCCAATTTAATATGTTCCCACTCTACACCCCCAATTTCCCGCGATAGTACCGTTAAGGTTTATGAATATTAATATTAATTACAACGTGTTGTAATTTTGGGACTTTATTTTTTGAATATTTTTATATGTTCCATTTTAGCATTTTCCGGCCAAAACCTCCAATTTTCTCGCGGTAGTCTCATTATGTTACTTAGATACTTTTTATACCACTCAGATAGTTATTCTCTTGTCACATTTCTATAACTGCGCTGCATATTTCATTTGTTACCTAATATTCGTTGTCGTTCCTTAACATTTGTAATGTTACGTAATCTCACTTTCATTTAATTCGAGTCGTATACACAGTTGTATACTCCAACCATAGACATACCTTATGTGTGTCACTTAACGAAGAACGGTAATTAATACATTCAATTGTTTATTATAATGCGATCCTTGTATCAAAAGTATCGTGACTGTAACGTCTCTGGACAAAGTATGACGTCATTGTTCAAAGCCGACGACTGGTATCGGCCACCCGACTTTATCCGATATTTGTGCCGTCCTAGTTCGTAAGTAGTTCATAAGTAGTTTGTAAGTTTAGGGACTGATGACCCCGTAGTTAAGTCCCATAGACTATACAAACATTTGAACATTTTGAAATTATTGGACTAAGAAATATTGGACATAGTGTAATGGGAATATCGTCTAATATTTCCTCAAATCTAGGGCCTCGGCTTAGATTTGATAAAAAAAAAATAGAAAAAATAAAAAATAAATAGCTCGTCGTCCGTTTCCTGCAGTGAGAAATATGACCGCTCGGAGCGCTAGTAGTAGTACAGCCAGTGCCACCTACATCCTTCCCACTATAGCTGTTTTATTTGGAGGCTAATGTTTGACATAGCGTTCGTATTCATACACATGGCTATTATATAGTGGCAAGTTTGTGTAGTGTTTTCCAGCAACAACAAAATTGAATATATAAATCAGATGGGGCGTTGTATAACGTGTGACAAGTCTAATTCACATTGTCCGTCACATAACTATCCTGCGGTAAAAGAGGCTCAAATTGTAATGAGTTACAGTCCGTGATGTAAGAAGGAGTAACATCCCTAAAAGTTATTTATGGCTGTGGTGTCGCACAAGTACAAAGTGCGCGCCACCTACTTTCGCCGCGCGCCGCCATGCACGCACGGCGCGGCGTTCTTACGACGACAGCCACGAGCGCCCTCTGCTGCAACTCCGCTCGTGGCCACGACTGCTGCATCGTTCACTTGGGACTGAGATAGGAACCAGTTAACACTTGGAATTCAGATAGGCACCAGTTAAGACTTGACTATCGGATAGGCACTAGGACTCATCAGTAGGCAGGCCTCTCTCTATATAAATTATGTATCAGCATTCTGCAGTCAAGAACTATGTAAAATTAAGTATTATTACGTCTCTCTGAAATATATATCTCGTTCTAATGTTCTCTAGGGTTTCTAGTTTCTGCTGTCCCACTGGCTGGTCACCTCCGTACCTGCACACGCATGCATCCTTTATTCCTGTGTCCGTCTCTTTCTACTTGGCCACCGACACCTATGACTGAAACGAGACACAAAAATTGCCAAAGCAGACTTCATAATGCATAATTTAGGTCAACTTTATGTGTTAAGTTCTTGGGAGTGAAACAAAATTCAAAACGTCGACATCTGTTTGCAAGCGTAAATATATATATGTAAACACGTACGACATGTTTTGTAAGGAAATAAATGTAGCCTGTTTACTTTATCAGCTATGTCTCCCCCTTTACATTATTAATGACGTCATAAACAACTTAGCTATTCCTGTATTGAAAATTGTTAAGAATGGACAGCTACAAAGTAATTAGCATTGAATTACGGGCCGGATGTACTGCCGACGACATACAAAAGAAAATCTTCCTTTTCCCGTCTCAAATTTTATTGAACCCATTCATCTCGCCGTGATACCCACTGTTTCATCCAAGTACGTTTCCTTTTCGTTTTACTCCTGCTTCTCTTCTAAATGCAGACACAACGCAACTGTTGGATAAACAACAGCTGAGCATAACAGCACCATTTTAAAGCGACTATGGCAAAATATTTGGATGATTGTGTAATACGCCCTTTAGCGTTTCATCCAACATCTTCGTTAAATAATAGGACCCGTATTTCACTTAATTTTTTTCATCCAATTCTACGTCCAATAATTTGGCAGTTAATAACGGCCTGGTCACAGTCTGCACGGTCGCTAAGGTCGGGGGTTCGAATCCCCCCCTCAGCGAATGGATGTTTATGTCGTCTTTAGTATAAGGTAGTTCATAAGTGGTTTGTAAGTTTGGGGACTGATGACCTCGCAGTTAAGTCCCTTAAGCTTAACAAACATTTGAACTCTGAGGTATTGACAGATGCTGAAACTGGCTACAATTCAGAACTCAAATATAAATCATCACCTAGTAAATAGTCAGTTGAAGCATTAACAACCTCTAAATACGAAACACCTGACGATGGTATTAAATGCCGAAAGATATCTTGTGTGATAAATAAATAAATAAATAATTACAGTGTTTGGACAATCCTTTCACATTATGTCAATATAAAACATTTGAACATTTGATTTGAATAACGGCCTCAGGGTTTCTAGTTTCCGGAATACATTCATACTACATCTCGAACAATATGTGCAGAAAGTCTTCCCTATACCATATTTCGAAAGAAGATTATTCAGTATTTTCGCTTTCAAAGCATTCATCACCGTTAACGTAATCGATAAAATCATAATTGAACGCTTTAAATAAACACTGCAATATACTCAGTAAAGGGGTGATGTCTACACTGTGCTTATCTCGCATATTTTGTAAGAAAATATCCAGAACCGTTCTACGTCGAAGTCATCAGTTCCTGTGTCTATATGTTGTACGCGGAACACGTGATCTTCATTGTGGCCCAATCAGATTGCCCGCATTAAACTTCGACGACATTGTGGTCGCGGAGTAACACCATGCACCGTTAAACACGTTGACGACTGTATGGAAACTCTCTGAATATCTCTTGTAGGACGGGTGGGTGATACTACTATTGTGTCCACCACGATATCTTCAAAGCATTTAGGTAAGTAATATCATATTGTCTCCATAATCAATTATGGATGTGTGTAGTCTTCGAACCTTGCCAGTTACCTATGGATCGAAAATCGGACAATGTTCTTAGTTCAAACTTTTTTTTTTTTTTTTTTTTTTATTTTTTTTTTTAGTTTCTCGTATAGGATCTCGTAGAAAATTATGCTACATACCTCCTGAGTGCCCATGCATATGTGCGCCTTGGTTGCACAGTGGTAGAGTGCCAGACTACAAAACCAAAGGTCGCGGGTTAGATCCCCACCATGTCCTAGGCTTTTTATCTGTCACTTTCCACTTCTTTCACCTCTGGCAGTATTGCTCATGTGAAAAATACCGAGGAGCATCGTGGTTCGGAACCCACGTTAAACTGTAGGTCTCCCTATAACAGGCTGGGTAAGTCAATTCGAAGGTCTGAGGAAGGCAACGGCATACCACCACCAAACAGGACCATGCCTAGTAAAGCACTGTGTTGTTCAAACCAATCTTAGGATTGTTGACTGCTTTACCTATGTATGAAATAGACGTGTATGCACTAGAAGTAGTAGATAGTTTTTCTTTTTATTTATTTAACTATTCCTTTATTTACATGGGGGGGGGGGAGCAAAATAATTTCTGACGACCGCAGTAAAGGAAATACGAAAAGCATTTCTAAAGTACCAAATTTTTGTTGTCTGTCAAAGTTAAATATAACGAAGTCCTTTAAGACAGCATTTTTCTGGAGTGTAGCATTGTAAGAGAATGAAGTAGAAGCATTTGAAATCTGGTGCTACACACGAATGCAGAAGATTTGATGGGTAAATCTAACAACTAATGAGGAGGTGCTGAACAGAATTCGGAAAGAAATTTCTTGCTTATCTGCGCTAATAAAGGACACCTTTGACCTCGAAAGCTGGGAACCGCTCGAAACCATGCTTAGAATAACAAACAGTCACAAAAATATAGTGGTGTGCGTCATTTCCGTGCAAAACGCCGCACCTATAAGCTAGCGTAATTGCAGTAGGTATTTGTCTCTTGGAGTGTTCGCAAGCGAGTTACTGAGTAAACTGTGTAAAGTGTAGTAATAATATAATGAAAAAAATTAATCCTACGTATGTGGTTGAAATATTAGGGACCAAGTTTCGACGTGCTGAATATGGAAGTGACATTGGAGTCGAGTATATGGAGTTCTCGAAGATATTAGGTAACATAATAATTCAGAAACATACTATGGTATTGATATCTTGTTACATTGTTTCTCTCTGTTAAAATGTTGCTTGAGGTATACTGCAACATTTTGCTTGGATGTGACGCACACCGCTGTTCTGTTTATGATTACCTGTTATTCCAAGCATGGTTTCGTGCGGTTGCAAGCATTCGTGGACAAAGGTGTGCCGTGTAATAGAAGGGATCGACTGGTAGAACACATTCTGAGACATCAAGGAATCGTCAATTTAGCAATGGAGAGAATAATTTCGGGTAATAAACGCGGAGAATACATGCAGGAATACAGTTGAAAAGCATGTAGGTTTACGTTTTTATTCAGAGACTAGCTGAACCCCCGCTGCTTCGCATGTGTAGGATGGTTGGTCTGCACCAGTCGTTTCTTTTTAATCCTGATGAAGAATCCATATCTTAAGTTTCACAGTTATAGCTTGAAATTTGAGTTAACAGCACCATATTTTTGAAAATCAATTTTTGCATCTCGTATTACACCCACTTATTGGTCGAATTTTCAAAAATACCGAAACACGTGCCATTTAAATTTGAACCCCGAATACAAATCCGAAAATTTGTAGTTCTGACTTCAAAATTGCCTAAATAGCAACAGACTTTCGAAAAACATCCCCTCTCCAATTTAACCCCTTTGATGGTTGAATTTCCAAAAATACCGAAACACGTATTTTTAAATCATAACGAACAATACAAATACCAATTTTTACAGCTATAGCTTCAAAATTGTCTTGACAACAAAGTTTTCTCGAAAAGAATTTTTGATCCCCTCTTTTACCCACTTTGTTCTTGAATTTCCAAAAACACCGAAACTAGTGTCTTTTTAATCATGATCAAGAGTCCATATCCTAAGTTTCGTAGTTATAGCTTGAAATTTGAGTTAACAGCAACATATTTTTGAAAATCAAATTTTTGCGTCCTCTATTATACCCCCTTATTGGTTGAATTTCAAAAAACGCTGAAACACGTACATAAATACACTACTGACTTTTACAATTTTTGTAATTCAATAAGATTTCCTAATGTATAAAACTTTTACAATTTTTGTAATTAATTAAGGTTTTCTAATGTATAAAATTGTTTGTTCCTTTGTAAACCCTGTCAACTTGTATACTGTACTTGGGTTTGTAAGAACATTTGATGTAACCGCCTCAATCAAACCATCAAACATGTAATATTGCTATGTAATGGGGCATGTTAAATAATAAATAAATAAAAATAACGTGTCTTTTTAATTCGAACCCCGAATCCAAATCCGAAAATTTGTAGTTCTAAATTCAAAATTGCCTAAATAGCAACATATTTTCGATAAACACCCCTCTCCAATTTAACCCCGTTGATCGTTGAATATCAAAAATACCGAAACACGTATTTTTTAACGTCTAACCAACTATATAAATATCAATTTTTGCAGCTCTAGCTTCAAAATTGTATCAATAGCAACGTATTTCCAAAAAGAATGTTTGATCCTCTATTTAACCTTCTTATTTGTTGAATTTCAAAAATACTAAAAAATCATGGATTTTTAATCATGACCAAGATTCCATATCCGAAGTTTCGCAGTTATAGCTGAAAATTTGAGTTAACAGCAACATATTTTTGAAAATCAATTTTTTGCGCCACCTATTTTACCTCCTTATTTGTCGAATTTCAAAAAATGCCGAAACACGTGTCTTTTAAATTCGAACCCTGAATTAAAATCCGAAATTTTGTAGTTCTAGCTTCAAAATTACCTAAATTACCATTCAAAAAATGTTTAATCCCCTATTTCACCCCCTTATGGACGGAATATCGAAAAATCGCTTCTTAAATGACACCTACAGAGTAAGATCAACACCCTCCACAAGTTTCTATCTTCAGTGGTTTGGGCTGGGCGATGATGAGTCAGTCAGTCACTTAATCGGGACACTTCCATTTATATATAGAGATGAAAAAGCTTCCACAGGACCGGGTACCGTGGACAGCTGCATCAAACCAAACTTTGGGCTGGAGACCACAAGGACAATATTAGGAGGAGGAGATAACATACAAAGTGTACAACTTTGCTTCCGCCGTTTGCCGACAACGGTAAACAGATCGCAAACGTCAGGCTGTCAGCTCAACATAACCTCATTCAAACATAAGTCGATTTGTGTTTGCATCATAGAGTTGTTCTTGATTGAAAGTGTCCGTTTACGAGCCTAATTATCAAAATGTTCAAATGTTTGTAGAGCTTATGGGACGTAACTACGGGTTCATCAGTCCCTAAACTTACAAACTACTTATGAACTAGCTATCCATGCCCGAGAGGGGATTCGAACCCCCGACCGAAGTGGCCGTGCAGACCGTGACTGGCGCGCCGCAGACCACTTGGCCACCGCGGTCGGCGTCTAATTATCGTCGTCTGCGGGAGGTGTTATTGTTTTGTTTCAATATGTAGAAAACAGCGGCTGAGTCTCATCGAATGCTCTCAAGTACATACGGTAAGGACGCTATTGGTGAAAGAACGTGAGCCATGCTTCCACATCGACGGCCAAACCGTATATCCACGGCTCCAAGATCATGCTCTGCATTTGGTGGGTCGAGCTCGGCGTCGTGTACTAAAACCAAGTGAAACAATCACAGGCGCTAGTTATCGAGCGCATTTAATGCGTCTGAGCAGAGCATTAAGATACAAACGGCCGCAGTAGAGCGAGAGGCACGATACTTTGCAGCACGACAATGCACGACTCCACTCTGAAAAAGTGGTCAAAACTTTTGTGTCCCAGCCTCGTCGCCGCTTTTGTGTCTCGTTCCGTTGTAGGTGTCGGTGGCCGAGTGGAATGAGACCGACACAGAAATAAAGATAGCACGCTGGTGCAGGTACGGAGGGGAGCAGCCAGAACTAGAAACACTAGAGTAAATTAGAATGAGATATATATTGCACAGAATTTATACAATACTTAACTTTTACATAGTACTGCAGAATGTTGATACATAGTTGAGCTAGAGTCCTGCCTAGTGCCTGATAGCCAAGTCTTCACTGGTGCCTATCGGATTCCGAAGTCTTTACTGGTTCCTAACTCAGTCCCAATTGGCCGATGTCTTTCCGTGGTGGCCACGAGCGGGGTTGCAGCAGAGGGCGCTCGTGGCTGTCGTCGTAAGAACGCCGCGCCCTGCGTGCATGGCGGCGCGCGGCGAAAGTAGGTGGCGCGCACTTTGTACTTGTGCGACACCACAAAAACCTACTTGGAAACGTTAAAATGGGAAGTCCACACCACCCGCCCTATTCTCCAGACATGACTCCCTCTGAATATTACCTGTTTCGATCAATGATGCACGGCCTGGCTGACTATCACTTGCGATGTTATGAAGAAGTCACAAATTCGACCGATTCGTGGATCGCTTCAAAAGGTGCACAATTTTTCAACGCGGGATTCGTACACTGCCCAAAAGCTCTACATCTACATATATACTCCGCAATCCACCGTAATTTTCGTGGCGGAGGGTACACTGTAGACATTTACTTTCCTATTCCACTCCCAAATAGACCAAGGCAAAAAAGAATATCTATATGCCTTTGTACATGCCCTAACTTCTGTTATCTTGTCTTTGTTATCTTTATGTGAAATGTAACGAGGCGGCAGGAAGATCGTTCTACAGTCTGCTTCAAATTTCGGCCCTCTAAATTTCCTCAAACGAATTTCTCGAAAAGAAAGTCGTCTTTCCTCCAGCGATCCCCATTTGAGTTCCTGGAGCATATCTCTGACACTCGCGCATTGGTCGAACCTACCAGTAACAAACCTAGCTGCTCCGTTCTGAACTGCTTCCATGTCTCCCTTTAAACTGATTCGCTGCGTGTCCCACACATTTCAGCAATATTCAGGGGTCCTACAAGCGTTTTATACGCGATCGCCTTTGCAGATGAAGTACATCTTCCCAAAATTCTCCCAATATACCGAAGTCGGCTGTCCGCCTTATAACTGTCCTTACATGTTCGTTCCATTTCATATCGCTCTGCAATGTTACGACTAAATATTTGAACGACGCAACTCTATCAAGAATCTCACTACTAATGCTGTATTCGAACATTATGGGATTGTTTTTCCTACTCACGTGCATCACCTTACATTTTCGTAGATTTAGAGCTAGCTGCCATTCTTGACACTATCTACAAAATTTTGTCTGTCACCCCGATTGCTATTACAGTCAATTAAAGACAACACCCTTCAATACACAACAGCATCGTCAGCAAACAGTCGCAAATTACAAGTTACTCTGACCATCAAACCATTTATATAGATAGAATATAATAGCGGTCCTATCACACTCCCCTGGGGCACGCCTGACGATATACTCGTCTCTGATGAACACTCGCCGTCGAGAACAACGTACTGCGTTCTATTACTTAGGAAATCTTCCAGCCAGTCACAAATCTGTGAACCTTTTCCATATGCTCTTATCTTCCTTAGCAGTCTGCAGTGTGGTACCGCGTCAAATGCCTTTTTGAAATCGAGAAAAGCACAATCTGCCTGTTGCCCTTCATCCATGACTGGCAAAATGTCATGTGAGGAAAGGACAAGCTGAGTTTCATACAAATGATGTTCCCTAAATCCGTGCTGGCTCATCGAAAGAAGCTGGTCTGTCTCAAGGAAATTTACTATATTCGAGCTGAGAATATGCTCCAAAATACTGCAGGAAATTGATGTCAACAATATTGTCATGTAATTATGTGGGTCAGTTCTTTTACCTTTCTTATACATGGGAGTCACCTGCGCTATTTTGCAATCACTAGGAATTTTGCTCTGAATTAGATTGCAAGCTAAGTTGAAATGTTTCTTGTCGTCGTGGATCTGCAATGGAGTACTATTTCACGATTTACAAATTGAAATATTCTCGCCGCTGTTTATAATTTCTTCTTCAAACGGCAATAACAAACATTTCATTTTAAAAGTCTCTCTCAGCTGGGTTAAGCACGTAACTTTAACGTAGCTGTGAAAAGTTTAATTAAGAGATCCAGCCTTAGCTGTGCCTCTGTCATTACTAGAACGTGTAACCATAATTAATAAACTTCTTCTTGATACTCGATGTTTAATATAAGATGTCCTCAATAAATAAAATATAAAGAAGTACTACGTTTTCTTTAGAAACTTCTTAAATCAATTTATTCGCATCATGGACGAATACATTGGACATCAGTCAAACCATGAATGAATAATAATACAATAGTTCCAATACATATAAATCAACAAGAACTATTCTTCAATTGTTTTTTCCAGTGTTATTCCTAAATAGTTTCTGTTCTGGTCCAGCCTAATAACAACTTAATTACTATGTAGATACCTCAAGTCGACGTAAAAGACGCTAGTAGTGTTGAATGTAACACTACAAAGTAAGAGGCTAATGCCGCAGAATATCCTTTGTAAAACCTGGTATTCCATCCGTGCCAGGAGATTTTTTGTAACCCGCTTTCTCAGCTGCTTCTCTACACCGGAAATACCTATTACTGTAATAGGTTTCAGAAATTACTGCAACCAGTCGCCTTTTGTTTCTTCTTAATGAAGATTTATTTAAACCATACCGGTTTTAAGCTGCCTAGCAGCTCATCTTCAGATGGTATACATTTATTTCAAATTACATTTGTATAGTTACGCGCTTCACATTTAATTTGTCCATACTACCACTTAAAAGTCGTGTGAGTTGCTGTGGTGTGTTGATGGAAAGGAAGTGTAGAGAAATCCCATCCATAAGCGGCCCAAATAGGGACAAATTAAATGTGAAGCGCATAACTATGCAAATGTAATTTGAAATAAATGTATACCATCTGAAGATGAGCTGCTAGGCAGCTTGAAACCGGTAATGGTTTAAATAAATCTTCATTAAGAAGAAACAAAAGGCGACTGGTTGCAGTAATTTCTGAAACCTATTTCATGAAACAGTCGCAGGTTCCAACACAATGGATAAAAGTTTGACCTATTACTGTGTCTCCATTTGGGACTTAGTGCGCCGGCCGCGGTGGCCGAGGGGACTGAGGCGCTCCAGTCACGGTCTGCGCGGCCACTACGGTCGGGGGTTCGAATCCCCCCTCGGGCATGGATATTTGTGCCGTCTTTAGGATTAGCTAGTTTGTAAGTAGTTTGTCAGTTTAGGGACTGATGACCCCGTAGTTAAGTCCCATAAGCTATACAAACATTTGAACAGTTTTGAACTTATTGCGTTGATCAAATGATGGTACGTTTGTACGGTCCTCCTGCGAGAAAGATTTCTTAAAGATTAAACATAGAACTTCAGTTTTCCGTTTGCTTTCTTCTATTATTGCCCCGGAATGATCGCCGAGTGGCTGGAAGGTAGCCTTTGACCCGGTTATCGAATTTATATAGGACCAGAATTGTTTCGAGTTCTCGGTAAGATCTTTTGTCAAGGTACGGCAGTGGTATGGTTCGCGCATGGATGTTTTTATGGGCGCAGAAATATCTACTAACTTTTGCCTGTCATAATTTGAGTGTTCTTTTTTGAACCGAGAGTGCAACATCCTTTCCTTTCTCAGTATCTTTCTAAGATAAGAAAGTAGTGGCCAGCGATGGAAAAAATACTTTGAATGATACATGTGTAACCAATTTGTTTCATTAAAGCCTCAAATCTTGGTTAAAAAAAGGGCGGAAGCAAAGTTGTACAACTAATAAATAGGGCACAGGAGGAGCTGCCGAGAAGGGGAGTAAGTGATGAGAGAGTGAGGAGAGGAGGTTGACTACTACAAGATGGGAATAAAATAGTACCTGGCCAGCGCCAGGTTTAAAGCTAGATTGATACAGTAAAGTTTTCGTACTAGGTGAATTACTTCTGTCAACCTTGTGATGGGACCGTGTAATTCCACCTATTTCGGGAATACCATAACATATTTTTGATTTTTATTAATGAGTTGTTTTGTATGTGTTCTTCCAGGGCATTAATAAAAAATGTTCAAATGTTTGTTAAGCTTATGGGACTTAACTACGGCGTCATTAGTCCCTAAACTTACAAACTACTTATCAACTACCTTACACTAAGGACAGCACAAATATCCATGCGCGAGGGGGGATTCGAACCCCCGACCGTAGTGGCCGTGCAGACCGTGACTGGAGCGCCTCAGTCCCCTCGGCCACCGCGGCCGGTCAGGTCATTAATATTTGTAGATAGAGATTCTGCTACTCAGTGCCTCTAAATAAGGTTCTTCCAGTTGTTTAAAATTCTTCGGGCTTTTTTTTCCAATATAAATTAAGATCAGAAGAGGGAGATATCTAAACTGCAACTTTCTCACTAATAAAATGAGAAGACTGTTCCATTTTAAATGTGCACCAAATACGTGGGTTTATTTGATCTTTACACAATAGTTAATCAATTTCAATCATTTCATTTACATAAATACAACCTGATAATATTACAGATTGGACCTTACTCTGCTCAGGTCAACTCAAAAAACGTATCTATTTGTAAAACAAAACACTGTCAATCGCAGTTCATTTTTTTCTTTGTAGTCTCTTCTCTGAGTATTTACAGAGTCTATATTGCGCACAGTATTTTGCCCCTCCACATTCCATGCCCTTAGTAAGGTCCTTGTCTGGGCCATCACCTGTGGAATATAAATGCCTAGGATAGTAACAGTCCCAAAAAGGCCTCCCTAAATATACAAAAAAACCACTTCATTCGGGCATCTTGTAGAACCACAGAGAGCATGTAGTGTTTGATAGACTACAACCTGTGTTCTCCAAATGACTTTATTACCTCTGAGAGAATGCCACCTGCTCCAGAGATCACGTTTCAAGTGGTTGAGCAGCACGATTTTCGTACTCGTTGACTGTTGGCCAGTGGTGTGCTGGCACAGACGTGGGTGTGTTGTTCCCGCAGGCGGCGCCGCTGCCGCCCGACCTGCCGGACCCCATCTCCTACTTCAACAACTACAAGGGGCCGGACGACGTGGCGCGCCGGCGCGGCTGGTCCTCCACCTTCTACGACTCGGTGTGCAAGCCCAAGCCCGGCTGGGACCCCAAGACCCCGCGCTGCGACCGCAGCAACCAGCAGCTCGCTCGCGACGAAATCTGGAGGGAGGTAAGTAGCCTAAGGACCGCTGCACCGACAGCCGTCCGCAGCCGAGGCGTCTGCGCGCTTCAGGAATCCGATAGCGAATCGAGTTTGGCCTGCGACATTCTCCAGAGCAGAGTTGTTATTACAACACTGACTAAAACGAAGAGGTTCGAAGAACTAAGGTTGTTTCAAAAATACTTTTACAAATTTTAGATATAGCTTCCTTACATGAAAACAGTGAAATATAGTCCTATTAACCCTCGCAATAATAACTTATCTTTCGTATCGCGGCCTGCCATAGTGGGAAGCAAGGCGGGGGGGGGGGGCTTTATGCCGACGGTAAGAAAAATACGAAATTTGTTAACTGTGGCAGATTCATCATAACACATTTCCTCAGGAATTATGATGTCTAATTATGATCTGCGACCTCAAAATCTCTTCAAGTATACACTCTTACAAATACCAAAACCCTTTTAATAATGTCTTATCGAGATGGGGGCACTTTAAGACTATCACATTCATTTAAGAAATAAAATTTTCGTTAGTTACTGTCATTCATCTCAATTCTTATCACTGGACACAACTGGAGGGGAGTATTCATCGCCGTGGACAAAGGTATTGTTTCTACTGAGGTAGAGGATCAGAGTGATTGTGAAGTTATCTGGACACGTATAACAGGTCTAAGGGAAGTAAAGTTAATAGTTGGGTGTTTTCACACCGCCCCCTTCCCCCAGTGCTACTGTAGCAGTTTTACAGCCATCGAAAGGAAGTCTACGCCAGATAGTACATATATATCCGGGCCATGCAATATTATCGGGGGATCCCCTCTAATTTCATTTCAGGCGGTACAGACAAACAATCTTGCGAGATACTTTTGGATACATTCACCGAAAATTGTCTTGAGCAGTTAAACCGTCAACCCTCGCGCAATCGAAATATTTTAGATCTTATAGCTACGAATAGGCCTGACCTTATTAACGATGTTTGTGTAGAGACAGGGTTTAGTGTTCATGATATCGCCATAGCGTCAATGCTGACCAAAGTTCATAAACCAATAAAGAAGGCTAGGAGCGTGTTTTTGTTAGGAAGACCCGATAAGTGGGTTTAGTGTTCATGATATCGTCATAGCGTCAATGCTGACCAAAGTTCATAAACCAATAACGAAGGCTAGGAGCGTGTTTTTGTTAGGAAGACCCGATAAGTAGTTGTTCCCATTGCACTTAGAAAATGAATGGACATCGTTTAGTTCCGGTTCAATGGGTACAGAGGAATTGTGGACTAAATTTAAATGCATTGTAAATGAAGAGTTAGCGAAATATGTGCCTGTTAAGTCGATTAAGGATGGGAAAGATCCACCGTGGTATAATAACCATGTTAGAAAGCTACTGAGAAAGCAAAGACTGTTGCATTCTCTCTGTTCAAAACAGAACATGCTAATGATGACAGGCAAAAGTTAGTAGAGATTCGTACCTATAAAAAAAATAAAAAAAAATAAAAAACGATGAGCTAAGCATACCTTAGCAAAAGATGAGCTAAGCATACCTTAGCCATTCCTTAGCAAAAGATCTTTCCAAGAACCCGAAAAAATTCTGGTAATATGTAAAATCGATAAGCGGGTCAAAGCTCACTATCCAGTCACTCGTTGATCTTTCCAGGGCAGTTATAGAAGCAAGCAAACGGTAAGCTGTAGCTCTAAATTTAACCTTTAAGAAATCTTCCAAGTAGGAGGCCCGTACAAATGTACCTTTATTTTATCAACGTACTAACTCCGAAATGGATGACATAGTAATAGGTATTTCCGGTGTAGAGAAGCAGCTGAGAGAGCTAAATACAAAAAAGTCTGCTGGTCCGGATGGAATACCAGTTAGGTTTCACAAAGGCTATTCTGCGGCATTGGCCTTTACTTAGCTTGCATTTATTGTGACACTTTAATTCAGCGCAAAGTTCCTAGTGATTGGAAAAAAGCGTCGGTGACTCCCGTTTATAAGAACGGAAAGAGAACTGGCCCACATAATTACAGGCCAATATCGTTGACATCAGTTTCCTGTAAAAATTTAGAGCATATTCGTAGTTCAAATACAGTAAATTTCCTTGAGGCGGAAAAACTTCTTTCTAAAAATCATCACGGGTTTAGGAAACATCTTTCATGTGAAACTCAGCTTGCCATTTTCTCACATAACATCTTGTGAACCAAGGATGAAGGGCAACAGGCTGATTGTGTTTTTATCGATTTCAAAAGGCGTTTGACGCTGTGCCACACTGCAGACTACTAACGAAGATACGAGCATATGGAACAGGTTCCTGAGTAATGGAACGCAGTACGTTCTTCTCGACGGAGAGTGTTCATCAGAGACGAGTGTATCGTCAGGCGTGCCCCAGGGGAGTGTGATAGGACCGCTATTATTTTCTATTTATATAAATGATCTGATGGACAGGGTAACTTGCAAATTTCTGTTCTTTGCTGATGATGCTATGGTGTATGGGAGTAAGTCATCTTTAATTGACTGTAATAGTATAGAGTATGACTTAGACAAAATTTCTGGTTGGTGCGAAGAACGGCAGCTAGCTCTTAATGTAGAAAAATGTAAGGTGATGCACATGAGTAGGAAAAATAATCCCATAATGTTCGAATGCGGCAGTAGTAGTGAGCTTATAATGCAGTCGCGTCGTTCAAATATCTAGGCGTAACATTGCAGAGCGATATGAAATGGAACGAGCATGTAAGGACAGTTGTGAGTAAGGCAGATAGCCGACTTCGGTTTATTGGGAGAATTTTGGGAAGATGTACTTCTTCTGTAAAGGAGACCGAGTATAATACTCTTGTACGACCACGTCTGGAGTATTCCTCAAGTGGTTGGGACCCGCAGCAGGTCAATTTAGAGGACGACATGTAAGCAGTTCAGAGGCGAGCAGCTAGATTTGTTACTGGTAGATTCGATCAATGTGTGTGTCACGGAAATGCTCCGGGAACGCAAATGGGGTTCGCTGGAGGAAAGAAGACGTTCTTTTCGAGAAATTCTGTTGAGTAAATTTAGAGGGCCAGAATTTGAAGCTGAGTGTAGGACTATCTTCCTGCCACCTACTAACTTTTCGCATAATGATCACAAAAACAAGAGAAATTAGGACTCGTACGGAGGCATATAGGCATTCATTTTGTTGTCGTTCTATTTGGGAGTGGAATAGGAAATGCCTAGTAGTGGTATAGTGTACCCTCCGCTACACGCCTTACGGTGGATTGCGGAGTATGCATGTAGATGTAGATACACAACTGTAGTGGTTATCATCTGCGCAAGCCGGCCGCGGTGGCCGAGGGGACTGAGGCGCTCCAGTCACGATCTGCAAGGCTACTACGGTCGGGGGTTCGAATCCCCCCTCGGGCATGGATATTTGTGCCGTCCTTAGTCGTAGCTAGTTCATAAGTAGTTTGTAAGCTTAGGGTCTGATGACTCCGTAGTTAAGTCCCATAAGTTCTACAAACACTTGAACTATGATCTGCACAAATCGTTACGGTCTATTATAGTTGTGTTGGCAACTCTGTACTTATAGGTCGTGTTGTTCTTATGCCTCTTGTGTCCTCTGAAAATATGTTATGAACGATTTATTACTTTATTAAATACACAATGATGAAATTTGTGTCGCTTATGGTTGTAGAGAAGTCAAAGAAAAGGATATAGAGTTCAGATCCATATGTGAATTTTATTTTTATTTAGAACTAGTGTTGCTATCATATTTCACTTAATGAATTAATTGCACTGCTATAGACGGTATTTCACGTGTTTAGTTTTATATTTGCCTCTTGTCTATACTGTCTTCTGTTTGACCTTTGACTAGATATGCACGCTCTGTGGAAAATCGTGCTTCTATCATAGTCCTCGAATCTGTCGTTATTAACCTTTTTTTATTTGTCTACAACACCGTAATTTTTCATTAAATGCCATGTGGGAGAAACATTAGTTCTGAATCAAAATATAACTTAAATGTGAATTTTACACAAATCGTCTCGTTGCAGGACTGCGTTTAATTACATGTCTCGAATATTTTGTAAATGTTATTCAAATTTTCACAATAGGTAGGGCCCGCTCTATACGAGTTAGTTTCTACGAAAATAACTTGTAGAAACGCTAATAAATTTCAGAATGTAAAGCTTTTTGTAAGAACATAAAACTGAGTACTAGGTAGAGTGTGACAGCTATACGTACACCAATATGGCGTCGAGCGTCACTACTTCGTAATACACAGTACTAGCTCCAGATTATCTTTGACGTCACTGGCTACTGTCGACATTTACTTTAATACACTTTTCCATGATATAGTAATGTGTAAATATAGTTCTGAAACTCAATTTAAATTTACTGAAAATCATAGGACTTTCACTGTAAAGGTCTCATTTCTTACAAGACCGTACATTTTTAGGTTGAGTTTGACATTAAGTTTGAACAATTCAAGGAATATGCTAGAAGGCTGTTTTAAGAATATTTTCTCGAATTTTTAAAATATTATGTAAATGACTAGATTAAAATATTTTCCGAAGGTGTTCCTTAAGTATCCGTTTAGTGTAGCGAGGGTTAATATGTGCTCCAGAAAGGACTTCAGTTTGGATTTATTAATGAAATTTTCCGATTTAGGTGATTGGCGACCACCAAACACATAATCATATAATAAGTGTTGTTCATATCCTTCTCGACCTTCTTAACACGCAGTCTATGCTAATATCGCGGATTGTTACACGGTTTCTAAAATATCCTGACAAAATGATTTCAGTGGTTTTCAGGACTTGACGATGAAGAGGTTTTGTTCTTTGGCGGATAGATCAAATGTTTAAGATGCCCCCAAAGACAATTACAACGGCCTGAACGGCAGGAACGTGTGGGACGTTGAACTGGTGCTCGTCCACCTGACTACCTGTCATGATATATACCAGCCAGTGCACCGCCAATATTGAGGCTGCATGTGATGGAGCTCTATCATGCAGAAACCGCATTTCTCTTCTGATTCCCAGTTGCACATCTTATAGTAAGTCTTGAATGTTGTTCTGGAAAACTCTTCTAGACAGCTCCTGTACGACATGCTTGGAGAACATGTAGCATTGTCTGAGAGTCATTAAATTGCCTTCAAACACTAACTTTATAGTAATACTGATGTCTAGCTTTTCCTATACAAAGAGGACTAGGAACTTTGTAATTCCATCCCTTATAAGCGTGGCTTCATCTGTACATACACTGCCCAAATCAATTAGGGGTTAGGTAAGGTCTCACACACAATGTACATATGGTAACTTATTCTATTCAGCTATTGGTTACAGCTGTAATTTGTATGTGATAGAATAAGATATTTTGCTGTCTCAACTCTTCACTATACCAGTGAAAACGTCATCCTCGTTGCCCTCTAATATGGTGTGTAATCACCTCGGAGGGCCAGTGCAGTTGCACACCTGCGTGGCATGGACAGTATGAGGTTATCTATCAGCTCTTGAGGGATATTTGGACACCCTTCCATGAGCGCACTGTTGTGGGAGATGCTGATCCGGTGGAAATGCATCTGCCAAGTGCATCCCAGACATGCTCAATCGGGTTTAAGGTCGGTGAACAAGAAGGCCACTCATTTCGTTCAACTATCTCAGCTTCAAGTGAGTTGTCCACGAGTGCACCTCTGTGGTGACGAACGTTATCGTCCACCAAAGGAACCCACCTCCTACTGCACCAGCGTATGGCACAACAAAAGTTAGAATGATCCTGTCTCTATACCTCTGAGCAGTCAAAGCGTCATTATGAACGCATTAGAGGTCCAGAATGGACAGTCTCTTGAAAGGAAGGTATAGTATGAATATTAACAAGAGTAAAACAAGGGTAATGAAATGTAGTGTCTGAAAATGGGGCGATGCTGAAGGAGTTAGATAATGTAATGAGACAATAAAAGTAGTAGATGAGTTTTGTTATTTGGATGGCAAAAGATGGGGATCTGAACTTAAATAGTGGCAACACTGCTGTGGAGACATTATGCAATGGAATCTACTATAGTCACTGATAGCAAAGGTTGTTGACATACCTGCCTGACCTCCAGGAGCAAATGGAATCACTCGTCACATATCACCGGCGTGTGCACAGTCGAGAGAAACACAGTCACTTGTGAGCGAGCGGTCTAACGTAACGGTGTCGCTAGGTTTTCGAAACAAGTCACATCGTACGAGCCAAAATTGAAACGCCAATCCAACGAATGGCTTCATTATAGGTCGCCGCGAAAGTTGAACGTGCGTGATAGTCCCAGTGTGGTGTAAGTTATGGTGACTGTCGTGTACTACTGCGGTGGTGTTATACTAAACCATTACGTTCATCCACGACAGACCGCCAGTGCACAGTATTACTATTCGTTTTTGGAGCATCACCTTCGACCGGCTTTGCAAAAGAAGCGGCAACACTTTCTGCGCAACCCACCTATCAGTTTTCACAACAATGCACGGACGCAATACAGCGCAAAGTGTGTCTGCTCTGTTCAGTCGATGGAATTGGGAAGTACTGTACTATCCAGCATACTCCCTGGAACCAAATCCTTGTGATCGACGATGAAGGAACTACTTCGTGGCATTCACTTCAGTACAGTTCCACTATCAACTGAACAGACTCTGCTAGCGGTATACTACGCCTTCCACATCGCTGGCTTGCTAATATGATGCCAATTGAAGACACAAATAACTGCAGAAACGACAACTATTAGTACTTTATAAGTCATTGAATTTTAATGGGTACTGAGACATAGAAAACAGTGGATGCCCTTATGAAAGTCATGTAACATCCGTAAGAGTTCTGCAGCACACCAAGTTATTATAAAGATCTGTGTCTAAGCCTGGTATATATTTGTTGCCTTGCTTTATGATTTCTGAGATTGAGATACCTTATTAGGCTTTTATTCAAAATAATTCAATGTACTTATGGCATTATGAATGACAAAGTTATTATAAAAAAATAAGTGTTGATAATGATACTCTACAGCGTACTATAAGCTCGTGTTCAAGACAGTATTCAGATAAGGCGTACGGTGGAGTACTGAACTTCTCATTTGTCATGGTGGTATAAAAAAAGTAGTTTGTATGAGAAGATTGAAAGTGGAACTTGTGTAACATCAACCGTAATGAGATTACATACGAATAAATGCGTCATTTCAGAAATATTTTTTCATATACCAAAATCTTAGTAGCCTTTGGTTGCTATATCAAGTATCGGATATATATGGTTCTACATAATGCTGGTGACTGCTTTGGAGGACAGTATCAGGTGCAACATGTAACTTTTATATCGATTGTGAATGAATAGTTAGCATTATTTAAAGTCCCAACCCTCCTACTTTCTGATGGTCAAAATGAAGAACATATAAAACGCTGAATGGCTATGAGAAGAAAAGCATTTCTGAACAAGTGACATTTGTTGATATTTATTATTAGTTCAAGTGTTAGGAAGTCCTTTTTGGAAGCATTTGTCTGAACTGTAGCATTGTGTGGGAGTGAAACGTGGGCGATAAGGAGTTCAAACAAAAAGATAATAGAAGGTTCTGAAATGTGGTGCTACAGACGAATGATGAAGATTAGATGGATAGATAATGTAACTAATGAGGAGATGCTCAACAGAATTGAGGAGAAAAGGGGTTTCTGGCATATCCTGACTAAGATCTTACTGATAACAAGAAGTCCACGAAACGAGTTTGGATCCCTATTTAAATGGATGTTATTCTCCGATATAGGGGCCGAAATATGGCATAATGTAATGCCGAAACTGTTAACCAAGAAATAAATGTCTTTATAAAACATTCGGCTGATGGTAACCTGTTTCCTACATAAGAGAAGAGATAGGTTGGTGGGACATATTCTAAGACCTCAAGGAATCGCCAACTTAACATTAAAAGCAAGTTTGTGGCGAAAAATCGTAGAGGGACGTGAGGGACGAATAGAGTAATCAGATTTAAAAGATTTTTCAGTATGAAGTTTCGTCGGATTTTTATGTAATAGATACGATATACTCGTATAATTTTACTAAGATCAGTTCTTTGGCTTTATTCAATCTATTTGCAATAAAAAGAATGTCATAATTTAATACAATATATCAGAACGCAGTAAATTTCAGCACAAGTACAGTTTAGTTAGATTGTATTTATTTTATTTAGTTATTCATTGTTTTTTAATTTGCTAAGGCATCAAACTCTCCACGCGAATCAATTCATCCTGTCGTTGGCAATTAACGTCATTGCCTGTTTTGTCTTCATTGTCGGTTTCTCCTGGTTTAATCTTCTTCCGTCCATTGCTATATATTTCTCTTGTCAATTGAGCTGTCGCCGTAGATGTTTTTCAGACTCCTGTAGATGTCAGCAAGGCCACATCTTTCCTTTACCAAGAATTCAATGATTACATGCTGTTTCGACTTCGAATGTATATCCATTTCCTACGATAAATCCGACTCCGTAGTTTAATGGCATCGTTGCTGACCGCAGATGCAAGGAGGTCGGGTGTTGTGTGTTTGTCTTCATCATCACTTTCATCATCATTATCGACGGCAAGTCGCCAAAGTGGCTTCAATAGAAACACCATCATTTCATTTTTCCCCACGAAGAAAGCATGAGCATCCAGGAAGAGCTACTCTACTAACGTGAAAAATGGAAGCTACATACACTGTACGTCAGAGGTTGGCAATGAGCGAGCCGCGCTCTCGGAGCCGCCTGCCTGAGCGGGAGCAGAGCCGCTAGCAGCTGGCGTCCATCACGTAGTTCCTGCTGAAAAGACTAGATGGCGTTATGTGCAGCCAATGCGCTAACGTAGCCACAGAAATGCACCTGGCTGAGTGCGTTATAAAATAACTTACAACGATAATAGTGCAAACTCTTTAGTATCCAACTTGAATGAACAGATTCTACTGCTAGGAGTATCTCCTGAAAAATGCTATTACGTTTATAAGTAAGTAACTTATAAACATAATATTGGAAACTCTTCTCTAAAATGTCCAGCGCGTGCAGTCGAGCCGGCAAATCTATATCTATAAATTTGAATGTCTGTTCGGTGTACGTTTATCACGTCTGAACCACAAGACATAAAGACCTAAAAATTGGTACAGTTACTAATGTCTACCCGGGGAAGGCTTTAGGCACGGTTTTATGGCGATCGGATAGCTATTTATCTATCTATATATATATATATATATATTAATGTGAATGTCTGTTTGGTGTGTGCTTATCACGTCCGAACGACAAGACGCATAGACTTAAATATTTGTATAGTTACCTGAGGAAGATTTTAGGCATGGTTTTATAGCGATGTGATAGATATTTACTAATTTAAAGAATATAACGCGAAATGCGGAACAGTAATTACTACAGCGGTTCAGTTGCACAGTGGTAGAGTGCCAGACTACTAATCCAAAGGTCGCTGGTTCGATCCCCGCCAGGTCCTGGGATTTTTATCTGTCACTTTCCACTTCTTTCCCCTCTGGCAGTATTGCTTATGTGAAAAACACCGAGTAGCACCGTGGTTCGGAACCCACGTTAAACTGTAGGTCCCCCTATAACTGGCTGGGTAAGTCACTTCGAAGGTCGGAGGAAGGCAACGGCATACCACCTCCAAACAGGACCATGCCTAGTAAAGCACTGTGGTGTTCAAACGAATCTTCGGATTGTTGACTGCTTTACCTTTTGAAAATTATATTTACTCTTTGAAAATGGTTTTCTTGGTTGCATTGTTGCTTGAGAGTTGATAACGATAAAAGGGTGAAGTATTTTGGGATGGAAAGTTATCGGTGTATATAAAATTCTACGTGTGTGTGTTAGTATTTCGCTCTGCAGCGAAAACTACAGAACGCAAACGAATGATCTGTGTGTAATTGTTGTCCGAAGACTCCCGTTGTACATCATAGCAGTTCCATGCTGATAGCTATAAGGGGGTGGAAGATATGGTGGTTGAAAGTCTTCAAATTATAAAAAACATTGGACTGAAGGCCAGCGATGACGCTTGCGACTCTATAGCAAGGAGATTACATACAGCAAAACGTGATGCCACAAACCATATCTTTGCTCTATGCGTGCTACAAGCTCTTTAGCTCTTTCTCTGTAAGGGTAAGCATACGAATAAGGAAATATATGAATAAATAAATAAAGCAGAAAAATTTCTTTTAATACAGACATACAGCACTTATACAAATGAATACATACCTGCAAAATTATACAATTGTACAACACATAACACAATAAATATGAGATCGTACGCATTTCATATGTCATTTGTGTTTTGATTACTATCTTTCTTTGTTTGGATACTTATAATTTTGTACGTTATGCGACACAGCCCTATTTCTTATTTATTCTCCGATAAATATAACATAGTTTTAGAAAAAAGGCATGGACAGAGAGAGAAGGGATAGGAGAAGTACTAACTGAAGGCAGGAATAAATAAATACCCGGGTAAATCCAGGTTTTCAGCTAGTATCTTATAGAGATAAGAGCGAACTACGTGCGCCAGCAGACCTCTCGCGGCAACTAGGATAACTACCGGCCGAGCGCGAACGCTGCTCTTTTTCCGGCCTGAGCCGGAGCGCTAGTCATTGAGCCGATTTGTGCCCACCTCTGCTGTACGTAAACAAACTACGCCTACCGTTGCGCTAATTTCTGAACAGCACTTATCACTGATCGAATAGGGTCACGTTTACCAGCGCCAATTCGGAATGATGGCGCGTTCAAGTTTCCAGGTTTTCTCTTGTTGCAGGAGGAACACAAGCCAGTGCCGACAATAACGTCCCTGGAGTACGGCCGACCGTGCCGGCCTCTGCTGGACGAGCGGTGCAGCAGATTCGGACACGTCGAGCAGTGCAAGACCTTCAAGTCGCGGCGCGGGGTCAACCTGGAGCCAGACCCTGGGCGGCCCTGCGAGGCCACCAAGCCACCCTCGGCTGAACTCTGATGATACCGAAGCGCCAAATAATCTCTTTTATCAGGCCGAACATTTACTTATTTTAGTTTTCGAAACGCTAAAAATTTACCAATTCTAACCAAACTTCTATAAAGTTTATTTGATAATTCGATAAAATAAATTTTTCGAATTATGTTTCTAAATATAGCTATTAATTGCGGTATCATTAATTCTATGCTTCATACCATATTTTTATCACTGATAAAATTGAGACGAAATCTGCCTCAGAAACATATAATTATTCTATTTAAATAATCTTTCCTTGTAATAATACAAATGTACAGTTTTATTCCTACACTTTGTGAACGAAACTATCCGGACAACTTGTAATATTACTTTTGTGGTGTTGCATGTACGCAGTAATGTTAAACTGCGATTAAAAGATTAAGGCCTTTTGTTAAAACTTCGATCATAGAAAATCGGATAAAAATCTGATTAAATACTTTAGACGAGGGTGGATGAAATTAATACACGAAAGGATTGAGTAGAATAAATTGGCGGAATACAGATTGGGGTTGAGGTAACACCCAAAAATAACGTTACAGAGAAAACTTACGGAAAGTACCCATTGTAGCTTTTTTCTGGAAATGTTGATCACAGCAGCTGAAACTGTTAAGCTGTTGAATGGTTTACGTAAACTTTATGATACTTCCCGCAGTAAAATAATGTTCAGACTGTTCGCCTCGTAAGTCATTGTTGATGGACCGTGTACTAACTTTTGATAAGGCAAATAAGGAACAGAAAAAATATCTATAGGACTTTGCGAAACAGGTTCTAAAGGAAGAAAGGTGATGATTTAAAGTAACTGATCGGGATTTAATCAAGGCAATACACGAAGCGAAGTTGATGGCGTCTGAACATCATGTTACGACGGAATGTCGAGGAGCTGAAAATCTCAAAGAAAATGAATAATTAGGAGAGGACGGAACATTATTAAATGAAAACAGGGTGGAGACATTGCTCTTTACAAAAGAGAGTATATTTTAAAGTAAAATTTAACAGCACTCATACTTACATCACAAAACAGTCTGCATACATTTGACAATCTCAAACAACGGAGTGACTGATCGCGGTACCGTCCTCTCGACACGCCGGAAGAAACGAAAGACGAGCGAAAAAACCTTTTCACAGATAAAATAATTCGAGAAGCAGGGAAACACGCGACAAGCGTCGCTGATCGATAAAAAGAAAATAATTTAATTATGTATCGTTACAAACTGACTGAAAAGATACAAGTTCGTGGCGCCCTCCATCGGTAATCCTGAAATTCACTATGGTGTTGACCCACCCTTAAACCTTGATGACAGCTTCCAGCATCCACTCTCGCAGGCCAACGTTCAGTTAGCTGCTGGAAGGTTTCTTGGGGACTGGCAGTCCATTCTTCACGGAGTGCTGCACTGAGGAGAGGTGTTGATATAGGTCATTGAGGCCTGGCAAGACGTTGACGACCCCGTAACGATACATAATTAAATTAATATTTTTTTATCAATCAGCGACGCTTGTCGCCGAGTTTCTCTTCTCCTCGAAATATTTTATCTGTGGAAAGGTTTTTTCGCTCGTTTTTCGTTTCTTCCGCCGCATCGAGAGGACGGAAACGCGATCATTCACTCTCTCTTGTTTGAGCTTATTAAGTGTGGACATGTACGCAGACTGCTTTGTGATGTGTGAGTGCTGTTAAATTTTACTTTAAAATATACCCTATTTTGTTAAGAACCATGTCTCTACCGTGTTTTCATTTAATAATGTCGCATCCTTCCTTAATTATTCATTTCCTTTCAGATTTTCAGCTCCTCCATATTCCGTCGTAACATGATGTTCAGACGCCATCACTTTCGCTTCGTGTATTGCCTTGATTAAATCCCTATCAGTTACTTTAAATCATTACCTTTCTTCCTTTCAGAACCTGCAGTTTCGCGAAGTCCTATAGATTTTTATTTTTTATTTTTGTTATTTGCATAATCAAACTTTAGTACACGGTCCGTCAACAATGACTTACGAGGCGAACAGTCTGAGCATTACTTTACTGCGTAAAGTATCATAAAGTTTCCAGAATGAAACTTCACTCTGCAGCGGAGTGTGCGCTGTTATGAAACTTCCTGGCAGATTAAAATTGTGTGCCGGAACCGGGACTCGAACCTGGGATCTTTGCCTTTCGCGGGCAAGCGCACTACCGACTGTGCTGTCCCGACACGACTCACGATGCCGCCTCACAACTTTACTTCTGCCAGTACCTCGCCTCCTACTTTACAAACTTCACAGAAGCTCTCCTGCAAACACGCAAGACTAGCACTCCTGGAAGAAAGGTTATGGTGGAGACATGGTTTAGCCACAGCCTAAGGGATGTTTCCAGAATGAAACTTCACTCTGCAGCGGAGTGTGCGCTGATATGAAACTTCCTGGCAGATTAAAATTGTGTGCCGGAACCGAGACTCGAACCTGGGACCTTTGCCTTTCGCGGGCAAGCGCACTACCGACTGTGCTGTCCCGACACGACTCACGATGCCGCCTCACAACTTTACTTATGCCAGTACCTCGCCTCCTACTTTACAAACTTCACAGAAGCTCTCCTGCAAACACGCAAGACTAGCACTCCTGGAAGAAAGGTTATGGTGGAGACATGGTTTAGCCACAGCCTAAGGGATGTTTCCAGAATGAAACTTCACTCTGCAGCGGAGTGTGCGCTGATATGAAACTTCCTGGCAGATTAAAATTGTGTGCCGGAACCGGGACTCGAACCTGGGACCTTTGCCTTTCGCGGGCAAGCGCACTACCGACTGTGCTATCCCGACGCACACACCGCTGCAGAGTGAAGTTTCATTCTGGAAACATCCCTTAGGCTGTGGCTAAGCCATGTCTCCACCATATCCTTTCTTCCAGGAGTGCTAGTCTTGCGTGTTTGCAGGAGAGCTTCTGTGAAGTTTGGAAAGTAGGAGGCGAGGTACTGGCATAAGTAAAGTTGTGAGGCGGCATCGTGAGTCGTGTCGGGATAGCACAGTCGGTAGTGCGCTTGCCCGCGAAAGGCAAAGGTCCCAGGTTCGAGTCCCGGTTCCGGCACACAATTTTAATCTGCCAGGAAGTTTCATCATAAAGTTTATCTAAATCATTCAACAGCTTAACAGTTTCAGCTGACGTGATCAACATTTCCAGAAAGAAGCTACAATGGGTACTTTCCGTAAGTTTTCTCCGTAACGTTATTTTTGTTTGTTACCTCAATCCCAATCTGAATTCCGCCATTTCTTCTATTCAATCATTTCGTGTATTAATTTCATCCACCCTTGTCAAAAGTATTTAATAAGATTTTTTATCCAATTTTCCTATGTTGGAAATTTTAACAAAAATCCTTAATCTTTCAATCGCAGAGACTAACATTAATACCTACAGGCAACAACACAAAAGTAATGTTACACCCCAAAATATCCAAAAGGCGTTCTGTACGATTCAAGTCAGGACTCTGAGCAGGCCAGTCCCTTACAGAGATGATAACGTCGTGTAACGAAAGAAAAGTCCAACTGTTTGTAAAAATCTAATGCTCTTAACCGCAGCGGTTATTAGTCCCTAGGCTTACAAACGGCTTAAACTAACTTATGCTAAGGACAATATACACAGACATATCTGAGAGAGGACGCGAACTTCCGACGGCGAGCAACGTCGCGATCTGCAGCAAGACGCCGTAGAACGCTCGGCCACACCGACGCGGCCGACACTGTCTACATAAAAATTCGCGCTGTGCATGGCGGTCGGCACATTACAACAGACTTGGAGACCAATCTATTTACTTCGATCTTGATGAAATTTTGTACACTTTACCCTGTATACATAAGGCGGGAGGGGGTACCTTACTTTGAGGACGTTTGACTGTTCACCATGACTTTGGAAGGCATTGCAATTTTTCACATAGGAGTCAGATAGAGGACAGCAGAACACTGGCAGAGAACAGGGAAGGTAATGACGCAGGAGGATGGATTTGTTGATATACGGGTGTGTAGGAGGAAGAGCCGCATAGAACGGCCGCTTGGTCTAACGTCCAGTCCACACTTAACGCAGCATAGGCAGAGCAGAGGCAGAGGAAAGGCGCAGGGCCTCGGCTGGTGAGTGCACATTTGACACAGAACAGGCGCAGCATAGGCACAACGGAGCAGCTTGTTGTGCACTCACAACACACTTCGAGCTGCATATCCAAAGCAAACCTCTTGATACAGTTACTGTTACTCCTGAGCCTCCTTAAAATCAATTCATTTAATTTGTATTGTTGAGCGCAGTAAAGTGTATTTTTTTGTGTCCCAGCCTCGTCGCCACTTTTGTGTCTCGTTTTCGCTGGTGGTCCTGATGTCGGTGGCCGAGTACAAAGAGACCGACACAGGAATAAAGGATGCACGCTTGTGCGGTATGGAGGTGACCAGCTAGTGGGACAGCAGAAACTAGAAACACTAGAGTAAATTAGAACGAGATATATATTTCATAGAGACTTAGTAATACTTAACTTTTACATACTTCTTGACTGCAGAATTCTGATACATAGTTTAGATAGAGGCCTGCCTACTAATGATTCGTAGTGCCTATCCGATAGCCAAGTCTTAACTGGTGCCTGTGTGATTCCGAAGTGTTAACTGGTTCCTATCTCAGTCCCAAGTGAACGATGCACTCCAGTGGTGGCCACGAGCGGAGTTACAGCAGAGGGCGCTCGTGGCTGACGTCGTAAGAACGCCGCGCCGTGCGTGCATGGCGGCGTGCGGCGAAAGTAGGTGGCGCGCACTTTAGACTTGTGCGACACCACATATTTAAATTAGTCAAATAAAATGCAGTAACAAATGAAAGTGAATAATACGCTAAGTCACAATGAAAACTTAGTTCAGTTCAGTCAAGCACGGCCGAGTAAAACACCAGAGTTGCAACAAAGCACTTCAGCTACAGCTTCAAATCGACATGAGTTGCTTATATTTATTAATAATTTCTCTGAAAACTAAATTTCTGTTAGCAGACATTTCGATATTTTCATTTGATGTACCGAGGTAGTTTCTGTCTGTTATTAGATAACATTATAGCCGTTAGAATTGTAACACTGCGCATTTTTAATCCCATCAGGTGTTGGAGTGGTTGTCAATGTTTGGGGCCACTTTTAAAGTTTCACTAGCGTTGTAATATAACAGGGAACTAACTTGGTGGATGTGACACGTTTAAGTAACTTTATAAATAACAGAGTCAAAAAGGAGGCGGAATCTGACTTTAAAGTTTTGCGGCGGTAGTAATTTGGAATGAAAGCAACACCTGAGCACAATATTACAAAAAGAAACTAACAGATTCCGCGATGATACTTCTTACCAACATGTTTTCTTCAAGTTGTTTGGATCGTAGCAGATGAGGCTGTAAAACTCTTGTTCCATGCTTGATTTGCTTAGAGCGGATTATGCTAACTGAATGACCGTGAAAAAATATTAAATAAACTTTCGTGACAAAAGGCTGTTTAAATCGATCGGATTTCGTTTAATACCGAAGATTTCCTTGCAGGCATTATTATAAAGTCACTTTCATGAAGGTTAGATATAATGATTTGTAGAAGTTTCTAGTACATTATAGATACAAGTCCAAAAATGTCTCCAAGCCTCATGTTATATAATAAAGATTACTGCTGGAAAAAAAAATAAAGTCATTTCATAAATTATTAACAGGTGTGTCATTCTAAATAAGTACGAGATTGTAATTGAACTAACTATATTTTCACCATATTTAAAGAAAAAAGCGAACTCACACTTACAATTGGTAGTAAAGAAGTCCCTCTTGTACGTTTGATGTTAGCGAAGGGTAAAACATAAAAGGCAAAGTGCACAACTGCGTTCTGGGCAGCTCGTAAAAGATATATGAAAATCAGAAATATATGAAGAACGTAATTAGCTGCCAGAGAAAGCAGTGGCCCGGCCACGGTGGCAGAAAAGTCTGCGGCGTGCCAGTCACGGTCTGCACGGCCACTACGGTCGGGGGTTCGAATGCCTCCTCGGGCATGGATATTTATGCCGTTCTTAGTATTGGTGGCCGAGCGCATTGAGGCGCTATGCTGCGATGCGCGAGGCCGTTCTCCTGCAGATAAGTTCCATAAGTTTCACAATATTTGAAAATTAGTAAAGTGTGGTTTAAAATGCACCAAATGCAAAGTGGCCAGCGACTACATTTTTCACTGCAAACTATTCAAAATATGCACGGCGTTATACTTTAGTTATCATAACTATATGGGCAATAACTAAAAGAAAACTAGTTCAACATCATGCAGTGCCTTTTGCCTATAAGATACAGAAAAATATTTTTTATTCTTTCGAATAGTTTCTGCAAAATCGATAGAGGAAACTGCGCTAGCGCAAACCACGCACAAATCAGTGTTTTTTTTAACTTTTTTTACGGAAAAGTAAAAGTCTTAGAGAGATGCTAAATACACAGTAGGGTGTAGTTTACAATCGTCTACATAAAACCTTTTTCGATAGGATGACATGAAATTTCACTTTGCAACAAATGTGGAATAGAGGCGCAGGAAAACTGTGTGCTTCGGACAACGGGGCAGAGGCCTACCTTAGCAAACGCCTGCCCTGCGCCTCGGCAGCGATAAGTGAACGGTGTCTCTTTGGAAAGTGTGGTTTACAAACGGCTGGCCGCCTATCCTCTGCCTCTGCTCTGCCTGTGCTGCGTAAAGTTTGCGCTGGAGCTAAGGCGTCATACTACAGAATGGGCGGCCGTTCCCGCCGGAGGTTGAATCCACCCTCGGGCATGGATGTGTGTGTGTGTGTGTGTGTGTGTTGTCTTTAGCGTAAGTTAATGTAGTTTGTAAGTCTGAGGACTAATGACGATATCAGTTTCGTCGAACAGGTTTACAACCACGTGAAGAATAGAGAGAGAGTTTGGGGGGGGGGGGGGGGGGGGGTTAGAGAGGTCGGAGAAGGAGATTGACAGTGAAAAGGGGAGCATTAGATGGGTTAACTGAATATTGCAATAAATAAATACCCGAGCAATGCCGGGTTTTCAGGTTAGCCGTTCAGTATCGCCGTTCTGCAGTCAAAAGAATACAAAAATGGGCAATGTGTCATTGATATTTAAAAAAAATGCTATCATGTCAATGAAAAAATTGAAGTATAAAACATGTATGTAGAAACTTCAAAACGGCCAAGGTGACTAAAATCAGAAACATAGTTTGACGCAAACACAAGTACGGAGACGTTGGCGGCAACATATATTAAAATGCACAGGCAACGCTTGTACTGCCGCAAGCAGCGGTTGCAACACGATAAAAAACGGAGATCACACACAACACCAAACCACTTAGCATAGAGTAAAATCCGAAGCACTTCACCTTGGATCTCGTAGGAGAGAGGGAAGAGGTAGCGCGAATGGAGGAGGTGGGATAGATGGCTAGAGTGCTGAGACTCCGCTAGGGGGGAAGGGGGAGGGGGAAGGAGGAACCAAGCGTGAGAAAGGATGAAGGAATGGGTTGGAGAGAGAGGGTACCAAATCTATGGCGGGTAGGATTAGAGCTGGTAGGACGGATAGATTTCAAGATGGAGGCATCATTCGATAGGGGGAGGCAGCGGAATTTATCCTGGTATAGGATGTGGAGTGCGTGCAGGTGAGTAGAGGGAGGGATGTAATGGTGTAGGCGTGACAGAGGCCCAGATCGGTGATGATAGGGTACACTAACGTGTGATTGGAGTGTACTTCGCGAGTCATGTAGAGGATGCGGATATGCTCCAGGAGCAGGAGGAGGTGAGGGAAGGGAAGAGATCATAAAGGATATTCGTAGGGGATGGGAGACTGATACGGTAATCGAGGTGGAGTGCATGGCGTTCTAGGATCTGAAGGGGTTGGTGTTAGTTGGGGGGGGGAGGAAACGCTGTCAGAGAGGCTTAGTTAATCAGGGCGTGAAATTCTGTCAAAGTTCAGAACGCATACGTTTCTCGAATAAGTCAACCAATGTATTGTTTCTCCGTATGTGTATCTCGAGGAACGACCAGAAGAGTAAAATTAGATCGATTGAGGCCTACACGGAGGTTAATCGACAATCGTTCTTCCCGCGAACTATACGCAACTGGAATAATAATAATTTCGTGTGGCTCATTGGCCTGGTGCAAGTCTTTCAACTGGACGCCACTTCGGGTAAAGGGGACCTGCAGCTTAACGTGGAATCCGAACCAAGTGTCGTTCCTGGCGACTCCTCACATCGTTGAGAGGTGAAGGATGGGTTAAAACGCACACCGAGAAAATCCGAGGTCCGACCGGGTTTTGAACCCGCGGTCCATCGGTTTCCAGTCGAGCGCTTTACCCCACGTCCACCGGGCCCGACATGATTCACGAAGTAGCCTACGTCCGCTACACACACACTGAGGGGGCTTGCAGAGTATATAGATGCAGATGTAGATACAGCGACGCTGGCAGCTCGTAAGAAGCGGCGTGCCACGGAGTCGCCCCCATAAGCCGATGGTGACGATTTTCAGGCAGCTGACTTGCTACAACGGTCCGCCACGGTTGCATAGCCACGGCAGCCAGGCGCGAGCGGCAGGTACGTAGCGCGGCGCGCACAAAGGCAGACAGACAAACGCGCCGGCACGGGACATTGTGCGCGGCGGCGGGGCACAATAGCGCCCGCCGGCAAAACTGCGAGTGCAAACAAATGACGCCAAACAACGGCCGCCTTTATTTACGGCGCAGCGCAAACAGGGCGCAAATAGCGTAAGTAAACTGGCATTAATGCACATACAGCGCGCGCTCGCTGGCGGAGGGGCCGGGGGAGGGGCAGATCGCCGACCGATGAGCAATGACGCCGCCATACGAGTGGACGCACACACCGCGGCCGCGCTGCCTCCGCGCCATGAATGAAACACTAGACTCACAGTCGGGTAGCGGACAACAGGTCAAAGGTAATTGCACGTCAAAAACACTACGTCAGAAGCGCGTCGTCGGACGCGACAAACAGAGCCGCCCGGAGTAAGCAAGTACCGCTTCCACACGAGGACACAGCGCCACTGACGGAATACCGTAACACAGAGACCAATACACAACGATTGCCAGCTGCCCAGTAATACGATGCAAACGTCCAGTTTCAGGTGACCCGGTAGCAAGCAGTTGACCTACGTTTCTCCACATAAGAAGACGAAGTAGATACTCCAGAATTCGGATAAAGAAGACCTGTTAGCATTCGTAATTTAAAACTCGGTTCACGAAATAAAGTCTTTCTGACCAGATTGTATACCGATCAGATTCCTTTCAGAGGATGCTATGAAATAGCTCCATATTAGCTATCACATACAATCGCTCACTCACGAAGGATCCGTTCGCACAGACTAGACAGTTGTACAAGTCACTCCAATAGTCAAGAAAGGCAACAGCAGTGATCTGCAAAATTACAGGTCGGTTTGCAGCAGGATCGTGGAACATATACATTATGAACTACCTCGAAAAAAATTCCCTATTGACGCGTAGTCAACACGGATTCAGAAAGTATCGTTCTTGGGGAACACAGCTAGTCTTTACTCGCATGATGACTGCTACTAACAAGGGCTCTCAAATCGATTCCATTTCCTGGGTTTCCGGAATGCCTTCCACACTGTACCTCGCAATCTACGTCTCAGTTGCGCGACCAGATTCGCGATTTCCTGTCAGAAAGGACACACATATCGTAGTAATTGACGGAAACGCCTCGAGTAAAACAGAAATATTTAGCGTTCCCCAGGAAAGTGTTACTTTTTTTTTAATAATCTGAACAGTCCTCATAGACTATTCGGGTAGGATGCTATCGTTTATCGGTTAGTAAAGTCACCAGATGATCAGAAGCGACTGCTAAACGATTAAGGTAACATATCTGCAGGGTGCGAAAATTCTTAACTGACCCTGTTATGTCTCGGGATGCAGCGGGATCAGTAGGTGGACCGTGATAAACTTGGAGGTGGACATGGGTCTTCAACTGAAAGAATTGATTAGTCCACATAATTTTATTACACAATGACATGAATACTTAACAATGCTGTGCTTGTAGAGGTATAAAATTCTTTCTAAGTATTACACACTTCTGCAAGGCAATAGTAAACTATTCCGGCTGGAGCTAAGACAGACTGTTGGCTCCCTGTTGATTCGTCAGTTGACTGCTGGATCGGAACTGTCGAACTGTAGAACTACAATCATGTTGCTGTGGTACGCCGGCATATGTAGGCCCCTCCTTCCTATTGGCCGGCGCGCGAAGCAAGCAAAGAGGTACAGAGACTGTGGGCGCCCCCGGTGGCCGAAGTACTAGAGAGCGACTTATCGCCCGTCTTGTACTGGCGTGGCGACTTGCGTGGACCGCCGGCGTTGTGGTGAATGGTGACGTCAAGACAGACACTAAAATATGAAAAGTGTAAATTAATGCGTATGAACTCAAAAAGAAATACGTTAAATTTCAGTTACACAATAAATCAGTCAAATCTACAGGCCCTAAATTTAACTAAGTAAATACAAAGTAAAATTAAGGACAATGTTAATTGGAAAGAACACACAGAAAATATCATACAGACGGCGAAACAAACGTACGTTTCAATAGCAGAACACCTGGAACAGCTCTACTAAATATACTGCCTAAATTACACTTGTCCGTTCTATTTTGGAGTACTGCTACGCGTAGTGGAATCCCCACCAAGTGAAACTGACGGAAGACATAGAAAACTTCAGAGATTAGCTTGTTTCGTGTTATCGTAGTGCAGATGATGGACTGTCACGGAAATGCTGTACGATTTGAGGTGAAAATCATTAAAATAAAGGCTTTATTTCTTGCGGCGAGCTCTATTTGAGAAATTTCATTCACCAACGTTTGCGTCGGGATACGAACGCCTTTTGCTAGCATCCACCTATTTTTGATGATACGATCTACAAAAACGGAAAATAAAGTTTGATGTTCCTTTTCCAACGCGCTATTAGAGAATGTAACGTTAGAGGAATATTATGTAAGCGGATAGATAGACCCTCTTCCAGGCACTTAAATGTCATTTGCAGGGTAAAGAACTAGATGTACAAGTAGATACATAAGCGCTGCTTACTGGTTTTTGTTCGTGGCAAATGTCTACACCTTATGATCATCGTCTGGACGTACCGTTACTTCAAAAGTTACATCATGTATACTATTGCCCTGCAAAATCCATCAGCAGGAAAGAACGGAGGTGTCAAATCTGACCATCTTGGTACTGCAGAGAACATTGGAACTGGAAAGACATTTTTTTGTATTGATGAATTCCGATTCTGCTTGCACTGGAGACCGCAATGGAGATGCCGTCGTGAGTGACTGGTCAACTGTCGCCTTATGCGTCGTCATATTGGTCCTTGACCCGGTTTTATGGTTTGGAGTGGGATTTACTTCCACACCTGCCGCCCCGACCGACCCATTAGCACTCACTGCTGGTTCACTAAACGACCACGGTTACAATTCTGAAGTATTGGAGACAGTTGTCCTCCCATAACTTTGGAATTCATCATGCCGGCCGCGGTGGCTGAGGGGACTGAGGCGCTCCAGTCACGGTCTGCACGGCCACTACGGTCGGGGGTTCGAATCCCCCCTCTGGCATGGATATTTGTGTCGTCCTTAGTATAAGGTAGAAGATAAGTAGTTTGTAAGTTTAGGGACTGATGACCCCGTAGTTAAGTCCCATAAGCTTAACAAACATTTGAACATTTTTTGAATTCATCATGCGTGATCACATGTGTCACGCAATGTTGAAGAAATCTTTATCACCCATCGGATTGACAAGCTGCCTAAGCGTCCCTTTTGCCTGAGACCGCGTCTATCCAAAACGTTTGGTCGATAACAGCAGAACTATTGGCTTGGGACAGACCACCCACTCATTCACTAGATCAACTATGGCAATATTTGGAAGCAGCGTAGACTGCTATATACCAACAATGCGTCTATCTAAAACGTTTGGTCGATAACAGCAGAACTATTGGCTTGGGACAGACCACCCACTCATTCACAAGATCAACTATGGCAATATTTGGAAGCAGCGTAGACTGCTATATACCAACAATGCTTTGATTCAATGCAGAGGTCTGTTATAGCGATCTGACCTGTAAGTGCAACAACAATAAATACTGATTTCATCATCTTCTCAATTACACGTCGGACGGTGTTTCCAATAATGTGATCTTTGGTTGAGTCATATCCGGTATTTCTTGGTGTTGTGTTTTGGATGGCCTGCAGAGTAGTTACAGACTAGCAGTTATCTATAATTCTACAATTTCTGGTTGTTGCAGCGGTGCTATATTTATTGTCATTGAAAGCATCTTACTTTCTGGAGCAAGCAAATGGGTACAAGTAAGTATTCAACGGTGCTTAGGTATAAGAAAGAACAGTACTCTCTGAAACTTTACACCCTAAGTAGTTCGTCTCCTCATCTTGAGAATTACTGGTATCAACATTTTCCCATTCGTTGTCATCTTTCACACAGTATTTTTCAGTGTCTGTCACCTGTTCTTCTATAACTAATCTCGTCTCTGGCCTCAACGCATTTGTCAAATCAACTTCCTAACAGTCATACTTTCCTTAATACTAATTCTAGTTAGGCTCCGCCTACAGACATCTTTTTCTCGTTTTCTGATACATGACCTTCATCAGTGAACAGAATCCCAAGTAATTCAGAACTGTCGTTCGAAAAAAGCGTCTGAATCGTTTCCCAGATTTAATTTACCTTCTTCTCCGTTTAGGGCGTCCAGCGCGTACTGATGTTTCAAGTGTGGTACTTATTAGAGTTTCAGGAAGTGTAGATATCTGAAATGTTTAAATGTTTGTAAAACTCATCATCATAAGCTTGCACAGTTTCCGACCACAGGCTGGGTCTGTTTGGAACACAAGCCTCGCCACTTCGTCCTGTCTTCCCACCATCTCTCTGTTTTCACCCTGGCCCAGTCCTCTCCTCTATTCTCCACACAATACTCCACTCCTTTATAGCCATCTATCCCTTGGCCTTCCTCTTGGTCGTTTCTTCTGTATCTGTATTTCGTGTATCATGTGGGGATCCTCTTCTCCTGCATTCTCTTTAAATGGCCATACCACAGCAGTCTTGATCTCTCTATCCTATCCTGTAAGGGCTCCTCTCTCACTATTTCTTTGATCTCATTCCTCATCCTGTTTCTTCCTGTTACCCCTATTCTGTTTCGTAGAAACTACTGAACCCAAATGCTTCGGTCATCAGTCCTCTTTCTCCTTCTTTCTCTTTAAATGGCCATACCACTGCTGTCTTAATCTCTCCATCCTATCCTGTAAGGGCTCCTCTCTCACTATTTATCTGATCTCATTCCTTATCCTGTCTCTTCTTGTTACCCCTATTCTGCTTCGTAGAAACTATTGGACCCAAATGCTTGCTTCGGTCATCAGTCCCTGCCACGGTGGAGTAGCCGAGCGGTCTAAAGCATCTCGCTGCAGAGGTCGCGGTTGTTCGCCGTGGAGGTTCGAGTCCTCCCTGGGGCTTGGGTGTGTGTGTGTTTGTCCTTAGGTTAGTTTACCTAGGTTTAAAATAGTTTGTAAGCTACGGACTGATGACCAGGCAGTTTGGTCCGATAGATTTGCAAGCATTTGAACATTTGATTTGATCATCAGTCCCTACACTTACAAACTGCTGAGACTCACTTACGCTAAGGACAACTCTCTCTCTCTCTCTCTCTCTCTCTCTCTCTCTCTCTCTCTCTCTCTCTTTCTCACATACACACACACACACACACACACACACACACACACACACACACACACACACACACAAGGGAGGACTACAGGAACCTCCGGCGGGAGCGGCCACGTACTTCGTAGCATGATGCCTTAGATCACATGGCCACTCCAGCTCGGCTGAAGAAATCTAATGACCTTAACTGTCAATATGACAATAAACGTTTCATGTGCGACTGGCACTCGGAACGCATCTTAATTTCCTCGTTATTGCTACATACTTTCCATGATTTGCACGCTATATTTTAATTTTGCACCGTCCACTGCTTATTTTTATTATACATCTTATAAATATCTTTCTCTTGCCGAAACTACACATCGCGAGTCTATTATGTGATCCACCTTCACATTGCTAATGGGATATTGAACATTCTCCGACCATTCTTTGGATGATTTCCAATTTAACTATTTGCACTTGACAAGTACGGTTCCTGATAATTGTTTTTTTACCACCTAAGGATCAGGTCGCAGTGTCTGAAGGTAGTCAAAGTGCTGATTAAGTGGATCTCCGCCTTTATTTTGCTGGTTTTTCTGTCCTTTTTTATTTATTTTTTTTAATTATTTTTTCTTGTGGATTAGGACTTCATACTTCCCTTCGCTGATAGTTGTGCCTTTCGCTGCTACGAGTACCATGTGTCAAGAGTGTGCAGGAAATACCAAATTCCAGGCACTCACCAGGGACAACGTTGTGGCAGATAGCCTGCATGGCATGGAATGGACCTAACTGAATCAGTCATTAATTGGAAATGGTTATCTTTCTCTACCTGGAGACCACTTGCAAGAGCGCAACGCATAATTAATTTTACAAATTTTTAGAGTGTAATATTTGGAAACTGTCTGACATGAATAAATAGTGGATGAATGAAGTCTCGTTATGGGAAAATATTTGTGACTCAATGTTTAAAATATCATAACTCCTAAACTATAAATCGTAGGTAGTTTTTAACCCCACATCGATTGTTGTCCGTTAGTAAGCAATATGTGTAACAAGTTCAGTTGGGATCGGTCCATTATTTTAGGAGATGTGGAAAAAGACCACATGATGTAGCAGTTATTCTGAAATTTCGTTGTTTATGACATCATATCTCCTGAAATATGAGTCCCACTATGATGTAAATTTGAAGATATATGCAGTGGTACATGCGCCTAATGTGTAAATTATTTTAGTAATAAACACGTAAGAAATCGAAACCTGATTCGTAATGATGCGATTTTTCATGAACCAAATTATTTCTTCATATCTCATGAATATAAATAGAACTGTGGTATAATATCGAAGAAACATTCAGTGGTATGTATCTATACTGTATGTGAAATGTAACGCGAATACATTTTACAGTGTAGAAGTAATAACTTGTAACGTCATACCAAATGCCATAGACATAAGTACATCATGAATATCTTAAAAGTAGTAAGGGATAAACTTATTTCCTTTCCTCATTTTGTTGGGGTTGACAGCGAGGAAAAGTTTCGTAAATTTGAAATTATGTTTAAGGTTTATTGCAGTGGCTAAGTGTCCTCATTCTGAAATAGTTGATGAATAAAATCATGCTATAATGCGCAACAAGATGGGGCAGTTTTCATTGTTTATGACGTGATATCGTATGAACTACGCTTCGTAAGTGGTTTTTTTTTTCACCATAGCAAATGATTCCTGGCTTTAAAAAATAATTGTACAAAATATGGTTGAAATCGGTCCAGTAGGTTGGAGCAGATGTAGATTATCATCACATGATGCGCCAGTTTTTCACGAATGTCATGGTTTATGACGTCATAACACCTGGCGTATGTGTCATAGGCGGTCCTTACCCCGACAGAGATTATAACCTGATCATAAGTAAAATGTGTACCAAGTTTGGTTGAAAGTGGTCCAGTAGTTTAGGAGGAGATGAGCAGCATACACACACACATAGTCATTTTTTTATTTCTTTTTTTTTATTTTTATTTTTTATGGGACTTAACTACGGGGTCAACAGTCTCTAAAGTTACAAACTACTGATGAACTAGCTTATTCTAAAGACGGCACGAACATCCATACCCGGGGGGGGGGGGGGGGGGGGGATTCGAACCCCCGACCGCAGACAGTCAATTTTATAAGATGCATAGATACTGTACAAAATTACACGTTTGTCTGCTGTTTCATTCGAAAGAAAATAATTGATTTTAACTAGCGCAAGTACAAGCTCCAGTTGAGGAACAATTCAAACACATCTCAGATTCTCAGACAAGGCACTCCAAGAGAACAGCAAGAGATTATGAAAACCGGCCAGTAAAAATGACACTTTGCACAAAACAACAGTTTAGAGTATCAGAAATCTTAATAAACGAGAATTAGCGATCTTGGCTGTTGTTTTGTGTAACAGTTCTATAGATCAGATCGCTCCCATAGAAATGACAAAAATTACACAGTATTTGGTAGTCAGTGCATTAGTTCCATAACACAAAACACGCGGTTAAGAATGAATAACTGAACAAAATAAACAATACAGGAATGTCTGTCAACAGAAAGGACTAGAGGGTCACAGAGAAGATCAAACCAGCCAGTTGACCACTACGGGCAGCGAAATTAACAAATTCTTACTTCAAACGAGTTGAAGAGTATGTAAGGAATTATATGTAACTGTCTATGTAAACTGAACTAAAATGGTTTTAAAAGGCCGCTGCGATGTTGAAACGAAAATACTATACTTATCGTTAGAAAACAAAGCAACCAGTAATATACACTACAGGAATTTGCATTTTTGACTTCGACATCGCAACAAAAAATGTTCAAATGTCTGCAAATCTATCGGACCAAACTGCGTGGTCATCAGTCCGTAGCTTACAAACTACTTAAATCTAGATAAACTAACCTAAGGATAACACACACACACACACACACACACACACACACACACACACACACACACACACACACATGCCCCAGGGAGGACTCGAACCTCCACGACGAGCAACCGCGCGCTCCGCAGCGAGACGCTTTAGACCGCTCGGATACTCCACCGCGGCGCGCAACAAAAGTAGACATATTTATTTGTAGGGACAGCAATTATATCAAGCAGTGGACACCACTGTTTATTGTACACAGTGGTATTAAGTAGAGTGCAGTATATTGAAAAATTTATATTATTGAAAGTATTGCTAAAAAATATAAAAATTAGACTTTGGAATTGGTATACTACTTCTCATAGTCTATCAAGTGATCTGCATGAATTTTTCCTTGAAGATTTCCAAAGAAGACTAGGAGACCCAGCAACTCCCAGATATCTCAATTTGTATTTAGAAGCACCTGCATATTGGAATTTAATTTCAGCGTTCACCACGTATAATTACGCTGTATACAAAAGATTGTATAATTTGAAATTTATGTGGTGCAGTTAATATCTACATTTATAAATGATTGGTTTGTCATTTTGTGCGCCTTCATATAAGTGTTTACGCTATGGACTCGTAGAGCTTGTTAATAATAATCCTCGATTCCTAAATGAATAATTAATCTATTTGTCTCTAAACGATGCTCTAAACCAGTGATACCGATGCTTTTATTTCTACATATATGAGCAGCTTTAACGACGGCAAATGAATAATTTACGTTCAATTTTAGCTACTATTGGTCACAAATGAACCAGACGTGCAACTATTTAACCGTGAAGCGCAACTTGTCGCTAATTAATTACATCTAGATCGGTACCGTTGTTCACATTACCATAATTTCTCTCACCCCTACTCCCACACTTTTCATTCCCGTTCGTGTTTCTCAGATTATTCATCCTCCCTCCCTACCAGTCGTCCTCTCATTCTCTTTCTTTTTGTAGATATGTCTGTGGCTTTCCCCTTCGTTCTCTGTAGTCTTCGTTTTACCGTCGCACAATCAATCCAAAGCAAACAAAATACAAAAGATATGCAAGTCATTGGCACAGCATACAGGTCAACTCTGTTACAGGAAGAAAAACAAGCACCTACACGCAGCAGTCACGCACGATCGCGAAGTAAACACGTTGTTGTCTTCAGTCTTGGTTTTATGCAGTTCTATCCCACTTTATTCTGTGCGGGCCTTTCATTTGTGGTTGACAACTGCAATCCACATTCATTTGAATCTACAGTATCGTGAACTCCCACGGCAATTTTTACCCCGCGATACTTCACTTGAATACTCAGTTCACGTTTCCTTGATATCTCAGAATGTGGCCGATCAGTCGATTCCTTGATTTACCCAACTTATGCTATAAATAACTTTTCTCGCCGGTTCTGGCCACTACTCCACTACTTCGTTATTACTTACGTTATCTACTCATTTAATTTCTAAAGTTTTTATCCATTTCTTCTCTAAACTTCTTAACGTCCACGTTTCACTCCTACGCTAGACTACAACCCCATCGATTGTTTTCAGAAAGTTTTAGTATTTGGTGTTAATACATTTCAGTTCTCAGAAACACTTTTCTTCCTTATTGTTGGGCCTGCAGAGTAGTAAAAATCTTTAAAGGACATTTCAATAGAAGGACCAGTAACATTGCTCAAAGTTTATTTTTTAATGCTACAGCTGTTTCAGTTCTTTGCTATTTTCAATAAATAAAATATATTTGGATTAACTGTTAAAAAGAACATAAAATATGAAGAAATATAAGAGGTATGTCCACAAAGTAAGTTCCGTTTTATTATATAAAATAAACGTGTACAGTTACAGGAAAAGTATTTATTGTACAAAAATCTACAACTGTTAAACTACTTTTCTACGTAGCTTCGGAAATTTTGTAGACACTTGTCTTAGCGTGGCCCAAGTTTTTTGCATTCCTTCTTCATAGAAGGTTGCCGCCTGTGTATTCAACCATGTGGCAATATGTTCTTTCAGCTCGTCGTCATCGTTGAAGTTTTGACCACCAGGGATAGATTTTAGGTGTAAAATGAATTGAAAGTTGATAGGAGTGAGGTCCGGGCTGTAAGGAGGATGAGCAAATACGTCCTAGTTTCACGTCCTCGTTTGACGAGCTGAAAGAACATGTTACCACATAGTTGAATACACAGGCGGCAACCTTCTATGAAGAAGGCATGCAAAAACTTGTGCCACGCATGACAAGTGCCTACAAAATTTTGGAAGCTATGTAGAAAAGTAATTTAACAGTTCTAGATTTTTTTACAGGTATGTGCCAATGTTAAGGTCACGACATCAGCAACTACGACAGGTAGGGCCACTATAAAGATAACGATATCGGAAACTACAACTGGTATGTGCCACTGTTAAGATCACATCATCAGCAAGTACGACTAAAACAGGCACATGTTCCTCAACGTAGTGGCGAAGCATTCCACGGTCTAAACAATTCTCGATACGCCCCCATCATGCACATGAAAGGATACATATCCGTCGTCTTCTAGGGGGCCAGCTACTTCACATCTGTACAGCGGATAGGTAACAATACGACGAAGACTCAGTTACGCCATGGGGAACATTCTGTGAGAATCCTGAGGTCCAGTGGAGCTCGTGCAAGGCACCGTGACAGACAAAAAACGTCGTTCATCAGTTGCAGACCACGTACAGACCTTCATGAAGATCATGTTTCACAACGGTAGTGTTACTTTCAGCAAAATAATGCGCTACGTTATAAGGCCAGGAGTGTGATGGAGTGATTTGGGGAACACAGGAGCGAGTTGCAACTATGTACTGCAGTCCCCACTCCCTCTCCATCCTCTGAGATTTCAGTCTGATCGAACATATATTGGATGTACCCATCGCTGTCTCCTCAGGATACGGGAATTACGTGATGTGTGTGGCAGGCCTTGTATTACCTTCCTCCAACGACCTACCAAGGTGTTATAGCTCCCATTCCAAGTGGCGTTGTCGCTGTTTTCCGTGCGAAAAGTGGACGTACCAGCAACTTACGTAAGTGATCATAATGTTTTGGCTGATGAGTATATTTCACTGACATTCCAGTGTATTTCACTGTGAACACATCTTGTACGTTCCAGTTATGGTGTTTGAGGGCAAACATTTCCTATTCCCGTAGGATTAAACTGGATCTTTTTCAGTATTCAGTACCTCGGTACCGTTTTCTTTTTCTTTTTTCACATGCAAACAATAGCTGTTGTATTAATAATATATGAGTAATTCCTTATGCTATATTCTATTCGGTTAAAACTATGTATAATAGCACGGCTTTCTTGCCAATTTATTGCAAAGAGTATGAATGTGGCATGTCCCTACGCACATTTCATAGAATATGGAGGTATCAGCGTTTACATTATTTCAAGTAAAACGCGAGAGAGTCAAGATGCTGGAATTTTATGATCACTCTTGTCTAACCAACCAAAATGGAACATGATATTTATTGAACTTTAAGATCATTGATTTGTCTCTCTGTTTTCCATTTTATTATCTTCAACGTTTTATGTGCTACTGTAATTTATGGATCAAATAACTTCCTGCACTGCAGTGAACAAAGTTTTCGCCAAGCGACTACATTTAAATAGCTGAACGCAATATCACTTTCAAGCAGGAGCTCTCGCAGATCCATGTCGGCAGGGACAAAATATTTTCACTGTATACACGATTTAGATTTGCTACAGTCATTGTTATCTGCTCATTATACTCTTATTTTTGTCGCTACATTGTGTTATATACAACAGAAACACGAGATGATCTGTATCTCTTTATAATTCCGAATATATTCTCTGCTTAACTTCTACAGTACAATGAAAAATAATATTTTAGTTACCAATACTTCTTTGGATAAACTAAAATAACTCCCTAGAAGCAAGTCTTCCTGATAATTATTTCTGACTCTTGTACAAAGTAGAGGTTCCTCGAAGTTCGGTGTCCTCTGCTTCGGGACCTCGGCAGGAAGCGGCAGCGGCAGAGTCCGGCGTAGCGGAGACGTGGCTTCGGCGACGGTCCGGCTGCGGCGGTGCTCCCTCGTGGTCCGCGGTGTCAGAAGACGCCGGTCTTAGCCGTGGTGCGGATACTTAAGGCCGCGGCGGCTAGTGTCCTTGCGCCGCTATTGGCATGTCGCGACCACCGATTGGCCGCTGAGACAGTCATACGTGCGAGGTGTGAAGAGGTCCGTCGCGTCTGCGCGGTGAGCGGACCTGGAGACTTGGGGCGGTGCAGTGCCGCCTGCCGGAAGGAGCCGGGACTTGTCGTGGCGCGCGGTTCGAACCGTCCGCCGCTGCCGACTTACCGGTGCGCGGCGTGTGCGTCTCTTGAGCTGGCGCGCGCAGGGCTGCGCTGCGGCGCCACGTCGTGGTTCTGCGGGGCGCGCCACGGCACATTGCACTTTCTGTCTCTGGTCAATGACATCAATATACGCAAGCTAAATTTTTGTTATAATAAAATCTGATTTTACATTCCAGGATATTACTTTTTCTCGACATTTACGTTACATTCTGTTGTTTTCATAATTATGTCTGTTCCCTCAATTTTTTCCTGTCATTTAACGCTTGCACCTCACACTGAGGTCTAAAAGAACTGGTGTGTAAATTTTACTGTGTCTTACCAACAGTATGGTGGCTAAAATTTATTGAAAATCGGTGTATTTTATGTTAGTGATAGCGCCTACATATATTTTATATGACTCAAAAATTATCATCGCTGTTTCGATAAAAAGTGTGTTTCCAGACTTGTAAAAAGCCTATTTTTGATTAACACAGAGCACTGATTTGTACGGAGTATGCTCACTGACTATAAAAACACTGAGTGATATTTATTACAGTTACCGCTTCATTCTGATAAATATTCGTTTCCTTTTTTTATGTAGTTTAGCACAACTATTTTTTACCAGTAGCTAATTTTATGAAAACACTATACCGAAGGTAACTGTAAAAATAACATAATCTATCACATCATAATTATTACTTTACGTATATATTTTGACTATCTACACGTATTAAAATACATATGAAAACTAATTTATGTTATGGTGTTGAAGTGTAACATGTACCAACTTAGTAAACAACCTATGTTGCTTACTTTCATAACTAAATAGAGTTATGCAAGACACTACGTTGCATTATACATGGTTCCACCAAGAATAGCTCCGAAAGCATGATAGGGACTGAAAAGTTTATAGGGCAGACGTTGCATGGGACCACGGAGGGCCGCGGCGAATTAGCCGTGCGCACTGGGGCGCCGTGCTGCGGTGCGCGTGGCCGTTCGCCATCGGGATTTCGATCTCCCCCCCCCCCCTCGGACATGGGTGTTTGTGTTATTCTTATGTTAATTTAACTTAGTTTAAGTAGTTTGTAAGCTACGGACTAATAACCCGATAGATGTACAAACATCTGAACTGAGTCCATAATATTATGACGGTTTATTATTGCTAGGTGGGTCGCTTCAGAGATATGGTCAACTCTTTTTTTTTTTTTTTTTTTTTTTTTCCTTGTCTTGGATATCATCGTTCTTTATACGGTAGTATATGACTCTGCTGGACGGTTAGAAGACCGGTTTATGTCTCTGTTGGGCAGTTAGTATGCCGGTTTTGCATACACGATATTCCGTTTTCTTCTAATACTACTGTATTATATGACTATTACATCCTATTAATTTATTTCCCTTTCTCGTTTTCCACCCGCTACATAGTTTATCCAAAGATGAACATATTAACAGCTTAGTTTGCGAGTTCTACCATAATTACTGCACTTGATGTTCAGTGTTATTACACAATGCTCTGAGTGGACATATAGGGTACAATGAATATAAGTAACTAACAATTTTTATTTGATATGAAGTTAAATGCCGCGGTGGAGTAGCCGAGCGGTCTAAAGCGCCTCGCTGCGTGAAACGTGTCCATAAAAAATTATTTTTGTAAGAAAATGTCTAATATTGTGCCTCCTGTTTTGTATCGAGTAACTTGCTTGCAAGAAAATGTATAATATCGCTTCTACCGTATGTATCGATATGTGTACTTAACTCTGTGAAGTTTCATCTTTGGCAAAGATCATGTACTGCATAGCATTGTAGCTCGCGCTGAGAGAGAGTAGCACTTGTGGTTCAGCTCGCTTAGAGAGCGGTTGAGTTGTGCGTATGGCTCCGATGTAGAGCAGAGGCTGCTTTGCCAGCAAGTCAGAAGTTGTATTATGTAGGTAATGTAATGCTGATTATTAATAATAAGTAACAAAGTTGACCTTTCTTTCCTGTTTCATTTACACAGTTAGAAAATTAACCTACTTCCTTCATTTGATAATTAGTTATTAGTGGATTTAAAGTGCAGTATTGATTTTAATAATATTGTTGAACAGATTTCGTTATTGGTGCCGTAGTAAATGATAGTTAATTGACTATGATACTAAATTTCAATAATCAGAAACTGATCTGCATAAAATTCTCACAGTCAAGCATTAAGAAAGTGGTTTGTGGTTTTTTAATATCTTTCTCGCAGTCAGAGTATAGTCAGTGTCTGTTTCAAATGGTGACTTGTCACAGTTGTTTTGTGTTTAAAATATCCGTTGCGCACATAATCAGTTTAATGCACTGCTTCTTATTTAATAGTATATACATCAATATCAGGGCCATAATTAAACCAAATTGCTGTGTTAATGAACAATTTGTTGTCTGATTTAACGATAGGTTCAGCATCCACAACACACACACAGCTTTTATCTGGCGCCCTTTCTGCCAGGATAGTTCACAAACAGGATCGTGACGTAGTTAGATACGTAGTCTTATTTCAGTTAGTTTGTCTTTTCCACTAACCAACTTAACTTTTGGCTCTTAATTGAATTTTTGTAGCACCATCCTCTGTTATAGCAACAGTAGCATAGTAATTGTTTCTGTAGTTTGTTACTTACCATTCTTGAGATTGTGTAGTATTGTTTATAGTAGATTAATTGAATATATATATATATATATATATATATATATATATATATATATATATATATATATATATATATATATATAAATAATTGCATTACTACTGAAAAAGTCTCTCTTTTACATTGTCTGATGTATGTTGTGTCGAAACTTCTAGTACCGTGGAATTCGTGTGATAATTAACGGTTCGCGTAATATCGATTGTGACTGTATGTTGCACTAGCCCTATTCAGCCTATTGTTCTCTCATAATTACTGTGTGTAATTTTCAAAAATTTTGCAATAGGTGAAAATAAATATTAGTGGTCACTTTGCTGCAAAATTCTGTTAACAATGTCGAAGAATAGGAGAGCCCGCGCTGATGCTAAAACTGCTTCCGAAAATGAGACCTTGAATGATGCAAGGAGAGAAGAATTTTTACAAGAGTCTTCTCACTGCACTGATACAAATACGACAGTAAATACCGTGTCCGAAAACGCGGAACACTTTATTTCAGGAATAGACAATATGGATAATGATAAAGTACAGGATTCGACAATACAGAATTCCGATTCTTGTAACGTGGTTGGGGAAAATAATGCATCGGTTCCGCCTAGCTCTGCTGAAAAAATACTTGTGCGACAGCTATGGAAAATGTATTACCAAATGATTTCATGCAAATTTTATTGTCACAGCTCTCTAAGTTAAATGAGGCACAGTCTCAGAAACTAGGTGAAAAACTTGAGAAACAATCTCAGAAACTAAATGAAAAATTTGAGAATAGTCAATTACAATCACAGAAATTAGGTGAAAAACTTGAGAAACAATCTCAGAAATTAAATGAAAAACTTGAGAAAATATAACAGACGTGCGATTCGAGGTTTGTGAGTATTCAAAGTAGTTTTAATAAAATAAATGAGGACAACAATTGGTTCAGGGAACAACTGCTCACTACTTTCAAACGTGAATCTCAGTAAATAAGACAAGATATTCGCGACGAGATTAATCCGGTTATGGAAAGCCTTGCGTCACGAGTCGAAAACGTGGAAAGCCTTGCGTCACGAATCGAAAATATAGAAACCACCGAACTCGCTCAATTGAAGCAGCAGAGTAATCTATTTGATGAAAAGTTGCAGAACTTCCAGTCAGTCACGACGGAACAGACGAACAAAATTAATAAACAGGTTGAGGATATTACTGTTAAGATGACCCAAATCAGTGATAACACTGACAAAAGTTCTGATGTAACGCATCCTACCCCGTTTAATGAAACTAATGAATATCTCGCCCTTGACCGTTTCAAACAAGGTCAAATGACCATTAATCAGCAATACGAGGCTGAGGTCAGGAAATTAGATGATCGCATGGCGCGAATAGAGAGGAAATTTGACCACATTTGTGGAAATACATACGAAGACGTAGAAGAAAATTTGAACGAAAATGACAATGATGATTCGACTCAAGTAGGTCGCTTGGTACGTGAACGAAGTGTACCTCATAGTAACAACAATGAAGGCGCGATGCGTAGTTTACGCCCACTTACGCCCCAGGGAAATGTTGTAGGGCTTCTACATTTCATTATTTTTGTAAAAGATTTAGGAGACACTCTGAGTAGTTCCCATAGACTGTTCGCGGATGATTCTGTCACTTATCGGTTAGTAAAGTCACCAGAGGATCAAAAGCAACTGCAAAATGACGCCGGTCGCGGTGGCCGAGGAGACTGAGGCGCTCCAGTCACGGTCTGCACGGCCACTACGGTCAGGGGTTCGAATCCCCCCTCGGGCATGGATATTTGTGCCGTCCTAGTTCGTAAGTAGTTCATAAGTAGTTTGTAAATTTAGGGACTGATGACCCCGTAGTTAAGTCCCATAAACTATACAAACATTTGAACATTTGAAACATTTGCAAAATGACTTATATAAGATATCTGCATGGTGGAAAAAATGGCAATTGACCCTTAATAATGAGAGATGTGAAGTCATCAATATGAGCTCTCATAGAAACCCGTTAAACCTAATTTTCACGATGAATAAGACAAAACTTCAGGCCATAAATTCAAGTAAATACCTAGGAGTAACAGTTATAACCAACTTAAATTGGGAAGAACAGACGCGGCAGAGTGGCCGAGTGCATTGAGGCCGTTCTCCGTCGGGGATTCGAATTCTCCCTCGGGCATGGATGTCTGTGTTGTCGTTAGTATAATTATTTTATAAGTAGTTTGTAAGTTTAGGGACTGATGACCCCGCAGTTAAGTCCCATAATCTTAAGAAACATTTGAACATTTGATTTGGAAAGAACACATAGAAAATATTGTAGCGAAAGCCAACCAAAGACTACGTTTCATCGGCAGAACACTTAGAAGAGGCACCAGTCCTTGTAAAGAAATTGCGTACACCACTCTTGTGCGTCCTATTTTAGAGTATTGTTGCGCATTTTGGAATCCCTACCAATTGGGCCGATTTAGAGAAAGTACAGAGAAGGGCAGCTCGTTTTGTATTATTGCGGTATAGAGGAGAGAGTGTCACGGAAATGATGCACGAGTTGGGGTGGAAATAATTAAAACAAAGGCCATATTTGTTGCGATGAGAGCTGTTTGCGAAATTTCTTTCAACAACTTTCGCTTCCGAATGCGAACATATTTTGTTAGCACCCATCTACACAGGAAGACATGATCATCAAAATAAAATAAGAGAAATCATATCGAGAATGGAAAGATTTATGTAAAATTCTTCCCATTCCATTTCTGCGTAGTGTGGTACAGCAAGCGCGTTAAGTCGAACTCTTGAATAAAAGATTGTCTTGGTTGCAAAAACTTTTATTGAAATGACGCGTTTCGCCCGGATAGAGCATCTTCAGACTTCTGAGAAAGAAGCAAATATGATCCAGATCTTACAATGTTTACATGCCAATATTACAAAAAAAATTGTTAGGTACAAAACAATGTTGAAATCAGTAATAATATAGGTACTGATGTTTTACCTACCGTGTGATAGAGGGTGTTTAGGTCAAAATGCAGCCATAGGATGTCTTACCGAGACAATAACAATGCAATCCGTTGATCAGCTGTAACACTGACCGTTAAACAAATTGATACAATGATCAATTGACTGGATATTGAAATAATTTGTACTCCGAGATTTACCTTATATGATGTCCCTATGCCATATAGTAGGCTTCAACTCATACCCGACATGCGTCGGTATTGGTACTGGTACTGCCACTGCCAGGGGCAGTCTACTGCAAGTCTACTGCGAGTAGACGTCCACTGCGAGTAACCACTCCACAACACTGTAGGTGTGAAATTAACAACTGTTGTCTGACCGACCCAACACCTACAGTGTTGTGGAGCGGTTACCTGCAGTAGACGTTTGACCACTGCCCCTGGCAGTGGCAGTCCGGGTACCAATACCGACACATGTCGGGTATGAGTTGAAGCCTACTATATGGCACAGGGACATCAGATAAGGTAAATCTCGGAGTACAAATTATTTCAATATCTAATAAGTTGATCATTGTATCAATTTGTTTAACGGACAGTGTTACCTCTGATCAACTGATTACATTGTTATTGTTTCGGTAAGACATCCTATGGCTGCATTTTTACCTAAACACCCTCTATCACAGAGTAGGTAAAACATCAGTACCGACATCATTACAATCCATTATTACTGTTTTGAACATTGTTTTGTAACTAAAAAAATTAAAAAATTTTGTAATATTGCCATGTAAAAATTGTAAGATGTGGATCATTTTTTCTTCTTTATAAGAAATCGGAAGATGCTCTGACCGGGCGAAACGCGTCATTTCAATAAAGGCTTTTGCAACCAAGACAATCTTTTATCCAAGAGAAATATTTAGGTGTTCAATTTTTCTGCGAGCTATTAGAGACTGGAGCTGTAGAGAAACATCATTAAAGCGGTTTGATGAGCCCTTTGCCATGCACTTCAATGTGATTTGTAGATTACTTATGTATCTCTAGATATCGACACATTGTACATTATTTTTTATTAATTTCCAGGTATGTTAATCGTAAAAATTAAGCCTTTTATCAGATTCGTAATTCAATTCTCACACGGGATACCAACATTCACTAGGACGCACATGCTTTCAAGGCACAAAAGCAAGTGGATCTGCAGGCACCGTTTGTGGAGTTCCATCCTCCTAAAGCCCTTTTTATACGAGATGAGCAACACGCACAAGGAAGTAGTTGTCAGCTGCAGCACTCCTTGCGATAGACCGCCAAACTACAAAGAAGCATTCAAACGATACGCATTTGTTGAGTCGTCTGCTTCACGCGTCTACTTCATTTGTTGTCAACTTACAGCAAATGAATCGCCGCGTTAACATCACTTTTCGAAACTGTATGATATATTGTGATGATTAAAATATTTATTTATGTTTTAGACTGCCACTGTGAAACTGTATTTATTAATTGTTTTTCGTGCAGTTCATGCGTAACTACGTCGGTCACACGTGTCAACGTCCTCATTATAATATGTGATTACATACTTCCAGCCCCTGTGGTTTGAGGCGACTATGTATATGATGAACAAGCTCAGGTGTCTATACATAGACCTTTCACTTTGGTAAAGCTTCAAGTAATGCTCGCCAAAAAGAAATATTTCATCTGTTAACTACAGTATGTTTCAGGAAAAATAGCAATTATTTTAGAAGCTGGTAATAAAGACGATTTGCATTTAATATTTCATATAACGTGTGTCCAATTTTTATTGGGTGCAGAGATACAGCTCTTGGTATGTACAACAAACTGATTAGGATATTTTGACAGATTCTTTCGTCGGTTCTTGGTAGATCACCGTATTGACTTTTATTTAAATAACCGGCTTTCTACGTAGTTTCAAGTCTGAATATGTCCTAGTAAGCCTAAAACCAGGTAACTAACTGGAAATGAACGTGTAGAAGTTACACAAAATTCTACTTTTCATTAAGTGTAAGGTTCTACTACCAAGAACCGGCGGATAAATCAGTGAACACTACTTCATTTACATTTGCTCTACGTTTGTTTGGATTTCATATCAACAGCTATATCTCTGTATTCAATAAAAATTGTACACAGGTTATATTAAATTTTAATGCAATTCCTCTATAGTATCACCCCCTAAAACTCTTACGACTGAGGCGAAAAACTACGTTCCTCTGAGCAGGAGACAAGTACACATTCTCAAACAAATTCCCGACTTGGCTTCGTTTGTCAGCTGGGTTCCCCATTCGGTCGTCTGCACTTCCAATACGCGTGAGAACAGAATCCATCCCATTCCGTCTACTAGCGATCGTATGCGTGCATCTTGTGCAAGTGGACGCGTCTACACTGTACGCGAACGGCGTAACCGGCAGTGGCGACGCTAGACGAAAACTGGGCGTCGGCGAACACGTCTTTGCGAGGCCCCTTTCATTTTTTCAGTAAGGAAGAAAATGTTACATAAAATGAGCTGAACTGTACATCAATAATCATTATACTAAACTTTTGTTAGTATAATATACAAGTATTATTGCAGTGACAAAAATTACAATAAACAAACACAAATTAACATAGAGAAACTTTTCGGCTTTTCGCCTCACTGATTTTTTAACAATCACAGCATAATTAATACTAGCCGCTGTTTCGGCTTTCATTAATAGTACTGACAACGCAGATAGTTTTTTTTTTTTTTTTTTTTTTTTTTTTTTTTTTTTGGGTGGGGTTTGTCATTGTGATTTTCAAGTATGTCTTAATCAATTTTAACTTTGAGAAACTTTTTTCGGCCGAAGCTAAACTGTGAGCTTGATTCTGATTGTTATATTAAGCATTTGGATATACTGTACTACTTACAAATTGTTTTCGAATGTTCAAATGTTTGTACAACTTATGGGACTTAACTACGGGTTCATCAGTCCCTATACAAATTGTTTTCTAAAATGTACTGAAGAAGTTGTTTAGCAAGTATTTAACTAAAAATTTTATCATTGCTGCACGCATTCGGAAATAAACAGGGAAACTAAATAGCTGCCGGCGGAAAATAGCCGAGCGCACTAAGGCGTCATACCATGGTGAGCGAGGTCGCTCTTGTTGAGGTCGAATCCCATTCTTGGGTACGGTTGTTGTGTTTGTCCTTTGGTGAAGCTAGTGTACGTTAGATGTAGGTCGTCGCTAAATAACCAAGAAGTTGAAAAGCGCCGTTAAACTTGAAATATATATATAAAATTTTAACAATGTTTTGCGAGGCCCCTGCAGGCGCGAGGCCGTCGGCGGTTGCCGACGTCGCCGACGCCTAGCGCCGCCACTGGTAACCGGTGCATCATGGGTAACCACTCACTTCCCGTGTAGAAAGGTCTTAAGTTAATTAGCATTCCCTTCAGAAAACAGACTGTTGTCCCCAGTAAGTTACCAGTAGAATCTCGGTGGCAGGTGAGCGGCCCCAAGATCTCACTTAGCGGCCGCCATTAAGCAGAGCCGAGCTTGCATATCAAACGGCGCCGCCTCGAGCCGGCGGCTGCCCGCGGATTGCCGCTATTGCGCATGCGCCGTAATGGGCCAATTGGCGGCCGGGCGCTCTATTGCGTTGCGGCCGAGCCGGGCGCGTAACAATGAATACTAATCAGCGGGGGCGTGCATCAGCCGGCGCGCATCGGGCCAGCAGCCTTTGAGCTGAGCCTCACCTCCGACCCGCGCCGTCGGAATGCTGGCGTCGCAATTACACGCGGCCCCCAGAGGCAAGAACCGGCGCCAGTTTATTGGCGGCGACACAGACGCGCGCGCCACTTGTCGCCGGGACAAAGAAAACACCGACCAGACCGTAACGGGACCCCGCGAAACAAACCGAACGCCAGTGACGGCTGCTGCTTCAGATCACTGGGGGTTCACTTCTTTCTGTGCCGGATCTTGTTGATAGTGGCGCTCCATCCACCCCCGCTCGGCACTTCAAAGATTCGGCACCGCCCCCCCCCCCCTCCGTCTTTACATACATTTCCGTTACAAGATCTGCAGAATGTCTTACCTAGAATGTCTTGTTCCTTATTCAAATGTATGCCTCAACACAGCTGTCCACTAGATATATCACATGTATCCTATTGTTCATTGTATCTTACAACATATGTTTTATGTAATATGTGAGACTACTACAGTCTTTAGAATTGTACCTTATTCAAATGTGTGCCTCAGCACAGCTGTCCACTAGACATGTCTCATGTATCCTATTGTTCATTGTATCTTACAACATATATTATGTTTTATGTAACATGTATTATTTTTTTGTAAATAATTAACTTAAAAAAATTAAAAAACACACCGCATCCACCCACCACTTGTACGAGAATTTGTTGTGATTCAATGGCACTTGTATACTGCCTATTTTGTCATTGGTTTCGATTTTTAAACCTTGATTGTACTCATATTGTCGGATTATGTCAGTTGTCTCGACATCATGGCACATAAGTGTTATATGACATATTGTCCCTTCACATAATTTGTCTACCTGGTACTCGTGAAAGATTTTTCTGCAATGGTTTTATGTAACATGTATTATTTTTTTGTAAATAATTAACTTAAAAAAATTAAAAAAACACACCGCATCCACCCACCACTTGTACGAGAATTTGTTGTGATTCAATGGCACTTGTATACTGCCTATTTTGTCATTGGTATCGATTTTTAAACCTTGATTGTACTCATATTGTCGGATTACGTCAGTTGTCTCGACATCATGGCACATAAGTGTTATATGACATATTGTCCCTTCACATAATTTGTCTACCTGGTACTCGTGAAAGATTTTTCTGCAATGGTAGCTTGTAGCATGTGATGAGCGGCTGTGTCACTGTAACGTCGCAATGGCCTGGCTTGCGTATTTTTTAACATTTATCATTTGGTTTGTGCTGTATTTAGCAACGCCCAATCCTATCCTTTGACCCTCCCGCGCCTCCCTTGTCGTGCGCCCTATCCCAGTAATAATTTTAATGTACTTAAATTGGTGTCTTATATATTTTATATGACCTAACATATTTTTGTAGACATGTCTTTCGCAGTTTTTATGACTGCTCACAGTATAGTGTGCCCAAGATGTTTTATGTGTAGTTTTATTTACGTAACTTTCACAGTTTCTATGACTGCACACAGTATAGTGTGCCCAAGATGTTTTATGTGTAGTTTTATTCACGTAACTTTCAATGCCAACCCTGCGCCATCTGGTGGTGAATGGGGTCTAGGTTACCTGTTACGGTGTTTCCCCTCCTCTCACCACAGTTGGGCATGTGAGTCTGGTTCAACACTGTCACCAGACGTCCATGATGATATTTTAAGTTGTAATCAGGCATCTATACCAAGATGGTTGTATTTCCCATCTTTTTTAAAATCTTTTGTAAGTATAAATGTATTAATATGGTTTATACTCCTTATAGATATCATAATTACGTGCTATAAACATCTAAAATGTAATTTTCTTTTTTTTTTGTACCACAGTCTGATGATGATGTTCTCGAAACGCGTCATATGAAATAAAGCTAACTGCGACCAAGACTTTTAAAAAAAATTTTCATGCATGCCAACGTATGGTCGCTTGTCCACTAAATGGAAGGTTTTATGAACTAAGTGATTACCTAGAATTGTTTGCGATTGCTTCAACTTGAACTGAGGTGCCATTCGTTATTTTACACTTCTCTTCCAAGTTTAAAGCTGAGTAATCTCTATCCATATAAAAGCGAAAGGACACTCATACTGACTAAACACGAAATCTCGAAAACTACTTCACTTATGAAGCTGAAATTTTGGCAGGAAAGTAGTTCATCGGTAGAAGACGTCAGCTAAGAAAGGATTTTGCGATAGGGCCGATAGATCAGGAGATATGACGTCATAAACAATGAAAACTTCCCCGTATTGCGGCACGTGATAGTGTGACTTTATCAGTCCAGTATTTGAGAAGGAGAGGACTTAGCAACTTGCAACAAACTTCAAACATAATGTCAAACCTTTAGGAAAATTTTTCTCGCTGACAACCCCAGCAAACTTATGATAGGAACAACGTTTGACGCTTACCACTTTTTCGGCGGTGATGAAGTAAACTTACGGCATTGGCATGAGGTTACAATTTATTACTCGTAAACTATTAATTGTATTCGAGACAAATGTTACAGACAGTATACACACATACCACTGAACGTAAGTTTCAAATTTTATCATAGTACGACACACAGTTCATGAGATATGGAGTAATGTCCCGACTGACTGAATGACTGACTGATTGACTGACTCTTCATCGCCCAGCCCAAACCACTGAATATACAAACTTAAAATTTGTAGAAGGTGTTGATCTTACTCTGTAGGTGTCATTTCAGAAGTGAATTTTCGATATTCCGTCCGTAAGGGGCTGAAATATGGGATGAAACTTAAAAAAAAAAAAAAAAAAAAAAAAAAAAAAAAAAAAAAAAAAAAGTTGCTATTTAGGCAATTTTGAAGCTACAACTACGAAATTTCGGATTTTAATTCAGGGTTAAAATTTAAAAGACACATGTTACGGCATTTTTTGAAATATGGGACGCAAAAAATTGATTTTCAAAAATATGTTGCTGTTAACTCAAATTTTAAGATACAACTACGAAACTTCGGATACGGCATTTTGATCAGGATTAAAAAAACACGAGTTTCAATATTTTTTGGAAATAATCTTAATACAAATTTTCATAGATGTAGCTCATAATTAAATTTTGTGGTACTACTTGTAGCCGCGGCAGCATGGGCGTGCGTATTGAGGCGCCATGCTGCGGTGCACGCTGCTGTTCGCCGTCGTGTTCGATTCGCCCATCGGACATGGGTGTTGGTGTTGTCCTTAGTGTAAGTTAGTCTAAATAGTTTGGAAGCCTTAGGGACTGATGATCTCCTAGTTAAGTCTCTTAAGATTTACAAACATTTGATTTTACTACTTCCTTAATAGTTGAATTTCGAAAAATTCCCCAACATGTGTCTTTTAAATTCCAAACAAATATCATTTTTTTTTAATTTCTGGGTTCATAATTGGCTTAGTAGCAATGTATTTTCAAAAATTGTTTCATCCCCTATTTCACCCCCTAAATGATTAATTTTCTGCAAATACCGAAACACATATGTTTTTAATTCTGACCTATAAAACATGTACCAATTTATGTGATTGTAGCTTCAAAATTGGCTTAATAGCTAAAGATTTTCGAAAAACATCCCCTCTCCAATTTAACCCCCTTGATGGTTAAATTTTCAAAAATACTGAAACACTTATTTTTTAAATTCTAACGAACAATACAAATACCAATTTTTGGAGCTTGACAACAAAGTGATTTCGAAAAGAGTTTTGACCCTTATTTTACCCCCTTACTTATTGAATTTCCAAAAATTCCGAAACTCGTGCCTTTTAATCCTGACCAAGTGCCCATATCCTAAGTTTCGCAGTTATAGCTTGAAATTTGAGTTAACAGCGACATATTTTTAAAAATCACTTTTGCATTCCGTATTTCACCCCCTTATCGGTCGTATTTCCAAAAATACCGAAACACGTATCTTTTAAATTCTAATCCCGAATCAAATTCCGAAAATTTTTAGTTATATCTTCAGAATTGCCTAAATAGCAACAGATTTTCGAAAAACATCCCCTCTTCAATTTAACCCTCTTGAAGGTTGAATTAAAAAAAAAACGAAACACGTATTTTTTAAATTCTAACCAGCAATTCAGATATCAATTTTTTCACCTCTAGCTTCAAAATTTGTCTGAATAGCAACGTGTTTTCAAAAAGAATTTGTCATCCCCTATTTTACCCTCTTGTTAAATTTCCAAAAGTACCGAAACTCGATTTTTTTTTTTTTTTTTTTATTTAATCCTAACCAAGATTCCATACCCGAAGTATCGTAGTTGTAGCTTAATATTTCAGTTAACAGCAACATATTTTAGAAAATCAATTTTTTGCGTCCCCTATTTTACCCCCTTATTGGTTGAATTTAAAAAAAATTCCGAAACACGTGTCTTTTAAATTGGAATCCTGAATTAAAATCAGAAATTTTGGAGTTGTAGCTTCAAAATTGCCTAAATAGCAATGTATTTTTAAAAAACGTTTCATCCCCTATTTCACCTCCTTGCGGACAGAATATCGAAAAATCGCTTCTTAAATGACGCCTACAGAGTAAGGTAAACACCCTCTACAAATTTTAAGTGGTCTGGGCTGGGCGATGATGAGTCAGTCAGGACATTGCCTTCTATATATAGAGATTACGCTGTTAGTGTTGCTACTTTAGGCGAGCGATGTTCAAAATGATAAGAATACACGGTCATTTGAAGCACGATCCACCGCTGACGGCAAGTCTCAGAAGAAACTGCAGCAGGGAGAAACAAAACGTTACTAAACGAGAAGTGTCATATCCCATGGATCAGCATGTCCATTTTAAGCTTGAGGGATCTCGCTGTCATAGTTCAATATCTTTTTAGCCCTTCAACTTTCCCTCACTGTCACTCCGCTGTAGTGAGAAACTGTTTCAACTAATTGCATTATTCAGAATTCGACTGCCATCCGGTCTTACGCTCCACCTAATTTTCTGGGATTAGTAACGAATAATTTACCGTAGGGAAAACGAATGGCCAAGTTCACTGCATTTTTTACGCTTGCCTGACATTTCCGAAAACATTTCCGTGACATTTAATTATTAGTGCCCACGGTAAAACTTGAATCGATTACGGCGCCGTCACAAACTTTTGTGAGACATACCACAAACTTCAAGCCCAGTGAACTTCAACTACTTCCATATTCAGTGGGCAAAGACGTAGTAAGGCCACACTGGTAGAAGTACCAGTACGACGCAGCAGGCACCGTTTCTTTTTTCAGAAAGCTCCTAAATTTTTATAAGCCTTCATTTAAGCACTCCACCGCGACTTCTGTCTATATGTGGTAGCTACTCTGAGGCGTTACTGTAGTGATTTTGATCTGACTTTCATCGAACGACCAGTTTTCGTGGATATTTTGCGTTTATCATACCGCGCATGACAGGGCGCGGTACTATTATGTCCAAAAACGCAGTTCGCGAAATTGCGTTACTTCAGGGGCCCATATCTCGAATTATACACAAGGCGTAAACTGTTTTGGATAACCCTTGGCCTAGTTATCATCTGTATGTATCTCAGAAGTATTGCTACGTTACAGTACACAGTCAAAATTTAAAGAATTGCATCCTTCCTGCAGTCCAGACAAACACTGAAAATCGGATCTTTTTTATGCAGAGCGTGACGTCTAAGGTGGTTTTTATTCAGATTCTAAAACCATCAGTTGTTCATGGGTCGTTTCTGAGAAGACGACGAAAACCGATTACTTTTTGGTACAACATCTACAAATTGAACGGATGGAGACATATATTTTATTTAATGCAAATCGTCGAAATGTTTACCTATGTTCTTAGGATTATATTCCAAACTACTTCAGTATGTATTTATCCGTTATCTAAATCCAAAGGTTCAAATTTGTCATAATCACGCATAAAATTGCAAAAATTCGTTATTAGCGTTTTTGTAATTTTGGACGCAAATGACGAACCTTAGAAAGTAGCCCAAATTTGAACAATATATATTCTGTAGACATTATTCCATTTTCAAAAATCGTTAGGCTTTACAAACGAACACCCAAAAAACATGATGTTTGGCTTAAATGTGATGGCGTTCAGTCGGTATGAATCCTTACAATCGTAGTTAAAGAAATCTACACGTCGAAATTTGATTTTTCCATGCCCTATAGTTTGGTATCTTCGCCCAATAAATGGTTTGATTTTATTTCCGTTATTTGTCACAGTTATCGTGTAGCATCAAATTACGAAAAGTATTGCAACATATTTTGAAGAGTTTTCATAGGCAAAAACACAATTCGTAGATTTTAGCATAGAGATGACTATTATACTAATTACACGCTTTTATGCAATGAATACTTTATTTCTCAATGATAAATTACCACAAAATAAGGTGCTATATGAAAGCAGTGAATGAATAGGCATGTAAGCCATTTTATTGAGATATTTGTCAGCAACATTTGCAATAACCTGTTGTCACTCAGTTTACTGTATGTAGTTTGTGTATACTGTGTTTCATCAAATTTAATGAGAGTCCATTGGCAGAGGACCATTAAATAATTTTCTGAAAGACATTATTTACAATTTCATCAGTTAATTCTTCTTTGTCAGGAGTGATCACTACACTCGTATTTTCAGTAAAAAGAACTAGCTTTGCTTTATCATGAATATGCAATGGTAAATAATTAATATATCTTAAGAATGGAAAAGAACCAAGTACTGAACACTGTGGGACCCCATTCCAGAAATCCCCCCAGTTTGAGAAATCAACTGATTTCTGCAGTTTACCCGAAACACTTATTTCAACTTTCTGCACTCTTCCAGTTAAGTATGAAGTAAACGATTTGTGTACTGTCACATTAGTACCACAATGCTCTATTTTATCTAGAAGAATTCCATGATTTAAACAATCAGAAGCCTTTTAGAGATCACAAAAAAAAATCCCTATGGGTGATGCCCGGTTATTCAGATCATTTAATATTTGATAAGTGAAAGCATTTTCAGTGGAATAGTCTTGCTGGAAGCCAAACTGACATCTTGTGAAGACCTTATTCTTACAAATATAGGAAGCTAAATTTCATATCACCTTCCTATAAAGTTATAATCTCGAAGTTACAGACATGCATCTTACAACATAAACAGCGTTTCAAAATATTTATTCAATAGTAAAGACTGTATTGGTCTACTCTGCCATATGTTTATTGATTTCCAGTATTTCCAATAGTGTCATTTTTCTGCTTTTCTTGAGATAATGTAATATTCACAGTCTAAATCATAAGTATGGTTTTCTGTGAGCAGATTTTCGGCAAAGGTTGAATCTTTCTTTTTCATCTTTTTTATCCTGCAGCTTCTCTCATGTTCTGATAATCTAATAGCTTCAGATCTGCCAGACTGAACAATATACACTTCCACAACGTCTGCATGTGATCTTATACCCAGCACTCAGGTCAAGTCTAATGCACGATACAAACCGTCCGGTTTGGTCAAGGACATCATATATTACGTAATTCGTCCATGAACGTTTATATTTAGCCGGAAAGTACCTAGAATCGAAACCAGAACGATATCTACTACTCTCACAGCTCTAGTGACAGATATCCAAAGAGCGACTCGTGTGCGATGGACAAAACACAAACGTATCTGCATTTGCACTTAAGAAACGCGTAATGGACAAGATACGATCTTGTGTGAAACGGCAATTATCTCAATAGAAAGACGACTTCGAAATAATTTACGCCGGCCGCGGTGGCCGAGGGGACTGAGGCGCTTCAGTCACGGTCTGCACGGCCACTATGGTCGGGGGTTCGAATCCCCCCTCGGGCATGGATATTTGTGCCTTCCTTATTTGTAGGTATTTCATAAGTAGTTCATAAGTAGTTTGACCCCGTAGTTAAGTCCCTTAAGCTTAACGAACATTTGAAATAATTTACCTTATTGATAAGTAATGTGTGTTTTGTTTCCAATGCCGGGTTAACAATTGATGCCGGGAGAGGCGTTCCCGATGGCTGGTCCCTGGATCGTTTGGTTACCACTGTTGTATAAGATCCATCTGTGAGACCTATTTTACCATATCTGAGGTACAGTCTAGCGATGTCTTTCAAAAATAACGGTCAAGTTTCACATGCATTACTTTTTCTTGCTAGTTTAAAACTGTGAAAATACAGGTACTGCAATAAGTACAGTTCGTCTACAAAGCAGGGTGTCCCTTCTTCTTTGATCGTCTTTCATAGATGTCCATAGTCTTCCAATGATCTTGGTGTGAATGAACGGATCTTCTTAAGAAATAAATTGCACAGAGTGACTGACGAAATCGTGATCTATGCTTTCTTTTTTGAAGTTTGGTAAGATTTCCATCCGACAATTATGACTTTCGTACCTTGCAAACTAAATTTCTTGGTAAGTGTTGTTCTGGATCTACATTGCACGGGAAGTCTCTCTCTCTCTCTCTATGTGTCTCTCTCTCGCAATCCCACCAAAAACCCCTCTGTGCTTATCTCATTCTTGAGTACTTCCTGGTTGCGATGTGGGACTTGTCAACTTCGACTATTTTACCAACACCACTGATATGGACACTGTCGTTTGTTACTATAATGTAACAAATTTCTCAGCAAAAACCATAATACGCACAAACGTTATTTATAAGTAGATCTATTCCTGTAGCAAGAAGCGCTAAAGTGTATTGCGAATCTAACACAAACCAACTACGACACTTCAATGCTCAATTTCATGTTGGCAAATCAGGTGTTACTGCGAATAGAAGTCATTTTCTTGCGGTTGGTGCAATATAATTCTTATACAAAACCGGGTGTGAGGTTTCTTATAATGCTTCACACTACCATCGGCATTGCACTCCATAAATATCAGTGGGTTCGTATCAGGTCCAAATTCTCAACTAAATTGTAAAAAATTGTCTTCGGAAGTAATGTGCCGAATGAGCTCATGCCGAGAGAATTTATTCATCGCAATGATTCCACTATTTTTACACGATAAATAGTGCACACAAAATCCAGTAACTACAAACAGAGAAATGTCAGATTCCCGTTATCTAGCGATATACACTACTGGTCATTAAAATTGCTATACATGAAGAAATTCATATGATAAACGGTATTCATTGCACAAATATATTAAACTAAAATTGACATGTGATTACATTTTCACGCAATTTGGGTGCATTGATCCTGAGAAATCAGTATCGAGAACAACCACCTCTAGCCGTAATAACGGCCTTGATACGCATGGGCATTGAGTCAAACACAGCTTGGCTGACGTGTACAGGTACAAATGCCCATGCAGCTTCAACACAATACCACAATTCATCAAGAGTAGTGACTAGCGTATTGTGATGAGCCAGTTGCTCGGCCACCATTGACCAGACGTTTTCAATTGGTGGAAGATTTGGAGAATGTGCTGGCCAGGGCAGCAGTCGAACATTTTCCCTATTCAGAAAGGCCCGTACAGGATCTGCAACATGCGGTCGTGCATTATCCTGCTAAAATGTAGGGTTTCGCAGGGAACGAATGAAGGGTAGAGCCACGTAACACATAAGAAATGTAACGACCACTGTTCAAAGTGCCGTCGATACGAACAAGAGGTGATAGAGACGTGTAACCAATGGCACCCCATACCATTACGCCGGGTGATAACCAATATGGTGATGACGAATACACGCTCCGAATGTGCGTACATCGCCGCGGCGGATTAGCCGCGCGTACTGGTGCGCCATGTTGCGGTGCGCGCGGCTGTCCGCCGTCGGGGGTTCGATTTCCCACTCGGGAATGGGTGTTTGTGTTGTCCATAGTTTAGTTTACCTTAGGTTAAGTAGTTTGTAAGCTAGGGACTAATAACCAAGCTGTTGAGTCCCATAGATTTAGAAACATTTGAACATTTTAGTGCGTTCATCGCGATGTCGACAAACACGGATGCGACTATCATGATGCTGTAAACAGAACGTGGATTCATCTAAAAAAAATAACGCTCTGCCATTCGTGTGCCCAGGTTCGTCGTTGCGTACACCATCGCAGGCGCTCCTGTCTGTGTTGCAGCGTCAAGGGTAACCGCAGCCATGGACTCCGAGCTGATAGTCCATGCTGCTGCAAACCCATTCGAACTGTTCGTGCAGATGTTTATTGTATTGCAAACGTCCCCATCTGTTGACTCAGGGATCGAGACGTGGCTGCACGATTCGTTACAGTCATGCGGATAATATGCCTTTCATCTCGACTGATAGTGATACGAGGTCGTTGGGATCCAGCACGGCGTTCCGTATTGCCGTGCTGAACCCACCGATTCCATATTTTGCTAACAGTCATTGGATCGCGACCAACGAGACCAGCAATGTCGCGATATGATGAACCGCAATCGCGATAGGCTACGATCTGACCTTTATCAAAGTTGGAAACATGATGGCACGCATTTCTCGTCCTTACACTACGCATCACAACAACGTTTCACCAGGCAACGCCGGTCAACTGCTGTTTGTGTGTGATAAATCTTGGAAACTTTCCTCATGTCATCACGTAGTAGGTGTCGCCACCGGCGGAAATCTTGTGTGAATGCTCTGAAAAGCTAATCATTTGCATATAACAGCATATTCTTCCTGCCGGTTAAATTTCGCGTCTGTAGCACTTCATCATCGTGGTGTAGCAGTTATAATGGCCAGGAGTGGATATAGTTCTGGCTTCGATGCCCAACGGTTCTAGAAAATTACCAAATATCCCACAGGCATATGTTATTAGACAGACAAACTTGCCTCTATAACAGAAGCCAAACGTCGCCATTAATAAAGACTTGGACTAAAACGTGTACTTTTCCTGGTATCTTCCATTTGGTATACGATATATTACAGCTATATACAACACACGATCTGACCATTATGTCAAAATTCTAACAACTGGTTAGTAATTTCGGGTCATCCGTATTTTACGATTGTTTTCTGTAATTACACAAACGACTGCTCACAAGATTATAGGATACAAATATGGTGGCGAGACTTCTTTGACAACAGTGATACTGTATTCAACGTTGCCAGTCTAGTAATATATGTCTGTGACTTATTCTAATTATAAGTCGCCTATAATACTGTAACTGTTGCACAGATAATATTTGAGTATATACATATACGACCGCATATCATGAATATTTTGCGCTTTTTTATTGCTTAAGTTTTTACAGATGTAAAATATGATAGCTAATCAATATTAATGGTAAGCAAAGTTTTTGTCATCTGTTATTTTGGAATAAATTGTCTTATGGATTTGTAAAATGTATTTTGTTTTAATTAGTTTAAATCTAGTGTTTGGGGAAGTAGTTACCATTAGGTGGAAAATGGCAGATACAGATAAGTATAATGCGAAAAACTGTTTGAAATCCTTAATGACAAAATAGGTACACTTAAATTTTTGCAACGGTAAAATATTACCTACTATCCCAGCGACCTCGCGTGATTAAGTTGTTAACATCAACAAGGTATAAAATTGTTTCCAAGATTCTTAGAAATCCACTTATAATGACTTGATTGCGTTTCCGTACAGACTATGAAGTAAAGAAATTGTGCCGTTCCTGCTCGATGGTTGACAGGTTCTTGTATGTAACTTTTTCCACTCAGTAAAATTTCATGTCGAAACAGTTGTGTTGTCATGCGATTGCAATGCCAACGTCATATAATTGTAAGTAAAATTTAACCGGACTGGATATCATAGTGAGCGGCATAAAACTTGGATCTGATTATATCCCATGAGATAAAAAACCATATAAGTGCAACAAAACTATGAAGATTTGTCATCGGTAACTAGACCTATATAGGTGAAGTCTTGACACCAATGTCCGTGTTGTATATTTGAAACAAAAATACTAACAGTTGGTACCGGAAACTAGACTTCACCAATGTAGGTCAAGTCTAGATATCGGTATTCTATAAATCTGAACTAAAGATATTAAGATCTGGTATACCTATAGGTCATGTCTAGATACCGACATCCACTAAATACCTATGTAGGTCAAATAAAGTTACCGACACCAGCTCTTCTAATTCTTTCAGATATATATACCCACACCCACAAACTATATGTGAAACAAAAATAAGTAAGTGACCAGACTTGACCTATGTAGGTCAAGTCTAGATAGTGACTAACTATATCTGAAATATGCTTCAGCGATATCTTATGTTTCACTTTAGTATGTCCCTGCCCAAAACCTCCAATTTCCTCAGGTAGTCCCGTTACGTTCTATAAATGTTTTTTATACCGCTGAGATAGTTATTCCCGTACCATCTTTCCATCATTTTGCAGTATATTTACTCATTATCAAATATTCTCTGCTGTTCTTTTAAGTACTTAGCGTTACGTAATTTCAGGTAATTTAATTTTAATCGAATACAAATTCGTATATTACGACGAAAAAAGGTTTTTTATACATTATATTGTTTATTTAATTGCATTCTTTGAATCAAAAGTATCTCGAACGTGTATTCTTTGGATAACGTTATTGTTCTAAATCGATGGGCGGTATCGGACACTACGCTTTATCCTATTATCCACGATAAACAGCACTTTCATAACGATCACAGTACTGAAACAAAAGCCGAAGTGAGTTCTCGGCGATGTCGCCAAACACGGATGCGACCATCATGATGCTGTTAACAGAACCTGGATTCAAAATGTTCAAATGTTTGTAAAGCTTATGGGACTTAACTACGGGGTCATCAGTCCCTAAACTTACAAACTACTTATGATCTACTTACGAACTAGGACGGCACAAATATCCATGCCCGAGGGGGGATTCGAACCCCCGACCGTAGTGGCCGTGCAGACCGTGACTGACGCGCCTCAGTCTCCTCGCCCACCGCGGCCGGCGAACCTGGATTCATCCGAAAACATGATGTTTTGCCATTCTTGGACCCAGGTTCGTCGTTGCGTACACTATCGCAGCCGCTCCTGTCTGAGAGGCAGCGTCAAGGATAATCTCCGAGCTCATAGTCCGTGCTGCTGCAAACGTCGACGAACAGTTCGTGCAGATTGTTGTTGTCTTGAAAACGTTCCCATCTGTTGACTCAGGCCAGCCGCGGTTTCCGAGGTGACTGAGGCGCTCCAGTCACGGTCTGCACGGCCACTACGGTCGGGGGTTCGAATCCCCCCTCGTGCATGGATATTTGTGCCGTCCTTAGTCTTAGGTAGTTCATAAGTAGTTTGTAAGCTTAGGGACTGATGACCCCGTAGTTAAGTCCCATAAGTTCTACAAACATTTGAACTTTTGATTTGTTGACTCAGGGATCGAGACATGGCTGCACGATCCGTTACAGCCATGCGGATAAGATGCCTGTCATCTCGACTGCTAGTGATACGAGGCCGTTGGGCTGTAGCACGGCGTTCCATGTTGCCCTCCTGAACCCAGCGATTATATATTCTGCTAATAGTCCGAGATCCGGCATAAGAAATATATATTTTGATCAAGTATATATGGTAGACAATGTGTAGATTGATATATTGCCAATAGGTTGTCTAGCTAAATCTGGTGCCATTGATGTTAAACAATAAAATGTTTCATTAAATTTCTTCGATCAACCTCCCCTCATCTGTTATTTATGAAAATCAAGCTTCAGCTGAGAGAATAATGATCTGAAAAAATAAAGGTTGCCTACTGTCACATGTTGCCAACTATAGGGTTGCCTAGTATGAAGAGGTAAGTAAGCGTAGTTAATATACCTTCATATGTTATTTAATCGAATTACCTTTCAAATGAAAGGTTATTTTATTCCAAATCCAACTGTAATAGGTTGCCTTATCAAAAAGTGTGCTAAATCCATGGTTGCATAGATTTAAGATACTAACTTTTAGTCCAGTCAAATTGTGCTCAATCTTGACGTTTAGAGGAAAAAAGTACGAATAAGCTGGATTTTTGCACAGATGTTCCTTGTACCTCTGTAAACAACATACTAAAAGTCCCCACCGATTGGGTCGGAACTTCGTCCGCCATATTGAAACATGGCGGTACAGAATCACATTTTCGTATTTTTAAGGAAAACGGTTGGATTTATGTGAAAATTACGTCTTTACAAAATTAAAGACGAGAAAATTGTCTCCAAAAGTGTCCCATACACTTTCTTCATAGGATTAACGGTTTTCTCACAATTGACCTGTTTTCACACGTTAAGGAACAGCACCTCGCTGCATTTTGCAAATCTATTCGTACGGTATCCCACAAAAACTAAAATGTTTTTGTATGTCAAATTTCAATATTTACTTGTATATAGTGTCTGGTTGAGAGATGCACCATTAATTTGTCCTCTATGTCTATTTTGCGGAATTAAACGCAGAGTAATGATGACCTAAGACATCATGACGATTTTAATGGACTTTCTAGGTACTTCAGTAAAAGTGTTTGATTTGTGATGGACTACTTTCTGAAGGGACTATTTGTACAGTTCAGATAAAGGCCTTTGTACATCGATAAATACCAGTGTGAGACGTGGTGATGGAAAACGTGAAGCTATTAATAGATTGTTGAGTGTGAAACTCCACGTACATTATACAAGAGAGAGTAGTATAAAGAAGCGTGAGAGACAGCCTTCCGTTAGTACGAGCAACACATATCTACTCTTTTCACCAACCAAGGGTATAGATATAAACGACAAATGTTCGTTTTACCTGGATGAAATAAACGAGGAAACATTTCAAAAGTAGAACAAGAAACCAATACAAAGACGACAGAAATTAACAAAAGTAGAAACTGTAACGTGTAAAGATTCAATTATTGCAGCTGCTCAAAAGAGGAACGATGAGTTGGGTAAAAGTGTTAAGAAACGTCTTGATAACACCACTGACCTAGTAGCTGCAGATGGAGTGCCATGAGAGCTGTTTTGTTGAATTTATTAGGGAACCAACTGGTGGAAACAAACGGCCAGGTCGCCCTCCTGTTTTGGAAGTAGACGAGGTGATGCAGAGAATCTTCAATATAATCGAAAACAGTTATGAGTGTCAGTTTGCAGTTACAGACTTAATTGAACACGCTGGAACTGGTCAGTGAAACTATGACCATCCCAATTAGTCAGGACAAGTTCTTAGGAAATAATTCAAACAAAATGCAACTCATATCCCTGCTATCTAAAAAAACTTGAACAGGATGGGATCAAAGTGAGACAAGCTAAGGATGATGCGGATACTTTAATAGTGCAGACAGCAATTGAGATAATAAGTTCCAACTCAACTGATCAAGTTGTAATTGTAGGAGAGTACGTTGAGTTATTGGTTTTGATTGTGGAATTAACGTCGCCTCAGAAAGATATTATCTTTCTTAAACCAGGAAAAGAAAACAAGGCACAAACATTATACTCATCACAGGAACTGCAAGGAAATGAGGACCTCCAAGACCATAAATTATATTCTTCCTTCATGTCTTCAGCGGATCTGACACTACATCGTCAGTATTCATGAAAGAAAAAGAGAAAAATCATTGAAATACTGAAGAAGTGCAAATATTTAATATCTGCTGCGCCATTGTTCAAGGTTCCCAGTGCATCACATAACGCCATATTTGAGGCCGACTGCAAATGGTTTATGGCTCTGTATAGGGCTTCTGTCAATGAAATGTCTCTTAACACGTTGCGTTACCACCGATTCATAGCCTCAGCGGCCAGAAATAAAGTGTACCTCTCATCACTTCCGCCAACGGAGGAAGCCGCTAGGCAACACTACAGAGTGTACCATTAGGTGCAGTTGTGGATGGGTGTTGCAAAGTCCCCTGAGGAGTGGGGATGGAGAAAATCTGTTAACATGTTACCTCCAGTCACTACTCTAATTCCACCCGCCCCACACTGCCTGCTGAAACTTATAAGCTGCAAATGTGTAAAAGGATGTGGATCTACCTGTAATTGTAGGAAGGCTGCCCCGCAGTGCAACTTCTGTCAAGGTGTCTCTTGCCTCAACAAATGCTTTACATCTTCACTTCAAGAAGAAGATAGTGAAACACCTACTGCTGAAGGAAGCGGTGTAACATCAGACCAGGATCCAAACAATCAAGGAGATTGCAATAGTGAGTCAAAGGACGATGACTGCTAAGAGTGCTGTGAATACATGTATATACTTATATATGTAATATTGTGTAATATATGTTTACTTCATCAATAAATTTCATTTTATTACCAAACGGAACTTACTTTCTGGACGCGCCTCGTTGTAGTGAGTTAAAGTACTTTCGATGCTAGATGCGCAAACAGAAATATTTTTGCAGCACATTTATCCGGCTGTATGATTTTCTCTTACTTAATACTTATTCTGTTAATCTGAAACTGTGAATAGAATGCATAAATTATAAACGTTGTAGTTTCCGAAAAAGAAAAATATACACAAAAAAACGAAAAACGTGAGGAAGGAAAAGTTTGTATTATTTCCCATGTATACTAAGTTCCTTTTTTTTTTTATTCACATTCCAAGACACTGGCTTACTAACAAGTCTTTTTCAATACTCTGGATTTTGGTTGTGTTGCATAATCTGAGATTGAAACGTGATACTGTAAATCGTTTAGCCACGAGTTTTAGTGCCAATAAAGTTTGTTGCAGGAAATTTATCTATAGCATAGCCTACGTACAACACAAATCCCAACACACTTTCCAAAATTTTCTTATTTATAACAACTTCATAGTAAGTCGAAAAATATGGAATGGCTTTAACAAGAGAACAGAATTTTCATAACTCACTCAGCATCCATTTTAAATTTATCATCCTTTTAAAATCGATTAATGACTTCAGCGATATACTGTTCAAATTTCACCTTTATTGGTGAGAACATATCACTTCCGTTACACTGACATATTTCATCTGGACAGAAATTTTACTAGCCGCCCAGCCGCATAATGTGATAATGTTGGCAACAAAATGTTCACTTTACGAGTATAATTAATTTTCTTACCTGACATGAGTCCATACATGAAACTATCAACCATAGACTAGGAACAGCATTAATTATTTATTCCACAGTCAACACGAAAATTTATCCCTCTTATTCTTTGTGACTGAGTTTACAAAGGCCATTCAAAGGTTTTTACCAACATCAGCAGAATATGCCGCCGAGGCCGTAAGTGAAATTTTACCCAGAATTACCAGTTAGCATATATATTCACCAGTGACTGCCAGTTGTTGCGTGTGAGTCACCTTGGAGTAGCATCTTCGGTGATACTTCGTACAATTCGCTGAATCGCAATTGGTAAAGATGGAATTCATAAACTGCTGTTTTACACTGTGACAAACAGTGATCACTGGTGACAAATCACAACTAAATATCTCAGCTACCGAAAAGTGGCACTCACAGCGATCACAGTTATCGGACAGTCACTGTTTAGGTCTTCCACATTACAGAAAAACTTACATCGTCCCGAGATAACGTGACCGTAATGGCATTATACGTTGAAAAACAATGATCTGTTGACAATACAATATGTATTCTGCGCAGTGATCTCTTCTGCGCATCTCAATCAGATCAGAAAAAAATTATAATTACCGCTTGTTGTGCTCTATGGGGGACAGGAAAACAAAGATAACAGGGAGCAAAAATAAAAAGGAGACAACAACTAAATGTCCGTTATTCATCCAACTTTTCGAAAAAAAAAACTTTGTCCCTTTCTGAAAAATAATTGTCAAAATGTCCCACGATCACCATATGGGACAAATCCCTCGTGTTGGCAACACTGATCTTAATGCTCATTCCATAAATATTTCTACTCTATGGTGGGAGTGATCTCTATCAGTTGAGCTCACTGATCACTTCGGTATGATCATGTTTACAAAGCAACGATATTATGAAATAGACAAATCCTCTTTTAAATGTAGTTGACTTTTTGTTTACTGATCACGTTGCCTCATGCAACACCTGCGAATAAAATGGAGGAAATATGGCCACTAAACATGTGAACAAAACTTTCTCTACATACAGGTAAGACATCGTAGTTCTCGTTTCGATGACTTGAAAATTCACAGCTTCTTAAAACGTGACGTTGCCTAAGATGGTAAGGCATTCGTTTATTTATTTACATGATTTGTTAAATTAATTTTAGAATGTTTTTAACTTTCCAATTCCTGCCCGTACAACTGCTGAAAATACAGTGAAAATATACATTCTGTATTTCATTAGCTCATTATTACCGCACAGAGAATCCTACAATCACGTTGGCCAATCGTCAGATTAATGAATTTTGTTTTAGCCCATAATAGATGCAATATGAAACAGTAGTACTATAAAACTTCAATGAATAAAGAGAAGTTACTGTAGCAGCAGCAGTACAAACGTTTTTCACAGAGACAGGGCTTGTAGACAGAAGTAATTTAAGCCTTCTGCCCATTTTATCAGCTACATAATCAAACTGCTTCTGACTTAGATGAAGTTGGTATATACCTTTGTCTATATGGATTTGTTTCTCCACCCCTTTTATTCGTGTATACGTTCGCTTGTTATTACATTTTACCTTACTAAACTATGTTATTTCGTTTACTGTGTATTCACTTCCTTACATTTTTACGGTTTAAATGCAGTTAACTTGTTGATTCATTCTTCCTAACGTGGAAATGTTGGCAGCGGCGCGATTAATGAAATGCGTGAAAGCAGTCAAACAGGAGTTGAGTTCAGACAGCCAATAAGCATGCACCAGTAAAGTTATTATACATCTATAACGCACTGCTGGGTATTTTATTATAACAAACCTTAACTTAAAATTGATGTTTTGGAGATATCTTTACTGCGCGGTTTCGTTTACCGTCCACCTTCGTAGTATGCAAGAGTAAACACGAAATCCTTCAAATACTGCACATTACGTTACGAACCACTAAACTTTAGCTTACGCATCACGATGTTCTTTTGTCACACTATACGAGCACAGATCACGTGAACTCATCAGTCAGCCATAACATTAAGTACGTTAAATTTTACTTGCTGTATTGGCGGCCTAGCGTATAGATGTTGGCAACAGATTAAAATGGCGTGTGTTGTGACGTTGTCATTAGCTAATCGTGTGGTGCTATCTAATGAGATTGGCTTTTTTTACGCAGAATATATGAATGCGTTTCGTTGTTTGAGCTTTAATGTTTTGTTCTGTCGTAATATGGCACGAGAGCTAATGTTGACAACGAAATTTTCCCTTTACGATGATAATTTAGTGAGTGGACGAAGGTACATACAATACCTGTCAGCCACAGAACACGAACAGCATTATTTATTTATTTTACTGTTCACACAAAGGGTTATTGCCCTTATACGTAAAATTTTATTCAAATCATAAACTGAGGCCCACCATCCTTTCTGTTGACCATGGATTAAATAATTATTGCTTCTCTGCTCTGTGGTTGACAGATTCTTGTATGTACTCTTGTCCAGTCAGTAAATTAATTATCATCGTAAGGGAAACACAACTGATCGGAAGACAGCTCTCGGTATGTATTTTAACTGGTTTCGGCAGCCATTCATAATACATAAACACATTTTATCTCTGAGATCGAGGGCTGTCTTACCACCAACTGGAGTCATAAACGGTCGATGAAGCAATCAGCCGCGTTTTAACACTGTGAAGGGTACATTAGCTCACTACACTGCCGCCGGCCTACATAAAGCTTAACCATCTCACGATTCATAGTAATGTGTGAAAAAGGGGACGCATCGTTTACGTCGTTGTTTATTATAATTACTCTTTCACGTAATAAATCGGACTGTATTCTGAATTTTTGGCTGCATACGGTCCGTCATTGGTCGACTCTGGTCCAGCCATTCTAATTTGCTGCCAAAATCAGCTCACTAGACCGCCAACATTGTAAGTGAAATTTTTTATTGATACTAATAACAATTATTTATCTGGGTATCTGTGGGAGCGAAATAAAACTTAAGTGAAACTATCCGTATCCCGTGAGATATTTGTTTTCTTTAAAAAACACATTGATCCGGTGTACCATCCGCCACGCACCTTACGGTGGATTACGAAGTATATATTATGTAGATGTAGACAGTCACAATATTTTCAGATCACCGATTATAATGACTTCTTCTTTTATTTATTTATTTATTTTTTACATAAATAGTGGCACACCCTTTACATATTTTTACTGAAGTCTGTGAAGAGTCACCAACGAATGTACTGAATAGTCCTGCCTAAAATACGATTCCAACTCTTTTTCTCGTCGCGTATAAAATTTTGCCCATTTGCCCTCCACATCCACGCTCCCGTCGTTCACCTCTGTTATCTATTAGTCATGGTGCACCTCATTTTTCCATGATTCAGTTTCGCCATGCGCGGTATATTTCAACCATAGCGGCATACGAATAGTTTACCAACTTTACTGGTTAGGAAATGTTACCACTCTTGGTCCCAAAGTCAGCGATCGTGATCTTCTGTACGTCAGATAAATGGCCTTATTTCCATATTACGAGAACGGCTGGAATATTTTTCAAATGCCTTATATAACCTTCACATCTAGCACTAGAAACTCATTGTCTGCTAAGGGTTGTTAAAAGTTGACATTGAACATAGGCGATGATCACATTATTGTGACGCTGTGTTCCTCCTTTTTCATGTACTTCTAATATAGTTAGTATAACTTATCCATCACTATTTCAAATATGTTAATGTTAATGTAACTGGAGCTCATGCTGGAAATAATGTACAAAAATTAAGTTTTTTGTGTGTTTAGTATAAACTGACGGAAATGGAAAATGTTACACCATGAATCACAAATCCGTTCACGTTCATCATGTAACGGGTATTTGAAGACTGAAGCTTAATTCCATTTGAACTAAATATCGATCATCAACATCGACCCTTTCCTTTCTCCCTTTCCCCGGCACAAATAAACTTTTGCGTACAACGTGACGTAGAAGCAAACAGCCCATGAAAGTCAGTTTGAAGACATTTTACCATTTTTGAAACACGCCGCGGTGGAGTAGCCGAGCGGTCTATGGCGCCTCGCTGCGGAGCGCGCGGTTTCTCGTCGTCGGAGGTTCGCGTTCTCCCTGGGGCATGGGTGTATGTGTTGTCCTTACGTTAGTTTACATTAGTTTAAGTAGTTTGTAAGCTATGGACTGCTAAGATCACTGGCTAGGTGCTGGTACGAAAGTATACATCTTCCCATCCATCCCAAAGTTTATCTGTTGATAAAATGGCAAGGGACTGTCAGGGCAGTCAAGGATAAATTTATGTGTTCATGTGTTTGTGGGGTGAACTCTGTATGGCAATCTTCTAATATCCAACAGTCCCTCTCCTTCCATCCCGCATCATGATTAAAGGAGATATCTGTTATGCGGCACCGCCTACTCGTCATTAGCGATTTAGTCCAAATTTGTGGTATTTGTAGTGCTTTCTTATCAATTCAAGAGGCAGAAATGAAGTATTAATAACAACCATCTATTTTTCATTACTATCGAGCGTGGCATGAGACATTTATTTTCATCAGTTGGTGCTACAGAGAAATCGAACAAAGATACGCTATGTATGCTGGGTCGAGTCCCTCTACAGGAACTTCTCCCCAGTTCTTTTCAGTTTCACACTACTCACGTTGCAAATAAACTGAAACGGGTGAGTAAACAGCAAAACATGAATGTCGTTGATAAAAGTCTGAGTAATAAAGGCCTCATAAATATATTTCAACAGGTGATGAAGCCTTAGGTACAGGTGAACTAATTTTTTCTGTTATCTGACGAGAAGGAGGGAGAAAAAACCATAATTTGCAATTAGACTTTTTAATAGGACGACGGGTTTATCGCTGAGCATGAAAGTGATCTCTCCATCAGCACTTCTGTTGGTGAAATCCTTTGTGTGAATTTTTTATCATGTGACTGATCAAAAAGCTTCTTCTATTATATCATCGAAAGAGAGAAATGAATCACATCCCGAGGACATTCCATCAAAATACATTTCATTGTACATCATTAACATTTAGTGAAACGGTGTGCTATCCTAGGTTTTCTGCCAAATTATGTGACGAGAAAGAAACATGTAACTGTGCAAATGCTACCCTATTATTACGACCTTTTTTATTACATAACTAGCTTAATTCCCGTTGCTTTGCACGAGTAGACTGGGTGGTCTGAATTGGTTGTTTATACTTCTCAATATAAATTTTTATAGATTTAGGTTTAAAAACATTTTCCTAATCCAGTATTTTGATACAACTTGCTACCCCCAATTACACCACTGATGGCAGAATTCAAAACACCCAGAAACATATTTTTTTTATTCTAATCGTGAGTCCAAATCCAAATTTTGGCATTTATAACATTAAAATAGTCTTAGTAGCACCCTTAAAAGATTTTTTTCTTATTTCACCCGCTTAATGGTTGTATTCCAAAAATATCGAAATATGTGTTTTTAAAAATTTCAATCAAAAATCAAAGTTAGAAGTTTTGTAATTCTTGCTTCAAAATTGCCTTAAAAGAAACGTATTTTCAAAAAACCTTTCATCCCCCATTTCATCCCCTTAGGTATGGGAACATCAAAAAGTCGCTGTTGCTTACAGTGTAAAATAAACACAAGTTTCTATCGTCTGTAGATTCACTTTTCAGCGTCGTTTTCTGTCTTTTAGAAACGGATCTAGAACACTAAATTTCTTTCTTACGCTTTGGTCTCTTTCTTACTTTTCAAACTGTAATATGCACTTATTTTTCTTTATTCGGACGCTTGTAGCAGAAAAACAACTGAAGAATGTCCAGCACGTTTCGCTGTATATAACCTCTTTGCTATTGCAGTGTCAAAAGCCATCGCTGCTCTTCAGTCCGAATTTTATATAAGTTGACGACTTTCAAACACTATATCTTCCACCCTCCTACAGCTATCGACTCGAAACTGCTATGGTATACAACAGGAGACTTTGTACTACAAAAAAACAGAGAGATCGTTCGTCTCAATTGTGCAGACTTTTCTGAAGAGCAAAATATTTAAACTCACCCGTAGAATTTTATATAGATCTGTAATTTTAAACTCCCATATCTTCCACCCCTTTTTCGTTATCAACCCTCTACCACCACAGTGCACAATGGGAGACTGATACCTACTACTAAATACGAACACTATTCGTTTGCGATTTGTAGTTTTTGCTGCTGAGTGAAATATAGGCACAAACACCTCATTTTATATATATACAGGGTGTTTCACTAAGTGTGTTTGCCTCTGTAACTTATAAAATAATAGGTGACGGGAAATTTTAATGCGGTAGGTCAACACAAGAAATGTTACACTTTCTGCGGAGCTATAAACATAGGTTATTGTATCATTTTCCAAAGAGTTACAGCACAAAGATGTAATTTTTTAATTGGAAGAATAGTTTTTTTCTATCGTGCATTGGATTCATTGAAACCAGTTGCGTGGGAAATTTTGCAGAATTGATCCGTAGTCTGTAATTTTCCCTGTTTGTATGGTGTCTTCTGTGACAATGAGTTTCTCAAACCCCTTTTTGCCTCTTCCACCATCCCGTGGTGTTCTTTGATTTGGAAATGAAATTGAAAATTTTCTTTGTCAACCTGTTGTCATTTATTCTATAAATGTCTCCATGAAACTTTAATCGCCTCTTCCTTATTGAGTATATGATGGTTTCTATGTTTCTGTACAAATCATCATCTCTTCATTTCATCCAGTAGTTATCCTTGTTCTTTTGTGATCAAAAAATGTATTGAGTCTTTACCTTCCTTTCTCTTCTAGTTCTTCTTGTTCCCCTTTATTTTATTCAGTGTTAGGCATTCAGATTCATACAGTACTTCCGGTTAAATTAATGTTGCGTAGTCTTTAATTTTTACCTGGAACGATACTCATATTTTGTTAAATCGGTTTTGGTTGAGTTTGTACGCTAATTCCATTTTCCATTATCTTTCTTTACTTGTGGTATTATCCAGACGATTTGCTTGAATCCATTCTCACTAATACTTAAACTTCTCGACTCTTTTAATATTGTATATATTTCTTTCTATACATATTCAATGTATTTCGTTTTCTCACACAGTATTTGTAAACCGGTTTTGGCTGCAGTTCCGTGAGGTATTTCTATCATTATTTTCCATATTTTTTTCCTTAGAAATTATTGTAATATAGTCAGAAAAAGCGACACATTTCACTTCAGATCTTCTCTTTCTTGTCCTAAATGAATTCCTTCAATGTTTCCTCTTTAATTCTCTTCATTATTCTCTCACTACTTTCTCTAAGACCAGACTGAAGGAAATTGGTGAGTGTCTATCGCCCTGCCGAAATCCTGTAATTCTCAAAGGTTCAAAAACTTCTCCAAGAAATTTAACATTTGAGTTTGTGTCTGTGAGCGTCAACCAACTTTCTTCCAGTGCTGAGAATACTGTTTGTCTGTCTACCAAATCATAATCTTCTCTGAACGTATGTAACAACTGTGTTAAGGTTCCGCATTGTTCTGATCCTGAGAATTTTAAGGTTAAATATTTGTTCTGGGCACGATCTACTTTTTATGAATCACGTTTGGTATTCACAGATTGTGTGTTCTGTTTGTGCTTCTATGTTATTCAGCAGAGCGTTAGATACAATTTTTTGTGACTCAAAGGAGAGATATGCCTCGATAGTTATTGGTGTCTGTACTGTCTCCCAGATTATATAATGGATGAATTATGGCCTGTTTCCAGTCATATGGTATGGTTTTCTTTTTCCAGCAATCTTTAATAATCTCATAAATGGTCTCAGCTCCCTGCTTCACTCCCAGTGTCAACACCTCAGAAACTATACCGTCTTCATCTGATGATTCCTCCAGATGTCTTATGCATTTTATCCTAATGCGATGCAACTACTGTTTGCAAATCTATGTGATGGTATCCATTCTACCCAGTCTTAATTCTGACTGAAAAGCTGCTTCATTTCTTCAACGTAAACTGACGAAATTGTAGTATCTGGTTCTTTTTAATGAAAGTTTGCTCCTGCAAAATATTTTCCTACCTCATTTGCTGATTTATCTGCAATACAGATATGGTTTCCTTTGCATCACTGTTAAACTCAGCTTGGCTTTTTGTTGCATGATATCTTGCGAGCCATGGAAGAAGGAAAACCGACCGCGGTGGCCGAGGGGACTGAGGCGCTCCAGTCACGGTCTGCACGGCCACTACGGTCGGGGGTTCGAATCCCCCTCGGGCATGGATATTTGTGCCGTCCTAGTTAGTAAGTAGTTCATAAGTAGTTTGTAAGTTTAGGGACTGATGACCCCGTAGTTAAGTCCCATAAGCTTAGCAAACATTTGAACGTTTTTGAAGAAGGAAATTAGGCAATCTGCGTGTACCTTGATTTCCAAAAGGTGTTTGACTCGGTTCCTCAATGCGGACTGCTAACGAAAGAACGAGCATATGTAACATATTCACAGATATAAGAAGAGACCGATGTTCTCGACGGCGAGTGTTCATCAGATACAAGGATGACGTCACGAGTCTCCAAGGAAGTGTGATGCTGTTATTTTTTGCCTACATAAATGGTCTGACGAATAGGGTGAGTAGCAATCTGTCGCTGTTTGCTAACGATGCTGCGGTGTATTTGAATGTGTCACCGTTGAGAGACTTAGACATAATGAGATAACTTAATACAACTTCTAACAGGTGTAAAGAATGGTAGGTATTTGTAAATCCAGAAAAAAATTAAGTTGATGCAGGTGAACACGGAAACAGTATTAGAAGTAAGCTGCTTGACACAAATGCGTCGATTAATATCCAGGTGTATCACTGCAGTGCGATGTGAAATGAACAAAGCATTTAAGGACATTTGTGGGAAAAGTAGAGGCTCGGCTTTGGACTGTTGGAAGAATTTTGGGACTGCGTATAAAGCACTAGTGCGACCCCTTCTTGAGTGCTATTGAAATGATGGGTCCCCGCCAAATCTGTACAAATAGAGGACATAGAAGCAATGCAGAGGCGGGCTGCTAGATTTGTTACTGGAAGGTTTGATTAATATACGACTGTTACGGAGATGTTTTGGGAATGCAAAAATGTTCAAATGTTTGTATATTCTATGGGACTTAACTACGGGGTCATCAGTCCCTAAACTTACAAACTACTTATGAACTAACTAAGACTAAGGACGGCACAAATATCCATGCCCGAGGGCGGATTCGAACCCCCGACCGTAGTGAACGTGCAGACCGTGACTGGAGCGCCTCAGTATCCTTGGCCACCGCGGCCGGGTTTTGGGAATTCAAGAGAAATGTTTGGAGAGAAGAGGATTTTTTTTCTTTTTTTTATGTGTAATGCTACTAAGGAAGCTAATAGCAGAAAGACTCTATGGCCATCAATTTACATCGCACGTAAGAATCACAAAGATAAGAGAAATTAGGAAATATAGACATTTTTATCACGTTCTGTTTGTGAGAATAAGAGAAAGGGAAGCGACTAGTAGTGCCAAGCACCGTATGGTGGATTGCGGAGTATGTTTGTAGATGTAGAACTATTCTTTGTAACTTTTACATAAACCCACCAAGTTAAATGTTCTTTGTTCATATTGTCCACAGTAAATAGAGATTCTGCACTTCAAGAAATGGCCTTGGTCCAATAGGATACAGTAGGGAGTGATGGAGAGACCGGTGTATCCTATTTCTGTAACGCCCTGTTCTAAGGTCTGCGACCCACCCCGAATAAGGGTCGCTCTATATATGTTTCACAAACCCCCTTCCATGTCCTTCTCACTAATCATATCATCATCCTCAAAGTTCGAAAGATGGCATGAGGCAGTCGCCAACTGAAAAAGTTTCTGCAATCAAAAACTATAAATTACGAGGAATGGGAGTGAAATTTTAATCAATACATAGCAGTGTCGTGGAACATTGGATAATCAGTTTTTTAGGGTTTACTTGAGCTAGCCATGGCAAATCACTTTCCATTTCCGTCGCTATAATTGCCTACAGCAGTTCTAAATCATGTACTTATGGATATGTATGAATTGATATTTCTGTCCTCTGTACAACTGTTTAACACGGTGGTTTTGTATTTCACGAACCGTTCACCAGTAGTTACAGCTACGTCCGAGACGTCGGTGGAGGCCTACTGCATCATTTTGATGGAAATGGCTAATCCTGATACAAATGTAGTGCCCATGTCGGTGGACATCGAATCAGACGATGAAGAAGCCGAGAAGCGCGACATTTTCAAACTACGTCAATGGATATCCAGCATCTCCGAGGTCACCAGCCTCTCTGAGTTTGCTCTCACCCGTATCTCGGATCACGCCACGTGCAGCTCCAGCGTCAAGGTGAGCACAGTCACTAATAATATATGTGTGTAATGGCCGACAAACTGTGCTGTCCACATCTACCAATTACGCTTTGCTCATTACAATTGCCTTCACAAGCATTCTTGTATATTCCGATTTCAGTGCCCAGTTACGTCGAGAATCACAAAGACTACAGCAAGGCCGGGCACGCCTGCCTTGCCGCCTAGTTATCTAGCGAATCTCTCTCTCTCTCTCTCTCTCTCTCTCTCTCTCTGCCGGCCGCGGTGGCCGAGGGAACTGAGGCGCTTCAGTCACGGTCTGCACGGCCACTACGGTCGGGGGTTCGAATCCCCCCTCGGGCATGGATATTTGTGCCGTCCTAGTTCATAAGTAGTTCATAATTAGTTTATAAGTTTAGGGACTGATGACCCCGTAGTTAAGTCCCATAAGCTGTACAAACATTTGAACATTTTTTTTCTCTCTCTCTCTCTCTGACCCACACTGCAAATCAAACAGATGCAATGAGACCAGCCACACAGAATGCTAGATGAGTAAGTTAGTCTCTTAGTGTTTCGTTCTGAGCAGTCTTCAACACTTCCCTTCTTTGTAAGTACGTACTATGCTGCTTATATGTATTAGGCTGGTCACGTACGTGTGGTTGCTGACTGTTTGTATTTTAAGGTCAAGGAAGTAGATGGTCTGGTCAATTTCATGTCAACAGTGAACTTGATGTTATTATGTAATTTTCTCTTCATCAAAGGTATCAATTTCACTGATGTTACCATCAAATAGTAAGAGGGTATCATCACATATCTCCTGCAGTAAATTATTTTACTGTTTAATTGGTTATCATATTTGAAGAACTTTTGTCCAGATGATTGATATAAATGTTAGCGAGTAATCTAGAAAGATTGCTCCCCATTGCAAGTCCATTATTTTGTTTAGAGACTTTACTATTAAAAGTGAAATAATAATGTCATAGGACAAGTATCAGGATATCCAGCAGCCCGTATATTCTTGGTAGCTTGACCTTTCTGCATTTTAAGAGGTTATTTTTATTATGTTAATGGTTTCCGCTACTGCGATGTTAGTACGGAGGTTGACAGCATCTAATGAGGTATATCTAGCTGTAGCTTGTATGTGTATGTATATGTTGTTGATGTATTCTATGAGTTCAGGTGTGTTTTTAATTGTGTAAATGTTTTCAAACTTGTAGTAAGTTGTGAGGAGCTCTTTTAGTTTCCTGTTTATATTGTATTTTGGGTAGTTTATTGAATTCATGTCAGGTACTATCAGATGGTTTTCTCTGTGAATCTCAGGTTGTGCCTGGGGTTTTGGTGCAGTTGGATTGTGTTTACGTTGTCTCTAATCTCATATTTACGAAAGAAGAATCTGCAGATGTTAAGTGATTTGTGGCAATTGGCTTGTAACTTTGCTTTGGGTTCTGATTCTAATTCTGTGATGCTATTAATCTGGAAAAACTGTAGTGTTTTCTGACTGTATTATGTTTCATACAAAATTACTACAGAATTTCCTTCATCAGCTTTCACCATTAGGGCTTCATTAGATGCTACTTTATTGTAGATGTGTTGAACTATTTTGTGTTCATTGTTCCTTATGCTTTTTCCTGCATATTTGTATTTAGTGATGAGTTTGTTGGCTTTATTTTCCCGACTATACTCTAATTTGGCAGTATCATAAGCACAATTTGTAGCTGTTGTCAGTTCATTTGTGGTCTTGCTTCAAGAAATTTTGTGCTTTAGGCCATTGTTGAAAGGGATCTCAGTAGAGTTTATAACGGTGCTGTAGAATGTGAGCTTCTGTTGTTCTGCATTGATTTGAGAATCATTTACTTTGAGATTAAGAAGGATCTTAGCTTCCTTTTGTGCCTGGAAATATTTTCTGTTGTTCCCTATGTGAGTACAATCTATATAGTGAACTACATATGGGAACTTTGGGGGCATGAAGCTGTCCTCTAATTGTGCAATGTGGGCGTCGTTTTATTTACCTTTTCTTTTTATACTGTAATTTTATGTCTGTTTTTAACCCAATTTCTTACATTTTTCTTGCGCAAGCTATGCACTTTACCTTGAAATTCACTTTAGTTTTTATGTAATTTGCCTCTTACTATAAGAGGCATTTCTTATTAAATTTCATGTTAAATATTGTTTTAATTACATCTGTTTTTATTTACTGAAAGCATATAACATTCTCATTACCTGGATAGGAAAGCTTAACGCTATTTTATCAAAAAGTTACATTGTTAGAACCGTGGCTATGATATTAATAATGATTGTAATTAAAAACTGTGCCCAGATACAAGTATGATATAAAATCTTTTTTTATTATTTAGATCATTACTGGTTCCTTATTTTCTTTCAAACCCCTCTTCAGATGGTTTAAACGCTTTTCAGCTAGAGCCTCGTTTTTTGTCTGTTACAATTTCGCAGGCCTAGGGTAGATTAAACATTTTTTTTGTTTAGTGTTTGCTGAAATTTGTTAGATTTCCTTAGGGTATTTCCGGAGGAACAGTAACGTTTTAGGAGGTGGTATTATAAACACATTTCAATAAAAACGCTGTCCAACAGCAAAGGCCAATGAGGATATTTTCGCTGATTCATCCGTTGTTGCTTGGTACAACATACCAATATTGAATTATTGCACCATCATGCTTACGTCTACACGTTTATTTTTATGTCGACAAACGATTTTCGGATTATAAGGCCGTCTTCAGAGTTTTAAGTCCGAAGATAGCCTAGCAAAAAAAAAAAAAAAAAAAAAAAAAAACAGGTTATTTGTCGAATACAGAACCATTTATTATCTTTAGAATCCAATGGTTTTATTAGTACAATACGAAGAAGCAATGAAAATTGGTGGTTCCGATTAGAAAATACGATATTAATCCCTCCCATATAGGAGGGGTGGTTAAGAGATGATCTAATGTTGCACAGACAGATGTCTCCTTTACTACTATCAACTTTCGAATCAGAATTTTTTTCGTGGAATGCACCATTTACAAGATGTGTAGTTGTCTCAGTTTAAAACAAACACTCTGTATAAGTACTCAATTACATACCCAAGTGGTTATATGATTGGCAACTTTCCCTAAATATAAAATCGTTCACTTAAGAAAAAGCATTAAAATGTTGTTGTTGCTGTGGTCTTCAGTCCGCAGACTGGTTTGATGTAGCTCTCCACGCTACCCTGTCCTGTGCAAGTCTTTTCATCTGAGAATACATTCGGCAACCTACATCCTTTTGAATCTGCTTACTATATTCGTCCCTCGGTCTCCCTCTACGATTTTTACCCCACACGCTTCCTTCTAATGCTAAGTTGACAATTCCTTGATGCCTCAGAATGTGTCCAACCAACCAACCCTTCTCTTAGTCAGTATATGCCAGAAACTCCTTTTCTCCCCGATTCCGTTGAGCACCTCCTCATTAGTTACGTGATCTACCCATCTAAATTTCATCATTCGTCTGTAGCACCGTCTGAACTCCTTATCGTCCACGTTTCACTCCCATACAATGCTACACTGCAGACAAATGCTTTCAGAAAGGACTTCCTAACATTTAAATTAATATTGGATGTTAAAAAGTTACGCTTCTTTAGAAACGCTTTTCTTCCCATAGTCATTCTGCATTTTATATCTTCTTTACTTCGGCTATCAGAATTTATCTTGCTACCCAAATAACAAAATTCATCCACTACTTTTATTGTCTCATTACCTAATCTAATTCATTCAGCATCGCCTGATTTTTTGACATTACATTCCATTACCTTCGTTTTACTCTTGTTAATCTTCATCTTATATCTTCCTTTCAAGACACTGTCTATTCCATTCAATTGCTCTTTCAGATCTTCCGCGGTCTCTGACAGAATTACTATGTCTTGGGCAAACCGCAATGTTTTTATTTATTCTCCCTGCAGTTTAATGCCCTCTCCAAATTTCTCCTTCCATTCCTTCACTGCCTGCTCAATGTACAGATTGAACGACATTGGTGAAAGGCTACAACCCTGTCTTACTCCCTTCCCAATATCTGCGTCTCTTTCTTGCCCTTCGGCTCTAATAACCGCTGTCTGGTTTTTGTATAAGTTCAATATAACTCTTCGCTCCCTACATTTTACCCCTGATACCTTCAGAATTTGGAAGAGTGTATTCCAGTCGACATTGTCAAAAGCTTTCTCCAAATCGACAAACGCTAGAAATGTAGGTTTCCCTTTTCTTAGCCTGTCTTCTAAGATAAGTCGTAATGTTGAATATTCCATCCCGTGTTCCTACATTTCTCCTAAATCCAAACTGATCTTCCCCGAGGTTGGATTCCACAAGTTTTTCCATTCGTCTGTAAAATGTTCATCATTTAGACACAACTGGAACAAGTCAAACTGCTCAAATAATTTGCTGTAACAATTTGTGAGGATCACATGTGTAATGGTTGCAGTAGGAGATAAACTAGGGCAGATTTCAGTTTACTGGTGCACACAAGGTAAATGCAAAGGAGACTCTCATCTGATGCAAACCTAGAATATATGTATACTAAGGCCGTAAAACTTATCCCACAGCAGTATCCGTAGTCAATGATATGAAATTATGTAATAATACAAAAAATCTGTGGAGGTATGTAAATACAAAGTAATACATGTTAAGGAAAAAAGCACCATCAGAACACCTTGAAGGACTAATGTTAAGAACATTCAGAGACCATACTGATGAGTATGTTATAAAGAACCGATAAGCATTTCGGTCACCTCAAGTGAGTATGTCTCCTATTTCCTAGTAGGCACAGGGTCTACCATAGCCACTGAAAGCTTGTCCACTGCGTGTTGACTAATACACATATAATGCACATATAAGTATTGCACTCACCTTGTAACATAAAGGATACATACTTTGTTGTTACATAAATACAGAAATTTCTGGAAATTAATGGGAGACGCGGCGGCACTCGTTAAGGCAGGCCGAGATATGTAGCTTCCACTTCAGAGGGTCAGACCGCCGATTAGGGTTGGCCTGGGTTTGTACCGAAATTTTTGTAATATCTACAAAACTACAAAAGTTAATGGCCCACAATGTCTGAATATAATAAAATTAAACATAAAATTACCATCTTTTGAATCCTTCATGCTATTTTAACAAACTATGTCTTAGATGATAACCAAGCTATCATCTTGAAAGCAACACACTTGTATCTATCTATTTGAGAATTTATTACACTTGTTATATCAGGTTGTTATCAAAATATAGTCAGATAATCGTATTATCCACAGTAACTCAGCATTTTCAAGCAGCTTGATATGCCCCTCTTGTCGTCAAGTTCGTGTAACTATTTCATGAATATGTATGATTAGATTAGATTAAATTAGATTAGTTTTTCGTTCCGTAGATCCATGTTGATGGGATCCTCATGGATGTGGAACATGTCAAGAAACAAAATTTACAAACTGAATAATAGATAATACTAATAATATGAACACAGATACATAAATTTTAAGAGTTTATTTTTTATTAATTAATTAATTAATTTTCTTTTTGTGTCTGATAATATAATAATACTAATATAGCATGAGTGCATGCATCATTTGGTACAATTTAGAAATTCACTAATGGAGTAGAAGGAGTTGGCCACTAGAAAGTCTTTTAGGTTCCTCTTAAACTGATCTTTATTTGTAGCTAAATTTTGTACACTGATGGTAAATTATTGAAAATGTGTGTTCCTGAGTAGTGGACCCCTTTTTGAACTAAAGTAAGTGCTTTTAAGTACTTGTGTAGATCATTTTTAGTCCCAGTATTGTATGTATGAACTGAGCTGTTTGTTGGGAAAAGGGATATATTATTTATGACAAATTTCATTAAGGAATAAATATACTGAGAGGCAGCAGTTAATAAACCCAGTTCTTTGAAGAGGCTTCTACAGGACGATCGTGAATTTACTCCACAAATAATAGGTATTACACGTTCCTGGACTCTGAAGACTTTTGACTGACTTGAAGAGTTACCCCAAAATATTATACCATATGACATTAAGGAATGGAAGTAAGCAAAGTATGCAAGCTTTGTTATTTTTATGTCTCCTATGTCTGATAACACTCGTATTGAAAATACAGATTTGTTGAGTCGTTTCTGCAGTTCTGTGGTGTGCTCCTCCCAACTAAATTTATTATCAAGCTGTAATCCCAGGAATTAAATACTGTCAACCTCTTCTATCTGCCCTTCTTCATACTTAATGCATATGCTGTCAGGAAATCTCTTACATGTTCTGAACTGCATGTAGTGAGTATTTTCAAAGTTTAATGACAATGAGTTGGCTTTAAACCATTTACTAATGTTCATGAAAATATCATTAGCAGACCTTTCTGTCACTATGCTTGAAGTACTTTTCACTGCAAACAAAACTAACTCTGCTTCTGGTAGTGTAACTGATGAGAGATCATTAATGTACACAAGAAAAAGCAATGGCCCTAAGATGGATCCTTGTGGGACACCACATGTAATTTCTTCCCAATCCGATGATGACTGTTGACTTAATTCACTAGTCACTTGCACTGACACCCTTTGTATCCTGTTAGTGAGGTACGACTTGAACCATTTTGCAGCATTTCCCATGACCCCATAGAATTCTAATTTACTTAAAAGGATATTATGTTTTACACAATCAAATGCCTTTGACAAATCACAGAAAATACCTGCTGCTTGCAATTTATTATCTAATGAATTAAGTACATTCTCACTGTTAGTGTAAATAGCCTTCTCGATATCGGAACCTTTCAGAAAACCAAACTGTGTTCTAGACAATATGCCATTACCTTTTCTATAATTTTTGAGAATGCTGGCAAAAGTGAAATGGGTCTGTAATTTTATGGTATCTCTTTATCCCACTTCTTGAGTAGAGGTTTAATATCCGCATATTTTAGCCAATCAGGAAATGTTCCCATTATAATAGACTGGTTACACAAATAACTTAAAATTGTGCTAAGTTCACAAGAACACGCTTTAATTAACTTTGTTGATATTTCATCGTAACCACTAGAATGCTTTGTCTTTAAAGATTTTATTATGGAAGTTATTTCTTGTGGTGAAGTGAGTGACATATTCATGTATGTGATTATTTGTAAATGCTAGTTTCAAATATTCTAGAGCATTATTTACTGACCCAGACAATCCCATACTATCAGTAACAGATATAAAGTACTTATTAAATAGATTTGCCACACTATGTCCATCAGTTACTAATGTCTCAGCTACTCTTAATGCTACCTGGTGATGTTTGTCCGTTCATGCAACTACAAATAAGAGGCGACTTTTTGTTACCAGACACGTTTCGTTTTAATGATAGTAAGAATTCTTCGGTGTTTTCTAATCATAGATATTTATAATTTGGATCTAAAACAATTCGTGAGTAAAACATGTAAAGTACTATTTTTTGTGTCCCAACTTCGTCGCCGCTTTTGTGTCCCAGCCTCGTCGTAGGTGTCGGTGGCCGAGTGGAACGAGATCGACACAGGAACAAAGACAGCACGCTGGTGCAGGTACGGAGGGGAGCAGCCAGAAACTATAAACACTAGAGTAAATTAGAAAGATATATATTGCACAGAATTAACAATACTTAACTTTTACATAGTACTGCAGAATGTTGATACATAGTTGTTAGAGGCCTGCCTAGTGCCTGTAAGATAACAAAGTCTTCAATGGTGCCTATCTGATTACGAAGGTCCTAACTCGTTGCTATCTCAGTCCGAAGTGACCGGTGTCTTTCCGTGGTGGCCACGAGCGGGGTTGCAGCAGAGGCCGCTCGTGGCTGTCGTCGTGAGAACGCCGCGCCGTGCGTGCATGGCGGCGCGCGGCGAAAGTAGGTGGCGCGCACTTTGTACTTGTGCGACACCACACTATTTGATAACTTACAGAATCATTTGGTCTTGGTTTTCACCTTACATCACGCAGTACCGATTTGTTTCCTGCAGTACTGTAGAGCCTTCTTTCCGAATAACTATTTTCCTCCTAATCTACACTTTCATTGCTGCGTTGTCCATAATTACGTTTTTTCACGCGTCAGGTGTATTTGTTTTGAACGTGAGTGAGTATGCACAATGTTTTTTTATAATGTTGCCTAAATTGAAACTGCAATTTACTTTCTTTTTTATAATTTTTAAAATTATGTACATTAAATTAAATTGTATTTCTTTTCAATGTTAGTAATACGGAGTATTTACGAAATTATAAATTTGTGTGGTGAGTGTTTATTGGGAAGGGAGTGACAGGGAAACGATGACTGAATAGTGTTTGAAAGCAGTAAGTAGTACAATGTAGAGTGAGATGAAAGACAAGAGTGAGGTGCAAGAGGTACAGTGGTGTTGGGGGAGGGAAGAAATTTGAGAGTTGAATAAGTAACAGTAGTTTGTGATGTGGAGTGACAATGAGGAGAACGAGGTTGAGTTGTTAGTGAGAAGCAGGAGGGTTTGGAAGATTTAATTTAATATGTGCGACACGTTCTGAGGATCATACATTGGGGTTGGGTTGGGGATATAATTTGATATTAGATGCGGAGTGATGAATAGTGTGATGTGGAGTAAGACTGGGGAGAAGTTTGAGAGAGTTAGGGGCCAAAGGTTATAAGCTTTACATGATTTTTTATGTTATTTTATACAATGTTTGCTGTCCTATACTTATTTGGTCATTGAGTAATTGTTTGCTGTGTGATAATGCGTTGTGTATGTGGAGGTTTTCTTCGAAAGGGAGAAGATGTCTGTCTCCGCTGATCTGTGTATTGTTCTACAGTGTTCTTGTTTAAGGTGGTCTGCAGAGTTGAGTGGTTTGTACCATACTTCCATGCTCTGATGTGTTCTTTGCATCTAGTGTCAATTGTTCTGACAGTCATCCCACAATCTCTGCAGTTGAGCTGAAATAAAAATTGGATACCAGGGGACACAGAAACGCCATACGAGTCCTATCCTGTATTAGTATCAAAGACGGAAAGGTTATGGTTGTAGAGTTAGCAGCAGACAGCCGCGACAGTTCTATTGGCACCGAGAAACATGATGCTGAAAAACGAGAAAGCAAGTATGGGAATCAGACTGGATCACTCGATGAGGTACGCACGAGACGGAAATGAGTTTCTGTTCAGAATAAACACAGCTAATGAGACATCCGTGCAACACTCACCCCTGAAACCAAGACCGTCTCAATTGCTTGAAATATACCAATCCAGGAGTGAAGAAAATATTCAGTGTTACCCTTACCAAAAGTCTATGGCCACCCTTCATAGGTAAAGTTATGGATGCAGTGTTGAGCAGAGTTTTCGACAATTTGTAGTTTAACGAGTTGCACTACACCCCTATGAACCGACACAAGATCGCCAAATATATTTATTAGGGACTTCTGGTAGCCAGATACTTCTTTTTCGATTCTTCTTTACCTTACAGGTAATCTGTCGGAAAATCCACTTATTGCTACCGTCCTGGGAGACAGTGCTTCAAAATATATATGGTGGTTTTGAGTGTCAGAATCTATAAGAACTGTTATAATTAGGAAAGACTATTCTGTTTTGTTTCTATTGACATTGCTGTTGTAAAAGAAAAGAAAAGTTGTAAGTTAGCTTTAGTAAGAGAGGAGAGCAATAAACAGCTTATGTGTCTTAAAGTTTACATCTAATTGAAATTCATTGAGCAGTCAATGCTCGGTTTTTCTCTCTGTTTTTCTTCTCGCGTTGAAGACAGTCTTCGGACTTACGAATTCCGAAACTTTACGTGATAGATTGTCTGACTGCAAGAGGGACAGACTGAACCTCAAGATGCAGTAAAAATTTCATAGGGAAGAATTACGACAATATGAATGGAATTTTAGCTGCCGATATTACTAAACAAAGAGTCTATGTAGTGATTGGCAAATAGGCCACATAACAAACACAGTCACACACACACACACACACACACACACACACACACACACACACACGCACATAGTACCTATCCTGTGTGTGAGTTAAACAAGCACTACAAATTCCATGTAATGGATGGAACCGAGTGCGAGCAGAGTGGTTTATTCAAATCGATCTCACGCAACGACAAATGTCTCAATGTCGGTAGTAACTATGTCGAAAAAATGATACTGTGTGTATAGTTCATGATTTCATGGGTTATTTCTTTTGTGTAAAACAATGACTGAACTTAGGTTCGGAGAGTCCCTTGTAAAAAGAGTACCACACAAATTTGTGCGACGGTATCATAATTGCATCGATTATAGGGGACTTGATTTGAACGACTGCACTAACTAGTGTAGATAAATGTAATTAACTATCACCAAACCGCAGATTTAGATTTTCGGTGTTTCTGGCACTTGGTTACATGAAGCATTACTAGTCCATCAACAAGAGAAATTAGATGAGCACTTTGGGGTATGTTCACCGGGAATTCTGTAATGCCAGTCAGGGTAAGCAGTTGGTGTCCTCAGATTGAGTGCTGTAATAGAGAATAGGTTTTAGCTCATACCATTCGATTCTGATGTTTCCAGCCTAGAGTTAATTACCTCAAATTGATACCTTACCTTTACTCATCATCGCGGAATCACACCCTGTACTACAGTAATACTTATGCCAATCTTCCCAGAGACCGTTATTGTGGTCTCAATTTCACAGATTGGTTTGATGCAGCTCTCCTCGCTACCCTGTCCTGTGCAAACTCCTTCATCTGAGAATAAGATCGGCAACATACATCCTGCTTACTGCAACCTGCATCCTTTTGAATCTGCTTACTGTATTCGTCCCTCGGTCTCCCTCTACGATTTTTACCCCACAGACTTCCCTCTAATGCTACGTTGATGATTACTTTATGTCTCAGAATGTGTACCACCAACCTATCTCTTCTTTTAGTAAGGATATGCCAGAAACTCCTTTTCTCCCCAATTCTCGCGAGTACCTCCTCATCTGTTACTGATCTACCCATCTAATCTTCATCATTCGTCTGTAGCACCACGTTTCGAAAGCTTATATCATCTTTTTGTCTGAACTCCTTACCGTCCATGTTTCATTCCCATACAGTTCATACTCCAGACAAATGCTTACAGAAACGACTTCCTAACATTTAAATAAATATTTAATGTCAAGAAATTTTGCTTCTTCGGAAACACTTTTCATCCCATATCCATTTTCAATAAACTAGCTTTATTGTCTCATTACCCAAACTAATTCCTTCAGTATCGGTTAATTTTTCTGACACTTCTTATGTATATTCTGACTAGGATTATATATCCTTACATCTTAACACCACACTTGGTACAGGTAAATTGTGAAACGGATTAACACCGATGAACCAAAACATGATGATCATTTCCCAAGATTGCATACCGCTTGTTGGTAGTTTAAGGAAAGTTGTGCTGAAGACGCGGGGGAAGTCGTTCTAGACACGATACGATCTGCAAACAGGGAAATACACATTCATAAGTGATTCTTATAAAGCACACATTATTATGGTACAGTGACTGGGATCATCATCTAGGAAGCAGCCCAAACGTTAAACTATTCGCTTACTGATATCACGGACACCCAAGCAACCTCCAGCAGGCGCCTCATCTAACAACGTGGACGTCGACAACTTACCCGATCTGTAAAGCAGGGAAAGTTGCGAGATGTGGCAGACCTAAGACTGAGTGCAATGCTCCTGTAGGCACAAGGGTTTCCGATAACAGCATCAGTGCATACTTGGCGTTCATGGGATATCCCTACGTTTTGCTAGAGTGGTGTCCAAAATTAAAACAACAAACTACTGTTTCGCCGTCCAGTGTCGAATTCAGGATATAATCCTACAGTCAAAAGATGACGTCATGGCACTGATATTATCTGCGGGGTGGTCCCACAATCGGTGTGTTCACTGGCGCTACAGTAAAGCGCAGTGGCGGCTCGTACAAAATTTGACCAGTGTGCTACAATATTACAAAAATAAACAGGAAACAAAATATACTGAAATAAAAAGTCAACCTTTGTAAGATTGCCTTTAATTAAATATCAATTAATACTATGTTGACAATAAGACAGTAAGACAGTAATAAATATAACGTTTAAAAAATATTAATTTCATTTACAGAAATTAAAAATTTAGACTCAGATGTATTTGAATACGAGCCTCACACAGGTAGATTTGAGAGACAACGCGCAAGACGCCTGAGCCAGCGCGCTATTTGACTCTGTATGTCGCAATATTCGTCATATACTATTCTTCCGCAGTCGTTACACGCAGGACGAAGAGAAATATTGATCTGGTGCTGCAGTCGGTCTCAGCACACATGAGTCGCCAGGCCTGACACCACGTCTGCGCATGCGCACTAGCGAACAGACTGCGCCGCCTCTCTGCGCACGTACCAGCACGGCTGAATCCCACTTCAGCACACGGAGCCAGCTATCGCGGCGAGAGCGCTCCAAAATGCGTTTTCATCCTTATTACTAGCATTCTAATACGCATTGGGAAGGAATTGGCATAATTTTATTGTGATATGTGGCTCGTATTCCAAGAGAAAGGATGTATTTTTATAGCGATTTCTCGCTTGCATTCGAAGAGAAATGGCATAATTTTAGTAATATATTTACAGTGTGCTGCAGCACATTAGCACATTATCACCAGCCGCCACTGGTAAGGCGTAGAGAGGACGCCTACTTGCCTCTCTGCGGTGCAACTCCATAGTAAGAATGCAAGAAAAACTGTCTCAATTCGATGTGGTGTGATGGTTTAATGTGAATCGTTATGTTGTGTCTCGGATATGACGGCAGGTCATAGTGACCGAATACTGTTCCCCAGGACCGGGGCAGGGCCGAACACGTGTGACAATGGAAAGTGATGAACGTTATTTGGTTATGAGGGCACATCGATACCACTGTAGTGCGGAAACTTTTATCTGGCTTCGCATTCGAGACGTTTCCCTCAGTGAAGACGCGTATCCACTGCAAGAACTGTATCGAGGTAAAATGGTACAAACGGTTTCGACAGAGTGGGTTTTACTGTTGAAGAGTTGCTCTGAGAACACCCCTGACGCGTCTTCATCGAGAGAAACGTCTCGAACGGAGACATGGAAATGCCACCTGGATGATCGAATAGTGAACCAATCATTTATTCATAGATGAATTCCTCGGAGAGAAAGTGGGACAGAATTTAGGGACTCAGATATTGTGAAAAGAGAGGTACGGTATATTTACATGGATCCTTAAGGATGTGGACGGGGATTAAATTGACAACTTGAACACTTCTTCTTGATACTGATCTGCTGAATCACAAGGTTGAAACGCTGCCTGATCTTTTTTTTTTTTTTTTTTTTTTTTTTTTTTTTTTTTTTTTTTTTTTTTTTTTTTTTTTGGAAATTGGAAATCATTCGTAGCAAGCCCCGTGGGTGTCAGGCTAGTATAGCTGCCAAACTAGGTCACACCACATACTGAGCACATCAACAGTTGTCGGAGTGTGTAAAGACATCCTTTAAGTTGTAAAAACGAAAAAAAAATGTTGTCTGCCATTATACATGTTGCAGTTAATTCAGTTCTGTATACTTTACTGTTTTTGTACTTTCCTAACAGTATTGGGTGGTATTGTTACATAAATATTTTATAACACTACCTAAGCAGGAATTTCAACCGTTAAACGAAAAATAACCATAAATGTACCTAGTTTAGTATCTCAGTAATATTTTTGTCCAAAATTTTCTAGATATTTCGAAGTGCACAGGTTGGCTACAAATGCCGAAACTCACATACAGTCACAATCACAGTCACGTCGTTGTCACACGTACATTACATAGGTGAATTTGTAAAACAAGTGTAAATAAAAAATTTCATCAAAATCGTTAGAGCCGTTACCGACGCAGCTATGATTTTGGAAAGCCATTTATGTTAACCCAACGATATCGCTGGCTATACCTACAGTGGACTGTAGATCGTTGAGTCTGGACTATAGATCGATGGAAACGCTGTGCCTGGTGAGATGAATTATGTTTCTTTTTGCGTTTGGTTGATTGTCGTGTCCAGATATGTTGTCATCCTAGTAACGGTTATTCAATACATTACTGCACTACTGATGCATGCAAATGGGAAGGGGATGGGTCCGTAACCTCGGCCTCCGTGGGACCCGTGATAGTATTTCGAGGAACCATGACATCAGTGAATTACACGAAGTTACCGCAAACTGTCTGTATCACACAATGTATGCATTTCTACATACGAGGGTTGGAACTTAAATAGAGTCAACACTGTTGTGGAGACACTGTGCAATGGGATCTACTATTGTTACAGATAGCGCACGTTCTTGACATACCTACCTTACCTCCGAGCAAATGGACTCGCCTGTCCCGCATCACCGGCCTGCGCACAACCGATGGAAATAGTCACTTGTAAGAGGGAGGGGTACCGTAACGGTGTCACTATATTTTCAACACAGGAACGACGAAGACCGTCAATGCACAGTATTACTGTTGGTTTTTGGAGCTTCACCTGCGACCAACTTTGCGAAAGAAGCGGCAACACTTTCTACGCAAGTCACCCATCATTTTCCATGCCAATGTGCGGGCGCATACAGCACAAGTTGCGGCTGCTCTGTTCGGTCGAAGGGTAGGAAAGTACTCTACCATCCACCATATTCCCCGGACTTAAGTCCTTGTCACTTTGATTTGATACATAAGATGACGAAACCACATAGTGGCATTCGCTTCAGAACTGTTCCAGATATTCGATTGGCAGTAGATCGCCCCATTAGCACCATCAACAGAACAGGCTCTGCTAATGGTATTCTACGCCTTCTACATCGTTGGCAACGTTTTCTACACATAGCTGTGACTACTTTGAAGGACAGTAACAGGTACACACAAATAACGCTTTTGTATCGATTGCACAGTTTTATTGTTGGTTGCCATGATTTAACATCCAACCCGCGTATTTTTCGGTGAAATAATTGTAAAAGTATTTCATTCACTCCACAATTTTAAAACTATCGGCAGTAATGCAAGGTGTATCATAATTAATATCGAACACTTGTATATATGGAAGTACAGGGTGTCCAGAAAAAGAACTCCCTGATTTCAAAATTAAATATCTCGAAAACAAAGATCGATAGAGGAATGCAGTAAACGGTATGTTTATTGTGAAAGCTGTAAGAAGTTTATACAGCAGTTTGAAATAATAATTACAAAAGCTGCTAACAGATAGCGCTGTAATCGCCGTACGTAATGCCTAGTATAAATAGTGATCCGAAGCCCAGAGCAATCAGTTCCACTATTGAAACGTAAAAGGAGGTTAGCGTACTGAAGGAAGAGATTAAAACCATGTACTCCATTGAACAACGTGTTTTTCTGGTGCTAGAGTACCACAGGTTAGAAGAGAATCCTACGGCAACAAGGCGAAGTTTTCAAGCACGATTTAATTTACAAAAGGACCCGATGCGAAAACCATTCGTACGCTCTTCGCAAAATTTCAACGAACTGTCAGCGTAACTGATGATCTAGTGGGGGATGTTGGCCGCAAGCAAACCTCAGTTACGCCTGAAAATATCGCCACAGTTTCTGGAATTATTCAGCGAAATTCAATTTCATCCGTCCGTAGAATTGCATCTGAGACTGGTTTGAAGCGTTCCAACACGCAGAAAATACTGAGAAAGAGCCTGCACATGTTTCCATTCAAAATTCAAACGCACCAGGCCATACCTGTACGAGCTGTGAAAGAAAGGGCTTAGAGATGAAGCACACTTCCACCTGGATGGATACGTGAATAAGCAGAAAAGCCATATTGGTGTGAAGCGAAACCCTTGTATACTCCTGATGCAGTATGCAGCAGAGGCATTATTGGCCCTTTTTTCATTCGAGAAACGGTCACTGGTGCACGTTACGTTGCAAATTTGGAACAATTTGTCGCCACACAGCAAGCGTTAGAGGATCGATCAGTTAATGAATGATTTATGCAATATGGAGCCCGACCACATCGGACAGAACAAGTGTTTCGCTTTCTTGAGGAATACTTCGGGAATCGAGTCATTCCTTTGGAATATCCCAAATTTACTGGTGCAGGCATGGATTGGCCTGCATATTCGCCGGATTTGACTCCCTGTGACTTTCTTTTGTGGGGCACAGTGAAAGACATGGTCTACCCGAAGCATCCTGCCACGATGGACGAGTTTCTCTGTGGCAAGTTAATCCATTTCGGTTGAGACACTATGAAATGTGATGTCGAATTTCATTCTTCGTTTGCGCCACCTCTGTAGTGCCAATGGTGAACATTTTGAAAACATTGTGATGTGATTGTTTGCAAAGTGTGTTTTCATACGATTATTTCACTTATGTATGCTGATATGAGCTGTACAGAGTACAGCACCATCTGTTAGCAGCTTTTGTAACTATTATTTCAAACTGGTGTATAAACTTCTTACAGCTTTCACAATAAACATACCGTTTACTGCATTCCTCTATTGATCTTTGTTTTCGAGATATTTAACTTTGAAATCAGGGAGCTCTTTTCTGAACACCCTGTACTTGACAATTTATACAAAAATATTCCTAAACATGGATTTGAAAACGAGCTGTTGCCAAGATAATTAAAATGTTCGAATATTTGTATAGCTTATGGGACTTAACTACGGGGTCATCAGTCCCTAAACTTACAAACTACTTATGAACTAGCTAATACTAAGGACGGCACAAATATCCATGCCCGAGGGGGGATTCGACTCCCCGACCGTAGTGGCCGTGCAGTCTGTGACTGGCGCGCCGCAGTCAGCTCGGCCACCGCGGCCGGCACCAAGATAATTCAGTGTGTTGAGATACAATCTGCCACTGGCTTCAGTATGGAGTACAGTCCTATTTAGTATATACCTACTTGATATCCAAAGTGTTCGATTAATACCCCGTACAATTAATTCAAATTTCACGAATGGCATACCTAATCAAGAGATACAACACTGTTAATCCCGTCACACGCTACAATTTGCATTTCAATTTTATACGTTGGTCGTTTCTCATTCCATCCTCACATTGTTATCCATTATTGCACTCTGCAGTGAATCACGAACTTTAGCAATCAACCGAAGATCATCACGTCGTAAAGCTTCACAATACGGATTATATGAGTGTTACACTTTTTCAACCTTATCAACGATAGTCTAAGACGGGCGCTGATGACTTAGCTGTTGAACGCCCTAAAACACCAATCATCATCGTCATCACTGAGATCTAAGACATTTCCATTCTAAAATGAAAATTCAGAAAAATATTTTTCTTTGATTCAGAGATACAGGCATTGCTCGACTACACTTTTTAAATACATTAGCGTGTTGTATGTCGTCTGACAGTAATATCAAAACTTTCCTGTGCCTTTCATTGGATATGTGAGATTCTCCAACGCTGTTCAAAGTAAATATCTTCAAGCAGTCCAGGAACACAACGTCTATACATTTTAAATACCCTTCTAGTAACTAGAACAATATTTCGCAATGAAATGAGTGGTGACTCACAAGCGCAGATCTGCAATTATGAGCAATTATGCGCAGTCTGCCACCAGAAATTGCGGGCGAACCCTTGAAAATCCCATACATTCGTGGCGAGGAAGCGTCAGTACAGTCATCAGTGGTGAAACAGCTCAAAATTTTTTTAATTAAACTAGTTCTGTCTTTACCGTTGTCCGACCTGTCCCCGCTTTCGTTATTAACTGTGATTCGCCGAACATAAATGGAACACGTAACTGACAGAGTAGTTAACGAAATTTTGTCTTCCACAGACGTCGCCGGCGTGCCCCTGCGATGAAGAATGTGATCTGGATTCGTGTGGTTCCAGCTGCTCATACTTAACAAACAGGGAAATTGGCTCCAACAGGTGCGTACATGTCCTACAAAGGGCAGTGTGATGGCGGCGGTTGTGAAAACTACAAAGTACATTGGTTAGAAGTGCCAATGTGAAGGTAAGTGTATCACCAAAATCCATACTCCACTTAATTCTGGGGAAGACTGCGCAGTGAACCACCACTACTCGGTTCGCATTGCAGAAGGTTGCTGTACAGATAGCCCAAAGTCTCTTTCCCTCTCAGAGTAGTATGTGCACCATAAATCTTCAATTATTTGTTGTATATATCCGGTTCTGCCTTCCTCTGCAGTTTGTAACTTCCACAAATTCCTCTGTGCCCATTAATTTTTTTCCTGGGTGTTTTACGCGTGCCCTATTACCGTGCGCCTTCTTTTAGCAACTGTTTTCCGCATGATACTCTCTTCGCTAATTCTGTGGATACCTCCTCTGTCCTTATTAGTTCACCAAATATTCAGCATCCTCGTACAACACGTTTCAGATGCATTAGTTCCCTACATTCTATATTTCATCAAGAGAATGTAGGCCCAGGTGCAGTATCTACTTCAGAACAAGGAAGGGAAGAAAATATTGTAAGTAGCGAGACACACAACAGAGGCACTGTCACACCACAGTAGAGCAGGAAGTACAGAGCGCAACCGCATCATGGCATCATACTGAAGCTGAGGTTACAATGATTTTCAGTCGTTTGACAATGCAGGAACTGCCATGCTGAAGAGCCGCTAGCCGTAGTTGAGATAGCACAGTATGGAGTAAGCCACTGGAAAGATTATAAGCAGGGACTAATTCACTTGTCTTCACAGATCAATAATGTCATTTGCGCGAGCCAACCAACATACTTACTGAGACTTCTGAACCACACATTCACTCAGTTCACAGTGCGTCATTATTAATCAAATGTGACAGTCAGTCCGAATGACAGACTTATGATTTGCATCGATCCTACGTTAAGGCCGTGTATGATGTACTGCTTAATTATCATCTGGTGGGTTCGCTACACACCATAAGAAAGTCATACTGATGCACAAGACTGCCGTGAAATGCGGCTGCTACTGAAATGAAGATTTGACTATCTTCGACCAGCTTACCGTTGGAGTTCATCCGACGCTAAGCTGCTAGCTATCTACCGCACTCAGTATCTGGGAGAAGTGTATTCGTGCTGCCCCGCTACTCTTCTAAGGTCTGGTACTGTCTTGTGAGGAGAGCAAGTCGTAGTTCTCGAAGACTACCATCATCGAATCCGGAGCTGCTTACCGTTTCTCTGGATGCAAGTTATGGTGTTAAGCAAGTCACATTTTTGGTATCCTATCTGAGCGTACTTTACCATAATACTCCGAAGCGGTATCCTGCATGAAGCTGCCTCCACTGAAGGTGAAATTCCTGGTATTCTTCACGCGACGAACCATCTGCCTTGCTGAACAAGTCAGCAAGTTCTAGCCGCACACACTGCTCTGCTTTTTACCATCAAGAAAGAGAAAAAATAATGCCATTGTATTAATTCCGAACATATATGTCTTAGCAGCCTAACACTGTCTCATGACACCCATTGCTACAGCTCTCACTCTTTTTTGAGCGTAGCTTCAGTGACACACGGAAACGAAAGCTACTTAGGTCACTACACAGTCTTTGGTGACCTTGCTGCTTCAGTCATATTGTCATATGTTGTTTTGCTTTGAAGGTATTAGATTCCTTAATTTCCACTACTTCATGGTACCCGTTCTCTTGCTCTTAATAGGATTGTAACAGGAAAGAATATAGCAGTGGTGCGAGGTACACTCCGGCTTGTATCATATGATTACATAGAGTGTATGTATGTAAAAAGTGACGCTTTAAGGATTGCGCATTTACCAGTTCTCTAATAGGAACTTAGGAGTTTTATCAGGTACTATAATTCTTCATGTAATTAACAGGCTGATCTCATAAGTATTTTACCACAATTTTGCCATCTGCAGTCAAGTGCTGTACTGCTAAATTTGTCACGCTATGTGCAGGGTAAACAGGAATCAATCCTTTATTTCCCTCTTACACCTACGCGTCTAGCTTATGTATCAGTATTTCGTGCTCTTTGGTTGGTGGGGTGTGACCCCCAAGTATGCAAGATGGCTAAGTACGGATTGTAATGTTGAAACCCACGAGACAAATGTTGGACAACATTTCAGAGGATCTACCTTGTATTTGGGTCAGTACAACTGATAGATCAGAAGTCAGAGCATTCGTAGATGTCTGAGGCGATGACGTATTCCCTGTCTGAGGCGATGACGTTATTCCTTGGCAAGGATGGCAGAGATAGACTCGTTCTTCATTACGTTGAGCTACCCCAAAGTTTCATTTCACTGTTTCAGCTCGTTAATTTCTGCAATGTCAGCATGACGACAGTAGTTGTTGCGTGTGATTTATGTTGTTGACCGACTCTGTCTATTTGGCGAAATGACGCTCTACTGCCTTCACAATGCGGCCATACTTTTCAATTAGCGATTCAGAATCTTTTTCGAGTAATGTTCTGCAATTATGACTTGCCACTTCAGCTATTTATCATATACTTAGGACACTACAAGTCTGATCCCTTGAGCCAACCAAGGTGGGAAGCTGTGTGTGAGATAGTGCGGAACTTAAATGGAAGAAAAAACCATATCTTATAACAGCATACTGAAGAGGTGTTATAGATGACCCATCAAATGCAAATACTTAGACACAGGAAGTTCGTTCAACGTCGTCAATCTTTAAACATGAGAATATAATTAACTAAGCATAAAGGATAAGCAACCATAGTTACGAAATCTACGCCTTGGTACTGTGGATTAACGATTATGTGACGTAATCGCGTAAGCAGCCACTCAGCCGGCCGCGTTGGCCGAGGAGACTGAGGCGCTCCAGTCACGGTCAGCACGGCCACTACGGTCGGGGGTTCGAATCCCCCCTCGGGCATGGATGTTTGTGCCGTCCTAGTTCGTAAGTGGTTCATAGGTAGTTTGTGGGTTTAGGGACTGATGACCCCGTAGTTAAGTCCCATAAGCCTTGCAAACATTTGAACATTTGAATTTGCAGCCACTCATTCCAACAATGTTTAGTGGTTCCAAGAAAGGACCCAAAAAGGTAAATACGCTGTAACAGTGTCTGATGGAAACATCTAGCTGGTTGCAAATGTCATCACTGTGCATTTACCCCAGACGAAATTAATATCAAAAATCAGTTTTATAACCTTTTGATCTCTTTAAAATAACTTGAACTCTTCTGTACGATCGTACATGGTTACTCTTTAACAATTCTTCTATCTGTTCCTTAATTTGGGATACACCAAACATTACTAATCCCTTCCACTCTTAAAAACCCAGATGTTACTGATTATTTTTCGGTTACTTGTTGTAGAAAAGGTAGTTTATTACATCTGTAATGTATCGTTCAAATGTTGCAATATTGATTTTACACGAATTGCACTCTTAGTCTCGGCATAATAGACCGTCTTTCTGGAATGAAGTAAAAATGAAAACGCTAATACTACATATTAGATATAACATTTTAATCGTGAAGCCATCCATATGTTTTTGAATAATAAAAATTAAATTGATGTGTAAGTACTTACACACCAAAAATCATGAGTTAACTCAAACGTTGCTTCTGAATCAAAAGCCTTCGGTCATAAAAAAAATTCTTTAACCTGGTTTTTATTTTATTTTTTTATTTTATATTATTTTTTTTTTTTTTTTTTTTTTTTTAAGGAATGGCAAGCGACAATGAGCTGCACGCCTGCGCAGAGGCATCAGGCATCTATTTTTTTTTTATTTTGTGACGTAAGCTTTATAGCTGAATTGTAACTTTTATTATGTGACTTGTTTCTATTTATAATTTCTGATGAAGGCAATCATAGTTATTGACGAAATCAGTTTCAATAATTTTATTTTTGCGACTGAGGGCTGCATTTTTATCCTTTGACGTTGTAACGGTCGCTGACAATAGCAGCTATGTTTAAAGTTTTAAGCTTCTGATTCCATATCTTCAAATGTCACTAACGTAGAGTAACATGCTAAAACAATGACTGTTAGTATATGCATGTCAATGGTCGACATCCAAATGACGCTCCAGTGTAGGAGAAAGTGATTTGTGCCAAAAGGAAACAATTTACTTTATTTTAATGCTTAAAAACCGAAACATCGTCCTTCTGGAAGGACGTCAGGATCATCTGGGTTGTCGCACCATATTTACGTAATTTGCTAATTATGACCGTCACCTCTTGATCCTCAATGATTTGTTCTACGTGTTCAGATTTATTGACCTCTTCCTTGGTATTTAGGCCTAACTTGTCCATCTGATCGTCATACCCCTGAAAATGACCCGTTAATTACCGCTATGACCTCATGAAATGATCACTGTTTTCACTGACCTCTCTTCAATAACCTGGAAACAAGCATCTGTTTTTTCTTTAACTAATTTTCGTCTTCCGTTCTCTCATGTTCTTCGGTCTTCTTTATACATTTTTCAGCTCTGCTGTACTGCCGCATCTGGTATATTGACATTTCAGTCAAGAAAGACTGTAGATCGAAAAGGGATGTTGACGGTGAAGCACTCATTTTTGCGTCATCGTGACCAGTCGCCGCGGACTCTTCTTTCCGCATCTAACGTTCTCACCACCTAACAGTCTCAAATTGTTATTTTGATTTTCTGCGAATTGTTTGGTTGTCTATCTTTCGCTACTAGCTCAACCAAATTACTTTCGTGACTTTTTCGAAAATTTGGGCCCTTTCAATTGCATTGATAGATTTTTCAGTTGAATTAACAGTTTTCCGATGCTCGACTCATCCCTGTCATTTGTCCATTTTACCTAAGCTACAGCCACAAGCATGAGTAAATATATAAATATATTTATATATAAATATTCACACGAAAATTCAAACATTTTTCCTCCTGTAAATCTAGACACACTGTTGTTGTTGTTGTTGTTGTTGAGGTCTTCAGTCCGGAGACTGGTTTGATGTACCTCTCCACAATACCCTATCCTGAGCAAGCCTCTTCAACTCCACATAAGAACAGCAACCTACATCTGTCTGAATCTCGTTACTGTATCCATCTCTTGGTCTTCCTCTGCAGTTTTTACCCCACACACTTCCCTCCAACGCTAAAATAACAATTTCTCGATGTCTAAGAATTTGTCCTACCAATCGATCCCTTCTTTTAGTCAAGGTATGCCAGAAATTCCTTTTCTCCCCAATTCTGTTCAGTATCTCCTCATTGGGTACGCGATCCACCCACCTAATCTTCAGCATTCTTCTGTAGCACCATATTTCAAAAGCCTCAATCCTCTTCCTGTCCGCACTGTTTATCGTCCATGTCTCACTCCCATACAAGGCAACACTCCACACAAATGCCTTCAGAAAGGACTTCCTTAGGCTTAAATCAATATTCGATGGTAACAAATTTCTCTTTCTCAAGAACGCTTTTGTACTCATTGCCATTTTGCATTTTATATCCTTTGTACTGCGACCATCATTTGTTGTTTTAGTGCCCAAGTAACAAAACTCATATACCTCCTTTATTGTTTTGTTAACTAATCTAATTCCTTCAGCATCACCTGATTTTCTTAGTCTGCACTCCATTACCCTAGTTTTGCTCTTGTTAATGTTTGTCTTATGTGCACCTTTCAGCACACTGTCCATTCCGTTCAACTGCTCTTTCTCCTTGCTTTCCTTTATAGCTTGCTCAATGTACAAATTGAATAACATTGGGGAAAGGCTACAACCCTGTCTTACTTCCTTCCCAACCACTGCATCCCTTTCATGCTCTTCAACTCTGACAACCGCTGTCTGGTTCTTGTACAAGTTGTAAATAAACATCCGTTCCCTATATTTTACTCCTGCTTGCTTCAGAACTTGAAAGAGTTTATTCCAATCAACATTGTCAAAAGCCTTCTCCAAATCTACAAAGGCTATGTAGGTTTGCCGTTTCTTAATCTACCTTCTACGATAAGCCGTAAAGATAATATTGACTCCCGTGTTCCTACATTTCTACTGGACCCAAACTGATCTTCCTGGAGGTCGGCTTCTACCAGTTTTTCCATCCTTCTGTACATAATTCGTGTTAATATTTTGCAATCACTACTTATGAAACTGATGGTTCTGTAGTTTTCATATCTGTCTGCGCCTGCTTTCTTTGGAATGGGGATTATAACATTTTTCTCAAAGTCTGAGGGTTCTTCGCCTGTCTCATACATCTTACACACCAGGTGAAACACTTTTGTCATGGCTGGTTCTCTCAGAGACATCAGTAGCTGTGAGGGAATGTCATCTACTCCAGAGGCCTTGTTTTGACTTAGGTCTTTCAGTGCTCTGTCAAATTCATCTCTCAGTACAGTATCTCCTATTTCATCCTCATCTACTTCTTCTCCCATTCCTACACTATTGCATCTACGTTCATTTCCTTCGTAGAGCCTCTATATATACTCTTTCCACATTTCAGCTTTCCCTTCCTTGCTGAGAACTGGTTTTACATCTGCGTTCTTGGTATTCATAGAGCTGTTTTTATTATCTCCAAATATATGTTTTATTTTCCTGTAGGTTGTATCTATTTTTCCCCTTCTTATACATTCTTCTACAGATTTGCAATCGTCTTCTAGCTACTCCTGCTTAGCCATTTTGCACTTCCCGTCAATCTCTTTTCTTAGTCGTCTGTACTCAATTTTGCATGTTTCATTTAGTGCATTTTTGTATTTTCTCCTTTCATCGATTAAATGTAGTATCTCCTGTAGGTCTTGCCTTCCTACCTATTTTGTCCCCTGCTGCCTTCACTATTTCATATCTCAATGCTACCCATTCCTTCTCTACTGTTTTATTTTCCGCCGTTTCTGTCAATTGTTGCCTAAAGCTCCTGCTGAAATTTTCATGAACTTCAGGTTCCTTCAATTTATCCAGGTCCCATCTCCTTATTTTCCTACCTTTCTGTAGGTTTTTCAGTTTCAGCCTACAATTCATGACCAATATGTTATGGTCAGAGTTTACATCTGCCCCTGGGTATGTCTTACAGTTTAAAACCTGGTTCCGAAATCTATGAATTACCATTACAAAATCTATCTGGTATCTTCTGATGTCTCGTGGAGTCTTCCACGTATACAACTTTCTTTCGTGATTCTTAAACCAGGTGTTTGTTATAACTAAATTATGTTCCGTGCAAAATTCTACCAGGTGGCTTTCTCTTTCATCACTTTTGCCCAGACCATATACACCTACTATCTTCCCTGCGCTTCCTTGTCTACTAGCAAATTCGTATCCCATAACAATTATGTTTTCCTCTCCCTTAATTGTCTGAATAATTTCCTTTAGCTCCTCATATATTTCTTCGATTTCCTCATCATTGACAGAGCTAGTTGCCATATAAACCTGTACAACTGTGGTTGGTGTTGTATTCGTATCTATGTCGACTACGATAATGCGATCACTTTAATAGTTTACCTGCATTCCTATTTTCTTTTTCCTTATTAGTCCTAATCCTGTAATACCCACAACTGACTTTTTATTTATAATCCTGTACTCACCTGACCAGAAATCCTCTTCCTCTTTCCACCGAACTTCACTAATCCCCACTATATCTAACTTCAACCTATCCATTTCTCTTTTTAAATTTTCTAGCTTCCCTACCCGATTAAGGGATCTAACATTCCACGCTCCGATCCGTAGAATGCCAGTGTCGACTTTCCTGATGATCACACCCTCCTGAGTAGTCCTCTCCGGAGATCCGAATGGGGGACTATTTTCCCTCCAGAATATTTTACCCGAGAGGATGCCGTCACCAAATCTTCATACAGAAGAGCTGCAGGTCCTCGGGAAAAGTAACGGCTGTAGTTTCCCCTTGCTTTTAGCCGTTCGCAGTACCTGTGTGGTAAAGCCACATTAGCTGTTGTTACAAGGCTAGCTCAGTCAATCATTCAGAGTGTTGCCCCTGTAACTACTGAAAAGGCTGCTGCACCTCTTCAGGAACCACACGTTTGTCTTGCCTATCCACTAGAGATGGGCAATCTGCTCCTGAACTGATTCAAAGAGCCAGATTCTTCTAAGGAGTGAGTCATGGATGGATCCGTAAAAAAAGAGTGGTAGTTCATCTGATCTGAAAAGTCCCTCTGGTGACAGCAATGAGCTGCATAAGCACCCCTTGCCACATGCTTCAGTAGTTTCCTAAGCTACAAAATAAATGTTGTAAAGACCATGTGCAAGTATAAAACTGCAAAAAATGAGAGCCTAAACATGTGCAGCGCCTTCGTGCTGCGAGTCGAGAAATGGTGAGTTGAGAGTCGGCAAGCCACACAAGCACCACGGTTCAGTGAGCGCGCAGCTCCTGAATCCCGCTAGCCTGCTGCTCCTCACATCTCTAGCGATCGAGGCGATCCGACCAACAACTGAGTCGGTGAGTTAGCTGGTTCACCAGTTCACCTCTCCCCATCACTCTCCAGACTCTGCTCGCTTGCGGAGCCGCCCATGTGGTGCGCTGCTCATTATTTCCCCCCCCCCCCCCCACTTCTCTGGCGAACCGCATGGTGCCGAACAAAGCAACTCCGTGCATCTCTCTGTTCTCTCAACTCCTGTGTTCTGATAAAGCTTGCAGCTCACTTACAGAAACGATCATCTGAAGCAACAGAAACCGTCATATAGGCTAATGTCCTATTTCAAATAGTACTCGAGATGAAACATATTTATTTAATGTTACATGTTTTTTCTTAATAACATGAAATATGCAGTCTGTAGCAAAAACACGTTACTGTACAAAATTAAACTATATAGAATTTCCGCGAAAAAGATCCTACTCCATTTTTCTCGAAGACTTGTAGTTTGCATGAAGGGATAAAGAGAGACAAAGTCTTGTGCAATGTGCATTCTCTGTTGCTTAGATTTTGAAATCCCATATCACGCAGTTTCCTGACTTGATAGACGAGTGTCCTGTAACAAATTATGCGTCTTTTATACATCTACACTATTTTGGCCAATTGAAAACAATGACTATATAATTGAATAACAAAGAAAATAACAAAATGCATTAATGTTATCTATCTCTGAAACCATTCGGCTTCGGGAATGTGTCCATTCGATATTTTTGCTGCTGGCATCAAATCTTTGACAGTAACAAGAAACTTGTTTCCCAAGAGAAAGAAAACACTAGGATGTCATACGAGATGTGTCTAAAATTACGTTTCTGTGTAAAATATCTTGCTATAATCTTTCATTATGAATTTAATGTGTTTCAAATCAAATGTTTGTTAAGCTTATGGGACTTAACTACGGGGTCATCAGTCCCTAAACTTACAAACTACTTATGCACTACTTACGAACTAGGACGGCACAAATATCCATGCCCGTGGGGGGATTCGAACCCCCGACCGTAGTGGCCGTGCTGACCGTGACTGGAGCGCCTCAGTCAACTCGGCCACCGCGGCCGGCTTAATGTGTTTGTTACAGCGGGAATGTGTGTTTGCAATTAAAGATAAAATATATTGGGAAGCACTTAAAAAATATTTGACATGCTCTGTATAGAGAATATATAAACTTGAAAAAAAAAAAAAAAAGGTGAAAGGGATGTAGTTACAGGAATTAAAATATAAGATGAAACGGAAATCGTACCAGCCCGAACGCTACCCCTGTACTATGCCAACTGTAAGAGTATCACCGCAGTTATTTACCTAATTATTTCTTTTGGTAAGACTCTCTTCGAACTTAATCATTTTTTATGGTTTGTACTCACAAAATAAAAACTCATTGACGACATAGTCAAAAGTATCTGTACTCGTCGTCGTATTTTCGAAGAATTAGGCTGGATATCTTCACAGTCTTTGTTTCGTATTTGAAGTTATGAATGAAATAGTCCACGAACATTTCTCGTTTTGTCAATTGAATGGACATTACTCTTTTGACGCCTTATTTCCTAAATTAGATAAAACTTTATTGCTCACTATGGGGCTATCATTTTTTTTTTTTTTACTGTTTATGAGAAGCAGACTTTAGAAACAGGTGATCAGTTCTAGCGGGCATCTTGTAGCGAGAATCCGTTGTGCTCACGTAAGACACCCGGCCGTGTCACCGAATGTCGCTGCTTGTAGCTGCTGTGTCGCGTCGCTAAATATCGCGCGTTGTCGCTCGCTTATGGTGCTCACGTAGCACGCGGCACTAGTGCGCATGGCTATTTTACTGCGGCAGTTGCCACGTCCTGCATGGACCTCTCGCGCTATCACGTTTCATTCAACTCGCTAAAACTCGCAAACTACTCACCGTATAAATATGGAACTAGTATCATTTTATTCTGCAAAATATTCTATTTTTAGAATGAAAGTATACAAATATAAAAATATGTTTTTTTTCTTTTTCCAATTGTGTCACCTTCAAAAATATTTAAATTCTGTTATAAATTTTTTAAATTTTAATGTAGGTGTAACTAACAAATTTCAATTCTTGAAACTACTAAGGACTTACAATAAAATTATTACTCTTCTTTCTTCTTTCACAATATGGCCAAATCAGATAAAGGATAGTGACAAAAAAGCAATGTGACATCGTTTTACGTTTTTTATCAGTTGGTGAGTCGGTGAGCCATGAAAAAGAACTAGTTAATCCCAGTGAATGACTATTTCTGAACTGATCTATGAAAAGATCGGTTTTGCCCATCTCTACTATCCACAGATACCCCTCCGCAGTGGTTTTGCCCATCTCTACTATCCACAGATACCCCTCCACTGTGGTTGCACCTACGGTACCGCTATCTGTATCGTTGCGGCAAGCAAGGCATCCCACCTCAGCAATGTCTGTTGTTCATGGGAATGGCTAGACACACTACGACACAAAATAAGACTATAAGACAGGTATCACCCACAAAATATTTCCCCCAAAATTGAAACATCGAGACTCAGGATAATAGAGGACCTTCTTACCAACCTTTTCTGTAAAGAAGTACAAGTTACTAAATCACAAGAAGCTTAAAATTAATTTATGTCTTTGATCTTCTTTTAGTATTAAGATGTTGACCTTTAACTTTTTTAATGATGACGAGACATCACAATTAGGGTGTGCTGGTAGACACTGAAGATAGTGCCCCTGTAAGCTTTAAGTAATTTGCACTCAGTAGAGGAAGACTGTTGACCTGCTCACAGATGAGAGCCAATGGGCTGACCTGCCTAGTTCACCTCCCCAGTACAGCAACATTTCCACCATGAGGCAAAAACTATGAATTTGATCCCCCATTGAGCTGGCTGCAAAAGTCCCAAAGTTCCCTTTGGGCTGGTGATAAAAGGCTTAAGGCTTCATAATCAGGAAAGAGGAGACGATAGCTCAGAATGGCTAAGCACAGCAACCTGAGCTGGCTGCTGTCCCAAAGGTCTCCTGGTGAATGGTAGCCGTGCACTGCAGGTCTGTCTTCGTAAGTTTCTCACTGCAACTGAACACAAGAAGGACCCATAAGTCTGAATATGTGTTGCTGTCTGTCGGATCTCGTTTTCCGGATCCATCAGCATTTTAAGTGCTTCAAATTACACATGTGAATAATCTATAGTGGTCTATATTATTCTTTCACTTCCAAAAAGGTACTGTGATACTTTAAAAAAATCGTATTTATTCACGTAAGTCATGATCGATTCAGTCACTTTTCAGAATAAATTTAGCGTTATTTAGCAATAATCAGTTAGTTTCTTTTTCTTTATTATTGCTTCTTTTGCCCAAGATGAGGCTGGCCAACAGCAGCCTGTATGCCGCTCTTGGACCGAGAGTATGTATACATACATACATAATAAAACAGCAAAAACCAAACGAGGTAAAATGGTGAAAGTACAGAGAAACTGGTCACCTAAATAGCCGTTAAAATATCGCAAATATGGTGATGCTAATTTTAGTACAATTTACGTGCATAGCACATACACAGTTAAAAAAATATATAATAATAAAAATAAATAAAATTTTTAAAAAAAACAGCCGGCCCACTAATTTGTGAGCCACAGTATTAATATATGCACCACTGAGACCTAGCAAACGATCACTGAACACGAGGACCACTCCCTAAGTAAAAGAATGGTGAGGAGGGATGGGGGGTAGATGGGTGGATAGGATGTTTTGACCGTGAGGCGTGGGCCAGTTAGGTCCTTAGCACATTTTCAAATGGAACTGGCGACGAGTGTGAACTGGGTATAGAGGAAGTGCGTATAAACAGGCAACAAAAAGGATCCAAACCGTGTACAGCTAAAATAAATCACAAAAACCTTGTTGCATACCGACAACATAAGTTTTCCTACTAAAGGAGACAGTTGTAGGCGTAGTTGAAACACAATATCAGAGAATCAGAGCCGGCTTATCATAGGGATAAAAAGAAAGAAAACGCGACTCCGTTGTTAATGATTTGGGTTTTTTATGGGGACTTAACCGCAGTGTCATCAGTGTCTCATGCCACTCTTATAACACACTTAAACATCCAGCCGAAAAGCTTAGACCAGAGTCCAGACAATCAGCAAAATTTTAAAACATTGGTCATACTCGCCTCGTAGTCAGGAGCGCAGAGAACCACTATCATTCGCCGCTACCCTCCCATCAGGAAATAAAATACATTGTTAAAATGTGGCGTAAACTGATTTGTACCCACATGCATCACAATACGGGGGATCCTCTCGACTGAGTAAATAGCTGTGGGTCAAAGAACAGTGTCCCATTCGGAGGCGTGTCAGGGGCACTTAATTCCGCCTGAATGATAGTCAGATGGTTCGCCACGGCTTGATAGCTGGTTTAGCCAACCGAAACTGATTACCCGTCACTGCCAGCCAAGTCTTCTTCCCCAACTGAAATGGCCTCTGCCACACCAGAGGACGTGCTGTCGGAGCAAAGCAAAATGTATGATATCACGGCTTCTGAAGCCCTGTTTGATAGCCTGATTAGCCGTTTCATTCCCCCGAATTCCAACAAACCCTGGTACCCAGCAGAATGACACTCTCTTCCCCCGCTGATGGAGAGAGAACAAACGGTCATGTAGGAGATTCATTACCTTCTCATCTGGATAAAGGTTTTGCAAGGATTACAGCGCGCTAAGGAAATCGGTGCAGTTATGAAACCGAGTGCTCTGAACACGCCGCATTGGCTCCATTGTCTTCAAGACAGCGTGAAGCTCCGTTCCGGAAACAGAGTAGGCAATGGCCAGGTGAATCATGATGACACAGTCAGAGAACGCTACGAAACAGCACAAGGAATCCCCCATTTTGAACCATCCGTGTAAACCACGGTACAATTGCAATGTTCATGTAAAATGTTAAAAAACATAGATTTCAATGTAAAGTAAGAGATACATTGTCTTAAAATGTGTCAATTCTAATATTAATCTGGGCATGTAGAGAAGTCACGGTGGACATTTATTCCAGCCACGACATAAAACGTTCATATCAGGTACACCCAATTCTAGGCGGCAGTCCTGCATGCGTATTCCATAAGGCTTCGCTGCACTTTGCCGATTATTAAGCAACCTTTACAACGGAGGTCGAGTAACGGCATGTCATGCTGGTGCACATGGCGGGGACAGCGTTTTATACACCTGATTCTCCATGCAGTGGTGGCTCAGCAGTCCCGCTGGGTATGACGCTTGTTCCAAATGTCCCAGTGGACAACCGAAAGCCTTCAGGTACACCACGTCTAACATTTTTAAATAAAGTGGTCGTGTGGACCCATACTTTGTGCCCCTCTAACAAGTGAAGATCGCATGAAGGCTCTATAAAATTCCAGTGTATTCCCGTTAAGTGTGTAAATTCATTGTTAAAGACTCAACGCCTTGTGGCACCAAAGTTTCAAGTTTTTAAGGTGTGCCAGCCATTTAAATTTGGAGACAAATGTTAGGCCCAGAAACCTTACCGTACCTTTAAAAACCAGTACAATGTGCTTCAACCTCATTTCAGGTTAGTTAAAAATAGAACGGGAACGGCTAAACGCACACACACACATACACACAACAGAGAGAGAGAGAGAGAGAGAGAGAGAGAAACAGAGAGATTTTCGGTTGAAAACTGAAACCCAGTCGTATCTGCCCAGTCATTCAGACTTTGATGAGTTAGTTGCAATTGACGTGTTATCGTTACAAGGCTGGAGGGATGGTAAAAGTCAGAGAGGTCATCATCAAATAAAGAGCGATGGACAGAAACTTTAACGACTGGAGTTATGATATTAACAGCTATGACAAAGTAACACTCCAAACATTACCCTGAGAGACACTTTCTCTAGCATAAAGCGATAAGAGAAGGCGTAGCCGACACTGTATCTAAAATTACGTGGATAAAGGAAAGACCGAATAAAAAAGGGAAGGCCACAATGAAACCCCCACTCACAGAGCTGTTTAACATGCCTACAAGTAGGGGTTCTCTATATGAAAAAATACACCCATAAAGTGATACCGGCACAGAAAAGCCTCCCTGCCTCCAGGGAGGCCAGGTTATCTCCAGGATACCTCCTGAACCCACACTGGATTCCAAGATGCAGACAAGGCGGCAGTTGTATTTCCCATGCAACTAGTAAGGGTGACACTAGGATAAGTAGTTGTGGACGTGCGTTCTTTGCCGTGTTTTAGAAGAGGAATTAAAATGGTCTTCCTCTATGAGTTAGGGATCCGGTCTGCTGCCCACATGAATTAAAAAAGGTTGAGGATGATTTTATTGTTTTGTCTTTTGACGTTTCGTACCGTCCCGCACTGTAATTGATTCTATCGTGACCCGGGAATGTGAGACAAGCCGCAAACAAGGCAGAATACAGTTCCCACATGCAGAAGACGCGGTTTTAATCCTCATGAACATTGGACTTATAGTCCAAATTTCCTCTGTCTGCAGCCGCACTGTGGCGCAAAAAATCTTTATCCTCACTGGCTTTACCAGTAACTGTAGAGAATAAAGCCGCCATTGTCCGGGAAATGTCTCGGGGGCTACTCTGAAGAGAACAGTTCCCCATCACAACAACCACTGGACACCGCCTGACTCTCCTAGATATCCTCCTGATGCTCTCCCTTACTTTGGAACTGTTTGTGTAATGATTATCGGAATCCAGGAACTATTGCCATAACTTGGTTCTGCTCCTGCGAATAACCTGCCGATATTTTGCCCTTACCACCTGAAAAGCTGCGAGGTTCTCTGCACTTGAACCGATACAGAGTCGCAGAGCAGCATTCGTCATTACACGGAAGGATGTGCTGCCTTTTCAGTCGACCTGAAGACCTTGGAATGGGTGCATCAACAGCATTGAGGATCGTTTGGGTGATATGATTCACCTATTCTTGGACACTTACATGGCGTTCAGATGCATCGCGCTGGCTGTAACGTGTCTAGTCTGCTCTCCTGAGCCCCTGTCTTGGTGGCTAACTGACAGACTCCATTCAACCTGGCTGGTGAATACATACTCGGAAGTGATCACTTCCCATTGAGTACTGTGGGCAAGGGTTGGAGAGAAAAGTGAGAGATCTATGATAGAGAACAACCCTATTGTAATGTGTAAGTCCAGAGTTTAGTAAATGTTTGCTCTAATAGAGGAAATTCCTGTCAATTGCCCTACGTCTGGAGAAGATAGGGGCAGAGTCCCAAAGCACACTGTGTGCATTGAAATCAACTCAGAGGATTAACGGGCGAGGGAACTGTGTTAGAAGTCCTTCGAGGCCTTCTTCATAGAACGTGTCATAAGGTGACAGATAGAGGGAGCATACCATCAAACTGCAACTGCTTGTAAACTTGCGAGAGAGGCCCTCGGACTGATAGTTTTTATTAGTGAAAATAGCTACTCCTCTTATACATCTCTATCTCTCCGCTGACATGGTCCTTCTTGTGGAGAAGGTAGCCATGTAGCTCAGCATTGTAGGTAGATAAAAATTAATCTCCTGGAGACACACATCGGTCTGTTCTGAGTCAGCAAAAGTAGCTCCTCCACATGTGTCCTGAATCCCTAGAAGTTCCTCTGGAGTATGGGACCTCTGTATCGTCATCACTGGGGCATCACTGGGGAACATGGAACTGGGTGGAGGTTCATTCTTGGGACGAGATGTTAGGTCCAAAGTGTCAACAAGCTCTATGAGCCCTGGAGTTAAGTCAGTTATAATTACCTCTATTTGGTCTGAAGGTTTATTGTCTATTTTAATCTGCGCCTGACTTTTCTCAGTTGCCTTTTTGTGCTTAATAGCATTTACACTGTTGACAGTAATAGTAGTGGGAGTAGCGCTAGACTGGTATTGGTGGTGACAGTATTTGGACCAGTGCCTGCGTAGGGTACCAGAAGCTCTGTAATGGTGCAAACATTAGATTTCTTGTTGTTAATGGAAGGGCTTAGGGGTCTGTAGTATCTGCAGCTTTGCAGCTGCATTCACAGACACAGGTGTTAGTACAAACATTAGTAATCACTGTTAGAGGTGTAAGCGTCATTCTTGGTAACTGGCCTCTGAACAAGGTGAAAAATTTGACGAAGAATGGAAGATTCATGGCCTTAAATATCTCTTTAGCCTCAGCATAGGAAACGCGTTTTGTTTTTTAATTTCCTGTACTTTCTGTCCCTCCAAGTACACGCAGCAGTCCATACTCCAAACCTGATGTTGTCCAGAGCAATTTACATACTTTGTAGGTGGTAAACAAGATACTCTGTCATAGGCAGCCATACCACATTTCCACAAGTCCTTCCTCCCTTGCCATAGCGCTGTTCTTTAAGAGAGCACATCGGATTTGGAACATAGGGCCGTACTTTTAACGTAGGAAACTGCAGTGACGTATTCAGGGAGATTAGAGCTATTAAAGATGAGGATGTAGGAGTCAGATTTTATTAACTCTCAATCCACCCATTTCATAATATTCCAGGTTTAACGATGCCTTACTGAGCCTACTCACCTTTCACTTATTCGGTTCTAATGTCTGCCACATCCTTGCAAATTACTGCACCTTTACTGTAGTTCAGAGTGCTATCATACTGTGGCAGATGGGATATTCTCCCAGGCAGCTGGATTTCTGTATGTACGCTGCTTGTTGGGGAGTAGATGTTTTATTCTCCAGTGATCCGTTTTGAAAAAAAATCGTTCTTGTGCCCAAAACTATAATATTTTTATTCGTTATACTCGACCAGTTTGAGCAGTTGCCGCCACGAACATGAGATTAACAAAATACATTGTGTCTGCCACTTAAAAACAGCATTAAATTTAGTGATCCGTTTCCCAAGTGCTTTCCTTATTTGAGATTGGCAGCAGTATCCTCAAGACACACTTGAATGTAAAAAGGCGGCAGTTTTTCTTTTCGTTTTGTAACTATAAACGCATTATGTGCTCTGAGAACAAGAGTAATGGCTAACCTAGCCAGTTTGTGCGGTTGATTGTTGGTGCCCTCTAATGATACACCCATCCCAGCAGTAGGAGAATAATTCGAACGATCCATCTCGATCCCCCGAGCAGCTAAGGAACTGTATGTCCATCCAGACCGTCTGGGTAAGCTTTACACAGCGTAAGTGCTGCAGTATTTACAGAGGTTGCCTACTATTGAATGTTCCACTTGAATAGCAATGCATCCCATCAGTATGAGGCACACCTTGGGATAAAGGGTTTCGTAAAGAAGTTTTTCTCATCATTGGAGGATGGGCGGGGGGTCAAGCCAAATCATTATTCATTGAGACAACAACGTTCAACCGCCATGCCAAATGGTGGTTGCTGAAGTGTTCCCTGAAGTGCCAGAGTACTGGCAGCGCTTACCAGTCCCCATTTCAGGGACCCCGGTTCGCCAAGACCATACTTAGCAAGTGAATGTGGGGAGGGGAATGGAGTGTGGGAAGGGGAAGAAGGGGGAATGGAAAGCATGAGGAAGTGAAAGCTGAGTAGGTGTTGTGGGTGTCGGAGGAGGATGGCGGTAAACAGGGGGCGAGGATAAAGAGAATTGTAGGAGAGGCCTACAGTTGGAATATCTGTCCGGAGCGAGGTCACTCTTTGTGAGGTGGAGGTGATGGAAGTAGCCATGAGAAAGTATGAGAGTATGTGTATGGATAGAAGATGATACACATGGAGAGAAGAGACAGATGCACTCGCTAGGCAAGATGGAAAATTTACCTATTTGTATTTTTTGAGAATTTGGATAGCTTTGTAGTTTGTTTGTTTTTTGGGGGGGGGGGGGCAAGGTACAGAGATCCAGAAGCAAGATGTGGTAGATTAACGACTTGTATGTATGAAGAATGGTTGTGGGGTAGAGGCCCAAGTCTGGGCTAGAGAGAAGCTTTAGGACGTACAGGCAGTTATGTACTTTCTGATGGAGGGTTTTGAGGTGAGGAGTCCAAGTGACGAAGCGGTCTAGAAATAAACGTTATTATATTGGACAACATTGTCAAAATAGGCAACAATAATCTTTAGGAGAGATATTTATGTTGAAAAACTGTCTAGAGCGCAGAAGGTTATTTTATTCGACCGGTTTCGTCCTTCTCTTAGGTCAACTTCAGAAACATCTTTAGAGTCCGTGTGGCTGTATAGATTTACACCAAAGCATGTAATCTTTGTCGCTGACGACCTATGTCTGTAAGGCGACTGTCAAGAAGAGCTTCATGCTCAGATAAACATCTGGACTGAAGCTGCTAAGGAAGATGGTCTGATCTTCACCAAAGAGGAAAGTGAGGAGCTGGTCATTGAAATATATGGACAACCATTGGGGCACATTGAGATGCATGGGAAACAACTACGGATGACTCGTGAGTTAGAGTATTTTGGCAGTGGCAGTGGCAGTGGCTATGTAACCGAAGAAATCACTCTCATAATTCAAATAGACTTGAACGTTTACCGAATGATCAATGATCTAGTATGGAAAAAGAAAATGCCAGAAAATTGTAAGAGATTCATCTACGAAATCTATTACATAGTGATTTTGGCATATGGTTGTGAAAAATGGATTATTGGAAGTAAGTACAGCAATAGAATTGAGACAGCTGCAATATTTGTTCGTAATATGGTCTGAAAAACACGAAGAGACAAATTTTGTAATGTGGAAACCGGTAACCTGGCTCAAGTTGTAATATTACAAAATATGGATGATAACAGGCTACCGAAGCAAACGTACAATCTAAAGCTCGAAGATAAAAGATCAAGGGAAAGTCCAAGACCGAGTTGCAATTATATATGGAAGTCTGATATCGAACACTTGGAAGCGAAATTCAAAAAGCGGAACTGTAGGAGAAGTCGCATTCTAGAACACATCGAATAATTTGGAACAACGTGGGATATAATGACCATAATGAGAGAACTTGAATATGAAAGAAGCACATTTCTGATCTTCTCGAATAATTAAGGTCTGCAACTTTCCTTCTTCATATAATTACTAATCTTAGAAACAAATCTCCGATTATATTTTGTTCATTGACGATCAATAGTTACTTATGGAATCATTTTCTGTAGTTATTCGTTACTTGAAACGTAAGAATCAGTAATAATAATATGTGGTGTTTGCTTGTGATATATACCCCTCGGGAATTGTAACGGCATCCTCACAATACATATATTCCCTAATTAAACTTGTCCATCAAAATATGAGTAAGTTATTGATGTCACTATCTTACACACTAAAGGTAAAACTAACGATGTTTTTAAACTGCTAGTGGTTGAGGAAGAAGTTCGAAATGCAGCACTAAAACAATTTTTAAATGCAACCAACTGTGTAAGATGTGAAACACGTTTGAAATTTGATCAAAATTTATTCCTCCTGCTCAACACCTATTGTTCCATGGACGATTTCTATTTCTACCGTCACAGCCTGAAAAAAGGAGTTTTTCAGTGCAACTGCGTGAGCAGCAGCGTATCACCAAAACTAATACGTTCACTATCGTTAATAGTACTCATGGATACATATCCTGTAAAGTGACTGTTTCAATGTCATTTTATAAGATAATTATTCATTTTATCTTAAGAACTTCTAACTATGAAATTCACAGAGAAAAATCGCATTCCCATAGAGATTTCGACAGAATTGTCTGAATACACATTCTGTAATTCTCACTGTAGATGAATTTTTCCATCTAATGGTATTTTTCTGAGGTATCTTCTTTTCTAGATGAAATATTAACCTCAAGCCGTTCTTCGAACCTGTTTTACATCAATAGTAGAAAAAGAAAATGACTGTAGAGCCATATGAAACATTATATAGTTAGATATGTATACGAACATTCATTGTCAAAATATTAAAAAAATTTCAGATAAAAGTAACTCGATATTAAATTCTGAACAACAATTGTTTTTTTACAATGCATAATAGCCGAGATAGGGCAAAGTTCATAGTACCCCCGTCTCTGCCTGAGGAAGCTTTTGTCGCTGGAGGCAAAAAATTACGTAAGTAAATTTGGTGCCGATCGGTTGAACGGTGCTACTTACAGAGTGGGAACACGTTACAGATAAGGCGTAATTTGCAATTAAATTTAGTGCTGTCAAAAGGCCATCACAAAAGGCCCACTTTCAGTGTTACTGAACTATAATGGGCCAATAAAAAAAGTATCGGTTTATACAATAGATCCAGATGCGGGACTAAATCGCCAGTTCGGTAATGGAGGGACGTCTGGTAGTAGAGTATGGCGATAAAAATTGTATATGAAGACTAATTGATGAGCACAGTAGGTAGTTTCAAATGTAAATAGGCTGCTGTAGGTAAGCCCAGTTAAAGACCGACACAGGAAATTGTGGGTTCTTCGGAAGGTTCGATTCAATACGATTTTTTTAATTCACGCTGCCAGTCTCATAATAACTTATAAACAGATAGAAATTGCTCGATTAAAATCACAATTTGATGTAATTTCCACAAATTTATTTTGATTCGTTAACCGGGTTTCGGCTTACAAATCTGTCTTCAGACTTTACTGCTTTGTCAAGCATTGTTTGGATAAAGACCTCGTAGATATGATACTCGCCGACATTTAATTTCAAGCATATAGGACAATATGATATATGGCTCTACTGTGTTAATGCAATTAAAAATGGTAAAAATAAAAAAATAAATAAAAACAACATGAATACAGACACGGCAGGGAAACAAACCTGAAATAACTAAACTATACTCTGGTAAATCTATTTGCTATAAAAGTCTGTTGTATCTTTAAGTCTGATAACTTTATCACATTTCACATGTAATTAATTTTTCAGTTATTCTTGCTTCCTGAGTACCCGAAATATTCTGTGCTAACATATGTTTTATGTAAAATATACTTACAATATTTTTCAGCAGTCTGCGAAGTAATTTATGAGAATGGTTAATTGTTTTAAATGCTAATAACATAGATTTTACAGCTTAAAAGTTACTCCTAGTTTACCTCCCCCCCTGTATATTTATTTATAAGTATTTAAGTTATTACATTTTTATTGTACTACCACAATAAAGCCAAAGATGATATTTTCATTTCTGCTAATCTGAGTATATACAAAAAACATATCTTCCAAGTCTGTCTGTAAACAATGGAACTGCTTTGACAAAATAGTAAAATCTGAAGATGGTCTTGTAGGCCGAAAATCGGTAACGAATCAAAACAGACTTGTGCAACAAACACAAAATTGTGATTTTAATTCAACTGATGTTCCACCAAGAACCGACAGAAGAGACTCCACATAGTTACTCAGTCTGAATTCCTTACGCGAAACGGTTTTTCTCATTATACAGCGACGAAAAACAGATGATTACAACTACAACCTGTCCTCGGTGATCTCGCGCCATCAATGGGACTCTGTAGACTCGATTCTTTTCTACCCGTATATTCTATAAATTTTCTCCCGTTAAGAGTATGGAGACTATGGAAAAATTATTTCATAGGTAAATACAGTCACTTAAAACACTTACTTTGTAAGCTTTCCGTATTTGTTTTCTCTTTAGATATTTCAAATAAGCGGAAATTGCCCTTTGAAAGAGAAAAAATCTTGTAATTTTCAGTTTGTCTTTTATAGGTACAGATTAAACACCACAATGCTCCAGTAGTGCTTTTCATGAGCAAAAAATGTATGCACAAAATATCCGCTCGGATGTTTGACTCAGCACGATTCGCAGTTATTTTGCCGCTACGTAAATCTGTGCGGCTCTTGCTTTCTCTTTCCGGTGTTTATTAATTAAACTTCAGAAGAATTCCTGGATTAATTTGCTCCCCTTCTATTAGTTTTTCTTCTAAAAATTTATTAACTTTTGTAAGGCCGTACTCCCTTGCCATCTTTCCGAACGGGATGCAGCCGTGGGAACGACGGCAAATTGGTATCAGAGAGAGTCGCGCTCTGAAGCCTTATTTAACTTTCCCTCAGTTTCCTTTAACCATTAAAGGCAAATACTCGGATAATTCCTTAAGAAGATCACAAGCGTTTGTTTCCTCCATTTTCTTTCTTCCATCTCAGCTGGCGATGCTCTCAACCACGGTATTTTAATGCTTTTGAGCTCTAGTTCTTCTTCTCCCGACGTACTTCCACATTCTGTTTCTTCTAAGGTCTACCCTTGTGTAGCCTTTTTTCCACACTTCCGGAAATACGCATTACTACAATCACTTACAGGTTTCTAATTAAGATTTCTTATTGAAACAATGAATATAGAGGACATCAAATGATTACCTCAAGAGATCAATATTTTAAGCGGTACTGAGATCCATGCTCAAACATCCATGTTAGTACGTGGAGTAGATTCTCCGGACAGCGAATACTGTCTTCGCATACATTATTCCACGCCTGATTGACCTCTTAACATCATTCTGCAAGAGTTGTAGATTGACCAGTCGCACGTGTAACTTCTCCCATCATATCTCGATACGTGTTCGACTGGAGAACATTGAGGGGATCGTTGAGTTTCACGCGCCGTGAGTGGTTGAGCATTATAATGTTGGAACAACACATCACCTTCTTATTCCAAGAATGACAAAAGAACGGGACTTAAAACATTTTGCACGTACCGAACACTGGTCATCGTTCCCTGTAAAAACACGAAGGTAAATCAGAGATCTAGCTTATGGCTCCCTACAATATGAAGCATAGGGCTGGGCGAGTGTATGTCGTGGGCGTGTGCACTGTGTGGCGCAGCAGTCGCCATGTGTTGCTCGTAGGCTACGTGTATCGACCATCTTGCGTGCAGGCAGAATTTGCTTTCATCGCTGAAGACCATTTCCGCCAATTGAGTCTTCCAACTTCCTCTGACGTCACAAGTCGAATGGTGCCCGTCGATGCTGTGGCATGAATGGAACACAAGCTAGAGAGTTATATGTCTTTAGTGCCACTGCTTATGACCGGTTGGTAACAGTGTTGACATATAGGGCCTCACGAATCGCCTTACTTGTGCTGTGGTAGTTGTACGTTCGTCGCGGATGTCTTTACTGAGAGGTAGTCCAGATCATTGTTTACGAGTGTGGGAATGTTCATGTGAACAGTGCAACCAGCATTGTTGCATAACTGACGAAACACGTCCAGTTCGCTGTCAGTTCTCCAAAAGGACCACTCGGAAGGGCATAATTTGACTCCAACATCGACGCTCAAGTCGCCCATGTGGCGTCACCTAAAGACTTGCAGATGAACTGACACCATTTAGAGACAAGGCCTCACAACTGTCAGTGTCACGTCACACTGAGTAGGCCGCCATCGCTAGCCGCTAGGGCACATCCCACTGACTAGAAGCGACCAGCCATTCTTCTAGTGACCGCGGCCTACTGGTGTGACGTGACACTGTTGTTAGGCCTTGTCTATAGACAGTATTGGGCGAACAAGATCCCAGCTGGGATCTAACGGCCAAAAACTAATGCCTCACTAAATCATCACCTGACAGCGACACATGTTACCACCGCATACCCAGTGGCGGCTGGTGATAATGTGCTAATGTACTGCAGCACACTGTAAATATATTACTAAAATTATGCCATTTCTCTTCGAATGCAAGCGATAAATCGCTGTAAAATTACATCCTTTCTCTTGGAATACGAGCCAGATATCACAATAAAATTATGCCAATTCCCTTCCAATGCATATTAGAATGCTAGTAATAAGGCTGAAAACGCATTTTGGAGCGTTCTCGCCGCGATAGCTGGAAACCATCTCCCTGTGCTGAAGTGGGATTCAGCCGCGCTGGTACGTGCGCAGAGAGGCGGCGCAGTCGTCTGTTCGCTAGTGCGAATGCGCAGACGTGACGTCAGGCCTGGCGACTCATGTGTGCTGAGACTGACTGCAGCACCAAATCAATATTTCTCTTCGCGCTGCGTGTAACGGCTGCGGAAGAATAGTATATGACGAATATTGCGGCATACAAATACCGCGCTGGCTCAGGCGTCTTGCGCGTTGTCTCTCAAACCTACCTGTGTGAGGCGCTATTCAAATACCTCTGAGTCTAAATTTTTAATTTCTGTAAATAAAATTAATATTTTAAACGTTATATTAACTACCTGCAGTGAATACATGCAGTTGGCAGATTCCCATGAAGGTCTTACTGTCAATACAATATTAATTGATATTTAATTAAAGGCAATCATACAAAGGTTGACTTTTTATTTTGGTATATTTTGTTTCCTGTTTATTTTTGTAATATTGTAGCACACTGGTCAAATTTTGTACGAGCCGCCACTGCGCGTACCATAAACTGCTGTTTCGCCTCTGCTTATTGCTTCTAATTTAACTATATGCCTATAATCAACAACTCGTATTTCACCACCGGTCCAGCAAAACGCATTAGGTGTTAGGCTCCGCCGTGGTCGCCGACTGTCATACGGCAGTCATCCTGTTAAATAAGAGGTTACATATTCAAGAACTCACAGTACTTGTCCATGCGACTTCAGGTGTTCCGTTTGATTTCATTGTGTTGGCTGTTTCATAGACAGGTTCTCTGGTGTATGTTTGGCAGTTGGTGTACGTTGGTCTACGTAAATGGCGGAAAGACATTCGTAAACAATCAAAAATCATCATATCGAATGTACTAAAGTTTTTTAATGATCTTTCCAACAGTGAAGAAGCTAGGAATAATATAGATTTTGCGCAAATCCATAAACTGACAGCGAAGGCTTGTGGTATTTCCAAGACGATTGTAGGCCGCATTAGCAAGTCGGTAACATCGGCAGAATATCCAATTTTTACGCGTTTTTTGATTCGCCAAGAAATAAATACAAACAAGAACGGAAATGTATAGAATCTGACGATTTCAACAGAGAGCTCGTGTGAAGAACTGTTATTATGACAGAGGAGAGTATCCACTGTTAAAAAAATACTTGTTGATCTCCCTGAGAAAATTAATTTTTCTGGCTCAGAAACCTCCGTTCTTCGTCTTCTCTGCTTCCTTGGTTTCAGACTTAGGATGTTCAATGACGAACACAAATTTTTAATGGAACGCAGAGACAATGCAGCAGCAAGAGCTAAGTTTTTGAGTACAATGCACTTCTTTCATGCTGTCGACACCAGGCCTGTAACGTATTTAGATGAGACATTGGTTTCACAGAACCACACTAATAAATATACATGTCACGATTCCAGAGAAAACGGTATTTGAAAGTTCCTACTGATAGAAGTGACCGATTAATTATCGACCATGTCGGTTCATTAAATACAGGCTTCACACCTGTGGCCAAACTTGTTTTTCGTAGCAGGAAAAATCCTCGCGGGTCCGATTATCATTCAGAAATGAAAGGAGAGGTGTTTAAAAATTGGTCTAATCAACTGTTGTCTGCGCTGGAAGAAATGTCAGATATCGTGATGGATAACGCCAGCTACCATCCCATTACAACAGAAAAGCTGCCACGTTCAAATTGGCGCAAGGCAGATGTAATGAAGTACTTATAAAGAAATGACGTTTCATTTTCAGTCGAAGAAAGAAATCCGCCCAAAAGGCTTTTGAATTAGATCAACTGGTAAACGAAACGGGTCACCAAGAGGTAGGTCTTCCGCTGTATCTTTGCCAGCACAACCCCATTGAATTAATACGGGCCTTGGTAAAACGAGATGTAGTTTAAAAAGAGAAAAAAAAACACTACTTTCAAACTTGCTGATGTCGAGCAGCTAACACATGAAGTTCTTGACAATGTTACTCAGCAGGACAGGGTGAGGTGCGTGAAACATGCAGAACCGTTGACAAAAAGCTGACTTCTTGAATCAGGCTCTAAGAGACACCGTAGTAGAACCTGTAATGATACAACTAGCCGAAACAAGCGACAGTGAATCTGAAGACCAGATGATGTTCCAGTTTAGGTAAGTGTCGTTTCTGATTAAAATTTTCGTCTAATTTCAGTTATAGATGACATTTTGACAATGTTTCCTTACCGTAGAAGTCTGATAAATTTGTAAGAAGTGGTGGCGACTAGCTTTCACAACAATAACTGACAAATAAAACCTTCAGATCTGCAGTCATTAACACTAGTTCTTCGTAAAAGCCTTTATCAGTTTCTTACTGCCCTTGGTTTACATTGCACGTCAGAAATTTTTCCTTTTTCATAGAAAGCTGTAATACTGTTTTGTAGTGATTGTAATGAATGCAGTGCTGTTCATGAAGTAACAACAACATTTTGTGATTCTTCTGAATCGACTGTAATCCATATTAACAATACAGTAACATCGAAACAATCTCTAGCACATGTTCTGAGTCTCCAACAAAAGCATAAAAATGGAAATCTACGACATTTGACGAAGTAGTCAAAAAGCAAGTATAGTATCCGAAGTCCAGAGAAAAATAGGGTAATCTCTTAGAGCAAACTGATTATTCTACCACATACACCTCCATTCTCTGTCTTCTCCACTCACTTGGCTATTGATTCAGGAAGTGTAATTGAATTCTTAGTCATTGCACTAGTAAGGTCGAGGATTTTGTGTACTACGCACTTATTTCGTTCTGAAAACAATATGCTTGCAGTAAACTTGGTTTTCGGAAAACCGTTCGAACAAATATATTTTGCTTGATTTCAATGTCACATAAATGCTTTCTTTCATTCTGCCATTCACAGAATCATTTCCATCCCACTCTAGAAAGAAAAATTCGAGGAAGAAATAAATTTGATACAAACCATAGCAGTTAATAATGAATACGATCCTTCCATAGTTGACAACATTCTTAAAAAGAAAACTGCTAAAAGAGTTACAACACTTGGCACTCCTATTGAATCTGACCAAAAGAAAAAATATTTCTCCATTCCATTTCTGGGGCCCATTTCCTATCAGATTCAACGACTTCTTCGTAATAAGTATAACTTCAACGTTGCCTTCTCGACAAACCATAATTTGAAGAAAAATTTCATTCATAATTTAAAATGAACCTGTTCTTCCTTAGATAATTCCGGCGTTTATAAAATTGTTTTTGATACTTGTTCTTCCTACTTTTAAAATCAGGTTTAAAGAACATCTTTTGAGAAAGAATGGCACTAACCACCAGAATTCGTCTTTTTCTGAGCATCTTGTCATTACAGGCCACGCACCTAAAACCATTCATGACCTGAACATTTTTCATACCGAAAAGAAAAGCCACAGATTAGACGTGCTCGAGGAATTGCAAATATAAACATTTTTCTCGTAATGATGGGCGTATGCTAAATGAACAGTTACAACTCCGTAATAGAAGCTTTTTAACGGTATTAAGCCGTTACTCTGTCTTTGATGTTGTACATCGTGCAGTGTCCGAAATATTTTTTCCGACTTGATCCAAAGCATTTGTATTCCAAAAGTTAATTTTTAACTATTGTGCTTATTAAAACTTTGTTACTTGTTTATTCTCTCTACTAATATTGTATTGCCAAAATGACGCCTCAGCCATCTCTCATGTTAAACAAAGCATTTTGTAGAAAATGTTTTTTTCAATACTGTTCTTCTCTGTGCAGTAGCCTAGTTGTAATTGCGGCTAATAGATGGCACTACTGAGGTAACGTCTTGCCTCCGTGCAGGCGTGCAGCCCATAGTGGCTAGCTTTTTCTAAAAAGTTCTTTTTAATTTTTGTGACGTAAGCTTTGCAGCTCAGTTATATTTTTATTATGTGTCTTGTTTAATTTTATAATTTCTGATGAAGGCAATCATAGTCATTGCCGAAACCAGGTCAAATAATTTTTAATTTGCGACCGAGGGCTGTTTCTTTATCCTTTGTAATAAAAATGCTTCACTTCGATGGCAGTCTTGTGGTTGGAAAAGAGCAAAGAAGCATCATTTCGGTTGAAGTCAAATAAGCGATACTTTTTAGCGGAATATTTGAAACAAAAATTGCTCCCAGATTGTACACAAAAGTATTGCTGAACAGGAATTACAGCCTACATTACTCCTTATTTCTTGAAGTAATAGCACCACTCGTTTCTCGTGAAAAAATTCAGCACCGTATCTTGGTGATCGAATGATTTATAATTATGAGCATAACACACACACGCCTAGTGATTTCTTTATTATTGCTCACAATCATTGCTAACAGTTCTTTCAACTAGAGATGGTGATTAACATAAGGACGGAGAGCAATAAAGTGACCTGAATGCATGGAAAAATTATAATGAAAGCTTGACTAGCAGCGTATTAACGTCATGGTTCATCATGAAGCGGAGGAGGTTCGAATCCTCCCTCGAGCATGGATATTTGTGTTGTCTTTAGTATAACGTAGTTTATAAGTAGTTCGTAAGTTTAGGGTCTGATGACTCCGCAGTTAAGTTCCATAAACGTAACAAACATTTGAACATCATGAAGCACAGAATTTTTAATTTGCCATAAAATCATTCCTATTAGCAGTATTTCGCCAAAAAATAAATAACGATAACAAATTACAATACAGCAGTAATTTGCTTTTACATCTGATAGAGCACACCAGGATCCTACATTGTGCATGGAACCTGTCCAGAACACGGTAATTTTTCCTGCACTCTGACACAAAATTCATCACTATATTATTATCACGTTATTAATATGAGAAAGAGCTGTACAAATATAACTTCACCTGCGAGATTCTGTAAAAAATTTCCTATACGGTTTACCCGTATCTGGTACGGGCGCACGCCTTTTATACATTACATACAAAACGCAGCTTACGCGTTAAACCAATAACGATTGATGGCTTGTGCTTTTCTGGGTGTGTATAGGATCACTTGCCTTTAAACATCAATACCTCCCGAGATTTACTGAGAAAATTTAGGCCAAAAGGTTAATACGTGCCATTTTTCAACACGAAATAACTCTTCTACTCTGCTGCACAGACTTTATGGTACACCTCTGTATCCAGTGTGTCACTTTGTGTTTGCCATATGAAAACAAGGCGAGTTTGCGGTTCTTTTCATGTACCAGCAATTACGGCGAGTGTTCGCTTCAGAAAATACTGTTTCGAAATCTGTTGGATCGGTTGTGTAAACCTGTGCAACGTTTATTTCTCTCAGTTCCCTGGCTAGAACGGCAGTTATTGATTTCAGCTTTTGCTTAGTGTAATTGAAGTAACTAACGCTTATAATTCGGTATTTACGAAGTGAAGCCAATACTTTGTATTTTATTTTGTTCTGATATAATACATCTTTTGTGTATTTCAAATTTAATATGATTTTATTTCATTAGTTACTACTAAAGTCATTTTTATGTTACATTATCATAAAATCTAACTTGTCTAGATCTTTCACGTCCTTTCTTCAGTTCACAGTTTTTGCAACAAGAGAGGGCTCATAATAAATATTTTAATTTAGAACGATTAAATTAAAACTGAAATTTAGACAGGGTAATTTTGATTGTGTTGATTATAAGTACTCAGAATCTTTTGCGATGGCAGCTTTTCTGGGTATACAAGTCGCGTCGTATCGATCAGAATACTCTTGTTTTTGACAACTGTAACGGTTACTGTTATTAGGAGTTAACGTGACCTGACTGCCGGGGAAGGCCTTGTGTTCTCCTCAAGGAGGTTAGAAAAGGGGGAAATGTCCTTAACGCCATAGAAGGAAGCCATTGTCGCCATATTGTGGAGCCAATAATGTATGTGGTGACGAGCGTGTATATATTGAAATCTTAGTTACATTTGGTGTGTTATGTAAAAAAAAAAGTTACCTGTATTACATTCTGATGTGCAAGCAGAATGCCGACCGCGGTGGCCGAGGGGACTGAGGCCCTCCAGTCACGGTCTGCACGGCCACTACGGTCGGGGGCTCGAAATGGATATTTGTGCCGTCCTTAGTCTTAGCTAGTTCATAAGTAGTTTGTAAGCTTAGGGACTGATGACCCCGTAGTTAAGTCCCATAAGTTCTACAAACATTTGAACATTTGAATTTTGAAAGCAGAATTAAAAAAATCATATGTTATTTTACAAAGAAAACTTTTATTGCTAAATTAGTACTTATTATTTGTTTCAGTGTTTTTCCTTCATAACTTCTAATTTTTGTTTTTACGAGATATAGGTTCTCTTGAAATTTATAAGACCTGGTGGTACAGAATTTTAGTATGATTACTTAATGACGTGGAACCTGGTGAAGGAATTTTCGTATGTATTCAACATAAAAATCGTCTCTTCAGTACTGTAGTTACGAAAATGATACAGCGTGGTTCAATTATTATTGGAAAAATCGTATGCTGTATTTCCTGTGATGTTCTACAGCTGACAATTTTAGTTCTTGTAAAGAATTTGGGTATTATTCCGATATGTAAGTCACACTTATGGAGTAAGATTTTGCGTTAATAAATCTTTTGTATCCCATCCTCGTCGCCACTTTTGTGTCTCGTTTCCGCCGGTTGTCGTGGGTGTCGGTGGCCAAGTAGAGAGAGACCGACACAAGAATAAAGGATGCACGCTTGTGCAGGTGCGGAGGTGATCAGCCAGTGGGACAACAAAAACTAGAACACTAGGCTAAATTTAGAACAAGATATATATTTCGTGGAGTCTTTGTAATACTTAACTTTTACATAGTTCTTGACTTCAGAATGCTGATACATAGTTTAGATAGAGGCCTGCCTACTGAGGATTCCTAGTGCCTATCCGATAACCAAGTCTTAACTGGTGCCTATCTGAATCCCAAGTGGCCGATGCAGCAGTCGTGGCCACGAGCGGAGTTGCAGCAGAGGGCGCTCGTGGCTGACGTCGTAAGAACGCCGAGCCGTGCGTGCATGGCGGCGCGCGGCGAAAGTACGTGGCGCGCACTTCATACTTGTGCAACACCAGAAAATCACTTTTCAGCTATCTGGTAGGTCTGTATTTGTCCAAAAAAGTATACTATATCATATATGTCCTCAGAAATGACAGCTATTTAAACGCATGAATGTTAACAGAGCAAGAACCACACAGTGCTTCAATCTGAAAACGTTTCGTTGGCTCTTCAAGATGCCGGACTGGCTTAAATCGACAGCTAAGGTTTGCATAGTAGCGCCATCTCCTCTTATTTTAACCTCGTTGGTTCTCCCTATATTAATGGAATAGCAGCGTCTGTGAAACTTCCAGAGAAAACTGAAGTAAGACATTAGTTGAATGTAACGAACGTCTTCATAAATTAGTCAGAGAATGCAGCTGTAAACTGTGCGAGGCTATGTCCATTTTCGTTCCTTTGGTACGTCGACACCTTCCTGTTGTGGTCTCATGGTGAAAATACAGTGTAGTAAGTCGTCGAATACATGAACGGTGTAAATCATAGTAATAAATTTACTAGTTGCTGGTAGAACTTCCGGGTTATAAGGCCGTGGTCCATAAAACTTTTCAGTTTCACCTAACGTTTCGTCCAGAGCTGCGCCGGACATTCTCAGAGGTCTTCTTACTTGCGTCGAGGCTTGCCGACTGATGAGTCGGGTGTCTGAGAGCACCATATATACTGTGAAAAGTGGGCGTGGCCAAGCTGTCACGTTTATAAGCAGAGATAGTCTTTGCCAAAGATAAAACATCACTATCGATTGGAATCGGTCAGAGATAAAACCTGTCGATCTTTCAAAGCTACTGTCCATATATCGCTAAGTTTCATAGCTTCTTGACCACGCCCACTTTTCACAGTATATATGGCGCTCTCAGACACCCGACTCATCAGTCGGCAAGAGGTGCTAACGGAGTTCTGCAATAATTATCAAGAGCTAATAGTGAAAAGTTCCTTCAAGACTCACAACTTGAGGATATATTCTTAGAGAAGGCGCGGAGACACGGTAAGATTCCAGCTGGATTACATCACATTCATGAATAGATTCAGAAGTCAGATATTGGATTGTATTTCGTACCCAAGTGCAGATATAAACTCAGATCACAATTTAGGAATGATGAAGAGTGGACGAAGTTTTTAATTGAATCCACAGGATAGTCAATGGGGAAGAAAGTTAAAAACTGAATTACACTTCTCAAAATTATTAGGGGATCAGGTGAGATACCATACACAATTTAAAAATGGTAACTTATTTTATTCAGATATTGGTTACAATAGTAATTTTTGTGTGCTTCAGTACGATACTTTGTTGCGTCAATTCCTTACTTGAGGTTTACATGGCGTTTACTTAGATCGATGCACCATGGGGCGACCATAATAGTGAAAACGTCATTCTCGTTGTACTCTAATATGGTGTTTGGTCATCTTGGACGATCAGTACAGTTGCACACCAGCCCGGCACGGACAGTATGAGGTTATCAATCAGATCTTGAGGGATATTTGGCGGTTCTTCCACGAGTGCAATGTACAGTTCTGCAGTCAATGTGGCAGGAGATGGTGTAGCTGTAATGCGTATGCCAAGTGCATCCCAGACAAGCTGGCCACTCCTTAGCTTCAAGCATGTTGTCCACCAGTGCAGCTCTGTGGGGACGAACGTTATCATCCACCACAAGAAACCCAGCGAAGAGCACAACAAAAGGTCGAAGGATCAGGTCTCTATACCTCTGACCATCAAAGCACCATTCTGAACGACATCCCGCACCATTCGTTCACCATCATGATGTGGTGATGTTTCCTGCACATAAGTAGGATTCTTCCACGTTCTCTCTAAATGAGTGACCGACAACTGTCCGGCTGAACAAAAAATCTTGACTCATCTGTGAACAGCACCCGGCGTCATTCGTTACGACTGCAATCCTACTGTTCCTCCGTCTAGTTTCGGCGGGTTAAATAGTGTTGTGGATTTGACGGAACACCGCGATTCCGTACGTAGAGGTCACATTCCCAAAGGCGTTTTCGAACTGTTGATATTGCGCGTCCTGTTGCTGCCTGGAGAGTGCGTTGCAGCGGAGTTGCAGTCAAGCTCATGTCTCGGCAGGCTGTTAACAGGAGATAACGGTTATCTCCTGCTGATATTACCTGAAGATGACTTTGGCCTTGCCTCCTTTAACAGTTCCTGTTGGCTTAAATCGCGTTCAGATTCTGGAAATTACACTTTGGGACACTCCTATAGCTGCAACCACCTCCTCCTCTGTGTGACCCGCTTCCAACCTTCCTATGGCTCTTCATGCCATAGCTTCGGGAAAGTCAAGTTGTTGTTTCATTCCACTACCTCTCATTACACTATCTGAACCCAATTTCTTGTGTAATTAGTTTGGTTCGGTAAACGTGTCATCACCAACAGTTTCCGCAGCAACTTTCTCGGTTACCGTAATGTGTTGACTCTACTCTGTAGAACCTTACCATTTTAGTTCATTCTGCCGATGACAATAATCCAGAACCTAGATATCTCAACTGATCTCCTAGTTTTTTAACAGTGTACTAAGTATCGAAGAGGCGCGTTTCTGTTGCCTAACAAAGTAGATACTGCAGTAAAAGAAAGTGTATACTGCAGTAAGGAATACCAACCTAGGAAATTCAGTTGAAGAGGAGTGTAAATATCCGAAAAAGTCAGTTACAGTTGGTTGACAGAAAAAATATTATAGGTTAATTTTTTTATCGAATGTTCAAATATTTGTAAACCCACTGAGCCAAACTGCTATGGTCATCAGTCCGTAGAATTAAAAGTAGCTAAACTAACTTACACTAAGAATAACTCACACCCCAATGCCGGAGGAAGGACTCGAAACCTCCTGCGGGGGAACGGCCGTCCTGTCCGATGCATGACGCATTAGACCACACGGTTATTATTTTTCTTGTCAGAGTCAATCGAGAACTTGATTACATACATTACTATATTACATTACTACATACATCACAGTTTATAGATTAAACGAGTCAACGAATAAAATAAATACGCATGGAAATGTGTTACATTGGCAAATATACAGTGGGTGCTAATAAATTAGAAACGTCCAGTGCACTTTGTGTATCGTTCACTAGGTGTTCCATACTTCACACAGTTGGAGTTGAAGTGCGTTGTAGCAGATGTGATGTTGTGTGCACTGCAGCTCCACAGTCACACTTGAGAGAATCCACTTGGAAGCCCCACCTCAGCAAATTGCTCTTCGATCTTGTGACCCAGGAACGCAGACGGCTGTGTCGTTTCCATGTGGACCCTCCCTCTGTGTGGCCTGGGGGAAGAGCTTCTGTGGAGTGTGTGGAGTGTCAGCGAATGCTTCTGTGCTACGCAGAAAGTTCTTTCTAGACAGTATTATTTACTGAGCTGGATTGTGGCCATTTGTTGGGATTTAAATGCATTTTGTGCTACTGTGTCCCATCGGATGTCCGGGGAGGCTATGCCGGATAAGCAGTGAAGTTTTACCACGGGTGTGGCTCTTAGACAGCCCGTGATGATGCGACATGTCTCGTTCAGTGCAACATCAACTATTTTGGTATTGTTTGGATTTGCACCATATTTGGCAGGCGTAGTCATCTGCACAGTAGCATAACGCTAATGCGGTTGTCGCCAGTGTATTTGGCCGTGTTCCTATCAGTGTCCTGACATTGTTCCTGGCCGACAAGGATTCCTTTGTTTTTAAGCAGTGCTCTTTCTATATGCGAACAAGGTCCAGAGTGACTCCGAGGCATTTTGGTGTCTCACATTGTTTCTAATGAGGTTCCTTCTAAATCTGTCTGTAAGGTTCTGCTGACCTGTTTGTATCTAAGGCGGAAAGCGCAAGTCTGAGATTCACAAGGAGACCACATAGGTATCGGATTTTAGAATTTCTTCATATTTACGGTATGTGATGTTCAGTAGTTAAATAACAATCAGCAAAAAGCCATTTGACGCAACTCTCAAAAATTTTCTAGAAAATCGATTTTGAAGGTTTGCAAGTTTGAAGTTTTGCAAAGTAAATGTTAATACCAATAATTGAAACAACTGTGGCAATTATTGGTGTTGCTCAGGTGGTAGCGTTCTTGCCTCGCATCCATAGAGTCAATGGTTCGAATCCTACTGTGACAGATTTTTTAAAATGAATTATATAATGCATTTTGGGGTCTCTAATTTCATATTTTGTGTCAGTTTTTGTTTATGTGGATGTTGACAAGCTGAAAACCTTGTCATCACGTAAAACGGTGGTTGAGTAGGTTAGCTACTTTGAAAGCTATTAGTAGCTATGGAGATGACTTTCCAAAAACAGCGACGTAGGTCTTCTCAAACTGAACAGTCAAAGACTGCCGTCGTCAACTAATATTATGAAAACAATACTGTAAAAAATGTACCATGTTTTTTATTGAAATCATCATTATTAACAACCTTTTATAAAATATGGAAAATTATGAATAAACAAAATTACGTGCAGTTTTCGTAAAAATTACCTCTAGATATTAAAATTTTGCAAGGTTTCGAACAAAATGAAGAAAAAATAAACATTTCTCGCATTGCAAAGTCAGAACGCTACCACCTGAGCTACACTAACTGATATTGCAGTACATCTTATGATTGTTACAGGTACTTGCAAAACTTCAAAATTGATTTTCTCGATAATTATTGGGGGTTGCGTCGGATGGCTTTGGTTGATTGTTATTTGAGTTCTGAATTTCACATACCATACATTTCAAAAAAATCTAAAATCCGATACCCATGTGGTCTCTTGGTCAGATACATTTGGTTTAGGCTTATAGTTCCTTTAATAGATAGCTAATTCTATCAAGCCATCTGTGAAATTCTGCTCAACACTCTCAAAGCAATATTCTTGAGCTGTGACTGCACGGTCATCCAAGCAATCTGTTCCTTCTGGTAACGACTGGTCGTTAGTGTATTCATTGAACAGAGAAGGTGAGAAAGCACTGCCCTGTGGCAACCCATTTTTCTGCTGCCTCCCTCTGCATCTAATTCAACGCCATATCTTCGGTGCGGCAGTAGATTTCTAATCATACAGAGTAGTTGGTAGTCCCTGATAAGGTTGTATAACTTCTACAACAAAAGACTATGGTTGCGACCACCGTGTGGCGCGGCGGTGGAACGTTGTGTGTCTACAGCTTCATCTACATCTTCAACTATATTCAGCAAGCCACCTGACGGTGTGTGGTGGTGGGTACCGTGAGTACCACTATCGATTTTCCCTCCTATTCCAGTCATGTATTGTTCGAGGAAAGAAGGATTGTCGGTATGCCAATGTGTGGGCTCTAATCTCTCTGATTTTATCCTCACGGTCTCTTCGCGAGATATACGTAGGAGGGAGCAATATACTGCTAGACTCCTCGGTAAAGGTATGTTCTCGAAACTTCGACAAAAGCCCGTACCGAGCGACAGAGCGTCTCTCCTGCAGAGTCTTCCACTGGAGTTTATCGATCATCTCCGTAACGCTTTCACGATTACCAAATGATCATGTAAGGAAGCGCGCTGCTCTCCGTTGGATCTTTTCTACCTCCTCTATGAATCCCACCTGGTACAGATCCCACAGCGGTGAGCAGTATTAAGCTGTGGGCAAACAAGTGTACTGTAACCTACTTCCTTTGTTTTCGGACTGCATTTCCTTAGTATTCTTCCAATGAATCTAAGTCTGGCATTTGCTTTATCGACGATTGATTTTATATGTTCATTCCATTTTAAATCCCTCCTAATGACTACTCCCAGATACTTTATGGAATTTGCTGCCTCCATTTGCTGCCCTGCTATAGTGTAGCTAAATGATAAAGGATCTTTCTTTCTATGTATTCGCAGCACATTACACTTGTCTACATTGAGATTTAATTGCCATTCCCTGCACCATGCGTCAATCCTATGCAGATATGCGTCAATCCTATGCAGATCCTCCTGCATCTCAATACAATTTTCCATTGTTACAACCTCTCTATATACAACAGCATCATCCGCAAAAAGCCTCAGTAAACTTCCGATGTTATCCGCAAGGTCATTTATATATATCGTGAAGAGCAACTGACCCACGACACTCCCCTGTGGCACACCTGACATAACTCCTACTTCGGAAGACTTCTCTTCATTGAGAATGACCTGCTGCTTTCTGTTATCTAGTAATTCCTCAATCCAATCACACAATTGGTCTGATACACCATATGCTCTTACTTTGTTCATTAAACGTTTGTGGGGAACTGTATCAACTGTATCACTGTTGTGGGAATCTTGGCTTGACAGCGCGGGTCGCGAGGAAGGAAAGTAAACCTACCTCAATATGTTCAAATGTCTGTTAACCTATTGGACCAAACTGCTATGGTCATCAGTCCGTACACGTATTAACTGATTAAACTAATTTACACTAAGGACAACACACACACACACATGCCCATGGGAGCGGTCGCCCAGTCCGTATTATGATGCCTTGGATCACGTAGGTGCTCCGGCGCGGCGTACCTTTATAATAAGCCCCTCAACCCCAAGGTGTGCTCTGAGCTAAGGGGATTCTTGTTGAAGTGCAACAGCCTGCTAAAAGATCTATAAACGCAGCTGCTTTGATCTGTGATCTTTCGGAGCCATCCTCTACATGCTGTGTCAGTTTTAACATCTGCGCTGTGCAGCTCTTCCCTTGTCTGAATCCTGCTTGTATCTGTTACTCTTTGGAGGATCAGCCTTTCTAGTACCTCATACAGGTAGCAGAAAGGGAGAGTAGTGCATAACACATCGTCCGACAGCATGGTCATTAGAGGCAGGTACAGGTAGCATAGAGCTTTTGGGATCATCCCGTTCTTTTCCTGACTTATGTATAATTACGATTTTTGCTTTCATCCAAGTTTTAGATATCTTGCAGCTCTTGATGCAATTATTAATTAGTTAAAGTAAGCAGCATTTTTCAACTGGACCAAAGTACTTGATCTGTTCAATTCTTATGTCATTTAGCCCTGCTGTTTTTCCGACGTTGCACTTGTTTAGGAGCCGAATCGAGCTCGTTCACACTGAAAGACAGAAGGACGATTAGGGTTTTTAACGTCCCATCGACAGCTTGGTCATTAGAGACGGGGCTCACGTTCGAAATTTTTCTAAGGATGGGGAATGAAATCGGCCGTGCCCTTTTTAAGGAACCCTCCCAGAATTTTACTGGAGTCTGGAATGATTTAGGGAGGTCACAGAAAACCTGATCCGGATGGCCGGAGGTGGATTTGAATCACCGTCCTCCCGAATGCGAGTCCAGTGTCTTGCCACTATGCCACCTGCCTCGGTAGACTGAAAAATCGAGACAGAATGTTGCCCTCTTGTTCGGAATTCCTTTCCAGATTTCGTCTCCCGTGGGGTCAGGTTTGCCATTTTTCTGAAGCTGGTATGCGATCTGGTCCACCTTCACATTTTTATGTGTATTTGATTGGGAGTTGTCGTTGTTAAGGCGTCGTAACAACTTCTCCGAGCCTTTTTCCGGTTTCTAATCGTCTCATACTCTGACATCAGCTTAATCCACTCTACTCTCTTCGCCTCAGAAACAGAGGAGAGATTATTCCGTGTAGACAGGTAAGTTCCCTCACTATAAGGATTTTCTTCACGTATGCGGTGGTATTCGCTCAGGAGAGCAGTTGTTTCACGTGCCACGCTTGCATGATGCCCGCTTGCAATATTTGATATGTTTGAAGTACAATTTGTCAAAGTTAAATGTTTTATGATTGACGTAACATTTGAATGTCATGCGCCTTCATAAAACGAAAACATACGATACAAGTGACCAGATGATGGTACCGTAAGTGTATCGAAACCGTTCGTCAGAAAAATAAATTAATTAATTGCGATCTTAGCATTTCAATACTTCACAATATTTGACAGTTGGAACAAAGATCTCACACTCTTCAGGCATACGTGGTAAAAAATTAATCTCAATGCCATGCTTTTTAGAAAATTTCACCCAATAAGCTTTCTTGAAGTTGTATCTCTGTTATAAACTCACCTGGTGTAGCCTTATTGCTGGGAGAACTTGACACAGAAGTAGCCTGTGTTGCATACATGGAACGGGCGATCACACAGATTTGGAACATAGTTGTCTGATGTTTTCGAGGTGGAAGGTCAATGTGGAGGCTGGACGTCCTTCCGCGCCCGTTCGTCCTGTGAGTGAACGTGTGGCCACTCCTTCAGCAGGGTCCGAGCAGGTGCACGGGGGGAGGGGATTATTAGTTGTTGGGAGCTCCAATGTTAGGCGCGTGATGGAGCCCCTTAGACAGATAGCGTCGAGATCCGGAAGGAATTCCAACGTGCACTCGGTGTGTCTGCCAGGGGGTCTCATCCGAGATGTGGAGGCGGCCATGCCGGCGGCTATCGAGGGTGCGGGGTGCAGTCGACTGCAAGTCGTGGCTCACGTCGGCGCCAATGACGCTTGTCGCTTGGGTTCTGAGGACATCCTCAGGTCCTACGAGCGGCTGGCGGGATTGATGAAAGCTGCTGCCTTCGCACGCGGGGTGCAAGCAGAGCTGTCGATTTGTAGCATTGTTCCCAGGGTTGATCGGGGTCCTTTGGTTTGGAGCCGAGTGGAGGGTCTGAACCAGAGGCTTCGCCGACTCTGTGACAGTCAAAGCTGCAGATTTCTGCAGCTGCGTTATCGGGTGGGGAATTGTAGGGTGCCCCTAGATAGATCAGGGGTGCACTACACTAAGGAAGCGGCTACTCGGCTAGCAGAGTACTTGTGGAGTGCACATGGGGTTTTTTAGTCTAGGCGCTAACTATGATGAGCACTCGCCTGTGAGCATTCAAACAGCGAATTCAGGCCACGTTCGGAACAAAAATTCGAACATCAAAATACTAGCCGCGAACTTACAGAGTATTAGAAACAAAGTTCCCGAATTTGCCGCACTGTATGGAAGTTATTGCTCTCAGATAGTTTTAGGCACCGAAAGCTGGCTAAATCATGATATGGCAAGTTCAGAAATATTTAACGAAGCGTGGAATGTATATCGGAAAGATAGATCGGATACAACTGGAGGAGGAGTGTTCATCGCTGTGGATAAAGATATTGTTTCTACTGAGATCGATGTTGAAAGTAACTGTGAAGTTATATGGGCACGTATAACATGTCTAAAAGAAGTAAAGTTAATAGTTGGCTGTTTCTACCGGTCCCCCAGTGCTGCTGTAGCAGTTTTAGAATCATTCAAACAAAGTCTACACCAGGTAGTGCATAGGTATCCGGGCCATGTAATATTAGTCGGAGGAGACTTCAACATTAAGAGTATAGATTGGGACCTCGCTAGTTACATTTCAGGCGGTACAGACAAGCTGTCTTGCGAGCTACTTTTGGACGCATTCTCCGAAAACTGTCTTCAGCAGTTAAACCGGCAACCCACGCGCAATGGAAATATTCTAGACCTTATAGCCACAAACAGGACTGACCTTATTAACGATGTCTGTGTAGAGTCAGGAATTAGTGATAATGATATCGTCATAGGTCGATGGTGACCAAAGTTCATAAACCAATCAAGAAGGCTAAGAGCGGGTTTCTGTTGCGAAAAGCCGACAAGCAAATGTTACGTTCGCACTTAGAAAATGAATGGGCATCGTTTAATTCCGGGACTATGGATGTAGATGAATTGTGGACTAAATGTAAGTGTATTGTTAATAAAGGGTTAGAGAAATATGTGCCAGTAAAGACGATTAAGGATGGAAAAGATCCACCGTGGTATAATAATAATGTTAGAAAGCTTCTGAGAAAGCAAAGGCTGTTGCACTCTCGATTCAAAATGAACACGCAAATGATGACAGGCAAAAGTTAGTAGAGATTCGTGCGTCTATAAAAAGATCGATGCGTGAAGGATACAATAATTATCACAGCCATACATTAGCAAAAGATCTTTCCGAGAACCCGAAAAAATTCTGGTCCTATGTAAAATCGATAAGCGGGTCAAAGTCCACTGTCCAGTCACTCGATCATTTCGGGGCAGAAATAGAAGAAAGCAAACGGAAAGCTGAAGTTCTAAATTTAACCTTTCAGAAATGTTTCACGCAGGAGGACCGCACAAATGTACCATCATTTGATCAACGTACTAATTCCGAAATGGGGGACATAGCAATAGGTCTTTCAGGTGTAGAGAAGCAGCTGAGAGAGCTAAATACGAAAAAGTCTGCTGGTCCGGATGGAATACCAGTTCGGTTTTACAAAGACTATTATGCGGCGTTGACCCCTACTTAGCTTGCATTTATCGCGAATCTTTAATTCAGCGCAAAGTTCCTAGTGATTGGAAAAAAGCGCAGGGGACTCCCGTCTATAAGAAAGAAAAGAGAACTGACCCACACAATTACAGGCCAATATTCTCTGTTCGAATATAGTAAATTTCCTTGAAACGGAAAAGCTTCTTTCCATGAATCAGCACGGGTTAAGGGAACATCGTTCAGCTTGCCCTTTTCTCACATGACATCTTGCGAGCTATGGATGAAGGGCAACAGGCGGATTGTGTCTTTCTCGACTACAAAAAGGCGTTTGACGCGGTGCCACACTGCAGACTACTAACGAAGATACGAGCTTATGGAATAGGTTCACAGATTTTTGACTGGCTGGAAGACTTCATAAGTAATAGAACGCAGTACATTGTTCTCGACAGCAACTGTTCATCAGAGACGAGTGTATCGTCAGGCGTGCCCCAGGGGAGTGTGATAGGACCGCTATTATATTCTATCTATATAAATGATCTGATGGACAGAGTAAGTTGTAATTTGCGGCTGTTTGCTGATGATGCTGTGGTGTATGGGAGTGTGTCGTCTGTAACTGACTGTAATAGCATACAGGATGACTTAGACAAAATTTCTAGTTGGTGCGAAGAATGGCAGCTACCTCTCAATGTAAGGTGATGCGCATGAGTAGAAAAAACGATCCTATTATGTTCGAATACAGCATTAGTAGTGAGCTTCTTATTGCTGTCGCGTCGTTCAAATATCTAGGCGTAACACTGCAGAACGATATGAAATGGAACGAACATGTAAGGACAGTTGTGAGTAAGGCGGACAGCCGACTTCGGTTTATTGGGAGAATTTTGGGAAGATGTACTTCACCCGTAAAGGAGACCGCGTATAAAACGATTGTACGACCACGTCTTGAGTACTGCTCAAGTGTTTGGGACCCGCAGCAGATCAGCTTAAAGGATGACATAGAGGCGGTTCAGAGGCGAGCAGCTAGATTTGTTACCGGTAGGTTCGACCAATGCGAGAGTGTCACGGAAATGCTCCGGCAACTCAATTGGGGATCGCTGGATGAAAGACGACGTTCTTTTCATGAATTTCTGTTACGTAAATTTAAAGGGCCGGAATTTGAAGCTGAGTGTAGTACGATCTAGCTGCCGCCTACTTACATTTTGCGTAAAGATCACAAAGACAAGATAAGAGAAGTTAGGGCTCGTACGGAGGCATATAGACATTCTTTTCTTCCTCGTTCCATTTGGGAGTGGAATAGGAAAGAAAATGTCTAGTAGTGGTACAGTGTACCCTCCGCCACGCACCTTACGGTGAATTGTGGAGTATATATGTAGATGTAGATGTAGAAGTTAATAGCGAAATCTTTAATAATAGAAGAAAAAATGGAATTAAAGCAGATATTCAGGGGAAGACGGAATTACATTGTAAATCCCTTATTAATGAAATAAACAGAAGTGCAAGGAAGCCAAATGAAAATCTCTGCAGGAGAAATGTGAGACTGTCTAAATAAAAATGTTCGTTGGAAGAATTGGCTCAACATACTGAAAATTCAAAACTTAAAACCAAGGGTGGTAACATCAAAAGTACAATGCGCATTCCACTATTAAACGCAGATAAGAGAGCAAGTAAGTGGAAAGAGTACAATGAAGGCCTGTCTGATGAGAGGAATACCCTGACGTGTTAGAATATAAGCTATAGAGTCATAATTTAAAAGAGCTATGGCAATCTTGGTATGAAATAAGGTAGAAAGAATAGCTGGCAGTCCATCGAAATTTCTAAAATTATGGAAAAAAATGGAAACCAGACAACTGTTCAAGTTGGTGAGTAGAATCTGTTAGCTTGGCAAAATACCGTCACATTTTCGGAAAAATATCATTCACATAATTTCGAAGATCCGCCTAGACAACTGAGGAGCGGCAGGATCCCCTGAGGTTGCTCGCTAACGATTGTTGCACCTCAACAGCCATGAATCCCCTCAGCTCATAGCTCAACTTGGAATTGAGGGGCTTATTATAAAGGTACACCGCGCGGAAGTAGCCACCTGATCTTAGGCATCATACTACGGACTGGGCGGCCGCTCCCGTTTGAGGTTCGTGTCCTCCCTCAGGTATGGGTGGTGTGTGTGTGTGTGTGTGTGTGTGTGTGTGTGTGTGTGTGTGTTATCATTAGTGTAAGTTAATTTAAGTAGTTTGTAAGTCTACAGACTGATAACCACAGCAGTTTGGTCCAATAGGTTTACCAACATTTACACATATTGAGATAGGCCAACTTTTCTTCCTCGCAACCCGGGCGATCAACACGAGATCCCCATTCCCTGAGACACACAACGTTCCACCGCCGCGCAACGCGCTGGTTGCTGAAGCGTGCCTAGAGGTTACGACGTGCAGGTACTGGTGGTGATTACAAGTTGCAGCTCAGAGACCCCGGTTAGCAAGCCCGTACTCAGCAAGGTAATGCTGAACCTCCTCAGCGAAAGATTGCGTTAAATATTCATAGTGAACGAATATCAATGAGAAGATTGCTTCTCTCGGTGAAGGTGTAGAAAATAAGAGGATGTGTTGAATGGTTCGAACACTGTAGTGCAGCGGTCGGCAACCCTTGGGCCGCGAAGGTCGCTGGTCGAACGCTGGTCGAATCCGAGATAAACATTATCGGGAGCTTCAGAGGTTTCTATTACACACACATCAGGCTACAGGGAGCACAGAATGAAATAATAGTTTGTATTCCCGATAGCTATCATACACCACACATAATGGTATCGTTCAATCTGTCGTTTCAACTAAAAACATCTCCCCCTCTTCTTAATACAGAAAAAAAAAACACACACACATTCCAAAATAAGCTGCTAAGACGGACTGCTAGTATTTTTGTGAAAAGTTGAAAATTACGAATATCATGGTTGGAGCTTGTGATACTCCTGGCCTGTGCCCACTTCATATTTCTGGCCGCTGGCCGTTTCTTTGCTAACATCGTACGTGTCTTAAACGCGGAAGAAAGGCAGAAGTGCATCATATGTTGAAATGCAGTAGCATATGGCACAGTAGGTGCTGGTTCCCGTGGGAAAGCCCGCCTATGTTACTGGTGCTCTCCTCGCATTGGCTGCTGCATTTTACGTCACGTGATTTCTTTTTAAATTAGTTTTGTTTATTATATACTAAATATTAATTATTCAGAGCTGAGAATTTGTAACAAATATCTCTCAAGGACAGGCTAGATTTTGACAGTTTAAAAAGTTTAAGGTGCCTTCTCTTATTGTAACAAGAGAAGAGCGATTTTGCAGAAGGCGCGCGACGGCCCTGTTTTGGCGCGAAATAGAGCGTCAGGTGCCCTCTCGCAACGCACTGTAGTTTCAGTCTCGAGCTGACCACTATACGCGCCGGACCGCGCCGGTCATGAGTAAAGATTTGCTTAAATGTGATAACAGTCGAGGTGTCAACATGAACTATGGGCAGCATAGGCCGTATCATATTAACAATAGTTGCTCATTTTTTTATTATTTATTTAATAAATGGCATCCCTGACAATTAAAAATTTCGCGAGTCGCTTATTGTGCTTCCATCATACAGAACTTATTTTAGCCTCACTTGTATGCTGTAGAAGAACCAACGACCTGTGTCCTGTCTTCTGCGATGGGGACACAACTATAGAAGACAACAGCTTAGTCAGAACTCTATGCTTTCCATAAAGATTTGGACAGCAACTAGCACCTCGTGCGTACTGTAGGGCGGTACAAACGCACACAGCTATGCAACAGCATCCGCAAGGGTGTGGAGGTTTTAGGGGATTTGTGGGAGGAAGCAGTACTAACTTCTCCGTCTGCAAATAAAACCCTAGGAAGCTTGTAAGCTGTACAGACTGTGCTGCAGGGCTGATGCGCGTCCTTAGCTTGCTGTTCATGGCACAACACATAGCACGCCGCAATCCGATCAGAATTGGTCAGATTAGTAGTTACTTGGACACAGTTTTTCACAATAGCGGCTCACTTGAATTTTCTCATTTAATATCGAGACGCAGTAGACAGGGACGAAAATGCACGTTATACATCTTGTCCAGAGCTAGATTTAATAGAGACGGAACTTAAATCCCATATTTTACTACTGGTGGAGGCATGAGGGGAGAGGGGTTAAACAGTAATGACTTTTCATAAAGAACTATTCCGACATTTGTATGGAGTGAGCGGGCCGTTGAAGAAAACCAATATTTGGGTGGCCGTTCCGAAAAGTGAATGGGTTCCCTCACGTGCGATTTGTGGGCGTTAGCTTCAACACCACCTCGCTGTCCCAGGAAATATAATGCTGAATTATTATTCTTCGATTTTTCTTCATATGTAGCTTCATAATATGTGGTTCTTCATTTGTGCATGTTTGTAAAATCTATGTACATTTCGGAATGTACAATAAATTTTATAGGCAAGCAGTTGCAAATGTAAGACAGGGAGAGAGACCTGAATTGTCGCAAGTAAACTTTTAAAATGCATTGAAAAAGTGAATGTGTGTATTATGTATGCACTGTTATAGCATATATGCGAAACCCCTCCGTATAAATAACTGTTTTAGACACTTTTATACAATACTAGCGACCCACCCAAGCTTCTCATGGGTGGCATTTATATTTTATGTATATAAAAAGCGATGTTTGTATGTATTTTATTGGTTGCTAAACGAATGATTAAACAGAATGCATATAATGCTTATACTATCCTCAGTTTTTAATCCATATTTACATACTAATATCACAGTGTAACATATATGTAAATGTTTACGTCTTGCGCCCCTAGTGTAAAAAAAAAAGTCAACCATAGAGTCGCTGTCATCACATACAGCAACGGAGGCGTCCCTAGCCTCCCCAGGGGCAGCACTAAACTTACAGAACAACGGCATTATACAAACGGTTGGCTGTTTCTTTGCTGGGGGGCTACTATTCTTCCTAGTGACAGACGTAAACATTTACTTACATGCTAATTAATATCTTCATCCGATCGCTACGAAACTTCACCCACTGGACTAATCTGAAGATTACATCAAAATTGCTCCAACTTGGAGTTCATAGTGAACATACATTTACACCATCTATATATCGACGACTCAGCCACAAACGTTCAAATTAAACTAACATCCTAACCTACCATAAAACTTACCTGCCGCTAGGCAGCATCATTAAATATAATAATAGCAGCATATGCACTTCGTCAAAAACCAAATCGTCGAGCTGAACCACATGTTCATCGGATGGCACGAAGTTGTGCACTAGCGGACAGCAGTTCTTAACTTCAAAGATTATCCATATGCATAACAGCTGTCAATGGGATCAAATATATTATTATCCAGACATCTAACACTAATTTATAAAGTCAGCCACTAAAATTGAAGGTGTTGTAATAGAAGTACCCTCTAAGTTACTCAACAGTGTTAAAAACCAAGTCGTCGAAATTTAAAACAGGAGAACATATCACGGCTTCTCTGGGAGAAGACTGCTAAAACATGCCCAGTAATGGCTTTTAGATAGTTCCGTCTTCTCATTGAGCACGTTGCTGAAATATACCCTTATGTAATTTGGAAGAAAATGTTTTTACATTTGTTCAGGAAATAAGTTGCTATCATTTCTCACAGATCTTGAAACAAATAATGTTATACGGAATTCAGGAGCCTAGGTGTATAATTTTCTTAGAAAAAAATCTAATGGACGTATTGAACATTTTACAGCGACGTGTTTCATGAAGATTAATATTCAATGCCTAGCTAGAGCGAGCGAGCATGTGATTGAGTGAGCGTCTGTTAGAAAGGAGAAGGGAGGAGGGAGTAATCACTGAACACCTTTAACAAATAATGATTAGACGCGAAATATTTGTTTGCTAGAAGTCATATCAAAAATATAACTTACAGACTTTTTTCGGATAGCCGACATTATATCATCCAGTAGCTCATATCTTAGAAAGAAGATAAGGCTAATATATTAAGTTATTTACTTTTAAAATGGCTGATATCAAAACAGTGACAGCATCTGAAGTTTTTCTGAGCTCCTGCTCATCTCCACACATCACCATTGCAGTAAATTCTGAAGGTAAATATAGGTCATCGAAATGTCCTTTCAGTAAAATTAAAATGGTGCGATCTAAATTGTTTTCCCAGTATCTTTAACATCAAGATTTCGAAATTAATAGAGAGTACACATTATACAGACAAAGTAATTGGTAAAAAATCATCTCGTGTTTTGTAATTATCAGTGTGAAAGAAAGGTCATCCGTAATATCACGGCTCAAAACACAGGAGCGAATATATCGATTGAAGAAGAAATAACATACAAGATACATTATAAAATGTACTTAACCAAGAACTGTATGTAGCTCATTAAGTAATAAAATATCACTAAAACTTTTGGACTGGGTCTGTGTGATTTGTAGACAGATACGTCTGCACCCCGACACGACTCACGACACCGCCCCACAACTTTACTTCCGCCAGTACCTCGCCTCCTACTTTCCTACGTGTCGGGTAGCTCAGTGGTAGAGCGCTTGCCCGCGAAAGGCAAAGGTCCCAGGTTCGAGTCCCGGTTCCGGCACACAATTTTAATCTGCCAGGAAGTTTCATAACAGCGCACACTCCGCTGCAGAGTGAAAGTTTCATTCTGGAAACATCCCTTAGGCTGTGGCTAAGCCATGTCTCCACCATATCCTTTCTTCCAGGCGAGTTAGTCTTGCAAGTTTCGCAGGAGAGCTTCTGAGAAGTTTGGAAAGTAGGAGGCGAGGTACTGGCGGAAGTAAAGTTGTGGGGCGGTGTCGTGAGTCGTGTCGGGGTAGCTCAGTGGTAGAGCACTTGCCCGCGAAAGGCAAAGGTCCCAGGTTCGAGTCCCGGTTCCGGCACACAATTTTAATCTGCCAGGAAGTTTCAACAATTACCATCTCTGACCCAGGAATTGGCGTTTACGGACCGCGCAGTGTGCAGGTGTATTACCATGGAGCAACATCCATTTTCAAGTCTTGTGCAACTCTGTCCTAACACGCTGGGTACGCTGAACAATCGGTTCAAAACGGAATGGTAAAATATAGCAATAATGATTTGTCTTGCAGGGACAAATCCCTTGTGGGTGACTCCGTTGTTGTCGAAGAAGATGATTTATAATGTTTTCACCTTGGATTTTTCAAGACGACTATTTTTTATCACGGGGAAGAGGGCAAACACCATGACATAGATTGCCGTTTTGATTTCGCATCGAACTGGTAGCACCAGGTTCTTCTGCCGTGATGTTTGTGTTCAGAAGCAATGGGTCCTGGTCCCACATGGAAATGAAATCACCAGAAGTTTTGCTTTCTGCTCGTCTGTAAACTTGTGCCGCACAAATCTGGAGCAGGTCTTCTGCTTACCCAAATCATCGCAGGCGTGGTGTACACCGTATCCTACGTCGTGCCCAATTCATCCGCAATCAGTCCGAGAGACCATCGCTGATTTTGTACTAGCATTTGTCGCAACTTCCTTGATCGTTTCTGGGGTTCTGCTTGTCGATGGTGGACCTAAACGTGGCTCATCCTCAGTTGTTTCCTTCCCTTCAAGGAAGCGTGTAAACCATTTGTTAGCACATTTTCGTCTCGTGGTTTACCCCCGGTACACCTGCATCGAAAATCCATGTTTCTCCGTTGCAGTCTTCCCGAATTTGGCACAGAACTTGTTGTTTACACGTTGCTCTATTGCGCTGTGACACTTCCTATCCCACTGACTACGTGCAAAGATGTTAGACAGTTTTCGAGAAAATTTCATTCTATGTAAAAGTATTTGATTGTAAAAGTCTGATGCCTCCTTCAATCATGTAATCAGCCTTTAGCGGCTAGGCAGGCAATTTATCGTATTTAAACTGTGACTTAAGCTTTATCGCTTTTACCTTATTTTATCATATGTTCATCAAACTAGTATTTACATTTTATTTAAAAACCTGTTTCTATTTTGCAAATTTTATAATTTACGTTATAGGAATTTTTTTATTACTCTGACGAAGGCACTGCTGGTCATTAGAATTTCACCTCTGCGACTAGTGGCTGTTTTACTATCATTTAAATTTATAAACGATCGCTGAACAACGCAGACATAATGAAACTTTCACTCTGCAGCGGAGTGTGCGCTGATATGAAACTTCCTGGCAGATTAAAATTGTGTCCTGGAACCGGAACTCGAACCTGGGACCTTTGCCTTACGCGGGCAAGCGCACTACATGGCTTAGGCACAGCCTAAGGGATGTTTCCAGTAAGAGGCGACGTACTGGCGGAAGTAAAGTTGTGAGGCAGCATCGTGAGTCGTGTCGGGATAGCACAGTCGGTAGTGCGCTTGCCCGCGTAAACCAAAGGTCCCAGGTTCGAGTCCCGGTTCCGGCACACAATTTTAATCTGCCAGGAAGTTTCAAGGCAGATATGTTTGAAAGAATCAGATAAAAAGTATTGGTAACTGTTATTTTTGACTTAAATTAATTAATTGAAACAAGTACTTGTAGCCGGCCGCGGTGGCCGAGGGGACTAAGGCGCTCCAGTCACGGTCTGCACGGCCACTACGGTCGGGGGCTCGAATCCCCCCTCGGGCATGGATACTTGTGCCGTCCTAGTTCGTAAGTAGTTCATAAGTAGTTTGTAAGTTTAGGGACTGATGACCCCGTAGTTAAGTCCCATAGACTATACAAACATTTGAACATTTTGAAGTACTTGTAGTTACACACTTGAATATAATCGGACCCGGTACTGATGAGCGTTTAACAAATGTCTGGAAGGTGTCGTATACCATCTGCACGTCTATTTCTTGTTATGTATGGTTTTGACTGAACATGGATAATGTCATCTCTGGTGTTGTACAGGATCACTCTCATTGGTTTTTCACTTTGCCTAAGAAATCGTAATTACAGAGGCTCATGTCGAATGATTGCGGCGGATGTTCTATGTTCTCCAGCTGTACAATGGAAGATTCGGCATCATCCATCGTATTCACCCGACATGAGGCTCAATGATTACGACCTCATTGGCAAAGTGAAAGAACCACTGAGAGTGATCCATGGATGACAGTATATGTGCCAAACGCTGGTCAGTACGAGAAATTGACGCGTAGAGGGTATACGATGCCTTCCTGACTTTTGGCAAACGGCCATAAATAACTGGGGTAATTACATTGAATGTGTGTAATTATTAAGTATATTTGATATCATATCAGAGAAAAATTGCAAGATTAGTAAAACGTATTTTCTCTTATGCTTCAGCAGATATTTTAAATTTTGATTTTCATTGTGTAGCTGGAGTCAGCCTAAACAATACTGCTCATCATGTCTTTTATATCACTCGCATACGTGACAGAAAGTGACTGTTTTTCGCGTTTGGAAGCATGTGATTTTTAAAGCGGAATTTTATGTGTTGTTTTTTGATCATAGATTAGTCTATATTTATATTCGTCATATTGCTTTGTATTAGCGGAATCAGTAAAACACCAAGATAACCAATTCTTCACTAGCGATTGAATTGCTATGTTGCACGGTGGTGGCACTCAGCATGCGCAAGGGAGTTACTGTCGCTCTTGGCTGGTGTAAGGATACTCTTCCTGTTTTAATTTCGATGTTAGTACCTATTGATAAAATGAATATCACATTAGACCAACTTTTCACTGCTCTAAAGAAATAGGACGTAAAATTTCTCTTTAAAGATTATTGATTTTTGTAACAGGGAAAAATGAAAAAGGAGATTGTCCGTCGAAAATGAGTGGCGCATCAGAAACATAATCAGCAGTTTTATTCAGGTTCGCTCCAACTGCACATTGCGAAATCAATGCAAATGTGTTCTGAAACATCAGAGAAACTTTGTACGACAACTCTTGCGAGACACAAGTGGTATGCACTGGACGCAAATGAAAGTAATAACGGTAAATGGTAATTACAATACAAATGCTCTGTCATGCCGATATTTCTTTCTTACTCATAGTACAATGCGAGAATCTTGACGTAAGATAACTATGTAAGTAGTCGAAACAGCTAATATTATTTGTTTTCCATAAACAGGACGATAATAACACAGGATGGATTCTCGGCGATGCGTATCTCTCATGACGTATCGCAAGAGAGAAATTTTTCTGTGGAGCTCCAGACGGATCCCATAGAAATGCACACCGCTTGCACACAAACCCACCGTCGGAGGCCTGGAGTCCGGCAGTTGGGAATTTTCGCGCCGAAGAAGACAGCCTCCGTTCAATCTCCACAGAAGTCTTCCTCCTTGTTGTCGTCGCAGAAGACATCCTCCTTGTTGTCGGCGCAGAAGACATCCTCCTTGCTATCAGCACAGAAGTCATCCTCCTTGCTATCAGCACAGAAGACATCCTCTTTGCTGTCAGGGCAGAGGACAACCTCCCTACAATCGGCCAACGACAACACTGACACCTTCTGACAGCACAACAGCGAATTATTATTATAAATAACCTATATTACCATTACAAACATACTCTTCCGCAATAAATATTTTTATTAGTTGATACTTACGAATATTTATTTACGTTTCATTACCGAAATACATACATGAAAAACCTTGCTTGGAAACAACATATCTATTGACAATCAAAGAACCCTTCTTATTTAGGAATGAAATCATAGTATCACATTCTTCTTAGCAGAAAGAGAAGGGAATTAAAACAGTGTCATAGTAGAAAACAAACCCCAACGCACACTCTAGAGAAGAGCTCAAAAGCGGATACTTTACAGTTATACACGACCTCATTTCTAAGACCATTCAGCAATGTCAACCCACAATTTTAGTGTCGAATGTCAGTGTGGAAACTTAATACAAGTTTTCTTAAATTATAGAAAGTTATATACTCCACATCATGCAAGACAGTTTTACATATATGATGGTGTACTTAACAACACATACTGCTAACTGATCCACGTTCAATCTACTGGCTGTTGCAATGACATGAAGGAATGTACACGAGAAACCACTCTAAACAGTTGCCGGTACATTCTATTACTTTTGTTCTTGTGTTTTCTCAAAAGCTTGTAAATACGAGTTCTGTATATTCAAGTACTTTATTAAATATTCGGAAAGGGTATCGTCAATCCTTCAGCTGGAGTTCTGTGGTGAGTAATATTCAAAACTAGTTATATAATTCATTGATAGTTGAAGCTTTACTTTTAGATCATGCACTATTTTTCACATTCGAATGGACGAAGATAATTCGCTTACACTTTTTCTGCCTAGTTTATGACCGTGTTCTACAATAGTTGACAGAATTCGCGAGACCCCTCGCCTAATCGCTATGCACAACCGCAAAGCTTTGTTGCCTGTTCGAACAGCTAGGAGACACGATCGTACATACTGTCCATTACGAAATCTAAGAGGCAAACAGTTATCTTCCAATATCGCAGCCAGTTGTAACAACATGCTCGCTTTCTATGCGACGTTAAGGGGACTTCGCAAACGGATTTTAGTAACTGCTTTGCGTTTTTGCCATAGTGTTTTAAGCTATTCGCAACCGACACTTTACATTCCACATTTCTTTTCTTATTGTTTCAGTGATCGAAGACAGCAATAAGAATTGAGATTCTGCAGTTCGTGAATATTGTCGGACTTTACTGACACATTCGAATGGAAAATATGCATTCGCAACATAGAATTAATTGAATTACAAGACAGGAAGCAAATTATCGACATTAGCCGCTACTTAAAGTAACCGTCATTACACAAGCGCAAGTCGACAAATGTGTAGTGGGTGCTGCACTGGCACACTTACTGGAGTCACGCTACAACACTTATTCGTTGAGCGAGCAAATAAAATAGTTGTTGTTATTGTTGTTGTTGTTATTGTCTTCGGTCCGCTGGTTTAATGCAGCTCTCCACGCTACCCTGTCCTGTGCAAGTCTCTTCATTTGAGAATACGTTCGGCAACCTACATCCTTTTGTATCTGCTTACTATATTCGTCCCTCGGTCTTCCTCTACGGTTTGTGACCCACACGCTTCCTTCTAAAGCTAAGTTGACAATTCCTTGATGTCTCAGAATGTGTCCAACCAATCTATCCCTTCTCTTAGTAAGTATAATGCCAGAAACTCCTTTTCTCCACGATTCGGTTAAGCACCTCCTCATTAGTTACCTTCATCATTCGTCTGTAGCACCACATTTCAAAAGCTTCTATCATATTTTTATCTGAACTCCACGTTTCAATCCCATACAGTGCTACACTCTAGATAAATGCTTTCAGAAAGGACTTCCTAACATTTAAATTAATATTGGATGCTAACAAGTTTCGCTTCTTTAGAAATGCTTTTCTTCCCATAGCCATTTTGCATTTTATATCTTCTTTACTTCGACCATCAGACGTTATCTTGCTACGCAAATGACAAAATTCATCTACTACTTTTATTGTCTCATTGCCTAATCTAATTCCTTCAGCGTCGCCTGATTTTCTGACATTGCATTCCATTACCTTCGTTTTACTCTTGTTAATGTTCACCTTATATCTTCCTTTCAAGACACTGTCCATCCCATTCAATTGCTCTTCCAGCTCTTTTGCGGTCTCTGACAGAATTACTATGTCATCGGCAAACCGCAATGTTTTAATTTCTTCTCCCTGCACTTTATTGCCCTCTCCAAATTTCTCCCTCCATTCCTTCACTGCCTGCTCAATATACAGATTGAATAACATTGGGGAAAGGCTACAACCCTGTCTTACTCCCTTCCCAACCTCTGCGTCTCTTTGTTGCCGTTCGACTCTAATAACCGCTGACTGGTTTTTGTATAGGTTGAATATAACTCTTCGCTGTCTATATTTTACCCCTGATACCTTCAGAATTTGGAAGAGTGTATTCCAGTCGACATTTTCAAAAGCTTTCTCCAAATCGACAAACGCTGAAAACGTAGATTGGCCTTTCCTTAGCCTATCTTCTAAGATAAGTCGTAATGTGAGTACTGCCTCCCGCGTTCCTACCTTTCTCTTAAATCCAAACTGATCTTCCCCGAGGTCGGATTCCACAAGTTTTTCCAGTCGTTTGTAAATAATTCGTGTTAGTATTTGGCACCCATGGCTTATTAAACTGATAGTTCTGTAATTTTCACACTTGTCTTCACTTGCTTTCTTTGGAATTGGAATTACGATATTCTTCTTTAAGTCTGAGGGTATTTCCCCTGTCTCATACATCTTGTATGCCAGGTGATACCATTTTTTCACGACTGGCTCTCCTAATGACATTAGCAGTTCAGACGGAATGTTATCTATTCCAGGTTCCTTGTTTCGACTCAAGTCCTTCAGCGCTCTGTCAAATTCTTCTCGCAATATCATATCTCCTATCTCATCTTCCTTCACTACGTCTTCCATTTCTAGAATACTGCCTTCAAGTTTATTTCCTCTATATATTCCTTCCACAGTTCAGCTTTCCCCTCTTTGCTTAGTACTGGTTTTCCGTCCGAGTTCTTGATATTGATACAGCTGCTTTTCTTGTCTCCAAATATCTCTTTTATTTTCCTGTAGGCGATATATATCTTTCCCCTAGTTATGCATTATTGTACGGTTCTGCATTTGTCCTCTAGCCACTCCTGCTTAGCCAGTCTGCATTTTCTATCAATCTCATTTTTCAGAATTTGCACTTCCTTTTTCCTGTTTCACTTGCTGAATTTTTATATTTTCTCCTCTCATCAATAAAGTTCAGTATATCCTGTGTTATCCAGGGATTTCTATTAGGCCTTGTCCTTCTGCCTATATGGTCGTCTGCAGCCTTCACTACCCTATCTCTCAGAGCTACCCATTCTTCTTCTACTGTATTATTTTCCCCCGTTTCAGCCAATCCTTGCCTAATGCTCCCTCTGAAACCCTCAACCTGCTCTGGTTCCTTCAATTTGTCCAGGTTCCATCTCTTAACCTTTCTACCTTTCTGCAGTTTTAATCTGCAGTTCATAACCAATTAGTACTCAGCCAGACGAGTTGCAGACGCAACTATAAGATCTGAAGATGATCCAAGTGATCGAAACATGTTATTAAATAATTTTATTGCAACTGTTGACGAAAATAAACACATTAAAAAAACAATAAGTTATGGTCAGAGTCTATATCTGTCTCAGGATATGTTTTACAGTTTAGAACATGGTTTCTAAATCTATCCCTTACCATTATAAAGTCAATCTGGTACCTTCCAGTGTCTCCTGGTCTCTTCCAGATATACAGCCTTCTTTGATGATGATTAAACTAAGTGTTAGTGATCATTAAATGGTGCTCTGCACAAAGTTCTACCAAGCGATCTCCGCTTTCATTCCTTTTTCCCAGTCCATATTCACCTACTTCATTTCCTTCTCTTCCGTTTCCTACTACCGAGTTCTAGTCCCCCCTTAACTTTCTGAATGATTTCTTTTATCTCCTCATACATTTTTTCGATATCCTCATCATCGGCCGTGCTAGTTGGCATATAAACTTGCACTTCTGTGGTCGGTGTTGGGTTCGTGTCTATCTTTACTACGATGATGCATTCACTATGCTGTTCATAGTAACTTACCCGCATTCCTATTTTCTTATTCATTATCATAGAGCTATTTTCTTATTCATTATCATAGACCCTGTTCCAAACTGTTTGTTACGAAGGGCTAAGGGTTACAGTGAACCGGTTTTCGCCTACTGCTTCGGTCGCGCTACAAAGACGACAACCGTTTGGCGCGGCAGATCACTGATGGAATTATCTAGAGTGAAGGTATCATTCTGTCATTTTTCTTTCAGCTGATGTTTCATCTTAGGTTGTTGTTGTTATGGTCTTCAGTCCGGAGAGTGGTTTGATGCAGCTCTCCACCCTACTCTATCCTGAGCAAGCCTTTTCATCTCCTCATAAGAACGGCAACCCACATCTATTTGAATCTGCTTACTATACGCGTATCTTGGTCTCCCTCTGCGATTTTTACCCCACACACTTCCCTCCAACGCTAAATTTACGATTCCCCGATGTCTAAGAATGTGTCCTACCAAGCGATCCCTTCTTTTAGTCAGGGTATGCCAAAAATTCCTTTTCTCGCCAATTCTGATCAGTACCTCTTCATTAGTTATGCGATCTACCCACCTAATCTTCAGCATTCTTCTGTAGCACCACATCTCAAAAGCCTCTATTCTCTTCCTGTCTGCACTGCTTATCGTCCATGTTTCACACCCGAACAAGGCAACACTCCACACAAATGCCTTCACAAAAGACTTCCTTACACTTAAGTTAATATTCGATGTTAGCAAATTTCTCTTTTTCAAAAATGCCCTTCTTCCCATTGCCATTCTACATTTTGTATCCTCTGTACTGCGACCATCGCAATTTATTTTACTACCCACGTAACAAAACTCTTCTACCACCTTCATTGTTTCGTTACCTAATCTAATTCCTTCAGTATCGCCTGATTTTCTAAGACCGAATTCCATTATTTTTGTTTTGCTCTTGTTAATGTTCATTTTATACGCTCTCTTCAACACACTGTCCATTCCATTCAACTGCTCTTCCAGGTCCTTTGCTGTCTCTGATAGAATTACAATGTCATCAGCAAAACGCAATGTTTTTATTTCTTCTCCCTGAACTTTAATCCCTATTCCAAATTTTTCCTTGCTTTCCTTCACCGCTTGCTCGATGTACAAATTGAATAACATCAGAGAAAGGCTACAACCCTGTCTTACTCCCTTCCCAACTGACGCTTCCCTTTCATGCCCTTCGAGTCTAATAACTGCGGTCTGGCTTTTGTACAAGTTGTAAATAACTCTCCTTTCCCTATATTTTACCCCTGCTGACTTCAGAATTTGAAAGAGTGTATTCCAGTCAACATTGTCAAATGCTTTCTCCAAATCTACAAAAGCTAAAAATGTAGGTTTTCCTTTCCTTAATCTATCTTCTAAGATAAGTCTTAATGTGAGTATTGCCTCCCGGGTTCCTACGTTCCTCCTGAATCTAAACTGATCTTCCCCGAGGTCAGCTTCTACCAGCTTTTCCATTCTCCTGTAGATAATTCGTGTTAAAATTTTGCAACCATGACTTATCAGACTGATGGTTCTGTAATTTTCACACCTGTCTGCGCCTGTTTTCTTTGGAATGGGGATTATTACATTTTTCTTAAAGTCTGAGGGTATTTCGCCTGTCTCATACATCCTACACACCAGTTCAAATAGTTTTGTCATGGCTGGCTTTCCCAGAGACTTTAATAGCTCTGCGGGTATGTCATCTACTCCTGGGGCCTTGTTCCGCACTAGGTCTTTCAAGGCTCTGTCAAATTCATCTCTCAGTATAGTATCTCCTATTTGATCTTCATCTACTTCCTCTTCCCTTCCTACAACATCGTCTCTAAGTTCATTTCCTTTGTAGAGCTGTTCTATGTACTCTCTACACCTTTCAGCTTTCCCTTCTTTGCTGAGAACTGGTTTCCCATCCGAGTTCTTGATATTCGTAGAGCTGCCCTTCCTGTCACCAAACGTCTCCTTTATTTTCCTATAGGCGGTATCTACTTTTCCCCTTCTTATACATTCTTCTACGGATTTGCATTTGGCTTCTAGCCACTCCTGCTTAGCCATTTTGCACTTCCTGTCAATCTCATTTCTTAGTCGTCTGTACGCTATTTTGCCTGTTTCATTTACTGCATTTTTATATTTTCTCCTGTCATCAATTAAATTTAGTATTTCCTGTGATATCCAAGGATTTTTTGTTGGTCTTGCCTTCCTACCTAGTTTGTCCTCTGCTGCCTTCACTATTTCGTCTCTCAATGCTACCCATTCCTCTTCTACTGTTTTATTTCCCCCTGTTTCTGTCAATTATTGCCTAAATCTCCCTCTGAAATTCTCCAGAACTTCACTTTCCTTCAATTTATCTAAGTCCCATCTCCTTATTTTCCTACATTTCTGCAGTTTTTTCAGTTTCAGCCTACAGTTCATGACTAACAAGTTATGGTCAGAGTCTATATCTGCCCCTGGGTATGTCTTGCAGTTTAGGACCTGGTTCCGGAATCTATGTCTTACCATTATAAAATCTATCTGATACCTTCCTGTGTCTCCTGGTGTCTTCCACGTATACAACCTTCTTTTGTGATTTTTAAACCACGTGTTTGTTACGATTAAATCATGTTCCGTGCAAAATTCTACCAGGCGACTTCCTCTTTCATTCCTCCTGCCCTGTCCATATTCACCTACTATTTTTCCTTCTCTTCCTTTTCCTACTACCGAATTCCAGTCTCCCATCACAATTAAGTTTTCCTCTCCCTTAACTATCTGAATAATTTCCTCTAGCTCCTCATATATTTCTTCGATCTCCTCATCATCAGCAGAGCTAGTTGGCATATAAACCTGTACTACTGTTGTCGGTGTTGGCTTCGTATCTATCTTGAAAATGATAACGCGATCACTGGGCTGGTCATAGTAGTTTACCCGCATTCCTATTTTCTTATTCATTATCAGTCCTATTCCTGATACCCCCAACTGATTTTGTATTTATAATCCTGTACTCACCTGACCAGAAATCCTGTTCATCCTGCCACCGAACTTCACTAATCCCCACTATATATAACTTCAACCTATCCATTTCCCTTTTTAAATTTTCTAATTTTCCTACCCGATTAAGGGATCTAACATTCCACGCTCCGATCCGTAGAATGCCAGTATTGTCTTTCCTGATGATCACATCCTCCTGAGTAGTCCCCGCCCGGAGATCCGAATGGGGGACTATTTTACCTCCGGAATATTTTACCCGAGAGGATGCCATCATCATATGTTCATTCAGTAGAGCTGCATGTCCTCGAGAAACGTAACGGCTGTAGTTTCCCCTTGCTTTCAGCCGTTCGCAGTACCTGTGTGGCAAAGGCACATTAGCTGATGTTACAAGGCCAGCTCAGTCAATCATCCAGACTGTTGCCCTGTAACTACTGACAAGACTGCTGCCCCTCTTCAGGAACCACACGTTTGTCTGGCCTCTCCACAGATACCCCTCCGCTGTGGTTGCACCTGCGGTACGGCTATCTGCATCGTTGAGGCACGCAAGCCACCCCACCTCGGCCGTAAAGTAGGTCCAACCACAGCGTAGCGGTATCTGTGGGGAGACCAGACAAACGTGTGGTTCCTGGAGAGGATCAGCAGCCTTTTCAGTAGTTACTGGGGCAACAGTCTGGATGATTGACTGAGCTAGCCTTGTAACATCAACTAACATGGATTTGCCATGCAGTTACTGCGAACGGCTGAAAGCAAAAGGAAACTACAGTCGTTACTTTTCCCAAGTACATGCAGCACCACTGTATGAATGCATGATGTTGGCGTCTTCTTGGATAAAATATTCCGGAGGTAAAATAGTCCCCCATTCGGATCCCCGGCGGGGACTACTCAGAAGGATGTCGCCATCATTCTACGGATCGGAGCGTGGAATGTTCTTCCCCTTAGTCCCGTAGGTAAGCTAGACAATTTGAAAAGAGAAATGTATAATTTAAAGTGAGATATGGTAGGGATTTGTGAAGTTCGGTGTCAGGATGAACAGGATTACTGGTCCGGTGAGTACACGGCTAGACACACGATATCAGTGGGTGATAACGCAGGAGTAGGTCTGATAATGGATAATAAAATAGAAATGTGGGTAAGTTACTATGAACAGCATAGTGACCGCATTATCATAGCAAACATAGACACAAAACCAACACCGACCTTAGTAGTACAAGTTTATATGCCAACTAGCTCTACCGATGTTGAGTACATCAAAGAAATGTATGAGGAGATAAAAAAAATTATTCAGAAAATTAAGGGAAACGAAAACTTGATTGTGATGGGGACTGGAACTCGGTAGAAGGAAAAGGACGAGAAGGAGATGGTGAAGGTGCATACGGACTGGGGAAAATAAATGAAAGAGGGGATCACTTGGTAGAATTTTGTGCAGTAGGATGTATACGTGGAAGAGACCAGGACACACTGTACGGTACTAGATTGACTTAATCATCGTATGGAATAGATTTAGGAACAAGGTTTTAAACTGTAAGACTTGCCTAGGGGCAGATATAGACTCTGACCACAACTTATTGGTAATAAACTGTAGATTAGAACCTAAGAGACTGTAGAAAGATAGAAAAGATAGGAGATGGAGGGAGGGAGCATTAGGCAAGGATTGGCTGAAACGGGAGGAAGTAATATAATAGAAGAAGAATGGGTAGCTCTGAGAGATAGAGTAGTGAAAGCAGCAGTGGATCATATAGGCAGAAGGACAAGGCCTAATAGAAATCCCGGGATAACACAGGATATACTGAATTGATGAGAGGAGAAAATATAAAAATGCATCATCTGAAAAATGACAGGAAGTGCAGACTGGCTCAGCAGGAGTGGCTAGAGGACAAATGCAGAACTATAGAAGAATGTATAACCAGGGAAAAGATAGATACCACCTACAGGAAAATAAAAGAGATATTTGGAGACAATAAAAGCAGCTGTTTGAATATCTGGAACTCAGATGGAAAACCAGTACTAAGCAAAGAGGGGAAAGCTGAACTGTGGAAGGAATATATAGAGGGCCTATACAAAGGAAATAAACTTGAAGGCAGTATTCTAGAAATGGAAGATGAAGTACAAGAAGGTGGATAGGACAAGAATATGACAAAACACTAAAAGATTTGAGTACGAACAAGGCCCCTGGAATAGATGGTATTCCGTCTGAACTGCCGATATCGTTAGGAGAGCTAGTCATGAAGAAATTGTTCCACTTGTATGCAAGATGTATGAGACTGGAGAAATACCCTCAGACTTCAAGAAGAATATAGTAATTCTAATTCCAAAGCAAGCAAGTGCAGGCAAATGTGAAAATTACAGAACTATCAGTTTAATAAGTCATAATTACAAAATACTAACACGAATTATTTACAGACCAATGGAAAAACTTGTGGAATCCAGCCTTGTGGAAGATCAGTTTGGATTTAAGAGAAATGTAGGAACACGGTAAGCAATACTAACATTACGACTTATTTTAGAAGGCAGGCTGAGGAAAGGCAAACCTACGTTTTTAGCGTTTGTAGATTTGGGGAAAGCCTTTAACAATGTCGACTGGAATATACTCTTTCAAATTCTGAAGGTAACAGGGGTAAAGTGTAGGGAGCGACGAGTTTTATTCAACTTATACAAAAACGAGACAGCGGTTATTAGTCGAAGAGCATGAAAGGGACGGAGAGTAAGACAGTGTTGTAGCCTTTCTCCAATGTTGTACAATCTGTACATTGAGCAGACAGTAAAAGAATCCAAGGACAAATTTGTAGAGGGAATTATAGTTCAGGGAGAAGAAATAAAAACTTTGCGGTTTGCAGATGACATAGTAATTGTCAGAGACCGCAAAGGATCAGGAAGAGCAATTGAATGGAATGGACACTGTCTTGAAAAGAGGGTGTAACATGAACATCAACAAGAGTAAAACAATGATAATAGAATGTAGCGTTCGAAAGTTAGGTGATGCTTAAGGGATTAGATTAGGTAATGAGACAATAAAAGCAGTGGACGATAAGGAGTTCAGACAAAAAGATGATAGAAGCTTTCTAAATGTGGCAATACAGACGAATGATGAAAATTAGATGGATAGATCATGTAACTAACGAGGTGGTGGTTGACCGAATTGGGGAGAAAAGGAGTTTCTGGCATATCCTCACTAAGAGAAGAGATAGGATTGTGGGAGATATTCTGAGACATCAAGGAGTCGTCAACTTAGCATTAGACGAAAGTGCGTGGGGTAAGAATCTTAGAGGGAGACCGAGGGACGAATACAGTTACCAGATTCAAAAGGATGTAAGTTGCCGAACTTATTCTCAGATTAAGAGACTTGCACAGGATAGGGTAGCGTGCAGAGCTGCATCAAACCAGTCTGCGGACTGAAGACCACAGCAACAACGTAATTAATTTAATTAGTTAATGTACCTTTTTCAATGAATAAATTTTCATAATTCGATAAAGTAATAAATGAAATAATATTTTTAAAAGTTGTTGCAGGTATTTATAAGCCGAAGTAATATTACATTCGTTAGGGCGGTCATCATCACTTTTCTCAGCCGATATCTTGTGACTCGTAGATGAAGGTCAACAAGCGGCCTGCATTTTCCATGATTACTGAAAAGCGTTTGACATGGTGCCGCACTGCAGACTGTTTAAGGAGGTAGCGCTTACGGAATATATTCCCATATATGTGCCTCGAGGGTTTTTAAGAAAAAGTGTTCATCAGAAACAAAGGTATAGGGTGATTCTTACAGTAAAGAAGACAGCAACCAGCCACTTTTGATTATGCTATTTATTTACTAAATAGCTCTTACCGGTTTCGATCGTTTGAGTTCATCATCAGACGGCTGTTCATGTCTACATAAATCGATTTACATATTTACATTTACAGATAATTTTTCTTGTGGACGTGAACAGCCCTCTGATAATGAACTTAAACGTTCGAAACCTGGAAGGCGATATTTAGTAAATAAATAGCTTAATCCAAAGTGGTTGGTTGCTGTCTTCTTTACTGTAAGAATCACCCTGTATTTCACACACAACCACGGGCTCAAAAAATCAGTCTTTGAAAAAAAAAAAAAAAAACAGGAACAAATGTGGTGAGTCATGAAAAATCGTGAGATTTGCCATGTCCCACTGCTTCCTTTAGTCTCAACGAAAGATTCCGTCCAGTTAGTTTTAGTTATTGGAGTACAAAAATAATGTTTTGGGTATTTATCTACACCAGGTGCTAGGGTAATGTGTGATCTGGAGTGGGCCAGAACGGCAGAGACTCTTCCTGCAGCCTCCCATATGTTTATACTTTAGCAGTGCCACCTCTTGGTAGTGTGGATCCAAGGAAGAAATGCCAATGGTCACTCCAAAAGCACCGAACGAGGAAAAAAAAAAAAAGGTAAGACGAAAGAAACAGCAACTGTGTTACTGTGTTGTTGTATCACGAGCTACAACTGCAATGTTATATTACGTTTTATGAATGAAATTTATCTTCTAACGTGTTGTGCTAAAACAAGAAATATAGGTACGAAAATAGGCATGGATTCTCTCGTTTAATTGCTAGTTTGAAAAAGAAGTTTCTCCTAAGAGCTTCGAGCAGAATTGCAATTCTCGGAAAAAAGAAGTTCAGATCAGCGGTCATAACACTTGAAAATCGAGGGAATCACTGCACCAACGTATCGTCAGTAGTGGCCCAGATAAGTATGGCAGGACCACTATTATTGATACCGCGAAGTAATATGTTAGAAACCGCCGCGTGCGAATATTGGAAATCGCCATTACCAAACCTGTCTGATAGCTAGGTTCTTGCCATGGTGGAATGGCAGAGAGCTTCAAAGCGCCCTGCTGCGGAGCGTGCAGTTGATCGCCGTCGGAGGTTCGAGCCTCCCTCGGACATAGGTGTGTGTGTTGACTTAGAATTTCAGTTTTTTTAAGTAGTTTGTAAGCCTAGGGACTGATAAGCACGGAACTTAAGTGGCTTAGATTTACAAAAATTTTGACTTTTTTTCACAAGTTTCTTGGGATTATTTCACTATAGACGACTGTACCACAAGGATCACCCTGTAAACTGAGGCAAATTCTGAAGTAAACTACTGGTATTAATTTATGATCTAGTTTCCATAATTGCGGGAAAAAATGTTCAAATGTCTGTAAATCTATCGGACCAAACTGCGTGGTCATCAGTCCGTAGCTTACAAACTTCTTAAATCTAGGTAAACTAACCTAAGGACAAACACACACACCCATGCCCAAGGGAGGACTCGAACCTCCACGGCGAGCAACCGCGCGCTCCGCAGCGAGACGCTTTAGACCGCTCGGCGACTCCACCGCAGCCATAATTGCGATCCGACAATAAATGGCCCCGTGATAGTGTCGTACAAGCGTCTTTAACTGTTTGACATGTTGAATATACAACTGCTCTGAACTTCGGATACATTGTTGAAAGTCATTTTACTGCGAAGTGATCCATCTTCTCCGGCTCTATCACTATTAATTTGCCGGCCGCAGTGGCCGAGAGGACTGAGGCACTCCAGCACGGTCTGAACGGCCACTACGATCGGGGGTTCGAAGCCCCCCTCGGGCATGGATATTTGTGCCGTCCTTAGTCTTAGCTAGTTCATAAGTAGTTTGTAAGCTTAGGGACTGATAACCCCGTACTTAAGTCCCATAAGTTCTACAAACATTTGAACATTTGAACTATTAATTTCTGTTACTGAGATATGTCATCAAAACCTTGAATCAGCTCTTCCCATATTCAGATCTGCCGAGAATGAGGTCTGCGTCTTAGTAGCTTGTACGCTGATTAGATACAAACCCGTAAACTACTATCGAAATAATGTCATCTCAATGTCAGTTTTCTAATTATACCCTTGAAGTTTCCAGTTTTCATGAGTCTGAGAGGATGAGGGAAGAGGGTAGGAGGCGGTGGGCGGAGGGGGTTTTTGGGGGGGGGGGAAGAGGGAAAGGTAGTTGGTTAAACTTCAATAGTCGAGATACGTCATTTGAATAACTACCTGTTAGATTCGGCATAATTTTATAATTTTACGACGCGATTCCACCCATCTGCTTTGATCCATGACGTCATCAGCATATCGAAACACCCGTGTTTCAGCCGTAGCCAACTGAACATAATTAATGCTTCCATTGATTAGTGTTTTTCATTAAATCACAGGGTTCGTTAAAATTTACTACTAATTTGGAAGAGGCGTTGCATATCGCACAGTTGCGACCTACAATCTGTATACCACTAACAAGCGAGCATCGCAGTGTCATCGTTGCTTGTTCACTCGCAACAATTTAAGCTGTACTCTTAGGTTCCTGCCTAACCACATCCTTTAAAATTATGGCATATCCGTAAAAATATTGAAGTATTTTTGTCAATCGGAACAGATATCTACAGTCCAGCTTGTCAAAAGTACTTTGCCTACTACACAACACGTCGATGCCACGGGTCAAACCAACGGGTCATCTGATTTTCTGCACAATGACTGGCACATTAAAAGATTTCATGATTTGATGTGTACGTCCCACTCATTCCACTTTCTCTCGTATACAACAACTGTCAGTATCAAAATAAATCTAGAAAACTGATCATTTTGTTCTCTCTTCAATTACAAATCCCTTCCTCTTCCCAATCCGTCTCAATCCGATAAAGCTTACGATTGATAGTAGAGAAACTAGTTGTGTTAAAACACAATAAGGGAAGAAATTTTTTTAGTTATTGCCTTCAGTGTAATGCATTTCTTAGATTGCTGCCTTCCGCAGATCACTGCTTTCGCATACTCTGTTACAAAAGATTTATATAGCCATATCTGTACATTACTTATAGACTGCAATTATATCTTACATTGTAACTTGTCCACCATAGCCTGTTACTAGTCACTGGTGGTTTTTACACTGTTTCTATTACAAGTAAAATAATGTTTAATTAATAATTTTGCAGGTTACAAATTAATTAGTGTCTTAATTATAAAGGAAAGAAAAAGAAAGCAAGAAACTTAGAGAATACAAGGACTTCTCTTTAACTCTTTTTGCTTGAAGAATGAATGCTAATGACGGTTTCATCATCATTTACGATGGAAAATTTGTTTGTCACAGTGACTATTTTATAATGTCTTTCTATACCTACAGCAGAAGAGAAAAATACATAGATCGTTAAGCATAACACATGTATTTTGTTCTGTGGACTTTCATCGTTCTTTTATCAACTTAGTTTTGCTGTAAAGGGTGCAGGAGAGCTATCAGCGACCCTCATATGGATACATGTCAGCAGAATATTATCACTGTTACAGTTCATGTATCACCAAAGTCACTTTCCTGTGGCTACTACTATACAAAGTGTCACAGGTACAATCTAGATTAAGAGTAAACAGTGACATAAGTACAGCTAGTAGTCAGAAATATTCTGACAAAAAATTCTGACATCACTGCTGGAGAGCCGGCTTGTTAAAATTGTTAAAAGTTGTTTAAAAGATTTATTTAAAAATTTTGAAAAGTCCTAGTCCGCATAAGGACTTGTTCAAATGTTTGTAAATCTATCGGACCAAACTGCGTGGTCATCAGTCCGTAGCTTACAAACCACTTAAACCTAGATAAACTAACCTAAGGACAAACACACACACCCATGGCCCAGGGAGGACTCGAACCTCTACGGCGAGCAACCACGCGCTCCGCAGCGAGACGCTTTAGTCCGCTCGGCTACTCCACCGCGGTGCATAAGAACTTAAAATGTTTCAAATTGGTGACTAGTTTCGACTTTACAGTCATTATCAAACCATAGACAATCGAAGGATAAAAAATCAGATCGCCAGATTCATCATTTTCAGCGTTTAGGCCAGTTAATACATAAAAAAATTTTGTTCAGAGGAAAGTGTATTTTATTATGGCAATTTCAACAATTATCAGTGCTCACTGTCGACAATTTTTTTTTTATTGACTGGCCGAAATCTCAAAATGATGAAACTGGCAATCTATTTTTTTCCTACAATTGTCTTGGTTTAATAATGACTGTAACCTCGAAACTACTCACCACTTTGTAAGATTTTAAGTTCTTATGCGGTGTGGGTGATTTAAAAAACATTCAATAAGTTTTTAAACAATTTTTAACAATATTCTTATAAGCTTGTACGGCTGTCGCAGAATAGGTTAAGCTGAGTGAAGGTTAGAAAAAAATTTTAAAAAATTTGACACGTTGTGCCGTTTCCGATTTTCTTAGCACCATTTTGTGCCGCGCGCACTTTGAAGCGACCTCCCAGTGACGGTGTTTGGCAAATGCGTTCTTCCCTTGGCTTCTTAAAACCTAACAGGAGAGTGATACCAAAGTTGTATATTGGATGGTAACAAGGTCCGAACCCATGCCAGCTGTTTCATCTAACCGAACGAAAAACACGTTTAGCAGCACCGCCTTTTATAGGATGCTTGAATTTGCTTACGATATGACCCAACTACTAACATAAATGCTAATTATATCGTAAACTGTGCAATATACAGCATTTTACTAACGATTACTCTCCAGGAAAAAGATAGTACACCTGTAAAGACGACTTCGATTTTGACCCGATGACGGGAGATGGAACCTGGAGGACAGGTAGATACACCGATAACGAAACTTTCACTTCGCAGCGTAGTGTGCGCTGATATGAAACTTCCTGGTAGAATAAAATTTATTGCCGGAACCGGGATTCAAACACGGCACTTTTGCCTTTCGTGGGCCAGCGCTCAACCGAGTGAACTATCCCGGCACGCTTCACGGTCCGCCCTCACAACTTTACTTCTGCCAGTACTTCGCATCCTACTTTCCAAACTTCACTGAAGTACTCCTGCGAAACATGCAGGACTAGTACTCCTGGAAGAAAGGATGTGGTGGAGACATGGTTTATCCACAGCCAGAGGGATGTTTCCAGAATGAAATTTTCACCCTGCAGCGGAGTGTGCACTGATATGAAACTTCCTGGCAGATTGATATTGTGTGCCGGTACTGGAATTCGAACCTGCGATCTTTACCTTACAAGGCAAAGGTCCCATGTTCGAATCCCGGTTCCAGCACCCAATTTTAATCTGCCAGGAAGTTTCACACCGATAACAGTTTCAACGGCGTCCGCCAACAGGCAGCCCACTGACGTAGCTACCAGAGCGACGTAGCTCTGTACCTCCTACAGGTAGTGTTTACAGCCACAAAGTTCAGTGCGGAATCAACGTGTGAAGGAAACACGTGCTACGCCATGGAGACACACTCGTGCTTCCAAATAGCCAACTGAATGAGTTTGAAAGGTGTCCAACTGTAGCTTGCCCAGGATGGGACGAGGGGGGGGGGGCTGCTGGTCCTTGGAGAGAATTGATACACAATTCGGACGTTTTGCGTCAGTTGTGCAGCGATGCTGGTAGCATTTTAACAACCGTAGACGAGCTTTTGAACATTTACGCAGTAACGACGCCGCAAAGGTCGTCGTGTTGTAAGGGCAGCAATGGTAGATCATACAGTTACCAAGAAGCGGTAGGTGGACCAAAACTAAGTGTCCACACAGTCTGTGACGTAAATGGCATTGAAACAGAGGATGACACTCTAAAGGCGGAATTACTAAACGTCTTTTTCCAAAGCTGTTTCACAGAGGAAGATTGCACTGTAGTTCCTTCCCTAGATCGCCGCACAGATTACAAAATGGCAGATATCGAAATAATTGACAGAGGGATAGAAAAACAATTAAAATCGCTCAAAAGAGGAAAGGCCGCAGGACCTGATGGGATACCAGTTCGTTTTTACACAGAGTACGCGAAGGAACTGGCCCCCCTTTTCGCAGTGGTGTATCGTAGGTCTCTAGGACAGCATAGCGTTCCGAAAGATTGGAAAATGGCTCAGGTCATCCCCGTTTTCAAGAAGGGTCCTCGAACAGATGTGCAGAACTATAGGCCTATATCTCTAACGTCGGTCAGTTGAAGAATTTTGGAACATGTATTATGTTCGAAAATAATGATATTTCTCGAAACTAGGAATCTGCTCTGTAGGAATCAGCATGGGTTTCGAAAAAGGCGTTCGTGTGAAACCCAGCTCGCTCTATTCGTCCACGAGACTCAGAGGGCCATAGACACGGGTTCTCAGGTAGATGCTGTGTTTCTCGACTTCCGCAAAGCGTTTGATGCAGTTCCCCACAAACGTTTAATGAACAAAGTAAGAGCATATGGTCAATCAGATCAATTGTGTGATTGGATTGAGGAATTCCTAGATAACAGAAAGCAGCAGGTCATTCTCACTGGAGAGAAGTCTTCCGAAGTAGGAGTTATGTCAGGGGTGCCACAGGGGAGTGTCGTGGGTCCGTTGCTGTTTACGATATATGTAAATGACCTTGGGGGTAACATCGGAAGTTCACTGAGGCTTTTTGCCGATGATGCTGTAGTTTATAGAGACGTTGTATTGTCGCGTTGAAATGGAAACAGGCTTGACTTCGAAGGCAACTAAACACAGCACTTATACTGAAAGCACGTTTATTACGAACTCAACAAACACGCAGCACTGACTGCCTCTCAGGCAGAGTGCTCTGCTATTTATACACAGACAGAATTTACCAGAACTTAGAAGAACAGTTAACATAAGAAACAAGTAGAATTTACAAGTGAACATAAGAAATATGGAGAACCTTCTGGAATTGTAAATTACAAACAAATAAACTTTTGCCGGTGGGCGGGATTGAACCGGCGACCTTCTGCTCCGCAGTCCGTGACGCTATCCCCTGCGCCACGCCGTGGTCTCTCGCGGCATTGCTCCTTCTCCTGGAGAAACAGCGACCCGCTGTTATGATCCCTGTGGAGCCAGCTGCAATGTCCTGGATCTTGACCGTGTCGTGGGTCCTCTGTATGACAGTTCAAGAGAATCCTTCCCTTCTCCGCGATTATCGACGACAGACGTTCCTGTCGTGGCTTCATTACGAACGTTACCGTCCTTAAAGTCCTTGAACAAGAAGCCATTGTCGTCTACCTGCTCTTCAGGATCGTAGTAAGGCTTCATGCGCAGGACGTGAACAATGTCTCTTCGTTTTCGACGTTTCGACGACGGCTCATAATCCTCAACTTCGTATGTGACGTCTGACAGGCGGCGTATGACACGATACGGACCAAAGTATCGCTTCAATAACTTTTCTGACAGTCCAACCTTCCGTACAGGGGTAAAAATCCATACCAGATCTCCTGGGCTGTACACAACAGGTCGGTGCTTGTCGTTATACCGCTGACGGTCCTTCTCCTGGGCGTCCAGTGTCCGTATGCGAGCCAGCTGTCTTCCTTCTTCGACCCTGGTGATGAGCTGTTTAACATAGTCATCCTGAGTGTCGTCCGGTTGGAACGGGAACTGTGTATCCATTGTCGTCTCAGCTTCACGGCCATGGAGCAGGAAAAACGGAGTGAAGCCTGTGGTGTCTTGTCTTGCGGTATTGTAAGCAAATGTCACGACTGGCAGAATTGTATCCCAATCCTTCTGTTCAACATCGACGTACATCAACAGCATGTCGGCTAACGTTTTGTTAAAACGTTCCGTAAGACCATTTGTCTGAGGATGGTATGCTGTTGTCATTCTGTGGACAATGTTGCACCGTGACATTACCTCTGATACTAGTTTTGACTGGAATACTTTTCCACGATCAGATGTCATGACACGTGGTGCTTCATGCTTCAAAATAATGTCTTCTACAAGGAATTTTGCGATCTCTGGAGCTTCTGCAGTCGGCACAGGTTTGGTGACAGCGTAGCGTGTGAGGTAGTCAGTGCAGACTATTATCCAACGGTTACCGGTTGTCGACTTCGGGAACCTCCCTAAAAGATCGATCCCAATTCGGAGGAATGGAGCTGCTGCCGGCGGAATCGGTACGAGATGTCCTGGAGGTAATTGCGGCACATGCTTCCGTCGCTGGCACTCTTTACAGTGACTCACATAGTGCTTGACAGATCGGTAGAGACCTTTCCAGTAATGCCTGCGTCTGATTCTGTCTAGGGTCTTCACGAATCCCAGATGACCGGATATTGGAGCATCATGGAAATATTTGAGAATAGCTGGCTGGAGATGAGCTGGAACAACAAGTAGCCATTTGGGGCCCAGTGGATCGTAGTTGCTTTTGTACAATGTTCCGTTTATAAGTTGGAACTCTCCATTGGTCGGTTCTCCTTTCTCCAAGGCCTCTATCATTTTTAATAGTGTTGGATCTTCTCTCTGTTCAGCTGTAACGTCATCTAATTCAGCGAGAGCCGAAATTTCATTAATGCTGTTGTGTTCCACTAATGGATTCCTCGAAAGGCAGTCGGCATCCTTGTGTTTGCGCCCGTTCTTAAATACCACTGTGACATCGTACTCTTGGAGTCTTAGTGCCCATCTTCCTAGTCGACCTGATGGATCCTTCAAGCTAGTCAGCCAACACAAAGAATGGTGGTCTGTCACGACGGTGAATGGTTTGCCGAATAAATACGGCCGGAAATTGTTGATAGCCCAAATAACCGCGAGACATTCTTTTTCAGTTGTAGAGTAGTTTATCTCGGACTTTGAGAGTACTCTTGACGCATAGGCTATCACTTTTTCAGCACCTTCCTGAACTTGTACAAGCACTGCACCAATCCCATAGCCACTGGCGTCTGTGTGAAGTTCCGTTTCTGCATTCTCGTCGTACAAGGCTAGCACTGGTGCGGAAGTTAGAGCCTCCTTAAGTGCTCGGAAAGCTCTTTCTTTTGTCTCATCCCAGTAAAATTTGGCGTCTCCCTGCAGATGTTCTTGTAATGGACGTGCCTTGTTACAAAATCCTTTTATGAAACGTCGGTAGTATGAGCACAGCCCGAGGAAACTTCTCACATCACGAATGTGCTGAGGAGTTGGAAATTCTGTGATTGCCCTTACTTTATCTGGATCAGGGCAGACACCATCTCCGTTGACTAGGTGCCCCAGGATTTTTATCTTTTTGGCGGCGAAGAGGCACTTCTTGGGATTGAGGCGGAGACCTGCAGCCTGAACACACTCCAACATAGTTGACAGGCGACTCAGATGTTCTTCAAATGTTTTCGAGAAAACGACAATGTCATCTAAATAGCAGAGACACGTCGTCCACTTTAGGTGTCGAAGCAGGTTGTCCATCATGCGTTCGAATGTGGCTGGAGCATTACATAATCCAAATGGCATTACTTTAAATTCATATAGACAGTCAGGTGTAATAAAAGCCGTCTTCTCCCTGTCAGCTTCGTCAACCTCGATTTTCCAGTAGCCTGTCTGCATGTCCATAGTTGAGAAGTATGTAGCTCCTTTCAAGCAGTCTAAGGTGTCATCAATACGCGGCAATGGATAGACATCTTTCTTTGTGATGCTGTTCAGCCGCCGGTAGTCGACACAGAATCGCCACGTGCCAACCTTCTTCTTTACGAGGACCACCGGAGACGACCAAGGACTCTCCGAAGGTTGAATAATGTCATCTCGCAACATCTTCTCCACTTCCTGCCGAATTATCCGTCGTTCAGCTGGCGACACTCTATACGAACGCTGGCTAATTGGCGGATGATCCCCAGTATTGATACGGTGCTTTATCGTGGGCCGTTTCGTCTGACTTTTCCCCTGCTGAGGTGTGAATGCATCCGAAAATTGGCGTAGTATACCTAACACCCACTGGCGTTGTTCCTTGGTCAGTCCAGGCCCTATTGGCAGTTCCACGTTTGTTTCCTCCAGCGTGTCGTCTGTACTAATAGCAGGGCATGGGTCTTCATTGATGACGTTGAGCTCACCGTCCTGGATTGGTTCAGCTGTCCCGATACACATTCCCTTGGGGATAAGTTGTGACTGCTCGTGACAATTTGTGATCCAAATCTCTCCTTGACCACCGGTAATGCTTATGATAGCCGCTGGTATGTAAATTTATTTTGTGAGCCTAATAAACTTTTTACTATCAACAATAACTTCACAGTTTAACCTGTCATCTGTGTTTGTGACTGCAACGCTTCTCATTGTCGACGGCGGTATCGTCACATTGTCAACGACGAATAACTTCCCAGAAAATTCTGTATTACGTGTATCTGGCGGAACAACTTCTTCAATTTGCAGCTCAGATTTTCCACAGTCAATGATAGCTTGGGATGCCTGAAGGAAGTCCCATCCGAGGATGACATTGTGACTACATTCTGTTAACACGACAAATTCAAACGGCTGCGTCCTGTTGTTGATGGTTATTCTTGCGACACAAGTTCCTGCTGGATGGACGTACTTTCCATTCGCGACCTTCAGCACAGTTGCTCCCGTATCACAGAACATTGTCTTCTTTAGTGTGCGGCGGTAATTATCCGATAATACAGAAAAAGAGGCTCCTGAATCAACAAGTGCCCGGACAGGTTGGCCGTCGATTATGACGTCGATGAGATTTCCCGACATCTTGGCGACTGTCGTCCATGGAGGATTTTCATCTGCGGCGGCCTCACCTCCGTAGATGGTCGCCTCGCTTAGTTTTCCTGGGCGCGGCGGCTAGGGGAGCGGCTGGTACCTCTGTACGGCGACGGTGAACGGCTGCGGCGCGTCGGGGAGCGACCTCGTCTAGGGTACGGCGATGGGCTTCTTCCCATAGGTCGACTGAACTCATCAGCAGGTGACTGCCTTGGATAGAACTGCTCCGACGGCTGACGTCTTGCGGCAAAATAATCATCGAATACTCGCCTCCTCTCTCTGCAGTAGCGTACGACATGTCCAGGGCGTCCACAGTGGAAACACAGTGGTGTGTTGTCTTCTGTCCTCCAGACGTCTGTTCTTCTGCGGGGCGTCATAGTTACCGGGGGAGTTGGCTGTGGTCGTGTCGGTCGGTTCATGGGCTGCCGTTTGGCGGCTGCAGCGTAAGTCATAGCAGGGCGACGCCATTCTTCACGTCGGGTGCGATTGACGTGGCAGACAGGAGCTAATGTTTGAAATACCTCGTCCTCAGCGGCGTCGGCTACCTCGTGACTCACAGGGCTCACATCCATGGCCATAATCTGATGCTCGATCGGTCTAATAGTCCCGGCTGCCATGCACTGTTGTAATTCTTCTCTCACGATTTGTCGAATGAGAGAAGCCAAGTCCTGTTGGTCTTCCACAACGGCCATAGGGACTCCTTTGTTGCATCTCTTCAATACGCTGGCACCATTTGATGAACTCTTCTGTCGTAGCGACGTCTTTTATCAGAAGGGCTTGGTACATATCTTCTGCAATTCTCTTCATCAGGTGCGTGATTTTGTCCACTTCAGTCATGTTCGGATTGACTACGTTACACAGGGTACAAAACACTCTGTATGTACGATTGTGTCGGCTCACCATGTCGTTGGGCCCGGTTCTTCAGTTGTTCTTCCGCCCAGCGGATTTGTCGCTGGCGGTCTCCAAATGTCTTCTTAAGTTCCTCCTGGAACGTCTCCCAGTCATTCAACTTTTCTTCGTTGTTTTCGAACCAATGTTGGGCTGTTCCATCCAGGTAGAAATAAACGTTGGCCAAGCACATCGTATGATCCCACCTGTTGTACTTGGCGACTCGGTCGAACCCTTTTAGCCATTTGTTGGGGTCCTGTCCAGCATCTCCAGAGAACACCGACGGGTGTCTAATGTGCAGCTGGCTTATTGCTGGTTTCGTCTCCATCGTTCTTCTGATAATACGGACTTTAGGAAGGACGTACTCGGTGTATCCCTTGTATTCCGGTTCCAGTCCGTGTAAGCGACGGCTTTTACGTTGCCTAATCGGAGCCACGGTGATGCAGCGGTTGCACAGTCTACCCGGCGCCTCCACCAAACAATGTCGCGTTGAAATGGAAACAGGCTTGACTTCGAAGGCAACTAAACACAGCACTTATACTGAAAGCACGTTTATTACGAACTCAACAAACACGCAGCACTGACTGCCTCTCAGGCAGAGTGCTCTGCTATTTATACACAGACAGAATTTACCAGAACTTAGAAGAACAGTTAACATAAGAAACAAGTAGAATTTACAAGTGAACATAAGAAATATGGAGAACCTTCTGGAATTGTAAATTACAAACAAATAAACTTTTGCCGGTGAGCGGGATTGAACCGGCGACCTTCTGCTCCGCAGTCCGTGACGCTATCCCCTGCGCCACGCCGGCAGTTGATGCTCGTGGTCTCTCGCGGCAGTATCAATGGAAAATTGTATTGAGATGCAGGAGGATCTGCATCGAATTGACGCATGGTGCAGGGAATGGCAATTAAAGCTCAATGTAGACAAGTGTAATGTGCTGCGAATACACAGAAACAAAGATCCTTTATCATTTAGCTACACTATAGCAGGTCAGCAACTGGAAGCAGTTAATTCCATAAAGTATCTGGGAGTAGTCATTAGGAGGGATTTAAAATGGAACGACCATATAAAATCAATCGTTGGTAAAGAAGATGTCAGACTTAGATTCATTGGAAGAATACTAAGGAAATGCAGTACGAAAACAAATGAAGTAGGTTACAGTACACTTGTTCGCCCACAGCTTGAATACTGCTCACGGGTGTGGGATCTGTACCAGGTGGGATTGATAGAGGAAGTGGAGAAGATCCAACGGAGAGCAGCGCTTCGTTACATGATCATTTGGTAATCGTGAAAGCGATACGGAGGTGATCGCTAAACTCCAGTGGAAGACTGCAGGAGAGACGCTCTGTCGCTCGGTACGGGCTTTTGTCGAAGTTTCGAGAACATACCTTTACCGAGGAGTCTAGCAGTATATTTCTCCGTCCTACGTATATCTCTCGAAGAGATCGTGAGGATAAAATCAGAGAGATCCCACACAGAGGCATACCGACAATCCTTCTTTCCGCGAACAATACGTGACTGGAAAAGGAGGGAAAATCGATAGTGGTACTCAAGGTACCCTCCGCCACACACCGTCGGGTGGCTTGCGGAGTATGGTTGTAGATGTAGATGAACACACAATATACTTATTGAGCTAGGAAGTGTCGACACGAACTGTTGCCAAACTGTTACTAGCAGTGAGCCCACGAACATTCACACCTCTAGTCCGTCATCCACCTCGCGCAGTATTGACGTGGACGGGTCGACCGGTGCCGTTAGAGGATGGCCGGCCATGGTCTTCAGCGATGACAGCAGATTACATCTTCACAGGTGCTGGTCGTTTGCGTACGACGTAAACCGGGCGAGCGCTGTCTCGTAGAGTTCATTCTCTTAACAATGCACATCCGCGGAATGTCTCGCGTACAATGATGACGTGCTTCATACGTAGACAGGCATAACCAATCCACTAAATTAGTTGCCAATGTTGACGGGTAAAGATCGTCAGCTGCAGATAATCCGTTCCAGTGGCGGTGCTAGAAAAGTTTATTCACCCAGTTATATCCATAGACCACCCGCATGAACCACAGACATTGCCGAGGTGGGGTGGCTTGTGTGCCTCAATGATGCAGATAGCCGTACCGTAGGTGCAACCACAGCGGAGGGGTATCTGTGGAGAGGACAGACAAACGTGTGGTTCCTGAAGAGCGGCAGCAGTCTTTTCAGTAGTTACAGGGCAGCAGTCTGGATGATTGACTGAGCTGGCCTTGTAACATCAGCTAATGTGGCTTTGCCACACAGCTACTGCGAACGGCTGAAAGCAAGGGGAAACTACAGCCGTTACTTTTCCCGAGGATATGCAGCTCTACTGTATGGAAATATGATGATGGCATCCTCTCTGGTAAAATATTCCGGAGGTAAAATAGTCCCCCATTCGGATCTCTGGGCGGGGACTACTCAGAAGGATGTTGTCATCAGGAAAGACAATACTGGTATTCTACGGATCGGAGCGTGGAATGTTAGATCCCTTAATCGGGTAGACAAATTAGAAAATTTAAAAAGGGAGATGGATAGGTTGAGGTTAGATATAGTGGGGATTAGTGAAGTTCGGTGGCAGGATGAACAGGAATTCTGGTCAGGTGAGTACAGGATTATAAATACAAAATCAGTTGGGGGTATCACAGGAGTAGGACTGATAATGAATAAGAAGATAGGAATGCGGGTAAACTACTATGAGCAGCACAGTGATCGCATTATCATTGTCAAGATAGATAAGGAAGCCAACACCGACAACAGTAATACAGGTTTATATGCCAACTAGCTCTGCCGATGATGAGGAGATCGAAGAAATATATGAGGAGCTAGAGGAAATTATTCAGATAGTTAAGGGAGAGGAAAACTTAATTGTGATGGGAGACTGGAATTCGGTAGTAGGAAAAGGAAGAGAAGGAAAAATAGTAGGTGAATATGGACAGGGCAGGAGGAATGAAAGAGGAAGTCGCCTGGTAGAATTTTGCACGGAACATGATTTAATCGTAACAAACACGTGGTTTAAAAATCACAAAAGAAGGTTGTATACGTGGAAGACACCAGGAGACACAGGAAGGTATCAGATAGATTTTATAATGGTAAGACATAGATTCCGGAACCAGGTCCTAAACTGCAAGACATACCCAGGGGCAGATATAGACTCTGACCATAACTTGTTAGTCATGAACTGTAGGCTGAAACTGAAAAAACTGCAGAAATGTAGGAAAATAAGGAGATGGGACTTAGATAAATTGAAGGAAAGTGAAGTTCTGGAGAATTTCAGAGGGAGATTTAGGCAATAATTGACAGAAACAGGGGGAAATAAAACAGTAGAAGAGGAATGGGTAGCATTGAGAGACGAAATAGTGAAGGCAGCAGAGGACAAACTAGGTAGGAAGGCAAGACCAACAAAAAATCCTTGGATATCACAGGAAATACTAAATTTAATTGATGACAGGAGAAAATATAAAAATGCAGTAAATGAAACAGGCAAAATGGCGTACAGACGACTAAGAAATGAGATTGACAGGAAGTGCAAAATGGCTAAGCAGGAGTGGCTAGAAGCCAAATGCAAATCCGTAGAAGAATGTATAAGAAGGGGAAAAGTAGATACCGCCTATAGGAAAATAAAGGAGACGTTTGGTGACAGGAAGGGCAGCTCTACGAATATCAAGAACTCGGATGGGAAACCAGTTCTCAGCAAAGAAGGGAAGGCTGAAAGGTGGAAAGAGTACATAGAACAGCTCTATAAAGGAAATGAACTTAGAGACGATGTTGTAGGAAGGGAAGAGGAAGTAGATGAAGGTGAAATAGGAGAGACTATACTGAGAGATGAATTTGACAGAGCCTTGAAAGACCTAGGTGGAACAAGGCCCCAGGAGTAGATGACATACCCTCAGAGCTACTAAAGTCTCTGGGGGAGCCAACGATGACAAAACTATTTGAACTGGTGTGTAGGATGTATGAGACAGGCGAAATACCCTCAGACTTTAAGAAAAATGTAATAATCCCCATTCCAAAGAAAGCAGGCGCAGACAGGTGTGAAAATTACAGAACCATCAGTTTGATAAGTCATGGTTGCAAAATTTTAACACTAATTATCTACAGGAGAATGGAAAAGCTGGTAGAAGCTGACCTCGGGGAAGATCATTTTGGATTCAGGAGGAACGTAGGAACCCGTTACTTTACGTCTCATCTTAGAAGATAGATTAAGGAGAGACAAACCTACATTTTTAGCTTTTGTAGATATGGAGAAAGCTTTTGACAATGTTGACTGGAATACACTTTTTCAAATTCTGAAATCAGCAGGGGTAAAATACAGGGAAAGGAGAGTTATTTACAACTTGTACAAAAGCCAGACTGCAGTTATTAGACTCGAAGGGCATGAAAGGGAAGCATCATTTGGGAAGGGTGTAATACAGGGTTGTAGCCTTTCTCCAGTGTTGTTCAATTTGACCATTGTGCTAGCTATAAAGGAAAGCAAGGAGAAATTTGGTGAAGGAATTAAAGTTCAGGGGGAAGAATTAAAAACATTGCGTTTTGCTGACGACATAGTAATTCTGTCAGTTACAGCAAAGGACCTGGAAGAGCAATTTAACGGAATGGAAAGTGTACTGAAAGGTGCTTATAAGATGAACATTAACAAGAGCAAAACTAGGGTAATGGAGTGCAGTCTAAGAAAATCGGGTGATGCTAAAGGAATTAGATTAGGTAACGAAGCAATAAAGGAGGTAGATGAGTTTTGTTACTTGGGCAGTAAAATAACAAATGATGGACGCAGCACAGAGGATATAAAATGGAGAATGGCAATGGGAAGAAAAGCAATTTTGAAAAAGAGAAATTTGCTAACATCGAATATTAATTTAAGTGTAAGGAAGTCTTTTCTGAAGGCATTTGTATGGAGTGTTGCCTTGTATGGGAGTGAAACATGGATGATAAGCTGTGCGGACAGGAAGAGGATAGAGGCTTTTGAAATGTGGTGCTACAGAAGAATGCTGAAGATTAGGTGGGTAGATCGCATAACTAATGAAGAGGTACTGAACAGAATTGGTGAGAAAAGGAATTTTTGGCATACCCTGACTAAAAGAATGGATTGCTTGGTAGAACACATTCTTAGACATCGAGGAATCGTAAATTTAGCATTGTAGGGAAGTGTGTGGGGTAAATATCGCAGAGGGAGACCAAGATACGCGTATAGTAAACAGATTCAAGTGGATGTGGGTCGTTGATCTTATGAGGAGATGAAAAGGCTTTCTCAGGATAGGGTATTGTGGAGAACTGCATCAAACCAGTCTCCGGACTGAAGACCATAACAACAACAACATATTCATAGAAGGTACACGTCTTTCTCTACTTTCTTACTTGAACCAAGTAGTGCATTTGGACTCCTCTGTAAATGAACATGAATCATCCTCAGAACGTATACAGAGGGACTTCAAAATCAGGCAAAGTGGACAGGCGTATTTTTGGTCAATGATGTAATAACAGTATCTTTCCCAGTGTGGGAATAAAATGTTGCCTGTTTCTGGATCATTTTCAGTCAATCAACAAGATCCGTTTGCAGATAAACACATAAAGGTGATAACCAAACCACCTGGCATATCGTGCTTTGATCAATGGTTGTATTCTTCTTTGGCCAATGGGATAAATTCGCTAAATGTTTTTGTCGACGAGTTTCTACACAAAGACACACAACCAGTTTTTATAACAAGTATGTACAGCTAAATGCAATACGATATTACGCGGAGTGTTCAAATGAAAAGGTACGAAACGTCTTAACAACCGAACCGATTGAAATTTGCTCATACCACTTTGAAATAACGTCGTGCGACATCTAGGGACGCGAATGTAGTGTCCTGCCACCCCCTAGAAAATTCAAGGCTGTGCCCTGAGCAGGCAAGGTCGTCTTTTTCGACGTCCGAGGTCCGATGCTCATCGAATTCCTTGAGCAATTAATATGTAAATGTAGTCATTTCATATACTCCATATGTACTGTTACAACAATAAATCTTGAGTAACTGGAAATCATCAACAGAGTGTACTAACTTTTATTTTCGGTAGCACACTCCTGGAAAATGAAAAGAGAACACCATGAATTCGTCGACCAAGCAAAGGGAAATTTTAGTGACAGATTCTTAAAATTATATACAACAGTGCCGTATTTAGGAGATGCGATGCCCTTGTGCATTAATTTATTTTACGTCCCTGGCATTCAAACTGATAAAAAAAACTCTCTGGATACGCCACTGCTAAAAGAAAGCAGTCAACAATCCGAAGATTGGTTTGATCACCACAGTGCTTTACTAGGCATGGTCCTGTTTGGAGGTGGTATGCCGTTGCCTTCCTCCGACCTTCGAACTGACTTACCCAGCCAGTTATAGGGGGACCTACAGTTTAACGTGGGTTCCGAACCACGGTGCTACTCGGTACATTTCACATGAGCACTGCCAGAGGTGAAAGAAGTGGAAAGTTACAGATAAAAATCCTAGGACCTGACGGGGATCGAACCCACGACTTTTGGATTTGTAGTCTGGCACTCTACCACTGTGCAACCGAGGCGCACTCTATCAACGCAATAATATGAATTTTAAAATTAATCTAACTCTGAATGTTCAAATGTTTGTTCAGCTTAAGGGACTTAACTGCGGGGTCATCAGTCCCTTAACTTACAAACTACATATGAACTACCTTATACTAAAGACGATACTAACATCCATAACCAAGGGGGGATTCAAACTCCCGACCGTAGCGACCGTGCAGACTGTGACTGGCGCGCCGCAGACTGCTCGGCCACTGCGGCCGGCTAAACTCTGAATAAAAAATTGATTAACCTATTATTTAGGTAACATACCATAACACCTTTCTTTCGGTGGTAAAATTTTGCTGCCCTCAAAATTATGTCGCCCTGTGCAACTGCACATGTTGCGCCTGCCTAAATACGGCCCTGTATACAACACACAATCACATAGGCATAGCCGTACACACGTGAGAATAGTCACCAGAGCGTCCGCAATGTTGGCGTTAGTGCCGTGTACATCCCCCTTTTGCAGCAATGCAAGCTGTAATTCTTTCATAGAAACGGTCGTAAAGGCTCCGAAAGTGGTTGTGTGGAATGGTCTGCCGTGCAATTTACATCTACAACCATACTCCGCAAGCCACCCGACGGTGTGTGGCGGAGGGTACCTTGAGTACCACTATCGATTTTCCCTCCTATTCCAGTCACGTATTGTTCGCGGAAAGGATTGTCGGTATGCCTCTGTGTGGGCTCTAATCTCTCTGATTTTATCCTCACGATCTATTCGCGAGATATACGTAGGAGGGAGCAATATACTGCTAGACTCCTCAGTAAAGGTAAGTTCTCGAAACTTCGACAAAAGTCCGTACCGAGTGACAGAGTGTCTCTCCTGCAGTCTTCCACTGGAGTTAAGCGATCATACCCGTAACGCTTTCACGATTACCAAATGATCCTGTAACGAAGCGCGCTGCTCTCCGTTGGATCTTCTCCACTTCCTCTATCAATCCAACCTGGTACGGATCCCACACCAGTGAACAGTATTCAAGCTGTGGGCGAACATATGTACTGTAACCTACTTCCTTTGTTTTCGGACTACATTTCCTTAGAATTCTCCCAATGAATCTAAGTCTGGCATCTGCTTTACCGACGATTGATTTTATATGGTCGTTCCATTTTAAATCCCTCCTAATGACTACTCCCAGATAATTTATGGAATTAACTGCTTCCAGTTGCTGACCTGCTATAGTGTAGATAAATGATAAAGGATCTTTCTTTCTGTGTATTCGCAACACATTACACTTGTCCACATTGAGCTTTAATTGCCATTCCCTGCACCATGCGTCAATTCTCTGCAGATCCTCCTGCATATCAATACAATTTTCCATTGTTACAACCTCTCTATATACTACCGCATCATCCGCAAAAAGCCTCAGTGAACTACCGATGTTATCCACAAGGTCATTTATATATATCGTGAACAGCAACGGACCCACGACACTCCCCTGTGGCACACCTGACATAACTCCTACTTCGGAAGACTTCGCTCCATTGAGAATGACCTGCTCCTGTCCGTTATCTAGGAATTCCTCAATCCAATCACACAATTGGTCTGATAGACCATATGCTCTTACTTTGTTCCTTAAACGTTTGTGGGGAACTGTATCAAACGCCTTGCGGAAGTCGAGAAACACAGCATCTATGTGAGAATCCGTATCTTTGGCCCTCTTAGTCTCGTGGACGAATAGCGCGAGCTGGGTTTCACACGAACGCCTTTTTCGAAACCCATGCTGATTCCTACAGAGCAGATTTCTAGTCTCTAGAAATGTCATTATATGCGAACATAATACATGTTCCAAAATTCTTCAACTGACCGACGTTAGAGATATAGGCCTTTAGTTCTGCACATCTGTTCGAGGACCTTTCTTGAAAAGGGGGATGACCTGCGGAACACTATGCTCTTCTAAAGACCTACGATACACCACTGCGAGAAGGGGGGCCAGCTATTTCGCGTACTCTGTGTAAAAACGAACTGGTATCCCATCAGGTCCTGCGGCCTTTCCTCTTTTGAGCGATTTTAATTGTTTTTCTATCCCTCTGTCAATTATTTCGATATCTGCCATTTTGTAATCTGTGCGGCAATCTAGGGAAGGAACTACAGTGCAATCCTTTCTCTGTGAAACAGGTTTGGAAAAAGACATTTAGTAATTCCGTCTTTAGAGTGTCATCCTCTGTTTCAGTGCCATTTACGTCACAGAGTGTCTGGACACTTCCTTTTGATCCACCTACTGCTTTGACAAAGACCAAAATTTCTTAGGATTTCTACCGGGCGTCTCAGTTGGGCCAGATTTCGTCGTGCCGCTCATGCAGACCGCCCAACATGACGTTTCATGCGGTCCCAAACATGCTCAATGGGGCAGCGATCTGAGGATCGTGCTGGCCAGGGTAGTTGACGTACACCTTAAAGCCCTTTCTATACGAGACGTGCAACACGCACAAGAAAGTCGTCAGCTTCAGCGCACCTTGCGATAAACCGTCGAACTACAAAGAAGCGTTCAAACGGTACGCATTTGTTGAATCGTCTGCTTCACGTGTCTACTTGGTTTGTTGTCAAATTACAACAAATGAATCGACGAGTTAAGATCAATTTTCGAAACTGTAAGCTATATTGTAATGATTAAAACATTTATTTGTGTTGGAAACCGCCACTGTGAAACTGTTTTGTGCAATTCATGCGTAACTATGTCGCTCACGTGTGTTAACGTCCTCATTATAAAATGCGACTAGATACTTCCAGCCCCTGCGGTTTGAGGCACCTATGTATATGATGAACAAGCTCAGCTGTCTATACATAGACCTTTAACTGTGATAAAGCTTCAAATAATGCTCACCAAAAACAAATATTTAATCTGTTAACTACAGCTTGTTTCAGGAAAAATGGCAAATATTTTAGAAGATGGAAATAAAGACGATTTGCAGTTAAAATATACAACGTGTGTCAAGTTTTTATTGGCTACAAAGATACAGCTCTTGGTATGTATAACAAACTTAAAGCACATGCAAATTTGGATAGTAGCTCTGATTCCTTCGTCGGTTTTTATTTAAACAACCGGTTTCCGACGTATTTTAAAGTCTGAATATATAATAGTAAGTCGAAAACCGGGCAACTAAATGGAAATGAAGCCAGTCAAGAACCGACGGATAAATAAGTGAAAATATCTTCATTTACATTTGCTCTTAGTGTGTTTGGATTTCATATTAAAAATTGTATCTCTGTATTTAATAAAAATTGTACACATGTTACGTGAAATTTTTAATGCAATTCCTCTATCACCTCCTAAAAACTTACGACTGAGTCGAAAACTACGTTTCTCTGAGCAGGAGACAAGTATACATTCTCAAACAAATTCGCGACTTGGCTTCGTTTGTCTGCTGGGTTCCCCATTCGGTCGTCTGCGCATGCGCGAAGCATGAGAATTGTGCCCATCCTATTCCGTCTACTATCGATCGTATGCGTGCATCTTGTGCGAGTGCACGCGTCTACACTTTACGCGGCCGGTGTGACCGGTGCATCATGGGTAATCTCGTAAGCTCTCACTTCCCGTGTAGAAAGGGCTTAGGAGCACGTTGGGTTGTACGTGTACATGTGGATGTCCATTGTCCTGTTGGAAAAGCATACCGACTTTTCGGTGCATGAGGCATGAGTGGTAGAAAGACGGGTTAAATGATGGTTTCCGTGCACTGTTCAATGTACTCTAGGCGATCAGTAAAGGAGAGTGGTGAGTGTAGGATATGACTCCCCTCACAATAATGCTCGAACATGTGTGCCGTTACGGTGTCCTCCACTCAAAACCCAACATCGTTCAGCCCACCTCCAGTGGTGTCACGGTAGGCGCTTATGAAGGGACGAATGGACACATGTCCTGTTTAGTGATGAGAGTGCCTGATGCCTCGGTGCCAATGATGGTCGTACGCGTGTGTGGTGTCGTGCAGGGGAGAACGACAATCTGGAGTGTATACGACAGAGGCAAACAGGGCCGACACCTGATATCATGCTGTTGGGAGCTACATCCTAAACTAGCCGTTCTCCTCTGGGGTTCGTTGTAGGAAAATAGAACAGTACACGGTACATTGAAACCATCATTCAACCTGTCTTTTCACCGTTCATGTACCAACAAGGCGACTTGCTTCTCCAACAAAACAATGCACGTCTACACGTATCCCGTACAACCCAACGTACTCTTCTAGGTGTATGTCAACTACTCTGCCCTTCATTATCCCCAGATCCGTCCCCTTTTCAGCATGTTTGCAACCGGATGAAACGTTATGTTGCGCAGTCTGCATGAGCGTCACGAAATCTGTCTAAACTCAGGCACCAGGTGGAAAACTGCATGGCAGCTATTCTGCACGATTACGTTCGGTATCTCTACGATCGTTTCCATGGAAGAATTACAGCTTTTATTACTACAAAAGTAGGGTATACACGGTATTAGTGTCGATATTGCTCACGGTCTGATGGCTCTACTAATCTGCTTACCGCTCTGTCTGTGTGATCGAGTGTTGTATACATCCCCAAGAATGTATCAATATTATGGTGTTCTTTCTTCATTTTCCAGTAGTGTATATTTACCAGCAGCGACAGCATTATAACATATTCGGACTGTTTATGATCATCTTGCAGAGAAATCTCCGTTTCAGGTCAACCTGATCTTATAGTCGGGTTTACTAGCACAGGGAGACAGCTGTGGGGATCCCGCTCCTAGTGGTGGTGGTATGCCATTGCCTTTCTCTGATCTATGATGAAGTCTAAAGTGTGTACCTATCTTGTGTGGAGGACAGCGATGAGTGCCTGTTCAAGGAAGTGCTCAAACACGTTGCCACAATATCCTTCTTTCGAATAGTTCCAAGGAAGCCACATTAATGTCTGCCTCTGACGGGCGAATCTCCATCAACAGTATCACTTGCCCTTACTTCATTAGACGCTATGGAGAGATTTGCAATTCAATCCAGGAGACTGTTGCAAGGGCTGGTAATGAGGCGCTGTAATCTTCGACCTCTTGCATTTGCCAACTACGTGGAAGCAGTGAAAATTTTCCAGCAACAGGATTAATAGAAATGTATCTTCAGATCGAGTGACACCATCGTCTATACAAAAAGTCGAATGCGGCGTCTGTGTTCTAAGCAATCGTGTCATGAACATATATAAACACTACCACCGTCCCATAGAATTTGCGAGTCTTCCGCAGATATACTTTCATAAAAAACGTAAAATAGTGAGCTCTCATGTAAAATCAAGTCAGTTATGTTAATTAGTATCAACGGAAGTACCTATTCAATAGCTTTATGATAAATTGTTATCTAATTAATTACTTATTAACATTTACAAGTAAGGAAGAAAGATGTGGCTATGTAAACTTTCCCGGCGTATTAATTTATCAAATTCTTCTCGGGTTTCCAGCCGGATCATACTAACATCTGTACATATTATTTCTGCGGTCCAATTGGCCGCCATCATCAGGTGAGGAAGCTACGCCGCTCTCGCCGTGACTGATTGAAACTGTGGAACGGCTGGTTCTCCATATGCAACGAAAGTACAAAGGCACATGCGCTAAGTATAGAGGGCGCGCGTTTACTCGTAGCTGCTGCCCCCTGGCGAGAGAGAACTTGTAGCGTCTTCAGTGGAGGGTATTTCAAAAATGATAGACGTTATGGATTGTCATTCGTTGCTATTTCATGCTGATGCCGATGTTTCTTCAGGTCTGATAACACATGATTCCACGATTTACTCAGATAATAGCCACTGTCACGATTACTTGTGTTATCTGTTATTCCGATTTCAATTGATTCTTTCAAAACACAATCCCAGTAACGTGAGGTGTTTGCAACAACTTGTGTCTCGACGTATAGCATCCTGTGTCCCTCTGAGAGACAGTGTTCAGCCACCACGGATTTTTCAGGCAGCATCAATCGCGTATGGCGGTGATGTTCAACACATCTGTCACTGGCGGTACGAACAGTCTGGCCAATCTATGTTTTGCCACACTAACAAGGTATTTTATAAACGCCAGGCTTTCTTAGGCGCAAATCGTCTTTAACAGAGCCAAAAAGATTTCTAGTCTTAGCTGGAGAACGAAAAATACATTTTATTTTGTGTACCTTTAAAATCCTTCCTATCTTGCCAGAAACGTTACCGACGCATAGTGATAGGTATTTATATGCGACTAGCTGTCACCCTCCTCTTCAATGTGCAGACGTTTTACGGACTTTGGTAAAACGAGCATATGCCATCTTGGATGCTGAAAATTTACCTCAATAGCTGCAAAATCTCAAGAGTGTGTTCAAGCAAAATGGCTATACGGACAGGCAGATTCGATGGGCTTTTGAGTTCGGACCACCACCTGAACCAGCTGAAAACACTTCCAGTTCTGTGGCTTTTCTTCCTTATGCTGTTAACGTGTCTGCCAAGATAGGGTTTTAAAGAAACACAAAATAAAGTGTATTTTTCGTCCGCCAGCTAAGACTAGAGCACTTTTTGGCTCTGTTAAAGATGATTTGCGCCTAAGAAAGCCTGGCGTTTATAAAATACCTTGTTAGTGTGGCGAAACAAAGATTGGCCAGACAGTTCGTACCGTCAGTGACAGATGTGTTGAACATCACCGCCATACGCGATTGAGGCAGTTTGAAAAATCCATGGTGGCTGAACACTGTCTCTCAGAGGGACACAGGATGCTATACGACGAGACGCAGGTTGTTGCAAACACCTCACATTACTGGGATTGTGTTTTCAAAGAATCAATTGTAATCAGAAAAACAGATAACACAATTAACCGTGACAGTGATTATTTTCTGAGTAAATCGTGGAATCGTGTTATCAGACCTAAAGAAACATCGGCATCTGCATCAAATAGCAACGAATGACGATCTGTAGCGATCTATCGTTTTTGACATTACCCACCACTGGAGGCGCTACAACTTCTCTCGCGCCAGGGGTCAGCAGCTATGAGCAAACTAACGGCCTCTGTACTTAGCGCATGCGCCTTCATACTTTCGTTGCGTATATAGAGCCAGCCGTTCCACAGTTTCAGTTACACAACCCGCACAACGAGTCCCAAAACCCTCTGGTATACCCTATTCTCACCATTCCCAGGCCTCTGCCACGCCTTCGCCAAACCGTTCCTCCCGGCCTTCACCTCCATACGCTCCGTATCCTCTCCCAGGACAACTTCCGCACCCTTCCTCTACTGGATACCGAACTTCGTCCTGATATGTACCCCTCCTACCAACAATTTTAGACAAATATGAAAAGTAAATAGTTACAAGTCGATCATCTTCACCAATTGCGGATTCTTGAGCACTGATACTATTGAAAGCGACAGGAAAGAGACAGCAGACTAGGGTACCAACTAATCCAGGAGGAACATTGAGGAAGGAGGATGGGGAGTATACAAAGACAGCACATGAAACGCTGGAACTGCTCCTCAAGACACACTTTCCTCAATATACTCTGGGGGATAACTCAGACCAGAATGCGATTCCTGAGAGACAACGGTTCTCAGGTATTCGCAAAGAGGACTGGGTTCTGGCCAAGGAGTGTGTCGATTTCAGTAAGGTCCGATGGGCGGTGGGAACATTTCAACCGTTCAAGTCACCTGGCCCCTATGGAATCTATCCAGCTCTCCTGCAACAAGCGGGAGAAAATCTTATTAGATTCCTATGCAGGTTATTCAGGGTTAGCCTAGCAGCAGGAATCATTCCCAATGCCTGGAGGGCAGTGAAAGTTGTCTTCATTCCAAAGCCAGGGAGAATTGATCATACCAAGGCCAAGGATATGAGACCAATCAGCCTGTCCTCCTTCATTCTTAAGATATTGGAAAAGCTGGTTAATGTGCATGTTGGAGAAAGGAGGTTAAGTAGGGCTCCTCTACAATCAAACCAACATGCATATCAACCAGGTAAATCATGTGAGACAGCTCTCCACCAACTTGTTGGGATGGTGGAGAAAGCACTACACTTTCAGGAGATAGCCCTCTGTATCTTCCTGGATATTGAGGGGGCTTTTAGCAACACGACCTTCGATTCCATGGTTAGGGCAGCAGAGGTGCATGACCTAGGGACCACTATATGTAGGTGGACTAGGGCCATGCTCAGTGGAAGAAAGGTAGAGGCTACCATGATGAATGAAAAAATGGTAATCAACACCACTAGGGTTGCCCGCAAGGAGGAGTTCTTTCCCCTTTATTGTGGAATCTAGTGGTGAATGATCTCATTAGAGAATTAAACTCTAGGCAGTACTTTTGCCAAGGATACACAAACGATCTTGTCATAGTAATACTTGGCAAATTTGCTGACACGGTGAAGAATATGGCACAAGGTGCCTTGGACATTGTGCAAGACTGGTGCAGAAAACAGGATCTGGTGGTTAGTCCTAAGAAGACTGTTGTTGTACCATTCACAAGGAAACATATCCAACACTCAAGTTGGAATCTAAAGCTTTTCAATGAAGCACTACCTGTGAAGGGGACAATGAAATATCTAGGGGTTACCCTAGATGAGAAACTGACATGGACCCCTCACATTAGGAATATTTGCTCCAAGGAAAAAGGTACTTTAGTAAGTACCAGGAGAGCTTGTGGCAAAAATTGGGGCCTGAGCCCCAAGGGTATGCACTGGATATACACCACAGTGATTAGACCCAGGATCACCTATGGGGCGGTCATGTGGTGGAAGAAGGTAGAACAGTAGGTTATTGCTAAGGAGCTTGGTAAGGTGCAGAGACTAGCCTGCTTAGCCATAACAGGCGGAATTAGCAGCACACCAACTGCTGGGATGGAAACCATGCTGGATATGCCCCCATTACACCTTTGGGTCAAGATGGAGGCGGCAGCTGGTGCCTACAGACTCAAATCTGTCAACAACTGGAACTCTTTGGGATATTCAGAATCACACACTAAAATAGTGAGTGAGGTAAATATAGGAAAGGTTGGGGAAATGCCAACCGACTAAATTATAACCCCATACTGCTTCAACAAGCCTTTCATTATAACAATTGGAAGTAGGGAGCAGTGGGAGAAAATAGTTCGACACCGTACGGGGGATATTGTCTGGTTCACTGATGGGTGCCGGCCGCGGTGGCCGTGATGACTGAGGCGCTCCAGTCACAGTCAGCACGGTCACTACGGTCGGGGGTTCGAATCCCCCCCTCGGGCATGGATATTTGTGCCGTCCTAGTTCGTAAGTAGTTCATAAGTAGTTTGTAAGTTTAGGGACTGATGACCCCGTAGTTAAGTCCCATAAGCTTAACAAACATTTTTTCACTGACGGGTCGAAATCAGACCAAGGCGTTGGGGCCGGGGTATACGGGGTGCAGCCAAGACTGGAGGGCGTCATCTCTCTAGGGAAACTGGCCTCAGTATTCCAGGCCGAAATCACTGCCATCAGGGCAAGTGTGGAGGAGAATTTGCTTAGGTGCTACAAAGATCGTAGCATCTATATCTATTCAGACAGCCAGGCAGCCTTGAGATCACTGGCAGCTCCTACAACAAGGTCTAAAATTGTTGCAGAATGTCACAGGGTTCTGGTGGAGCTAGGGGAAAGCAATAGAGTAAACCTATTGTGGGTCCCTGGCCACTCGGGGATCAGTGGCAACGAACATGCCGACAGATTAGCCAGGATGGGGGCAGAGACTCCATTTATTAGACCGGAACCTGTCCTGACAATCACCAAGGCAATGATCAAATTGGATCTACGTAACTGGCTCAGAAGACAGCATGTAGAATATTGGACCAAAGTCCATCAACAAAAACATGGCAAGGTAATGATGCCAAAGCCTTGTTTTAAAAGGAGCTCTGCAATCCTGGGTCTGAACAGGAGAGAGATTAGACTCACGGTTGGATTGCTGACAGGCCATGGGAATTTCAAAAAACACCTATATACAATGGGAATAACAGAAGAGGACCCTAAATGTAGAATCTGTGATGACGGTGATGAAACTGCATCACATCTGATCTTCGAATGCATTGTATTGGAGAGTAAAAGGCACAGAACATTTGGGACAACCAGACCCGAAGAAATTGTGTCTAATAAAGAACTGGTAAAGGGACTCCTTGCACTGTTCAAGGGCACTGGTTGGCTTTACTAGACATACAGGGAGCGATACCGCACAATAAACTTAGTTTCGGTGCGGGCAGTGGCGGGTTAGACCAAGACTGTTTTGGCTTCCCTGAAAGAATCAAATCAAATCAAAATCACATGCGCTTTTTTCCAATCACTAGGCTAATATGTCGCACTGGTATCCTCCTGACACTATCGCTAGTGTCCAGTTCAGTTATTTTTCACTACGTCCATGGTAGCAGTGCAACCCGTATAGCTTCTGGCTAACACGGAAAGCGAAGTGCCTAGCCTCTGAGGATGGAGGCTGCATAGCGCGTTCGCTTTCCTTTCTAAGGCCCAGTTAACACGCCGACAGCACGGTGGGTCGCCGGCATCACAGGGCTGGTTAATTTCGTCATTAACCTTTGGTAATATTCGCCCCGCTGCGAATTCAGCCGTGGGCTGACATTCTTGCGGGCAAAGCGGCGCCAGCGCAGCCTGGTGGCATTCTCGCTAATTAGCCCACTCCCTGTCACTCCCCTTCCTGGCGCTGGCGCTGCCCGTCATTCCAGCAAAACATCGGTATTAGCAGGCGCCGAGGCCTTTCTGATGGCAAAGCACTGCACGATATCCTAACTCCTTTTTACTGAATATTTTCACGTTAATTACGCTAAATTTTCACGGTATGCACTGCAATCTGCCAAGAACATTGACGCCGGAAGTCTGCTCTGTAATATAACTTGACAGGGAACGTGTGCGGAAAGCCTACTCTCACGTTATTAAATTTGGTGCACAAGATATTAAAGATGAATAAGTAGACATTTGTGGTGATTGAAACAGCAGAATGTAACTTTAATTTTAGTTTGCAAAGTATCAATTTCAATGCAAATATAATTATTTTTGCTCCTTTTACTCACAACCTATGAAAATCTCTGCCAGAGTAGAACTCAAAAGGTTAAATAATTCAGAGGGACTTTTTTAAAACATTTTGCAATTTTGTCAACTCATTACATACTACATATAATTATGACTTTCAGGTATCATACTTATAATATTTTTGCCTTGCATACTCATGCATATCGTTGGTATAAAACCATATTGTTCTATGTACAATTGTTCATTACTGTAATGTTGTGCAAAGTTCATTGTTTGAATACACAAGGGCATAACACATATCTTTACGCTTTATCTACATAATCTTGTGTAATGGTTACTGATACTGAACAGCACTGTTTATCATGTCACACTTATTGACATGCTTATGGATGCAAGCTTAATGTGTCAACCTTCTGTGTCTACTAATGGTATGGCACTGTTTCTGAGATGGTTAGACAGACCATATGCCATTTTTTAATACTGTATAAAGATATTCATATGAGGTTTACACTATCAATTTGAACATGTGAAACTCTGGTGTTCATTTCCAGTTTCTGTCTGAGTTCTTTTTTATGGACACACTCAGGTCATTGTTCCCATCTATTAGCACATGTAATCAGCCTTGCTACTTTCATATCTGTAACCTCGACCTTATTAATAAGGTACCCTGTATCCACCCAGCTTCCACTCCCATACGACAAAGCTGGTCGAAAGATAGAGTGGTGCACCACTAACTACTGACTTCTACCTTACAAAAGACAGTATAATGTAGCTGGGTACTCACTACATTAGCTTTGCTACACCTTGACTCCAATTCTTTCACTATGTTACCATCCTGTGAGTCAGTTCATCCTAGGTACTTTGTTCCTTCTGTTTGGCACTCAATCTGTTTAAATCTCTTTCCCATGGGTATTACTTTTATTTTGGAGATGCTGATCTTCATACCACATCCCTTACATCTCTGATCTAGTTCTGACATATTAGATTGCAACACTTCAGTCGTGTTTGCCATCGCCACTAAGTCGTCCGCATATGCGAGGCTCCTTATTTTGTTTTCACTTATTTTAAACTCAAATCTGCCAGTCTACCTTTTCAACATATGATACGTAGATAATATGAACAAAAGTGGTGACAGGTTTCAGCCTTGTCATACCCCTGAAACTACCTTGAATCATGAAGTCAATTTACCGTCCAGCGACCTTTAATTGCCTGCTGACATTTGCCTCCTATTCCCTAATTCTCTAGAACTGGAAATAGGTACCTCCAAGGAACACGGTCGTAAGCCTTTTTCTAGATCTATAAAACATAGTTACCCGTTCACATTGCTTCTCCATTATCTGCTGAAAGTTAAAGATCTGGTCCTTGATAGCCTCTAAGAGTACGAATACTACACTGACTTATTTATTTATCTTACGTGTCCCGTACATCATCTATTAAAATCTGATGCGAGTCTAGTGTAGCGATCGGCAAAAAACGGCCCACGGCCAGGAGTCCGTGGCTAATTTGTACATAACTGAAGTCTTCTATATCTAAATAAATAATTACATAGTTATGCGCTCAGTTCAAGCGAGCGCACATTCAGAGTGTGTGCGTCACTCTGCGATCTGCGAACAGCTTTGTGAACCTACTATAACGCGTTTCCGCTCAACGCCCCCTCTCCAATATCAAAGAAACAATGAAATACTGATGACAATGCTCTGGTTATCCGCGCTCCGTCCGTGCTAGTTCACTGTGTGTTCAAAGTGCTGAAATACGTATTTTCATTCGTAATACGCCGCACCAAATGAATCGTACTTCGTCAGGTGTGTGAGATTTATTTCACACATGACTTAACTGAGCTAAGTATCGTAGGGCTACAACCAAAGATTTACTTTTCGAACAGGTGCAAGAGGTACAGTATATAAAAAGCTTTCTTGAAAAGTGCCAAAATGTGAAATATTCTCCTGTATTTTGATAAAGTAAGGAACTACAAAAAGCTATAAGTTCATATAAACGGAAACATTTTAGTTACATACATTCATTATGACCTATATGTTCATTTAGAGCATAGTTAATAACACTGAACATCAAGTTCAGAGATTATGGTGGAACTGGTAAACATGTCTTCTGCAATGTCCTTCATTAGGGGTGAAATTTTATCGGCATCAGTCATGTCTGGGTTAATTAAATGACGTAGCGCCAAAAATTCTGTATATACGACTCACCTCTCGCTGGGCCCTGTTCTTCAATTGCTCTTCCGATAAACGGACTCGCTCCTGGTGATCTCCAAACGTCTTCTTAAGTTCCGTCTGGAATTAATACCAGCTATTGACATTATCTTCGTTGTTTTCAAACCACTGCTGGGCTGTCCCATACATGTAGATACATACGTTCGCGAAGCACATCATGTGATCCCATCTATTATACTTGGCGAATCTGTCGAATCCTTTCAGCCATTTGTTTGGGTCCTGTTCAGTGTCTCTGGAGAACAATGATGGGTGTCTGATGTACAGCGAGCTGTCTTACCGCTGTTTTCGTTACCATGGATCTTTTGATGACACGAACCTTCGGAAGGATGTAGTGGGTACATCCTTTGTCTTGCGATTCTTGTACGTGTAGGCGACATCTTTTACGCTGCCTTAATCGGAGCCACGATGATGCAGATGTTTTGCAGTATACCAGACGACTCCACCAAATAGTGTCACGTAGAAATCTGAAGGTGGTTCGGAATTCAAAGACTTGGTCGTTAACAGAGCACGACATTTTACACTTAGAACAGGTTTATTGCTAATACAAGCGTACACTCAGAACCGACTCCCTCCTGATTGGAGTACGCCGTTATTTATACACAGAAAGAATTTTCTGGAACTTACAAGTATATCAGATCATAAGAAACACGTAGAACGTTCTAGAAATAATAAATACAAAGAAATAATTTGTTCCCAGTGGCGGGATTTGAACTGGGGACCGCCAGCACAGCAAGCTGTGACGCTAACAACTGCACCACGTGTTCCGTCGGAAGACTCCCGGCAATATAAAATATCGTGCGAGTGTGGCAAGTCTTATATTGGTCAGACGTGTTGCACTATGAAAGAAACGTCATACAAATTTTGGGTCAACCATAAAAGACACTATCAGCTGAACACAGTCTTGACTCAGGACACTGTATGAAATATCAAGAGATCAAGATCGCCGGCCGCGGTGACCGAGGAGACTGAGGCGCTCCAGTCACGGTCTGCACGACCACTACGGTCGAGGGTTCGAATCCCCCCTCGGTCATGGATATTTGTGCCGTCCTTAGTCTTAGCTAGTTGATAAGTAGTTTGTAAGCTTAGCGACTGATGACCCCGTAGTTAAGTCCTATAAGTTCTACAAACATTTGAACATTTAGATCAAGATCGTCTCTTCCGCTTCCACCTTCTGCGACTCTACACTTAATCCTAGAATGCTGCTAGGCGTACACCAGTGCTTCCAAAATATGTATCTAATGGCGAACAGATAGCATTGCAGTCTTGTGCTTCCCACTCGTTTCATGGCCACACAAGTCAGTACGCATATGACTTTCAAAGCATCAACAGTTGTTATACTTTTTGCGTTATTTAACGTTTGGGATACAGGTGCACCCCAGTGTAGTACAATCAGTCTAATAAACGTTCGGACTAGGATTCTTTACATCTGAAAATATGGTGTTAAGTATAGTACATTTATACTTATTTTAAACAAAAAAATTAAAATTCTGATGGGGAAGCTTAACTACTGTTTTCAATAATTGCAGTGAATAATCCAAAATTGTTTGTAAACCGAATTTTCTTGGGTGAAAATAAATGTCCTGACGAAAACACTTTCGACCTCACAAAGGAAAAAGATCCAACTCTATGTTACTATTGAGAGGGAGCTCTGTAGATGATAAGGAAATATTTTGGAACAGGAGACATTGCCTATAGAGATCGGCTGTAGATATTATGCGAGGACACATGTTACGACGTTTGGGGAAACCAAGAGGAGAATTCCGTCAAACCTTCAGCTGTATTTTGGATTTTGGATCGTCCAAAGGAAGAAGCAGCACAATGGATTCCAGAATCGTCAACAGGGTAGTGCGTTTCCTGTCCAATGGCTCTAGACAGAAAATTCAAAGGTGCTATTTGTAAGAAATTTATTTGATTGGGCCATCAAAGAAAAGCGTGTGATTCTTGTCTTCAGTACTGTAATATTTTATGTCTGGGATTTTTTTCTCTTTTTGTTAAGTATGACTTCAGTGTTTATTATATCACTTTGAAATAAAAAACATGAAGCATTTTAAAAGTCTGTTCTAATTTGGGTTACACCTGTACCCCAGTGTATCAGACCCGTCAATGAATGTAAATGTTGCATTGCAGAGTTAAAGAGACTGTCGAACGTATCATCAAAGAATTAATAGAGACTCGGGGTTCCAACGTAGCAACCCATGGGAACCGGCCTTGGCGCTGCTGGGGCATCATAAGCCGCAGAAAAATGAAAGTCACATACGACGCATGTGGTTAATGGAAGCCAAGACGCTTGTAACAAGTACTCATGTCTCTCGTGGCGTGCGTCAGGGATCCGCCATGTAAACCTCAAGTAAGGAGTTGAGACAGCAAAATAGCGTACTGCATCACACAAAAATTACTATTGTAACCAATATCGGAATAAAATACGTTAGCGTATGTATATCATGTATATCTCACGCGAGCAGTTTATACCTGAAGATGGCGAGCAGATGCATCGCTGAAATATTGTAGGGTTTTTACATTACGATCCGACGTAAGTCCCGTTAACCAATAAAGCAGGAGTAGTTTGTTTTCATTAGCTTCCTCGCTCGTAATTCACTAGAACAAGTTCTCCTTTGTTGTCATTAATACGGAGAAATCTACGTCGTATACCACGACATAATCAGATATGGTCCTATCAACACCGCCTGGAACAAGACCTTAGCAGAGTCCGTGTCACGACACACTGAGTGGGCAGCGATCGATAGCTGACTGGCTGGCCGATATGAGACAGACTCGCTGTGCTCGATCGCCCAGCGAGTCTGCTAGCGATCGCAGCCTACTCCGTGTGATGTGACACTGACTGCTAAAGCCTTGCATGCCGCGATAAATGATACATAGCCGACACATCTAATCGAGAAAACTTCCGAGTTTATTACTTAGCACCTGCTGTATAAAATAAATAATGTGGTTCTATTGTTTGGATTATGGGAATATTGTTTTAAAAAAGTAAGTTTCAATAATTATTTCTCGGATTATTGCTTTGTAATAACGTAACTTATTAGTTCAGTGTATAAGGGGAGAAGGGTTACCATTGAAAATGTGTCAACATTTCTGGAGGTGCATTTGGAACATAAAATTATAGGATTTAAGTGCAGCCCGTCTTTAATTTACCACTAACTGGCCATTGCCGGCCAAAAGGTTACCAACTGCTTGTTCACGTCAGTAGGTGGTCGTACGTTTGGACATTCCAATAGTCACAAAGAGGTTCCCCATCCAGATTGCCCCATTCGGCAAGCTTACACTTGCAATTTAGACTAGTGCTCAGCCTGATTAAAGTCTTCCAGAAAGTGAAGGGTTTATCACTTCCGGCCGCAAATAATTCTTCCAGCTCCAAGTCAGAATTAGGCGTTTCATCTTTCCACAGTTGAAGTGTCATTCTTCTACCTTGACGTCGATTGGCTCTGTTGTTCAAAGAACTTCTTTCTTTAAAAAAAGGGCTTCGCTCAAATTAAGCCATGTAGGCTGATGTTGGAGCCCGTTCATTGTCATTTGTTTCTTCTGCTACACCTCCGAAGGTATTTGCCATATGTTAAGGGGACTTAGCCCAATGAAAGGGTAAATCTCTGTCGGCGCGGGTCTGGAACATCCTAATGTGATTCGGGTTGACTCATTTACGGCCACTTCTACAAATTTCACTTGGGCCAAATTTTTCCCCACGGGTGCGACATAGTCAGCTGTTGACTGACTGCTGTGCTTTATTTTCTGAATCACTTGTGGGTCAGCACCCCAGCTTGTGTTGGTCAACTTACGTAGAATATTATATCTAGCACTGGCCTATTTGTTACTGCCCAAGTAGTACTGTTTGATTGTCAGTTCCACCCATTTATCACCCAAATACCTTTTTGAGAGAGTAGCTGTGCTCCATCTCTTGACCATTACAACATACAGAGATTTATCTTTTGGCTTCTTTATTACTCAGATGAAAACTGCAGACTTGGTTCTTGGCTGTGTGGCAAACAAGCGTCTGTTTCTGTTTCTGAAAGACAGGAATTTGTTAACCTCTAATATAAATTAAAGTCGTCTTTCCATGGCACTTTTTTCGACGCTACAAAAGCTTGTGACGACGCTACAACAACAGCCATTGGGAGCGCAAAGCGCGCACGTTTGGCAGCGGAGAGCATCGAAAGCTGCGACTACTGAACAGGCAGTCAGCTGCTGCTAGGAGGTAAGCCTCGCCCAGCTTTGCATTGGCGAGCTGAGAGCACATGGAAGCCACTCTGGCGGACCTGACATCAAGTTCAACTGCCATTTTCCCGCGGAAAAAGGCATTGTCTCTGTTTTTAGATACTAAGAAGACACTATTAGAGTTATAGATTAGCACTGAGAAGTAAATGAATGAGGAGAACAGCGCGATTTCACATGATGTGATGACATCATTTACATTAACTTTATATCAAAAGTTATTAACAAAACTAACATTAATTCACTTGGAAAAATCCAGAGGCTTAACTAATTGAAGTACAATAACGAGCGAGGTTTATCGATCGTAATTGTTGAAATTTATGGACGCAGTAATTCAGAACAGTGCATTGGAAAGAGGACTTGAAAATTTACCTGAAAACACTTCACATAAATAATTGCTTAAATATGCTTTGTGCGACGGCCTAAAGACTTATTTGTCACCAATGCTGAAAATATTCATTTGTTTAAACTTAAGATTTTGGGGGTATTGTTACTGTTAGAAATTAAAGTACCTTAAGATGGGGTGAAGTGGGACAGATTTTCAGGTTTTTAGTAACTTTACCTGACAACTGTGTTTCCAAACTTTATGAAACTTTAAATATATAATCTACCAACAATGTTTTACACTAGGTTTGGGTTAATATTTTTTAAATATGTTAGAACTTTTTAAGTGCTGAAATGAGTGTCCCTCTTCACTCCACTTGGGATGAAGTGGGACAGACATTTATTTGAATTGAAAACACCCTTAAGTTCACTATGGAGGTGAAGCAGGACAGGGAAATAACACAATTGAGTATTGTAAGCAGAAATGCTTTTTATTTTTTTATTGTAGGGTGTTATTGTTGTGGTCTTCAGTCCGGAGACTGGTTTGATGTAGCTCTCCACAATACCCTATCCTGAGCATGCATCCTCAACTCCACATAAGAACGGCAACCAACATCAGCCTGAATCTGCTTACTGTATCCATCTCTTGGTCTTCTTCTTCGGCTTTTACCCCACACACTTCCCTCCAATACTAAATTCACGATTCCTTGATGTCTAATAATGTGTCTATAGCCGTAAAGTGAGTATTGCCTCCCGAGTTCCTACATTTCTCCTGAACCCAAACTGATCCTTCCCGAGGTCGGCTTCTACCAGCTTTTCCATCCTTCTGTAAAAAAAAAAATCGTGTTAATATTTTGCAACCATGACTTATTAAACTGATGGTTCTGTAGTTTTTACACCTGATTTCTTTGGAATGGGGATTATTACATTTTTCTCAAAGTCTGAGGTTACTTCGTCAGTCTCATACATCTTACACACCAGATGAAATATTTTTGTCATGGATGGTTCTCCCAGAGATTTCAGTAGCTCTGAGGGAATGTCATCTAGTCCAGGGGCCTTGTTTCGACTTAGGTCTTTCAGTGCTCTGTCAAATTCATCTCTCAATATAGTATCTCCTATTTCATCCTCATCTACTTCTTCTTCCCTTCCTACAACATTGTCTCTATGTTCATTTCCTCCGTAGAGCTTCTCTACATACTCTTTCCACCTTTCAGCTTTCCCTTCTTTGCTGAGAGCTGGTTTTCCATCTGTGTTCTTGATATTCATAGAGCTGTTTTTCTCCAAATATCTCTTATTTTCCTGTAAGCTGTATCTATTTTCCCCCTATTTATACATTCTTCTACATCCTTGCATTTGCCTTCTAGCCACTCCTGCTTAGCCATTTTGCACTTCCTGTCAATCTCATTTCTTAGTCGTCTGTACTCCTTTCTGCCTGTTTCATTTACTGCATTTTTATATTTTCTCCTTTCATCGATTAAATTTAGTATGTCCGTTGATATCCATGGATGTTTTGTAGGTCTTGCCTTCCTACCTATTTTGTCCTCTGCTGCCTTCACTATTTCATCTTTCAATGCTACCCAATCCTCCTCTACTGTTTTATTTCCCCCCGTTTCTGTCAATTGTTGCATAAAGCACCCTCAAGAACTTCAGGTTCCTTCAGTTTTTCCAGGTCCCATCTCCTTATTTTCCTACCTTTCTGCAGTTTTTTCAGTTTCAGCCTACAATTCATGACTAATAAGTTATGGTCAGAGTTTATATCTGCCCCTGGGTATGTCTTACAGTTCAAAACCTGGTTCCGAAATCTATGTCTTACCATTATAAAATCTATCTGGTATCTCCCAGTGTCTCCTGGTCTCATCCACTTATACAACCTTCTTTTGTGATTCTTAAACCAAGTGTTTGTTATAACTAAATTATGTTCTGTGCAAAATTCTACCAGTCGGCTTCCTCTTTCATTTCTTTTGCCCAGTCCATATTCACCTACTATCTTCCCTTCCCTTTCGTGTCCTACTACCGAATTCCAGTCTCCCATAACAATTAAGTTTTCCTCTCCCTTAATTGTATGAATAATTTCCTTTAGCTCCTCATATATTTCTTCGATCTCCTCATCATCGGCAGAGCTAGTTGGCATATAAACCTGTACTACTGTTGTCGGTGTTGGCTTCGTTTCTGTCTTGACAATGATAATGCGATCACTGTGCTGGTCGTAGTAGTTTACCCGCATTCCTGTTTTCTTATTCATTATCAATCCTACTCCTGTGATACCCCCAACTGGTTTTGTATTTATAATCCTGTACTCACCTGACCAGAAATCCTGTTCATCCTGCCACCGAACTTCACTAATCCCCACTATATCAAACTTCAACCTATCCATTTCCCTTTTAAAATTTTCTAATTTTTCTACTCGATTAAGGGACCTAACATTCCACGCTCCGACCCGTAGAATGCCAGTATTGTCTTTCCTGATGATCATATCTTCCTGAGTAGTCCCCGCCCGGAGATCCGAATGGGGGACTATTTTACCTCCGGAATTTTTAGCCGAGAGGATACCATCATCATATTTTCATACAGTAGAGCTGCATGCCGTTCGCAGTAACTGTGTGGCAAAGCCACGTTAGCTGATGTTACAAGGCCAGCTCAGTGAATCATCCAGACTGTTGCCCCTGTAACTACTGAAAAGGCTGCTGCCCCTCTTCAGGAACCACACGTTTGTCTGGCCTCTCCACAGATACCCCTCCGGTGTGGTTGCACCTACGGTACGGCTATCTTTATCGATGAGGCACGCAAGTCACCCCACCTCGGCAATGTCTGTGATTCATGGGAGTACCATATAAAAATGTTTTGTAGAGAAAATCTTTTGGACTACAGAACCAATAGCAACATCTGATGTATCAGTGCATAATGCTACATGTAGCTATGACTTAGGAAAAGTCAATATTGCAGAATTTGCAATATCTTGTTTGCATTTCTTAAACTCTTTTTTTCTTCTTCATTCCAAAGAAATTTTCCGTTATCCCTCTGTTTAGTTCCCTTGAGATAGTCATGCAGTACAGTCTGAGTCTGTGCCACATCTTTATGGTAGCGGCGATATTGATTGACAATACCAATAAATGTACGGAGTTCGCGGAATTTTTCAGATAACTTGCTTTCCAAAATTGCTTGACATTTGACAGGTAGTGGACGGGATCCCTCAGATGTTATCCACTAATCCAGGAATTCTATTTCATTTGATCCCAAAACTGGTTTCGAAATATTTATCCGTATTCCATATTTAGACAAACGCTCTAGGTCTAGAATGAAACTTCACTCTGCAGCGGAGTGTGCGCTGATATGAAACTTCCTGGCAGATTAAAATTGTGTGCCGGAACCGGGACTCGAACCTGGGACCTTTGCTTTTCGCGGGCAAGCGCACTACCGACTGTGCTATCCCGACACGACTCACGATGCCGCCTGAAGTTTGGAAAGTAGGAGACGAGGTACTGGCGGAAGTAAAGTTGTGAGGCAGCATCGTGAGTCGTGTCGGGATAGCACAGTCGGTAGTGCGCTTGCCCGCGAAAGGCAAAGGTCCCAGGTTCGAGTCCCGGTTCCGGCACACAATTTTAATCTGCCAGGAAGTTTCATATCAGCGCACACTCCGCTGCAGAGTGAAGTTTCATTCTGATCAGCTCCACTGTCAACTAAAGTGACAAACCCGATTTATTTTTTCTACAAATTTCTGACCATTTACAGAAGGTGTGTCTTTTTTTCTGGTTTGCAGAGTTGTCCAAACCGAAAGTCGTAGTAACTATTTCCCACTGGGGTTGTATTTATTTCGTGATTTACTGCGGCTCTTATTACGTCGGCTATCGAACCTTCTGGTGCGAGACCTGCCTCGGTAATTGGTTGACAACGCAGATACCTGTTGCTCTAGCCACGAAATTCTTGTCATTATCTCATTCATTGTTACTGGAACAACTTGTTGGCTGAAAGTGTCACTTTTCATGAGGAACAATTCGTTACGAGCTTTCATTTCTGTTATTCTAACAGCCATTACTGCCACCTTTTCGAGACCTTCACTGACAATTAAAATGTTTTTTATAGAGTCCCAAAGTTTTACTAACCAGAGTGTCTTAAGAATCTTTTCTGAAACATCTGCGTCTGCCAATGCTTACATTTTGCGTATAATTGACTAGGCTTTTGATCTCCTAAATCAATTCCAGTGAATAGTCTTTTGATATGCTTATCTCCGCTTTCTTTAAAGATATTGGTCGGTCATTCCCTAGCCAACGGATATTTATTTACTGCTGTGCCGCGAATAGTGTTCCAAATATTCTCGGTGTATTTTGGCTCCGTGACACTGAATTTAGTCTCTTCTTTCAAGATTTTGCCAATGATGAAGTGTGTCTCGATAGAACCAAATTTCGTGTTTCTCACTCCATAAAGGCGCAGTTTTGACACTAACCTTATTTGCTTCCAGTCGATCTGCCGGAGTGCTCCCGTTTGTCGTCATCTCCTCTTAATATCACGTCGGCGGTCACCAATTGTTATTGCTGTGACTTACAGATTTACTTGAATTGTGAAATAACCGCTGTAGAATATTTATTGCAAGTTTTTGCATTTATTTACGAACACACTTTAAATATTGACGTAACAACTGAACACACAGAACTCAAAGACATGACATTTTGATAATTTCATAGAAATTATTTACAAAGTTATATCACTTTCCCCTTTACAGTCGTCTTTCCTTAGTAAATTGATATCAGTAGAAACTCTTCTAATAAATTCTGGAATATATATTATTTTTGCAGTTTGGTGACAGATCGTACATGTACAGTTTAATACCACACTCTCATTTGTTAATCTCGTTTAACCGAAGGCGACCATAATTTAATTTCGATTAATATCGAGATACTCCTCAGTCAAAAGTTTCTTTTGCTAAAGCCTGGCAGGAACTTAAAAAAATGGTCATCACCATTAAGCAACTCTCCACGTTGACATAACTCAATTAGACGACATAAAATAAAATGTCACTCTTCACATAAATCTTCTATATAAAATGATTTTCGATGAGACACCGTTTACCGTTTAATTATTCCTTTTTTACTGTTCAATGTTCCATAACATACAATATAATACCATTCATCCAACTTTGGTGAGTGGCAAAAAACAACTAATAATATTAAAATCATTAAAATTTCCTGTTGTCTACATTGACATTGTTAAAAATATATTATATTATTCTGTTCTTGGGTTTATAGTCTCTGGCTGCTCGAACGAACAACCGTCCGGGCAGCGACGCGCGCTATCGGCTATTACTCAGTATAGCCCAGCGATAATTACCTATGCCGATCGAGGTGCCGTACCTGGGCAACTCGTTAAGTCAGCACAGTGAATTCCAAACATAACATACAAATCACCTATCAATTGGAATTTAAATTATCAAAATTCTCTTATAAACATTAATAAAGTAATAATTACTGAATCGTGTAATTGCAGAACTGAGCGGAATGGGGCTGTGTAAGTACCTAGTGAAATAAGGTCTCGAAAATATCAAAGAAAATAAAGCATGATACTGGGAGAGTGATGTAGGGCTTTGCCTTGCCATGATAATGTAATGAGAAATATCCCGAGTGTGAGTAGGCATTACGTACAATGGGAAATATCACCTTTAGGGAAGATGTAAGTAAGTAATTGAGTAGACTAGGCCCTAATTGAGCCCGAGCCGTATTATCGGATGGAACGACGCAGCTCTCAGCAAACCGTATTAAAAAACCATCAGTCAGGCTCCCTAGCCAATAGCCGTAATGGCGTATCGATACAAAATTTAAGCGCTCCCACTCGTTTTGGAAAGGGATTCCCAGAATGAAGATGGCCACTAGAGGTTAATCACGCATATGTAACAAGCTTCACAGCTCTGGATATTTGCGCGCGTGCATACACACACACGGGTAAGTAAAGAAAAATTTACCACTGATACAAAATTGAAATACACAAAATGAAGTATCCAAACTTGCAAGGTAGGTAATTTTTAAAACGTATTGTGGAAATGAACATGCTCACGTAGAAGTAAGTCACTGAATTAACATCCTCGTCTAAACTGAGAGAACATGAGTTTAATTCCATATTAATTTTTGTTGGCGAAGTCACAAAAAATTGTTAAAAAATTCTCAACGAAATGTCCTTTATTAGCCAGATGAACACTCTGGTAAACAACGCTTGATCCTGTTAATGCATTCTTGCGTAGTTCATTGTTAGAGCAGCACAATTATCAATTTAATGCACAATATTGGAAGTATTTACTGATTCTCTTGGTTTAGTGCCCGATGTTGACCGGATACTTACTTACTCTAATCCTCTTTTAGTCAATCTTCTCTGTTTTTTTCCTCACTCCTTTCTCTTGCCTCACCTCCTCTCCTCGTCTCTGTCCACTCCACTCTATCCCTCCATCCCCCTTTGTCAGTCGATATCCTCGTTCTCCTGTATATAGGGTGTTTATTTGCACTGTGTACAAACTCTATGGATTGATCGAGGAGGGGCTACGGGACGGAAAAAGGTCTACTTGAAGACCTGAAGGGAGAAACAATTCCAATTCAATTGTAATATGAAAGGGAAAGTGCATGCCTGGAGCTATGTCCCAGCCCAGAAGAACACCTTTATCAGGTGGGTTTGACGGAGGACGTCGAAAGAGCCCAGAGAAGGGCAGCTCGTTTCGTATTGTCACGATACAGGGGAGACAGCGTTACGGAAATGATACAGGATCTGGGATGGGAATCATTACAACATCGGCACTTATCGCTGCGGCGTGGGCTTCCTACGAAACTCCAATCGCCAACATTCTCCTCCGAATGCAAAAATATATTGTTGACTCCCACTTACATAGGTAGAAATGACCATCAGAATAAAATACGAGAAATCAGAGCTCGAACGGAAAGATTCAGTTGTTCTTTCTTCCCGCGTGCTGTTCGAGAATGGAATGGGAGATAAATAGTATAATGGTGGTACGATGAACCCTCTGCCAGGCACTTAAATGTGATTTGCAGAGTATCCCATGTAGATGTAGATGTAGACACATGAATGAAATAACATCCCATGTCTATGGTCTAGGGCAGTTTTTCCATTCAGTAAAACCTTGTATGCTACATTCAATTTTGCAGCTGCAAAAATGAATAAAATTTTTTTCTCAACAATGAACTGACTTACTACATACTGCATTGTTGACATTCCGAAATTTCTGATAAAAAATGTAAAATTCCTGATACGTGGAAAAAATGGCAATTTACAAACTAGAAGGTTCTGTCTTGTATGACAACAAGGAAAAGTTCGTAAAACTTGCCAGAGACAAGGATAATGTGGATATTCCCTGTTGTGGCTTCCATCAGACTATGCCACGCCCTTTACTTCTCATATATGAAATATTCTCTCTCAATCAGCTTTGGGAACTTCGGGTTCACAGTAGGAAAATAACAACAAAAAACAATGTTTATGCCGGCCGCGGTGGCCGAGGGGACTGAGGCGCTCCAGTCACGGTCTGCACGGCCACTACGGTCGGGGGTTCAAATCCCCCCGCGGGCATGGATATTTGTGCCGTCCTAGTTCGTAAGTAGTTCATAAGTAGTTTGTAAGTTTAGGGACTTATGACCCCGTAGTTAAGTCCCATAAGCTTAACAAACATTTGAAAATTTGAACAATGTTTATGTGGAACGGAATACAGGATCATAAGGGTGATAATGAAGTTATTTCATGGCTAAAGAGCTACATTGTAAGTACATTATCATCCCAAGTTGTCAAACTTTAGTTATTCTCCAATGGCTGGATTGGCTAAAACAAGAATATGGCAATGGCTGGAAGATTCAAGTACATCAATCACTTCTTTCTCAGGAAAGGCCATAGATTTCTTCCATGCGACAAGAACATTGCAAAAAGGAAAAATATTAAAAGAAATAAAGAAAGAAAAGGTAGATCTCCTAGAGATTTGGAAGATATTATCAAGCATGAGGAGAATTTCAACGTGGTACGGATGACAGTTGCTGATCTCCGAAAATACAACCGACATTTAACTCATTATTACAAAATCTCAGTAAGAAGCAGAGATATTAAATTTACTGTTTTAAAATATAAAATTTTTAATTGCACGCATATCCGGAAAAGGTTGCAGTTGCAGAAACAATGGAAGGAACAGACTCCGTAATATATTCCTTGGTGAAAGATCCTTCCCAGTAGGTCACTTTCAACACTCTGCTATTGTACAAAAATACACTGCCCTTAAACTCAGAAAAGCTCGACAATCTGCAACGTCTGGTAAAGTACCTACAACCAGAGGGCGCATCATTTTATTCATCACTCACAGGATTTTCCCAACCTGAAGTAACAGCAATGAAACAGGAGGAGAGGAAGAAACAACACAGTGAATGAAAAATAAGTTTTTTTCATTTTAGAATATATTTCAAACATTTTTTCCTCATTACCAAAGATTGTGATGTTTTATGAATTTATTCTATGGCATAAAACATGTGGAAAGTGAAGAAATATAATTAAAATAAATTTTTATTCCACAAATGTCAATTTGTTACCATACATTGAAAAACATCCTAAGTCCATGACTATATTAATCATTTTCTTTTAAGGTATTGGCTCCAAGTGTCTGAAACTTGCAGGACATATGAAGGTGAGGAAGCCATAAGCCAGGACGAAATATTACTTTAAAACAACAAAATTGTCTCCAATTATAACGTTTCTGCCTCTCCTGAAAAATTTCGATCACTGGACTTGGGATGTTTTTCCATTCAGGTCTTCAGTTATGTTCAGAAATACGTGGATTTTGTGCTGGAGAACTTCTATTCGATCATATTTTGTTAAAGGTCAGTGTTTGTGTAACTGAGGAACCAAACTGCAAAGGTCATCGGTTCCTAGACTTTTACACTACTTTTAACCACATTAAACTAACTTATGCTAAGGAAAAGACACCCACTCCTGCCTGGCGGGAACGGAAGCGTAATCTGTGACGTAGCGACTTTTGACCGTGTAAGGGGTCAGCCCCTCTTACGCATATATTCTTGCCCTAATCTCATTACACAGGTCGAATTAGGCATTATATCGATAGTTGGCGAAGCGAGCGCAGTGAGTCGATTGTTGGTGGTCTGCCAGTAATACGACTCAAGTGTGGAATGTCGGCTAGTGCGTAAGCGCATTAAGTGAGTAAGAGTGATTGTGAAAGTCCGTTCATTGCGCGCATTTCGGGTTGAGCTTATCCCCAGTGCCGTGGGTTGATTTACTCACCACTTTGTGCCGATCGTAACCGTGTAAAAAGATTTCTGCGACGCGAATCGTGTCAACCGAGCTGGCTACAAACCACATGAAATGCAGTGAGGGATTGTTGTGCAATAGTGAGATAAAAGTAATATATGGCGCGTGAAGACTAATATTGGCGACCTGTGTAAATTACCGTTATCGGAATATGCGGTGTAGGCCATGATTGCCTCGCATATTTGTGATTATTCAGAAATATAAAAAATTAGTTACAGTTAGAAGTTGTGTCTATTGCCATTATAGACAAATTATGAACCCTTAAGACAACTGTTTATCAGCAGCTAATTAATAACTTGTGAAAGCTATTCCCGAAACAGACTTAATGATAGCCCTTATCCAGTGCACACGGTCATACTTGTCATTAGTTGGATTGCTATTCGACGTCAGACTGACATCGAAATATACGGGAATTCGTAGCCCATGCCCACGCGGAATATTTTATTACGGATACCACGTTCTAATTCGGTCCTTACCATGCATCGACAGTTAGTTATAGCATGCATGGTTTCCTCTTGGAGGGTGCTACCGTTCATTTTGTGCCAATGATGATTCGAAGGGCTATGTGGCTACTACATGCTCGTGCTCCAATCTAATTCGCCGTGCACATTCGGTCTTTTCTCACTTATATATTCCCTGGTCTAAGGATCGGACCAGGAGTTCCAGTTGCTTGGCCTGGTCGTAATCGGATCTCATGAACCCGTGAAATTTCTGGTTGTGGGGCCATCTCAGAAGTATCCTGTATTCAGATCCCAACCCAGATGGAGACATATAGAGTTGCAACCACTGCAATTGAAGCGCTAGTATGACTAAGGCAGCATGTATACGAATGTGTTTACGCGCATAAAACCATTTCCAGCACAAACTGTAACTTATACTGGACGTAATGTTTCGGATAAATACATGTTTGAATGTTTTCAGGGTGTAGATACATCCTTTAAGAACAATATTTCCATTTCTCCACATAATCCCCATCCCTCTCAACTGCCTTACGCCATCTTGTAACCAGCACCTGTATACCCGCACATTAAAATTCTGGACCAACACGTTGGAGCCACTGTTTTTCAGCGTGGACGTCACGAGTGCTGGACTGCTGTGCACATCGCTCTCGATTTTTTATATAATTTTAGGAATAATATAATTATTTTAATTGTTATTTCGTGATAATATTCAATATAGAGGTGTTCTAGTAAAGGATCGTCAGTTATTTTAGCGTTTGTAGTGCCGTATTTGCTTTAAGTTGTGTTATTTGTGTTCGCGTGTGCGCCGGCATCCACCTCTTACTGCTTTGTTTACATCTGGTGGCGAGTGGTTCCAGCCGTAGCGGTCTCCGAAAGCTAAGTTCCAATAAGTGTTTGTGTTATTGTAGTTAAATTATTAAAGTGAGTAGATTCAGGAGGTGTTATCACGCTAGTTATTTATTAAATTTAGTACTTTTCAACAGGTGACTTGCTGTTTTTAACGTAGTTGAGGTTGGGAAACTTTAAGTTACGGTATTTGATAACTCTTGTACTCTCACTGTGTTTAGTTAGTTTATTAGTGACGCCTGAATTTGAACTTGTTTATACAAGCAATAGTGTAAAGTTTCAGTGGTAGTGTTATTTGTTCTTTTCTGATACTATTAGTTGTTGTTGTTACTTGATTTTGTAGAGACTGAGGTTAGTTTATTGCTGTAGTTAAGAGGTACTTCCTAGTTCTTTTGTAGAAACGTAACTTAATAACGTAGACGTCTAGTTTTTCTTAACAAATAATTGTGGAATTTTACCATGAGTGAAAAGTGTGGGCTCTGTCGTAGGGTCGTGCGTAGTGGGCTGCAGTGTGAGATTTGTAGTAAGTATTTTCATGAGGGGGGGGGGGGGGAGTGCAGTGGGGAAGCCAGTGGGCATTGTGGTGAGGTTCTCTCTTGGAACTGTAGAATTTGCAGCAGGAATAAGAGGATAGAGGAGCAGGAGCGTTTGATCTGCGCCCTTCAGGTGCAGTTGAAAAACGCTGAAGAGGAACTAGGTAGGCTGAGGAGAGGAAGGGGGACTGGGGAATGGGAACTGGCAGTTGGCAAGAAGGTAGCTAGGAGAAGGTATTCAGATAGCTTTACATTGCAAGTTGCAAATAGGTTTGACCAACTGTTAGTTGAGTGGAGATGAACCTCCTGTAGCTGTAGGTGTAGGAAGTACACAGTAGACCTCAGCTGTTGGAAAGCCGAAATTTGTAGAGAGGGCTCTTAGGAAGAAGAAGGTTCTGATGCTAGGCAGTTCTCATGGCAGAGGTGTTGGCCAACAGTTGCAGGAAGTACTTGGGAGTGAGTACCAGGTCACCAGCATAGTGAAGCCTAGTGCAAGGTTAGCTCAGGTCACATGTAACTTAGGGGACTTATGTAGGAATTTCTCAAAAGAGGATCAGGTAGTTGTAGTGGATGGGGCCGGGAATGGTCTTGCTGGGACGGGGGATATGATATAGGTGGTGATCTGGAAAGGATAGAAACTCAAACTGGTGGCACGAATGTGGATTTCGTGCAGCTGTTTCAGTGTCATGATAGGCCTTGTCTTAATACGGCTGTCAGCCGTGTTAACATGGGGCTTGAGAAGGCGCTGATGACGGAGGGCATGGATCACATTGCAGTGGTGCCAGTTGAGACTATCGAAAGGTCGGATTTTACTAGGCACGGCCTGCACCTCAATAGGCATGGGAAGGGGAGGTTGGCAAAGCTCATAGGTGACAGTGTAGTAGGGGGTGGGGGTGTCACTCATGGAAAAATTCCTGTAGTAGTTGGTGTTAGGGCTGCACCTTTTTTAGACTGAAGACAGCTGATAGGTATTCCTGCTTAAAGGAAGTCCCTCTAAGAAAGGATCCACCTTTGACAAAGTCTAAGAATATAATTAATAAGTGAATTACTGTTTTTCATCAAGATATACAGGGTATCAGAGATAAAGTTAATGAACTGCTTATTGATACTGATTCTGACATTATTGATATTTCAGAGCACTTTTTAAGTGGTGTGACAATTCAGAGACTTCCTTTGCCAGGATACAGGTTAGCTGTCTTTTACTCTAGGAGTTCCTTGCAGTGTGGGGGAGTGGCCATGTATGTAAAAAACGATTTTTCATCGGAGTCAATCGATTTTTCTAAACACTGCACAGAACAGATATTTGAATGTTGTGCAGGAGTTGTTAATGTTAATGGAACTAAACTAGTAATAGTTGTTATTTATAGATCCCCTGACTCAGATTTTAAAATGTTTCTGCCCAAGCTGGTATAGGTTCTGGGTTCACTGTATAGGAAGTATAAAAATTTAATTGTGTGTGGAGATTTCAACATTAATTGTGTAGGTGATAGCTCAAGGAAAAGTCAGCTGTTAGATCTATTTAATTCCTATAACATGATGCAAACAGTATTTTTTCCAACGAGAGTGCAAGGAAATAGGAGTTCTACCACTGACAATATTTTTGTTCATTCTTCATTATTAGAGGGGCACTCTGTCAGCAGAATAGTAAATGGCCTATCAGACCACGATGCCCAACTTTTAATTCTAAAAAGTATTTGTTCTCAAACAAATGTGAAACATAAATATCAACTACTCCGAAAAGTTAATCCAATTGCAATTGAGACCTTTTTAAGCTTCATTAAGGAACAAGAATGGCAGGATGTTTATAGTGCCGATAATGCAGATGATAAATATAATGCTTTTCTGAACACATTTCTTATGCTGTTTGAAAGTTGCTTTCCGCTGGAACAGTAACAGACAGTCAGGGTGGCTGACAAAGGGGATGAGAGTATCATGTAGAACTAAGTGGGAGTTGTATCAAAATGTTAGAAGCAGTCAGAATGAAGATGCAGTAGCTCATTACAAACAGTACTGTAAGGTTCTGAAAATGTCATAAAGAATGCAAAAAGTATGTGGTATGCAAAAAGAATAGCAAACTCTCGGGATAAAATTAAAACTATCTGGTCAGTCGTGAAGGAAGTGTCAGGTCAGCAGCAGCAGGTAGAAGATATAACGTCAGTGCGTAGTAGGAATGTTTCTGTTACTGACAAGTTAGATATATGTGCAATATTCAATAATCACTTTCTGAATATAGTAGGGGAACTAAACAAAACTCTAGTTTCTACAGGTAATCATATAACGTTTTTAGAAAATGCCTTTCCGAGGCTGTTACCTGAAATGGTCCTTCATGATACTTCCATAGGTGAGATTGAGTTAATAATTAAATCACTAAAGACTAAGGACTCTTGTGGATATGATGGGGTATCTAGCAGAATTCTAAAGTACTGTTCTCCATATGTTAGCCCAGCACTAAGCCATATTTGTAATTTTTCCTTTCAGAATGTTCAGTTTCCTAACAGATTAAAGTACTCAGTAGTGAAACCACTTTATAAAAAAGGAGAAAGGGATAATGTAGACAACTATAGACCTATTTCTATGCCATCGGTTTTTTCTAAAGTTATTGAAAAGGCTGTATTTTCAAGATTAATTGATCATTTCAGTTCACATAATTTATTGTCAAACGTGCAGTTTGGTTTTAGAAGTGGTTTAGCGACTGAAAATGCTATATTTTCGTTTCTCTGTGAGGGACTTGATGGGTTAAATCAGAGGCTACGGACATTAGGCATCTTCTTTGATTTAACAAAAGCGTTTGATTGTTTTGATCACAAAATATTGTTGCAGAAGTTGGAACATTATGGAATACGGGGAGTAACCCACAACTGGTTCACCTCTTATTTTAATAATAGACAACAGAAGGTAATTCTCCGCAGTGTAGAAAATAGCTATGACGTGCAATCCCAACGGGGCACAATTATGGGGTGCCCCAGGGGTCTGTTTTGGGACCAATGCTGTTTCTTATTTATATAAATGATATGCCTTCGAGTATAACAGGTGACTGTAAAATATTTTTGTTTGCTGATGATACCAGCTTGGCAGTGAAGGATGTTGCTCGTAATATTGACACAGTATCAAATAATGTAGTTCAAGAGATAAGTTCATGGCTTGTAGAAAACATGTTGATGTTAAATCACAGTAAAACTCAGATCTTACAATTTCTAACATATAATTTGACGAAAGCTGACATTCTGATTACACATAATGGGCATGTGATAAGTGAGACTGAACAGTTCAAATTTCTAGGTGTTCATGTAGACAGCAAGCTGTCATGGAAAGCCCATGTTCAGAATCTTGTTCCAAAACTAAATTCTGCTATATTTACCATTAGAACAATATCTGAGATAAGTGATTTTTCAACACGAAAAGTAGTCTCTTACGCTAACTTTCACTCACTTATGACGTATGGCATTGTTTTTTGGGGTAATATATATATATGACAAACTAATGTTATCCTAACAGTCCCAGTGACAGTTGCGTGTGGAGAGAGGAGTTTCTCAAAACTGAAATTGATAAAGACATACCTCCAATCAACGATGAGCCTAACTCGTTTGAATGATCTTGCAACAATATCGATTGAGCACGAGCTTGCAGAGGACTTAAATTACACAGATCGTGTGAAACAGAGTGCAGAGTAACAAGCAAAAGACAGTAAGGTTTGATTTATCTAGTTTCTTTTTTTTTTTTTTTTAATTTATATTATGATCAGTGTCTTGGTTATTTAGTGTGTTGTTTCTAATTTTGTTCAACAATGAATTATTATTACAAATATTATAGTTCAAACCAAATTATCGTTAAATTTTAAATATATTTTGTTTTCCGTTGAATACATTATCTGTTCACAACCATTGAATAATGTCTATTTACGTTAACTGTAAGTTCATGCCACGCGGGATTAGCCGAGCGGTCTAAGGCGCTGCCGTCATGGTCTGTGCGGCTGGTCCCGGTGGAGATTCGAGTCCTCCGTCGGGCATGGATGTGTGTGTTTGTCCTTAGGATATTTAGGTTAAGTTGTGTGTAAGCTTAGGGACTGATGACCTTAACAGTTAAGTCCCAGAAGATATCACACGCATTTGAATATTTTTGTAAGTTAAAAATTAGCTAGGTTTCTTCAAACAGGTTTGACTCCAATTTTGAGTTGATGCCCAGCGACTGCTTTGTACAAATCTGTAGAGAATGTCACCAACCAGTCGCAAGTTTTGCTTTTATTTTCCAGATCTACATAGATTTCTATGATGGCTACTTATTCTCAATGCTTTGAGTTATGTTTACATCTTTACCGTCATGTTGAACGTAACTCTCAACATGACGGTTTAGATGTAAGCACATATTAAAATCGTTGAGACTCGCCACTCAGTGGCCGTAAACTAGGTAGATCTGAAAATAAAAATAATAATTGCGATTGATTGCTGGCATTTCCATTGGTTTAAATAAAATTCCACAAACGTATTGTTAAAAAAAATTGGGGGGGGGGGGGTGGCAATGGCAATTTAGCAGCTCGCACGGGGCGGCACTTGGGCTTGCACCGGCCCTGTCTGAACCTATGTTAATTTCTTAGCACCACTTAATGGAGTAAAAGCCCAGCTCTGCCTTCGGTTTTCACCATTGATCTCTATACTACATCACTGGTTTTTTATGGCTTTATTCCAGCAATAGCTTTCCGCCATTATGTGTGCAGTGTCCAGCACGACGGCTTGGTGTAACGTTGCGGTCCGGTGACGTCGGCCGGAATGCTTTTGGCGGCGCCACCGCCAGACATAACAGCCCGCTGCCAGGTGCGCTGACATCATATCTGCAACATATTTCAACACTCCCACATGTAGATACAATACAATACAACATTCAAATACTTCTGGCAATGTGCTTGTGTAAGTGGCGACTCATAACATTTCGGACTATAAAGCTATCGTCAGATTTTAACTGACTATCTTTGTCCAGAAAGTTACAATATTTTCAACAAGAGTCGGTAATATGTTAACCATCAACAGTGAGGCATTTATCTCATGTGAGCTACAAAAAAGTTACTTGTGCTGATAAGTTTTGTATTGGTTACTCAGGTAGTGACTTACCAACTGTTTATGCTGAACATAAACGCAGCTTCATTATCCCGTATTTATTTATTTATGATTTTCTATGTACAGTATATAATGTTTTCTAACGATTGTCAGTTCTACCTTTCACTATGTTCGTGTATCTCTTTCCACATGCAATACCTCTTCTGTAATCATTTACACAGAGTGCTCTGACACAAATAGAGGGATGTTCCAGAGTAGTCTCCGCTTTGAAATAAAAACTAACAAAAGTGCATAGCGCCACTTACGATTTCATTCGTGCTGAAGTTAGCCATCAAGTCGTTGAGCGTACAAATTCCTGAAGCCTGCTAGAGCGCTTTTCCTATACGTGTTCTTCGTTTGCTTAGATGAAACTCGAGAAAAGTAGTTGAAGGTTTACATTGCAAACGCACCTAAATGTGACTCCAGAGGCCTAACATATTTTTTCTGTTTCAATGTGTGGCAGTAAACGCGCTTCAGGAGAGTTAAAAGCAAAACAAAACTGCGCTTCACACACTAATTAAAAGGACCCGTCGTTTCAGGGATTAGTGACGAAAACTCAGATCCATTCGAAGTTAATGGTTACGAGAAGCGTATGGCAGGGAAAACTATGGCACGAAATCTCGTAAAAAATCGGAAGACCATAACGGAATTTCGAAAAACACTACCCTATTGCCATTCGTATAAGTAGTCACAAAACCGGTGGGCAGAATTCATCGTCGAGGCAGTATCAAACCTAACTTTCGCAGGAACAACATAATAATAAATGTTCAAATGTTTGTGAAGCTAAGGGACCAAACTGCTGAGGTTATCTGTCCCTAGATTTACAAACTACCTACAGTAACATGTTATGGGAAATCACACACGCTCATGGCCGATGGAGGGCTCGAACTTCCAAAAGGGTCACGGTGCCTCAGACCGAGTGGCCATGCCCGTTCTGCCAACAAAATAAAAGATGTACCTATCTCAGTGAGAGACACAGTCGACAGACTACAGAAACATAACATGGTCTATGAAATCGGCTGTGAGTGTGCCTAAGTGCATGTAACAGAAATTGAGCAGTCAGTAAAATAAAATAAGAAAAGTAACTAGTGCATGAGAGATACATTCGTGGGAGGCAGTATACGAACTCGGCAGTAGCGGAACACCAATAACTGTGTGGAAAACAATTGTTTCGGAAGATTGCGTACAGGCTAAGCAATCCCTCACTTTGAAAAGAAATTTGCACATTGGATAGAGAAAAAGTTTCATATATATTTATATTTAATATAAATCAGAATCTGCTTCCCTCACATATTGTTCTGTGGACATTTATTATTGCTTACGAATTCAAATGTTAACTGATCGATTTAAATGCTTTGTAAATTTATTGGAATTCTGCTTTGTTTTAATTCACATCCGTTTTCGTAATTTCTCGAATTTAATAGAAAACTTCATTTTGGCACCTCTTGACATAATTTAGTACTTATTGACACAGAGAGATTAGGTATTTAGGTTTTATTGGAATGTATGAATCTAAATCTACATCTAAATATTTACTACGCAAATCACAATGAAGTACATGGCAGAGGGTTCATCGAACCGCTTTCATTATATTTCTCTTCCGTTCCATTCTCTAACAGAACGCGAGAAGAAGGTACACCTAAATATTTGCGTTTTCTATCTGATTTTATTGTGATGAACATCTCTCCCTTATATAACTGGATGTTAACAAAACATGTTCGGATTCGGAGGAAAAAGTTGGTGGAAGAAATTTCGCAAATAGATCTCTCCGCGACGAATAACATCCTTAAAGTAACGATTTCCACCCCAACTCTTGCATAATTTCCGTAACACTCTCTCCCCTATATCGCGATAATACTAAAGGAGCGACCCTCCTCTGAACTTTATCTATATCCTTCGTCAGTCCCATGATTGATGTAGGTATATTGATGTCTCATTAAATGTTTTCCTTATAGCACTTAACTGTTTATACAGTGTGTACATTTATGCGTAACTACTTTTGCATATGAGGCAGCTCGCGCCGGGCTGACGACTTTCCGTTTTTCAGATTTCCGGCGCCCCCGTGAGCCGATGGGGCTACGGTTCTGCGTCTGAAGCACAAGTATAACACGTCTCCCATCTGCGTTTAACACAAGCGCCACTGCAAAAACATTTTTTGTTTTCAAGTAGTAGTTCCGTGATAATTTACATTCAGTGAAGTGTTTTCAACATCCTGCTAAGGCGCCCAGCAGTAAAAAGCTTATGACTGCGACCTTGCATGTCACATCTCCAATAGTGGCGATTCACTCAGGGTTTCAGCTCCCCCAGGCAATGGAAAAAAAACATTGATTGACAATGACTTCATTATAAACAGTTCTTTTCATTTTTTACTATTAATTCTTTATTATGACTAACAGTATTTTAAGAAAACTTTTTAGTTGGTCACATAATGAGAATCTCCTAAATGTCAGTCGCAAATCATGAGACGAGTCCATGAAAAGAACAGTAATATCATTACAAACTAATTTTCTGTATCAATAAAATTCTTCTGGGTATGATACCGCGTCGTCATTTTGTAAACTTTGCCGACGTTTCGGCCACTGTTGCAGGCGGCCTTCATCAGGGTCTGTGTCTGACTGCAGACACAGTCAGACACAGACCCTGATGAAGGCCGCCTGCAACAGTGGCCGAAACGTCGGCAAAGTTTACAAAATGACGACGCGGTATCATACCCAGAAGAATTTTATTGATAGTGACAACTGCCGCGGAAGCCTATGTTTGCATTTAATTTTCTGTACTCTGGATCTAAGTAGATGACAGTGAATAGGGTTTGATCAGCGCTGTGTTTCCTTCGGTTTTCCGCTGACAGTGAGTGGGTATCCCTTGCCCTTGGGGATAAGCCCACCAAGAAAGAGAAAACAAAACGAAACAATAAATTAAGTGTGAATGCAGACTTTCTCGGCGGATCTCGATAAGGAAATCTTCTCGGGTTGACAGCCGAGTCAGTGCCTCGTTCTCTGGCAACGTTTCGGCAAGTTGCTTACTTGCCATCTTCAGGCGAAGTGTCGGGTTCATGTCCTGTCGGGGATTATATAATTGGACCCGCAGCAAATGTTCAAATGTTTGTAAATCTATCGGACCAAACTGCATGGTCATCAGTCAGTAGCTTACAAACTACTTAAACCTAGGTAAACTAACCTAAGGACAACACACACACCCATGCCACAGGGAGGACTCGAACCTCCACGGCGAGCAATCGCGCGCTCCGCAGCGAGACGCTTTAGACCGCTCGGCTACTCCACCGCGGCGACCCGCAGCATCCCTGCGCCTGCCACGCCGGCCGGGCCAATCAGGCACGCGCGGAATCGGCGCCGCGGCGCGTGGAGGGGGGAAGCCGCGCCCGGTGGTGGGGGGTACTCGCGCCGCCTCACAAGGTCCCGGCGTCTCGTCCTGTGGTGCGGCCTGTACATTACATCCGACGCTGCCGTCGTGGGTGCCTCTGTGCGCTCTAGGCGTATTTTTGACAATATTGTGTCCCACGCGGTCCTGAAGTGGAAACCGCTGTCACGGTTGACCAAGTTGTCGTTTATCCTTATCTCCAATGCTTCTTTATAGATGGAGTCCCAGAAGCCGTTCTCTCGACACAGCAACTCGGTTTGTTCGAATTGGAACGTGTGCTCCTGGCTGAGGCTGTGCTCTGCTATTGCAGATTTCTCAGTCTGTCCCAGGCGAACGCACCTCACATGTTTCGAAAGGCGCTGCGTGATACAGCGCTGCGTCTGTCCGATGTACTGTTTTCCCCATTCGCAGGAAATGCTGTAGACCCCTGGTGTTCTGAGCCCTAATTTGTCCTTCATGGAGCCCAGCATGTTCTTGATTTTAGCTGGGGGCCGGAAGATGGTGTTGATTTTATTTTTCCCAAGTATTCTGGCAATCTTTGCCGTGGGTGGTCCAGCATATGGGAGGAACGCCAGTCGTTTGTTATCCTCTTCTTCCTGAAGCGTGTCTTTTCTCGACTTGCACGTCTTGAGAGCGCGTCTTATTTGTCTATCATTGTACCCATTCTTTCGGAAGGTGTTCCTTAGGTGTTGCATCTCAGGTGCTAGACTTTCTTCGTCACATTTATCCTACGCTCGGCGTACTAGTGTAGTTAGCACAGATTCTCGTTGTGCTGCGTGATGGCAACTGTTGGCGTTTAGACACAGGTCTGTGTGGGTTTTCTTCCAGTAAACTGAGTGTCCCAATGTGCCGTCTGATTTCTTCTTTATCAGAATATCTAGGAAAGGTAGGCACCCTTTCTTCCAACTCCATTGTGAACTTTATGTTCTTATGTACGCTGTTCAAATGGTCGAGGAATTCCTGTAGAGTCTCTTCACCATGGGGCCACACCGCAAAAGTGTTGTACACGTATCGATATAAGACCTTGGGTTTCAGTGGTGCTGTTTCCAAGGCGATTTCTTCGAAGCTTTCCATGTAAAGATTTGCTATACATGGTGCCAATGGTGAAAGCTGTGCAGAGTTCTTTTAAGTGGAATTGGGTTGACACTTAACAAAACTACTAATCATCTGTGTTTGAAATGCTTGTGAATTGACCTGGATGCCTACGACCACTACTTGCAGCATCTCTTATAATCTCCAGCTAGAACCATTAAGTATAATTTGAGAAAATTTTATTTCAGTCCGTTAACAGCAAAGTCACAGTGTGGATTAATTTATTCTTCTCTTCTAGTTCCTAGGACGAAAAGTGTATTCAGTAACTGTGCATGAGGACAACAAACCAGTTGTTTGCCAGATACAAAGTCAAGTATGACCTAAGGTAAGACCATAGCAGAAGTTAGTCCACTGTAATTAGTCGCCAACCAACAGAAAAATTCAAATGTACGTGGAGTTTTCTGGTTTTACATCTTTAACACATCACGAAATTAGTAGTGCTCCCGCTATACTCAACACCCTCTGAGTGTGTAGACTTGTGATCGCCGTGTTGACCCCCCTAAAATAACCCGCAATTATTTGTGAAATGACAAAGATATCAGTGCAATTATCATTTCAAAAACTTTTACTTTTAGATCCATTTCACTCGCTGTATTGTATGGTCTAAAGTTCGTAAAAAGTAAGCTGCCCGCTTTCGAACTTCTTCGATACTCCCACACGATACACAATACACGATTTCACAATTAGCGTCATTTCGAAACGACAGTTACGAACTATGAAAAAGTGAATGATTTATTAGAAAACTAAGGTGCTGTACTACCATTTGGTCAAAAATCAGATTTTCTAAACCGTGTACGTTTTTCGAAATCGACTAAGAACTGTTACGAAAGTAAAAAATAGCGCGAAATGAGAAGTAGATATTTTCTAGCAGCATTATTTTCCTCCCCTTGTCTGAAACTCCCTAATGAATTGGTATAATTTGGCACCCTTGTCTTAAACGTGTTTGTTATTTTGGTATACAGCCGTGTGTTTTGATGTGTGCCTACCATAACTGAGGCTGGCATAAACTCCGTTAGGGGCCATTGTTGTCGTGCCTATTTCTGTGTGGGTTTAGCCAACTGCAGTCAGACTTTCGTCTCTGGCCGTGTAGTTGTTAGATACATTGGCCCTAAAGACCTGTTACCTCTTGGTATTTAATGGTGGTCGCTATTATCAACTGCAGCCATACTACCGCTCTTGCTGGAAATATTCTATCCTTAAGGCAGGAATTCTCAGTACTTTTTTGGGGTTGGTTCTTAACCTTCGTGTCAAAGTGCAAGTTACAAAATATTGTGTTATTACATGTCTATTAGTATGTACATAAAGGTGTTACCAAATGAGGTATCACATCGTTTAGTTGACTAAAATTTGAACAGGTATAGTGTTCTTTATTCTATATTAAGTTCATAAAAGAAAATTTTAAAAATTTCGTACCTTATGGACGGTTGTTAATTTACAAGGGCGTTGCCTTTTAACAAAAATTTTGCTATTTTCTGAGCCTATAAGAAAATTTTCTGATTCATATGTGCATCTGTAATTGTTCCTGTGGCTTACAACAAATATTTGGCCCTTTTAGAAACTATTTATGGTCTTCGTTTTTCATACTGTAATCTAAGTTGATGTCTCTCAAGAAACAAAGTCTTTCCTCATTTAAAATGGTGGCTGCCTTAACTGGTATTTTAGTAGTGATGGGACAACCGACTGTTTTTAACAACCGATTGGTCAATCGGTTGTTTTTTCGTTCAGTCGTTTTTTTCAGTCGAATGAAACAACCGAATGAAAATAGTCTCTGTGGCTGTATGAATGTTTTCACTCACTGGTGGGGTTTGAGTGGTTTCAGTCGATGCGAAACAATCGAATGAAACCAGTCTCTGTCGGTTGCAGCCGCTATATGAATGTTTTCACTCATTCTGTGGGTTTGAGTGGTTTCAGTCGATGCGGGAGCACCGAATGAAACAAGTCTCTGTCATTTATATGAATGTTCTCGGCATTGAGTGGTTTCACTTGATGCGATACAACCGACTGGAAAAAGTCTTTGTCGGTTTCTGCAGTTATATGGATGTTTTTATTAATTCATCGACTTTGTGTGACTTTATTTGCATACTCCTTCAGCCTTTTCGGGTATAAAATGAACCGTGATTCAGCATGAAACATTCTTAGAGACAAATCTTAAAAATATAGCGGTGTGTAAGTGTGTGTGTTTCTATTGCATGCAAATCTGTAGTTTTGTTCCAATCTTGATGAAATTTTGCACACTTGACCTTCAAAGCAAGAGGAACGTCACTGTCTACATCAAATTTCCTTCGTTGCATGGCGGAGGGTACTTTACATACTAACTTCGACAAAAACCACAATTTGGCTGCGATCTTGATGAAATTTTGCACATTTGACCTTTAAAACAAGGCGAAGGTAACTGTGTACAATAAATTTCGTAGGTGCATGGCGGAGGGTACTTCGACAAATTCCGTTTGTATTCGAATTTTAATGATATATTTCACTTTTCACCTTCAAAGAAAGAGAATAGTCACCGTCTACATCTACTTTAGTTCGATGCATGAGAGAAGGTATTCCAGAATTCGACGCCAATACAGAGTTTATTCCGATCCTGATGAAATTTAGCACTCTTGACTTTCAAAACAAGTGGCATCTAAGATTTTGTATGGTACATGGCGCAGGGATGGAATAAACCTCCACACCGTTTCACCGATAACCACAGAAATATCTGTGACAAGAGTGAATAATTATGAAACTTGAGATGAATGTTTTCATACACCGTTGACGAATACAGGCGCGCTGAAGGAAATTTACAGTACTGATAAATGTTGTATGTCTTCTCGTACTCCTTCAAATTAGATGGAATTAACAAAAATATTTTTATAAGAAACATTTTTATACCAAATACTTTAATAAACTTTTTTTTTACAATATCTAATGTTTTAGTGATCTTCGAATTTGGATCTAGCAAATATGCTCAAAGTTAAAATACTTAACTCTGTCCTACTAGTACCTTAGATATGTATGAACAATAAGCCGCAAACCGCACGTTTCTACCTGTTCCCACTTCGGAGATACAGTATGCGAGATTAAACTTGTAGCGATCATTTTGGAACACCCTGTAGTTTCGACGCTTCTTTATTGAGACAGTAAGTAACCGACAACAATCGGCGATGGCACGCCCTGCGACGCCGCCAGACACTGTTGTGTGGAGTTTGGCGCGCGCCTGCTGGCGCTGTCAGCAGTGAAAACGCAAGCGAGGCAGCACCCCCCTCTCGAGTCCCCGCTCCCCGCGAAAAACGTACTGCCTCTTTTCACTTTAAAAGAAAGAATGATAATTCAGTCAATGTACAAAACTGCAAAAGTGTCGCATGTTTTCATTCGGTTGTTCCCACAGACTACTTTCATTCGAAAAAAAAAAAATAAAGTAAAACTACGACCGACTGACTCTTTCATTCGGTTGGCCCCATCGACTGATTTAACTCAAAAGAAAAGGAATGAGTGGTCCAACCGACTGCGTCGATTTTTTCATTCGGTTGATACCACCGACTGGTTTAACTCAAAAGAACGAATGAATAGTCCAACCGACTGAATCGGTTGTTTCATTCGGTTGGTCCCACCGACTGGTTTCACTCAGAAGAACGAATGAATAGTCCAACCGACTGAATCGGTTGTTTCATTCGGTTGGTCCCACCGACTGGTTTCACTCAGAAGAACGAATGAATAATTCAACCGATACGAGAAACTACAACCGAATGATCGATTTTTTCCAACAACCGAATGAATCGATTGTTTTCATTCGATTGTTCCCATCACTATATTTTAGGATTCCTTTAAAATATTTTGCCTATTTCATGAAATGTTAATTTTTCAGTACCTGGCTAGTTTGAAATTGGAACCATTAAAGCCATTTACTTTTACTTTAATAAACTGTTGTGTAAGTAGCAAAAGGACTACCTATGTAAAGCTATTGCTACATTTACAGTTTACTGCACTGAAAATTGTGTTAGGAAAATACGTTGTCATACCATTAACTTTACTGTCCGGACCATTCTGTCAAATTTCGTTTATAAAAATTTCGTAACATCAGTGAATCGAAACATTATGTAATTATTCACATTACTGTATGAATTTACTTACTAATATTTTCTGAGTTTATTTAAAATACTCTGAACAATTTATGATAACCTATTTGTGACAAAACCTTACGACTGTCTTAATATTAACAAATTTCAATTATCTAAACAAACTGACATTGCTCTGATCCTAATTTGCATACATATCTATGAATTTGTTTGTTATATAAATATTGGTAAAATAATTTGATTTAAAATGAATAATGTGTTATGCCTATCGCTTGTGAAAACTGTAAATTTATTTTACGAAAACTGAAATCCATAATTATATTGTATCAACTTTGTTCTGAAAACTTCTAGAAAACAACGTTGTCTATATGTGCTTGTGCGAAAAGTAGTTAGTCAGTCAGTGTTTGTGTGGCTCAGATTGTGTAAACATGAAGTGTCTTTCTAATGTGAACAGTCACTGATGCAATAAAAATTCACACATGATGCAACATTTGCAGCTCCTATGACATTCAAGAACTCGATTTTATAAATGTTTACAAGACATAAGCAGGCTGGGTGACGCCATGACAGCGTGGAAGACGACTATCAGGTGATGTGATATATTATTTTGCAGTTGTTGTGGCAGTTTCTGTATTGTACAGTGATATATACATATTTTATTTATTTAATAATGGAAAGTCCAGGTTGGAATTAATAATATAGTGAGGACAGTTTACAACTCACCGCAAAGACGTGGCGACGAGCTGCGACAGGTACATACAAAAGACACACACACAACACATTCAGCTATCGGCCATGGCCTTCTTCAGAAAATAGAGCACTCACGCAATCACACAGGCACACAACACAGTCATTCAACCATCACCTCCGACTGCCGCAGTCGGCGGTGATGGTTGAATGACTGTGTTGTGTGCCTGTGTGATTGCGTGAGTGTTCTATTTTCTGAAGAAGGCCATGGCCGATAGCTGAATGTGTTGTGTGTGTGTGTCTTTTGTATGTGCCTGTCGCAGCTCGTCGCCACGTCTTTGCGGTGAGTTGTAAACTGTCCTCACTATATTATTATTATTATTTTTTAACAGACTGATGTAGTTTCACCGGTACCTCCCCCTCAACTAAGACTGCGGAAATGTCAGCACAGACAGTACACTGACTTGTGGCGTTACTGGTGGTAAGCTGGCGCGGTCAAGAGGCGTCAGGAGGATGAGGGTTGTCCATTACTGGCGGCACCGCCGGGGGCTGACCTCTCCCAGTCGGAGTAGAGGGCCCGCCGGCCTCTTGGCCGGAGCAGAGGCGTTTAAGGAGAATTGACTCCTGAGTTCGATTCCGGATGAAGACGGATGGACACCGGCTGGCCATTAGGGCCGCTCGGCCTTGTATCGAACAAGGGTTTCCACTTTGCAAGGCGGCGCGGCTCGTCGAAGCGCTTCAGGGCGCGCACAAAGGCGCGCGCCGACACACACCCACACACACACACACACACACACACACACACACACACACACACACACACTTGTGCCTGGAGACAGGCAGATGGCGAAAATTATTCCTTAAAAACGAGACATCCGCACTTTTTTTTTCTTTAAAGGTAATTAGTGTTCTTGATATCTATATATAAATACGCTAACACATAAAATTGTGGTACAGATTACTAATTTATTCGTACAAGAAGGCCAATGAAAGTTACATAATTCCAAAGATTGTTTGTCGTAGATTTCACGAATATAAATATTATGTGTGCATTTAAAAGTGGTAAAACGAAGTAGGAATTTTGAACACGTCAGATGTATTGAGCAGCATTGGCCGTTAATGTTTTATTTATAAACTACAGATCGATTTCAATCACATAGTGACCATCTTCAGCGTATCCTTCAAACAAGCATTGTGAATGCACTGAATGTAACTGCAAGTGTGTCGAAATAAGTTTCGGGAAACATAGAATTGCAGTGTCAGAGGTTCAGATGGAATAAGCGCGCTCTCAAGAACGTGCTTATTCCATCTGCACCTCTGACACTGCAATTCTATGTTTCCCGAAACTTATTTCGACACACTTGCAGTTACATTCAGTGCATTCAAAATGCTTGTTTGAAGGATACGCTGAAGATGGTCACTATGTGATTGAAATCGATCGGTTGTTTATAAATAAAACATTAACGGCCAATTCTGCTCAATACAACTGGTGTGTTCATCATTGTATGGTCGTTCAGCGCCATCTTGAAAATGGAATCATACCTCAAAAGGCCGGCCGCGGTGGCCGAGGGGTCGGAGGCGCTCCAGTCACGGTCTGCACGGCCACTACGGTCGGGGGTTCGAATCCCCCCCTCGGGCATGGATATTTGTGCCGTCCTTAGTATTAGTTAGTTCATAAGTAGTTTGTAAGTTTAGGGACTGATGACCCCGTAGTTGAGTCCCATAAGCTTTACAAACATTTGAACATTTTCAAACCTCAAAGTAGAAATTTTCCTATCTACAGCTTGGATCAAGTTCTACATTCTCCAACAATCAGCTCACTGATTGGCTATTCGCCTCGACCAAAGACACTGTAATGCAACGCATCTGCAGTATTAAAATAACGTATTAAAATAAGTGAATATCGAAACATGGAGTGCTCCCAACTCACTTTCTTGTGCCATTCAAATGCTTCGTTTTCGCAGTGATTAAGAGTGTTAAAGGAAATGGATGTTTTCATATGAATGCCGATATAAAGGATGATGCGCCGGGAGAGGCATCTAGCAGAGTGCTCGGGTGGAACTACGAAGTCGAGAATGCCGATATGAATGATGATGCGCCGGGAGAGGCATGTAGCGGTGCACGGGTAGAACTACGAAGTCGACATGTTGTCAGCTCGGGAATTCTGAATATCGGAGTATCGAAATAACATTATTTCTTGGCGCTGTATAAATATACTAACACCGAAATTGTAGATCCATTTCAAATATTAGGCTAATGAAAGTTATACAATTCAAAAATGGCATGAGAAGTATATACTACCGTTTTTATTTGTTGTTATTGTGTCAGGCACCTCCCAGTGCCGGTTAAATACCAAATATCCCAGCGGCCTCCTATGATAATGTTGGCAACAGATGCTGAATAGTGAGAATCCTGTGAGTCTTCATTTTAGCTAATCGCTTGACCAAGCTGATGTTTTCCCATGGAATCTTCGCTTTACGAGGGCAGTTATTTTTACTGAGCGGACGAGGGTTCATACAAGAACCTGACAACCATAAAGCAGGAACAGCATTATTTGTTTACTTCATGGTCTGTACGATACACTGATTGAGTCATTCTGTGTGGTTCGAACAAATGGGCAAAGATTGTCTATCGTCTTCTTGATGTTGCCAACATAATCACGCGCGGCAGCCGATATGATACGTAAAATTTTATCCCCAGTGACCATTGTAAACAGAATTGGTCGATTTTCGACCACAGGCAATACTAGTCTTTATAAATGTCCTGGTGTGCAGCACCAGTTTCCTGTTAATTACAGGACAAAAGATCGCTTATTCATAGCAGAAGCAGAGTGATAATTATTAGTATAGCGCCTGAAATTTTTTAACTACAGTCAACACTGTTTATAGCAAGCGATGTCACTTTTAACGACGTATTGACTATAACAGCATAATATAATACACCAGTCGAACTCCTGTGTAAACACATATTTTAAAAAAACTCCTATATCGACACACCTTAATCCGACTTCCCTTAAATGAAACGACATATTTTTAATTTCGCTTTCGGGGAACTGTATCAGCTACAATGTTCATTTTTGTTTCTTACGTATTTCGGCATTCATAACAACAGTGTACCGTTGATTTTCAGACTCTTGCTCCTGCTGTGTGCAAGTCTCTTCATCTGAGAATATGTTCGGCAACCTACATCCTTTTGAATATGCTTACCGTATTTGTCCCTCGGTCTGCCTCTTCGATTTTTATCCCACGCACTTCCTTCTAATGGTAAGTTGATGGTTTCTTGATACATCAGAATGTGTCTTACTGACGTATCCCTTCTATTAGTCAGAATATGCCATAAACTCCTTTTCTCCCCAATTCTGTTATTCTGTTAGGCAAATCAACCATCTTTTTGCATGAAATCCTTATCGTTCACGTTTTACTATCACACAGTGCTACGCTCCAGACAAGTGCTTTCGCAAAGGGCTTATTAACATTTAACATTAACATTTAAATTTTGAAAGTCAACAAATTTCGCTTTCTCAGAAACGCTTTTCTTCCCATAGCTATTCTGCATTTTACATCTTCTTTACTTCGGCGCCATTAGAAGTTTATTGCTGCCCAAATAACAAAACTCAACTACTAACTTCATTGTCTCATTATCTAATTCCTTCAGTACTGCCTGATTTTCTTGCATTACATTTCATTAGACTTATTTTACTCTTCTTAATGTTCATCTTATACCCTTCTTTCAAGACACTGTCCATTCCGTTCAGTAACTCTTCCAGATCCTTTCCTGTCAAAAGTACTATGACATCGGCAAACCACATAGTTTATATTTCTTCACGCGGAACTTTGATTCCTTAGCCAAATTTTTTCCTTCAATTCTTACAGACCTTGCTCATTATATAACTTGAATAACATTTGGGAAAGGCTACAAACTTGTCCTACTCCCTTCCCAGCCACTGCGTCCCTTTGAGGCACTTCGACTCTAATCATTACTGTCTCGTTTTTGTATAAGTTGCACTTAACTTTTCGTTCCATATATTTTACCCCTAATACCTTCAGAATTTGAAAGATTGTACTCCATTCAACATTTTCAAAAGTTTCCTCTAATTATACAAAACCTAAAAGCGCAGATGCCCCCTAATGTCAGTATTGCCTCGCGTGTTCCTACATTTCTCCTAAATCCTAACTCATTTACCCAAGGTCAGATTACACCAGCTTTCCATTCGTCTGTAAATAATTCATGTCAGTTTTGCAACTATGACTTATTTAACTGATAGTCCTGTAATTTTCACACTTGCCTGCACAAGATCATAAAATACTGACAAAGGCCAACGTTTTGTACCCTTTCTCCCATGATCGTAAGAGCTCATTTGATCCAGCGTATTAGCACTTGATTTTGTCGAGTTGCAATACAAGAATACTTTCGGTTTTCGTTTCTAGTTGGTTTCTTCGGGCTCTGAAAATGATTGATGCTTTGTTGACAGGAGTAGCACAGCCTTATTTCTCTTTGGAACGAACGAAACTAGTAGCGTTTTCCCACTGTATGCATATCTGGTAGTGCATTCTTTCCTAGTTTTTGATGGCAAAAGCCCCTTTGGGATTTCTTTTCTTATAGAAATTAAAGTACGTACAAGTGTCAAATTCATTTTCAACATTACTTGACCGCGGTCATAGCTCGTGAAAAAATAAAGTTACCAACTCAGAATACCTAAGAAAGAAATTGATAGTTGATAATCTATAAATTCTATGAATGTTACATATAATCTATCTGGGGTCATAAACATGAAGGATTTATGAAAGAAGACATTTTGGCTATACAAGATTTATTGCTTTACATAAAGAAACCAAAGCATTTTTACACAGCAGGAAAACTTATTGCATTACAGAAGTTGTAAAAGTCTGTAGTTAATTTATGTACGAAATAGAATTTACTGACGGGCTAACCTCCTCCTTTCTCAGCTTTCTTTTTCTTATTATTTTTCCCCTGAGAAGCTCTCTCTCGTTCAGTAAGTTACGGCAGTCGAAAAGCAGGTAGTCCATAGTTTGGATATCTCTCTTACATGTGCACGTTCCGTCTACAGTTAATGTGAACCGTTGATAATAGGCTGAGTGTACACAGTCACCACTGTAATTGCTTTACACATAGAGATGAGTCACGGTTAACTATGGAGTCGCGGTGGAATGGTCGAACGCTCTAAGACTCCTTGCTGCGGAGCGCGTCAGAGGTTCGAGTCCTCTCTCGGGCATGGGTGTGTGTTGTCCTCAGGATAACCACAGTAGTTAGTGTGGTGTCGCACAAGTCTAAAGTGCGCGCCACCTACTTTCGCCGCGCGCCGCCATGCACGCACGGCGCGGCGTTCTTACGACGTCAGCCACAAGCGCCCTCTGCTACAACTCAGCTCGTGGCCACCACTGAAAGACATTGTTCACTTGGGACTGAGATAGGAACCAGTTAACACTTCGGAATCAGATAGGCACCAGTGAAGACTTGGCTATCGGATAGGCACTAGGCAGGTCTCTAGCTCAACTATGTATCAGTTTCTGCAGTACTGAGCGATATAAAAGTTAAGTATTACTAAGTCTCCAAGAAATATATCTCGTTCTAATTTACTCTAGTGTTTCTAGTTTCTGCTGTCCCACTGGCTGCTCACCTTCGTACCTGCACAAGCGTGCATCCTTTAATTCCTGTGTCGGTCTCTTGCTACTCGGCCGCAGACACCTACGACGGAAACGAGACACAAAAGCGGAGACGAGGCTGGAACACAAAAGTTATAGTCCCTCAGATTTACAAACATTTAACTTTTTGCTAACCGTGGACAGTGGCACGCACGGCGCATATTTGCTGCCCTAGATTTCGCAGAGAGGCCAGCCCGTAGGAGTGCGGTGTGCGGTCTGCGTTGCGTGTGCTAGCAGGGCAGGCAGCCCGGCCGAGACAAATCGGCGGGCACGCGGCCGCCCGTCGGGCCGATAGCGGCGCGTGATGGATTAGTTAACTCGCCGCTGCAACTTAATCTGCAGCCGTGATTTATAGTCGTAATCTCGGCATTTGGCAACACGGAGATATTCTCGCGGCCAGGGCCCGGCCCGGCCCTGCCCAGTCTGTATTTAATTTGCGGGAACTTGGTCGGCGCCCGCGGCCGCACAAACAGCGGCTTAATTGAAACACTCGTCCCGCTGCCCGCTGCCACTGCCGGCTGCCGACGAGGCGACCCCAAACTTGGCTGCCGCTGCAGCCGCCGCCGACGAGCCGAGCTGAGGACCACTGCGCCGGGAACAATGGAACACGTGCAGCGCTCCGACGCCAATTGCCACCAGCGCAAAGCCACAGAACAGCGGAACAGCAGAACAGCGGACACTCATAATCTAAGCCAGCTGACAAAATTTATTTAGTAGCCGAAAACCCAGCGTAGCCCAGGTATTTATTTCTGAGCCGCGTCGGGAACGATGGAACACGTGCAGCGCTCCGGCAACCACTTGCCACCAGCACGGAGCCACAGAACAGCGCACCTCTGGTCAGGTGGACACTCACAATCTAAGCCAGCTGACAATAAACTATTTATTTAGTAGCCGAAAACCCAGCGTAGCCCAGGTATTTATTTCTGCGCCGCGCCGGGAACAATGGAACACGTGCAGCTCTCCGGCGACCACTTGCCACCAGTGCAAAGCCACAGAACAGCGCGCCTCTGGTCAGGTGGACACTCATAATCTAAGCCAGCTGACAATATTTATTTAGTAGCCGAAAACCCAGCGTAGCCCAGGTATTTATTTCTGCGCCGCGCCGGGAACAATCGAACACGTGCAACGCTCCGGCGACCACTTGCCACCAGCGCGGAGCCTACAGAACAGTGCACCTCTAGTCAGGGGGACACTCATAATCTAAGCCAGCTGACAATATTTGTTTAGTAGCCGAAAACCCAGCGTAGCCCAGGTATTTATTTCTGCGCTGCGCCGGGAACAATGGAACACGTGCAGCGCTCTGGCGACCTTTTGCCACCAGCGCGGAGCCACAGAACGGCGTGCCTCTGGTCAGGTGGACACTCATAATCTAAGCCAGCTGACAGTAAACTATTTATTTAGTAGCCAAAAACCTAGCGTAGCCGAGGTATTTATTTCTGCGCCACGCCGGGAACAATGGAACACGTGCAGCGCTCCGGCAACCACTTGCCACCAGCGCGGAGCCTACAGAACAGCGCACCTCTAGTCAGGGGGACACTCATAATCTAAGCCAGCTGACAATATTTATTTAGTAGCCGAAAACCCAGCGTAGCCCAGGTATTTATTTCTGCGCCGCACCGGGAACAATGGAACACGTGCAGCCCTCCGGCAACCACTTGCCACCAGCGCGGAGCCACAGAACAGCGTGCCTCTGGTCAGGTGGACACTCATAATCTAAGCCAGCTGACAATACACTATTTATTTAGTAGCCGAAAACCAGGCGTAGCCCAGGTATTCATTTCTACATCTACATAGGGCTCACCTGTAGACAGGGATACCGCCCGTCAGCTTTGAACCATGACGTCATCGCACCGCAGTAGTTTTAAGGTTCGTGCGTTCAAAAAAATTTTCAAATGTTTGTATAGCTTATGGGACTAAGACTGCATTCCATTACCTTTGTTTTGGTCTTGTTAATGTTCATTTTATACGCTCTCTTCAACAAACGCATTCTATGTTCTTCTATTTATTAAATTGTCCATCTACCCTATTTCAGTAGCTTCATTGTAAATATTGTTTGACAAACCGGAGGTATTGGCTACTATGCGGGTCTCATATATCATCTTCTGTCCATCTGTTAAACAGTGTTCTGCCGTTGTTTACGGCTGCAGTAGGCTCATGTGGCGTTAATGTTCCACACATCTATCTTAAACAGTGCGTATCATACGGCCGAAATATGCCTTGCCACTGATACTGTATTCTGTAAACACCGGGTTTTCTGATTCCCAGGTCATCTTTGATGGAGCGCAATGGCATTTGCTCTGCGTACTAGAGTTCTAAGGACACCTTTGGGATGGTATTGTGGATTGCAAGTACTGGCGTGCAGATACCGATCAGAATCAATCGGCTTTCAGTGAACTCTGTGTTCAAGGGGGCCATCATTCGACTTCTATAGTAAATGTAATGTTTGGATGAAGGCTGTTAGAATGTTCCAAAAATCGATTGAGCTTCTCACGTCCATGAGGCCAGATGAAAATGGTGTTCAAATGTTTGTAGAGCTTATGGGACTTAACTACGGGGTCATAAGTCCCTAAACTTACAAATTACTTATGAACTAGCTAACACTAAGGACGGCACAAATATCCATGCCTGAGGAGGGTTTCGAACCCCCGACCGTAGTGGCTGTGCAGACCGTGACTGACGCGCCTCAGTCTCCTCGGCCACCGCGGCCGGCCGGGAGTATTTCGTCAAAGATAGGAAGAATTTTAAAATAGCATGACATTAAGAGTGTTTTTCCTCTGCCAGTAAAGACGAGAGCACTTCTCGGATCTGTGAAGGATTACATGGGTCTGACGAAGCCTGGGGTATATAAGATTCCCTGTCAATGTGGGAAAACGTATATTGGTCAGACTATCCGTACCATTCAGGACAGATGTGTTGAACACCAACGCCACACACGTTTTTTCCAACCCGAGAAGTCGGCGGTAGCTGAGCACTGTCTCAATGAGGGACATAGAATGTTATATAACGAAACTCACATGGTTGCTTCAGCATCTCGTTACTGGGACTGTGTCTTAAAGGAATCCATAGAGATTCGATTATCTGACAATCTGATTAACAGAGACATAGGCTACCTTCTTAGTAAATCCTGGAACCCTGTGTTATCAGATGTTAAAAAACGAACGGTTGGTACTTCAGTTATCTGAATAATAATTTTCTTTATCATCGATTATCGATTTCGCCAGATTCTACCACCGGAGCGCTGTATGTCTTGTGCGCCAGAGGGCAGTTTCTGTCACTTCTTGCGCACGCGCTATGGGTTTTCCTCGATGTATAAAGGTGCCGCCGATTGCACTGGGAACTCAGTTCCGGCGAAATTGTGTATCAGCAAGCTCACCTGAGGATGGCGAGCAGTTGCGCAGCTGAAATATTGTGTCAAGTTGACTTTAGTATCCGGCTGCAAACCCGAGAAGATTACAAAACAGATTAATATTTTTTGTTTAAAAAGTGATCTGTAGCTTCTCTCTGATGGTTAGGTATAGGTTAACTGAGGGATTTTTTTTTTTTTTCCTCATATGTGAGCACCCAAGGCGCGAATTTTTCGGCTAAGACCTATGACCGATGGTACATTCTGTTATCTATAGTAACTACAGATTATTTGTATCTACAATACAGAAGTATTAACATATACCGTACACTGGTTTTCCGACATTTTGATGACGTCATGGTTCAAAGTAGACGTGTGGTATCCCGGTCTACAGCTATGCCCTACATAGATACTCTGCAGATCACATTTAAGTGCCTGTCAGAGGGTTCATTAACCACTTTCATAACCTTTCTCTACCGTTCCATTCTCTAACAGCGCGCGGGAAGAAAGAACACCTAAATCGTTCCGTTTTCGATCTGATATCTCTTATTTTATTTCGATGGTCATGTCTCCCTATGCAAGTGGGTCCTAGCAAAATATTTTAATTTTCAGAAAGTAAAAGTCGGTGATTGAAATTTCGCAAATAGAACTCGCCGCAACGAATAACGTCGTTCTTTTAATTATTCCCACCTCAAATCGTTCAGCCGGCCTCGGTGGCCGAACGGTCTGCGGCGCGCCAGTCACATTCTGCACGGCCACTAAGGTCGGGGGTTCGAATCCCCCCTCGGGCATGGATATTTGGGCCGTCCTTAGTATTAGCTAGTTCATAAGTAGTTTGTAAGTTTAGGGACCGATGACCCCGCAGTTAAGTCCCATAAGCTCTACAAACATTTGAACTGTTTTTTTTTTTTTTTTGTTTGTTTGTTTTTTTCCAAATCGTGCAACATTTCCGTGACGCTCTCCCCCCCCCCCCCCCTGTGTCGTGATAAAACAAAACGAGCTGCCCTTCTCTGAACCTTCTCAATGTCTTCCGTCAATCCCGCCTGGTGAGGGTCCCACACTAGGCAACAGTACTCCAGGAGAGGACGTACAAGTGTGATGTAGGCAGTCTCTTTGGTGGAGCTGTTGCATCTTCGAAGCGTTCTGCCAATGAAACGTAACCTTTGGTTCGCCTTCCCCACAATGTTTCTATGTGTTCTCTCCAGTCTAAGTTGTTCGTAATTGTAACTCCTAGGTATTTGGTAGAATTTACGACCTTAAGGTTTGACTGACTTATCGTGTAATTGAAGTTCAGCGGATTTATTTTAGTGGTCATGTGTATTACTTCACACTTTTCTTTATTTAGTGTTAATTGCCAATTTTCGCACCATGTAGAAATTTTGTCTAAATCGCTTTGCAGTTGCTTTTGATCCTCTGTTGACTTCACTAACCGATAAACGACATCATCATCCGCTAACAGTCTAGGAGAGCTATTCAGATTGTCTCCCAAATAGTTTATAAACACAAGGAAGAGTAGGAGACCTATAACGCTTCCCTGGGGACCCTATTTTACTCGATAACTTACCGTCAATTACTACGAACTATGTCCTTTCTGATAGGAAATCGCGATCCAATCGCACAACTGGGGCGATATTCTATAAGCACGCAATTTCATTAATGTACACTCTTGTAGTCCTTCAACCCCATCTCCTCTCTCCATTTCTCTATTCTATCTGTTTATGTCCACCTCCCCCTTTCTCGGTCCATTTCTTTCACTTCCTTCCGCTCTCCCGTCTCCTTGCTTCATCTACTCAAACCCCCTATCTAGGAAAACTCATAAGAGGTTAAAAGTCATCTGTTACGTAAGCAAAATAGAATTGTTCTTGAAGCTACTCAAATTTTATAATATTACAGACAGACAAACGTGATTTAAAGTAGAATCTGAAACCTTAATAAATTAATCTACCTATCCTGAACTCTAGTTAAGAAGGTAGTGAAAGAGATTTAGACTTGCGCAACAGAATTTGATTTCATATAGTATCTGAAAAGATTATATTAAAATACAAAGATTTAACATTAACAAAAGAGAAGGGAGATTTGTTAAAGTATTTACCAGAGACAACTTGATAATCAGTGCATTTACCACAGAAAACACGAGAAATGGGGAAAACTAATATCTTTACACAATAAAAAGCACATTCCATTGGTTGTTCTTATAAAATCAGAAATGAAACATTTAAAATAAAATAAAAACTGCCCATTTATTTCCGAAAATTCAATTTTTTGTAGAAATTATGGGACTTAACTACGGGGTCATCAGTCCCTAAGCTTACAAACTACTTACGAACTAGCTAAGACTAAGGACGGCACAAATATCTATGCCCGAGGGGGGATTCGAACCCCCGACCGTAGTGGCCGTGCATACCGTGACTGGAGCGCCTCAGTCCCCTCGGCCACCGCGTCCGGCCATTTATTGCCGACATACGGAATTCTTAGCCCTGTAAAAGTTTAGCAAAGGAGTTTAACTGGATGATTCGAGGAAGGAAATTTAGATCACAAGCACTGCCACATTCAAACGCCACGCTCTGCGGTAACGTACCAAGCTAAGCAAAAAAACCAAGCGGAAGGCAGCGGCTGCCAGGAGAGCATGGGGAGCTCAAAAATTAAGAAAACTCGCGTTTAGCGTAGTTAGGACTCTGTCGTTTCTACGTTAAAAGCGATGAGAAATTCACCCGACTATACTTAAGCACCTTGAGTTACGGTTTTAAATTCAAATGTTCAAATGTTTGTATAGCTTATGGGACTTAACTACGGGGTCATCAGTCCGTAAACTTACAAACTACTTATGAACTAGCTAACACGGATGGCACAAATATCCATGCCCGAGGGGGGATTCGAACCCCGACCTTAGTGGCCGTGCAGACCGTGACTGGCGCTTCGCAGACCTCTCGGACACCGCGGCTGGCACTTACGGTTTTATCCAACACAATAGAGGTATATGGTTTCAGACTAACACAGCGCATACCACCAAAAATCAAATAAAAATTCATATATTTCAAATAAAATAAATTCATTTAGTGAAGTTGCTACTTGTTTCTGGTGTAATCGAGAGAAACCGAATAAAAGGAACCGGAACGACTACTGCGATATTTAAGAGCCACGTGGTCGCAAAACTACACTAACTACAAACAATTGATTTCCGCTGAAAAAATAGGAGGATAAAATACTACATGCAGCTTCTCGTCATATACGGTAAGACGAGAATATTTAAATGATAAAACGGTTGCAGAACGCTTGAAGAACCTACCTAGTCCAAGGACTACAGATTTTTAAGTACTGAAACTGCAAAAATCAAATTACATTAGGAGAGAGTAAATCAGGAAAATTACTGATTTAAAAAGGAGAATAGCATTTCACTATTAATAGCCTGAAGAGCAGAAGCGACTTGAAACATCTCACACAAAGGAAGTTCAAAGAAGAATTGAAATCAACACGAAGATAACTTAACCGTAATTCAGAGATGACCGGAGAAATAAAACAAGAACATTTAAAACAGGAAAACAATTAAACTACCACACATATATTTCATCAAGGATCAACGAACAAGTACCAATTTGGCCCTAGGAATGCGTATCACACATCCTCATAAATATTTCTGGCAAAATTACCCGAAAATTACTTTAAAAGCAAACCGCCACATTTCAACGGAAATACAATTTCTGGTTCGCAAAGTAACCTAACATACAGCAAATTCGCGGAGACAAAGGCCTTAGCAACGGCATGAAGAACGGATCTGCGAAGACCTCTTACTTCTCGGAACTCAGCGTGCAGACTTCCAGTTGCCACTGGTCAAGCCGGAAGCGTCCCTTGACCAGTGGAGGGTAGAGGAACAAAAGACGTTAGCCCACCCATACAAGTAGCCATCGCAGGATCGCGCAGCCGTAATACATGAAATACGGCAAACAGCCATCTTTCAAAGTAAGTTCAGTTTGGTTATAAAAAAACAAACGTGTACAGATACAGAAAAATATTTATTGTATAAAAATCTACAACTGTTAAACTACTTTTCTACATAGCTCCCGAAATTTTGTAGGCACTTGTCATAGCGGAGCACAAGGCGCTGTATGCCTTCTTCCTAGAAGGCCACTTTCAGCTCCTCGTCATCTTTGTAGTGTTGATCACCAGCGGCACATTTTAGGTGTAAGAGAAGATGAAAGTCACTAAGAGCGAGGTCCGGGCTGTACGGGGGATGATCAAACACGTCCCAGTAAAATTTTCGAAAGAGTTGTTCCGTCACATTCGCCGTGTGAGTTCGGGCATTATCGTGGAAAAAAACACCACCTTTTGACATTAATCCTCGGCGCTTGTTCTGTAATGCGCGGGATAATTTCTTAATGGTGTTGCAGTAACCATGTGAATTGTTTGGTCTCGTGGTAAGAAATCAATCAGCAAAATACCTTTTCTATCCAAAAAAAAAAAAAAAAAAAAAAAAAAAAAAAAAAAAAAAAAAAAAAAAAAAAAAAAAAAAAAAAAAAAAGGCGCACATGACTTTTCGAGGTGTCAAGAATTGTTAGGCTTAACCTTCGATGGGGAGAAGTGTGCCTCCATTCTATTGATTGCCGATTTGTTTCAGGGACGTCGTACGATACCGAAGTTTGATTCCCCCGTGACTGTCCGACAAAGAAAACCATCGCCTTCTTCATTGAAGCGTGTCAAAAACTGATGTGAACCGCCTATCCGTTGTTTTTTCTGTTGTTCCGTACGAATTTTGCGTGCCAAATGTGAACAAAGCTTTCGGAACTTCAGTTTTTCAGTAACAATTTCATGAATTAGTGATCATGAGATTTGCGGAACTTCCATAGCAAGGGTACTTAGTGTAAACATACGGTTGTGCTTAATCTTCTCTTCAATTGTCCGAACCAGTTCATCAGTAACCACCAACGGACGTCCACTTCGTTCTTAATCGTGCACTGGATCACGTCCTTCATTGAACTGTATGATCCATCTTCTAAGCATTGATTCACTCATAGCATTTTGTCCGTAAACCTCCCACATTTGTCGAATTTTCTTTGGTTTAACTTTATTTGCATTTAGAAAACGAATCACAGTTCTGATTCCACACGCGGCGACGTTTTCAATTACGGCTGACATTACAAAGAAACACTACAAATCTCACGTCGGCAACAGCGATATGAAAATGGCGCACATGTCTTCTCCTTGAGTCAGAGTAACTGTCGCGCATGCTCGTATATTGTATATGCTTGACGTCATTCAAACCGAAGGTGCAATATCATATCAAATAGCTTAGAAAGATAACAGCGGAAACTCAGTGGCATTACATAAGTTTGTCAGACGACGCAGCTAGCAGAGCCATATGTTAGTTCGAGTTGAAAGCTATACTTGCCTTGACATCTGTAACTCCATATTTTATTTCGCTGCGTACCAAAAGTACTTTGCACGATTTACATTTGTTACTCCATTTAATATATTATGTTAGATGATCATTTCTTCTCAAGTGTAGGGCAGGAGATACCAAAGCAATGGGCTCTGCCATGAACTGCACAACACATCGGCGCTTCACGTCAGGTGGAAATATAAGAAAAATTTCCGTAAGCGAAAAAAGAATCAATATTTTACCAATTTTTAAAGAACTATGAAAACAAATCAAATTGTAGATAGCTCACATTTCAGACAACTGACGATGTTTTATACTCAGTGAAACAAAATGCGTCCGGCGAAAAACGATCACTCTTATTGTACTTGCGTAGACGGACAAATAATACCTTTCATTATGTGCACATTTTATTTGGATAGAAGTCGAACTGAAACTACTACACTTGGCACTTCAATCAAAGAGTCTGACCAAAAGAAAAAAAAATTCTACATTCCTTTTTTGGGACACATCTCCTATCAGATTCAATGGCTTCTTCGTAATAAATACAACTGCAACGTTGCCTTTTCTACCAATAATAATCTGAAAAAATTTTCATTCACTATTTAAAATCAACCTGTTCTCCTTTAAATAACTCTGGTGATACTTGCTCTTATTACTACATAGGACAAACCGTACGTGCGTTTGAATTCAGAATCAAGGAACATCTTTTGAAAAAAAAATTGCACTAGCACCCAGAATCCATCCTTTGCTTACCAACTTCTAATTACCGGTCACGCACCCAAAGACATCCATGATCTCAATATTTTGCATACTGAGAAGAAAGGCCGCAGATTAAACGTGCTCGAGAAATTGCAAATATTTAAACATGTTTCTCGTAACGACGGTCTTTGATGTTGTCTCTTTCGTGCAGTGTCCGAAATATTTCTCCCGCGTTGATCCAAGAAACCTTTGTCCAGAAGCCCATGTCAACTATATTTCGTAATTATAATATTTGTTTGCACAAATATTTTTGTATTACTAAAGTGATGCATCAGCCATCCCATTTATTTATGTTAAATACAGCTCTTTGTAACATTTCTTTCTCAAAATTCCAATTTGTTCAGCAGCCTGTTTATAACTGCGCCTACTAGATGGCTCCAATTATATAACGTTCGCTTGTCCGTAATTCTACCGCGGACAAGCCAGTCTGACGCCTAGTTCACACAAACGAGCAACTGTTAGTGGCCAGTCTTTTCTTTTTATTGACTTAAGCTTCATCGTTTATCTATAACTTCGTTAAGTGATTCGCAAGTACGGCTTCCATGCTTTACATCAAACTACTACTTGCGTTTTACAATTAATAAACTGTGTCTATTATAAAAGAATTGTAATTTATGTTACAAGCGTTTTTTAAAAAATCTGATGATTGCAATCCTAGTAATTGCCGAAACCGGCTAAAATAAATTTTATCTCTTTGATCGAGGGCTGTCTCCATTGGATTTGTTAATGGTGGCTAGAAAAACGCAGCTGTGTTCAAAATTTTAATTTTATGCCGCTGCATTCCCGAAATTTAATGTAGCATTATTTCTTTTGTAAGAAAGAAGTGCTGTAGCGATAATATTCAATAAAATTCTTTCGGGTTTCCTACTAAAAACAATTTTGGATAAGGAATCCCAAATCACCTATCGATGTGAAATACACTTTCCAACCTATTTTCATATCTACAACATACTCATAAAATTTTTTATAAAATCGATCGGGCCGTTTCGAATCAGTACTGCCGTCCGCGGTAGCCGAGGGGACTGAGGCGCTCCAGTCACGGTCTGCACGGCCACTACGGTCGGGGATTCGAATCCCCCCTCGGGCATGGATGTTTGTACCGTTCTTAGTTGTAAGTAGTTTATAAGTAGTTTGTAAGTTTAGGGACTGATGACCCCGTAGTTAAGTCCCATAGACTCTACAAACATTTGAACATTTGATTTGAATCAGTACGAACACAAACACCGTGGCTTTTATATATAGAGATTTACTTACTTATCGTACCATTTTACATAAATACAACTACATATACAATGAAATGAAAATGTCCATATTTCACAACCAGCACAGAGCACTTGGAGTCACTTGATGCAAACTCTCTAAATCATTTCTAAATGCTCGCAGCAGACGATATGTTCTATGGCTTTTCTGCTCCACTCCGCAAAGATGGAAGGAAACCACACTTTTTTATGTGGTAAGCACACTTTTCTTGACCCTTCTTGATGCGGTTCATCCTCGATCAGGTTTGGCGTGGTAGATGGAATCCCTTATACTTCTTTGATGGATCTTGGACAAGGTGGGCGTTGGGCAGTGGATGTTCATTCTAGCGTTCTTCCACTCGGAGGTCACATCGAAGGAACTGGTTCTTTCTATGCCACACCGTGGAGGTTTCCGTGATTTGAGGTAACATGCTGGGGGATCCTGTACATCATGATCAAAGGGAGACTTTGTGACGATCTTACTTATCAGTTAGAATAGGAACGCTTCAACTCAAAGTTCTAGTAGTTATGGCGTTTTAAATTTCATCTCCTGCTTCGCTGAATCCATTTTTGTCCTGCAACTATTTAATTTGGCTGCCTGGGTGTTTCGTAGTAGATGGAATTACACTGCTGCGTGTTTGATTTCTATTTTGTAGTCATCTAATAATAACATAACTGCACTGGTATAAAAAAATAAAAAAAATTTAAAAAACAGACACCACATCATGGTATTACCATCCTAACTGAGATGCCGCGCTAGAGTAGCCGAGCGGTCTAAGGCGCCTCGCTGCATAGCGCGCGGTTGCTCGCCGTCGGAGGTTCGAGTCGTCACTGGGGCATGGGTGTATGTTTTGTACTTCGGTCTGTTTACCTTAGTTTAAGCAGTTTGTAAGCTACGGACTGATGACCACGCAGTTTGGTCCGATAGATTTACAAACATTTTTCCCCCTGATTGAGCTAAAGGCTGACTGTGACGCGTTGCTTCGTATATACAAAGATAATGCTAGGTTTAGAAAGTTGTAAAAAAACGTACAAACAATAACATTCCTCAATTATGTCTCCGCAATTAAATTAGGCGTTTTTCACAAATAATATATAGGGTAAGGATGCCTTATTCCGTGATACCCCTTATACCGTGATACTCGGTTCAGCGCCGTGCCACGGCGCTAAGATCCACGTTTCTTGCTTTCTGGAGCATCCAGCAGATAGCACAGATAGTTTGCTTTCTAGTTCTATGCAACCCCCGCGCTCTGCGGGAAAGAAAATAACTAAACTTTACTGGTTCAGTGAACATTGATCAAACGCTCGATAATTGCTGTGCTTTGCTACAGCTGCTGACGAAGTACTGATTTGATAGGTAAATGCCTATGACGAAACGTTGAAAATGCTTCATGATATAGATAAACGTACAGGGAGTCATTACATGTCAGTATTATAATAATCTCGTACTTACACAGTTCTGGAACACTCTTCCCGTTTCATGTCTTATTTCGACATTTTCTGCAACATGGCCTCTTACTTAAACAGAACTACTATCAGAATATATAGATCAAATACAGTACAGTTCATTAAAGGGATGCTATGCATACATATATGTCTGAGGAGTGTACAAGAAATAAATGTTTTTTTTTTTAAATATTATAATGCCATCGCAGACGTATTATAGTGCCATGACAGAAGTATTGTCAAGTCAACGTTATTATGCAGTAATGAGTAAAACGCTTTTTTATATTAATATTCTGAGGATATTATGCGAATCATATAGAATATAGAGTTATTCCTATATTCTTACTAGTAAGATTGTTGCGCTGTCATAATGGAAAAACTTAAAGGGATAAAACGTGAAATGCATTTCAGCAAATCATATTAAGATGGAAGAATGCTTGAAATGACTGTAAGGAAAGTTTTACAGGAAGACTGGCCAGTTTACGAAGCATCGAATTTTTATTCATTCCCTTGAACCACTCTAAAAGATAATTCCATGAGAGCTACCGAACATTTTGTCTGCAACGCAAACATTTAGGCCTTTTTCATCATGTTAATATGTTGTAATGTTATACAATGCAATGTATCACGATGAAATGTTAGTTTTGAATTTTTTTCTTGGACTTACGGAATTAGGAGATCACTATCGCAGATTTTGAAATCTTGTAACGCATTTAGGAGCCTCTATCACTTAATTTATTTCTACACTTTTTGTTATATGTGTAAAAATTAACAAGAACTGGCAATATAAAAGAAGGTTATAGAACACTGAAACTATCTATATGGCATTTATATGACTTACTAGCTCTAAACCCCGCGTTGCCCGGGTGTTTATTTTTCCTACACTCTCGTAGTCTACATCCCTTACCCCACCCCCTCTCTCTCTCTGCATCCAGCTCTTTCTCTCTCATCTCTCTGTGCGTTTCCACCGTTTCCTCCCTCGGCAAAGTTTTCTGCAAGGTACTATCTGTAATGTACCATACAAAAATGTATGTACCCAGTGATCTTCCTCTTGGTTTAAAGGCCGTGTGTGCAAAATTCATAAAGATAGGAGCAAAACTATGCATTTGGTAAAAGTTACGTACCTTCCACCCTCCACCAAACGAAATTTTATACAGACTGTGACATTCCTCTTGTTTTTAAGGTAGAATGTGCAAAATTTCATCAATGTCGGAACAAAACTATAGATTTCTATGCAATAGAAACGCAGGGTCACGTTGAAAAACGCACTTTGTTATTCTCAAATATTCCAGTTTTATTTCATACAAACCTTGTTCTGAGGATAACGAAAACAACAACAACAAAAAAGGATCTGTGGAATCGTTCAAGCAGTTCTCAAGTTAAGGCGCGACCAAGGTATTTAGGGAACCATTTTTATGTTGCAAAGTATCCTCCCCCATGCACCGTACGAAACTTAAGGTAGACGTTGACCTTCCTCTTGAAGGTCAAACTTGCGAAATTTCGTGAATATCGGAATAAAACTGCGGATTTCGTGAGTCTGTAGGAGAAATATGCTCCGCCATGCACCTATCACAAAATACTTTCTTAGAATACGTTTTCTACCTATAAACTACATTCCTGGCAAATTTCAGCTTCATAAGTGAAGTAGGTTTTGAGTCTTTAGTCAGTGAGTGAGTACGTGTCCTTTCGCTTTTATAAAGATAGAGATTAAGAAAACAAATTGCTTAATTTAGTATGCAAGAGAAGTAAGGGAGACTTGCGGACAAAAATAAACAGTAACATGCAAATCTGCAATGCTAACTTTATTAGATACAAGGTAATGCGACAGTTTTACGGCATTTACAGCGGAACTGTTTTGAGCAGTAGACTTCTTTTCGTTTCATCATTTTGTGGGCTGAGGGGTCAGTTACAAAAAGCTTCATAAACGTCCGAAATTACATGCAAACTTTGTTGCAGGTTCCTAACTACTCCCATTTGCCAGTAATTGACGCATAAATCTGGGTATTCCCACGCGTTGGCCTCTCACCTCTCATTATTTATGACGTCATATCTCCTGATAACGCAGTAGGCTGTGTCCCAGCTGCCGGCCAATCGCCAATCTCCTACCTTGCTGACGTGGCATGACGACTGCGCTGGGGCCTGTCTTTCTCGTAGGCCTCGTCCTGAGCTGTATGTCGTGCGCTTTTGTTTTTGGGCCAGGAACCTTCGTGGGCATACGGTGAACAGTTCACCAAAATTTCATTGCAATCGACTGACATACAGACAAACATTCATTTTTAGATATATAGATTATCATTTATGGACACTGTGCAACACAACCTGAAAAATATCACGAATTTAGGCACCCTTACTTTACCTCAGATTAATCAGCTCAAACAGAAAATTTTACAAATCCTTAGAGATCCGTAACATTATATACCAGACATATATGTCAAATATGATTAGTGCAGTGGTGGTTTGTTTACATAATTAAATTGTTAAGTTATTAAACATGCATATAGTTTCGTTACAAACTGATTATGCAAACTGTTTAGGATACATTACATAACTTCAGGAAATGGTAATAATTATATTCTTGTAGTAATACAAGTAATTGCATCATGTGACAAGACAACGCTGTTATCTTTATTACAAGTTTCTTATAAACTGTAATTAAATAAAAGTAATATGACAGAGAATTTTCAGGACGATAAAGTTTAATTTATACTATTTTTATAACATTATTTGCATTACAATTTAATTATGCAGTGTCAAAAGACTTTGAGTTCTGAACAATGCGTTTCGACATGATTCGCGACTGATTTCAAGTAAATAAAGTACTGGCAGATTAAGGATTGTCTCAGTAATTATGGTACAAAGAAAACATAGTATTTGAGTACCTGTGGTCTATTGATATAGAAAGCATTTTACTTTTACATATATAGACATATAGGGTAGCGTAGATTTCCTAAGCCAAGACAAATGGGTTCTCTAGGGTTAGATCCATTACTAGTTCTTGTAAGCCTTGAATTATTTTTTACCAATTTTAGCTTAGCTGTTAGGAAACTTACATAATTGAACAAACCTACATAATTAAACAAACCATAATATAACAGTTTTTTAATTTTTTGCCACTTGCACTTTTCCCTTTCTATTTGCTTGAAACGGTTAAGGAAGAGGCATGTATTTTTCTGTACAGAATCACCTGTAGTATCACCCCTGAAAGTATGTACCTTTCCTCCCGACTCATCCTGAATACTGCTCCATTATCGGTTGCAAGAAAAGTACGAAACATCAAAAAATGTTCAAATGTTTGTAGAGCTTATGGGACTTAACTGCGGGGTCATCGGTCCCTAAACTTACAAACTACTTATGAACTAGCTTATACTAAAGACGACACAAACATCCCTGTCCAAGGGGAGATTCAAACCCCCGACTGGGAACGAATATCAATGGTGGAATTATACGTGTATAGAAACACTCGATACATGAAAGAAAGTCTTACTGAAAACAATAAGTCGTACAATTAATCAGACAAACAAAGTGAAGACATGAAGAAGTAATTGCACTCAACGAATAAGACTTCAGAGGTTACAACAAATGAGACTTATACAAGACATAGACCCATCCCCCCCCCCCAGTACATACAAAAGGAAGTTCCATGTTGATAACTACACTGAAATTTGCATAGTTTAGGAAGACCCTCTCACATTCTCATTGTCAGATAACTGCAGAGCAGCTCAAACATAAGATTGGTTAGTACCAACGAACTTCCGGCCATGACGGTCCCACGCAGAGCACTCTTTTAACCTGCAAACAAATATAAAACTCGAAGCTATCCGCTGATTACTATGTTCACTGACTTAAAAAAAATCGCATGATTCCATCAATCGGTAGTCGCTCTTTAATATCCTAGAAGATCATAGAATTGACACAAAACACAACATCAAACTCTGACTGATGAAATTTATTTGTGATACAACATAGCCTTTCGAGATATACTCTGATGTGCGACGAAGTGACGCCACTGCTCTTCAACCCTGATAAAGTCATTAGAGATCCTTGGAAAAGTAAAAGACAAATTCAGCATCAGTTTCCTGATCTTCATAGACACTCTAGCTATACTAGTCGACAGCGAAATCGCAGCTATCATACAAAAAGGGATTTCACCAAGGAATTCGCTGAAAGCACTAAGCAACAAATTTCATTAAAAAAAAAATGTTTGCCGTGGATTCAAGATGGCGGAAGATCAGGAGATTCAAACATTACTTCCTCCACATTATTGACGATAAAGTTGGTGTATGAATTCAAATGTCGTAAAGTAACAAGAGAACAGCTCGAAATAGCAACGTAATCATGTCATTTAACATTTACAGCTAATTTCCAGTCTGATTATCATTTAATTCAGTAATTGTATGGAATGTAAAATTTAAAGGTGGGGTTCTAAGTATTTTGGATAGTGTAAGTTTCATAATACCTCCTTTTACTTGTTTTATTTTTTCTGATCTGAAAACGAATGTGGTGGGTGCCAGTTTATTTATTTATTTATTTAATTTTTTTTTTTTTTTTTTTTTTTTTTTTTTTTTTTTTTTTTTTTTTTTTTTTTTGCCACATTCAATGTGTGTATTAAAATGTCCACTAAAGTACTGTACATGAAATCTGGACATGCGCTAACATAAGAAACGTGCTATAGGAAATACAATTAAAATGAAAGAGCCTGTATCTAAATCTATTACAAAATACTATTGTAAAAGTAGGAATCTAACAATTTATAAGGCGTTCAAATTACAGCAATAACAAATCATGTATTATTTGATTTTACTTCTATCTGTTATAGAAAAGTACAAAATATTTTTCCATATCCTTCAGAATGGCCTTCCTTATATCTGTCAAAATAGCTTCCAGTATGACAAAGATCTCTATCCTTCACATTATGTTATGAAGTAAGCTGCATTTGTAACCTCTTACCTCTGGGTAAAAATACCAATCACCCTAAACACGATAAAACCGCGTCCAAGGCGAATGTAAGGGCACAACCCATGGTGGGATTTTTTTATATGACCGTGTGTGTACGTAAGAATAGGTCATTCTTGATTTTTATCGGACTTTAGACAGGCTATTTGTTAAACGCTGACAAAATGCTGTGCACAAGAATTGATCAGTTTATTGCATGTTATTTATACGGTCGCCAGTCTGATTAGGCAATAAAATGTTATTCATGACCTGATTCCAATCTGTTGTAAATATTACGTTAAAACAACAAGGTACAAAAAAGTAGAAAGCGTTAGGTTTATGATCCAATATCAAACACTATAATCTCTATGGAAAGCAATATGCACGACAAGGCAAACCAAAGCACTGATTTACTATCTAAATATAGCCCAGGGATATGAAAGAAATATTTGCACTTCATCAAACAATGATAGATTTTTGGACATAGGTGTCCCTAGTTCAGTCATTTCTGGATTGCACATAAAAATTACACAAATTTACCAACCGCAGACTCATATTTCACTTCCTTTTGATTAAACAGTGTATAAATAATGTTACGGAAATTTTCCTGATGGATTTTCTAAAGATACGGTGGTGGCCCTGAAACTGGTATAGTCACTTTTCCACTGTTTTCATTAATTTTGAGCAACATTGACTATATTTGCAATTCCTTTATACTATGTTTATCACTTTTTCAAGAAAAACTATGAAAATTAATCTGTCTTTTATAAAATTGGAGATAAAATATATACTGTACTACTGTTTTGTTGCAATTAATCAGTTTATGGTTACCAACTGATCAATACTATCACTTTAAATTACTAACTGCTATTTCAATCATTTTGTTTTATAGTTTTTCATTAAATTTGATATATGAAGTGCCATCTTTAATTAGTAAGTTAACAAATAGCAACAGGTTCTTATTACTTATCAATTATCTACTGCAAAAATGGAACTAAGCACTTCAGATTGTTACTTAGTTCATTCAGAAAATTATTTAATTATTTATCTGTTCTTATTTAGGACACTCGGACATTTACACACTAGGATAGGACCCTGAATAGAGTAATTTTACAAGGCAACAAAAAGCACGGATTACGTATTTGTTTATATACGAAACTAACGGTGTTCCATTTAAAAAAAAAAAGTAGGTATGTGTTAAAAACATACTTCCGTGCATTATTTTATGATTTGTATTAACCAGTTACACTAGGCCCTCTCCTCACGTTCGGTCTGTGGAATCAGTTCGTCCGAATTTGATGTGGTTTAGAAATATATCCAGTGGTAATGTTAGGTGACTCACCCTGTATTTTGTGTGAATGTTTTTCTATCTGTAACGTGTGATTAATGGTAGCGATCCATTTATTGGCTCCTTTTTGTCCGTACTTCCGTTTTCGTAGGATTCTGCTATTTGTTTTGTCTATCTAATGTGTGCCATTCTTTTAAGGGGAGTTAGAACGGAAAAATATTTTTTCATATCTTCGGATTCTTATCTCATTTTAAAATTTGCAATAAAAACCTCGTCCGGATGGGGGCAGAGACTCCATTTATTGGACCGGAACCTGTCCTGACAATCACCAAGAAAATGATCAAATTGGAGCTATGTAACTGGCTCAGAAGAAAACATGGCAAGGTAATGATGCCAAAGCCATGTTTTAAAAGAAGCTCTGCAATCCTGGATATGAACAGGAAAGAGATTAGACTCATGGTTGGATTGCTGACAGGCCATGGGAATTTAAAAAAAACACCCACACACAATGGGAATAACAGAAGAGGACCCTAAATGTGGTGACGGTGATGAAACTGCATCACATCTAATCTTCGAATGCATTGCATTGGAGAGTAAAAGGCACAGAACATTTGAGACAACCAGACCCGAAGAAATTGTGTCTAATAGAGAACTGGTAAAGGGTCTCCTTGCACTGTTCAAGGGCATTGGTTGGCTTTACTAGATATACAGGGAGCGATACCGCACAATAAACTTAGTTTCGGTGCGGGCAGTGGCGGGTTGGACCAAGACTGTTTTGGCTTCCCTGAAAAAATCAAATCAAATCAAACTTCGTCCGGCAGGCCTCCAAAGATCCACTGTATACTGACGTCCCGCCGTCTCACCCTCTGCCCGAAGGCGTCAACGGAGGGATTGGAACACTTGCGGGGAGTGACACTTGCGGGGAGTGACAGTTGCGGGGAACCCGGGGCCATTGGGGCGGCGAATGGCTTTTCCTGGGTACAGGCACACCAACAAGTCTAGCACTGCTGTTATCAAGTTTCCACACTGTCAACACGAAACTCAGTGAAATTGCACAACCCTTTTCAAGACGAAGAGCAATATATATATATATATATATATATATATATATATATATATATATATATATATATATATTGCCAACGGCCGTGCCACAGTGGATACACCGGTTCCCGTTAGATCATCGAAGTTAAGCGCTGTGTGGCTTGTTGGTTAGCAATTGGATGGGCTACGGTCCGGGTCTGCCGGGTGCTGTTGGTAAGCGGGGTGCACTCACCCCTTCTGAAGCCAACTGAGGAGCTGCTTGATTGAGCGGCTCTGGTCACGGTAACTGACGTAACGGCCGGGAGTGCGGGGCGCTGACCACGCCCCCCTCCATACCACATCCGTTGACGAGTTTGTGACACTTGCGGGGAGTGACACTTGCGGGGAAAGGGAATGTGTAGACACTTGCGGGGCAACCCGGACGCTGCAGGTAGTGAACAGGGTGTTCCAGAAGTAGGGATACACCAGCCCTACTCCACGCCCTCCAGCCGCTACCTGTGCCATATTCACGGAAAGCCCCACCGAGCGAGGTGGAGCAGTTTTCCCTTCCTGAGTAAATTAGTTGCTTCTTGTAGTTTCAACACCACAGTAGCCTTTTTCTTGAATGTTCTGAATATAAATCTTCACACAGACTTCTTGAGGAGGAGAGTGATACGGATATCTGGTTGTAAACCACTACCTATTACCTTAGACCTTTTTAACTGTACTAAACAGGAGTTCCGCGTATTCCGTAATTTATATTTATGCAGTTAACAGGCAATGTAATTTATAACCAACTATTGGCTACCAATTTCGCTTCATTTTTTCTGGGAGTCCTGCAACTTGTTTCTCCCTGTCGGTTTATGCCAAGTTCGTAATAAAAATGGTTCTATCTGATGTTGATAGAAAGTAGAATTTAGCATTTTTCGGTGTGTGGCATTCTCTTAGATGTATTTGTAATTCGAATACAGTTAAATCGTTTTGGGGTCTACGAATAAACACTTCAAGTATGTAAAATACTCATTGACTTATTATTAACGTTTTTTAATTGAAGGTTTAAGGTTGCGTCTCCTATTAAAAAGCATAGTAGCTATTTTTAGAGAGATGGAAGTTGCGTGATAGTGGGGTTAACTACATAGCGGTTAATTACATCAACGTATCTGTGCAGGATGCCTAATATATTTATTGCTTGCGCAGGTGTCTTGATATGTTTAGTGTTCAGAATAATATGCTTTTAGGAGGTATGACTGTGGAAAGTCATCGTCTTATAGTAGCAGAGAATGTCTTAATAACTCTGCAAACATTATAGAAGACTGCGGATTGCTGTGTTATAAAGTTTAAATTACGTGTTCCTAACGACAGCAATGTCAGAAACAGTATCATATCGTTTCTTAAGATAAACACGCGTTGTATGTCGAAGCGCTGACGTTTCTCCAAGGAAAAATTTTGAATAGACAAGGAAATCTCTCAAAAAGCTTAGTATGACACCAAAACTATTTTTAAGAAACTTGGGTATCATGGTAATAGATTTTCGAATAAAGGGAAATCAGTACACAACCTTTTCTCTCCTGGACATAATTCATGGTGAATTGCCGCAATTTCCAATACTCAAACAGTTCATACAGCCATACACTTTTCTTCGCAGCAGCAGTCATGAATATCATAAAACATATTCACAGGGACTTGGAAAATCCTGAATTACTGAAAAACTGTCTACATGGCCAGACTCAAAATCCCAATGAACTACTGAACTAAAAGAAGAAAATAATGTTATGTATAATTAAAATTTGCCGTGGTCGAGCACATTGAGGCGCTATGTTCTGATGCGCGAGGCGTTCCTCGTCGGGGGTTCGAATCTCCCCTCGGGCATGGATGTTTGTGTCGTCTTTAGTATAAGGTAGTTCATAAGTAGTTTAGTGACTGATGACCCTAAATCAGGAAAAAGTTCCAAAAATTACAGAAAATTTTAACCGTCATATTAAAAAAAATCATTTATGAAAGCAGAGGCTGAAAAGCAATTACTGTAGTTCGGTAGAATCTTGTAAAAGTTTCATGTAAATGGCTATAGTGGTTCCTGAAATACAGGGAAGCCAATTAACCAATTTAAACATTGTCGGGATAGGGCGTTTCAGATCCCTTTAATGTGCCAATAAAATTTGTCTCCGATTTCTCACATGTCTGTGAATTCTTCTTTTTCCTTATTACTTCTCAGTAATTTTTCGGCCTAATATTTTCCTAATAATCTTTCCTTCTTTCTTTTGAATATCTTCAATATCCCTGCTGCTATTTAAAATTAAAGTTTCTCCCCCATAAAAACATCCAGGTTTGATTACAGTGCTGTAATGGCTAAGTTTACTGAAATTAGAAAGTTATTTACTGTTATAAATTTTTTATATTAATCTGAAGGTTAATCTGAAGTTTATATTAATCTGAAGTTCCACTCCCATGAACCACAGACATTGCCGAGGTGGGGTGGCTTGCGTGCCTCAACGATACAGATAGCCGTACCGTAGGTGCAACCACACCGGAGGGGTATCTGTGGAGAGGCCAGACAAACGTGTGGTTCCTGAAGAGGGGCAGCAGCCTTTTCAGTAGTTACAGGGGCAACAGTCTGGATGATTGACTGAGCTGGCCTTGTAACATCAGCTAATGTGGCTTTGCCACACAGCTACTGCGAACGGCTGAAAGCAAGGGGAAACTACAGCCGTTACCTTTCCCGAGGACATGCAGCTCTACTGTATGAACATATGATGATGGCATCCTCTCGGGTAAAATATTCCGGAGGTAAAATAGTCCCACATTCGGATCTCCGGGCGGGGACTACTCAGAAGGATGTAATCATCAGGAAAGACAATACTGGCATTCTACGGGTCGGAGCGTGGAATGTTAGATCCCTTAATCGAGTAGGAAAATTAGAAAATTTAAAAAGGGAAATGCATAGGTTGAAGTTAGATATAGTGGGGATTAGTGAAGTTCGGTGGCAGGATGAACAGGATTTCTGGTCAGGTGAGTACAGGATAATAAATACAAAATCAATTGGGGGTATCACAGGAGTAGGATTGATAATGAATAAGAAAATAGTAAACTACTATGACCAGCACAGTGATCGCATTATCATTGTCAAGATAGATACGAAGCCAACACCGACAACAGTAGTACAGGTTTATATGCGAACTAGCTCTGCCGATGATGAGGAAATCGAAGAAATATATGAGGAGCTAAAGGAAATTATTCAGACAATTAAGGGAGAGGAAAACTTAATTGTTATGGGAGACTGGAATTCGGTAGTAGGACAAGGAAGGGACGGGAAGATAGTAGGTGAATATGGTCTGGGCAAAAGGAATGAAAGAGGAAGCCGCCTGGTAGAATTTTGCACAGAACATAATTTAGTTATAACAAACACCTGGTTCAAGAATCACAAAAGAAGGTTGTATACGTGGAAGAGACCAGGAGACACCGGAAGGTATCAGATAGATTTTATAATGGTAAGACATTGATTCCGGAACCAGGTTTTAAACTGTAAAACATACCCAGGGGCAGATATAGACTCTGACCATAACTTGTTGGTTATGAACTGTAGGCTGAAACTAAAGAAACTACAAAAAGGTAGGAAAATAAGGAGATGGGACCTGGATAAATTGAAGGAACGTGAGGTTCTTAAGAATTTCAGAGGGAGCTTTAGGCAACAATTGACAGAAACAGGGGAAAATAAAACAGTAGAAGAGGAATGGGTAAAATTGAGAGATGAAATAGTGAAAGTAGCAGAGGACAAAATAGGTAGTAAGGCAAGACCTACAAAAAATCCTTGGATATCACAGGAGATACTAAATTTAATCGATGAAAGGAGAAAATATAAAAATGCAGTAAATGATACAGGCAAAATGGAGTTCAGACGACTAAGAAATGAGATTGACAGGAAGTGCAAAATGGCTAAGCAGGAGTGGCTAGAAGGCAAATGCAAGGATGTAGAAGAATGTATAAACAGGGGAAAAATAGATACAGCCTACAGGAAAATAAAAGAAACATTTGGAGATAAGAGAAACAGATCTATGAATATCAAGGACACTGATGGAAAACCAGTTCTCAGCAAAGAAGGGAAAGCTGAAAGATGGAAAGAGTATATAGAGAGGCTCTACAAAGGAAATGAACTCCGAGACAATATCGTAGGAAGGGAAGAGGATGTATATGAAGATGAAATAGGAGATACTGTATTGAGAGAAGAATTTGACAGAGCCCTGAAAGACCTAAGTCGAAACAAGGCCCCTGGAGTAGATGATATTGCCTCAGAGCTACTGAAGTCTCTGGGAGAACCAGCCATGACAAACCTGTTTCACCTGGTGTGTAAGATGTATGAGACAGGAGAAGTACCCTCAGACTTTAAGAAAAATGTAATAATCCCCATTCCAAAGAAATCAGGCGCAGACAGGTGTGAAAATTACAGAACCATCAGTCTGATAAGTCATGGTTGCAAAATTTTAACACGAATTATCTACAGGAGAATGGAGAAGGTGGTAGAAGCCGACCTCGGGGAAGATCAGTTTGGATTCAGGAGAAATGTAGGAACACGGGAGCCAATACTCACGTTACGGCTTATCCTAGAAGATAGATTAAGAAATGGCAAACCTACATTTCTAGCTTTTGTAGATTTGGAGAAGGCTTTTTACAATGTTGATTGGAATAAACTCTTTAAAGTTCTGAAGCAAGCAGGAGTAAAATATAGGGAACGTAAGCTTATTTATAACTTGTACAAAAACCAGACAGCGGTTATCAGAGTTGAAGGGCATAAAAGGGATGCAGTGGTTGGAAAGGGAGTAAGACAGGGTTGTAGTCTTTCTCCATTGTTATTCAATTTGTACATTGAGCAAGTTATAAAGGAAAGCAAGGAGAAATTTGGAGAAGGAATTAAAGTTCAGGGTGAAGAAATAAAAACATTGCGTTTTGCCGAAGACATAGTAATTCTGTCAGATACAGCGAAGGACCTGGAAGAGCAATTGAACGGAATGGACAGTGTGTTGAAAGGTGCATATAAGATGAACATTAACAAGAGCAAAACTAGGGTAATGGAGTGCAATCTAAGAAAATCAGGTGATGCTGAAGGAATTAGATTGGGAAACGAAGCAATAAAGGAGGTAGATGAGTTTTGTTACTTGGGCAGTAAAATAACAAATGATGGTCGCAGTACAGAGGATATAAAGTGCAGAATGGCAATGGGTATAAAAGCGTTCTTGAAAGAGAGAAATTTGTTAACATCGAATATTGATTTAAGCCTAAGGAAGTCCTCTCTGAAGGTATTTGCATGGAGTGTTGCCTTGTATGGGAGTGAGACATGGACGATAAACAGTGTGGACAGGAAGAGGATTGAGGCTTTTGAAATATGGTGCTACAGAAAAATGCTGAAGATTAGGTGGGTGGATCGCGTAACTAATGGGGAGGTACTGAACAGAATTGGGGAGAAAAGGAATTTCTGGCATACCTTGACTAAAAGAAGGGATAGATTGGTAGGACACATTCTTAGACATCAAGGAATTGTGAATTTAGCGTTGGAGGGAAGTGTGTGGGGTAAAAACCGCAGAGGAAGACCAAGAGATGGATACAGTAAGCAGATTCAGACAGATGTAGGTTGTCGTTCTTATGTGGAGATGAAGAGGCTTGCTCAGGATAGGGTATTGTGGAAAGCTGCATCAAACCAGTCTCCGGACTGAAGACCACAACAACAACAACAACAACAATCTGAAGTTGCCAGTTTTTCACATCAGAGTTTGTTTGGAAGGATGGTGGTTCAAATCGACCTCCGGCCATCCTGATTTAGGTTTTCCGTCATTTCCCTAAATCACTCCAGGCAAATGCCAGAATAGTTCCTTTCAAAGGGCACGGCCGATTTCTTCCGCATTCTTACCCGAAAATCCGAGCGTTAGCTCCGTCTCTAATGACCACGCTGTCGATGGGACTTTAAACCCTAAGATTCCTTCCTTCTCCTCCTCCACAGTTTGTTTGTTGCTTTTTCCAGACTATTTGATTGTACTATTTCCCCTCATGTTTTTAAACTGAGAAATCGTTCTTATATTTCTATATTTCATGTACTTGTTTGTTCTATGTCATGTATTCCATTTTTTTTTTTAAATATATATAAGATGGGTCTGAAAAGTTCGGTAAATGGTCCCAAATTTTACAAAACGCGCTGGCGAGGATGTGCTCGCGCGTTCATATTGAGGGATATATGAGTAAGCGCTCCCTATGGTGCAAAGCACTACAGTGAAGCGGTGGTACACGCTGCGACCCAGCTATCAGCATCACTGTCAGCAATCGTGCCATTGCAACAAGGAGCGCAAAGAGTTTCATCCATAATGAATTGGTACCCAAGGTTTCATACCGTAAAACGGGAAGTTTACGAGCAAGTTTTAAAACGGCTGCTGCTACGCATCCGGCGGGTTTGGCAAGAACTGTGCCGGAGTGCAAAGTGGAATTGCCAGAATTTTATCGCTAGATGCAAGGCTACTGTGTTTCCACACCTTATTCTCCAGATTTTGTGCCAGCAGACTTCTTTCTGTTTTCCCACCTCAATTATCCCTGAAAGGCTTACTCTTCGCAACGGTTGACGAGAATCAACGACGCGTGTTTCGAACAGTTCCACAAGAAGTGTTTGCTGACAGTTTTCGACAGCTGTATAACCGATGACAGAAAGGTATTGTAGCTAATGGCGATTACTTTTAATGCCAGTAAAGGTTTTTTGTTTGTAACTCGTGTTTCCAATATTTCCTGAGACCACTCATCGAACTTTTCAGACGCGCCTTGTATTTGTAATTCTACTCTACCTACAACGTCTTTAAGAATTTCAGATTGTTTTTGACTTGTGGTAACATGTCCGGTTAAAATTGCCAGATCATCTGCAAAGGCAAGGCAGTCTACTCTAATATTAGATTTACTTAACTCGGTTGATTGATATTTTGACCCGACTTTTGCTCAGCTAAATTTTCAACATGTAATATAAAGACTGATTATACAGCTCCCTATGATACATGTTCATTATTGTAAAATATTTCAAGTAAGAATATAAAATGATTCTATCAATGAATTTAGGGTTTTGAAATAATCTGTTAGCTGTCGATAGGCCGCTATTTTAACATTTAAACTTAAAGAAAACTCATTCGTTTCAATACTTCATGGAATGTTCCCATGGAAAACAACAGCGATATAAAAAGTTTTACAATAATATAATAGTTGCAGCAGTCTAGATCCCAATATAACAATTTATTTTATTTTAATTTGCAGTGGACAAAGATCATTTTCAGATCATGTTCTTGGTGAGGAGCTGGCCCATCTCTTGGAGCAACACTGCTCCTCACCAAGGACTTGATCTGAAAATGATCTTTGTCCACTGCAAATTAAAATAAAATAAATTGTTATATTGGGATCTAGACTGCTGCAACTATTATATTATTGTAAAACTTTTTATATCGCTGTTGTTTTCCATGGGAACATTCCATGAAGTATTGAAACGAATGAGTTTTCTTTAAGTTTAAATGTTAAAATAGCGGCCTATCGACAGCTAACAGATTATTTCAAAACCCTAAATTCATTGATAGAATCATTTTATATTCTTACTTGAAATATTTTACAATAATGAACATTTATCATAGGGAGCTGTATAATCAGTCTTTATATTACATGTTGAAAATTTAGCTGAGCAAAAGTCGGGTCAAAATATCAATCAACCGAGTTAAGTAAATCTAATATTAGAGTAGACTGCCTTGCCTTTGCAGATGATCTGGCATCTTGCGATTTATGTTACGTTACCGCCTGTACGTGGCTGTGAGTATGAGCGTTCGTGTGGTTGCTGTTATTTTATTTCAGCAGTGAATTGTCTTGTCTTTGGTGCTGTGTCGAAGATATTAGCATTGTTGATCTGACAGTGTTAACTATCAACAAAATAATGTTCCAAGTAATAAAATACCTCTATACAAACGTCTGTGATGTGATTGAAATACATGACATAAAAAAACAATAGTTCAAACAAAACATTTAAAACAAGGTCAGTGCTCTGTATTAACACAGAAAACACTGAATTTTAATTTTTCCAAGATTGAATTCATAATGTGGGACTGAAAGGGTTAAACTGTAGTTCCCCCTATAGGTAGATGGGTAAGTCAGTTCGAAGGTCGGAGGAAGGCAACGGCATACCACCTCCAAACAGGACCATGCCTAGTAACGCGCTGTGGCATTCAAACCAATATTCGGATTGTTGACTGCTTTACCTTTTTTTATCTGCTTTCAACAGCTACGAGATTATTACAGCAACCTAAAACCATTTTTACAATCATTTTATATTTTGGATCACGACATTTGCATACCTTTACTAAGACTTTCGGTCAGAAAAAAAGCTTTAAGAATATTTTAATTTGATTAGTTTTGCTGCACACTGGTGTACGACTTTACGTGCCAAAAGGGCATTGTTGAAATCTGAGAAAAGTTTATTTTATTTATATCTATAAATGTGAATGTCTGTTCGGTGTACGTTAATCACGTCTGAACCACAAGACATAAAGAGCTAAAAATTTGTACAGTTACTAATATCTAACCGGGGAAGGTTTTAGGCACGGTTTTATAGCGATTTGATGGATATTTAGTAATTTGAAGAGTATAACGCGAAATGCGGAACAATAATTACTCTTTGAAAATTATAGTTACTCTTTGAAAATGGTTTTATTGGTTGCATTGTTGATTGAGGGTTGCTAATGATAAAATGGTAGAGTGTACTGGGATGGAAAGTTATCGGTGTATACAAAATTCTACGTGTGTGTGTGTGTGTTTGTTAATATTTCGCTCTGCAGCGGAAAGTACAGAACGCAAACGAATGCTCTGTGTGTAATTGTTGTCCGAAGTCTCCCGTTGTACACCATAGTAGTTCCATGACGATAGCTATAAGGGGGTGGATCATATGGTGGTCGAAAGTAGTCAGATTATATAAAAAATCGGACTGAAGGCCAACGATGACGTTTGCGACTCTATAGCATGGAGGTTACATACAGCGAAACGTGATGCAACAGACCATATCTTTGGTCTATGCGTGCTACATTGTGTTCAGCTCTTTCTCTATAAGAATAAGCATACGAACAAGTAAATATAAGAATAAATAAATAAAGCAGTAGAAAAGAAATTTCTTTTAATAAATCTCTTTAAAAAAATCGATTTGACGTTTCACGCATTACATCAAGTGATCGATCTGTGATATTATTACAATAATCATTGTTGAATTTCGTGATTGGATTCTTCGAAACGAGTGCATTTTTACGTGTGATTTGATCTACAGTACTTCCTTTCCTGATAATGTTGATTAAAAATGTACGTTTCTAAAGAAGGTATTGTATTTCATTTCATCCTTCAAAACCAGTCTCATAGCACACTACTGAAAGAGAGCTTATGTATCTTAATCAGCCAACATGCGAGCGGAGCGGCGGGTTTAAGCTAGTAACTTATAACTACGAATTACTTTTACGACTGGTGTCTCTGGACACTAATAAATGACATGTGGACATCACAAAACTCAGTTTTAAAAAGTTCTGGGCGTACATGGGTCGATGTATGAATACAATCAATACTTTAAATTTAATTAAAACTTTTTTAGTTCCTTTTGTCCTGTTTTTTTACCACAGTTGCTATATTATAGTATTATATTGAAGGTATTTCACTTATCTGTCTATGCAACTGATTTAATAAAATATGCTACTGCCATATGCATTTCGCCTTTATTTTGGAAGGCATCATCAGTGGCCTGTAATATATACATGATTATTTTTTACAAATTTTTATATTTACATTTCTCAGTATTTTTTAGGTTATCAACAGTTCTGACGCGTTATTTTGGTATAGTATTGATATCTGGATATTGTACATACAATATTACATGGATATAGTTTTATATCTGGTGCTCATTGGTTGCTTCCAGCTGTTGTGCTTCAATTCCGTGCATTTTGCTGTTTTTGTTGTTCCAGCACTTCACAGTTAGCACCACTAGGCACATGCCATTTTTGTTTGTGTTGTGTTTTTGTTTTTGCTGGTGTTGCCAACTGTTGGGTATGTGTATGTCCTATCTTTGCTTTGTGTCAGTGTGTGTGTGTGTGTGTGTGTGTGTGTGTTATGTGATTGCATTAACAACAGCACCAGATACTGATTTATTAATTATTGATTTTTTTTCGTGCCTAGTGGTGCTAACTGTGAAGTGCTGGAACAACAAAAACAGCATAATGCACGGAATTGAAGCACAACAGCTGGAAGCAACCAATGAGCACCAGATATAAAGCTATATCCATGTAATATTGTAAGTACAATATCCAGATATCAATACTATACCAAAGTAACGCGTCAGAACTGTTGATAACCTAAAAAATACTGAGAAATGTAAATATAAAAATTTGTAAAAAATATTCAAGTATATATTACAGGCCACTGATGATGCCTTCCAAAATAAAGGCGAAATGCATATGGCAATAGCATATTTTATTAAATCAGTTGCATAGACAGATAAGTGAAATACCTTCAATATAATGTTATTAATTAAAACTATTTGACAAACTTTCTAAGTGGCGGCAGAAACGACGTTGTAATTACAGATTAGAGCCGGCGGTGGCGGCTTTGTCACACGGCTGGCTCGGCGACATCCATCCCCTTCCCGAATAGGAAGGGCAGGCCGCGCATCCATCACCCGCGGAGTGGCCACTCGTCCGCGGCTTCTGAAGAGTGATACATCTGAGTGGGAGGAAATTATTCGGCCATTTAGCGGCCGACTTAGGGCCGGATGAAATCACGGCCACTCCATCAACGTCGCGCCGTGTTGGCGCCGACAATACGCCACGGATGCCCAGGAAATGGCCGCGCCGTCTTATCGCGGTCGCGTCTGCCGGCAGGACACGGGAACAGCTCTCCACATTGCGTATCTGCGCTAATGGAATTTCGCATATAGAATAATTGAGTTATTTTGCACATAAAACCTGCACAATATTGCGGTCGAGAGATTTAAAAATACTTTTAAAAAAGTTCGAAATGGGGAACGTATTGTTTTAAACTACTGTACTTTAAACCGCGTAAGATTGGTAATATATATAAAGGGTGTCCCAGCTATTTTGTCCACTCAAAATATCTCTGGAACAATTACAGCTATTGGAATACGACTTTCACCGGTATCAATGTACGGCTGGGGCCTGTGAATGTACATATTTGGAAACATTCTAAAACGAAAGCAAATGAGTTTTTTAACACAAACTTATGTTTTTTTTAATGGACACCCTATATTTTTTCTTCAGCAATCCATAGCATGACAAATCACATAAACAATGGAGTTGATTGCATCGCAATATTTCAATTACATCCCGAGATATTGCGACGCGAAGTTGACGCTTGAAATACGCGAAATGCTCGGCTAGCGCACGTCCTGAGGCTCAGGCGAGAACCCCATGCTGCTCTGGACGTGAGCTAGCCGCGCGTTTCGCGTATTTCAAGCGTCAACTTCGCGTCGCAATATCTCGGGATGTAATTGGAATATGGCGATGCAATCAACGCCATTGTTTGTGATTTGTCATGCTATGGATTGCTGAAGAAAAATATAGGGTGTCCATTTAAAAAAACATAATTTCTTGTTAAAAAACACATCTGCTATCGTTTTAGAATGTTTCCAAATATGTACATTCATGGGCCCCAGCCGTATATTGATACCGGTGAAAGTCGTTTTCCAATAGCTGTTATTGTTCCAGAGATATTTTGGGTGGACAAGATAGCTGGGACACCATATAATGTAGATAGAAAGGTAAAAATTGACACACATGCTTGGAATAACATGGGGTTTTACTAGAACAAAAAAATGTTCAAAAAATTTTCGACAGATGGCTCTTCATCTGATCAGAAAAGCAATAATTAGCATAACAAATTAAGACACAGCAAAGATGCTGTTCTTTTCAGGAAATGCTCAATATGTTCACCATTATTCCTCAACAATAGCCTTAGTCGGTGAATAACATTGTGAACAGCAGTGTAAAGCATGTCCGGAGTTATGGTGAGGCATTGGCGTCGGATGTTGTCTTTCAGCGTCCCTACAGATGTCGGTCGAACACAAATACACTTGCGACTTCAGGTAAACCCAAAGCCAATAATCGCACGGACTGAGGTCTGGGTACCTGGGAGGCCAAGCATGACGAAAGTGGTGGCTGAGCAATCTGGGGTGGAGCACCATCCTGAATGAAAATCATACGTTCCAGCAGGTGTTTATCAGCCAGGCTGGGGATGATGCGATTCTGTAACATATCGGCGTACCTCTCACCCGTCTCTGTAGCAGTTACGAAACCAAAATCACGCAGTTCCAAATGTTCAAATGTTTGTAGAACTTATGGGACTTAACTACAGGGTCATCATTCCCTAAGCTTACAAACTACTTATGAACCAGCTAAGACTAAGGACGGCACAAATATCCATGCCCGAGGGGGGATTCGAACCCCCGACAGCAGTGGCCGTGCAGTCCGTGACTGGAGCGCCTCAGTCCCCTCGGCCACCGCGGCCGGCCACGCAGTTCCTCGAAGAAGAAAGGCCAGATAACGGTAGATGTTTGGTTCTAATAAAACTCCATGTCATTCCAAGCATGTGTGTCAATTTTTACCTCTCTATCTACATTATTCCGTGGTTTATTAAGTTTTCAAATTTATACTGACTTTTTTATCACCCGGTATATATCCAGATTGTCAGGCAACCAGCAATACCATAATTACTCTGAGAATTTTCAGCTTTTCTAGTAAACTTGGATGCATTGTTGTGCTATCTGTCAGACAGGGGCAAGAAAATTATCATTTGTGGGTACTTTTTTCATGAAAGAGTGTAATAGGAATTTGAGCTCCATTATTGATTTTCCTACTCGGATAACACAGAAGAGTACCACATTCATAGATAACTTTTTACAGACCGCGATAAGTTTCAGAACATAAATGCTTACCCTGTTGATAATGGCCTTTCAGACCATGGTGCACAGCGTGAGACAGTATGTGACATAGCATGCATTAAATCAAATCATACTTTCAAAGTAGAGCATTCAATGAGCAATATAAATATTGCTAACTTTAGGGAAAGACTACATCAGTTGGATTGTGATGAACTGTATAAGGAATCCAATGCAAACTTGAAATATAACTAAGTTCATGATACATTTTGAACGGTATTTGAAAATTGTTTTCCCAAGAAAATAGTTAAACATAATTATAACAAAATATGTGAAAACCACGGCTAACTAAAGGAATAATAATATCTTGCAACTGTAAAAGGGAACAGTATCTAAGAGCAAGATTAAGTACTGTCCCAGAAATTGTTGTGGAATACTAAGAAAAGCTATTAAAAAGTCCAGATTTATGCGTTTCGTGTCGGAGATCAGTACCTCTGATAATGAAATTTTAAAAAAAATGAATATTTTTGAAAGGGAAACAGCGCAACCAAGAGCCCAGGAAGACTTAATAATCATACAACTGAATGAAAAGTGTACTAAAGAAGTCAGAAATTGAAAATATTTTCAATAATCATTTTCTAAATGTGGAGAAAATTGGATCTAAATGTTCCTTAGAAGAGGCAAGGCTACTAATAGACGGGACTATACCTATACTGTTTGATACAATTGTCATTCCACCAACCTCTCCCTTTGAAATCAGTAAACCAAAAAATGTTCAAATGTTTGTACAGCTTATGGGACTTAACTACGGGGTCATCAGTCCCTAAACTTAACAACTACTTATGAACTACTTACTAACTAGGACGGCACAAATATCCATGCCCGAGGGGGGATTCGAACCCCCGACCGTAGTGGCCGTGCACACCGTGACTGAAGCGCCTCAGTCCCCTTGACCACCGCGGCCGGCGAAATCAGTAAACCAATAAACTCACTGAAAAGTAAGAGCTCTTACTGAATTGATGGCATTTCCAGCAGGGTTCTTAAAGTTTGTTCCCCACAGATAAGTAGGATTCTCAGCCACATATGTAATAGCTCTCTGAAGCAGGATGTTTTCCCTGATGGACTGAAATATGCCATTGTTAAACCATTGCATAAAAAAGGGGATATATCAGATGTCAGCTGACAGCTTTATCAAAATTTTTTGAGTAGCGTCGCGTAAAAAGAAAGTACTAACCAAATGTCAGTTTGGTTTTCAGAAAAGGTTTTGAACAGAAAATGTTATATATATATATAACATTTTCTGTTCAAAACCTTTTCTGAAAACCAAACTGACATTTGGTTAGTACTTTCTTTTTACGCGACGCTACTCAAAAAAAAAAAAAATATATATATATATATATATATATATATATATATATATATATATATATATATATATATTCACTGATCAAATACTAAAAGCTCTGAATAACCAGACATCACCCATTGGTATTTTTTGTGATCTCTGAAAAGCTTTGGTATAATTCATACTTAACTGGAAAATTGCGGAAAGTTGAAATAAGCGGTTCATGTAATGTCGAAACATCAGCAGATTCCTCATGGTGGGATATCACGAGTGGGGTCCCACAGGGTTCGGCCTTAGGTCCTTTTCTGTTACTGATATACATTAATGACCTGCCAATCTACATTGAAGATCTTTTTGCTGATGATACGAGTATAGTAACCACGTCCAAGAAACAGGAACTATGTGATGTTTTTCACAAAATTATTGAGTGGATCTCAGCAAATGGACGTAATTAAATTTTGATATAACGCAGTATATACAGTTCCGTACATTAAATGGCACAACTCCAGTAATAAATATAAAGTTTGAGCACAAGTCTGTAGCAAAGGTAGAAATTTCACAATTATTAGGTGTGTGCATTGATGAGAGATTACACTGGAAGCCACGCAGTAATGTTTTTGCTGGAATGTCTCAGTTCAGCTACGTATGCTATTAGGGTTATTTCAAATTGTGGCGATAAGAATCTCAGTAAATTAGCTTACTATGCCTATTTTCATTCACTGCTTTTGTGTGACATCATATTCCGGATTAATTCATCTTTGAGTAAAAAAATATTCATTGCATAAAACCGTGTAATCAGAACAATTGCTGGAGCCCACCCAAGATAATCCTGTATAGTAGAACCTGCGTCATAGCGACTTTATTAAGACTAATTTGGCGATATTTCGAAAGGCAGAAAGCTTTTTTCAACAGAATGGGTTATGATCTGCAGCAATAATTTCGTAGTGCGGAAAGGCTTTTTATTAAAGAACTCATGTGTTCACTTGCTTACAGATTTTGAAGATGCCGCCTTCCGCAGCAATAAGTGATCGTAACTGGTCTGAAAACGGACGAATTAACACGCCATTAGGAAAGAGACTGATTCTAACCGAAAAAGGGTACGTACAGTGGAATCTCAGGAACTTGGGTGGCACAGAAGACATCGAAACATTTCTTTGATCGTGTGACGAGGAATCTAATTAATATTATAATAAGAGAAAGAGAAAGAGAGAGAGAGTTGTTCCATTGTCCAGAGAGGGTTTTTTTTCCAATGAAAATTTTTCCTTTATATTTTGCTGTTATATACAGTGGCTTACATAAATTACACAGCCTGTTCGTAACATTTCAAGTATGCCTTATACAAATTTCGAATTACATATCAAATAGCGTACCTCTATAGCTTGGAGTATGAAATTTATCTAAAAAATAAAATAACCATTTCAACAGTTCTGAGGTATAATTTTTCAGTTTGCACATTGAAATTGCAATCTAACCAATTGTAACACTACTACCTGGTATTAAATTGTTTAAAACCAAGGTTATCGTATTACACCAAATATAGCAAACTGGTTTTAAACATTGTCGTAACTTCAATCCTGCCGAATCTTCTGTCCTTCTACGCCGACGACCTGCAGCCTTACCTGAGTGCCAGGTATTGCTACGATTGTCCAGGTCAGCACCTTGCACACTTTTCCTCATTGTGACACATTTCTAATACAGACATTTTCGAGAGACACTCTTTAACTGATGTTAACAAAACAGATTTTATTGTAGAAAAAGATGTTTTAAATAAATACAGATTATCGGAAATCAGTGGTAAGTACAGCATAATTACACATGAACACTTTTCAAAGGTACGAAACTTTTCAATACTTTCAGGAATGAAACGACTCACATGGGCTTGATAAGCATTACATATGTGTATTATATTATCTCTGATATATGATAAATTTACATACACTCCCTTAGATAACTTTCTCGTACTTCCATAAGTAATGTTTTCTGTCATAATATAAAATATACTTTCACTCGAGTGCATTGTAAAAAATGTGCAAGAACTTACGAGTGCTCTTTTACTTATAAGCCAAACGGTAGAAAATGCCACTCGCCCATTCCGATACATTTCGAGTAGGTCGTAGCCTAGATAAAAATGTGAGACACGTATTTATTTATAAGTGCCCATACTGAAAATGAAGTGGTGAAAATCCTCCCGAAGAAAACACGATTCTTATCTTTCTGAGCACATATTACCTAAACAGTAGGAATATTTAAAAAATGTTGAAACGTAATTTCCACGGTTCCTAAGGTACGTCACAACTGTGAAATTACAGCTTTAAACATTTTGATATAGTTTGAAATCCTCCGATGACGTATGCACTCAGTAAGATAACAACCGCATCTGAGGGCTTCTACCACCTCAACAACCGCATGGGCATGTATAAAAAATTAATTAATCAATTAATTAAAACACATGTATTACATTTTGACTTAGAATACAACACAATCGAAGTGTATCGGAATTGGTAAGTGCGACTTTCACTACACTAAATTGTATTCTTTGTTTACGAAACAACACTGTAGTATCGTGCAGTACGACAAGGGTGTCGGGCTGAACTTGAGGTAAACAACTGAATCGTGCGCAACTGAACTGCGTACTGGCACGATTAGAACACACGACGCTACTCTTTTCCCGTGTCTAGCTATTTTCATTGGTTTACCCTGAAACGGCCAAGAAGAGGGTATATATTTGTTCAGAATGAACCCTCAAAGTACATACTTTCCTGCTGACCCATGCTGTATATACAGAGTGTTCCAGAATTAAATGGCCAAACTTTGGGAGCGAATTTCGGACTCAGAAATAAGCGAAATGTTCCTGTGAAATTTTCCATCACATTAATTTCTTACGGAGCTAATCCATAAATGAAGTTTGAAACGATAAACTCAAGTACAGTTCGTTTCAATGAATGTTTATTTTCATTAACATTAAATGTAAGTAACCAAAGACCTATGTCAATAACAAAAAGTACTTGAATGAGATCCCAGATGGACACCGGATGGAAAAATCTTACCACAGAGACTAAACTCACATATTTTCACGGCTTTCCTGAAGAACGACCTTCTGTGCCATCTTGAGGTCACATTACAGGAACGATTGAACATGTGGATCCAAGTATATGGATATATATGATCGAGTTACTCGTGAGTGATTGAATGAAAATTAGCCAGGTTGCTGGATCGGTGAAGGGACCTGTATTGTGGTGTGCATCCTCACCTAACCTCCCTCTGCTGGACTTGTTTGCATGGGGAACACTACAACAGGTTGTGTATTCGATACCAACAACCTCAGAACAGCATGTTAGGGACAGAGTCATGGCTTATTGAATTAGCCAGAGCAATTAGTTCATCAAGTTGGTTTTGCTGTACTCCTTTTTTCTTGTTGCAGATAAATAAATGGGAAAGGGTCCGCCTTTTTTTTGCAAGCCATTGTGTTTTTTACTTATTCCCATACATGTTTCGGGTATTTAAATATCCCACTGATGATGGAACAAAGGTTCCGAAACATGGATGGTAATAAGTAAAAACCATGTTTGCAAAAATAGGAGGACCCTTTCCCCTTTACCCAGAGAAATGTTTGTCAGTAATACGAGCTGTCAGATCACGATGCAATGCCTGCATTGCCATGGGAGGGCAACAGTTTTGACTCCTATATAATTACATTTTATTACTAACATGCAATAAATAATATAATATGTTCATTATTTCTATTGTTTATTGTTCCTCGGTTCATTTATGTTACAAAGTATTTCGTCGATAATTACTTAAATCTACAATCAATAAAAAGAAACATTCAAACGAACTGTACTTTAGTTTTCCGTTTCAAACTTCATTTTCAAGATTATCTCCCTAGGAAATGATAATGAAATAAATTTCGTATAAACGTTAGTAGTATAGCATACCAACGCTCTGGCACATTTCAAGGTCACACTGGGAATGCTGATTCATCGAGACCACCAGTCTCCACATGCCAAGGGAAGTAGAAAGGAAGTTCCCCCCATTCTTATTGGTATCAGATAACGCAAGTACACTACGTCCAATAAGAGTACCCCTTCCCCTCCCCTGCATATTATAAAACAATCACAGAATTCTGACAGGGTCACCAGTCTCCATTTGTCAAGGAGAGTACATATTTTCTATTAAATTAAATTTCACAATACCGAGAAGTCTCCCTCCACCCCAATCATGGTTTTTCCTTAAATAGACTCAGTCAGATGCAAAGAGTTCTGCAGTCCAATAAAATCCATTTTTTCCAGCTGAGTAGATGAAATTTAGCTAGCAGCAGCGGAATTGGTAAGTGCGACTTTCACACTTTCTCCGCTAAAAACAGACCTGTCAGTAAACACTGGTTCACTGAATTTGTCACTACCGAAAAGATTGTTATTTTTTATGAATTAAGATATTGATTATTGTTTCAGAGCATGAGTCGGTGTAAGATGAGGACAAAGTCATTTCCTGCGGTATCAAAGCAGCAATCCGCAAAATGATTGAGCTGCCCTGGTGTCATTTAAACGCTATTCAAAACAATAGCAGCCAGAAACTGCACCTCAGATAAGCAGATGCTGAAAACATCTATCTGCGCTGTTTGAAGTGTGACTTAATATGATTCAAAATGTGTGAATATAGGTTTAGCTCCTGAGAGAGACTTTGATGTGGTTATTTAAAAGGATAATGTTCATCGTCTTGGTAAAAAGAAAAAAGAAAAAAAGTGCAGCATGTTGCATGAATAGACTATTTTTATGGTTCGATGATGAAGTACATACAGAGAGAGTTTACGAGTGAATACAACTCCTCACACACCCCTATTAACATCAGCACATTAAACGGAACGGCAGAAATTATCTACATGTATGGAGGCAGTGCTTTAATTAAAAGTTGATGGTATGGTTGTATATATGAAACATTCAAGTGCGGAGAAAGTAAATAACTTGAACAATGTATTACTCACAGCAGCAGACTGACTAAGGTGCTGGCGTCATTATATTATGGCTGCACACTGTGATTTTGTCACCTATTTATGTCATCACAATGTGTTAGTAAATCAGAACAATGTGTAATGTTAGCATTCAGCCAACATCAAAATATGCAATATAAAATTCTATAAGCATGGACTCTGTGGAAGACGAATTTAGTGCAATTAATTGAACCAATAGGTCTGAATACAATTCAGGCTGAATTTCAAGCATGTAGAAAACTGTTATTTGCTCATTTCAGCAAATATTAAAGAACCGTATGATTTCATATAATTGTGTAAATAAAAAACAATGATATACAACACAATTATTGTTTTTAACCCTACCGAATAAACAATAGATGATGAATTTCAAGGATCGTTATGTTTAATTAAAACAGTGATATATATACTCAATAATTTTATTAACACGATAGTATAAGGATTCTACTTACAATGACAAAAATGACTATGAAAAACAAAATAACCAGTTCTATGCAAGAGTGTCCCCGTGCCAAAGCGTCCTCCAAGACCAAAGAAGACCAAAACAAAAATATTTGCGAATCTGATCCTGATTTTCTACTGCAAAATCATGAATTATAAATATGCTGTGTACTTTAAAATTTTTCCGGCAAATTTCTTGATTAAAATAATTTCGGGCGTCCAGCCGGATGTCATTGTTTATTCCGCACGATATTTCGGCCAATAACCACTTGGCCAGAGTGTTTGCATAAAATGGAACAGCTTTGGAAGACCCAACTTACATAAAAATATCAAAGGATCCTACTAGCCGAATAGAAAGGAAAACAACCAGTCTATTAAATTCCAGTTCACTACTGAAGGGAGTAATAAGGAGATTAAAACCACATAGCACTGTTCCACTTCGCTTATATGGATTGCCGAAGATCCATAAACAGGGACTCCCGTTACGGTCCATAGAACATTGGCACTGCAAACTAAGACCTGGCATAACACTTGGCGTCATTACTTCGACCATACGTAGGAAAATGTGACCACCATATTCGTAATTCGGTAATTTTATCAGTCGTCTGAAGGAATTACGTCTTAAAGATGCAGATTTACTTGTCGGTTTTGACGTTATTTCTCTGTTCACGAGTGTACCATTATTGGATTCTTTGGAATTAATTGCAGAAAAATTTGATCCTGATATTTCAGGACTTTTCAAAAGTGCCTTGTGCTCTACTTTCTTTTTATTCAATTCCAATTATTACGAACAAACAGAAGGTGTTTCCATGGGCAGCCCAATTTCGCCTTTAGTAGCGAATATGTTCATGGAAGACTGAAGAAAAGGCTCTTGCTTCTACTATCCTCAAGCCTTTGGTGTTCTGGAGGTACGTTGACGACACCTTTGTAGTGTGGCCACATGGCATTTCTTCAACATTTAAATTCTGTTAACAGTAGCATTCAGTTTACTATGGAAATTGAAAAAGATAGTTGTTTGCCCTTCCTATATGTGCTGGATCGATGAAGGGAGGATGGCTCTCTCGGTCATTCAGTATATAGGAAAAATAAGCTTATAGACCTGTATCTTCAAGCAGACAGTTGTCATCACCCTGCTCAAACAAATTGTGTACTTCGAACATTAATACATAGGACACAATTGATTTCTGATGCAGAGAACTTACTGTCGGAGTTGGTACATCTACAACTTGTATTCAAAGAAAATGGTTATTCTCTACATCAGATTCGTAAAGCAATGAGCAAGTACTAACGGAAACAACCAAAGCAAAGTGATGATACTACTGAGTCTACAAAATCATCGGCCTTCTTGCCATATGCAAGTAATGTAACATCAAAAATTGCCAGAACTTTAAAGAAACATTGAGGTGATTTTTCGTCCACCAGCCAAAACAGCAGCATTCATACGTTCGATAAAAGATGATCTTGGCCTGCGTAAGGCAGGTGTTTATAGAATTAATTGTGAATGCGGCGTGGCATACATAGGAGAGAAAACTACATTAACAGTGGCAGATTGTTGTGCGGAATATGAGAGACACACACGCCTTCTGCAACCGGATAAGTCTGCCATTGCTGAGTATTGTTTGTCAACCGAACATAGGATGGATTACACAAGTACCAAGATTTTAGCTCAGACTTCAACCTTTTGGCAGTCTGTAACACGTGAATCAGTCGAAATTAAAATGGCTGAAGGACTTATTAATAGAGACAGTGGCTTTCAGCTGAATATAGCTTGGGAACCAGTAATTTCAGTTTTAAGAACGCAAATATCACATGGTATACAATATAATACAGACGAAAAAGCAGATTAAGCTTTTGGTCTCACCGTCGAGGGCGCTGCTGGCTGTGGCGCCGCTGCAAGAGGCGTGTCCTCTTTACGCGCATGCGCTACCGCCCATCTCCACGGTAATACAAGTGACGGTCAGATGCGGCTATCGCTAGACTTTGGTACGCAGCACCTAAAGATGGCCAAGGGGTTATTTACGGAAATATCATGCGAAGTAAGCAATGGGATCCGGCTGTACGCCCGACATTATATTAATCTATAAATATGCTTCTTGTGTGCTAGAATGTCACTGCTTTCACTGAAAATCTAAAAGCTAACACCATCAGTGTTGAGTAGTAAAATTTCCAGCTCGGCGGGTGATATGAAATATTTACTTTAAAAATTAGAATATCTATTGCGTTCCTATGATGGAACATCATCAGCGCAGAATGCAAGTCATGATGACTGATCCACTCTACATAAAACATTTAACAAAGAGATCCATAAAATAACCAAAAGTTGTTCCTAGTACATTTACTAGGAAGACCTTTTAGTTATTTTATGGGCCTGACTGTTAAATGTTTTATGAAAAGTGCACGATTCTGCACTGATGATGTTCCACCATAAGAACGAAATCGATATGTAAATTTTTAAAATAAGTATTTCATATCGCTCGCCTAGCTTGAAATTTCTTGATTTTATTATAATATTGAGGGGGACAGGCAAAATCTCCATTGTGGAGTCAAATTACAATGATGACTAGAATTTCCTGTTATAGCTGGTATTTTGGTTGAAACAGTGTTTTTCAAAACGCAGACACAGGCTCAAAGCGAACTCTCATGGGATGTGTTAACAAGAAAAGGAATACGTTTATTTTTCCGCCATCCGATGGTCCAACGATAAATGCACATATATTGTCATGAAGTAGTGTTCCATTCCTTGTTTTTCTGTACTTGTTACCAGTGTAGGACCAGTCGGTTACTACAAGTTGCTGTTGTTTACTCCACTCAGCCATTCTGCGTACTAATCATTTTACTTGAATGGGGAATAGAGTGTGAGAGATAGAGACTTTACATGTACAAACATTTTATTTATTACAAGTTGTATTAAATTTCTACACGTATAAGGACATTGTGAGATTTTTTTAACAACAAGTAAGTTTCTCTCATCGGTGTTGTCCAGGCAGTTGCTCATGTGACATCGGCGCCACGATAGTTCCAATATCTTCACATTTATATCTCCAGTCCCTGGCTCGTTTTCACCAATATCATTTTCTTCCCACAGCAGAGGAAGCTAGGGGCAGCCTCTGTCCTCAATATTATACACGATTTATTCAGTTTTATATCCATTTTCGTTTCGCCAACCCCACGATTCTGGTGGAAAAACTAAAAATAACCCAGCCAGCGCTGTCTCCACAGGCACGCTGCTCAAAATGTTCAAGTGTTTGTACAGCTTATGGGACTTAACTACGGGGTCATCAGTCCCTAAACTTACAAACTACTTACGAACTACCTTATACTAAGGACGGCACAAATATCCATGCCCGAGGGGGGATTCGAACCCCCGACCATAGTGGCCGTGCAGACCGTGACTGGAGCGCCTCAGTCACCTCGGCCACCGCGGCCGGCAGGCACGCTGCTGAACCCATAGAGTGACCATGGTGGTTTTCCAATTACCATGTTGCCGAACATACTTCCAGCTCATAGTCGGGTGTTGTCCACCCCAACATAAAGACGCAAGGATAAAAAATCATTCTATATGCTATTTCCTTTGGAATGAAGCGATTGTGTACAGAGCAGAAACATTGGCAATCAAGAAACACGTCAACATGGTTCTGGATGTACCTGCACTGCAGACATCTCTGTACCTGAGATAATCCATTATTGGGATGGAGCTAGACGTGTCGGAATTGTGAAACTACATTTAACAGAATATATGCCTCTCCTCGACATATGCAGACCGTGATCTTGTCATAGTGCTCTCATTGGATTGTGTATTGTGACATGCAGGGGAGGGGGAAGGGGTTCTCTGATTGGAGGTAGTGTAATTATGTAATCTTATACCAATAAGGAGGAATGGAATCTCCCCTCCCCACTCAAATGTTGTTCAAATATTTGTTAAGCTTATGAGACTTAACTACGGGGTCATCAGTCCCTAAACTAACAAACTACTTATAAAATACCTTACACTAAGGCCAACACAAACATCCATGTCCGAGGGAGGATTCGAACCCCCGACGGAGAACGCCTCGCGCATCGGAACATTGCGCCTCAATTCGCTCGGCCACTTCGCCGCGGCTCTCTCCACTCCTTGACCCGTAGATACCGGTGACCTTGTCAGAGTGCTCTGATTGGACGTAGTGGTAATTGTGTAATCTGATACCAAGAAGCGAGGGAAAATCTTCCCTCCCCTTGGCACGTGGAAGCCGGTGCCTTGATGAATGAGTATTCACAGAATGACTTTGAAATGTGCCAGAGAGTTGGTAGATTATACTACTTAACACGTGCCAAAGTCCCTGCTGTCATATTGGGTTTGCCACAGGATATGCGGTTAATACCCCGTTACTTATTGATCTATCGTCTTTGGTTTGCTGTTGCCATGGCTTAGTACTCATCATGAAAAATCGCTGACTTCCATCTATCACCCTTCACGAAATTCGTATTATTGCCTAGGTCGTGAGAAACCCTTTCCTTCCATCCCCTATCTCATCCATCCTGTCTCTCCTACGAAACGAAATAATTAATTTCCGAAATCTTGTGTCTACGTTTATTTTCGACTCTTGTGTGTCTATCAGCAGTATTCATCCAAGATATGGCTACTCTACATAATTTCATTTTAATTACTCTAGATGTTTCTTATTTGCGCTTCTATTTCATTCCACCCTTATTCATGTTATGTAGATCCTTCCCTTGCAGATACCAAGTAACCCCTGCACGAAGTTTAGCTGAATTCGACGGAGAAGAGGAAGAAAATATGTGGAACACATATATGTACACACAATAATAAATATAAATACGTTACATATAATAAAAATATGGTTATTTCTACATCGACGCCCTGACGACATTTATGTTTTCTCTTTCCCGCGGTTTAAATCATGACTTACAAAATTTTGTGGAGCAATTGACAGTTTTCTTCTTTTTTCATTCCTTGGTTCATGTACACGTAGATTAGTGTCTGTTTTACTGATGATCTAGTTATAAACTCACACTAATAGCGCAGAAGCTAAAATACTTGTGAAAGCAGAAGCATAGGTTTCCCCAGATCCTTCAAGTGAAGGTATTGCGAAAATTCTGTCTGAAACTCTGAGATCCCTCTCTTTCAATTATGTGTATATGCACTCCCTGCACGCCTGTGTATGAGCGAGTGCTTCTGCTTGTGTGTGTGTGTGTGTGTGTGTGTGTGTGTGTGTGTGTGTGTGTGTGTGTGTGTGTGTGTGGTGTGTGGGCGAATACGGGCGGATGGGTTGTGGTTGGCTGGGCCCGTAGATGCGTAGGTGCCGTAATTCGTATTTTTATTTTAATTAATTAATTAATTTTTATAATTATCCCTACATACCGAAAATATCAGCAGGTGAAATACAAAGTTGAATTGCAAACTGTGGCCACACAGAGAAAGCACAAAAAGCATCGATATAGAAAATTAATTGGCATTTTATATGAAACTCAGGACGTGAGAAATTTCAGTGTAATTAATACGTATAGGACTAAAATCAAATCATTTAAGCATAAGGAGAAATGCTTGGGATTGCTAATAATCAACATGGCAGTACAGAAGAGTCTCCTTTATTAGAAAATAATCGGAAAATGAATTGAACTGGGTAGACAAAAAGCTAATTATCAATTATTATAAAATATAGACTGCATGAAGCGGAAGTTCTGTTTCTCTGTCTTGCATTTGTTTTAGACGTATACACAAATTGCAGTGAAGAATCGAATGACTGAGTAACCACCGATTTTTGTTTCCATCCTTAGCTGTCTACTATAGTGTCTGTAGTGTATGGGACAATAATAAAAGTCGATTGATGTAAGAAAAATCCAAAGCGAGGAGCTCTATTGCTTACAATATTTGAATTTGAATCAGATGAAGTAGCGACGGGGGCTCAACGTGGAATTGCAAAATGTTCAAATGCTTGTTAAGCTTAAGGCACTTAACTGCGGGGTCATCAGTCCCTAAACTTACAAACTACTTATGAACTACCTTATTCTAAAGACGACACAAACAGCCATGCCCGAGGGGGGGGATTCGAACCCCCGACCGTAGCAGCCGTTGAGACTGTAACTGGCGCGCCGCAGACCGATCGGCCACTGCGGCCGGTGTGGAATTGCAAAGCAGTTTCAAACGATAATACATGAGTCCAATATTTCGAAGAAGAAAAAAGTAGCACTTTGGTATATTCTGGAGAACGAAGCTTGCAAAGAAACGTTCTAATTTTCAGGATACATTGGAACTACAAAAAGAAGTTATGACGAAATTCCAGTTTCTTTAGAACTAGTGGTCCTATATGATAAATATCAATTTTATAGCTCATCTTAGGCACTAATGTCACAATAAAACAGACTTTAAAACTTGAAGATTCATTTCCTGCGCTAACACAAGCATAAATTGCAGAACAATAAAAAAATTTATTCGGATTAAATTGTTGAATGTGTTGTTAATTTAATCAACCAAACTAAGAGTTAAAGCATACCACTTCCGAAAATTGTTGTACTATATAGGTAAGATGATGTGCACAAATTGAATTGGACAATTGAGATATATTGCACACGAACAAATAGCACATAGGTTAATGATAGACAATAGCTAGGTGGGTCGCGAGTTCATGTCCCCAACAATTTGAATCGGCGCATTTATCGAGTATGTCGCTACTTTTGTGGGGCAACCTTGTGTGTCTAGTTTCGCATTGTCACGTGAACAACTCGTGGCTGCGATGCGTCAGTCGGTAAGGAATAGTCAGTTGGCATGCGAGAGAGTGAACGGTTCGTGGTAATGAATGCCAGAAGCAAATTTTAAGGGCCAGAAAGGTCTTAGTTTTAGGTTTAATGTTTCACAGCCTTTGGTTGGTGTTTCATCCCTGCTGGACAGTGGCTACTTTGTCGTCTCGAATTCCGGACACGGCTTCGATGAAGCAATAGGTCTTAGAATTCCTAAACTCGCATATGCCTCTGGCAGGGTGTTCAGCTCCTGCAGGACGGGGAAAATCTGTGTCACTGAGTGTCAGAGACGATTTCACTGGAGTGTTGTTGTCAGGGCGAATGTCGTATTATAGGGCTCTCGGATGGTGTTCGCTTCCTGCAGGATAGCGAACAATTGGTGGAAGTTGCCAGACGCGAATCTGTTGGACCGTAGGTCTTGTTGTTTCATAGCTCGCATAGTCGGGTAGTTTTCCGCTGTTATAGATACAGCTGTGCGTCTTTCACCTTGTAATGACGGTATTAAAGAACAGAGCGAGCAGCGACAATTAATTGTCAGCGTTGCTTTGAAATGCTTCTCTTTTACATTCGTTGTTGCCATTGTGAAGTATGGATTGTTACCTTTGTATTATAGTAATGGATCATAAGCTCTCTTGGTGATGGTGTTGTTGTTTATAATCGTTCAGTTTCAGGTGTTATGAGTGTCTAGCTAAAACTGTAGAATTCTTGCTGAATAGACTACAAGGTTCAGTGTGTAATTAGTTGTATAGGCGAGTTATGCAATCCAGCCATGGCATGAAGCTTAACGCAGCAATGAAACTGTCTGAACATTGACATTGGTCTCTGCGCAAAGATTTCCTTATGCCTAAACCAAGATAACGTAGGGAAATTCCCCGTCACACACCGCGCAAATGAATGCAAACCGAGCCTAAAAAACAGAAACAATTTGTATGTAACTGTGAAAAAGAAGCGAAAAAGAAAAACTAACGAACGGTCCGAGCTAAAGATGTGCAACATCGTGTGGACTGGAAGAAGAGAGGCGGCTTGGTTATGTGGTAATAGGTTTCGACTGTGAAACGGAAGATGCTTCTTGGAATCTCTGCTGTTTCCAATTTGTTTATATTTTCACAGAGTTGTCAGTTTGGTCATTGAGGTGTCTGTTCGCCGAATTCTACACTGCTCAAAACAGAAGATCAGGTGAGATATCAAACACAATATACATATTATACAGCAGTTAAGTGGCTTATTATGCCTGTGGAGAGTGATCACTGCACTTACTTCAGCCAAGATCGCTACTTTATTTGTTACTCCTTGTTACTTGTGGCAAGAACACACACAATTTTCAAATGTGCAATACAGATGACGATCCCCTTTGGTGATGCAAATTTTAATCGTTTGACAATGTTCTTTTTCTTATATTTCATTTTCACAAGTAAGGATTTTATGTGAGTCCCAAAGGTTTTGTAACTGTTTTCTTAACTTTAATCTTAACTTATTTGTATACAAACAATAACAACATTTTAACAATCTTTATAACTTTTTTCAGTGAAAATAGATTTTAACAATCTTTATAACTTTTTGCAGTGAAAATAGGAGAAAATTGTAAAAAAAAATTTTTTTTGAAGATGATGACATGGTTCATAGTTCTTGTGTGGGTTCCTACCTATAGTCATGTCCTAGTTCATGAACCACGGACAACGTATGAGTGGCCAAGTAAGTGGTCCTGACAGTTGGGATACCAGTTACTTTGGAAAAACTTTGGGCATCTCGGACATATTCTGAGTCGTAGCCACCTTTGTGCTCAGATGGCAGAGACTACCAAATCCACCGGTTTGTCCCTCAACCGTTAGGGGTAAAACCCAGTGGGGCCCTGGGCAAGTAAGGCCAGCAACCTGCTTCCTAGGTACTTTAATATCATGCTGGCAACAATCAGAGCAAAATGCCTCGGACCTTTGGAGGTGATGGAGTCCCACCTCTAATTGACAGACCAGGGACTCCTCCGATACGGCTTGGCGAACGGTCTGGAATGAGATGGGGAGCTATTAATATCAATGGAGATTACACTGGGAAGAAGGTAGAGCTGGCGGAGGCTTCAAGTAATATGGGGTTAGATGTCTTAGCTGTTAGTGACAGAGTAAGGGGAAAGAAAGAGGACGAAGCCGGCCGCGGTGGCCGAGGGGACTAAGGCGCTCCAGTCACGGTCTGCACGGCCACTACGGTCGGGGGTTCGAATCCCCCCTCGGGCATGGATATTTGTGCCGTCCTAGTTCGTAAGTAGTTCATAAGTAGTTTGTAAGTTTAGGGACTGACGACCCCGTAGTTAAGTCCCATAGACTACACAAACATTTAGAGGACGAAGTCGGAGAATACAAGGTCTATCTGTCAGGAGTCAAAGTAGGAAGAGCACAGTGGGGTGTAGGGTTTTACATCAGGAAAGCAATCGAACCCAGCATAATTGCAATAAGGTATGTAAATGAACGACTAATGTGGATAGATTTGGCCATCTCCAGCAAGAAAATTAGGATTGTGGCAGTATATTCACCCAGTGAAGGGACAGATCAAGATGAGATGGACAGATTTTACAACGCAGTTAGTGATGTAGCACTTAGTGAACGATAAGGATAGTGTTTAACTCTAATTGACGCCAGGATAGGAAATCGAACAGAAGGTTATGAAAAGGATATGGGTAAGTTTAGAGAGGATTTGGAGGCCAAAAGGAACGGAAAACAGCTCTTGGATTCCTGTTCCAGTATGGGCTTAGTTATCACACACTCCTTCTTTAAGCATAAGGACATTCACCGCTATACTTGGGAAGGAACGGGAACCAGATCTATCATTGACCAGGAATTCAGGAAGACAGTCAAGGATACACGTGTTTTAAGGGGGTTCTTTGCTGATACTGATCATTATTTAATCTGCAGTGGTTTTGTGAGGGCACAAGAGCAGAAAGTCAAGTCCATGTGTAGAAGGATAAGAGCAGAGAGGCTTCAAGACAAGGAAATTAGGCAGAAATGCATAGCAATGATCTCGGAAAGCAACCAGTTAGTTGAATGTAATGATTTACAGTCACTGGAAGAGGAATGGTCAAGGTACAGGGACACATTACTGGAAGCAGCTAGAAAATGTCTTGGAACAGAAGTGTGTAAAGGTAGAAAGAAGCAGAGAGTTGTTGTTGTTGTTGTTGTTGGGATTTTAAAGGGGACTCAACTGCTGGGTTATCAGTCCCCTGTTCCCTGTTAAGAGTTAACTTCTAAAAGTTTCCTTTTCGTCGCATTGTACCCGAGGTCCAGCGTACTCTGGGCACAGAGAGACAGTCAATGGTAAAATAATGAAATGAAACAAAGAACAAAGAACAAGACAGAAGTTGACAAAATAGACAGTAAGCTAAAACAAGGCAGCAGAAGCGTGTGGCTGACTGATCACAAAATAATACAGGATGAGCCAGCCACTCTGCACACTTTAAAATCGTCAATTGAAAATCAAGTCATAAACCGTAAAATAACAGCGGCCTATTGTTCTGGAGGGGTTGAAGCCCGACAGGGCGGGCTTATAGGCCCCACCACTAAATAGACCAATAAAAGCCAGTTGCGCGAATAAAACCTAAAACACGATCGACCATAGAGGCATTGTCAGATAAAATCAATGGAAGCTCGGAAGGCAGTGCAAAAGACTGCCTCAAGTCGGCTAAAAGTAAGCAGTCCACCAGAACGTGGACCACAGTCAATAGGGCGCCACAACGGCAAGTTGGTAGGTCCTCTCGTCGTAGAAGATGGCCGTGCGTCAACCACGTATGTCCAATACGCAGTCTGCAGATGACTACTGACTCCCTACGAGAGGCTCGCAGGGAGGATCGCCAGACGACCGTGGTGGGCTTGATTATGCGCAGCTTATTTGGTTCAGTCAAGGCAGCCCATTCCGAGGTCCAAATCCCCAGAACCTTACGGGTCAGTTGCTGCCTGAAGTCCTGGTCTTGGAGACCTATCTTTAAGGGTCGTTATGTGGTGGCCTGCTTGGCCAGGCGATCAACCCGTTCGTTACCCGGAATGCCTACGTGGCCCGGGGTCCAAATGAACACCACCGAACGGCCAGACTCGCCCAAAGCGAAAACGGCGTCCTGAATGGACTGAACCAAATGGTGCTTTGGCATAAACTTGTCTAGGGCGATCAAGGCACTCAGGGAGTCACTACAGATGACTATTGACTCCCCGGGGCAGGCACGGAAATGTTTAAGAGCGCGAGAGATAGCCACCAGCTCAGCTGCGAAAACACTAGTCCCACAGGGTAAGGAACGCTGCTCAACATGATCACGGTGAACATAGGCGTACCCAACACGACCGTCCACAAGGGAGCCATCGGTGTACACTACTTCTGCACCACGGAAAGAATCAATGAGTGCATGGAACTGACGACACAGAACCATTGGCGAAACGGAGGCTTTTGAGGCACCGGACAAGTCTAACCTAAGCTGTAGGCGAGGTACACACCATGGAGGTGTATGGGAAAGGTATCGGAATGTGGTAGGGATAGGAAGGGATGCAATTGAAGAAAGAAGGGAACGAACACGAACCGCAATCGGGAAACCCGACCGTGGACGTCGTCGTGGGGAAGGGAGAACGGCAGCTGGGAACAGAAGCCTGTGATTTGGGTGGTCGGGTGAGGCATGAATACGGGCGACATACGAAGCCAGTAGCTGCTGCCGGCGGATTCGGAGGGGGGGAACCCCAGCCTCAGCAAGGAGACTTGTCACGGGACTTGTGCGGAAGGCACCTGTCGCTAAACGTACGCCACTATGGTGAATTGGGTCCAAGACACGCAGTGCAGAAGGGGCTGCAGAATCATATACCAGGCTACCATAATCCAGACGGGATTGGATAAGAGCCCGATACAGTTGCAGGAGAGATGTACGAGCTGCTCCCCAAGTGGTATGGCTTAGGCAACGAAGGACATTCAGGTGGCGCCAACACTTCTTCCGCAGCTGTTGCAGGTGTGGGACCCACGTGAGCCGGGAATCGAACAGCATACCTAAAAAACGGTGCGTCTGAACGACACAAAGCAAATCCTGACCCAAATACAGCTCAGGGTCTGGGTGTACTGCCCGACGGCGACAGAAGTGCATGACCCGTGTTTTGGCGGCTGAGAACTGGAATCCATGGGTCGTGGCCCAGGACTGAGCTTTTGTGATGGCCCCCTGCAAACGCCTTTCAGCGACACCCATGCCGTGAGAACTGAAATATAGGCAGAAGTCATCGGCATAGAGTGAGGAGGATACGGTTGATCCCACTGCCGCAGCAAGGCCGTCGATAGCGATCAGAAAGAGAGGAACACTAAGGACCGAGCCCTGCGGGACTCCATTCTCCTGTATACGGGGTGAGCTAAGACAGTTACTGACACGAACTCTGAAAGAGCGAAGCGATAGAAAGTTCTGTATAAATAGCGGGAGGGAGCCCCGCAAGCCCCAACCGTGCAGTGTGGCCAGAATGTGATGGCGCCAGGTGGTGTCGTAGGCCTTCCTGAGGTCAAAAAAGACGGCAACAAGGTGTTCGCGTCTGCTGAAAGCCGTACGGATGGCCGACTCCAGAGTTACCAGGTTGTCTACAGTGGAGCGGCCTTGGCGGAAGGCCCCCTGTCGTGGGGACAACAGACCCCGACGTTCTAGTATCCACATGAGCCGCCGACTCACCATACGTTCTAAGAGCTTGCACAGAACGTTGGTGAGGCAGATCGGACGGTAGCTATCAGCCACCAGTGGGTCAGCACCAGGTTTCATCACGGGGATGACGATGCTTTCCCGCCATTGTGATGGGAAAGCCCCCTCCGTCCATAGATGGTTGAACAGGGCGAGAAGCTGGTGTTGGGACTCTGCTGAAAGATGGCGAAGGAATCGGCTGTGAATCCGGTCTGGTCCCGGGGTGGTATCTGGGCATGCAGCAAGGGCAGTTTCGAATTCCCACTGACTGAATGGCGCATTGTATGCTTCGTCACGGCGGGTACAGAATGACAGATGCCGCCGTTCTGCCCGCACTTTTAGTGCACGGAAAGCCGCACTGTAAGCTGCAGTTGCAGAGTTGTAAGCGTAATGGTCCGCCATGTGTTCTGCGATAGCAGTGGGGTCTGTGCAAACAGTGCCCTGAATGTTTAAGCTGGTAATTGCTGCTGGTGGATGGTGCCCAAAAAGGCGCCGAACCTGAGACCACACCTGAGATGAGGATGCACGGGAGCCAATGGTGGCGACATACTGTTCCCAACAGTCCCGCTTACTTTGTCGGATGAGCTGTCGAGCTCGGGCCCGGAGCCGTTTAAAGACGATCAGGTTGTCCATGGTGGGATGACGGCGATGGCGCTGGAGCGCCCGTCGACGATCCCGGATAGCCGCGGCGATTTCTGGCGTCCACCAGGGCACGGATCTACGCCGAGGGGAGCCAGAAGTGGTGGGAATAGTTGCCTCAGCGGCTGATACTATGGAACTGGTGACCTGGTGAACCGCCATGTCCACATCAGTCGGTAGTGAAACGGGAACCACAGCGGCTGATGCATAACGTTGCCAGTCAGCTCTACGGAGAGACCATCGAGGCTGGTAGCCGGTAGGTTGAAAATGCAGTAGCGACATGAGGATAGGGAAGTGGTCGCTACCGCATAGGTCATCATGGACCTCCCATCGTAAATGGGGAAGCAGGCTCGGACTGGAAACAGAAAGATCTATCGCCGAATACGTGCCTTGCGCCAAGCAAAAGTGAGTGGGGGCGCCATTGTTTAAGAGACAGACGTCTAGCTGTGAGAAAAGTGCCTCCACATCTCTACCGCGACCTGTCGTCTGTGTTCCACCCCACAGTGGGTGGTGGGCATTAAAATCCCCCAGTAGGAGGAATGGTGGGGGTAGTTGTGCTATCAATGTAGCGATATCAGCGATAGAGACAGCTTCATCCGGGGGAAGGTAGATAGAGCAAATGGTGAATTCCTGCATCGCCCGGATTCTAACAGCAACTGCCTCCAGAGTCGTGTGGAGAGGCACAGTAGCACTGGGGACAGTTGCGAGGATGTAGATACAGACCCCTCCTGAGGCTCTGTCGTATGTCACGCGGTTCTTATAATATCCCCGATAGCCACGAAGGGCTGGGGTCCGCTGGGCAGGAAACCACGTTTCCTGCAACGCCAAACAAAACACAGGAAAGCGGAACAACAACTGCTGCAATTCAGCCAGGCGGTTGAAAAAACCACCGCAATTCCACTGAAGGACTACATGATTGCCGACCTGAAAAGCCATATTAAAGTTTAGGATCGGTTTCATCCATCGGTACGTCTGCTCCCAGGTGTTCGGGATTGCCAGTGTCTGCAGTCCTGGATTCTGGAGAACGCAGTATTGCGAGATCCTCGGCAGACGCGAGGATCTCAACCTCATCCTCCGAAGTAGAAGATGAGGATGCACGTGGCTTTCGAGCCACCAATGTCTCCTTCTTCGTCTTCTTCTGTCGTCCCTCTCGCTGGCCCTTCGGTTTAGAGGCCTGGGAGGGCTTCTCAGCAGTCGCATCAGGGTTGGAAGAAGAGCGAGAAGCCCTTCTACCAGCAGGTCGGGAACTCTTCAGCCGTCGGCTGGGATCCCCACGTTCACTGCGAGAAGCCTCGGAAGGGAGTGTCCCAAGGGACCCCTTCCGAGCGAGAGGAGCCGGAGGAGGCTGTTCCTTCTCCGGCTGGGAGACAGGGACCGATGTCCCCGAAGGAGAGGAGGTAATTGCTCCCACAGGTGGTGGTGTGGGAGCAACAGATGAAGAGGTGCCCCCACCCATTGAGGGGGCAGTAGAACGTTGTTGGCCCATAGGGCCCGTGGACGGAGGGAAAACTGGTGCTGTTGTTCGGGGTAATGCTGGTGCCGCTGTAACTGCAGCAAAAGATGTTGACATCTTTACCGGATGAAGCCGATCATACTTTTTTCGCGCCTCTGAGTAAGTCAAACGGTCCAGAGTCTTTATCTCCATAATTTTCCTCTCACGATGCAATACTCCACAGTTCGGCGAGCATGGCGGATGGTGTTGCCCACAGTTCACACAAACTGGAGGTGGAGTACATGGAGCGTCTGGGTGCGATGGTCGCCCACATTCCCTGCAGTTAGGGCTGGAAGTACAACGGGAGGACATGTGCCCGAACTTCCAGCACCTAAAACACCGCATAGGGGGAGGGACATAGGGCTTTACGTCGCACCGGTATACCATCACCTTGACCGTCTCAGGCAGTGTATCGCCTTCGAAGGCCAAGATAAAAGCACCGGTGGCAACCCTCTGGTCTTTAGGTCCCCTGTGCACTCGCCGAACGAAGTGAACCCCCCGACGTTCCAAGTATGTTCTCAACTCCTCATCAGTCTGAGAGAGGAGATCTCTATGGTAGATGAGACCCTGGACCATGTTGAGGGACTTATGAGGCGTGATACTGACTGGAACATCACCCAGCTTGTCGCAGGCAAGTAATGCCCTCGACTGTGCTGGGGACGCCGTCTGTATCAACACTGCCCCACTGCGCATTTTCGAAAAGGATTCTATTTCACCGAATTTATCTTCTAGCTGTTCCACGAAAAACTGCGGCTTGGTGGTCATAAATGACTCTCCATATAAACGCGCACAAACAAGGTATTGTGGCGAATATGGCCCCGATCTATTCCGGGCTTGTCGTTCCTCCCACGGGGTGGCGAGGGAAGGAAACGCCTTAGGGTCATATGTAGACGCGTTGAATTCTGTCTTGCCACGCTTAGAGACGCCGTTTTCGCGACCGGCCACGCTTTTATTTGCTCGTTTCATTGTCGTCCCACGAGCAGCTAGGGAAAAGAGGTCCACCCAGGCAGAGCCCCGCTTGCCTGGGTAAGCCTTGTACAACTGAGGTGCGGCAGGTTCCTCAGAGGTTGCTCGCTAGCGGCTGTTCAACCTCAACAGCCATGCATCTCCTCGGCACGTAGCACACCTTGAGATTGAGGGGTTTTTTAGAGAGGTTTTTACCGTCCTCGCGACCCGGGCGATTAAGCCAAGATCCCCGGGCTCTGAAACGTACAACGTTCCACCGTCGCGCCGAACGGTGGTCGTTGAAGCACGCACAGAGCTTACGGTGTAGCGGACTGTTGGCGCGACACAGCCCACAGCTCAGGACCCCGGGTTCGCCAAGCCCGTACTCAGCAAATTAATGCTGAGCCCCTGAGGGGAGAAGCAGAGAGCCTGGTGGAATGACACAGTCAAGGCAGCCTGTAAAAAGAAAAAGAAAGCATTTCAAAAATGGCTCCATACTAGAAATCAGGCAGACAGAGAAAGTTATGTTGAAGAAAGAAACAAAGCCAAACGGATAATTGCAGACTCCAAGCAGAAGTCTTGGGAAGACTTTGGAAATAAGCTAGAAACAATGGGTCAAGGCGCGGGAAAACTATTTTGGAGCGTAATCAGCAATCTTCGAAAGAGAGGGAAGAAGGAATTAACAAGTGTTTTGGACAGGTCAGGAGAGCTGCTAGTCAGTCCTGTGGATGCCTTGAGCAGATGGAGGGAATATTTGGAAGAATTGCTCAATGTAGGTGAAACGTTCAATAATGTGTCAGATTTTCAGGTAGAATGGCATAGGAACGACGATGGAAAAAGGATCTCATTTGAGGAAGTGGAGAAAATGGTCAGTAGATTAGAGTGCAATAAGGCGGCTGGGGTGGATGAAATTAAGCCGGAACTCGTCAAATACGTGGAATATCACGTCTCAAATGGTTACACAGGATAACTGAGAAGGCGTGGGAATCGGGACAGGTTCCGTCTGACTGGACGAAAGCATTAATCACGCCAATTTTCAAACATGGAAACAGAAAAGATTGCAACAACTATCGAGGTATCTCTTTAATTAGCGTTGTAGGCAAAATATTCTCAGGTATTGTTGAAAGGAGAGTGCGAGTATTAATTGAGGACAAAGATGAAAATCAGTGTTGGTTTAGGCCTCTTAGAGGCTGTCAGGACCAGATCTTTAGCTTACGACAGGTAATGGAAAAGTGCTATGAGTCGAACATGGAATTGTATCTATGTTTCATAGATCTAGAAAAGGCTTATGACCGTGTCACTACGAGGAAGCTACTGTCAGTTCTACAAGATTATGGCATAGGAGGCAAACTTCTGCAGGCAATTAAAGGGCTTTACGTAGAATGTCAGGCAGCAGTTAGAGTAGATGGCAAATTAAGCTCATGGTTCAGGGTAGTTTCAGGGTAAGACAAGGCTGTAATCTGTCACCACTTTTGTTCATACTATTCATGGATCATATGTTGAAAACAGTAGACTGGCAGGGCGAGATTAAAAGAGGTGAAAACAAAATAAGCAGTCTTGCATATGCGGATCACTTAGTTGTAATGGCCGATTAAATTGAAAGGTTGACATAGTTCATTGAAACCGGAAAAAAAAACAAATAAACTATTGATCTTGGCTGAAGTAAGTGTGTTTTATACAATATAAATATGGTCACGTATTTTATTCAGATATTGGTTTCATTTGTAATTTGTGTGTGTGATAGAATAACATATCTTGCTATCAGGACTCCTTACTTCAGGTTTACATGGCGTTTACTTAGAACGAGGTACCATGAGGCTACCATAATAGTGAACAAGTCATTCTCGTTGTCCTCTAATATGGTATGTGATTACCTCTTACGGCCAGTACAGTTGCACACCTGCGTGGCATGGAAAATGTGACGTTAGCATTCAGCTCTTGATGGATATTTGGCCATTATTCCACGAGTGTAATAGCCACCTCTGTAACCGTTATATGCCGGCCGCGGTGGCTGAGGGGACTGAGGCGCTTCAGTCACGGTCAGCACGGCCACTACGGTCGGGGGTTCGAATCCCCCCTCGGGCATGGATATTTGTGCCGTCCTTAGTTGAAGGTAGTTCATAAGTAGTTTGTAAGTTTAGGGACTGATGACCCCGTAGTTAAGTCCCTTAAGCTTAACAAACATTTGAACATTTGTAACCGTTATGGGAAGTGCTGGTCTGGGTCCAGTGCATCTACCAACTGTATCGCAAACTTGCTAAATCGTGTTTAAGACCGGTGAACAAGCTGGCCATTTCATTCCATCAAGCATGTTGTCCATCGGTGCAGCTCTTTGGGAACTAGCGTTATCGCCCACCAGAAGGAACCCATCCAATGGCACCAGCGAAGGGCACAACAAACGGTCGAAGGGTCTCGTCTCTGTACTTTTGAGCAGTCAAAGCGCCATCCTGACAACACCCTTCGTGCACCATGATACAATGATATTCCCTGCACATGGTAGGATTGTTCCACGTTTTCTCCAAATGAGGGAATGATGATTGCCCGGCTCAATGCCAAATCTTAACTCACCTGTGAACTGAACACTACGCCATTCGCACGACATCAATCTTCATTTCTGTGGGATAAACGGTGTCGTGGAATTGATGGAACACACACCATAGGCCTCCGTGCGTTGACGCCACATCCCCAAAGGCGATTTCGGAGTGTTTGTATTTATACTCCGCGTCATGTTGCTCTCTGGAAGGTGCATTGCAGCTGAATTGCATTCAGCCTCCTGTCTCGACAGGCCGTTAACGGGAGATAACATTCGTCTCTTGTTGGTGTTACCCATGGACGACCTTGGCCTTGCCTTCTCTCGATTCCTGTTGTCTGAAATCGCGTCCAGTTCCTAGAACTTACATTTTGCGACACTCCAATAATGCAGCCATCTCTATATGTGTTTGTTCTGCTTCCAACCTACCTACGACTCTCCATGCCATAGTTTCGGGTAAGACACGTTGTTGTTGCATTGCACTACACTACCTGAAGACAATTGCTTGTGTAATTCGTTTGGTAAACACAAGTCAACACCAACCACAAGCAGCAACTCTTATTACCATTATCTCGGTGGCCGTAATGTTTTCTCCACTCCGTAGAACCAACAGAAAGATGTCGAATCATTCTGCCGATGACAATATTTCGTTATCTAGTTATCGCAAATGGTCCCCTAATTATATTGAAAAAAATTCCAGCAGCTGTATTTTTATCCTCCACTGACACCATCCTCAGGCCCCCATTATCTACATGTTGTAAGTCATAGTACATTCAAAAGGGGCGGCGGTTATTTCCGGTATCCGTAATTTCTTGAGTCCTTGGATTACAGGTATCAAACGACCGCGATCCCCTAAGTGTTTTGAGCAGTGTGTTTTGTTTCAAATTCAAATGTTTGTATAGCTTATGGGACTTAAGTACGGGGTCATCAGTCCCTAAACTTACAAACTACTTATCAACTAGCTTATCCTAAGGACGGCACAAATATCCATGCCCGAGGGGGGATTCGAACCCCCGACCTTAGGGGCCGTGCACACCGTGACTGGAGCGCCTTAGTCCCCTCGGCCACCGAGGCCGGCAGTGTGTTTTGTCTCTGTGCTGTCTGTAGTGTTCCCTTGAAACAGCAAGATGTGAAAAAGAGGCCCACACTGTTTTGGAGCTTTTGGCTCTTTGTTGTAACGTAGTTCACAGACAATTCACTGGTTTTCTTTTCCGTGTGAGGTCTATGCGGCGTCTCACCTGAACTCAGTTTCATTATATTTATTTGTGGCGGTAATTTCCCTCAGTGAGTACGTGGCTGGCGACCACGCGGCCCCGAACCGAGTCACGACATTACTTCCACTTCCCTATGCTAGACTCCTCACTTATCTTTCCTATCTGGCCACCCTCAGCCACTTCTTGCTCTTTTTCGACCCTGGCGCTATTAGGTTTCGAGGGCTAGAGGTCTTTCATTTTTCAACCAAAAATCTACCCCGTGCTGCCTTGCACGAGTAAGGAGAGGACTCTAAAGGCTAGGAGAAGGAAAATCTGACTCTAAAGCTGGAGCAGGACAGACTACTAGGAGGACTGCCGAAATCAAATCCCTGGTCCCTCAGGTTGGGAGTTGGCTACGAACCTATTCTGGAAAAACATCCCGGGAACAATCCAATACCAAGGCCTTGGACTGGACGATCTTCGGAAAACGGACTTAGGCAAGAACATGGACTACGATTAGGAGTGCGTATTGGAACATGGAATGTAAGGGCACTATTTCACCCTGGTGCAGCTCAGAGTGGGGTCAGAGAAGTGGAAAAATACAAATTGGACCTTGTAGCCCTACAGGAGACAAGATGGTCAGAAACAGGATCAACACAAATAGAAAACTCGACAATATTTCATGCTGATAAGCAAAAATTTAAATAAAATATATCAGGTTCTTAGACAGTAAATTCCAGAGTATCTATACTGCTTTTAGACATGCTCAAACACAAGACTGGCTTTCATTAACTGCCATGTTCCAACTGAAGAAAGCGACGACACCATGAAGGATTCATTCTGTGAAGAATTAGAGACAGCATTAGAGGATGTTCCAGATGGCTTCTGTAAAATAATTTTATGAAAACTAAATGCAAAATTAGGTATAGAAAAAATCTTTCTAGACACAATCGGAAGACCTAGCCTACATGATGTAACCAATGACAATGGTGTTCGATTTATAAATTTCTATACCTCTAAAGGAATGTATATCAGCAGTACTGATTTTGAAAAGAAAAAAAAACTACATAAAGGGACTTGGGTATCACCAGATGGTAAACACGTAAACCAAATCGATCATGTGGCAATCGACTCGAAACCAAAAAATAGTGGTTAATGGATGTAAGTAACAAAAGAGGAGCGGGGTGTGCCTCATATCATTTCCTATTCAAATCAGTGGTAAGAATTGAATGGAAACCAAAGATAGTCAGGAAATTGAAAAAGCTACCACATTCGACTGTGATAAACTTAATGAGAATACTGTTGAAAGTAGTTTTTAAAATTACTCTTATTAACCGATTTGTAGCACTAAATGAAGAGCCAAAGATGATATGGAGACCTTGTGGAACATTTTGAAGCTAACAGTAGCCTAGAAACTGCACAAACAGTTACTCCCAAACGAGTGAGAAGAAAGAAAATATGGTTCATTGAGAAATGTGAAGTAGCACTGATAGAAAGACAAAGAGAAAAACAGCAGTAGATTCAAGGTGGAAGATATGATGAAGGCAAGACTGTGTCTGATGCAGTAAGAAGAAGGACCCGGGCAACTTTAGGCGAGTTAAGAGAAAATACATTAAATTTCTAATGGCAGAAGGGCAAGCAGATTTTTATGGAAATAGAAGCAAAGAATAATACAGAAAGATAAAGTTCCTTAAAGATGGACCTAGAAGTCAACAACGCTGTATAAAAGACAAAAATGGAAAACTATTAACGGGGGAACAGGAAATTGCAAATACTTTAGTGATCTGTTCAATGGCGATGTGACGAATGAAGTTTTTGAACAGGTAGAACCTGCTACAGGAGGTCCATATTGCCCCCCTACCTCAATTAACGAGATAAAGAAGCACGTTAAACATTTGAAAAATGGAAAAATTTCAGGAGAGGCTGGATATCGGCGGAAATACTTAAAGGTGGAGGAGATATCCTTGTACAAAAGGTACACCGACTAATAATTTTTTTTTTTTTTTTTGAATAATCAAGAGCTCTCGATTGATTGGAAACCGGCTTTAGTATGTCCAAACCATAAAAAGAAAAATAAACTTTTGTTTGATAATTACAGAGGAATAGCTTTACTAGATGTGGTTTACAAAGTCTCCTGGAAGAATCAAACCCTTATCCAATGAAGTTATAGGAGAATAGCAAGGACGCTTCCCATCAGCAAACTCAACAACTGACGATATATTTCTTCTAAGGCAGATATACGAAAAGTTTAGGATTTCGACCAATAATTACACTTAATGTTTATTTACTTTCAAAACTCTTATACTCAATCCACAGAGAAAGTTTACTGCATCTGTTGTTCTAGTTTGGATTTCCGAAAAAACTTGGTACAGTAATAGGACTATGTATCAACGAAACAAATGCAAAAATTATAACAGGAAATAAAATAACTGAAGGGTTCTCAGTTAAAACTGGACTAAAACAAGTGGACGGATTATCACCGAATTTATTCAATATAGCCCTTGAAAAGGTGTCGAGAGAGATCAACAACAAAAATCACTCAGGTCGTTTAGTATGTGAAAGGAATATAACCCACTTAGCCTATGCTGGTGATATGAAAATAATGTTCCAATCCCAAAATGAACTTTAGAGGATAATGCGAACGCTAGAAGCTGCAGCCGGAAAAATTGGCCTGAAAATAAATTCATCAAAAACTGAATACATCTTTGTAGGAAGACACGGCTTACCACATTTTTACAAATATAAATAAATGTAACTTGTTGCAGAGAGTAAAAGCGTTTAAATATCTTGGTGCATTTTTACATCAAGTAAAGTAAAAATAAAAACAAGAATTCAAGACGGACATAAGGCCCTCTTTAGATTGAATAATGTCTTGAAGTCTCGGAATGTGTCAAGAGAACTAAAAATACGCTTATGTAAGTCACTGATTCTCCCTGCTGTTCTATAAGGTTGCCAGAGTAAACAAGAACTAAATAAGTTGTTAATATTCGAGAAGCGAATGCTCAGAAAAATATATGGGCCAATACAAGATGATTTGACAGGGAAGTGGAGGATAAGACATTATCAAGAACTGTATAACCTATGTATTGACCATAACATGGCAGGATTTGTTAGAAGCAGAAGATTGGAATGGTTGGGACATGCAGAACAGATGAACGAGGACATCTGTCCACAACTAGCTTGCCGCATGGCCCTGGAGGAAAGAAGACCAAGAGGAAGACCTAGGAAGAGATGGATGGACAACATATGGGAGGATTTAATACAGTTAGAGGCTTGGGAAGGCTGGAGAGAAATGGCCAAGAGAAAATAATACTGGCGAACCCTGGTCATGACTGCGCGCGGTCCTCTGGACCTGATCGCGTAAAGCGTTGGATTGGGTTGTTTGGTTGGGTTAGGAGGACTAAACTACTGAGGTTATCACTCCCCCTGTGGGGGTGGAAGGAGTGAGGATAGGAAAGGAGGGGAGGGGGGAAAGGAAATGCAGTCTGGGAAGTAAAGAAGGAAGAAAGACTGCATTAGCTCGGGGCCCCGTGCTCGCCACGCACGTACTCACGAAAGAACCGTGAGCCCCTTGAGGGGATCGCGTAAAGTAATATACTCTTACGACGTGACCCGTATTCCTTACCAACGTAACGACGTGCTTTTGCCAAACCATTCGATGTTGCACATCTTAAGTAGCTCCAGGGGCAACTGTTCACTGCTTCAATTTTGTTTCTTTTTACACGATTCAGTACATCTTCGTGATTTCAAGCTTGATCTGTGTTTAGTTCAAATATTTGTTAACCTATTGGACCAAACTGCTATGGTCATCAGTCCATAGACTTACAAACTGCTTAAACTAAGTTATATTAAAACAACACACACACACACACACACACACACACACACACACACACACACACACGCCCGAGAGAGGACTCGAACTTCCAACGGGAACGGCCGCCCAGTCAATAGCATGACGCCTTAGGCAAAGCGGGCATTCCTCGCGACTGTATTTAGTTTTTCACGGACGTTACATTAAGCCATGTTACGACAAATCTGAAGGGGGTACGACAGGGATTTTCTCTTCTGGTAGTCCATTCGTAGCCGTGATCGAGAGCAGAACATGTTTGATTGAATTACACGAAAATCAGTTAAGATAAAATTTTACTGTGCACTTTCGGCGATACAGACGCAAAAGCGAAGTAACTACGTTTTTAAATGATTTGTTGAAAATTTGTCATGTTGAAGTTCAATAGTTCTAAAGTTCACGAATTCTTTAGACCATTAAGGAGAGGTACCTCTTTTAAAGAAAAACAAAGAACGACTATACGTATCAATGCGTGAATTTTGGCTACTTGGCATGTGATGTTGTGCCTGTGGGACTGTGGAATTATAAATATCTTCGTATTTGTAGTAAATACGCATCTGATATTAATTTCATGTATTCCGGAGGCAGTGTTTATTGACACTGTGAAGGTCTGCCGTTGGTGGCTAGAAACCTGCATAACATACGTTAGTTTTATGAACTATCTCACACACACAATAAGTTTTATTGCCTTGATCTGTTAGGTATAGTCGATGGTTTGGTGGTCCTGTGTTACATCGAGTGATAAACTGTCTACTTCCACTGAGTGACAACGAAGAGCTTCCTAAAGAGTTCAGAGGTACTTGAAATCGAGTTAACTGCAGCAAGACTAATCAGGAACTTTAAGAACAAACTGTGAGCAAGTTACGTGGAGATACACAGTGGACATGAAAGAAAAATAATTTGCACGACTAATCGAGGTCTGAACAGAGAACGTCTTTGCAGAAAAATTGCATAGTTATATTGTGATTTTATGAAGCAAAATTACAAGCAAAATAAAAAAAAAATCAACTCCCTATTTACGTACGTTGAGAGGTGACGTATAGAAATGGCGCAGTGTGATAGTCATGGTTACATACTATATCCTGGAAACTGCTAATACCAGTAACTCATATACCTGTTATGAATGATGTACCTCAGTCACATATTGCATTTACATCTCCAGTAGTTCACATCTACCCATCAGAATGTTTCCACAACGCAAATCTTTCACTTGTCCAGCTGTTTGTATATGATCGATTTAGAAGTGTTGAAAGATTAATTCATGTTTTTTCCCATACTCGATAAAGGTATGTCTTGAGTTTTTCATTATCGGCGCAATTCACTTTGTTGAATGGCTGCTATGTGAAAATCAAGCAGATTAAAAATTGATTGAGATAGGGTAAAGAACTAATTTAGAAAACCTTTTCAGTAGTCCAGCTTGCGGTTATAAAATAAATTTTTAATTCATTATATTTGCTCTTTGCTTTAGAATCGCTAAACACAGCCGTTTTTTTTTCTTAATTAAGCAAACAGGGAGGAAGAGAGAGAGAGAGAGAGAGAGAGAGAGAGAGAGAGAGAGAGAGAGAGAGAGAGAGAGAGAGAGAGAGAGAAGAAAGAAAGAGAGACCACAGCTATAATACAACAGAGAAGATGTTCTTCCAGCTCATTTATTTAAAATGATTTTTCTTGAATTATCCTTTCTTATATTTCTATTTGATAACGTTTCGTGGTGATGAGTAGTGTACATTTGTAATGTATGTCTCTGTTACGGTTTTATGGTCATTGTTGGTAATCATGAATGGCTTCTTCATTTAGCCGTGGGACAAAATAATTAACTACATCTCAGACAGACGACTGATATTTTGCTTGCACAAGAAAAATAGTCATCCAAACAGCATAATAATTGTTACTGACATTAACAGTTTGCACCAGTTTTAGTTTCTGTGTAAACAAAACGACACCTCACAGGCAGATGACACTCAGACATTGCCCGGGAACTAAGCAGTTCCTTTTCTTCAGTCAATGGTGTGAGAAAAACAATTTGTTGACGTCTAACATCGTGTGTTGATAGGTAGAGTGTTCGCGTATCTATTTATTCACCTTCACAATCGATTTTTTTTTTTTGTCCTTTAATTTTGCTTCTTAAGTTTGACTCGAAAACGTAATTAATTAGAGTGCTTGATAAGTAGACATAAAACCTCCTAGTTGTTATATTCTATCATTAAGCCGCAATTAATTCTAGCATTTGGTTACAACACTGTGTTTTGTTCATAAGGGAATTAGAAATTGATCTCACTGTGATTTCCGGAATATAATAGTTGTCAGACACAGAGCACCATTTCACGGAAACTCATACACATTCCTTCACTCATACCTATTCATAAATTCGCACCAATATATATCTTTAATAATTTGTTACATTCATAATTACACACCGATATTTATTAATTAATTTTTAATTACACATCTTCTGATTACAGTGTCAGAGATAATCTTCCATGTTTGTGCTAATATCCGTCATAATTTTTTATTAGTGTTGTCAAGATGGGCGTTGCACGAAGTCGAGTTTCAGCAGGTCGTGAACACATGTTTTGCTCGCAGTTTTCTTCCTGTACAATGCAGTGACGTCGCAGTCCTCTTTCCCACCCATTATTTGTTGCTTGTAACTAAAAATATCTGTCATGTGATAAACTATATTACTGCATTTCGTCAACAGCAATATACCGAATATGGTACAGTCTGCGATCATATTTTCAAGACAGCCGGACCACTGCTTCCACTAGCGGAGAGCCACAGTGAAGCCAGGTTATAAGTTAGCTAGCAGCGCTGGAAGATGGGCGGCTCACTCGCAATATTCAACTGGCGACAATTGACACTTATGAGAAAGCGTTCTACAGTACGTCATACTTTTCGACATATCTGTCCAAGCACTTGTGCAAGCAATATGCGTTAAGCGGGCCCTACAAATAAAGGCAATTTCTTAGAACTTGTCAAACTACTCTCGGATGAGATGTTGAAATAACTCATCTGTTTGAGAGTACAATTGACATTTCAGGTATTAATCAAATGTTAGAAGTGATTCGTTTTGTGAAAATGAGAACGGAATGAAATATTGGAAGTAAAACAAGTTTTTTTTTTCCTTTGAAATTAAAAGAAAGCCGATGATCTAGGGGAAGAGATCCTCTACAAGAATGAAAATGAGGTTGTGGTTTGTCCTTCGCAAGGTTATGATAATGCAGCCGTTATAAGAGGTTATGTGTGTACAAGACACCATTAAAGAACAAAACAAGAATGTGATTTTAGTTTGAGGTAAGGATCACTCGATTAAGTTATGTAGCCAACACTCATTTGCACAAAACATATCTTGTGTAACATGTTTTGGAACAGTAGAGAGCATTTTCATATTTTTTTTTCTGCTTCCTCTACCGCTGGGATGTTCTTATTAAACACAAAAATTTATCTGTTAAAAGTCTCTCGACAACGGGGTGTAGTGCTCATTATGCTACAGTGAAAGTACTAGCAGAAAAATTTTACGGAGTTGTTGCTGTAATTCAAGAATTATCTGATTATCTGACCAACAAGAAAATTTAGTGTCAGGAGATTGTGCGCAGAATGTTATGCTTGTCATAAGTAATTTATCATTTATTTTCTATTTGTTCTTTTGGAATCATGTAATTATCGAAGTAAATATTGTACTAATATTGCACTGTAATGTAGAGGTTTTCTCGATCAGTCAGCTATGAAAACAGAGGTAGTTTATCTTTATACTTAACGAAATTGAGATTGTATTATAGAAGAGGTAGTTGGTCCTCATACGAAAAAGTTCGAGGGTTACTACAGTGCAATAGAAAAACGAATTCGTCATAAAAAACGAATGTCTGATGAAGTGACCACGGATGCAGAACTTACACTGAGAGAAGAACACCAAAGAATGTGTTTAAATGTCTAGAATCCAAATCCTAACCAGATTAAAATCTTTTCAAGGTGTCGCCTCATTGAGATTGCGCAGCCAAATACTTTGCCTTTGGCAATCAATGGGGAGTTGAAATTATCTGTGTCAAAACTTATTGATTAGTCGTATTTTTATATGTCGTTATCTACAAAACCCCTTGATCAAAAATTTCCTATTCATACTCTTTAAAATACATGTAGTCTACCTTTTTTACCGATACTTATCACTATTTCGCATTGTATTGCTTATCAGATCAGTCATTTGGAAAATCGGATTATGTGGGAATTTTTGATGATTTATTTCCTTTCCGTTAGCTCACGTAATCAGATAACGACATATAAAAATTGGCGACTTTATTGTGATTCTAACACTATTTTTCCTTATTCCATGTACTAACAACCTGATTGATTATTACTGTAGAAGTCACTGTATAGCGGATACCAACGTAAACTGCACTGCAGGTATAGAAAGAATCAAAAGGTACCACTATTTAAATTTACCGATGATCAATCCAAAAGCTTGGGACACGCACAAGGTAAGATCATTTCCATCCAGCACCGTTTCCAGAGGCTTATAGTCACTTCTAGTAGCCTTTCACATAGTGTAGTATTTTTTTACGTATTATCAAAGCCCACAGCAGGACATTTTTCATTTATTTAATGTTTTTTTTTTAAATTTAATTTCCGAAATGCGCCATGGCCAAGATGGCTGCGCGCAAACATTTTAGCCACAGCGATCTTCATTTTTTTCTTACCGACCATCTTACATAATGTTGCAAACTATAATTAAAGTAACTTCTTTGAGTGAACGACTGACTAATATTTCCTGTGAAATAAGTAAACGTTCCAAGTTTAACTGCTTTGAAATATGGTAAGAACCTGCAGTCAAACAAATACCATGGAATCACATAGGACTGAAACTTTATTAGAACAGTCTGATAGTGCTGAGATGTCGAACATTAATTTTATTAATTTCCTACTCGCTACGGTCAAAGAGACTGCGTCCGTTAGTGGCGTACAAACGAGAAGTGCCGACACTAGAACTACAGGTACACAAGACGCGTGATTCCAGACATTTGAAACATTGTTAGTTAATTTACATCAACAGATATCAATGAAGCGTGAGGAATTAGATACCGAGTAGAATCACAGGAAAAATTGATCACACAGCACGACTAGAATCTCAGCAGCAAATGATCACGTAGCAATTAGATACACGATTATCAAACATAAAATTAAAGCAACAAAAAATCACACAGCAAATTATTACAAAAGAGGAAATTCAACGAAAAATTGTCACATTGGAGGAATTACGACATAATCTTCCAGCAAATATTACAGAGGAAGTTAATAAACAATTTAAACGACATGTAGAAAATTTACAGTCCAGCCTTGATCTAAAAATATATATATTTGAAACACAAGTTACTACAAATGTTATGGACGCTGTTAAAGGAGAAATAGAAGCCGTACCAACTGTAATGTCTCACATAAAATGATCGGTCACAACTGAAATCAATCAGATCAGTAAGCAATATTCCAGTTTCTATGGACGCACTTACACAAGATACTGCTAAACTGCGTGTTGATCAGGAGGAAATGAAAGCTTCAGTAACTAGTATTACAAATCAAACGAAAACTTGGTCAATGCTAGTCAAAGAAGGTTCAATTAATTTCTTCAAAGAAAGGAAGCATAAATCAACCAGGCTTTAGTAAAAGAATTAGACAACTTAGTACAGATGGTCACTAACCGAGTCTACGAAAGACAGGGTACAGTTATTAAGTCACTTCAGGAAGATATTGCTCAGGTTTAAAATGTGGTACAAGAAGAGGCGCCGAATAGGCAAAAGTTGGTGACTTAGAGAAATTGCTAATTTACGTGAAGGCATGAGTGGAGCATGCAACAATAACAATTATAATAATTACACTAGTAATGATGCATTTCAATTTCATCAACCAGTACTCAACTATTTCTTGCCCCTTCTCTGAGCACTGGATGTTCACATACAGAACTAACACGACCACCACGTATACGCAGAAATATATCACCTGTGCGCACTGTAACTTCTCTGTGGCATGATGAAAGTATAATAAAATGTCGTCAGCTCCAAGTTTTCATACCAGAGAAAAAGAATGTCCATCCTGTAATTTTCATTACGTCATTTCGTGGAGTATTACCACGAAAAACAAAAAATTCATTTTGTAGTTGGCTACATAAAGGGAGAGGAAACACTGTGTGCAAATGATGTTGCAGATTAATGTGATACCTTAGAAGAGTTCGAACAGATTTTCTAATACTGGTCCACCTTCTGCACAAGACCGACTGAGGAAGGAGGAACCTACTTCCGAAAATACTGGAAACGTCAGGCGGTACTTTGAGAAGTATTTGAACAAAGTTCGCTTCTTTGATGAACCAATACCAACACGGGAAGTACTAAATATTTGGAAAGCCAGCGTATCAACTCGCATTCGTACTAAATTAGTGAACACCTCAGTACATAATATTGAATACTTTCTTTCTGTTATGGACTCCTTAGACTTACTGTATGAAGATCAGCGCACCTCAGGCAATGGCCACAATTACGGTGATGATCGCAGTCGTGGCAACGGTGGTAACTATTCCACATCGGGCTGGGCAGCGCAAAATACTGCATCTGTCGGGCAGCAGTCTTACGTCACACAGACACGCCCAGAACAACACACCCTGCAAACACAAAATAACTAGGCAGCGAAAACAATACAAAAATAGAATAATAATCATAATGGAGGTTTCCGCCGGAGACCAGAAACCCGATGCAATTCAGGTTACCTGAATGGTGACGGGGGGCCCTGAAGGAACCAAAACAACAACTACGGAAACGCACGGGTTAATAACAATAATAATTGGAGAAATAATAACGGACGTTCTCAGAATCATAATAATAACAATGCTGTGACAGTTGCAGATATTTCATTTAGTTCCCAGAATCACGAACCCTGGGGGCAAGCAACAAAATCTGTCACTTGTAACTGAAGTAACTGATGAACCTGTGTAATCTACGGCTGTACAAACAAACTAATTCGCTCTCGTTCGTACCCTCGGCGATGAGCGGCGATTAGTGTGGGGGCACTTTCCACAATAAACAATAGATCTATTTCAGCCTAAAGTTAACATGTTACGATATAATGTAAGTGTTGATATAAGGGAATAGCTATGTAATGAACCCCCTACATGTAAAGTCAAAAAATATGGAAGTTATTCATCCTGTCATTCATACTGATTTTGGTGGAATTTATACAGCTGTTTCGATTGATACAGGAGAATATGTTAATGTAATTGCTAAATTCTTGTTTGAAATAATCATACACACACGCTTCCAACATTTCCTGTTCAAAACTGATATATATTAGGTGGCGTGGGAGACAGATCAAAATTAATCAAAATTCAAACACAAGTGCATTCTAAGATTTGCTCCGAAACTGACATATGTACATTTTTGGTTGTAGACGCATTAATTTAAAACTGCATTCTAGGCATTGAATATTTGAGAGACCGTAATACAAAATCAGATTTTAACTGTGAATGACAAGTTGTGTGTTGTTAACTTGTTACTAAAGAAATATTCACATAGAAAATATTGCCATTCTTTTAGCATTAGTGTACAGTCTGTTAATTTGGTATTTTAAACACATCAAGTATATTTTAATCTCACGATTCTACCCATCTAGTAATCCTATGGAACGGGTGTTCCGAGTACTGAAAAGATTTGTCACGAGTTATAAACTTCACCAATACAAACAATGGTCGAATACATTGGTTTGTTTGAACAAGTGATGAATAATTTACCTATCTACGACACACCTGTCACACATTCAGATTTTTGTATTGAGTGCAAAAGAGGCAAATGAATGGCTAAAACCTTTAGCAAAGGCACCAAGAGAAGAAATATCTTTAAATGACAAAATACGACGTGTGGTTAATTCACTAGCAGAAGTAGCTAACAAACGTAAGATTTATTATGATAAAAGTTTGAAATACACGCAAAAGTTTGTAGTAGGTGAGTGTGTACTGATTCGCAACCATCCGAAACCATCTGTTTTCCTACGTAAGAAGAAAAGGAATTTTTGTGGATATCTGTAGATTTAAAAGAGCATTATATTATGCTAAGGTTATATTTTGTATAGAAGATCAACAGCAACACATGAACACCATAACCTTTATCACACATGAATTTGTATAATATTAGTAGTCAGTATACTCATGTATAGATTTATTTATTTATTTATTTTTCACTGTGAGTTACATTGACATTTATTTACACTGAATATTATGAAAAGAAGCTAATTTTTGTAGAACATTCCTAGCGTAGCTACGCTTCACACTATTTATTAGATAGGATTTACGTACGGATTCATAATTGACCGCTCTGTGAAAAGGGACATTGAGTATGTTTATTTCAGGCCATGGATCGTACTAAGGCACATCCTATATACTTATTTTGTCCCTCCACAGATCTGATTTTGGTAGGGATTATTTTTATAATTGTTGAATTCAAAGTTAAGCTAAGCTACATTTGTTTGTTTAAGAGATATTAATATACATAGCGAAGTGTTGGAGATGGTAAGTTTATCTGCTGACTAAAAATATAGAACACTGTTTACTCACACAGCACACATAATTAGTAAGTGATTAAGTATTAACACGTACACACTTTAGGATCCACGAAACTATGGTCTGAAACCTATGTAATGACTTACAGAAGATACTTGATATGCAATTGATATTTTTGCTTTGATTGAATGCATAGATCTCTTTATTTTATAAGCTAGTGTTTATCCAGAAAAAGGTTTAAAATTTATATATATTTACAATGCCAACAGAAATGCATACTCATAACTGAGAATGGAAACTATCATCTGTTTTATTACGGCAAATTTCCATGAATTTTGTAAGTGAACTGCTTACGAACTTCCAACAGCAATTTCCGTAAGACCTCCAGAAAATAAGTACACGCCCGTCGCTCACATACATTAGTAGTAAGGTGACTACAGATTTCTCTTAGCTCATTGAAGTGCATAGTTCAGCCTTGTATAGATCGAGTATTTACAGGAACGTAACGTAGAATATGTTGCCAGTGATCGTCGTCTACGAAACTAGCAACTTAGTCGCCGACGCCGAAGGAGCAAAAAGAAACTAAATAATTATGCCAAATATGGATGATCCGCTGACACGCAAACACAAGCATACAGAGATACATAAACAGTCACACACGCAGCGCTAGTTTATACAAGCACGAAGATTTATAAGTACGAATTACATTAATAGTTGTAAATATTGCCGTCGAGTAAATATTTTCAGGACAGCTAGTACAGCATGCCACAGCCACACGCAGTATCATTTTATTTAAGTTTCGATCCTTGCCTCCACACCCATACATACATGCACACACATTTACTGTTGTCAATGCATTTGTATTATTATGAGTAAAGTTACGACTCTATGGCTAGAATGTTATATTTATTGATGTGGTAATTAGATTTACTGCGTACTGTAGAAAAGTGTAGGTGTTTGGTTCTGATGGTGTCGTTGATACTGTCATCTCTGCGTAAATTTTGGCATACTTCTTCGTCTACCTCTCTAATTTTTACTCCCTTCCTCCTTTACCTGAATTATGTAATTTCACAAAAGCATCCGGTATGTGTGACGCGCGGATTTAATCTGAGCATAAGTGATGAGATTTAGATTAATTGATTGCAAAAGAGGAATTTTTATTTACCGACAAACTTGAAAACCGTTATCCTCATTACATTAAGAGCCACGATAAATCTTAACCTGACTATTGATAATATTAAATATTTTTACACATCATTCTGAATGACAAGCTGTCCAAGTGGACCATTGAATTTTTTATCTGAAATATAATTACTGAGCAGTCAATTAACCCTTCCCGGATGACATGAACATATAAAAGGTCTGTAAATAAAAATATGCCAATTTAACTGCATTTAATTATGTGTTAGTTAACAAAAAAAATTGAATTCAAATAAGAGATTGTATATGCTCTTGTAAAAAATGTATATAAATAATTTTTGTTAATTACTGTAAGACTAATACAACCAACCAACGTTAGTGCCTATGTTTAAAATAAAGTGAAACATGAAAAAGAGAATTCGAATGCGTTAGGTAATGAACGCTCACCACAGTGCCTTTTACTTTGTGCTATCGTTAAGTTGGAAACTTGTAATTACTGGTGACTAACGAACGTTTAAAAAATAAACTTCCCTGAACAGTGGGGTGTTTGTGCTCACATTGACAGAACTTAAGTTGGTGTGCAAAATTGAAGCATGACATACGAAGGAATGCCTGCTAATTGCCTTCACGATCTTAAATACAGCTTTCTTCTGAAACACAAACTATATCGGTACTTGATCAATGAGAATAGGAAGTCTACTGTGTCACAGACTGAAATGGACAGTTATAATTTTCGCGTACTGGGAAGAGACGGTAGGTAATGGAAATGTTCAAAATCTCGGGTTCCTTCACGTTACACGAACTCCGCAGTGGCGTATCCTCCCAAAAAGTGTAAAGGTGCACACCCCACCCACCCCCTTTTATTTCCTTTTTTTTTTTTTTTTTTTTTTTTTTTTTTTCTTAGTATCACGTCAGTGACAGACCTCAGCCCCCACCAGACCACGATCCTGGATACGCCATTGGCACTCCGGAATACTATACGGGTCCAAAATGCACGAAAAAACAAGAACTATGGAATACAGACTATAAAAAGAAATTTTATTCTGTTACTAACTCGAAGTTAGGATTACGCTGAACTAAAGAAGACAGGTGCATCCAAATGGAACACTTCACGTAAAGAAATAAATGTTTCACTCGCGAATAAACATATAGTTCTGCTGACACGACACCACGATGTATGCAGTACACTGCCGGCCAACATGCGGCAAACTGTTGAAATAAATTTCTCGAGGTGAAATACCAACTGACAGATCTTTAACAGCCTATGTAAATATTGTACAATATCTTATGATAATTTCTTTACACTATAGTATTTTAAGAAAAGACTTTTCCTGACATATGTCTAATGTTATCATTATGATGATGTATTATTTAAAAAAGTAAATATTTTCTGTTCATTTCTGAGTGTCACGAGATTTAAGTCATATAACATACTGATTATTTATGGCAAATGCCTCATAAAATAATGTCATACATGAGAAATGATTATTGCTTATCCAGTAAGATCAAAGATACTCTGTATTATAGTGTACATATTAGTGTGTACTAGATAATTAAATCCAAATTAAATAAGCTAAGATCATTTTAAAGTAATAGATATTAAGTTATCCTGATCGTTTGCTTTCATGTCATACAAGTTTTTATTCTCTACAAATCCATGCCCTCTCACTATTTTTTCTTATAAAAAACATTATAAATGAAAAACAAACTGGACTAACAAACCACACAGAAAAAATGATTGTTTATGACATATTTATGTTCATACTTGTGACTGTGTTTTAGTTATACTGATTTAGGTATATGTATATTAGTCATTGTTACCAGTGACTATTCAGTTACTACTTATATGATTTTATATGATCTGATTACTTGTTACATATGTATTACTTTTAATGACTTTTGTGTAATACTTTTGTTGTCTTGTGTATGTTATGATTAAAGGAATTTGTTTTTTGGCTTCAGCCACATGCCTCACCAAAAAACAAATGGGGGCATTTATAATAACATATAGGTTCCCAAAAGCAAATAAAGATTCTTTTTATTCTCCCCTTTTGTTGCTCCCCCTCTGATCAGAGATGTTTATTTCACACCCTGCCTATTAACCTCGGATCAGGGCGGAGGAAAACAATAGAAACTTTTACCTTTTGTCGCTTCTTCTTAGTCAACTACCAACGGAATCGGACGTGTTGATGTTGTTCTTCTTCTTCATTATAGAAAATGAAGATAGTTGGACATGGTATATTTAAATAAATTGTTTACAGATTATTTTATTGAATCATCAGTGAATAAAATTTTTGCTCCCATTATTGTCTGTAATTCTGTTTCATAAATAACTGTATTTTGGCCACTATTTTCACACACTGGATCTTATGTCGCCATTATTATCTAAATATGTAATCATTCATAAATTTGGGGCGATAGAACCTGCAATTATTTTAACTCCCGAGTCTGAATATTATTATTATTATTATTACCCAAATGCCGATACCCAGGGGAGTATTTTGTTACTTTTGTAATTCACTGACATAGGCAGAGTCTAGGTATAGTTGAGATTGTCGTCCAAGTTATAAATTACGACCGGATTGATATCTATTTCAGCTTTTCTCCACAGCATAGTTGCATCATAAAACCAGAATTTAAATGATTAGAGTGAGTAGGTATCAGCTTGTTGTATTTTTATATGTTATCTACAAAACCCCTTCATCAAAATTTCCGGATTAATACTCTTTAAAATACATGTCGTCCACCCCTTTTTACCGATTCTTACCACTATTTTGCATGGTATTGTTTATCAGATAAATCATTTGGTCACATAGAAACGTGGGAATTTTTGATGATTTATTTCCGTCCCGGTCCCGTTAGGTCACGTAATCAGGTAACGATGACATTTTTTTTTTTTTTTTTTTTTAATGTATACAACTTTTTCTAAAATACCGGGAACTTCGCCCATGTTGTTTAATAAAGTACGTAGTTACAAGATTTAAATAAAATCAAAAATTTTAAAAGTAGTTTCTCTGCATTACGTGGGTCAAATACATAGCGGGGTTACATAACATAAAAATAAAGAAATATAAGTCTACCAATGTAAAAGTATATTTTCTTGTGAAATATAATATACTAGCTGCTGAACCCGGTATAGACCGGGTATGTACGCTCATTTCCAGCCTTATATTACAAAAGAAAAGAAAAATTAGGAAAAAATTTCATCTTTATGTATTCATGAAAACAGCTTAGAAATTATCAAACCTTAAAGAAAGAAATACGCATAATGTACAATACTATCAGTGCATCATCCAAAGAAAGAAAAATAATATTAAATACAGGTGTTGTATAACATTTATTTAATCCAGAACTTCACTGTAAACAATATGTAGTCCATGTTATTCAAATGTTCAAGTGTTTGTAAATCTATCGGACCAAACTGCGTGGTCATCAGTCCGTAGCTTACAAACTACTTAAACTAACCTAAGGACAACACACACACAAACACACACACACACACACATGCCCCAGGGGGGACTCGAACCCCCGACGGCGAGCAACCGCGCGCTCCGCAGCGAGGCGCCTTAGACAGCTCAGCTACTCCACCGCGGCAGTCCATGTTATTCTTCCCTTTCTGTCCACTTCAGTTTCGTTTTCATGCAACTCAATATTTATGACATTATATACCCTTGAATATGTGTGCTATAATAACATAATTTTCCAGATTTGTAGAGTGTAATATTAGTCTGGGATGAATAAATAGTGGATGAATGAAGTATCGTAAATCACACACGTGATGGGAAAGTTTGTGACTTATAGTTTACAACGTCATATCTCCTGAGCTGTGTGTTGTAGGCAGTTTTTAAGCCCACAGAAATTCTTGTGTGATAGTAAGCAATATGTGTACCAAGTGTGGTTGAAAAGGGTCCATCATTTTAGGAGGAGATGTTAAAAAATTAATGCATGGTGTAGCAATTATTTGGAAATTTCATTGTTTATAACGTTATATCACCTAAACTATGTGCCGTACTATGATGTAAATTTGAAGGTCCATTCAGTGGCATATGTAACTAATGTCTGTAAAATTTGTCGTGAATGGTTTTAGTAGTAAAGACGTAATAAATCGAAACCTCATTCGTGATGATGCGATTTCTCAATAACCAAATTGTTTATGACTTCATATCTCATTAACTATATGTCAAACTGTGATGTAGTATCGAAGGAATATTCAATGGTATGTATGTGTACTGTTTGTGAAATGTCTCACGACTTCAATTTACAGTGTGAAAAGTAATAACTTGTAACATCATGCCAAATTCCGTAGACATTCATCATGAACATCGGAAAATCAGTAATTGATAAACTTTTTTTCCATAGTTTTGTTGGGGTTGTCAGCGAAAAAAAATTTCTTAAAGATTTGAAATTATGTTCAAAGTTTATTGCAAGTTGCTAAGTGCTCTCATTGTCGAATAGTTAACGAATAAAATCACGCTATCACAAGCCGCAAGAGGGGGCAGTATTCATTGTTTATGACGTGATATCGTATGAACTATGCATCTTCATGGTTTTTGCAACCATAGCAAATGATTCCTGACCTTATGGAATATTCATACCAAGTTTGGTTGAAATCAGTCCAGTAATTTAGGAGGAGATGTGGAACATACTTACTTACATACACACATGCCCACATATACACATACAGCTATAATATTCCAGCCTGGCTAATAATGTTTGAGATCAACAAATTTACAGAAGGAAGAGGTTTGAAGTTAGAAGCTATGAAATATCCCAATCAGAAATATACGGAAAGAATTTTGGAAATTATTATATGCATTTAAATGAAATGGCAAGTCAATTAACGGTGGAGTATTGTGCTGGCAGAAAATTAGAAAAAGAATCGACGAGCAGTTACCTTTATAAGAGATCCATCAATGGTTGAAATTTGACTGCAAATGAAATTTTCATAATATAATAACTACTCGCCGAACAGTGGATGGCAGTTCGTCAACATCAAACTACGATTCGTGTAGCAGACAGTAAAGTTAGATAAGTGACATGATAAAATTTGGGTAGGAACATTATGTAAGTCAAACACATCGGTCTTCCAAAAATTTACAAGAAAATTTACTGCAGATTTTATTGCCAGTAAATTATAATAATATGGAATAAATTTTGAAAAATAACGGCAGGCAACACGAAATATCAGCAATCAATATTAAATAAAACAGTGCTATCCATTGTTGCAGTGATGTAACAAGGCTGAATAATACATTACGGTCGGAGGGAGGAAAAGACAAAATTATTAATAAAAATTTATTAGAGCTAATTGAGAGGTGGGGTTTATTAATAAAGAGAGATTTGCGCACAGCACATATATTTACTATGTACAAAATCCACATAACAGCGGCCACATAAAATGATAAAGTACAGATCTCGTCTGCATTATGCTATCACTACGGAGTACAAGCCAAGAGTAGATATTATCTTCTGTCTTAAAAAAATTGTAAGTGAAGTTCGATTATCCATAAATAATTGTTTTACATATCGAAGTTATAAAAAAAATAAAAAATTTCCTTTTGATAATAGCGGGGAAGGGAAACAGTGTTATTATACAGCCTATTTTATAAGATCTATAGATTAGAACCAAGAACCATGGGACAGGATAAAAGTAATACGTAAGAACAGCAGACCACAACACGATCATTGAACCGACAAATAGTCTAGCGGAAAAATACAGTGTAACATATCATATAAGCCAAATGGTCTCAAGGGATAAAAACGGCTCGGGGAGAAGGAGATTTCTAAATATGTTTTGTACAAAAACTCAACAAAGTTACAAACCGAAACCGTGTAAAATTCATTTATAAATGTAACGCTATCATGGTGCCGCAGAGCAGCATGCTGAGCTCAGCACAGCGGAACCGCGACACTCACATAGCACACGGTATAACAATGAACCCTCCTAACCAGGGAGTGTGATGATAAACCCAAGAATGTTTCATTAAGCTATACAAAATACTTATCCAAATCTTAGAACCACCAGTCAAATCGCCTACATTTTCAAATAAGCCTGACTATAGCAAGCAATCCTATGGAGTGTAGGTTCAAACTTTATTTCTATAAATAAGTGACACTAACGACATAGGTTGTGGTATTCATTCCGAAGATTGGTTCGATGCTGCTTTCCATGTTACCCTGTCCTGTGCAAGCCTCTTCATCTGATAATACGTACGGTAACCAACATCTAATTGAATCTGCTCATTGTATTCGTCCTTCGGTCTCCCTCTACGATTTTTACCCCACACACTTCCTTCTAATGCTAAATTGACAATTCCTTGATGTCTCAGAATGTGTCCCACCAATCTATCCCTTCTCTTAGTCAGGATATGCCAGATGCTCTTTTTTCCCCAATTCTGTTGAGCACCTCCTCATTAGTAACGTGTTCTACACATCTAATCTTCATCAATCGTCTGTAGCAGCACATTTCGAAAGCTTCTACCTCCTTTTTGTCTGAACTCGTCCACGTTTTGTCTGAACTCGTCCACGTTTCACTCCCATACATCTCTACACTCCAGACAAATGCTTTCAGAAAGGACTTCCTGACATTTAAACTAATATTGGATATCAACAAATTTCACTTCTTTAGAAACGCTTCTCTTCCCCCTAGCCATTCTGCATTTTATATCTTCTTTACTACGACCATCAGAAGTTATCTTGCTACCTAAATAATAAAAACTCACCTAGCACTTTGTCTCATTACCTAATCTAATTCCTTCAGCATCGCCTGATTTTCTCACACTACATTCCATTACCTTTGTTTTACTCTGGTTAATGTTCGTCTTATATCTTCGTATCAAGACACTGTCCATTCCATTCCATTGCTCTTCTAGGTCTTTTGCTGTCTTTGACAGAATCACTATGTCGTCAGCAAACTGGAAGGTTTTTATTCCCTCTCCCTGGATTTCTAATTCCCTCTCCAAATTTCTCCTTGCGCACATTCAAAGCTTGCTCAATGTACAGACTGAACAACACTTGGAAAGGCTACAACTCTTTCTTACTCCCTTCCCAACCAAAGCGATCGTTTCATGACCTTCGACTAATAATTGTTGTCCAGCTTTTGTACAAGTTGAATATAAGTCTTCGTTCCATATATTTTATCCCTGCTACTTTCGGAATCTGAAAAAAAACTGTATTCCAGTCAACATTGTCAAAAGATCTTTCCAGATCCACGAATGCTAAAAACATAGGTTTCCCTTTCCTTAATCTATCTTCAAAGGTAAGTCGTAGTCTGACATCGGAAAACGACGGATATGTCATTTTTATCAGGGTTACCTGCTCTCAATTTTGGCCGACTTTAGGTTACACTAAAAGTGGGCCTTTGTGGTCGTCTTTTTACAGCTCGAAATTTAAATGAAAATAACGGCTTACCTGTTCATCTGACACGAAAATTGAATAACCGAATTTGTAGAGGAGAAAATTCTCTACAACTTTGCTCTTGTGTGTTGTTTTCATATCTCGTAGCGTTTCAAAGATATTTGCAAATATAACGGCGATTTTGGAATGTTTGTCTGTCTGTCTGTCCGTCTGTCCGTAATGTGTTCCCTGTTTTTAAGACGAACCGTTCAACCGATCAGCACCAAATTTTACAGACATGATTGTAAGCCGCCAGAGACCAGAACCTCCATTTTTAAAATTTTTCGGACCAAAACTACAGTAGTAATACCAAAAACTTCGGTTTGTAATATAATTGTAATTGCAAACGAACCGTTCATCTGACACGAAAATTGAATAACCTAATTGGTAGAGGGGAAAATTCTCTTCAACTAAGCTCCCTTATGGTTTTTTTTCATATCTCGTATCATTTGAGACATATTTGCAAAAATAACGGAGATTTGACACCCTCCATTGAATTAAAGAAAACCAGCCGATCGGAGGTATCACGTGACATTCTTCGCCCAGAACTCTCTCTCTGGCATACGCCATCTTGCGTTGCGTATTTGATTATTGTCTTATTGTTACTTACACGTTATCATTTCAAAGGAATGGCGCACTGAAGAATTAACAAAAACACATCGGTTTTCGTACGATAAATGATAATCTATTGTCTACAAATGCCATATTGGCATCAGTTAACAACGGCCATAAGTAGTATGAGATTAAAGGAATTATCTTTTGTTTGATGTTCAAATGTCTGTAGATCTATCGGACCAAACTGCGTGGTCATCAGTCCGTAGCTTACAAACTACTTAAACCTAGGTGAACTAACCTAAGGACAAACACACACACCCATGACTCATGGAGGACTCGAATCTCCACGGCGAACAACCGCGCGCTCCGCAGCGAGACGCTTTAGACCGCTCGGCTACTCCACTGCGGCCTTTTGTTTTATAGCCGTAGCGTGGCTTTCCCAGTGTCCAAGACCAGAACTCTAACTTGGTTCATATATTCCTTCATCAACTACACCCTTGCGGGAGGTGGATCTGTGAGCGACTTTCGACAATACATCCTCCGTGCAAGAAGAGAAATCCTCAACGATCCATGGAAAAGAGAAAAATTTTCGCCGTTCATTCACTTTTTGTAAGACAACTTGTTTCACGAAATTATAACTATTTGTAAACACAATTTGTAAATAAAGTTCTCCTTAAAAAAAAAAAAAAAAAAAAAAAAAAAAAAAAAAAAAAAACCAGCAAGATCAAGATATTTTCAAAAACTTATAAAACTACAAATCTAAAGTAGGCCGTAAAACACGTCAGTGCAATTTTTTTCCAGGCCTTATCACCTGTCACTATACTTTACATGTATGCATCAATATTGCGCCATTTTCCAGGCAACGAATCGATTATTGAGGAAAGGAAACACAGAATCGCTACGCTACTTTGAGGTGCTTTAATAGTGGGTCAGTCAGCGACAGGTAAGCCTTTTTTTTCCCTGTGTGTGTGGACGCAAGGCGCAAAGGCCTAGAAAGGGGCGAATTCCGCTGCGTTCGCATCGCTGCGTCAGCGGAATAGTGGGCGAGTGGAGCGGCGGGCGAGGCGGAGTCGCCGGCAGCGTCTCGGCAGATGGGCATTCAATAAGGCGAGCCGGCAGGTAGGGGGGGGGGGGCAGGGGGAGAGCAATCTACTTTGTGGCGCCGAGGACCTTTTGCGGGCCACTTCAGCCGGAAACAATTGCGTTGCCTGGACGGGCCTGCCGCTGCCCTCGCCCCGCCCCGGGGCCAACATCGCCGCCATACGTGCATCCCCCGTACACGAGGGGCGGGCACTGCCTGCACAAAGTAACGCCCTACACACGCAAAATCCGCTAAATCTATTACAGTCAGCTTCATCTTCCTTTATTAGCACGTTGATTGCTGTGTGGCCGCTCGTGTCCACTGCAGACGCCCCTCGTTGCAACGCTGATGTCATTGTGGCAGTCGTTCTGTAAAACAACCAGCACTTTCAAACAGTCGTTGAAACTCATAAATTTTCGGAGCCCAAATCCAGATTTAAGCAAGTAAATAGATGTTCTCCTTTACCAAAAGGATGTTAAATATTCCAAAACGTGCCATAGACTTCTCATTACTTCTTACGTTTCATCTACATCTACATAGATACTCTGCAAATCACATTCAAGTGCCTGGCAGAGGGTTCATTAACCACTTTCATAACTTTCCTCTACCGTTCCATTCTCTAATAGCACGCGGGAAGAAAGAACACCTAAATCGTTCCGTTTTCGATCTGATTTCTCTTATTTTATTGGGATGGTCATGTCTCCCTAAATAGGTGGGTGCTAGCAAAATATTTTCACATTCAGAACTAAAAGTCGGTGATTGAAACTTCGCAAACAGATCAGGCCGCAATGAATAACGTCTTTCTTTTAATGATTTCCACCCCAATTCGTGCAACATTTCCGTGACGCTCCCCCCCCCCCCCCCCCCGTAACGTGATAGAACAAAACGAGCTGCCCTTCTCTGAACCTTCTCAATGTCTTCCGTCAGTCCCACCTGGTGAGGGTACCACAAGGGGCAACAGTACTCCAGGAGAGGACACACAAGTGTGATGTAGGCAGTCTCTTCGGTGGAGCTGGTGCATCTTAGAAGCGTTCTGCCCTCTCATGCGTCGCGTTCTCAAACGAGGACACTTAAATTTCCGTCATCTTTTACCTCTGAGGTGACCGTAAAAGCACAGGTACATCATATGAGGACTAATAATGAATGCTAGAATGTCTCCTACACGGCAATGTTAGTCGTTGGGCTAACAAAGAAACAGAAAGTAGAGATTACAAAAAAGGGTAGAGGCACGCCTTCAATGAAATCACATTGTTGTCTGTACATCGAAAAACAAAAAGAAGAAGAAGAAGCCTGTCATTCTTACCCAACGAATTACGCTTCGATGGGGCATAACACTGGCCATCCATCTCAGGTGATCTCAATGCCAAGACGTGTGATGATCGCGACTGCCGACGGAAAACACGATACATCTGAGAAAAGTCTGAACTCGGTGTGTGCCCTGACTGCCTGAAACAATTTCATTGTACGAAAAATACAAAATAGTGTACACTCTTCATCTATTCTTTGATATCATTAATAGTTCTTCCATGTAAAATGTAGCAGTTTTCATACTCACTGTTCTCATATGAAGACGCCTCCCTGTTGGTCTTTTAAACTATTTTTTACGTAAATTATGATGAATTCTGCAAAAGATATTTCTTAATACATAAATTACCAAATAATGTATGAGAAATTTTGTTCATTGTCAGGTTGATAATTCGTCCGTGAGAGGGATAAAATCAAGTACGAAAAGCTTTGTCAATAGTTTGTAAATGAAATGTGGGAAGTATTCCACAACGTATGAGTGGGACAGTGCACAAATGGTTTAAATTATACTTAACCGGAAGAGTGCAGAAAGTTAAAATAAGCAGTTCACATATTATACGTAAAACAATTAATTCCTCTAACTGGGGAGTTATCAAAAATGGGGTCCCACAAGGTTTGGTTTTGTGTCCTTTGCTGTTCTTAATATATATTAATGACTTGCCACTTTACATTCACGAAGATGCTAAGCTAGTACTTTTTGCTGATTATACAAGTATAGCTGTCACACCTGACAAACAGGAATTAACTGATGAAATTGTAAATGATATCTTTCAGAAAGTTATTAAGTGGTTCTCTAGCAATGGACTCTTCATCAAATTTTGATAAAACCCAGTATATACAGTTTCATACAGTAAATGGCATGACACCATTAATAAATTTAGACTTTGAACATAAACCTGTAGCTAAGGTAGAATATTCAAAAATTTTAGGTGTTTGCATTGACGAGGGACTGAATTGGAAGAAACATATTTCGATCTCCTGGAGCCGGCCGCGGTGGCCGAGGTGACTGAGGCGCTCCAGTCACGGTCAGCACGGCCACTACGGTCGGGGGTTCGAATCCCCCCTCGGGCATGGATATTTGTGGCGTCCTAGTTCGTAAGTAGTTCATAAGTAGTTTGTAAGTTTAGGGACTCATGACCCCGTAGTTAAGTCCCATAAGCTTAACAAACATTTGAACATTTGAAACATTTGGATCTCCTGGAACATTTGAGTTCAGCTACTTGTGCTATCAGAGTCATTGCAAAATTTGATGATATACATCTAGTAAATTATCTTACTACGCCTATTTTCATTCATTGCTTTCATATGGGATCATATTCTGGGGCAATTCAACATTGAGTAAAAAAGTAATCATTGCACAAAAGCGTGTAATCAGAATAACTGCTGGAGCCCACCCAAAGCATCCTGCAAACATTTATTTAGGGATTTAGGGATCTTCACTGTAGCAGGGCATATCTTTCCAACTGCGTGTCACGACACCCTGGGGTGTCGCGGAGTAGCATCAAGGGTGTCGCGAGACTAACAAATTTAGACTCTAAACAAAAACAAAAAACCTTGTCATAAAATAACACAAAATGTCCTTTTCTTCATACTAACCTGAAGACTCGCCTGCAGCTAATCATTCTTCTCTTCATTCAGTGCACCACAGATCACGTATTAAAGAAAAGACCTGTGCACATTAATTGCTTGCTCAGCTGCTAGGCGGCAGCTGTTCTCAGGGTTCGTACAAGCAGCTGCCATTGTCAGGTTCCAGCAAACTGCGCATGCGCAGAGCTGCTGCTGTTACTCGATAACAGCTCTTCCTATGCGCAGTTTACTAGCACTGGTAGCTGCTTGAACGAACCTTCACTGTAGTCTGCTTTCCTTCTCAAAAAGCTACACCTGAGCATTTTTAATAGATTTATCAAAGCCACGTCACCATCGGTAGCGTTTCTTACAATTAAATGTCAAGCAATGACACAGTGGCTGTAAATGCTGTCACATAACGTAAAAGCAGTCACAATTGTCCACTGACTAAAGCTATTCAGTAGCGATGTTTAGTATGGAGATTGGCCGGATGATTAACGGAGAGTAGTATTTTAAATGCAGTGATCGTTGGTTCGAAGCCTGGTATGCGTTAATTTTTTTTCTCTCTCAGTTTCCTGTATGTAACAGATTCTTGAACCAGAAATGACATTCATATTCTTACTTGTCATAAATATTTATCCATTTTATCTCAATATGTCCGGACTTTCGAGGTCGTGATGAAGCAAGAAGCTAACAATAGAACTTACATAATAATTCATCACTTGTCATAAATACATCCTCTTTATTTCTGAAAATAATGTGAAAATATTGAACTGAAAGGGAACAGCCAGTGTGATGTCTAAATCAGAAATACGAGCAGCTAATTTCCAGATGCCGTTTTCAATCGATCCAGCAAAACCGTATCTGGCCCTGACATGCACACACGACAGCGAAAAACGGTTTCCGAAATTCGGTTTTCGTGTTTCGGAAGTTGGGTCGCATGTAGAAGAAGCAAGTATTACTGTGTGAGGCGTTGTTGTCTGCGGTGTTCCTCTGTTGTACGTCTCCGTAGTTCCTAATGTTTCCTTATCTTGCGATGAGTTTACGTAATTGTTGCAGACAAGATCAACATTAAATATGTCAGTTTAAACGATACTTTATTTTCGCCACCCCCCCCCCCTCTCCCGCTAGAACCATCCAAATTCTACCATATGTATTTGTATTAGTGAAAGGGTGTCGCCATGAGGGGAAAGTTTGAAAAGCATTGGTCTAGGCGTATGACAGGTCACGAGTTACGCCATGTTTCTCCCGCAGGCTTAACTGGCTCCTCCCCTCCATGCTTTACCTATCGCTCCGCCTTTTACATGACGCCGACTATAGTGGCGCATGCTCGCATATTCACTAGTTAGTTTACTGTTTATACAGGCAAGAAATAAGTTTTATTTATGTAAAATGTAAATAAATGTTTCCCAGTTATTAAAACATCAATGTAAGGCTATTGGTAAATATATAGAAGGCTCTGATGTATAAAAGTTGGTCACTCTGACGAGGTAGAAAGCAGATGTGCTGTAATTAAATCAATGGCAGCTGTACTGTTATTAAATCAATGTTTGTTCCTGTGAATAGCAACTTGTGTGTCAATGCTACCAGACCTCTCGCCGCAGTCGTACCGTACAGTGACTCAATACATCAAACATTTCACCGCATTATTCATGTTTGTACTTCACTGGGATGAATGGATCGAAACACATTTTCATAGTTACAGGTATAAAAACGCTTGCTTTCGAAACAGCATAGGGGGCTTAACGTGTACCAGTTGGCGGGAGGGGTAAGGGAGAGGGGAGGGGGCAGACAGAATAGGGTGGGAATGGACCTTTGATATTTTTATCTTCGTTAGAGCGAAACACACTTTTAGCGACCGGTTTCCGAACCCTTTCCACGCCGGCAGCGCGCAGGGTCGCCATTATAAGGGTCGTCAAGCGTTATAGCCGCGTAGGACGCTATGAAATATGATTGCGCTCCACTTGAAAGCTGAGTCAAACGGGCGGCACAACTCGTGCGGAACGCGTAATAACTGTATTAGCGGACGATCGGCCGCAGGGCGCCGCGCCAATCACAGGCCGCCACGTGGCGTGCGCTCTGGCCAATTACGAGCGGCGAGGCGCGGCGCGGCGCTTTTTATTGCTCCGGCGAGCAGACAGAGGGCCGCTCTGGCGGAATTCGCCTGCCCCACTAATTAAAATCCCGGCGGCAGGTGACTGCGGCCACAGGGCTTCCGCTGGCTCTCTTAAGTATCTCCTTCCGCCACCCAAATTCGCTAAAACTAGGAAATTAACCTTTACTGAGAGATGGCAACTGGTAGGTGCCATGGAAGTTCCAGTGGCGAATGTACCTGCTAAAGTAAAGCTGTTCGTGACATGTGTTTGTGTTTGTGTGTGTGTGTGTGGGTGGGTGGGTGTGTGTTTCCACATGCAACTCTGCACGGGATACTCTGCAAATCACATTTAAGTGCCTGGCAGAGGGTTTATCGAACCATCTTTATACTATTCACTAGCTGAAAACCGGCGTTGCCCGGGTATTTATTTATTTACTTCTGTCATTTTTCAGGTATATGTTCATTTGTATAAGGGCAGGTGACTGCTGTCAGAGGGCTTCCGCTGGCTCTCTTAAGTATCTGCTTTTGCTACCCAAATTCGCTAAAACTACGAAATTAACCTTTACTGAGAGATGGTAACGGGTAGGTGGCATGGACGTTCCAGTGGCGAATGTATACCTACTGAAGTAAAGCTCTTCGTGTCAAGTGTGTGTGTGTGTGTGTGTGTGTGTGTGTGTGTGTGTGTGTCCACATCCAACTCTGCATGGGACCCTCTGCTAATCACATTTAAGTGCCTGACACCTTTATACTATTTACTAGTTGAAAACCCGGCGTTCCCCGGATATTTATTTATTTACTTCCGTCATTTTTCAGGTATATGTTCATTTGTATAAGGGCTGTAGGTCTGTAAAATCTCTTGGGAATACAATTAGGAGTAAAGAAGTAATAGACTAAAACTTGGTGCATGATGGGGCGGTTTTCCATAAACGATTCTGTGTATATGCTCATATCTCGTGAACTATGTGTCGTACTGTGATACAATTTAGAAGGTACACTCGTCTATATGAGTGTATATTGTCTGTAAAATTTCATGGGGCTACAATGTGTAGTGTAGAAATTATAAATTACAACGTCATACCGAATGTAGTAGTTTTACTCCATAAACAGCGGAAAAGTAGTAAGCGAGAACCTTTTTTCCTTTCATCATTTTGCTATGATTGCCAGCGAGAAAAAGGTTTTAAATTATGTTTAAAGTTTGTTGCAAGTCGCTAAGTACTGTCCTTCTCATACATTGTGTGAATAAGGTCTCGTCGCATTATATGTCAGTTTCTTGCAACTTTACTGTTTATGACATTGTATCTCAAAAATGTTCAAATGTTTGTAGAACTTATGGGACTTAACTACGGGGTCATCAGTCCCTAAGCTTACAAACTACTTATGAACTAGCTAAGACTAAGGACGGCACAAATATCCATGCCCGAGGGGGGATTAGAACCCCCGACGGTAGTGGTCGTGCAGACCGTGACTGGAGCGCTTCAGTCCCCTCGGCCACCGCGGCCAGCACGTTGTATCTCCTGAACCATGTGTCGTATGTGGTTCTTACCTCGACAGAATTGTTACCTCACTTTAAGGAATATGTGCACCAAATATGGTCGAAATCGGCCTAGTGGTTTGGGACGAAATGAGCAGCATTGTCGCTAAATGCAGCAGTTTTTCGCGCATCTCATTGTTTATGACGTCATATCTCGTGAACTATGTATCGTATGTGATTCTTACACTTACGGCGACCGTCCTCATGGATTGAAGCTTATGGATACAAAATTTCATAAATATTGGAACAAAACTGTATATTTGAATGCAACACGTACAAATATACGGACACTCTGCTTTATATATTAGATTTCCCGATCCATTCTCGAATAGCGCGCGAGAAGAAAGAACACCTGATTCTCTCCGTTCGAGCTCTGATTTCAAGTATCATTTTTACGTATGTACGTGGGAGTCAACAACATATTTTCGCATTCGGAGGGAAATGTTGACGATTGGAGTTTCGTAAGTAGACCACGCCGCAGCGATAAGCGCCGTTGTTGTAATGATTCCCATCCCAGATCCTGTATCATTTCTGTGACGCTGTCTCCTCTGTAACGTGACAATACAAAACGAGCTGCCCTTCTTTGGACTCATTCGATGTCTTCCATCAAACCCACCTGATAAGGATCCCACACTGGGCAGAAACACTCCAAAAAAAGACGGACAAGCATAATGTACGCACTTTCTTTAGTAGTTCTCTTGCATTTTTTAAGGGTTCTGCCGATAAAACGCAGTCTCTGGTTCGCCTTTCCCACGACATTATCTACGTGTTCTTTCCAGTTTAAGTCTGAATAGTAATTCCTAGGTATTTGGTTGAGCTTACGGCCTTCCCGTTTGATTGATTTATCTTGTAAACAAATTTTAGCGGATTTCTTTTCGCACACATGTGGACGACTTCACCCTTCTCATTATTTAGAGTGAATTGTCAATTTTTTCACCACAGTGATATTTAGATCGTTCTGCAGTTGGTTTTGATCTTCAGATGATTTTAGTAGACTGTAAATGACGACGTCTTATGCAAACAACCTAAGAGAGCTGCTTAGATTTTCTTCCAAATCGTTTATGTAAATAAGGAACAGCAGAGGAACCAATAACACTACCCTGTGGAATGCCCGATATCACCTCTGTTTTAGTCTATACCTTACCATCGATTACTACAAACTGCATTCTCTTTAACAGGACATCTGTTATCCAGGCGCAAATTTAAGGCGATATACCATAACCACGCAATTTTATTAAAAGCCGTTTGTGAGGTACGGAATCAATCTGAGATCCTTTGTCGATAGCACTCATCACTTCATGTGAGTAAAGAGTTAGTTTTGTATAGGAAGAAAGATATTTACTAAATACGTATTGACCTTGGGTCAATACATCATTCTGTTCGAGATAATTCATAATATTTGTATACAGGATATGTTCCAAAACCTTGCTGCTGTCGACGAAGTAGGCCTGTAGTTAGTGCGTTACTTCCACTGCCTTTCTTGAATATAGGTGTGACCTTTCCAACTTTCCAGTCTTTTGGTACAGATCCTTCTTTGAGCGAGCGGTTGTATATGGCTGTTAAGTAAGGAGCTATCGCTTCAGCATAATAAAATAGAAATCTAATGGGTATACAGTCCGGACTTGTTAAATGATTTAAGTTGCTTCATTCTTCCAGGTATATATACTTCAACGTTACTCATTCTGGCCTCTATTTGTAATTAGAAGTCTGGAATATTGGTTTCGTCTTCTTTGATGAATGAGTTTCGAAAATCTGTGTTTAGTAACTCGCTTTAGTAGCGCTATCATCGGCAGGACCGCCATTACTGTCACGTAGTGATGATATAGTTTGGATTTTACCCCTAGTATACTTAACATTAGACCAAAATCTCTTCATGTTTTCAGTCAAATTTAGAGAAAGAGTTTCGTTGTGAAAAGTATTTTATGCATCTCCTCGCTAAATTTCGAGCTTCTGTGTAGGATCGCCAATCCTGGGGATTTTGTGTTCAAATATAGCATGCCTTTTTCATTGAAAAGTCTTGACATGCCTTTTCCAACTAGTGCCTCAGTGGAATCAAATTACATGCCTGCAGTGCAGACCGCCCAAGATGACGTATCATCAGGTCCCAAACATGCTCTATGTGGCACTGATCTGAAGAACGGGCTGGCCAGGGTAGTTAACGTACACCTTTGAAGAGGACGTTGGTTGGTACTGATTACATGTGAACGTCTATTGTCCTGTTGGAAAACAATATAGCCTTGTCGGTGCATGGACGGTACCAAGGCACGTTGAATGATGGTATCCATGTACTGCGCACTGTTCATGGTTTTCTAGACTATCACCAGATGGAATATCTCCACAATTGTGCGATTGGATTCAAGATTTCCTATCAGAAAGGATACAGTTCGTTGCAATTGACGGTAAGTCATCGAGTAAAACAGAAGTGATATCTGGCGTTCCACAGGGAAGCGTTTAGGTCCCCTACTCTTCCTTGTGTTTATAAACGATTTAAGAGACAATCTGAATAGCCCCCTTAGACTGTTCGCGGATGATGCTGTCGTTTATCGGATAGTGAAGTCAACAGAGGATCAAAAGCAACTGCAAAGCGATTTAGACAAAATTTCCACATGGTGCGAAAATTAGCAATTGACACTAAATAAAGAAAAGTGTGGAGTAATACACATGACCACTAAAAGAAATCCACTGAACTTCAATTACGCGATAAATCAGGCAAACCTTAAGGTCGTAAATTCTACCAAATACCTAGGAGTTACAATTACGAACAACTTTAACTGGAGAGAACACATAGAAAATATTGTGGGTAAGGCGAACCAAAGGTTACGTTTCATTGGCAGAACGCTTCGAAGATGCACCAGCTCTACCAAAGAGACTGCCTAGATCACACTTTTGCGTCCTCTCCTGGAGTACTGTTGCCCATTGTGGGACCCTCACCAGGTGGCAGTGACGGAAGACATTGAGAAGGTTCAGAGAAGGGCAGCTCGTTTTGTTTTATCGCGTTATGGGGGGTGGGGGGAGCGTCACTGAAATGTTGCACGAATTAGGGTGGAAATCATTAAAAGAAAGACGTTATTCATTGCGGCGTGATCTGTCTGCGAAGTTTCAGTCACCGACTTTTACTTCTGAATGTGAAAATATTTTGCTAGCGCCCACCTACTTAGGGAGACATGACCATCCCAATAAAATAAGAGACATCAGATCGAAAACGGAACGATTTAGGTGTTCTTTCCTCCCGCGCGCTACTAGAGAAAGGAACGGTAGAGAAAAGTTATGAAAGTGCCAGGCACTTAAATGTGATTTGCAGATGTAGATGTAGATGAACAGCCAGTGTAGGATATAGCTCCTTGCATAAATATGCACGATCATGCGTGCCGTTAGGATGTCTTCCACACATGCTCCAACATCGTTCACCAGCCCCCAGTGGAGTCGCGATAGACGCTTATGGAAGGACGAGTGGGACATGTCTTCAGTGATGAGAGACGCTTTTGCCTCGGTGCCAATCAAGGTCGTGGCGTCGTGCAGCGGAGAGCGAAAATCTGGAGTGTATACACCAGAGGCTCACCGGGGCAGACACTAGTCATCATGGTATGGAGAGCCATATTCTACACTGGGCGTTCTTCTCTGGTGACTGTCAAGGGAACATTAAAAAGGGCACTGTACGCTGAAGCCACATTCAACCCGTCTTGCTACAGTTCACGTACCAAAAAGGTGATATGTTTTTCTAACACAACAATGCACGTCTGCATGTATCCCGTACCACAACGTGCTGTTCAAGATGTACGACAACTACCCTGGCCAGTAGGAGACCCACATCTGTCCCCCACTGACCATGTTTGGGACCGGATGAAGCGTCATATTGAGTGGTCTGCTCGACCGGCATGAAGTATGACTCAGGTGGAAATTCCAAGCAGGCAGTTTCGCAAGACTCTATTCGGCACTTCTGTGACCGTCTCCATGGCAGAATTCCAGCTTGTATTACTGCAAAAGGAACGTATACACGGTACTAGCATCGACACAGTGCATGCTCTGATCACTACTCACATGCGTGTGGCTCTGCTTATGTAATCGTGTGTTGTATGCATCCTCAGGAATGTGTCAACAAAATTTTCCTCTGCTGGGTCAATTCATGGTGTTCTTTTTTCATTTTCCATAAGTGTATACCGTTAGCAGAGCTTGCTGGTGATGGTACGAATGTAGCGGTCTACTGCCTGTCGAATCTCTGGAACAGTTCTGAAGCGAATGCCACGAAGAGTTTTCTTCATCGTTGGAATCAAATCAAAGTCACAAGGACTCAGGTCAGGGGAGTATTAAAGTCCCAGCCCCATCGACCGACAAGAGCAGCCACAGCTTGTGCTGTATGCTTCCGCACATTGTGGTGCAAAATGATGGGTGGGTTGCACCAAAAGTGTTTCTTTCGCAAAACTGGTCACAGTTCATGCTCCAAAAACGAACAGTAATACTTTGCATTGACGATCTGCCGCGGAGGAAAGTAACAGGATATTACCAGCACCGTTGAACACGAGAATCACCATAACGTTTACCATACTGGGGCACGGAAGCCACTATGTCAATGGCTTTTGTTTATATGTACATCACTACTTTGCAAATAAGTGCTTAGCTGTAATGGATACCTTTTACCTTCCTAGTACCTGGTAGAAATCAAGGATAGAAAAGCGCAATTGAGGTCCTTTACAGCAAAAACTACATTTTCAGTATTTTTCGTGAATTCAGATTGAAAATGGAAAAATCAGCGTAAATTATAACAAATATATCGAAAATAAAATCAAGAAATATGAATTCACTTTCCCAAGAGCTATGCAATCTTATAAGAGTGTAACGTAGAAAAAAGTTCATAAGTTATTGATATATTTTATTCGGGCTCTAATAGAGCATATTATGAGCCTTCATAAAAATGCATGCTGGCCAACAAAAATCACACAAACATCGTTCTTGTTGTGGTCTTCAGTTCGCAGACTGCTTTGATTCAGCTCTCCATGCAACCCTTTCCTGTGCAAGCCCCTTCATCTGAGAATACGAACGGCAACCAACATCCTTTTGAATCTGCTTACTGTATTCGTCCCTCGGTCTCCCTCTACGATTTTTACCCCGAAACACTTCCCTCTAACTCTAAGTTGACAATTCCTTGATGTCTCAGAATGTGTCCCACCAGTCTATCCCTTCTCTTAGTCAGGATATGGCAGACACTCCTTTTCTCCCCAATTTAGTTAAGCACCTCATTAGTTACATGATCTACCCATCTAATTTTCATCATTCGTCTGTAGCACCATATTTCAAAAGCTTCTATCATGTTTTTGTCTGAACTCCTTATCATTCACGTTTCAATCCCATATAATGCTACACTCCAGACATATACTTTCAGAAAGGACTTCCTAACATTTAAATTAATATTGGATGCTAACAAGTTACGCTTCTTTAGAAACGCTTTTCTTCCCATAGCTATTCTGCATCTTCTTTACTTCGGTCATCAGACGTTATCTTTCCACTCAAATAACAAAACTAGTACATTTGTTGTCTCATTACCTAATGTAATTCCTTCAGCATCGCCGGATTTTCTGATATTACATTTCATTACCCTCGTTTTACTCTTGTTAATGTTCATCTTATACCTTCCTTTCAAGATTCTGTCCATTCCATTCAACTGCTCTTCCAGACCCTTTGTAGTCTCTGATAAAATTGCTATGTCATCGGCAAACCGCGAAGTTTTTAATTCTTCTCCTTGAACTTTAATTCCGTCTCCAAATCTCTCCTTGCATTCCTTCACTGCTTGCTCAATGTACAGATTGAACAACATTGGGGAAAGACTACAACCATGACTTACTCTCTTTCCAACCTCTGCATCCCTTTCTTGCCCTTCGACTCTAATAACCGCTGATTCGTTTTTGTATAGGTTGAATATAACTCTTCGCTCTCTATATTTTACCTCTACTACCTTCAGAATTTGAAAGATAAGACGTAATGTTGAGTATTTCCCCCCGTATTCCTACATTTCTCCTAAATCCAAACTCATTTTCCCCGAGTTTGGATTCCACTAGTTTTTCCATTCATCTGTAAATAATTCGTTTTAGTATTTTACATCCGTAACTTATTAAAATGATAGTTCTGTAATTTTCACATTTGTCTGCACTTGCTTTCTTAGGAATCGGTATCACTATATTCTTCTTGAAGTCTGAGGGTATTTCCCCTGTTTCATACATCTTACATACCAAGTGGAACAATATTTTCATGACTGGCTCTCCTAACGATATCAGCAGTTCAGACATAATATCATCTACTCCATGGTCCTTTTTCCGACTCACATCCTTCGGCGTTCTTTCAATTCTTCTCGCACTATCCTAGCTTCTACCTCATCTTCCTTCACGTCGTCTTCCATTTCTAGATTACTGCCTTCAAGTTTATTTCCTTTTTCTAGGCCCTCTATGTATTCCTTCCACAGTTCAGCTTTCCCCTCTTTGCTTAGTACTGGATTTCCGTCTGAGTTCTTGATATTCATACAGCTACTTTTCTTTTCACCAAATAACCCTTTTATTTTCCTGTAGGCGGTATCTATCTTTCCCCTAGTTACGGTTCTGCAATTGTCCTCTAGCCACTCCTGCTTAGCCAGTCTGCATTTCCTGTCAATCTCATTTTTCAGACGTTTGTACTCCCTTTTGCCTGCTTCACTTGCTGAATTTTTATATTTTATCCTCTTATCAATTAAGTTCAGTATATCCTGTGTTATCCAAGGATTTCAATTAGGGCTTGTCCTTCTGCCTATATGATCCTCTGTGGCCTTAACTACCCTATGAGAGCTCTCCATTCTTCTTCTACTGTATAACTTCCCTTCGTTTCAGTCAGTCCTTGCCTAATGCTCCCTCTGAAACTCTCTAGCACCTCTGATTCCTTCAATTTGTCCAGGTTCCATCTCCTAACTTTTCTACCTTTCTGCAGTCACTTAAGTTTTAATACCATCATTTCATTAACGTACTAATTCCGAAATGGAGCACATAGTAATAGGTATTTCCGTTGTAGAGAAGCAGCTAAGAGAGCTAAATACGAAGAAGTCTGTTGGTCCTGATGGAATACCAGTTCGATTTTACAAAGAGTATTCTACGGCATTGGCCCCTTACTTAGCTTGCATTTATCGCGAATCTTTAATTCAGCGCAAAGTTCCTAGTGATTGGAAAAAAGCGCAGGTGACTCCCGTTTATAAGAAACGAAATAGAACTGACCCACATAACAGGGCAATATCGTAGACATCAGTTTCCTGTAGAATTTTGGAGCATATTTCAGTTCGAATATAGTAAATTTCAAGGTTCAGGAAACATCGTTCACGTGAAACTCAGCATGCCCTTTTCTTACATGACATCTTGCGAGCCATGGATGAAGGGCAACAGGCGCATTGTGTTTCTCGCGACTTCAAAAACGCGTTAGACTCGGTGCCACACTGCAGACTGCTAACGAAGATACGAGCTTATGGAATAGGTTCACAGATTTATGACTGGCTAGAAGACTTCCTAAGAAATAGAACGCAGTGCGTTGTTCTCGACGGCGAGTATTCATCAGAAACGAGTGTATCGTCAGGCGTGTCTCAGGAGAGTGTGATAGGATCGGTATTATTTTATATCTATTATAAATGATCTGATGGACAGAGTAAGTTGTAATTTGCGGCTGTTTGCTGATGATACTGTGTTGTATGGGAGGGTGTCGTCTTTAACTGACTGTAATAGCATACAGGTTGACTTAGACAAAATTTCTAGTTTGTGTGAAGAATGGCAGCTAGCTCTAAATGTAGAAAAATATAAGGTGATGCGCATGAGTAGGAAAAACAATCCCATAATGTTCGAATACAGCATTAGTAGTGAGCTTCTTGATGCTGTCGCGTCGTTCAAATATCTAGGCGTTACATTGCAGAGCGATATGAAATGGAACGAACATGTAAAAACAGTTGTGAGTAAGGCGGAGAGGGGGATTTTGGGAAGATGTACTTCATATGTAAAGGAGACCACGTATAAAACGCTTGTACGACCACGTCTTTGCGTATTGCTCAAGTGTTTGGGACCCACAGCAGATAGTAGAAAGATGACACTACTGGAAATATTGAAAATCAATAAACATTTGGCTCAGGATGCCAGTTTAGTAACAAACAATCAGATCCAGTTCCCCTTTACACCTCTATTGAAATAAGTTTTATTTTCCAACTTTCCTTTTCAAGGGAAAAGTCACGTCACTTATTATCTATATCTATCTAGTCTATCTATCTATCTATCTATTATCTTCTATCTATATATAAAAGGCTTGTGTGTGTACGTGCTGACAGACTTTTCTCCATGACCACATACTACCACCCACTCGTAGATAGCCCTTGGTCTAATGATGTTAGTAAGGGAGTTTGGTCGCGGTGCGTGGCAGTGGGTGAGTGTGACGAGGAAAAATTCGCAAACTATGCAATAAATACTCTTAGGAAAAGCTATATACTCTGTGACTTACGAACTTTATGGTACGAGTCAAAATCTGTTTATTCTTTCAATCTTCAGACAATGCGGTCCTTTCAGACTTTAATAACGACGAGGAATATCAAATACGCAATTTTTTAAATAGATCACATGTTTCAGTCAACCACACATTACCGACTATGAACAGAGACACGAAACAAAGATAAAAATCCAGGTAGACTCAAATATAAAAATACTCACGGAACATTGATCTCTGTCCTGGAAACGTGGTGGAAACACAGACATACATTAATGAATGTCTCTTAGGCCATAGATATTGATATACCTGTGCCAGTAAGCTCACTGGTCTGTGCTAATCAGTGATCTCTGATACATATAGTCGCAACACCCTCTGCTGTGAAAGGTGTTATCGTTTGACAGCTGGGTCAAGAAAAACTATGCGACGTAGTCCTACTCATATCCCGGCGGCCTCCTGTGATAATGTTGGCAACAGATGTTGAATAACGAGTATCATGTGACATCGTCATAAGCCAATCGCGTGACACGCAAATATTTTGTCGTGAAATCAAGCATACAGCAGGAACAGCAGTATTTATCTACACACTATGTGGTTCGGCCATCTTTGCAACGATTTTATATCGTGTTATTGATGTTGCCAACATAAAAACACGAGGCCGCCAGGATAGAAAGTAAAATTTTTACCGAATCAGATACATCCGTTGTTGTCACATCTCATTATGACCAGCACTTTCACGTGAAACTCTTTTGTATAGAGTCTCATGATTCACACAGTCTTACAATTCATTCCAAATTCCTGTTTAAGAAGATATTTGTGAAAACTGTTACAAGTCCATATTCTCATTTATCCAATATCGTTTTCAGAAATGTAATTTTCCAGCCGCTTTCGGCGCTGCTGTTGCAATGGGTAACAAAATTGAGAATAACGACGCATAATATCAAATACATAAGTTTTTAACTTCTCAGAGCGTTTTCCTGAATCACACTTTACCGACGATCAACAGAGACAAAGGTGAAAATGAAGATAAGCTAACAAATGAATAATAGAGCGCTACACTACAAGCACTTCCTACAAAATATACGTCGTTACAATTCTTGCTTCCAGATGACATCGTTTGTGCTACATCAGTATATTCTAACCCAAGCAACGCTGGGTTTCTCAGCTAGTATTTTTATATAAATGTTAATAACTTTCATAAATGTGTACTTGTAATGAACTTTCCTGCGAAGTATCGATTTTCTGTGATACTATCTTTGTAAATTGTAACAAGTTTGTAACATCTTTGAAAACATGTATACTACAGTCAGTTGTCACCTCATGATGGCCTAAGAAGCCGGTTTGTGACGAATAAATAAGTTTTGCAGAACATCAGGAAGTTGTTCCTTTTTGATATTGTTATCATGTTCTGTCAAGCACCGACGGAAGAATCAATTAATTTGAATGCTACTAAAGGAGATGTATCGTAGGACAGAGTTTGAAATTTGAGTACGTTGGGTGCAAGTAATACTGTAAGATGAAGACCGCAAGGAGGAAATTGTGGCAAGCCGTATCAAACCGTTCAAATGTTCGTAAAGCTATGGGGGACCAAACCGCTCTCGTCATCAGTCCCTGGACTTACACACTACTTAAACTTACTCTTGCTAAGGACAACCCACACACACGCACACACACACACACACACACACACACACACACATGCCCGAAGGAGGACTCGAACCTCCGACGAGTAGTAGCCGCCCATTCCGCAGCAAGGAGCTTTCGACCACACGGCCATTCTCGAGCGGCTATAAAGAAAAAAAAAATTTAAAAAAATGTTTGTCAAGCTTAGGGGACTTAACTACGCGGTCATCAGTACCTAAAAGTACAAACTATTTATGAACTAGCTAAGGACGGCACAAATATCCATGCCCGAGTGGGGATTCGAACCCCCGACCGTAGTGGCAGTGCAGACCGTGAGTGGCGCGCCGCAGGCCGCTCGGCCACTGCGGCCGGCGGGCGGCTATCAAACAGTCGAAAGATTAGTCTCAAGTTACGAGATGGAATTCAATTATCAATTAGAGACTTCAGGCTACCAGACAACAGTTATTGCGCCTCTTTCTGAGCGAATCAATTAATGACGGTGAAGCGGTATTCATTACTGTCTTTAAAAAGCAATATTCCTAATCATAGGAACGCATCACGTGATCCTAAATGTTACCGCCCGGGGGAGGGGATGGCAGGACACGAACTCCGCGATCCCAGTGGTCTTTTAAGAGATTACCGTTCCTCCTCCGATACCGCTCAAAGTGATTACACCGTACGTAAAATACACCATCATGACCAATTAAGTTTAATTTATCTGCGAGAAATAATGACTCCCTTGCGGAAACTCGATACGGACAGAAAGTGACCGCTAAAAATAATTTTTGATTATCCTCTGGGGAAAAATAAAACATCGTTCAGATATATGACACTTTAATTACTACGTAATTGTTTTTTCTGTGTTTTCGCATTCCAGAGACGTATTATCTTGTCACGCGATCAGGTCTGCCACAGTCCCCAATTTACTGAGAAATTTACGGTCACCAATATTAGTTTAGCACGTATTTAATATTTTCGCTCACAGCGGGCCTGACGTTCTAGATAAATTGCTGGTATACTGCGATACACCAGACACAAATGACAGCCTGGCTATTTTTATTCGTCACTTGTTCCAAGAATCAAATGAACGACAGTACCTGGAAATGCATAAAATCTTTCTATATGAAAAAGAGTGTTTATGTGTTGGTTTGTGTGTATGTATTGCATACAATCTACAGTTTTTTTTCAATATTGATGAAATTTTGCACACTTGAGTTTCAAAGGATGAGGACGGACGGCATAAGTTTAAGATCACGTACAATATATAGCTCATGAAACATCAGAACATAAACAATGAGATGAGCGAAAAACTACTGCATCACGTGACAATGCTGCATATTTTCTCCTAAGCCTCTAGACCGTTTTCAACCAAATTTCCTACCATGACTCTACAATTGTTGTAGGGGTAAGAACCACATACGACAAATGTTTCAAGAGATATAACGTCATGAACAATAGAAGTTGTCAAAAGAAAAAGAGAAAAAAAAAAAGAAAAAAAAAAGAACATAATGAGACGAGACTTTATACAAACACTGTATCAGATTACTTACCTACTTGCAACAAACTTTAATCTTATGCACGTATGAAATTCCTGGCAGATTAAAATTGTGTGCCGGAACCGGGACTCGAACCTGGGACCGTTGCCTTTCGCGGGCAAGCACTCTACGGACTTCATTTATTTTATTTTTATTTATTTATTTTTTTCCATTTGGTAGATCTATGGTTCGCGGTCGTTCGTTCAATTTGTTCGTGGTTGTTCGTTGAAGGGTTGGCTCAGCTGTTTTATTACCGACTGAGCTATCCCGACACGACTAACGAGGCCGCCTCACAACTTTACTTAGGCAGTACCTGGCCTCCCACTTTCTAAACTTCACAGAAGCTCTCCTGCGAACCTTGTAAGACTAGCACTCCTGGAAGAAAGGATAGGTTGGAGACATGGCTTAGCCACAGCCTAAGGGATGTTTCCAGAATGAAAAGTAAGGTTGTGAGGCGGGATTGTGAGTCTTATCGGGATAGCTCAGTCGGTAGAGCGCCTGCCCGCGAAAGGCAAAGGTCCCTGGTTCGAGTCCCGTTTGCGGCACAGAGTTTTAATCTGCCAGGAAGTTTCATATCAGCGCACACTCTGCTGCAGAGTGAAAGTTTCATTATGCACGTATGTATGCTACTAAAGTACTCCTAAACGTCTGGACCGATTTTGTATGATTCTGTGTGTGTGTGAGTGTGTGTGTGTGTGTGTGTGTGTGTGTGTTCTCTGGATGGTTGGAATGCATAATTCGACCCAGTAGGTTACGCAGACAAATCGAAAAGAAAAAGAATTTCGTAATTTTGTATGGACATCGCCACTTCAGATTAGATTCATATTTTATGCACTGCCATACTATTCGATAAAATTTGTACATTTTACCTTCGAAACGAAAGTAATAGTTCTGTCTAGCTAATAATTCTATGGTGCATGGCGGAGAGTACGCTAACAGTCTCAGACATCAATCTACAGTTTTTAATCGTACCTTGACAAAATTTTGCACACGTCGTCTTGAAAACAAGAGGAAGGTCACTTGACTACATAAGTCTCCGTACAGTTCATGGTAGAGAGTGCTTCACATCACGCCTGGACACCAAACTTCAGTTTTATTCCAGTCTTAATCAAATTTTGCACACTTCACCTGGAAAACAATGGAACACGGACTACATAACATTCAGTACGGTGCATGGTTAAGGGTACCTTACTCCCACAGTAGTAGACTGATCATCATGAAATTTGACATATACAGGGTGGTCCATTGATAGTGATCGAGCCAAATATCTCACGAAATAAGCAGCAAACGAAAAAACTACAAAGAACAAAATTTTTCTAGCTTGAAGGGGGAAAACAGATGGCGCTATGGTTGGCCCGCTAGATGGCGCTGCCATAGGTCAGACGGATATCAACTGCATTTTTTAAAATATTTACCCCCATGTTCTATTATATATTCGCCTAGTACGTAAATAAATATATTTTATTTGGAACACTTTTTTCGCTTCGTGATAGATGGCGCTGTAATAGTCACAAACGTATAAGTACGTGGTATCGCGTAACATTTCGCCAGTGCAGACGGTATTTGCTTCGTGATACATTACTCGTGTTAAAGAGGACCATTTACCAATTACAGAAAAGGTCGATACCGTATTTATGTATGGCTATTGTCATCAAAATGCCCAACGGGCCTGTGCCATGTATGTTGATCGTTATACCTGGAAGACATCATCCAAGTGTCCGGACCTTTCGTCGGATAGTTACGTTATTTAAAGAGACAGGAAGTGTTCAGCTACAAGTGAAACGTCACCCACGACCTGCAACAAATGATGATGCCCACGTAAGAGTTTTAGCTGCATTTGCGGCTAAACCGCACATCATTAGCAGACAAATTGAGCGAGAATCGGGAATCTCCATATCGCGGTGTTGAGAATTCTACATCGACATAAATTTCACCCGTACCATATTTCTGTGCACCAGGATTTGCATGACGAAGACTTTGAACGTCGTGTACAGTTTTTCTACTGGGCACAAAATAAATTACGGGACGATAACAGATTTCTTTCACGCATTCTGTTTAGTGACGAAGCGGCATTCACAAACAGAGGTAACGTAAACCGGCATAATATGCACTATTGGGCAACGGAAAATCCATGATGGCTACGTCAAGTGGAACATCAGCGATCTTGGCAGCTTAATGTATGGGTCGCGGCGGAGTGGCCGAACGTATTGAGGCAGTATGCTACGATGCGCGAGGCCGTTCCCCGTCGCGGGTTCGAATCCCCCTTGGGCAAGGATGTTTGTGCTGTCTTTAGTAGAAGGTAGTTCATAAGTAGTTTGTAAGTTTAGGGACTGATGACCCCGCAGTACAGTCCCATAAGCTTTACAAACATTTGAACATTTTTAATGTATGTTGCGCCATTTTGTCCCCTATTTTATCGATGGCAATCTAAATGGTGCAATGTATGCTGATTTCTTACGTAATGTTCTATCGATTTTACTACAAATTGTTTCTCTGCATGACATAACGGCGATGTACTTTGAACATGATGGATGTCCGGCACATGGCTCGCGTGCAGTTGAAGCGATCTAAAATGGAATATTTAATGACAGGTGGATGGGTCGTAGAAGCACCATACCATGGCCAGTACGTTCACCGGATCTTACATCTCCGGATTTCTTTCTGTGGGCTAATTTGAAGGATATCTGCTATCGTGATTCACGGACAAAGCCTGAAAACATGCGTCAGCGCATTGTCAATCCGTGTAAGAACATTACTGAAGGCGAACTACTCGCTGTTGAGAGGAATTTCGTTAGGCGTATTTCCAAATGCATTTAAGTTGAAGGACATCATTTTGAGCTTCTATTGAAGTCATGATGTAATTACAGGTAATCACGCAGTAACAGCACGCGTTCTCAGAATGTATGATAATTTTATAAAAGTACATGTATCACACTGGAACAACCGAAATAAAATTCAAACGTACCTACGTTCTGTGTTTCAATTTTTTTAAAACTAGCTGTTACCCAATGTTCGTCTAAAATTGTGAGCAATATGTTTATGAATATCACAGTGCCATCTATCACAAAGCGACAAAAGTGTTTAAAATAAAACATTCATATTCATATTTACGTACTAGACGAATATGGAATAAAACATGAGGGGTACCTTTTTTTTTTTTTTTTTTTTTTTTTTTTTTTTTTTTTTTTTTAATACATTTGATATCCGTTTGGCCTATGGCAGCGCCATCTAGCGGGCCAACTATATCGCCATCTGTTTTCCTCCTTCAAGCTATAAAAGTATTGTACTTTGTAGTTTTTTCGTTAGATGTTTATATCGTGAGATATTTGCCCCCGTCACTATCAGTGGACCACCCTGTAAATATGTACTTTTTCACATCCACGGGCTGGAGGAGATGAACAAATTGGGGGTCTGGAAGAGATTGCCAGAGAACATGGTAGGTAATGATATAGTCAATAGCTGAATAGAGGGAGGAAGAGGAGGGGGAGGAGGAGGAACAGATAGATTGTGGACGAGGAGGAGATGCATACAGAGGAAGGAGGAGTGCCGTTAACAGTGGCCGAGCGGTCTGCGCCTTGCCAGGCACGGTCTGCACGACCGCTGCGGCCGGGGGTTTGAATCCCTTCGGGCATGGATGTTTGTGCCGTCTTTAGTATAGGCTAGTTCATTAGTAGTTTCTAAGTTTAGGGACTGATGAACCCGTAGTTAAGTCGCATAAGCTCTACAGACATTTGAACATTTGAGGGTGAAGTGCGTGGAGTAACAGAATACTGGAATATATAAATACCCGAGCACCTCCGGGATTTCAGCCAGCTAATACAGACAAGACTAAAAAGACAAAAAGTACGAAATCAAAATATAAACGGGGACGTGATATGCAGAGATATTAGGGGCAGGAATGTAAGATGTGTAAAGAAACATCTTCGGGTTCTACAGTAAATTACAATAAAACCTCAAAAGAAAATACACCACAGGTGTGAAATTTTAACATTTTTCGGGGTAATAAGTGTTCAAGCAACTTTCGGGTATGCTGCCGGCAGCATGACCGTAAGTTGTTTGAAAACACCACAGGTTCACATATTGATATTTTTATTTTTGAAAACAATTTATTTTTCCGTCACAGTTGCAGTATTTAAGAGTTGGTTACTAGTTTCGGACTTAATCGTCCATTTTCAAACCGTTGGCCTACAAAAAGAGAGTGACCAGCATTAAGTTACAATGTTCATATTAAAAAACCATAAAACCAGCAGTTGGTATTGATGCTAGAAAAGTCACATATGCAGGGTTAGCTTACTCCAATCGTAATAATACACTGCATGAAGCAAATGACTGAGACAATTTGTACGTTGTTCACTATTAATACATAATTACATTAAAATTTAAAATCGGTTTAAATAGATGATGCATCCACAGGCCTCCAGCGTGTACAATGCATGTCAACGTCGTTTAGGTGATACCTCGTGGCTCCGTTAGACGCCGCCACCTCTAGTGTGCCTTACAATAGTGTCGCCACCATTATAGACGATTAAAAATGAAATACATTGACGTCTTTATATGAAACTAGCTGAAAACCCGGCGTTGCCCGGATATTTATTTATTCCTACCTTGAGTTAGTACTTCTCCTATCCCTTCTCTCTCTGTCCATCTCCATTTTTTTTAATATCATTATCGGAGAATACATAAGAAATAATGACTTTTCCTTTTCCGAGGCATGTTATCTGAATGTGATTTATTAAAAGTAGATGTACTGTTGTAACATGTGTAAAGTAACGGAATGCACATCTACGAAGTTTAAATAACAATTAAATTAATGTAATTAATTACACTCATTTTTGAGGAAATGTCGCTGATAAAGCGGAACTGAAAAATATTCCTATCAGATTGCAGAACTCTATGCACTTACCGTTTATCAGGAAAGTAAGTAGTCTAGATCAAATCACACGTAAAAATGCACTCGTTTCGAAGAATCCAATCACGAAATTCAACAATAATGAATGTAATAATATCACAGATCGATCACTTGATGTAATGCACGAAATGTCAAATCGATTATTCTTACAGAGATGTATTAAAAGAAATTTCTTTTTTACTGATTTATTTATTTATTCTTATATTTCTTAATTCGTATACTTATCCTTACAGAGAAAGAACTGAAGACATTGTAGCACGCATTGACCAAAGATATGATATGTGGCATCACGTTTCGCTGTATGTAACCTCCTTGCTATAGAGCTGCAAACGTCATCGCTGGTCTTCAGTCCGAATTTTTTTTAAATATGACGACTTTCAACCACCATAACTTCTACCCCCTTATAGCTATCGGCATGGTGTACTTCGGACAACAATTACACACAGACCATTCGTTTTCGTTCTGTAGTTTTCGCTGCAGAGCGAAATATTATCACACACACACGTAGAATTTTGTATACACCGATAACTTTCCATCGCAATATACTCCACCCGTTTATCATTATCAACCCTGAAGCAACAATGCAACCAATAAAACCATTTTCAAAGAGTAAATATAATTTTCAAAGAGTAAAAATTGTTCCGCATATCGCGTTATATTATTCAAATTACTAAATATCTAGCAGATCACTATAAAACCGGGCCTAAAACCTTCCTTAGGTATAAATTAGTAACTGTACAAATAATTAAGTCTCTGCATCTTGTCGTTCGAACGTGATGAGCGTACACCGCACAGACTTTCACATTAATATATATATATATATATATATATATATATATATATATATATATATATATATATATATATATATATATATATATATATATATCCGATCGCCATAAAACCGTGCCTAAAGCCATCCCCGGGTAGACATTAGAAACCGTACAAATTTTTAGCTCTTTATGTCTTGTGGTTCAGACGTGATAAACGTTCACCGAACAGACATTCACATTTGTAGATATAGATTATGGTATTGGTCTGCAAAACGACCAGCGTCATAATTTAGGTATTAACATGAAAAAGTAAAATATTCCAGAATGAAACTTTCACTCTACAGCGGAGTGTGCGCTGATATGAAACTTCCTGGCAGATTAAAATTGTGTGCCGGAAGCGGGACACGAACCTGGGACCTTTGCCTTTCGTGGGCAAGCGCACTACCGACTGTGCTATCCCGAGACGACTCACGATGCCGCCTCACAACTTTACTTCCCCCAGTACCTCGCCTCCTACTTTCCGAACTTCGCAGAAGCTCTCCTGCGAAACTTGCAAGACTAGCACTCCTGGAAGAAAGGATATGGTGGAGACATGGCTTAGCCACAGCCTAAGGGATGTTTCCAGAATGAATCTTTCACTCTGCAGCGGATTGTGCGCTGATATGAAACTTCCTGACAGATTAAAATTGTGTGCCGGAACCGGGACTCGAACCTGGGACCTTTGCCTTTCGCGGGCAAGCGCACTACCGACTGTGCTATCCCGGCATCGTGAGTCGTGTCGGGATAGCACAGTCGGTAGTGCGCTTGCCCGCGAAAGGCAAAGGTCCCAGGTTCGAGTCCCGGTTCGGACACACAATTTTAATCTGCCAGGAAGTTTCAAGTACAATATTAAAAATGTAAAACAAAAGGTCTCCGGCAGCACCACATACCGGCGCTCCGTTCACCGTCTCGTATGACATTTGATTTTAATTTGAGCACTTACAAGGAAAAGTATTTTTATAAAATATTATAAAATGTGAAATAGACGGTCTGTGGCGGCGCTATATTAGGCACCACTGTCACAATCCAGAGTACAATACTGCACGTATCATAGTGCAAAATTTTCAAAGGAAACGTTTTAAACCAAGGCGCCTTTTTTTATTTTTGTAGAAAAGGGAAAGCGTCAACCTTATGGCTAAAAAGCAAAGGCCGTGGAATAAGTTGCTCAGGGTTACACCAGGAGAGGGGGAGGCTGGCTGGCAGGAGGCGCTGGCCGCGTGCGGAAGCGACAGAGGGGTCATTGATCAGGCTGAGTGCCCCATTTGCGCGCCGCTGCCTGGCACTGCAAACACTTGAATCAGTGGCGACTGAATAGGTAAACTGGTCAGGAGGCCGGCAAATCGCCCGAAGACATCAGTGCGCGCTAATGAGACAGGCGTGAAAGGAGCATTGTGCCGCCGATCGAAGCTAACAGTAAGCGCTTAATTGAAACTAAGATGAGTAATTGCTGACGCGCGGAGGACAAACAACGTTACAGAACGTCCATACAACGGAGAGGCAAACAACTGACAGCGTTTTCCTTTTGTGTATTTCTGTTGAAATACGACCGTCTGTCGTCTTCCATACATTTTTTGTATATTTCTGTAAAGTTATAATTTATTTAATGTCGTTAGATTATCATTTTGTTAAAACTTGAACGCCACTCTTTTCGGGGCTTGAGGTATAGCATTTTTATTTCATGTGTTAAAATATTAGTTAATATTGCTAGGTTTTTCTTATTTTGTTATGTTAATAATTTATTATTATATTAATTAATGTGACATAAGTACGGCTTCTCCGCTACGCCACTGCCCCTATGTGAATGTGCAGTTGTACGTTTAAGTTTGTGCGAGAATATATGGGTGTTTGAATGTGGAGAGTGATACCTCGCTTTGCATCGTTCTCTCTGGCTCAGAGTCGATAGCTGCTTAGGTTACCAAAGAGGTTTCTACACATTTTGCTTGCGAGCTCGCTCTCCATCCCTACCACCGCTGTTTTCTTGCATGTTCCGGCTTCCGGTGGCTTCCCGCGTCCGGTAGCAGTTTCCCGCCTCATAACCGCTGGATCTTCATTCTGTGCTGGTCGTCTGCTGAGGTAAGGTTGGTTCTGCTTTTAGGTTTGGAGCTGGTAACGTTTCCTTGCCTAGCACGTTTAACTTAGATTCCTGAACTTAGAATCATTATTTTTTTAATATTTTCTCCGATCCTATGCGGTAATGTGTTCCGTTTTTCAATTCAGTGATTTCCAATAGATAAATGCGATGTGTGTGATTCTAGTTGCAGTTTGATAACGGCCTGGTATGTTAAAACCTTTTGTGATCATGTGGCGGTGTATGAACTCTGTGTAAATACTTTTTAACTTTGTGGCGCCCTATTTCTAATAGGTGATATGTTCATTTTTGTACAGTGCATGTAAAAATCTTCTCATCCTTCCGTGAGTGATATGTGTTCCACGTAATTGGTTCACGGAACAAAGTCTTCAGCTTCCACTCTTGTTTGTTCCATGCCCATCAGGCAAGTAACTATGCAGGTTTCCTCCTGATTTCCACTAATATTTCGCGATCTTCTCTCCCCGCCTGTTTTAATTTTGCTATTTCCTCTCCGACTTGTAGAACGCACTCTGTTTTGTCAGTTATTCTCTCTGAACCTTGTACAACGTTCTTCAATAACTTCCTTACGCAATTCTAAATATTTCTATGAGTTGCATGCTGTAAGTCTTAATTTTATTTTTTCGACTTTGTAATTATTTCACTTTTACGAGTTTTAGAGACTGGACTTCATCCGTCTCTGTAATCAGTCCCTATCGCGTGTAGCTGCATTTCTTTCGCTTGTTCATGTAATTCTAAGCATTTCTACAGGTTCCATGTCGTAATTCTTATTTTATTTTCCCGACTTTGTAATTATTTCATTTTTGTGGTTTTTCTGAGACTGGACTTCATCCGTCTCTGTAATCGCCCCTTATCGCGTGTAGCTGTATTTCATTCGCTTCCTATATAATTCTAAGCATTTCTATGGGTTACATGCAGTAGTTAATTTTCTTTATTTATCGGAACTGAATTTATTCAATTTTATCGGTTTTCTAAACCACGTGGGTCCGAGTTCCGACTTCCAGGATTTGCAGCTAGTCGCCTGAGTTCACGCCACTTCTCTTGTAAAACCAGTACCTAACTCGATTTCTAACAGACTGCGACTTAAGAATCCACCGTGATTTTGTATAATGAATCCGATATTCAACCACTTCACCTTCAGCGAAGTGCGTTCATGTAACGTAGCCGTGTGTCGCCGTTAGCGTGTTTGCTCACTGTCCATTTCAGATGTAATTTAATTTGGATATACACATGCACCATCTCAAAACAGGCACGTCAGACCAGAGCCAGCTTCAAAGTGGTTTTGTGCTACCTCCGACTTGCTGGATTTCGCCTACGATAGCGGCGCCTGCTTCCGCCTCGTCTCAGCACGCTGAATTTGGTGAGTTTCGCTGTGGCATTGCGTGTGTGAGAGAGAATGAATGTTGTTTGTGAATCCTATCCCCCAGTAGCGTTAAATCATGTATAAATTAGGCTGGGCACGTCCACATTAATCCATGTAAGAGATGCATTTTTATTATATTAACAAAATTGATTCCCCATTTTGCTTGTTTTCTATCTGAATAAACAAGTTCAGCACAATCCGTCAGTTGCCTATAAATTTTAGTTTTAGAGCACCTTCCCTCTTTTATTTAATATTGTTCTTCACAAGTGCTGAGAACAAGCTCAGATGCAAATTATATCTAAATTCCGATGCGCCATAAATGCCTTCTTAGCCACCTTTCTAAGATAATTTTAATTGTGGTGGCTTGCTTATTAATGTCTGTGTGTAATAACGTGTGAGCTGCTATGTATATTGACCACTGTAGTATTAACTTCCTGTTATTGAAGTAATTTGAAACGAGTCAGTTCTCAGATCGGGCCATGGATCAAAGCTTTATAGCAGGAAGTGACCAGTAGTTCACACGGATCTTATTTACTAATTTTAGTGATAAGACTAGGCTCTTGTTATGTATAGTAGTCGACTTTTACTGTAAAGTCAAAGAAAAGGATGTGCGAGTACGAATAAAGGACGTAAGTGTTAATTACATATATACAAAGAGAGATCAGCAGCTGAAACGGTGCTACACATAACTACATACATTAAGTACGTTATACGATTTTATGATAAAATATTCACAACTATAGCGGACTCATATAGTAATAATTTACTTTCATTACTAATTACTTGATACACATCAGATGAGCACAAGTTAGTCTTTTTTTTTTCAGAGGAAAAGGAATGGAATGGGAATTGTTTTGAACATTAAATGTTAAAAAGGGACTACTAGGTTACTCAGAATTATGCCGAGTGTTGGTGAGTGACCTAACTTTTAATATAGTGTCAACGAAAACGAGCATAATATGCTTGCCTTCCTTGACAGTTGACAGTTTCCATGTGTGTTGATTTCTTCATTGGCGGCAGTCCTCCAATTTTTGAAAAAACACGAGGTTGAAATTTAAATAGTGGCAACTATTTATTCACAACCTATACAAAAGCGTTACATGTTTGCACCTGTTACTGTCCTTCAAAGTAGTCACCAGCGTTGTGTGGATCCCGTGGAAGGTGTACTATACCGTTAGCAGAGACTGTTCTGTTGATGGTGCGAATGGAGTCCGGGGACTATGATGGATGGTACAGTACTTCCCAGTCCTATCGACAGAGCAGAGCAGCCACAGCTTGCGCTGCATAAGCCCGCGCATTGTCGTACAAAATGATGGGTGGGTTGCGCAGAAAGTGTTGCCGCTTCTTTCCCAAAGCTGGTCGCAGGTGATGCTTCAAAAAGGAGCGGTAATACTGTGCAATGACGTTAGAATAATAAGATAACAGTCGTACAATTATTGGCTTCTTAAGGGGATTTCCATTAAATATCATGTGTAAATCCTAATTATTCCAACAGTATTGGTTGTAACTTATTGTGACATGCCACATACATCCACCTCGTTTCTAAGACATTTGCACAAGTGATTTTAATAAAAATCAGTTCAGTTTAAAATAATTACATTTATAAAATGCACCACTTGTACCAGAGATCGGCAGTATAAAATGTGCCGAGACCCTGTTATCGTCAATAGGACATAAATTTTTATTTATAGATGACTGTTCTATTTAGCTATTAAATGAGTATTTTAAATGTACAATTAAAGTGTCGATTACTGACACACTTACCCTGTACGCCGAAGCATAAATCTATCTTAAACACCGAAGTTTTCTAACCAAGAGTTATAGATTCTGGTTGATAGTTGGGTAATCCTTGCTGCTAGCAGGAGTAGCGGATTCATGTACTCGATCTTTGCTTTTACCATTCGATAGCTGTGTTGTCATTAGGTTAGTGTAAGTTAGTTTCAGTAGTTTGTAGGCCCATATATTTGTATACATCATTAAAAGAAAAAGATAACTTACTGGATTTTTTGTTCCTCGAGGGTTGAATTTTACTGATCTTTGGAATTGCTCCAGTACGTTGGGAGTTCGTAATGTATGTTTGGCCGTTTCTCGGAGAGCCTACAACGGTTGATCAGTAAAATCTGTCCTTAACTGTCAGTCACCTGTCATTATTGTTACACAGCGAGCAAGCCAATCAAAATTACAACTGTATTGTACCTCCAAAACCTCTACGGGCTAACCCACTTAACACGGCCAAAAAATTTCTGAATGACCCAGTACATAGTCTACGATGACCCAGTATGATGAGTATTCATGAAGCAGCTACGACTGTGTAATATGCGGCGATCGTGAGCTGCCCAATGTGTCAAGAAGGGCAGAATCAATATCTTCAATGCTACAGCAGAGTGTGGGTAATTTAGCACGTGTTAGCTCTCTCTTCGGTGTTATACCAGGTTTTAAGTAAGGAGAAGTGAAAAGTTGGAGAAGTGAAAAGATTAATGAATACTGATAAGAGTGAAGGGAAGGAAAAACAGACTATACTTTATAGTAAGAAACTGGGAATAGTCATAGCAATAAAACTACGTAATATAGTTTCAGGAATGGTGTGACGCATGACCGCAGCTTATCGCTATTGTTGTTGAACATGATACAGTGAAGGAAATGACAGAAAATTACCGAAGAGGAATTTAGGCTCAATGGTTGCAGGAGCTTTCTGTTGGAAACTAACTTTGTAGAATTGTTACTGAAAATGGTTAGCATACGTAAGTGAAATGTATTAAAAATCGCGTTTTTGCACTTTTATCATCATCCGATATTGTTATCTGCTTGAAACACTATTGTTAGTTCAGTTTGCGTTTGAAGGAAAATCTACAGCATATATGACACGTAGCGCAATTCATATGTAAGTATACGGTATGGTCTGAAAGGGCCTGAAGTGTTTGTAATCCGGTTGCTGGATAGGTTTCGGCGAGAAACATTTGTTCAGAGAAATATTTGATACGTTGCGCCATTGAGTATTTTTTTTCTTTTTTTTTTCAAAATCTTTATTTGTCCTTCTACAATACAACCCAATATCTAAGATTTATGAACGGTCTTATTAAGCTACTTTAAAAACACAGCTTTATACAGTACAATTTGATTTCATTTATGTAACCCACTAGTCATTACTATATTTTACTTAAAAAAGGTTAGCATACTTAAACTACTACTGCAGCGTTACAGTTGAGCCATTGGTTACAATCTTGTTGGTGATGATGACCAGCTCACCGAGATAATCCCGATGAGCGTGCCCCTGGAACTGGGTGATCCAGACTGATTAATATCGCTTAAGAAAAAGCTACTAACCTACTCTCTAAAACTACGTCCAAGGACAAAATCGGTGGTGCCAGGTCTATCCCCCCCCTCCCCCCCAATCCAGAGAACAGCGGATGTCAGCCAGTGACGGCGACCAGTCTGCACTCCGGCGGCGGCATGGTCAGACCTTCCGGTTGCGAGAGTGAAGGTCGGGATGAGAGTTTAAAATAGGGAAAGATTGATTTTTAAAACTCACAACCACCAACTGCGAACCAAGTTCCTAAACATGCAAAAACACTGCAACTGTGATTGCGACTGTTTGACTCGTTTTCTAGGGAATGATATCACACGTTCGCAGCTTTCCTTCCCTGCATATGATTAACAAAACAAATTCATAATAAAATCAAGTTCATGAGAGAAAAGGGTGTACTAACTACTATTTTTGAAAACACGTGAAAGTTCACTTTATGTTGTTTATTTCACAATATTAGAACCCTGTGGCTGATACGTCTGTACGTCGACACATTTATCAAATAAAGTTATAGCTCGTGAGCCCCCAGACAAAAATGAATATTTGTCGCAAATTGTTTTCACACCAGGTGGCTGTCTCAAACACCGTTTATGTTCATGCCTATGCGATGACACGTGTTACATTAACAAATCACAGTCACTTTAATTCAGTGCGATGCACACCTTGTCCCACCAGCTAAATATTCACAAACACACAGTAGCACTCAATTCAACTTGGTGCAGTCTACGACGAGCAACCACACGTGGCGATTTCCACACACAAATCTAAAGTCTCCACCTGGAGATACACATGCCGACTGATGCAGAGCGTCGCCGCCCGGCCAGCTACCCCACTTGCTCCCGACTCATCACTTCCTGCCCTCGCGTGCGCACGCCAAAAGTCCAACTGCCGGGGTTTTTTCCCCTACGTCATCAACTTCCCCATGTGAGCTGTTCTAACCGACTTCCAACGTACAGCGCTCAGCCAATACATTTCTAAAACTTTACTTAAAATCAAAATAATTACACTACACATTAAACAAATATCTTCTTACGTTTTTATATTGGTATAAACATCCTTTGTACTATTTATCATAATCGTGCAATTTCTTATATCACAGATAAGTGATTTAACTGAATATTTCAAGATAAAATACACAAGATTAATTGAAAATAAAATGAGAAATAGTTAATATATTACTTTTATAAACAAACATTGCTAGTTGTGTAACTGTCTTGTATTCATTGGTAATTTATTACTTTTCATTGTCAATTAAACATATTACGCCAGATGTGGCTATATCAGCTAATGTATTGTTTATTTATCAACAGGCTATTTTGTAATGAAGGCCTTAAAGGTTCCTAACTGCAACGTATTACTTCAAATGCAAGTAGTATTAGAATATTTTATTTCACGCTGTGCGCTGCACTGCACCTGGCACTCGCCATTGTGCCTCTCTCCCCTCACCGGACACGAAAGCTGGAAAATCCTAAGCTGGAACAAGCCACCAACGTCGGCCTGCTCACTAGCCTACCGTCAGCTACAAGCACACAGCAAATCTCAACGTGGAGAATTTCTACCTATGGCCTAACTGTAAATGTTGTCACCCAACCTGTGTACATACATTGCTACCATAATTAATAAGATTAAAATTGTGTAACATTTAGTGCATTGGCATGGTCATACTGTTTAATTATCAAATGCTATTTATTACCAATATTTCTATTGGGCGGTAATCTTACAATACCCCCACTTGCGGCATCAAAACCATGTGCAGGATGGCCCAAGTAGCACCAAAATTAATACATTGAAATGAGCAAAATTTAAAATCACAAAAGTATTGAATCGGATTGACTCAAGCACTATACCAATTATGACCTCAACTAATGCAAAAATAAAATAAAATAAATAAAAATTTCCCAATATTTGTACCATTAAGACCACTTATAGTGTGTGCATATTTTTAAGGAAAGAATCCTGATTGGTGTGTTGGTCACTTAATTGTTTCTGATGTAGTCTTGTCTGACTTTGTTGGAAATCGTATCCTCGATTTTGTTGAGGACATTCTTATATGACATATCTGGGCAGTTGTTCTCGTAATTCTCGCGCCACGCCGCCGAATATGTATACTCGTAAATGACATATTCTGGATTGCTTTCCCTGGCTCCATATTCACATGTGGGTGACGCCTGTACCCCAAACCGGCAAAGATATGTCGGGTAGGGCCCATTTCCTGTCAGAAGGTGCAGTTAGCCTCTTGTTGGTAGTAAATAGCTCATAGAGACCCTTTCTTGTTTGCTAGGCAGAAATTGGTGAGTTCTCCTACCGGTTCGTCTGTGTCATAGTTCCTGCCAGAGCTCCAAACCCTTTTCTGCTGATGTACGATATACACTTCATTCTGCATCCTTTTATGGCCTCCACTGTGTCTTGCTTTCCCTTTTTGCCTATTGCCAATCAGCTTGTTCCCTGATCTTGATGTCGAGGGGTACTCCTCCAGGTGTTGTCTGGTAAGCCCCGACAGAGTGGAGCAGGATGTTACACTGCTCTCGTCTGAAACACACGGCGGGCGGCACTCTCTTGAGACTGTGGACCCAGACTGGAGATACATAGCCCACGTTGGAAGCGAGTATGCTGTTCAGATACAGCCTGATGAGGTCAGGCGGGAGGTGGAACCTCCCATGTCAGATCCCCGCCACGCTGTGCATTGCTGCTAGGGCAATGAAGTTAGCCAATCAAGTCGTTGTGCAGTCGCGGTGGAATGGCTGAGGGCCCTAAGGCACCTTGCATAGCTACCCTCTTTATTACGATTTTTAATTTTTATCTTGTTTATTTACTACTATGGTTTATGATTTGCCAGCTAATAACACTGACTATTATGGGCATTGCTATTAAAAGTAACTGTTTCATGCTCTGACCGAATGCTGTGACAGCAGACTGCCGGGTTTATTTAAGCCTAGAACTGAAAAATAAGTTATAAAATAGATGGCGCAACGGATAACACGACTCCGGGTATTTAATCAATTGTCACAACTTTCGACACAGATTTGGGGTAAACTATGACAACTAGCTAAAATTTGCTTTTTACCTGCATCCTAATCACTCATCTGATATTAGTTACTTTATTTACTGTCTGTTATTAACATACCATCTCTTTCTGTAAAATTTAAACGGGGGGAGGAATATATCTTCCTAATAAAGGCTGACTAATTCAAGACAAGATTTTTATTTTCTAAAAGTATGCAAATCACAATTTAAGGAAAAAAACAGGAATGTGAACACTCATTGCAGAACAGACAAACATTTGAGCCACAGGCTCTAAGATTAGTTACCTAATAGCGTTACTGCTCTCCTAAACATATAAATTTTTAACATGTTCCACGTCACACTGCATGGAAAGCGAGAGATAAAAAGGATTTATTGGACGAGTAAGGATACCCCTATTCAAAGACGCACTCGAACATCAACTCTGCATGCACTAACAACGCCATTTTAGCTAGCAGATGAATAAATATTGGTTCAGTAGAGAGGGTGGCCGTTATTACAGTGCTGATCTTAATGCAAGACATGTCTACGCTCTACCGCTCTACCGCTTTAATCTTACAGAATCACAAAAACCTAAACACACACACCATACAATAAATATTATAAAAGGAATCTACTTGTGAGGCTTAGTCACACAACAAGCATAATTGGCGCTCCTCCCTTATCTATGATAAATACTGAACCACGCCACAAGAAATACAGTGGAAGCATATGGCTCCGCGATTTATACAAAATTAAGTACCTGAGACGCCACTCTACTCCACTCTGCTCAATTACAACCATGCCCCGCCACGAGGCCTTCGTGGTTAGTTATGCCTCGGTCGGATTACAAAAGAATTTTAAAAATCAATTAAATGCTTCACGACATACGGTTGAAAATGAGAGCTTGCTTATACCCGCGGCTGCTATCGACCACTGAAGGTGCATTCTTACTTTGCAATTGCCAGACTTTGGGCCTATTGTGTAATTGTGTAATGGCGCCAAAATTTCTCGAAGTCCCATCACACAAAGAAAACTCAGTAAATTCTCATACGACTTTCTCCTCACAACTTTTAAAATGGGGGTTTTCAAAAGCTCTACTAAATAAAACAATCAAACCTAGTGAAATCTGAAAGGGTGAGGTAGCAAGTGAGTACTAAGCCTGACCGTTACCGTTGGATTCAAGCTATTGGATGTACTCAAGTTGACCAAAAATAACCAAAATCGTTTAACTTTCTGCCATTATTAAGATAAGTCTGCTTCAACAGTTGCGTTGCGAGTCAGATTCAGCATAATAAGACAAATATTTTTACAAACTTGCCTATCACATTGTAGCAGTCGAGCACGGCACGTCTGTCCTCTCGGGCCTCCAAGCTACTCTGCTAAACATGGCGTCTCCTAAGCTCAACGAACCGCTACTTCTTTTAAACGCGAGGATGAAACCTGTCATTGACCGGTTCCTGCCTCAACATCAAGACAAGCGACTGACAACCTTCCTCTTTGCCTCACCTAAGCCAAAGATTTCGCAACTACTCCAACACCACGAAACTGTCTTTGGCACAATTAAAGAAAAAAAATGTTCAAATGTTTGTATAGTCTATGGGACTTAACTACGGGGTCATCAGTCCCTAAATTTACAAACTACTTATGAACTACTTACGAACTAGGACGGCACAAATATCCATGCCCGAGGGGGGATTCGAACCCCCGACCGTAGTGGCCGTGCAGACCGTGACTGGAGCGCCTTAGTCTCCTCGGCCACCGCGGCCGGCAATTAAAGAAAATAGCCTCCCCAAAAAAAACCTTCGCACACGCTCATATTCATGGTTGGTGGGGGGGGGGGGGGACGAGGCAAAAAGAAGTGTGGCAATCAAATTATAAATAAAACAAATAACGTATTTCCAGATCTAACTGGCCAGAGAAATTTATCAGCGTTACAGTACGTAATTAATCTCCATAAAACTGTCATTGTGGTTTGATTTACTATGAAACCAGCGCAAGGTAAAGGTAAAGCAGTCAACAATCCGAAGATTGGTTTGAAGACCACGGTGCTTTACTAGGCATGGTCCTGTTTGGAGGTGGTATGCCTTCCTCCGACCTTCGAACTGACTTACCCAGACAGTTATGGGGGGACCTACAGTTTAACGTGGGTTCCGAACCACGGTGCTACTCGGTATTTTTCACATGAGCAGTACTGCCAGACGTGAAAGAAGTGGCAAGTGACAGATAAAAATCCTAGGACCTGGCGGGGATCGAACCCGCGCCCTGTGGATTTGTAGTCTGGCACTCTACCACTGTGCAACCGAGAAGCACCATAGGACTGAAATGGAGCGTACTGCAGTACCGCTTCAACCTTGCTGCGGAGCGCGTGGTTGCTTCCCGTCGGAGGTTGAAGTCCTCCCTCGGGCACACGCACGCGCGAGAGGGGGGGGGGGGGGAAGGAGAGCGATATCTTTAGGTTAGTTTATGTAGTTTGTATGCCTAGGAACTGATAGCCACAGTTGTTAAGTCCCACGATTTACAAACATTTGAACAAGTCGTTGTGCGGTCAAATTGATACAGCCTGCCAGTGACGCTGTTGTCAAACCTGTTATCCTTTTTGTTTCCCCAAAACAAACAAGAGAGCCATTCAAAATTTGTACAGTGCACGATTGTAGATTATATTTCAAGGCAACGGTTCAGCTGTCTCGTGCGCTGCCTATATTTTTTGTTTCTTCGGCTTAAACGGCTTAAACGAAAAATCTCGTTTAACCTGCCTCTGTCAGCGTACCCCTCCGGGCTAATTTCAGTGCCAATTAAAATGGAAATGAGCAACGTATCTATCTTTTTTTAGTAATTATTTCTCAGCATAACCTACTCTGCAACTCCGTCTCGAAACGATGTTTCGAGACTTTTTATGGTCGCTATACAAACATCTACATGTAGTGAACAGCGTGTTATTCGTGTCTTTACGACGTGCGTGAGATAAATGCGAAAATATGAGCTATGGCGACGTTAATACCCAGTCATCTCCATACTACCCGAATACTGAACGTCAGCAGTCGGGCCGTGCAAGCCAAAAATGTCCATATTACCTCATTCCAAACTATGAAATTATGTTATCATACGAAAAGAAAATACATGTTCATTCAGTTCTCGTATCGGCTTATTATATTGCATTTTCTTCTTTATATACAGAACAAGAAGGAAGATTGTGATTTAAACTCCTGTCGACAGCGTGGTCATTAGAGACGAAGCTCACGCTCCGATGCTTGGATACGGATGGTGAAGGAAATCCGCCGTGACCCTTCAAAGGAACCATCCCGGAATTTCCTGGAATGATTTAGGGAAATCAGTGAAAAATATGGCTGGTCGGAGGTGGATTTGAAACACCGTCGTCCCGAAAGCAAGTCCAGAATTTTGCTATAGCGCCACCACGCTCGATTTATATACAGTGTGTCCGTGCGTTTGTGTTTTATACCAGTCTAGTTTTGTTCCAAATTTCATGAAATTTTGCACACTTGATTTTCATCAAAGCAAGATCGTATGTATATGATTTCGTACTTTCACAAAACCGACACTTTTATTACGATCTTCAAATCCGTAGAAAGATCATAAAATTTCGTGTTGCATGGTGGAGGATACTTTGAAACTCGCCCGCTGTTCGCCCCGGAATTAAATTTGTGAAAAGGCATAAGTATGAGTATGGAGCCTGAACTAAGTCGAGCCACGAGGCCACAGCAGAACCAAACCCAGAGGTACTTAGCCTACCAGGAACCAAGAAGCGAATGAATAGCTCTCTTGACCACTGTTTAGCCGTTACCGAGCAGGGGTAGTGGGGTAGAGCAAGCTACATTTGGAATCTTTGCTAAGACTGGGTTCTGCTCAGCAGTTGGCAAACCTAATTCTCGCTCAGAGACATTCAACGCCCAGCATTTGAAAGAAACGACGACACAAAACAGACGAGGCGCGCCTAGCACTTGCTAAACTTTCTTACATACAAAGTTCCATTCATTCTGTGGAAGTCAGGGCCAGTGGGAGCACATCACAGTACACTCTAATACATATAATAAATGTACAACATAGACACTTAGAATTTTAGATACAGATAAAACTAAATCAATATATAATACCTGGTATCTCGCATATTGCGAGTGGAGTTTCTCGCTACACTCAAAAAAAGTGTCTGAAGCTCGTCAAAATTTGTTCATGGGGAGTCAATTAAATGGAACACGTTATGTGGACGCGTTTCAACTTTACTTATGCTTTTCGACAATATCGACATTTTATTGCAATTTTGATGCAGTTTTGTACACTTCACCTTCATAACAAGATAGTCATTGCCAACCTAATATTTCGATCGGTGCATGGTACCTTAAAACAGGCTTTGATAGCTTGTTCCTAATTACCATGAAATTTGGCGCATAAATGTAGGCCTATGTTTTCATGGAGAAGGTTTTTATAATCCGCAAGCTACCGTATGGATGTGTGGTACCGGATCAGCATCCGTCCACCCCTTAAAACAATTATTAACCATAATAATAAAAAAAAATCGTGTGGCTCAGTGGCCCGGTGCAAAGCTGTCATGTTTTTAACTTGTGTTTTTTATATAGCGACTAAGTGCAATGTTGCACTTATTATTTTATAACCCAATTTTTTAACAACATGACCAGCTTATAACCTATATGAGACCAGATGATGGTGGCACAGTGCACCGAAACCGGTCGTCATTTAATAAATTATTAATGTGCGATCTTGGATTTTTATTTTGAAAGCTATAAAATAATTCTTTCTCACGAACCAACTGTCAGAAATTTGATAGCCAAATTACAAAATATCAGTCTATGTAAAATAGTGTGCAAAACATATAAATATATAGGAACTCTGCAGTACTATACTTGAAGACCAGAACTATACATCCAGGTTGTATGGAGATCACTTTTAACCAAACGCGTCCAAACAGAACTAGCATCCTCTTTTCATGGCTGCCAGGAGACATTCTTCGCTGAATGAAAACTGTGTTAGGGGCAGCATGTCCGACGAAAACCATCCATCTAGAATGGAGTGACAAGTTTGTTGTTGATCGTGATTCAACATAAGACCACGTCGGACAGTCAGCTCAAGAGGAAGACATGTGGGCATGTCCTAAGGTCCTCTGCCCATATGGTCACCACGCCTTAGGTCCCTTATAAAAGCAGCACTTAACTCTTTCTTCCTCCTGGATATAATTGTGTACATAACTTTTACTGTCTCGCAGTCGCAAATGCAATAATTTTTCTTAATGAAAACTGAATACACAAAATTGTGAGTGTTAAGTCTTTTCATCGGGCCTTGTATGGAACACTATAAAAACAATAAATACTCAATGTTTAACTGTGCGACAACTTGTCAACTCCAGAAAACATCAAAGTCAGGCTTGATTCCATGGTGGAATTTGTGCTCCACGACTGTATTTGACTCGGGAGTACGAACGCAACCTCCAACATGGAGGTCGAGATGTTTCAAGTATTTTAATCATTTTTAAGCATTGATAATGACCACACAATGGTCGAAATCTAGACCTGCAAATAAATAAATGTTTTTACAACTGATTGCTGAAAAATTCCCACAACCCACAAAAAAATCACAGATAGCTTAGCTACAGTCCATTCTATAAATGCATGATATTATTTTGCTTGGTAATCATTGAATGATTACAACAGTGAATAATTAAAAAATAATTTTAGTACAAAAAAAAAGAACTCGTGTCTTTCAGTGTACACAATTAAATAGTTTGAAAAATCGGTACATACACTCCTAGCCATTAAAATTGTTATACCACGACGATGACGTGCTACAGACGAGAAATTTAACCAACAGGTAGAAGATACTGTAATATGCAAATGATTAGCTTTTCAAAGCATTCACACAAGGTTGGCGACACCTACAACCGATTTCTCATACACAAACAGCAGTTGACCGGCGTTGCTTGGTGAAACGTTATTGTGATGCCTCGTGTAAGGAGGACAAATGCGTACCATCATGTACCGACTTTGATAATGGTCGGATTGTAGCCTACTGTAGCGAATGCGGTTTATCGGATCGAGTTAGTCGCGATCCAATGACTATTAGCAGAATTTGGAATCGGTGGGTTCAGGAGGGCAATACGGAACGCCGTGTTGCATCCCAACGGCCTCGTATCACTAGCAGTCAAGATGACGGGCATCTTATCCGTATGGCTGTAACGAATCGTCAACAGATGGGGACGTTTGCAAGACAACAACCATCTGCACGAACAGTTCGACGATGTTTGTAGCAGCATGGACTATCAGCTCGGAGACCATGGCTGCGGGTACCCTTGACGCTGCATCACAGACAGGAACGCCTGCGGTGGTTTACGCAATGACGAACCTGGGTGCACGAATGGCAGAAGTCATTTTTACGGATGAATCCAGGTTCTGTTTACAGCATCATGATGGTCGCATCCGTGTTTGGCGACATCGCGGTGAATGCACATTGGAAGCGTGTATTCGTCATCGCCATCTCGGAGTATCACACGGCGTGATCGTATGCGGTGCCACTGGTTACACGTCTCGGTCACCTCTTGTTTGCATTGACGGCACTTTGAACAGTGGCCGTTACATTTCAGATGTGTTACGATCCGTGGCTCTACCCTTCATTCGATCCCTGCGAAGCACTACATTTCAGCAGGATAATGCAAGACCGCATGTAGCAGGTCTTACGGACCTTTCTGGATACGGAAAATGTTCGACTGCTGCTCTGGCCAGCATATTCCCCATATCTCTCACCAATTGAAAAGGTCTGGTCAATGGTGGCCGAGCAACTGGCTAGTCACAATATGCGTCACTACTCGAACTGTGGTATCGTGTTGAAGCCGCATGGGCACCTGTACCTGTACAGGCCATCCAATCTCTGTTTGACTAATGCCCATGCGTATCAAGGCCGTAATTACGACCAGAGGTGGTTGATCTGGGTACTGATTTCTCAGGATTTATGCACCCAAATTGCGTGAAAATGTAATGTCAGTTCTAGTATAATGTATGTATTTGTCCAATGAATACCCGTTTATCATCTGCATTTTTGCAGTTTTAATGGCCAGTAGTATACAAATGCATATTCTTAAATCATCACTTAAGGAAATTAAAACATTAAAAAATAATGTCCTTCCTCCAGAAGGAAATGAGACATGAAAACGTTATATGTCAACGATCCGTACCGTATGGGGATGTGCAGCTGCGCGTTCGCCCCCGTGGGAACGACGATGGAAACAGGATCTCATTTGAAGAAATGGAGAAAATGGTCAGTAGATTACAGTGCAATAAAGCGGCTGGGGTGGACGAAATTAAGCCGGAACTCGTCAAATACGTGGAATATCACGTCTCAAATGGTTACACAGGATAACTGAGAAGGTGTGGGAATCAGGACAGGTTCCGTTTGACTGGACGAAAGCAGTAATCACGCCAATTTTCAAACATGGAAACAGTAAAGATTGTAACAACTATCGAGGTATCTCTTTAATTGGCGTTGTAGGCAAAATATTCTCAGGTATTGTTTAAAGGATAGTGCGAGTATTAACTGAGGACAAGTTAAATGAAAATCAGTGTGGGTATAGGCCTCTTAGAGACTATCAGGACCAAATCTTCAGCATACGGCAGATAATGGAAAAGTGCTATGGGTGGAACAGGAAATTGTATCTATGTTTCATAGATCTAGAAAAGGCTTATGACCGTGTTCCTAGGAGAAAGCTACTGTCCGTTCTACAAGATTATGGTATAGGAGGCAAACTTCTGCAGGCAATTAAAAGACAGGCAGCAGTTAGAGTAGATGGCAAATTAAGCTCCTGGTTCAGAGTAGTTTCAGGGGTAAGACAAGGCTGTAACCTGTCACCACTGTTGTTCATACTACTCATGGATCATGAAATCATGATGCTGAAAACAGTAGACTGGCAGGGCGGGATTAAAATAGGCGAAAACAAAATAAGCAGTCTCGCATATGCAGATGATTTAGTTGTAATGGCCGATTCAATTGAGAGGTTGGAAACTAATAATTCAGAGCTCGATCAGAGGTGCGATGATTATGATATGAAGATCAGCATCTCCAAAACGAAAGAAATGTCTTTGGGAAAGAGATTTAAACAGATTAACTGCCAAATAGGAGGAACAACGTTAGAACAAGTAGACAGTTTCAAGTACCTGGGATGTATTTTCTCACAGGATAGTGAGACATAGTGACAGAACTGTAATCGAAGTGCAGGAAAGCTAATTCAGTGATTGCTCAGCTAAGATCTACTCTCTTCTGCAAGAAGAAAGTACGTACCAAGACTAAGCTAGCAGTGTACTGCTCTATCTTTCGACCAATCCTGTTGTATGGGAGTGAAAGTTGGGTGGATACAGGTTACCTTATTCACAAGGTAGAGGTTACAGATATGAAAGTAGCAAGAATGATTGCAGTAGATGGGAACAATGGCAGGATGGTGTCCATAATGAGGAAATCAAAGAAAAACGGAATGAACACCATAGATGAAGCAGTTAGAGCGAACAGACTGAGATGGTGGGGTCATGTTATACGCATGGGAGAAGCAAGGTTACCTAAGAGACTCATGAGCTCGGCAGCGGAGGGTAAGAGGAGTCGAGGTAGACCAAGAAGAAAGTACTTAGATTCGGTGAAGAATGATTTTGAAGTAAAAGGCATCAATGTTAGCTTTGAATAGGGGATCATGGACGAATTTTATTAGAGGTACTATGCTCCAAACTGAACGCTGAAAGGCATGATCAGTCTCTAATGATGCTGATGATGCTGATGATTCGGACGAAATCTACGGTTTTATTCCGATATTGATGAAAATTTGCATACTTAACCTTCAAAAGCAAGAGGAACATTGAAACGTAGTTGAAGTTAGTCACATCTGACGTCTACGATGTTGAATGTCTGTAACTGATATCTTTGGCTTCGCAAGTGCACTCTTTGGCGTCTGCTGCACCGCGTTTGAGCTGGCAGGGTGGTAGTCCCGCCACCGCCGAGTGGGCAGTGGCAACGTGTCATGTAGGCAGTCAAGGAGTTACGTTTTCAGTGTGAGCGTGATGCAGAGAAATCATTCTGTAATTACAAGTTATTTTATAATTGGGGCATCCGCAGCTGAGTAAATACGTTTTCTTTTATGAATTTATCAATTGTTTTAAAAAATTGATTGTATGACTTTATATAATAAAAGAAACTATTTTGAAAATTGAAATAGAAATGTCCTCTTATGAAACAATCAATAAATTCTGGAGCCGCTTCAGCTGTTTTTATTGAGATCCTTTTATATACAGGTCCACTACCGGTTTCGCGTCAATAGAGACGCATCTTCAGGTGTTAATTTTTTTTCTCTCGTCATAATTCGCTACTGAGTCCCAACATTCTAGTTGCTTTCATCCGTCAATTGGTTAAAAATTCAATAGGGCCAAATACATGGGTCCAAGTCCAAAATCAAAAGGTTGTCTTTCAGGATTAAAAACATGGACGTTAAAATGTGGGACATGTAGTCGCGTGATTTTGACTACCGTATTGTCAATAAAACCCGTAGATCGCCAATGGAGTGAAGGTGGCCATTGTAAAAATAAAACTGAAGATCTTTAATTAGAAACATCAAGTTGTAGCAGACCTATGGAGGCGCAGAGGAGTGCACTGCGAAGTGGCGACTACATGTCCCACATTTTAACGTCCATGTTTTTAATCCTGAAAGACAACGATTTGATTTTAGACTTGGACCCATGTATTTGGCCCTATTGAATTTTTAACCAATTGATGGATGAAAGCAACTAGAATGTTGGGACTCAGTAGCGAATTATGACGAGAGAAAAATATTTAACACCTGAAGATGCGTCTCTATTGACGCGAAACCGGTAGTGGACCTGTATATAAAAGGATCTCAATAAAAACAGCTGAAGCGGCTCCAGAATTTATTGATTGTTTCATAAGAGGACATTTTATTTCAATTTTCAAAATAATTTATTTTATTATATAAAGTCATACAATCAATTTTTTAAAACAATTGATAAATTCATAAAAGAAAAAAATTCTGTAAATAATTAAGGTAAGAAAAATCACGATTGGATTATTAGGCGCTCCGTGTAGTTGTTGTCCATCTCTTGACAGGCATTCAGCATGAAGGGGCAAAGCTTATCTTTCTATATTCGTTTGCATGATTTTTTTAGAATATGTATTGGTACAGAAAGGTGTAAATATGATGAGGATATTTGGATTTCATTTTTTCTTTAAGTATGGACAAAATAAATGATAAAAAACAAATTTTATGTAAAGATTTGTTGTGTTGACGTCCCTCTCAATTTGCCGTCGACACCAGCCTTGTAAGATGTTTATTGTCAAATGAATCCATCGAAACTTCTCTTATGAGGAAAATATAATCAGTTTTCTTTAATTCAAACTTCCCATCATTCCTACCTAAGTCAATTGCATTTTTTTCCAGTGGAACTACAGAGATGGAGAACTTGTAATATTTGCGTAGTATGTGGATTCGCTTTGCACACCGACGAATTCTGTAGTTAGTTTTGACTTTCCAGCAGTGTCAGTTTTGGCAGTAGTTTTGAGAGCAGTGTCACATATTTAGTTAACTTGCGGACAGGTAGACCATAAATCAGTGTTAACTGTCAAATGAGCTACGACAGGAATGATTGTTAAATTGAAACCTAAATTGCAATAAGTAGCGTACACAAACAAATCATTTTTGTTTAGACAGTTTCAGTCATTAATGGGTCAGCTTGTTTTCTACCAGATTTTAAACTGTTTGCACTCAATGAATAAAGTATCAACGTCAGAACTTGTATTATACATTTGGTTTTTGCTTAAGTGGCACTTAATCACTTTGAGAAAGTTTTCAATATAACTAGCGGAATGTTAGTTGAAGTGCAGAATCCTTAACAGTCGCCCACAACACACGACAAGAACATACGACGCGATTCCTAAAGAAGACACTCAGTTACAGTTCAAGCAATGTCTACAGCGACAATGTTATTGAAAACTTTCAGCTGGCAGAATCATTTTATTGAAAATTTTCAATATCACCATCTACCAAGATTTCATATGATGAATGAAATTTTGCAATTACCTTAGACCCCACTTCACTGATTAACATGAAAGTTGACAGAGTTATATAATTTTTCACAGATGGAGGCGGCAGTACTGAGGATATGGTGGAGAAGGAGGAGTTCAGAAGAGAGACAAGGAGGTCATTAGCAGAGAAAGGTGAAGGTGGAGAAGGCAGACAGAGGTGAAGTAGGAGATGAACAGAGAGAGAAGGAAGAGAAAGTGGACAGAGAGGAAAGGGAAGGAGAAATTGACTAATTTAAGACTGAAATCAATAAATACCCTGGTAAAGCCACGTTTCTAACTGTTGTTGTTGTGGCCTTCAGTCCGAAGACTGGTTTGATGCAGCTCTCCACAATACCCTATCCTGAGCAAGTCTCTTCATCTCCACATAAGAACGGCAACCAACATCTGTCTGAATCTGCTTACTGTATCCATCTCTTGCTCTTCCTCTGCGATTTTTACCCCACACACTTCCCTCCAACGCTAAATTCACAATTCCTTGATGTCTAAGAATGTGTCCTACCAATCTATCCCTTATTTTAGTCAAGATATGCCAGAAATTTCTTTTCTCCCCAATTCTGTTCAGTACCTCCTCATTAGTTACGCGATCCACCCACCTAATCTTCAGCATTCTTCTGTAGCACCATATTTCAAAAGCCTCAATCCTCTTCCTGTCCGCACTGTTTATCGTCCATGTCTCACTCCCATACAGGGCAACACTCCATACAAATGCCTTCAGAAAGGACTTCCTTAGGCTTAATTCGATGTTAACAAATTTCTCTTTTTCAAGAAAGCTTTTCTACCCATTGCCATTCTGCATTTTATATCCTCTGTACTGCGACCATCATTTGTTATTTTGCTGCCCAAGTAACAAAACTCATCTACCTCCTTTATTGCTTCGTTTCCCAATCTAATTCCTTCAGCATCACCTGATTTTCTTACACTGCACTCCATTACCCTAGTTTTGCTCTTGTTAATGTTCATCTTATATGCACCTTTCAGTATACTGTCCATTCCGTTCAATTGCTCTTCCAGGTCCTTAGCTGTATCTGACAGAATTACTATGTCGTCGGCAAAACGCAATGTTTTTAATTCTTCACCCTGAACTTTAATTCCTTCAAATTTCTCCTTGCTTTCCTTTATAGCTTGCTCAATGTACAAACTGAATAACAATGGAGAAAGACTACAACCCTGTCTTACTCCCTTTCCAACCACTGCATCCCTTTCATGCCCTTCAACTCTGACAACCGCTGTCTGGTTTTTGTACAAGTTGTAAATAACTTTACGCTCCCTATATTTTACTCCTGCTTGCTTCAGAACTTGAAAGAGTTTATTCCAATCAACATTGTCAAAAGCCTTCTCCAAATCTACAAAAGCTAGAAATGTAGGTTTGCCTTTTCTTAATCTATCCTCTATGATAAGCCGTAAAGTGAGTATTGCCTTCCGAGTTCCTACATTTCTCCTGAACCCAAACTAATCTTCCCCGAGGTCGGCTTCTACCAGCTTTTCCATCCTTCTGTATATAATTCGTGTTAATATTTTGCAACCATGACTTATTAAACTGATGGTTCTGTAGTTTTCACACCTGTCTGCACCTGCTTTCTTTGGAGTGGGGATTATAACATTTTTCTTAAAGTCTGAGGGTACTTCGCCTGTCTCATACATCTTACACACCAGGTGAAACTGGTTTGTCATGGCTGGTTCTCCCAGATACTTCAGTAGCTCTGAGGGAATATTATCTACTCCAGGGGCCTTTTTCGACTTAGGTCTTTCAGGGCTCTGTCGAATTCTTTTCTAACTAGAAAGTAATAATTCTATCATTTTGAAGACTGAATGTGTGCTATGTTATGTACCTTCTTATACGATAGCTGGATATCAGGATACACACATTATTTCTGCTTCCTAAGTCTGTTGCACAGCTTGCACCTCCCACAGAGAATTACACCACAGTGACCGTGCATTTCAAAATCTACCTCACTTTGCCGTTCGCTATATGATCGTCTCTAGACTACAACCCTCAACGTGGCGCTCCAGTCACGGTCTCCACGGCCACTACGGTCGGGGGTTCGAATCCCCCCTCGGGCATGGATATTTGTGCCGTCATTAGTTGTAAGTAGTTCATAAGTAGTTTGTAAGTTTAGGGACTGATAACCCCGTAGTTAAGTCCCATAAGCTTAACAAACATTTGAACCCTCAACGTCCCAGTCTCAGAGACCGCAAACGTTTATTGTTAGTCGATTTTTAATGGACAGGGGTGGGGAAGGATAACACAACGTTGTGTAATCGTTGCTTCCCAACCTGCACTTTTTTCCATTGTCAGTAGCGACGTTAACGCGAGTCGGGGCAATATTATCACATCTTCTTTTGTGCCAGCGGTCTCTGAGGCCGCACCGGGGCCTTTGCGTCGGAGTTCTTCATCTACTGTGCGTGCTACAATCCCTCACTTTGAAGATACTGTTTTCAAATGGTTTGAAGACCATTCAGGAACTGATGTGGAATCATACAGTGACTATGAGATTCAAAGTGAACATCATTCAGACTCAGAATAGTGTGAAAGTGAAGAAGAAATTGTATTGGCACTGTGAAACGTAGAACATGCTCCACCTGTAACCCAAAAAAAAAAAAAAAAAAAAAAAAAAAAAAAAAAAAAAAAAAAAAAAAAAAAAAAAAAAAAAAAAAAAAAAAATAGAAAGACGCGTTATGTTTGCCACTGTTGCAAGAAACCCACCTACCTTGAGTGTTCTATCGAAATTTATACCGAGTGCAGAGAAAACATTTGAAAACACAAAGTTACCAACGAAGTAGTAGTGAAATTCTCATTTTTTTGTGAAGTTTTTTGGAGAATTTCTTCTTTTTAACACTAAATACATAGTAAACAATAAAAATAGGGCACAAAGTAAAATTTAAAAGACAGTATTTGACTTTTTATAGTGATAATAAAATAATGTAATGTTAAATCCATTTTCTGCGGTTTTTATGTTTGAATATATTGTATTGTATACAATTAATTTTAAAATACATTCCTTTTGCAGCATTTATGTAGACAAAAGTAGCCTTTTGCCTAATAAATAGAATTAGTTCACTTAGATAACAATCAGGACTATTTATGTGCATTTTCAACTTTTCACGGCGTAATGTATAGTCCAATAGATTTCGGCAATGCAGCCGCGTAAAATTCACTTCTTCTGCTGATATTTCGGCCGCGTACCTTCCGGCCATCATCAGAGTGAGTCGAAGACTGTCGACGAGGTGCCTGGCGCGGCCTTATAAGCCTGATCGCGGTGGCAATGCGCGTGCGTGTCACAGATGCTGGTATACTGCTTATCGATGTACTCACACGCGTGCGCCCCCCGTGGCGGAAGCGCTCCGGTGTTCACTTATCGATATATGCTCGGCGGTGGCAACACCTTCACGTCTTCTCTGTGATTTCAATACTCCAAGTGCAGGGTTCCAAGCTTTGTCTAAATTAAAACCTTAATCTTTGTTTAATAAGTTGTTGGCCAGTCTAATTTCAACAGCTTCCTTAAATATAGCATCCCAAAACGAAGATATGGGTGTCAAAATCTTCACATCGCTATAGTTCATTGAATGACCAGTTTCTATGCAATGTTCAGCCACAGCTGACTTGTCTGGCTGCAATAGGCGGGTATATCTTCTGTGTTCAACGCATCTCTCGTGAACAGTGCGTATTGTCTGGCCTATATATGAACTATCACAATTTCCGCAAGGGATCTGGTACACACCTGACTTGCGAAGCAACAAATCATCCTTCACTGACCCTAGTAAGGCTGCAATCTTCACTGGTGGCCGGAAGATAACCTTAACACGATGTTTGTCGAGAATGCGGCTTATCTTTGACGAAAGAGCGCCCACGTAAGGTAAGAAGGCTCTTGATCTATAACTATTATTTTCGTCTTCTTCCACGTCTCGTGCTTGCATTCTTGGACTCACATCGAATGCTCTGCGAATTTGTTGCTGCGAATATCCATTTGCTTTGAAAATGCTCTTCAGGTGTGTGAGCTCTTCCTGCAAGTTGTCATCGTCTGATATACAATGTGCTCTGTGCACCAATGTCTTAAGGACCCCTGCGGTTTGTGAGGGATGATGGCAGCTACTGGCATGTACATACAGATTCGTATGGGTTGGTTTCCGATATACTGCATGTCCTAATGTACCATCAGCTTTTCGACGAACAAGTACATCCAAAAAAGGGAGGCAGCCATCTTTTTCCATTTCCATAGTAAATTTGATATTAGCGTGGATGGAGTTCAGATGGTCAAGAAATCGATGTAACTCATCCTTCCCGTGAGGCCATTACGCGGCTGCATTCCCGAAATCTATAGGACTATTTATGATTATTTAAAAATTGTGGTCTGTCAGACCGCACCTGGGACAGAGTGTGACAGAAAAATGACCTGGGAAGCTAAGGGTTAATTGTGTCGGAGGGACGCCACGATTGGATTCGATTTCCACGTGGATCGCCTTTTGGAGAGACGTACAGAATACTGCTGAATTCATCGTAATAAAATCTGAGTTGGCCAATTTTTCAGTGCAGCGAATCGCGACCGGACAGAACACAGCGATGCGGCAAATCCAATTATTCTTTCTGTCAATTACATCCTTCGCAGTTGACGGCTGGCACATTTAGAGCAAGAATCTGCGACCCGTTTAACATTTAGCGTCCCTTTGACATCGGCGTCTCCAGTCGCTATTGATCCACCGGATTAGCTGCACACAATTGCTTTGGATACAAAACTGCCCTGAGCACCTCCTTCGCTTTCACTGCTCAAAAGAGGCCTTTTAACAGAGCCACTTCCGATTATTAACTTTTTCTCCTTATTCAAATTTCTATTCGTGTTTAACTATTTTATTTTGTTTGTAATCAATTTTTTCGCGCCTTAGTAGTATGGTAAAAATTAAACGAATATATTACACATTGTTTCTTTTCAATTTGTGTGTGTTTAATACAAACTTGGTTACGAAGTTATATTGGCACCGCTTTTGTACTATTTTATTTGTAACTAGCTGAAATCCCGGCGTTGCCCGGGTATTTATTTATTTATTGATTCGAACCTTGAGTTAGTACTTTTCATATCCACACTCTCTCTGTCCATCTCCTTTTTTCTATAAACATGTTGCATTTATCGGAGAATATATAAGAAATCACAGGTGTAAATGCACTCGTTTCGAAGAATCTCATCACGGAATTCAACAGTAATGACTGTAATTATATCACAGATGGATCACTTGATGTAATGCGCGAAACGTCAAATCGAAATTTTACTTCTTTATTTATTTATTCTTACATTTCCTTATTCGTATGCTTATCCTTACAGAGAAAGAGCTGAAGACATTGTAGCAAGCACAGACCAAAGATATGGTCTGTGGCATCAAGTTTCGCTGTATGTAATCTCCTTGCTGTAGAGTCGCAAGCGTTATCGCTGGCCTTCAGTCCGAATTTTTTTTATATAGTTTGACGACTTTCAATCACTATATCTTCCACCCCCTATAGCTGTCGCCATGGAACTGCTATGGTGTACAACGGGAGACTTCGGACAACAATTACACACACACCATTCGTTTGCGTTCATTAGTTTTCGCTGCAGAGCGAAATATTAACACACACACGTAGAATTTTATATACACCGATAACTTTCCATCCCAAAATACTCCGCCCTTTTATCATTATCAACCCTCAAGCAACAATACAAACAATAAAACCATTTTCAAAGAGTAAATATAATTTTCAAAGAATCATTATTGTTCCGCATTTCGCGTTATATTCTTCAAATTAGTAAATATTTATCACATCGCTATAAAACCACGCCTAAAACCTTACTCAGGTATAAATTAGTAACTGTACAAATATTTAAGTTTCTGCGTCTTGTCGTTCGGACGTGATAAGCGTACAACGAAGAGACACTGTCGTTAATATATATAGATAAATAGCTATCCGATCGCCTTAAAACCGTGCCTAAAGTCTTCCCCGGGTAGACATTAGTAACTGTACAGATCTCTTTATGTCTTGTGGTTCAGACGTGATAAACGTACACCGAACAGACATTCACATTTATAGATATAGATTAACACTGAGAAGTGCTGCAAAGATGAAATTAATGCTAGCCGAAAATTAATCAGTGATTTAATTCCACCCACAAAAAATATACAGGGTAAATCTAAATTCGCCCACTCGGGCTTGGCAACGCGATTCCTCACCTGCCAACAATGAAGAATGTCTCCCACAAAATTTCATCCTGCGTATATTTCCGCCAGTTAATGGACGTCAAAGACTGAGATGGCTGTGTGTTCCATACGTCAGTGTGCTTCATAATGACACCAACAAACTTGTAAGGGATGTATTAGGCGTCTTGAGGAACACAATGAGCATGGAAACTCATGCCTGGAAATGCCATTCAACGACGCTACGAAGAGTCCAAGTTATAGGCACCACCTCCTGCAGCTAGACATCCAAAAAAAAAAAAAAAAAAAAAAAAAAAAAAAAAAAAAAAAAAAAAAGTCAAATGTTTGTACAGCTTATGGGACTACACTACGAGGTCATCAGTTCTTAAACTTACAAACTACTTATGAACTAGCTAATACTAAGGACGGCACAAAATATCCATGCCCGAGGGGGCTTCGAACAGTGGCGGCGCTAGACGAAAACTGGGCGTCTGCGAACTCGTCTTTGCGAGGCCCCTTTCATTTTTTCATTAATGAAGAAAATGTTAAATGAGCTGAATCAATAATCATTATACTAAAATTCTACTAGTATAATATACCAGTATTACTGCAATGACAAAAATTACAATAAACAAACACAAATTAGAGAAACTTTTCAGCTTTTCGTCTCACAGAATTTTTTACAGATCACATTTTAATACTAGTCGCTATTTCGGCTTCAGTTGATAGTACTGACAACGCAGATTGTCTTTCGTGGCTCATGTGCTTTTCAAGTTAGTCTTGATCAATTTAAACGCCGGCCGCGGTGGCCGCGGGGACTGAGGCGCTCCAGTCACGGTCTGCACGGCCACTACGGTCGGGGGTTCGAATCCCCCCCTTGGGCATGGATATTTGTGCCGTCCTTAGTATAAGGTAGTTCGTATGTAGTTTGTAAGTTTAGGGACTGATGACCCCTTAGTTAAGTCCCATAAGCTTAACAAACATTTGAACAATTTTAACTTTGTGAAGCTTCTCTCGGCGGAAGCTGTACCGACTGGAACTGAGCATGATTGTGATTGTTGTATAAACATTTGGATATACGTCTTCCAAATAGTTTTCTAAAATGTACTTAAGAAATTGTTTTAGAAGTATTTAACTAAGAATTGCATCACTGCTGCACTCATACGGAAATAAATACGGATAACCAAATAGCTGCCGGCCGCACTAACGCATCATGCCACGGTGGGCGAACTAAAAAAATGTTCAAATGTTTGTAGAACTTATGGGACTTAACTACGGGGTCATCAGTCCCTAAGCTTACAAACTACTTACGAACTAGCTAAGACTAAGGACGGCACAAATATCCAAGCCCGAGGGGGGATTCGAACCCCCGACCGCCGGCCGCGGTGGCCGAGGGGACTAAGGCGCTCCAGTCACGGTCTGCACGGCCACTACGGTCGGGGGTTCGAATCCACCCTCGGGCATGGATATTTGTGCCGTCCTAGTTCGTAAGTAGTTCATAAGTAGTTTGTAAGTTTAGGGACTGATGACCCCGTAGTTATGTCCCATAGACTATACAAACATTTGAACATTTTTTCAGTAAAATTAAACACCACATTTCGATACCATTAGTCTGTTCCGCATTTCTGCGTTAGTGGTTCGAAACACCGGTGTTGTGAAACCGACATGAAACCGTGAAACCGACACGAAACCGTGAAACCGACAGGAAGAAACGGTTGCAGTGTATCGACAATCGACCACGAATGTGATCCGAAACAGAACGGAATGAAACCGCATGGTTTCGAAACCGTAAAAGATGCCGGTTTTGAAACACTGAAACTGTTGCGTGTATCGAAACCTGGTTTCGAAACCATGAAACCTTAGCCAACTCTAACACGGCCTAAAGGCCATTCCGCACTGCTCGTGGCGTGCGTGTCTGGATGCACGCTACGCCGGCCACGCTAGCCACATACCATTCTACACAGCGGCCACAGTTGCGATGCTATACCGGCCACGTTCTTTCCTAGTATACAGAAAGATGTCAGCTCCGACGGTTCCGTGGTGTCAGTCTGGATTCTCGTGTGGCTTACCTTGGTTTGATGACACCAGCAGCAGCGACAGTAGTGACGATGAGTCGGTTTTATTGTATTCTTTGGCTTCAATGATTGACATTCTTCTCCTGTGCTGCCTACTTGATATTAATATGCAAAGTGCAAGTTTTTGTGGGCCCATAGGGCTTGGATTCTAGCACTGAGGATGGTCAGACACAGACCGAAATCGATCTGTATTATATATAAAAAAATAAAGATTTCAATGCGGCCAAAGCTGGTTCTTCCAATTTTAATAATTTTTAATGTGGTCGCTCTGTACCAGACTCCGGAAGGAATCGCCTACATGACAAATATCATTAATAACTACAGTGAACAATTATGGCCGGCCACGGTGGCCGAGGGGACTGAGGCGCTCCAGTCACGGTCTGCACGGCCACTACGGTCGGGGGTTCGAATCTCCCCTCGGGCATGGATATTTGTGCCGTCCTAATTCGTAAGTAGTTCATAAGTAGTTTGTAAGTTTAGGGACTAATGACCCCGTAGTTAAGTCTCATAAGCTTAAAAAACATTTGAACATTTGATTTTTTTGAACAATTATGGTCACTGGATACTTACTACATTTATCAATATTGCCGGTTTAATAATCACCAAGGCAATGATCAAATTGGAGCTACGTAACTGGCTCAGAAGACAGCACGTAGAATTTTGGACCAAAGTCCATCAACAAAAATATGGCAAGGTAATGATGCCAAAGCCATGTTTTAAAAGAAGCTCTGCAATCCTGGGTCTGAACAGGAGAGAGATTAGACTCATGGTTGGATGGCTGACAGGCCATGGGAATTTCAAAAAACACCTACGTACAATGGGAATAACAGACGAGGACCCTAAATGTAGGATCTGTGATGACGGTGATGAAACTGCATCACATCTAATCTTCGAATGCATTGCATTGGAGAATAAAAGGCACAGAATATTTGGGACAACCAGACCCGAAGAAATTGTGTCTAATAAAGAACTGCTAAAGGTACTCCGTGCACTGTTCAAGGGCATTGGTTGGCTTTACTAGATATACAGGGAGCGATACCGCACAATAAACTTAGTTTCGGTGCGGGCAGTGGCGGGTTGGTCCAAGACTGTTTTAGCTTCCCTGGAAAAATCAATCAATCAATAAAAGATTGTGAAATGTTTTTTCTAAGATATTTAATAGTATTATCGCAGGTTATGTACGTACTTACTGTCTTTTGATAACGCTTCGGCAATTTCATCCCATGCTTTTTCTTTCAAAGTTATATTTCTGTAGATTTCCAATGTTGAGCCCAAATGACAGGATCAGAGCGTACTTGTTCAATTAACTGCTCCATTTTGAGCCTAGAACGTAACTGGAACACACAATGGCACACCAACTACTTGTAAATCATCAACAATAAACGCGACAGCTCAGGCAACAAAGACGACGCGCTGTGTACTGCTCGAAGGTTGGCTTGCACGAGGTCTGACCTTCGCTCTGCGCATGCGCAGACTGGAAACGTGGCCGGCCACGTTTAGAAAGATCGTTCAGGGAGTGAACGGAAGCCACGCGTGTCCGGCGTGGCTGGCGTGGCGCGTGGCCGTGGCCCTGCAGTGTGGACAGCCCCGTTTGATAACACGGGAAGCCACACTTTTAAACGTAGCTAGCGTACGTCTGGACACTCACGCTACGTGCAGTGTGGAATGGCCTTAAGGGTCGAACCGTACATGTCTGATTTCATGTGCCAGCAACTAACTTACAAGGGGGACCCAAGTATGGTGCAAATGAATTTTGATGGGTCGCAGGTATGTTGTGTGAGAACTCCTCCAGACCACCAAGCTAAAAAGATTTGTTACAAATTACACCACGCTGACTCCCGTATCGCTGGTTACTCTGTACAGGTATAGCTGTTATGCGCTGGACTTTGATCTCGATTTTCGTAGAAACCAAGGCGCACTGGAACAAATCCTTTGAGTTTGGTGCCGTGGAGAAGTTTCCGCACATCATACCTGCGACCCATCAAAATTCGTTTGTACTATACTTGGTGTTCCCCTTGTTAGTTTCAGATATTATATTTTACCTGTGACTCTGCAGTTAGAAATTATGCATAGGTTGTAGTTTGGGAATTAATAAAAAAAGATTTTATTCTAACGTTTGCAAATGATGTATGCAGAGATTTAGTTGAATAAGGTTCATTCAGTCACATTGGTTCGTTACTGAAAGTGTCAGCTGAACTATTAATCATTAATTGAATAAAATGGTTAAACAGTTGCATTGTCTGCGATAAGAAATTGGTAGCACTTTTACCAACTAAGTAATCATAACTTTAAGAAACACATAAATAGTTTACCTGAAGAGCATTTCTAAACTCGCAACTTCTTCTGTAAAAAAACATAAACACATATAAGATGCACTGGGGTTCACTTGTTCTCGCCAAATTCGGAGTCCCCAAAAGCGACCGTTCGCCGCACAAATCTTAACACTCTCCGTGATCGAATCAGTCCTCTCATCCAAGAGGGTCTTTCTTCTGCCACGACTAGACATGGAAACCTTTTTCATGTACACCCTTTGCTCGCCTCCTCTCCCTGCCAAACACACACAGTACCCACCAATTCTCTCCGTTGGCCGCTTCCTCATCGGTCGATCGCCATCCCTTCCAAAACCGTATGCATCTTAACATCAGATATTTCTCTAAGTAACCCCCCCCCCCTCCAGGGGGCTCACGGTTCTTTCGTGAGAACGTGCGTGGCAAGCACGGGGTCCCTAGCTAATGCAATTTCCTCTCTTCTTTATTTCCCGGACTGCATTTCCTTTCTCTCTTCTCTCCTGTCCTATTCCCACTCCTTCCCTTCCCCACCAGGGGACTGATAACCTTAGCAGTTTAGTCCCCATAACCCAACCAAAAAACTCAACCCAACCCATTAAGCAAAAACTGACCATCTTAAAAGACTTCCTTACTAATATAACATTATTCAAATACAAAAAGGACTGTTAATTAGTATTACAGTAACGTCTTAAATAAATAAATAGACAATCCAATGAGCTTGACCTCTCATGTCACACAATTACTGTCGAATTGTACAATAAATCGACACACTAATTCAAAATACGAAAAATAAATCATGCTGCTTGCATTTTCAGTGTTATTGTGAAGAATATGATGATCTTTTTATATTTCCATTATCAATTTATGTCAGTTTAAATCGGTCATTAAATATATTCAAGTGTCACGCTTTCAAGATGATAGCTAGACACTAATAACTATCATTCAGAGTTTGTTGTAATTGCATGACACTTTCAAAAATTGTATATTTTAAACTTGATTTTTCTATATTTTGATTTAGTAGTCATAAAGAATTTGTAATTTTTGAGATATTGAAATTATTTTTGGAATCATAAGATTTGCGTAATTATTCCGAATCGTGGATGTCTCAAATGTTGTCGGTAAACAGTTTTACATATTATTTTATTTCGTTCTGAATTACTGGAGTGTGGAACTCAAAGATGTCCTCCAGGCACTCTTTAATAAACGATCGACTAACAGCCCTCATTACTTTCGAGTACAAGGCACGGGCGTTTCGCAGATTTTCGCCGATTTGCACAACCCCCGACCTCTGCTACCGGAGTTGTCTGGTAGCTGCTCCAACCATTTCCCACAGTCCACTGCCAGCCCTTTATCTTTCCACACAATACCATTACTTATACTAATTGCGCGACTCTACGGACATTACTTCCGTTAAACTCATAGCACCAATGGCATGAAACGCAAACTCCAATGAATTACGCGCAACACCCCCCCCCCCTGCTATTCCTGAAACCACTGTTTCACACTATCATAATTATAATAACGAAGCCTTCGCTCATTCAGCAGATAAATATCCTGAGCTAGGCCACTTGCAACAGTGGCCGAAACGTCAGTTAATTTCTTATAGATTGACAATGCGGTCTCACACCCTGGAGAATTTTATTGACATATGTAATAACTGTCCAGCACCAGCTACAAAAAGATCCTTATCGTGGTTTATGAAGCAAAAGGAACACAAAATAAAAATAGTTCATCATTTTAGTTCTACATCCTCTTAAGACGGAGCTAGGCGTACGCAAGGATATTTCAGGTGGTACGCGAACAAGCAAACAAAAGAATTACTGAGATATGTATAACTATTCTTTTGCGTTACTCTATATTTTAAGTAAAGTGGCAGTTAGAAAAATGATTGATAAAATTACCGATAAGATCTGTATAATGTTAAAGAAACAAGATTTTCTGCAGGATGCTTAATTCGAACTGTACGGAGGACACAGGAACATCGGATTGTTACACCCGTCCCCATACCTCCCTCTCTGCCTTTGTCGGGAATGATTCATCTTGTTTTGGTGCAGCAATATTTCAGTCTGGTTTTCAACAGAGTTTTGAAAAGTGATTTCCCGAAGATTATACAAAATACGACCGGATAAGAAACCCATTTTCAGGAAAAGTACCAGGTGAGGTAATCACGAAAGAAACTTTCACCGATGTTACTAGGAACAGTTCAATGGAAGATGCTTTCAAACAGAATACTTTGGTTTCTTTTTGTATGGGAACAAAAACAGAATATCATTTTCTCTTCAAACGAGCAGTCCGATATTTGGTGCCCAAGTGTGAAAGTGGGCGTATTAAGTAATTGTGCATTAAAAATAAAAACAGAAGCAGACTTAGTGTTGAAGAAAATTTGAGAGTTAAGTTGTGGTCAATCGAGCCAAACTTTGAAGATAAAAAACAACATGATATCAACAGGTTCATTGTCAACTCTAAATTGCTATGATCAGTTTACTACTATCTTGCACAACTAGTTAAATCTGTGATGTAAGTATATAATACATATTTAAAATGTTATTCTCTTTTTACTCGTCGAGTATTCAATATTGGCATTAGAACTGGCGTAATTTGATATCATATTACTTGCTACAATAAGTATCATAAGTGAACATAAGAACTACATTAAAAAGTGCTTCTACGAAATCTTATTACTTTTGTGTGTCACTTTTCTGCTATATATAGCAGTTGATCACCACGACGCCAAAAGATATCTATGTTGTCAGCACTGAGCAAAATTGTGAAATCCTCATGATCGCGACAGTTGTCACTTGTCTGCACATCTCCCTCACATCCCCCGTCCAACACTTCCGGCTTCGTTAAAAGTAAACAAGCTATAGTGGTACGCTGGAATATCAAAAAAAATATAAGTGGTAAGCAGTGACAAAAAGTTTAGGAACCCCTGCTCTAAGTGGTAACGTAACGGATACTTGCGTTACGAACAAGCAATTTGACAACGAAGCGGTGGTGATAATGGTACATACCGGTTACTAGATCCCTTAACAACCTAATAGGCTTCCTTCTTCATAACTCTGTAATTGGCCCTTATTGTAAAGCAGAAGGTTGTAATTCGACTCACAGGTATAAGCCTTCCTCTGTAATAGCTGAGAAGCGTGGCACCCTGAGACGTCATATTTGGAGTGGACAACGCTTCCAAAAAAGACTGTAATTTACATGCAAGGCTTAAAGCGGATTGGTTATATCGCATTGCCACCAAAGGACACCAGAATTCTGCCTAAGTTCACCATGGACGTGTCACAAGGTTTCTCTTGTCCACATTTTTGCCTCTGCAATGGAGGTTCAAAACTGCGATGCCCAGCGTTGAAATCACGTGATTTTCGTATTTCCGCTCAGAATCGACACGAAAATATCTCAGCAGTGACACAAATGACATCAACGAAACACCCGTTTCTATTGCATCCCAAACACTTCACAGTTATGGCAGTCTGCGTCGCATTGAGCCACGGGATGATGTTCTTGACAATCTTTGACATTATAGAGCGCCTCCGTCGATTCAGCACTTCTCTAAGGATATTGTGGGGCTGTAACGCGAATTCAACTTAATGTGACTCCTTTGGGACGCAGCGAAACACAGATTTTGGACTGTTAGACATGGTAACACCGATAGACACAGTTCAAAATGTGAATGTTATATAAAGTCCTCCCTTGGCGTGACGTCGGACGGGTAACTTCATGGGGGACAGAGGTACAACATAAACCCAAGGGTGAAATAAAATGGCTAATAGTCCCTGTAAAAAAACACACAGACACACACACACAGACACACACACACACACACACACACACACACACACACACACACACACACACACACACTAGTGCATCTTTGTTCAGCACTTCGTTATTTGTTGGTCACTTTGACAACCATTCAGCTCAGTACCATTCGTTTGCTGCTCTACTGCTAAAAACCGGTCACTCCAACGTGCCTTTTTTGCTTACTTGCAATCAGGATAGTCCATGAATCGAACGCCAATCAGGTGAATGGTTGTTTGACTCGAAAGATCGCCGAGCTCGCGCGTTACATGGCACTCAATATTACACGATTGTGCACCATCAGAGAGGAAGGTGGTAGGAAATGTGAGCCATATTTAAAATGTCTGCGTCACTTTGGGAGAAATTGCGCAGTTTTAAAAACGTGTCGCTTCAGTTTCGTTGTTCAGTATTAGTTCTGAAATCATTTTGTGATAGAAGAAAATAAAGAACGTCAGATAATTTCCACTGACAATGTGTCGTTTCGTGGTATGTTATCGATTCAAATCAGAGAGTCTTCATCTGCGAAACTATTCAATCCTCTCATAGGGCAGTTGGCCAACTGCCGTGGCGCAGCCGATACACCGGTTCTTGCTAGATCACCGAAGTTAAGCACAGTTGGGTTTGGCTAACAATTGGATGCGTAACCGTTAGGGTCCGTCGAGCGCTGTTGGCAAGCGGGGTGAACTCAGCCCTTGTGAGACCAATTGAAGAGCTACTTGACTGAGAAGTAACGGCTCCTGTTTGGTACACCGACATAATAGCCCGGAGACCCCTTATGACGGAGGATGACACGGCGGCCGGTCCGTAGTCGTTGGTTCCTCGAGGCAATGCTGTTTAGAATTTGACAGGGGACTGATAACCTAGCCGTTTAGCCCCCTTTAATAACCCAAACAACAACAACATTGAAGGGCTTTTAGAGGATGTGACGTGAAGACGACGCTGCACAGTCATTTGGATTCGGGTGCAGTATCATTTTTAACTTTTTAATGGACCATTTCTGTGGAGTAAGATAACAGATATTGAGTAATAATGACACAGTAATGAAATTATACAGTATGTATCAAACCTTTTGAATCAAAGTGAAATAGGTCATATCTCATGTTATCCATTACCTCATCAGATATTTTTTTAAATATAAATCTCAAATGACTTTTGTACAGTTTTACAATAATTTGCAGAAATGGATTAAAAAAATTCCCGTTGATTATAGCAGAGGTAGTGCTGGAATATACATTGTAAAATAACATAAACTGAAGTACCTTGCATACGGCGGAATACCCTCAATATTTATTTTCATCATAATGAGATAGGGAACTAATAATCGAAAATGTATAAGAAGGTTGGAACTTAAATAGTGGCAACTACTTATTCACAAGCGATGCAAGAGCGTTATATGTTTGAACTCGTTACTGTCCTTCAAAGTAGTCACCAGCGTTGTGTAGAAACCGTTGCCAGCGATGTGGAAGGCGTAGTATACCGTAAGCAGAGCCTGTTCTGTTGATGGTGCAAATAAAGTGGTCTACTGCCTTTCGAATCTCTGGAACAGTTCTAAAGCGAATGCCACAAAGTGGTTCCTTCATCTTCGGAATCAAATCCAAGACGCAAGGACACAAGTCCTGGGAGTATGGTGAATGGTACAGCACTTCCCAGTCCCATAGACCGAACACAGCAGCCACAGCTTGCGCTGTATGCGCCCGCGCATTGTAATGCAAAGTGATGGGTGGGTTGTGCAGAAAGCTTTGCCGCTTCTTTCGCAAAGGTGGTCGAAGGTGATGCTCGTAAAACGAACAGCAATACTGTGCACTGAGGTCTGCTGTGGAGGAAAGTAATGCGTTAGAATAAAACTATCACAACCGTACACCAATCTCACCATCACTTTCACCATACTGGAACTCTGACACACTTTCGACTTTCGCAGCGACCCATAATGACGCCATTCGTTGGACTGGCGGATCAGTTTTGCCTCCTACGATGTGGCCCATGTCTCATCCAGTGTTAGGAAACGGCCTAAGAATTCAGTCAAGTCATTTGGAACACATCGTGATGCAATTTCTATCATGCCTAGAATGCGAAACACAGTCGTTAGACCACTCGCTCACAAGTGGCTGTGTTTCTCTCGATTGTGCGCACGCTGGTGGTGTGGGACGGGCGAGTCTATTTGCTCGGAGGTATCTACATCTACATGGGATACTCTGCAAATCACATTTAAGTGCCTGGCAGAGGGTTCATGGAATCACCATTATACTATTTATCTCCCATTCCAGTCTCGAATAGCGCGCGGCAAGAAAGAACACCTGATTCTCTCCGCTCCATCTCTGATTTCTGGTATTTTATTCTGATGATCATTTATACCTATGTAAGTGGGAGTCAACAAAATATTTTCGCATTCGGAGGAGAATATCGGTGATTTTAGTTTCGTAAGTAGCACACGGTGCAGCGATAAGCGCCGTGTTTTAATGATTCCCATCCCTGATCCTGTATCATTTCCGTAACTCTGTCTCTCCTGTATCGTGACAATATGAAACGAGCTGCCCTTCTTTGTCCTCCGTCAAAGGCACCTGATAAGGATCCCACACTGGGAGGCAATACTCCAAAAATGGCCCCGACAAGCGTAGTGTATGCATTTTCTTTTGTAGTTCTGTTGCATCTTTTAACTGCCAATAAAACGCAGTCTCTGGTTCGCCTTTCCCACGACATTATCTACGTGTTCTTTCCAATTTAAGTCTGAAGTAATAGTAATTCCTAGGTATTTTGTGAAGTTTACGGCCTTCACTTTTGATTGATTTATCTTGTAAGCAAAGTTTAACGGATTTCTTTTCGTACTCTTGTGGACGACTTCACACTTCTCATTATTTAGAGTCAATTGCCAATTTCTACACCATACTGATATCTTATTCAGATCGTTCTGCAGTTGGTTTTGATCTTCAGATGATTTTACTAGACGGTAAATGACGGCGTCATCTGAAAACAACCTAGAGAGCTACTTAATTTCCCCCTAAATCGTTTATGTAAATAAGGAACAGCAGAGGCCCTTAATACTACCCTGTGGAACGCCATATATCACCTTTGTTTTAGTCGATGCCTTACCATCGATTACTACGAACTGTGTCCTCTCTGACAAGAAATCCCCTAGATAAGGTAGGTAGGTCTACAACTAGTGCTATCAGCATTTATAGGAGATTCCACTGCATAGTGTCTCCACAGCAGTGTTGCCACTATTCAAGTTCCAACCCTCGTATTTATTGTATGGCGACAACGTATGTCAGATTACGTATTACATTTCGGGCATTCAGATACGCACAATTCGGGTCGTCCGAGTGCTTTTGATAAGAGGCCAATTGAGGAGCTACTTCACTGAGCAGTAGCAGCTTCCATCACGAAAACCGATACAATGGACGAGAGTGTGGCCTCTGACCACGTCCTTCTCTGTACAGCATCCGTTGACTCCTTTTGGCAGAGATTGACTCGGAAGCTGGTAGGGCCTTTCGAGACAAGTAGGACGGAGTGTATAGTTTACATTCATCCACATTCGACTTCTTCGGCTAACATGTCGGACACGTATCGTCCAGGCATCTTCAGAGTAAGCCGCAAAAGTGCCGAAAAAGTGCCAGGCTCGGCCGCGCATGCTCCACTGCGGAGCCAAACACACACGCCTACACACGCGCGCCTCCGTGGGGATGACGCCCGGACAGTCGCTTCACCCATCGATGTACGCTCTGCGGCGGCTGCACCACGACGACTTCTCTGCAATTTATCATACCTTTGACCTCGACGCTCGGAACCGCACGAAACCATACTTATAAGGGAAACTCCCCATCGCACCCCCCTCAGATTTAGTTACAACTAGCTTAAACCCCGCTCGCGTGTTGGTTGATTATGATAAATAAGCTATCTTTGAGTAGTGTGCTATGAGACTGGTTTTGAAGGATGAAATGAAATGCAATACCTTCTTTAGTAACAAACATTTTTAATCAATATTCAAATAAAAAATAAAATTATTTGAAGTGCTTAATGATTTACAATAAATAATGCATACATTATTCCTTATAGCCTGCGTTGCAATATCTCAACACATATGGTGAGAGTAATGTCCAAATTCATTTTAATTTCATTTTAGGGCATTCTGGTAAACTACGTTATTTGTAGTATTTTTGGAGCATAAATTTAGAGATTTTTTTGAGTTGCCCGCCCTTGAGCAAGCGACGTATAAATGACTATGTGAAAAATGGATTTTGGTTTAAAGAGATGTATTAAAAGAAATTTCTTTTTTACTGCTTTATTTATTCTTATATTTATTTATTCTTGTATTTCCTTATTCGTATGCTTGTCCTTACAGAGAAAGAACTGAAGACATTGTAGCACGCATAGGCCAAAGATATGGTCTGTGGCATCACGTTTCGCTGTATGAACCTCCTTGCTATGCAGTCGCAAACGTCATTGCTGGCCTTCAGTCCGAATTTTTTATAAATTGACGACTTTCAACCACCATATCTTCCACCACCTTACAGCTATCAACATGGAACTGCTATTCTGTACAACGTGAGACTTCGGACAACAATTACACACAGACCAATCGTTAGCATTCTGTAGTTTTCGCCGCAGAGCGAAATATTGACACACACACACACACACACACACACACACACACACACACACACACGTAGAATTTTATATACTCCGATAACTTTCCATCCCAATATACTCCACCATTTTATCATTATCAACTCTCAAGCAACAATGTAACCAATAAAACCATGTTCAAAGCGTGAATATAACTTTCGTTGTTGTTGTTATGGTCTTCAGTCCGGAGACTGGTTTGATGCAGCTCTCCACCCTACTCTATCCTGAGCAAGCCTTTTCATCTCCTCATAAGAACGACAACCCACATCTATTTGAATCTGCTTACTATACGCGTCTCTTGGCCTCCCTCTGCGATTTTTACCCCACACACTTCCCTCCAATGCTAAATTTACGATTCCTCGATGTCTAAGAATGTGTCCTACCAAGCGATCCCTTCTTTTAGTCAGGGTATGCCAAAAACTCCTTTTCTCGCCAATTCTGTTCAGTACCTCTTCATTAGTTATGTGATCTACCCACCTAATCTTCAGCATTCTTCTGTAGCACCACATTTCAAAAGCCTCTATTCTCTTCCTGTCTGCACTGCTTATCGTCCATGTTTCACTCCCGTACAAGGCAACACTCCACACAAATGCCTTCAGAAAAGACTTCCTTACACTTAAATTAATATTCGATGTTAGCAAATTCCTCTTTTTCAAAAATGCTTTTCTTCCCATTGCCATTCTGCATTTTATATCCTCTGTACTGCGACCATCGCATGTTATTTTACTACCTAAGTAACAAAACTCATCTACCACCTTCATTGTTTCGTTACCTAATCTAATTCCTTCACCATCGCCTGATTTTCTAAGACCGCATTCCATTATTTTTGTTTTGCTCTTGTTAATGTTCATTTTGTACGCTCTCTTCAACACACTGTCCATTCCATTCAACTGCTCTTCCAGGTCGTTCGCTGTCTCTGACAGAATTACAATGTCATCAGCAAAACGCAATGTTTTTATTTCTTCCCCCTGAACTTTAATCCCTATTCCAAAATTTTCCTTGCTTTCCTTGATCGCCTGCTCAATGTACAAATTGAATAACATCGGAGAAAGGCTACAACCCTGTCTTACTCCCTTCCCAACTGATGCTTCCCTTTCATGCCCTTCGAGTCTAATAACTGCGGTCTGGCTTTTGTACAAGTTGTAGATAACTCTCCTTTCCCTGTATTTTACCCCTGCTGACTTCAGAATTTGAAAGAGTGTAGTCCAGTCAACATTGTCAAACGCTTTCTCCAAATCTACAAAGGCTAAAAATGTAGATTTGCCTTTCCTTAATCTATCTTCTAAGATAAGCCGTAAAGTGAGTATTGCCTCCCGTGTTCCTACGTTCCTCCTGAATCCAAACTGATCTTCCCCTAGGTCAGCTTCTACCAGCTTTTCCATTCTCCTGTAGATAATTCGTGTTAAAATTTTGCAACCATGACTTATCAAACTGATGGTTCTGTAATTTTCACACCTGTCTGCACCTGATTTCTTTGGAATGGGGATTATTACATTTTTCTTAAAGTCTGAGGGTATTTCGCCTGTCTCGTACATCCTACACACCAGTTCAAATAGTTTTGTCATGGCTGGCTCTCCCAGAGACTTTAGTAGCTCTGAGGGTATGTCATCTACTCCTGGGGCCTTGTTCCGACCTAGGTCTTTCAGGGCTCTGTCAAATTCATCTCTCAGTATAATATCTCCTATTTCATCTTGATCTACTTCCTCTTCCCTTCCTACAGCATCGTCTCTCAGTTCATTTCCTTTGTAGAGCTGCTCTATGTACTCTTTCCACCTTTCAGCCTTCCCTTCTTTGCTGAGAACTGGTTTCCCATCTGAGTTCTTGATATTTGTAGAATTGCTTTTCTTGTCCCCAAATGTCTCTCTGATTTTCCTGTAGGCGGTATCTACTTTTCCCCTTCTTATACATTCTTCTACAGATTTGCATTTGGCTTCTAGCCACTCCTGCTTAGCCATTTTGCACTTCCTATCAATCTCATTTCTTAGTCGTCTGTACTCCATTTTGCCTGTTTCATTTACTGCGTTTTTATATTTTCTCCTTTCATCAATTAAATTTAGTATTTCCTGTGTTATCCAAGGATTTTTTGCAGGTCTTGCCTTTCTACCTATTTTGTCCTCTGCTGCCTTCACTATTTCATCTCTCAATGCTACCCATTCCTCTTCTACTGTTTTATTTCCCCCTGATTCTGTCAATTGTTGCCTAAATCTCCCTCTGAAATTCTCCAGAACTTCACTTTCCTTCAATTTATCTAGGTCCCATCTCCTTATTTTCCTACCTTTCTGCAGTTTTTTCAGTTTCAGCCTACAGTTCATGACTAACAAGTTATGGTCAGAGTCTATATCTGCCCCTGGGTATGTCTTGCAGTTAATAACCTGATTCCGGAATCTATGTTTTACCATTATAAAATCTATCTGATACCTTCCAGTGTCTCCTGGTCTCTTCCACGTATACAACCTTCTTTTGTGATTCTTAAACCACGTGTTTGTTATGATTAAATTATGTTCCGTGCAAAATTCTACCAGGCGACTTCCTCTTTCATTCCTTCTCCCCAGTCCATATTCACCTACTATTTTTCCTTCTCTTCCTTTTCCTACTACCGAATTCCAGTCTCCCATCACAATTAAGTTTTCCTCTCCCTTAACTGACTGAATAATTTCCTTTAGCTCCTCATATATTTCTTCTATATCCTCATCATCGGCAGAGCTAGTTGGCATATAAACCTGTACTACTGTTGTCGGTGTTGGCTTCGTATCTCTCTTGACAATGATAATGCGATCACTGTGCTGCTCATAGTAGTTTATCCGCATTCCTATCTTCTTATTCGTTATCAGTCCTACTCCTGTGATACCCCCAACTGATTTTGTATTTATAATCCTGTACTCACCTGACCAGAAATCATGTTCATCCTGCCACCGAACTTCACTAATCCCCACTATATCTATCTTCAACCTATCCATTTCCCTTTTTAAATTTTCTAATTTTCCTACCCGATTAAGGGATCTAACATTCCACGCTCCGATCCGTAGAATGCCAGTATTGTCTTTCCTGATGATAACATCCTCCTGAGTAGTCCCCGCCCGGAGATCCGAATGGGGGACTATTTTACCTCCGGAATATTTTACCCGAGAGGATGCCATCATCATATTTTCATACAGTAGAGCTGCATGTCCTCGGGAAAAGTAACGGCTGTAGTTTCCCCTTGCTTTCAGCCGATATAACTTTCAAAGAGTAATTATTGTTCTGAATTTCGCGTTATATTCTTCAAATTACTAAATATCTATCAGATCGCTATAAAAGCATGCCTAAAACCTTCCTCAGGTGTAAATTAGTAACTGTACAAATGTTTAAGTCTCTGCGTGCTTTAGGCACGAAAATGTTCAAATGTTTGTAGAACTTATGGGACTTAACTACGGGATCATCAGTCCCTAAGCTTACAAACTACTTATGAACTAGCTAAGACCAAGGACGGCACAAATATCCATGTCCGAGGGGGGATTCGAACCCCCGACCGTAGTGGCCGTGCAGGCCGTGACTGGAGCGCCTCAGTCCCCTCGGCCACCGCCGCCGGCCTTTAGGCACGGTTTTGTGGTGATCGGATAGCTATTTATCTATATATATGAATCTGAATGTCTGTTAAGTGTACGCTTATCACGTCCAAACGACAAGACGCAGAGGCTCTAATATTTGTAAGTTACTAATTTATACCTGAGGAAGGTTTTAGGCACGGTTTTATAGCGATCTGATAGATATTTAGTAATGTGAAGAATATAACGCAAAATGCGGAAAAATTATTACTCTTTGAAAATTATATTTACTCTGAAAATGGTTTTATCGGTTGCATTGTAGCTTGAGGGTTGATAATGATAAAAGGGTGGAGTATATTGGGATGGAAAGTTATCTGTGTATATAAAATTCAAAGTGTGTGTGTTAATATTTCGCTCTGCAGCGAAAATTACTGAACGCAAACGAATGGTGTGTGTATAATTGTTGTCCGAAGTCTCCCGTTGTACACCATAGCAGTTCCATGCTGACAGCTATAAGGGGGTGGAAGATATGGTGGTTGAAAGTGGTCAAATTATTTAAAAAATTCGGACTGAAGGCCAGCGATGGCGTTTGCGACTCTATAGCAAGGAGGTTACGCACAGCGACACGTGATGCCACAGACCATATCTTTAGTCTATCTGTGCTACAATGTCTTCAGCTCTTTCTCTGTAAGGATAAGCATACGAATAAGGAAATATAAGAATGAATAAATAAAGCAGTAAAAAAGAAATTTCTTTTAATACATCTCTTTAAAAAAATAGATTTGACGTTTCGCGCATTATATCAAGTGATCCATCTGTGATATTATTACAATCATTATTGTTGAATTTCGTGATTGGATTCTTCGAAACGAGTGCATTTTTACCTGTGATTTCTTATATATTCTCTGATAAATGCAACATGCTTTTAGAAAAAAGGAGATGGACAGAGAGAGAGTGGATAGGAAAAGTACTAACTCAAGGTTCGAATAAATAAATAAATACCCTGGCAACGCCGGGCTTTTAGCTAGTGTTGCTATACAATCGTTTACCATTGTTGGCTGGGAGACCTCTATTGGGGTTTTACAGTCTGCTGTATTATTTGATTCTAAGTCGGCGTCCTATGCTTCTTTGTGATGGAGATAAGACCAAAGGATTAGGACAGCACGAAGACTCTGGCCCTGAGAAGAAAACGTACGATCCAAAATGGATCCTCACTCGGGACCAAACGATCTAAAGGCTATCTCTTGACCATGAGCTGCAAATGGTATTGTACAGTACTCTCAAGTTAAACACGACACGCTTCGTAAGCATCACGATTATTTTACTGCTCCCTTTATGCCCAATTATCAGATGATGTGGCTTAATTAATTGTCACAGCTTCAGGTGTCAATCAAAATCACTGTGAGTGACCTTTCTTCGTTCTGTGATTTCCTCAACTAAATTATACCGTAACTGCTGCATCCGTCAACGGCGACATTGGACTGTTGATGGCTGGAGACATGTTGCTTGGCCTGACGGGTCTCGCTTCCTGTTGCATCGTGAGGATGTATGTACGGGTGTGGAAACAACATTATGAAACCACAGACCCTGAATGTCAGCAGGAGAATGTTCATGCTGGTGGAGGCTTTGTAATGGTGTGAGGGGAGTGCAGCTGGTGTGATATGGGGCCCCTGATAGGTCTAGATACGACTCGAACAGGTAACACGAATGTACGCATCCTTTTTGACCACCTGTACCTATTATGCTCATTGTGCATTTCGACGGACTTGGGCAATTCCACCTACACAATGCATCACCTCACACTCCAGAACTGTTACCGAGTTGCTCCAGGAACTTAACACCTTCGCTGTCCACCATACCTCCCATACATGAACGTTGAGCATACCCGAGATGCCTTACAACGTGCTCCACCGAGTAGTACTCTTACGGATTTATGGGCAGTTCCGCAGGATGGTTGGTGTCAGTTTCCTCCACCACTACTTCAGACATCGGTCGAGTCCACGTCACGTCCTGTTGCGATACTTCTGCGTGCTCTCAGAGACCCTACACGATATTGGGCAGGTGTACCATATTCTTTGTCTCTTCAGTGTACGAGGCGCGTTTTTAAGTAAGTTCCGTTTGAACAGAAGTACACAACGAAAGGTTATTTCAAAAAAGTACATTTATTTTCAGAAAGTACATACTTTAATTTTCGACATAGTTGCCAAGTTTGTTCAAACACTTATCATGCCTCTCAACCAATTTTAAAATATCCTCTTCATATAATCTTGCCGCCTGTTACGATAACCAAGAGTTCACTACCGTTTTGTAAAGCACTGATTTCGACACGCCAGGAAATCCGTTTGAGTGACCTGTTATTGTGAAGCTCCTGTTCTCGCGAATCTTCTCTTCAGCTGGAACCTCCAAATCGTCTGTAATCGAAGATGGGCGTTCCCCATCATGGACCTTGTCACAGTCATCTTTGAATTTTCGTACTTACTTTGCCTTAACGTATCACCGTACACTTGAAAGGAGTACGCAATATAATTTTCACATAATTTTTACCTGTCATAGAGCATTTCACTAATCGATATAACATACTGTACTTAATTTTCATATCTTTGCTGTAAACCAAAGACTTCGTTTTATCTTTGGAGTATGTCTTGTACTCGCAGTTGTTGCGCTTACAGAGTCGGTGTGTGACCTTCGTGAAGGAGAGTCGATGTCTGATTATGGTAGAGTTGAGTCGATGAGTAGTAGTCGTGGAACTGTCGAGTTAATCTGTCTATGTGTTAGACTCGAAGAGTAAAAATTTAGTTTTGAAGAGTCGCAGCCAACTCTGCACATTGAAATTTTTGTATGGAAATTAATCTGTCTCAAATAAGGTAAACTTGTACTTTTCTATTGTTATGTATGGTTGTATGGTAGCCTGTATTTGAACTATTGTAGTTGGTGTTTGACCTTTTGCTAATGAATACTGTTTAATGCAGCTCGCATTTATCATTTAACCCTGAGTCATTTTCCAGTTCCTCGTTCCTTTCACCAATTTGAATAGCTATCCGTTCTGATAATTGTTTCTTATGATAGTGTTGCATAATTATTGTGTTTGTAAATTTATTTGTTAATTAGAACAGTTCAGTGTCATGATAAATGAGAGCAGGAAATAGTTTGTTCATAAATCCAGTAAAGTTCATAGTCAGAGATTTTCTCACTCTTAATGAAAGTTCAGATTATTAAGTCAGTTAATGTTAGTAACAGTTAAAGTGATTTGTCTGATCAGAAGAGAAGTAGATCACGTAAAGAGATGAGAAACATTTGCAGTGAGTGAGACTTGAAACCATTACCAGATTTGTAGGACATGTTTTATTACGTTGAATCAGTACGGTAATTGTTGTTCAGATAGGCACATTATCAAGTGCAGTGATTTTGGTACCTAATTAATATCAAATATCTTTGTTTGGCATCCTGTTAATTCAAGTAACAAAATTATCACTGTAGTAGCACGCTCTTTGTGTTGACTCTCAGAGTCGAATTGTGCTTGTATAGTCTGGCTATTGATATATGGTGTACGCAAACAGATCTGAACATTTCATTTGCTCGCATTGATTCTCACACACGAGATTCAAAAAAATGTTCAAATGTTTGTTAAGCTTAAGGGACTTAACTACGGGGTCATCAGTCCCTAAACTTACAAACTACTTATGAACTACTTACGAACTAGGACGGCACAAATATCCATGCCCGAGGGGGGATTCGAACCCCCGACCGTAGTGGCCGTGCAGACCGTTACTGAAGCGCCTCAGTCCCCTCGGCCACCGCGGCCGGCACACACGATATTAATGTGTAGATCAATTACGAGTTTAATTACTGTTAACTTATTAACAACTGTACAATTTAAAGTGTTATCCGTTGCGCATCAAACAATACCACATATACGTAAGATCATTGCATCCCATGTCAGTTGAAATTTATTCTAACAGGGCAAAGGAAGGTTCTAAGTCTCATTGCTTAGTCAAATTATTTTGCAACCAAAACCACAACAGAACATTTATTTGTGAATCTTAGCGGGGACGGTCTCTTAACACAATCAGTGACACGCTCGCCCCACACACATACTACCTTTAGCATTCTTTCATCCTTTCAAACACACACACACACTACTTTTACACTTCGCAAATCTGTTGATGAATTTCTGCAGCAGACAGTTTTCTTGGTGACAAAAACCATATGACTGAGCGAACCTCACACGCGGCGAGCGAGTTGATAGTTATGACGAACACACAACACCGTGATTCCAATACTTAACAACCACTGTTTATCTCAGAGAATAATACATCACAGAATACGTAACATAAATCATGGAACATCAATAAATATAAAAGATTTATAAATATATCAAAAGTTAACCCGCAACATCCTCCCCACCCTGGTCAATTTCAAGAGGAATGACCAGCTGAATGGGCCGTGAGATTATGGTTCCATCTGAAGTTCGTAACGTGACAGTTCGTATCTTCCCATCTCTTCCCTCATGAAGATCTTCAATCCGCGCCTTCTTCCACATGTGACGTGGACGAACATCTTCCTTTAGAAGTATAACATCACCCAAATGTAGTCTCCCAGAACCTGTCCTAGGTTGATGAGTTTCATGGAAGTTTTTGAGCAGGATCAGGTATTCTTTCTTCCACCTGTTCCAGAAATGCTCTACCATGTGTTGCTGCCGTTGGAACTCCTTGGACAAATCCTTCCTGACTGTCGGTTCTGGACCTGTGGGCAACGTTGTCAGTCGCTCATCTATAAGAAAATGTGCAGGTGTCAGTGGCTCAGTTTCTTCTCCTCCTTGTGTAATTGGTCTTGAATTTAGTGCTGCTTCTATGCTGACCAGGATTGTGCTGAGACCTTCTTCATCTATCTGTGACTGTCCTAAAACCTTTCTCAGACAACGTTTGACTGAACCCACCATTCGTTCCCAAAATCCTCCCCACCAAGGCGCGTGTGGGGTAATGAATCTCCGTGTTATAGATTGCTGAGCAAGGTACTTGTATGTTTTGCTGGCCATGAGAGCCTGCCAGAGCTCCTTTAGTTCTGTGTGGGTGGAATGGAAGGTAGTAGCATTATCAGTGTAAATTGTACTAGGCACGCCTCTTCTTCCCACAAATCTTTGTAGAGCTTGAAGAAATTTATCAGTTGACATATCTGAGCATAATTCCAAATGTAAGGCACGTGTTGTTGCACAAGTGAATAGAGCAATATATGCTTTCTTTGTTATATGTCCTTGTTTGACATATAATGGACCAGCAAAATCGATGCCTGTGACTTCAAATGGTTTCAATGCTGAGACCCGTTCAGCGGGTAATGGAGCCTCTATTTCTTGAACAGAACGAGCTTTCACCATCTTGCAAGGTAGGCAACAGTGTAGAACACGTTTTATTGTCTGACGAGCTCTAAGAATCCAGAATTATGTCCTCAGCTCAGATAACACTATGTTTACCCCAAGGTGGTGCAGACGAATGTGAGTTTGCCGGATTAGTAAATGAGTGAAATGATGCTGTCCATCAAGACGTATTGGGTGAATTTGTTCTCTTGTTAATTTTGCAAACTGTAGACGTCCACCAATACGAATAAGGCCATCATCCAGGAATGGATTAAAACGAGCTATTTTAGAATTTTGTGGCAGAGGCAAGTTGTTATGCAGAGCATGCAGTTCAACTGCAAAATGTTGTTGTTGGACAATACGAATCCAATAAGTACGTGCTTCTTGCAATTCTGTTGCTGTTAATTCTCCTAATGTCTTATTTTGTTTCATTAACTGTCGTTTAAAACGAAGGATCCATCCTGTAACTCGTAACAGTTTGTAATAGTTACTATACCGTGTAGCTGTAAAAATAGGGGGTCTTGTTTTTACCATGAAGACTTGGTTTGTTTGTTTCTTTCTTTCTGGCAAGGAATAATCTAAGTTTTTCTGCCTAAGTCTTGGCCAATGCATTCTGTTCTTTGTTAACCAAGCAGGACCGTGGAACCATGTAATGGAATTTTGAAGTTTGTCTGCTGTGGTACCTCTGGAGAGTAGATCAGCTGGGTTTTGATCACCGGGGCAATGTCTCCACTGTGATGGATTTGTTAATTTTTGTATTTCTGTAACACGGTTTGAAACAAATGTCTTCCATCGATTAGGGTCATGTTGTATCCATCCTAAGGCTACAGTTGAGTCAGTCCACAGTGTTGCGTTATTTGCGTCATAGTGTGTGGCCTTACAGAAATAGTGAAGTAACCTCGACCCAAGAAGTGTTGCCAGAAGTTCCAGTCGCGGAAGAGTTATTTTCTTGATTGGGGCTAATCTGTTTTTACTGCAAACTAAATTGACTGATGTCATGTTTGAAGTGCTGCATCGTAGATAAAGCACTGCTCCATAGGCCTTTTCTGATGCATCTGAAAAGGCATGTATTTCTGTTTTTGTCTCTTCAGAAACACCAACCCATCGAGGGACTTTCATGTCCAAACATGATGGTAAGGTTGATACCCACATTTGCCAACGTTTACCAAGATCGGGAGGTAAGAGCTCATCCCATTCAATCCCTCTTGACCAAATTTCCTGGAAAATTATTTTTGCAATGAGAGAGACAGGTGACAACAGACCCAGTGGGTCATAGAATCTTGCAGTGCTTCTAAGAACTTCTCGCTTAGTGGCAGGACGATCTCTAATATAGTTTATGACATTAATGTGAATAATACTGAACATATCAGTCGATGTATCCCAGTGAATTCCTAGAACATCTGTATCTGTAACGTTTATGACACCTTCTGATTGCCAAATTTCAATCAGTTGTTTTGAGTTGGTGGCCCATTTTGCCATTGGTAGGCTAATGATACCCATAAGTAAGGTAAGTTCATAATATAAGGAGGTCACAGCATTGTCATCTTCAGCACCTGCTACAAAGTCATCCATATACATGTTATTTTCAACAAGAAAAGCAGCTTGAGGAAAATTCCTTTTGTACATTGTAGCAAGTTCTTTTAGTGTGACTGCAAGTAGAAAGGGGCTACAAGTTAGTCCAAAAGTTAGTCGGGTGAAGCGGTATGTAATCTTTTCATTCGTTGTAATGTAGTTTCCTTGTTGATCCATGATTACTTTATACCAAAAAAACCTTGTTAAGTCTCGGTCTTTTCTATGTAGAACTAACTGTAGAAAAGCTTGTTTAATATCAGCAATTAAAGCAACTGGATATAAGCGGAATCTTAATAATATTGAAAGAATATCTGGAAGTAAATTAGGGCCAATTTCCAAAGAGTCATTCAGTGAATGTACAGCATTTTCGTGGGAAGAACCATCAAATACAATCCTCCATTTGATAACACCTAACCTTTCTTTCTTTACTGCATGATGTGGCAAATAAAATATGTCATTTGATGTTTGTTCAGGAGGGGCAACCTCTTCATGTCCCTTTCTTATGTGGTCTATCATTTGCATTTCATAAATGTGTTTTAAGTTAGTGTCCTTTGTAATCTTTTTCTCCAGTGAAATAAATCTATTCTCTGCTAATGAGAGATTATCAGGCACAATAATGTTGGGTTTTCTAGGTAAAGAAACCACTCTCCTATTGTCTTCAATGCAGTAATATTTTGAGAAATCGTGCAATAAAGCTAGTTCTTTCGGATTTGGAGCCTTTGTTTGGTCTGCTGTGATTCCCATTGTTTCTAAATCCCAGGAACGTCTTAAAATATTGTCTGTTGATGTCATTGAATCCAAACTAACATAGTTTGTTATCACAGGGTTTGCCATGGTGTTTGACTTACACCCACTAACAATCCAACCCATAGTTGAAGGTATCAGTACAATGGATGGTGTTAAGCGAATAGGAGGGGAATCTTTAATGATTTTCAAATAGTGATCTGCTCCAATAAGGATCTCGATAGGAAGATCTTCTGTGTCGTCCTTTGGGTCTGCTAACTGAAGTTTTCGATCATACACTTGTTTTGTTATTTCAGGTGGGACAGTTGGGTGAGCAGCAAATGAGTATGTACTTTCAAATGCAGTCAGAGATATTGTGGAATTTTTAAATATACCTTTCAGAGTGAATTCTACAACTCTACGACACATTGAAGTTACACATGGTATTTCAAAGGCATTGACAGATATGTCACGATGTTCTAAAGTTTTTAAATCTAGTTCATCAATGAGAAACTTTGAAATGAAACTTGACTGACTGCCACTATCTAGAACACAGCGAGTGAGTCTGCTTAATCCTGTTGGTCCACTGACCCAAACTCGAGCTGTCTGAAGATATGTAAAATCTGCTGAATTTACATCGATTTTCCCTACAGAAGTAGTGTTAACTTGCTGAGAAGGTGAATTAGAAGTAGTAGTGTCAGTACAAATCGCTTTATGGTGACGTTTCTTGCACTTAGAACACGAAACCTTCCCCCTCTTACTGCAGGTTTTAGCATTATGACCTCGTTTTAGGCATATAAAACAACGATTATCTTGCTTTAATTTGTCAATACGTTGTTGGATGTCTGTTACTATATTGCAGTCTTGAGCCCAATGAGTGCGAGCGTCACAAAATATACAATATGGTTGTACATCTTGTTTAATTTTCCGAGAGGTTTTAGCTTGTTTTGAATTTATGTGAAATGTCGCAGCAATGGGCGTGTAGTTGGAAGTTACTTGCTGTTCTCCACGAATTTTTTGTGCAGTAAGAGCACCCTGAACTTCTTCCTCCAAAAAACTAAGTAATTTCAGTACATCTCCTTCCGATATTTCGGTTCTTTTCGCATGAATAACCCATTTTTGACACATTTCGACAGGAAATGCTCGTAAAATCTTCGGTGTGAGAACTTTGCCGTAAGCTACATCTTCCCCCAGGGCACGCAGCGCTTGAATACGGCGGTTACACTCTAGGAATGTACAGTTCAGCGTTTCAGGTGTCTCTGACTGTACTGGCTTTAGCGCATCCAAATAATCGAGGTGCGCCTGTATAATACGGTTGTTATCTCCGTATCGATGCAGTAAAATTTTCTTTGTTTCTTCGTATGTGTTAGCTGTAATAGGTATTCCATCTACTAACAACTTCGGTTCTCCTGACAGATACCCTCGAAGGAAAACATGTTTATTAACTGTGGAAAGCGATGGGTCTTTATCAATAGTTGATTCAAATTGCTCCCAGAAGCGGGACCACATTTCGACATCTCCACAAAATGGTTCAAGCTTAATGGCAGGTAGCTTGACTGAATGCATGCCTGCAGTGGAGTGTATGGGAACTTTAGGTGACGTGATATTCATTTGCGATGTTACGGCTGAAAGCTTGCAATTGATTGCTTTTGTAGCCTTATGTATTGCGTGTTTAATTTTGTCTATATATTCCTCACAGATAGATACGTCTGCGTCATATTCATCATCACTCTTAAGAGGTCGTGAATAACGTCATCTAAGGAAGTGAGCTTCTCTAAAGTATCTTGAAGACGTTCTATGTAGTGTTCAAAATCGTCCATTGGACTTTCTGTCGTAAGTTCATTGACAGCCGTACAAAACCGCGTAGCATTCGTCCTCTCCCTAGTTCTTTTTCTTTTAAAGTTTGTTAGCTGTTTCCCGGTATCTATCTCGTCTGGCATTATTACGGAACTGCTTTTGTGTTGGCGTAAGCGTAATTGAATCTTGCGCTGTCAGTTATTACAACCGAAAGATTTCACACTTTTGATATAAGCAAAGTTCGTGAATTATGCCGTTACTGCTAACATTCTTTTGAGGCAAGGAGTTCATAAAATCGTATTATATTGGAATAGACTTATCTTGCGATGTGGTCCGACGTCGTATCCCGCTTCCAGCAGCGTGAAGTAAGCTTTTTATCGTCAAAATTACGTAAAAAATCGTAATTTTTTCACAAGTTTCGGCACCAAATATGACGAACACACAACACCGTGATTCCAATACTTAACAACCACTGTTTATTTCAGAGAATAATACATCACAGAATACGTAACATAAATCATGGAACATCAATAAATATGAAAGATTTATAAATATATCAAAAGTTAACCCGCAACAATAGTCTCAGAAGTGTACAGGTTAGCTACGGAGCTGAAACTGAGCACAGTTGTTCCCGGGGCATGCCGGTACACGACGCACGCGCTCGTTGCGGTATGTGCGCGAACTGCTAGTGTCTACAACAAAACGGAACTTATTTAAAAAACGCGCCTCGAAATATAGTTTTCTGCATATAACGCACACTTGATCACATCTGCCTAGTGTTTAGTGTTACCCATTCACTTTACAACTGCTGACGGCAGACTGTGGAACTAAACTTTGTTTATGGTCATATGGGCCCGAAAACGCCCGACAATACTCAACAGTACACTGTCGACGCACGAGACTCGGCATTGTACTGTCATGTAATTGTTCAAATGTTCAAATGTTTGTAAATCTTATGGGACTTAACTACGGGGTCATCAGTCCCTAAACTTACAAACTACTTATGAACTACTTACGAACTAGGACGGCACAAATATCCATGCCCGAGGGAGGATTCGAACCCCCGACCGTAGTGGCCGTGCAGACCGTGACTGGAGCTCCTCAGTCCCCTCGGCCACATGTAACTGTCTTAGTGCGGTTGTGTACTCTTAGCGTCTACTGAAATAGATAGGCTCCGCGAAAGTATACGTAATCAAACAGTACGTTCATATGGATAAATTCTAATAAATAATGTTGTTCAGTTCTAGGATAAAAATGAGTTGCTAATACCGTTACAAACAACTAAAGAGAGAGCAACAAAAGTAGCAGTACGAAAGAGTGAAAGAACAGTGCATAAAGTTGTGGACGATATTAACAAGGCCCCATTCGGATGGATGGAGGAGAGGACCACACACCTAAGGTGGTGCCTTAGTTCGAGAGTAATCGACGAAAAATATACAAAATTTGGGTCAAGATTCTAAAGCTGTAAAACAGAAAGCCAGTTTTAGTAGAAAGCACAGGGCAGGGGATATTTCGTCTGCCTAATTTGCAAGAGGTTCAGATCTTTTATGTGCTTTAACATGTTTTCATTTTGATATCTTTATCGAAAAGTCATGTTTTCAGAATACTGAAAGTAGCCTGTTAAATTTTTTCATTGGAAAATCTCTGGCGGTAGTGACCAGAAAAGGCAAGTGAAAACGCTCACTGCTGTTCCTAATTACTTTGCGAATGGTCACAATTCTCGCATAACGGAAATTTGTCTAACTCCTTACTCCTTAAGGGAGCAGCCGACGTTTTAACAAACACAAAAATAATATACAAGAAGGCATGGATAAACAAACATGGGACGGGGAGTATGAAATTATAAAGCAGGAGTTTGATACTTTATTATCTATTCAAAAAATCAACAAGCAAAAATGTGGGGGAACGAAATAAGCTCGATGAAGCACACACCTTGTACAACAGTGAATTAAATTATTAAGTTACTGCCCCTAATAAAATTGTCACTGCCCTTCCTGAATATGTAGGGAACGTGGGAAGATATTTTCAAATACACAGGGGATAAAGAAAGCACACTCATTCACTCACAGACACTGGCATAATGCTTTCGACACTTACTCAATCAAGAACAATTTATGGTAGTTGCAGATCGAAGCGTCGGCGGTGTTTTGACGAGATGGCGGATGTCTTCAAGCACAATTGAAAAGTGTACTGTGCACGAACGAACTCATACGCGGAGAGGCAGCGGCATACTATCATAAAGTAGCACGTGGTGTACGAACACGGTGAGTTACATAGAATTCACAAAAATAAATTAATTTAAAATAAAGAAGTAAACCACACGCGAGAATTCAACAAGAAGAAAGCTGGTATCAATAAAGAGAATTGCTGAAGGCCGAAGTAATGACCGTTACGTAAGCACGTTGTGCAATCGGTCATACCAAGATAGGAAAGACGGAATCAATCCAGAAATTTCAAGAGAGAATTTATCATGCTTGCAGAAACAGACACCACACGAAAACATTAGTTAAAAACAGCAAGGAACTCAAAACATACCAAGTTTACGCAAAGGCTGAAGGCAACACACGTTTACTCTAACTTGAGAAAACAAGACACAAAAATGATTGCTAGATTGTAAACACAAATACTAAATTTACACTAGATTACTAGAGTTCTGAAAAATAAAAAATAAAACACTTCGCCCCGCATAGCGAAGGAATTACTTAAGAAAAGCTCTCAGTATTAACCCAAGAATGCCTGATCACAAATAAAGTTTCAACAACATGCCTTCCCCTCAGCATGATTCGACGAAATACTCACATCGCGGTCGCAGAACGTGAGTCCGAAGGCCATACGTAGAGCGTTCCCTGGCTGTACCGGACGTTAGGGTGCGTTCAAAGCCTACTGCTTACCAACCCTCGCTACCTGAGGGAGATAATTCCCTCTACAACTGTTCCAGAAAGGTCTCTTTTGTTACCTATTTGGTCCATGATTATGTTGGTACCACACTTAGAACAAGCCACCTCGCCATCTAATCAAGTAAGGACGTCTCTGGCTAGATAGCAGACGCCACTGCAGATGACATAGGAAACAACGCGTTTTTAAGTATAGTAAATGAGGACTAACACGCGAACCGGCGACTGTAAGCCATTGCGACGTCAATATTAAAAACAACCTTCCACATTCTTACAAACACAAAAGTTCAATCATACGGGTGGAAACATATATAAACACGGGGCATTGTTCATTAATAAAAGAATAAAATAATTTAAGTAGAGATAAACAAAAGTAATGGTGGAGAAGCACTTTATAGTAATGAAAGTAGACTTTTTATAGTTCAAAACTCAACACGAATTATTCTCAGATCAGTGTAGAAACTGGTAGAATCTGACCTTGGGGAAGATCAATTTGTATTCAGGAGAAATGTAGGAACACGTGAGGCAATATTCACATTACAACTAAAAACATAGGTCAAGGAAAAGCAGATCTAAGTTTTTAGAATTTGCAGATCTGGAGAAACCTTTTGACAATGTTAACTGGAATACACTCTCAAATTCTGAACGTGGCTGGGGTAAAATATAGCGAGCGAAGAGTTATTTTCAACTTGTATAAAAACCGACAGCAGTTATTGCAGTCTAAGGGCATGAAAGCGATGCAGTGGTTGGGAAGTCAATAAAACAAGATTGTAGCATTTCCCCAATATTCTTCAATCTATACATTGAGCAAGCTTTGAAAGAATAAAAGGAGAAGCATGGAGATGGAATCCAGGGAAGGAAATAAAGACTTTGCAGTTTGCCGATGACGCAGTAATTCTGTCAGAGACAGCAAGCCGACCGCGGTGGCCGAGGAGACTGAGGCGCTCCAGTCACGGTCTGCACGGCCACTACGGTCGGGGGTTCGAATCCCCCCTCGGGCATGGATATTTGTGCCGTCCTTAGTTGTAAGTAGTTCATAAGTTGTTTGTAAGTTTAGGGACTGATGACCCCGTAGTTAAGTCCCATAGACTCTACAAACATTTGAACATTTTTGAACAGAGACAGCAAAGGACCTGGAAGAGCAAGTGAACGGAATAGTGTCTTGAAAGGAGGGTATAATTCAACATTAACAATAGTAAAGCAAGGGTAATGGAATGCAGTGTCAGAAAATCAGCATTGCAGCAGTAATTAGACTATAAGACAATAAAAATAGTAGATGTGTTTCGTTATCTGGGTGACAAAATAAATTCTTATGGCCGAAGTAAAGAAGATATAAAATATAGAATGGCTACGGGAAGAAAAGCGTTTCTGAAGAAGGGAAGTTTAACATCCAATATTAATTTAAATGTTAGGAACTCCTTTCTGAAAGCATTTGTCTGGATTGCAGTATTGTATGGGAGTAAAACAGGGACGATAAGGAGATCAGATAAAAAGATGATAGAAGCTTTTTTAATGTGATGCTACAGACGAATGCTGAAGATTAGATGGGTAGATCACGTAACTAATGAGGAGGTGCTCAACAGAATTGGGGAGAAAAGGAGTTTCTGGCATTTCCTAAGAGAAGGGACATGTTGGTGGGAGACATTCTGGGACGTCAAGGAATCGTCAACTTAGAATTGGAAGGAAGTGTGTGGGGTAAAAATCGTAGATGAAGACTGAAATGTAGGTTACCATTCTCATTCTCAGATAAAGAGGCTTGCACAGGACAGGGTTAGCTGGGAGCTGCATCGAAGAAGACTGCGGACTGAAGACAACAACGACAGCAACATATTGAAAAGACTTAAATGTGGTTTTAGTTCTCATGTTTCACATTATTGTTAAGATTGTATAAACCTTTTTGTCATTAGTCACATTTTTGTTCTTTGCTTTGCTTATTTGAATTCCTTTTGTAATTTTAATTCCTGTTATGCATTAACTTCGATTTATCTTCTGGAATTACATTATTATTTTCATTATTATTATAAATAAAAAGTGTTTAAAGCAATAAAGTGAATTAAGAAAGTCTTCAAAGTCATTTTGATAAAGATCTGGAAAGAAAAAATATTTAAGCAAGGGATTCGATTCGGACCTGCATACCTATCTACTGGAACCAAACACGAAAGCTACTGCGATATGTAAAACTCTGAAATAATTTATCAGTGATTACAAACACTTCGTCAGATATCCGAATGTCTCCTATGTTTTAAGGCTCTCTGAATTGATGCAAAATTCTGAAAGTTTCTCATCGATTACTTATAGATGATGGTTCATCAAGGTGAATAACCAGCCTACAGCAGTCTATGATAATGGTTTCAAAACTTTAATCCTCGAAGTTGGGTCCTCTTCTTCTTCGTTGTTAGATCATACACCGATATTTATATTTTATTTTAATTTCTTTCATTGTACTGTACAATAATATATTAACAGCAAATTCATTTGCATCAGTGACACGTCCAACGGAAGTTATTGCAACACAATATTTTTATTTTTATTCCGTAAGATTTTCTGTACAGGTATGTATTAATAGCAAACGTATTACGCGTTAGCTTTAGTTATTCGATAGTAACACTACGGTTTTTTCTTTATTTCATATCTTTTGCTACAGAATAATATATCAAAACATATTAACTATTGTCTTGTAAATGACCAGCTGCCGAAAAATATTAAACAAGAGTTTATATTGTTCTTTTTTTTATTACGACTGTTTTTCCGTACAGAAATGAGCTAACAGAATGTACATTTATCTGCTACCCTTATACCGAGTTCCGTTCAGGAACCGTGTTACATTTTAATTACGTGTTGTTATACCGCTCGTGAGGTATTCTAAAAAATAAATAGCAGAACACGTCAACAGTTTGCAGCGCACTCAGCTAAAAACGGCAATTGTAAAGTGTAAGGCTAACATATATCTCCATTAAAAATATTTCGCCATATTGTGAAAATACAGAAAATTTTAAAAATCAGCTCCACATTGGATCGTTAAATGCGTAAAACATAAAATAAAACGTTTTTAATATTAGACTTTCAGCTGCTTACATGAAACCTTGAAACTATTGTTGGATACCAATATTATTACTAAAATTTACGAGCCAATACATGTACAGGGTCTACATAAAGTCCGAAAAGACTTGCAATTATTTATTGCACAAGAACCAAACATTGTATAAATATCATATATACATACGAGCAAAGTTTGGCAATTTGCCGATAGTCGGCGCTTGTCGCAAACACAAAATACCTAGGAATTACTATTACTTCAGACTTAAACTGGAAAGAACACGTAGATAATATCGTGGGAAAGGCGAACCAGAGACTGCGTTTTATTGGCAGAACCCTTAAAAGATGCAACAGAACTACTAAGGAAACTGCATACACTGCCCTTGTCCGTCCATTTTTGGAGTATTGCAGCCCAGTGTGGGATCCTTATCAGGTGGGTTTGACGGAGGACATCGAAAGAGTCCAAAGAAGAGCAGCTCGTTTCGTATTGTCACGATACAGGGGAGACAGCGTTACGGAAATGATACAGGATCTGGGATGGGAATCATTACAACAACGGCGCTTATCGCTGCGGCGTGGGCTACTTGCGAAACACCAATCGTCAACATTCTCCTCCGAATGCGAAAATATATTGTTGACTCCCACTTACATAGGTAGAAATAATCATCAGAATAAAATAAGAGAAATCAGAGCTCGAACAGAGAGATTCAGGTGTTCTTTCTTCCCGCGCGCTATTCGAGAATGGAATGGGAGATAAATAGTATAACTGTGGTTCGATGAACCCTCTGCCAGGCACTTAAATGTGATTTGCAGAGTATCCCATGTAGATGTAGACTGCGAGTTCTGGTGCTATACAGGCCACGGAACGGCCTCTATCGATTACTAACACTCATGGCACAGTGGTGTACCGGAAAACGCACTCAAGAGGCTGCAACATGTCCCAGCAGGAATATCCAGTGACAGTGTGTTCGGCGAAGAAGAATGGCGCGCATAGTTTTCAACGTGACAAGGCACAAAAAATATTTACCTTTGGGGAATCACGCTCGTTGACTTCCCCATTAGTGTGAAAAGTGGCCTTTTTTCTGCTCTTTATTTTCCCATAAAACATAGTGACTTTCTGTGACAAGATATAACACAATTTCAATCCACATACAACAAATACAATGCCAATTATGCTTTAAAAACACAACATAAATACAGAAAAGAATTTCACACAAAATATACTATTTTTCTAGATGCTCGTATTTGTTATGCAGTCTGTTTAAATAAGAGTCTTCTCTTGAACAAAACAAAAATTCAAAACTTCATGATATTTAACCGAAACCCAACATTTCGAAAGCAATTTTCAGCATGTGTCCTTACTGTTTTTTAAGATCTCTGTAGTTTTTACTTTTATGAAATTCACACATTATGTATGAGCGGAATTCTGTAATGTTGTCCGTACCTAACTTGTTTATCACATAGCTGACCTACTTGCCTATCAGCCAGTGTATTGTGTTATTTTTTGCTGCCGGATAGTATATGTTTTGTGGTCTGTAAATTATCTCAGGAGAAATGTAATCAGGAGACGATCTCGAAAGAAGTGCGATGCTTTGCCTGATCCATTTCCAACTGTCCAAGTGACCCGCACACGTGAATCTGTGTAGAATCGTGTCCTTCGTCGCTAAAAATTAAGCGATCGACAATGCCATTCCTATCCTCATTCAGTTGTTGCAACTACGAACAAAACGCAAAACCCTTGTCTGACGTCGTCATTGAGCTTCTGCGCTAGCTCCAATTCTAATGGTTTCATAGACTGCTTCTGTCACAGGACTTTCCACACTGTCACTGAAGCAGTTTAGAGCTCACGGGATGCACGACGCACCAATTTCTTAGGACTCCTTAAGAAATTCTCTTACGCGCTCCAATCACACTGGGACGTCAGCTTCTCTTGGCCGAGCACAAGCAACCCGTCGTAACGAATTTGTTGTGCCACTGGCAAATGACCTTCCTTGTTGATGGCCTCTTTCCTTACTTCGTTCTAAACATCAGTTGAACTCCAACACACATAAAGCTCGCTTCGTCCCTGAATGCGCCATCTATGCGACAAGCGCTATCGGTAAATTACGGAACTACACTGCGGCGTAAAACATGAAAAAAAATTTCAAGTTTCTCTTCAAAATTATATACAGGGTGTTGCACTAAGTGTGTTTGACTCTGTAACTTATAAAATAATAGGTGAAGGGGAAATTTTAATGCGGTAGGTCAACACAAGAAATGTTACACTTTTTGCGGAGCTATGAACATCGTTTATTGTATCATTTTCCAAAGAGTTACACCACAAAGATATAATTTTTTAAATGGAACAATAGTTTTTTTTCTATCGTGCTTTAGATTCGTTGAAACCAGCTGCGTCCAAATCAATTTAAACTACATTCCTATCACTGTTAGTTTGGGATCTACAACCGTTCAAAGTTCCGGAAGCGGAGGCTGCGATAGTGTAGCTGACTGGCCGAGTGGCTATCCCCTGGGGCACGGCCCACTGTCTCAAGACCACCAGTCAGTCAGCTACGCTGTCGTAGCCTCCGCCCCCTAAACTTTGAAGGGTTGTAGCTCCCAAACAGTGTTTTCTTCTTGTGCAATAAATTATTGAAACTTTTTCCGGACTTTATGTACACCGTCTACATTCGTGACCGCATGTTTTATTTTATATGTTTTATGCATCTGACGATCCAATATGGAAATAATATATCCTAAACACGAGGCAGATGTGATAATGTGTACATTATATACAGATATTTATATTATTTCTTGTTCTCTGTATATTTGTAGAAAATCTTTTTGAGGATGGCAGCTATACCTGCCGAAACTAGTAAATAAATCATTTCTATGAAATCGATCGAGGCCATTGATACAATAACAGAATAATAATTTCGTGCGGCTCATTGTCTAGTGGCTAATTGTACGCCACTTCGGCGACTTGCATGTCCCTAGCCTACCTCAGTTATCCAAGCGGTAAAAGGGGGCCTTCAGCTTAACGTGGAATCCGAGCCACGTGTCGTTTCTGGCGACTCCTCGTAGAGAAGTGAACGTTGGGTTAAAACGCAGACTGAAAAATCCTAAATCCAACCGGGTTTCGAACCCGCGACCCTTCTGTTTCCGGCGAGTGCTTTACCCCAAGACCACAGGACCCGACTAACAAAACAATCTGCAGATTATACTACATCAACATCGATACTCTGCAAATCACATTTAAGTGCCTAGCAGAGGGTTCATTAACCACTTTCATAACTTTTCTCTACCGTTCCATTCTCTAATAGCGCGCGGGAAGAAAGAACACCCAAATCGTTCCATTTTCGAGCTGATTTCTCTTATTTTATTGGGATGAGCATGTCTCCCTAGGTAGATGGGTGCTAGCAAAATATTTTCACATTCATAAGTAAAAGTCGGTGATTGAAACTTCGCAAACAGATCAAGCCCCAATGAATAACGTCTTTCTTTTAATGATTTCCATCCCAATCCGTGCAACATTTCCGTGACGCTTAACCCTCCCCCCCCCCCCCCCGTAACGTGATAAAACAAAACGAGCTGCCCTCCTCTGAACCTTCTTAATGTCCTTCGTCAGTCCCACCTGTTGAGGGTCTCACACTAGGCAACAGTACTCCAGGAGAGGAAGCACAAGTGTAATGTAGGCAATCTCTTTGAAGGAGCTGGTACATCTTCGAAGCGTTCTGCCAATGAAACGTAACCATTGGTTCGCCTTCCCCACAATATTTTCTATGTGTTCTCTCCAGTCAAAGTTGTTCGTAATTGTAACTCCTAGGTATTTGGTAGAATTTACGACCTTAAGATTTGACTGATGTATCGCGTAATTGAAGTTCAGTGGATTTCTTTTAGTGGTCATGTGTATTACATCACACTTTTCTTTATTTAGTGTCAATTGCCAATTTTCGTACCATGTAGAAATTTTGTCCAAATCGCTTTGCAGTTGCCTTTGATCCTCTGTTGACATCACTAACCGATAAACGACAGCGTCATCCGCGAACAGTCTAAGGGAGCTATTCAGATTGTCTCCTAAATCGTTTATAAACACAAGGATGAGTAGGGGACCTATAGCACTTCCCTGTGGAACGCCAGATATCACTTCTGTTTTACTCGATGACTTACCGTCAATTACAACGAACTGTGTCCTTTCTGATAGGAAATCGTGAATCCAATCTCACAATTGGGGAGATATTCCATAAGCATGCAATTTCATTAGAAGCCACTTGTGAGGTTCAGTGTCAAAAGCCTTCCGGAAATCCAGAAGTATGGAATCAATTTGAGATCTCTTGTCGATGGGATATGGTAATTGTTTTAGTAGTTTTTTTCCTATTCTGCATTTCGTACCCTGCAACTAGAATCAAACGGCTGTATGTAGCCCAAAGGAGAAGCAAGCGACAGAAATTCGTTCCACAATTAGTCCAGTCAATGAATACGTTGTAGAGTGCATGGAATATGCGAGAATGTTTGACTTCAGGACTTTGTTAGGGCTAGTTAGGAGGTGAACATACTAAAAGTCCCCGCCCCTGGTGGGTGAGCTAAAGCGGGGACGGGGGTGAAAAGGTACCATTTTTTGGTTCTCCGCTTATATCTCGAAAACGATCGGCTTCAGGGAAAAAAATGTTCCAAAAAAAATGAAAGATAATTGAATTTACTATAAAATTGTTTGGGTACATGTGCGTCGAATTCCCAACGGTTTTCGAGATATACGTTATTGAAAATCGACAATTTCGAAAAAAAATCGTCTTTTCTCACTAATTTTGTGAAACATTTACTTCTAGTGACTCACTCGACCGTTTCACAGAAAATTTGTAAGAAAGAAATTTGTAGAGCATTACATTTCCTTCAATTTTATAGGTACTGACGACGTTGACGACATATTCACTGCAGGCGACAATAAATGAGCCTCAACTTTACCGCCTCAGAAAAACGAAGATGTTGCGTTGAATGCAATTTTATTATTATTATTTTTCAATCTGAATAACTTTCAGTGTTCGTAAATACTTTAATTGTATGATTCATAATATTATCAGAAAAGCTACATTTAGAAAAAAGGTGTTCTGTTTCAATTGCAAGTACCTTATTGTCATTGTTAACTGTTATTTACCATGTTAGTACGTTTCATACGGTAAAAATGTTAAAACCCCTCAAAACACTAATTTCTGGAGGAACATCGAAACTGAGAGCACATCTTATAAATGATGTAACTTCTGATTGGCTGAAGATAAGATAGCAAATGTGCATATCAAATTGAAGGAAATTTAATGGTCTACAACTTTCTTTCTGACAAATTTTCTGTTAAACGATCGAGTGAGTCACTAAAAGTAAATGTTTGACAAAATTAGTGAGGTAAAGATGATTTTTTCCGAAATTGTCGATTTTCAATAACGTATATCTCGAAAACCGTTGGGAAGTCGACGTACATGTATGGAACCAGTTTTATAGCAAATTCAATTATCTTTCATTTTTATTTGGAACAATTTTTTCCTAAGGCCGTCCGTTTTCGAGATATAAGCGGTAAAACAAAAAATTGTTCCTTTCCACCCCCCTCCCCGCTTTAGCTCACCCCCCAGGGGCAGGGACTTTTAGTATGTTCACCTCCTAACTATCCCTAACAAAGTCCTGCAGTCAAGAATTCTCGCATATTCCATGCACTCTACACCCCTCTTTTGAGCACTCTGACTGGACTAAATAGGCAGAGCATAGCTGCAAAATCCGACTAGGTCTGCGGTGGTCGTAAGAGAAGCAAACGACAGCAAAGACGGTAGTCGTGTGAATGGAGAAGTCGGGCACATTTCGCACCTCGGCGGTCGCGAACTGTAATGGGCGTTCAGGGTGCGCCCGCGCGACCAAAGACAGGTGCCGTGCAATTTCAGACGACCAACGCGGTCGGACAGACGGCAGAACGGTGCGCTGCGGGTTGCATCGCGGCGTCTGCAGGCGCAGCCTCGCCCTATTTATGGGGCCGGCGTGCGAGGCATTAGGTACGCTCGTTGGCTGGGGACAATGCGCAATCAGCGAACACCCACCTGCACGTACAACAGGGGGGAGGGGGCGGAGGGGGGGAACGAGGCCGAGCTGCCGTCGGTCCAGCCACGTACCGAGTCCCGCTGCAGCCGAGCGGGGCCCTGAACTATGCAGATACGACTGTCAAAGTCTTAAAAGGTACGGTACCAGGTTCTGCGAATATCTTAGCTGAAGCGGGAGCTGTTGCAGCTCTGGAAGTTAGTCTCATCACCGCATTGCTTTCCAAGGCATGAGATTCGACGGCTCCAGAATTGAGGCAGTGAGTGTTGCTAGAGTTCACGAAGGTGTTCGAAACTAAAAAACACAATTTTGTGTGTGTTCTACATGTTTATTTTTGAAACTTCCTGGCAGATTAAAATTGTGTGCCAGAACCGGGACTCGAACCAGGGACTTTTGCCTTTCGCGACTACCGACTGTGCTATCCCGACACGATTCACGATCCCGCCTCACAACTTTACTTCCGCCAGTACCTCGCCTCCTACTTTCCAAACTTCGCAGAAGCTCTCCTGCGAACCATGCAAGACTAGCACTCCTGGGTGAAAGGATATTGTGGAGACATGGCTTAACCACAGCCTAAGGGATGTTTCCAGAATGAAACTTTCACTCTGCAGCGGAGTGTGCGCAGATATGAAACTTCCTGGCAGATTAAAAGTGTGTGCCGGAACCGGGACTCGAACCTGGGACTTTTGCCTTTCGCGGGCAAGCGCACTACCGACTGTGCTATCCCGACACGTCTCACGATGCCGCCTCACAACTTTACTTCCGCCAGTACCTCGCCTCCTACTTTCCAAACTTCACACAAGCTCTCCTGCGAACCATGCAAGACTAGCACTCCTGGAAGAAAGGATATTGTGGAGACATGGCTTAGCCACAGCCTAAGAGATGTTTCAGTCTGCAGCGGAGTGTGCGCTGATATGAAACTTCTTGGCAGATTAAAATTGTGTGCCGGAACCGGGACTCGAATCGGGACATTTGCCTTTCGCGGGCAAGCGCACTACCGACTGTGCTATCCCGACACGACTCACCATGCCGCCTCACAACTTTACTTCCGCCAGTACCTCGCCTCCTACTTCGTGAGGCGGCATCGTGAGTCGTGTAGGGAAAGCACAGTCAGTAGTGCGCTTGCCCGCGAAAGGCAAAGGTCCCAGGTTCGAGTCCCGGTTCCGGCACACAATTTTAATCTGCCAGGAAGTTTCATATCAGCGCATACTCCGCTGCAGAGTGAAAGTTTCATTCAGGTTTATTTTTGTTTACTTAACCGGTTTTCGGCTTATTACGCCATCTTCAGAGTATTTACTGCTGTGTCAAAGATGGCTACAATGTTTAGATACAGTAGGAAGGGATGACAAATGTCTCCACTTAGATCGACATTCATAGTATAACACTTCTTTGATATTGTGTTATTACAGTTATCAACTTAAAAACTAAACAGTAATAAATGAATATACAATATGTGAAGGATAAAACAAGGAATAAATTTGAATATAACCTGGGAACTGAAACTACCTACTATTACAAACAAACTGATAATGCTGATAAATAAATATATATGTGCCTTGTTAATAATTCTGCACGATAATTATAGAAGGTGTTACATATGACAGTTGTAAGGCCAGGTTTGAAGTGGCATCAAGAACTTGGAATGAATAGTTACTGCATTAGATTAAACTAAAACAAATCTGTCTAATGAAATTAATATTCTAAAAATTCAGGTAGATGAAAATGAATATTATGTTGTAAGCTATAGTGGGATCGAATTTTCAAAACTTAAAAATAAATCATAATAAATAAATACATAGGAGTTTGAGACTGTGGGGAGTAAACAAGAAACCAGTTTTTAGAATTAATATTGAAACTGTGATTGTCTGACTTTGATCTATTAGTTATACAAATAAATAAAATGCTAGGTCTACATTTAAGGTTTTTGTAATGGAGGAATGGAAGAGTCAGGGTGAGAGCTGATGGAAAACTTAGGTAATCGATTGTACTATGAGGAAATGTATGAAGAGACTGGAACTGACAGGGTAGGAGGTAATATAACCCAGTGATGAATTACGTGAAATCCAATAGGGGTGAACTGTTTAGTTGTGTTTGATCATTTAATACTAAATCAGGGCTATGGGCTATATGTTTATTGATTTCAAGAGCTTCCAATAAGTTTTTGACCCTTGTTTGCTAAGTGAAGGACTTGAAACAGTGGCTGGTAGCTATGGCCCTCACTCAGTACATGCTCAGCAAATGTGGACTCCTGATTCCGTAGTCTCTAGCTGCGTTCATTTTCAGCTAGTCTAGTTGCAATGTATTTCACTGGGAAATGTAGAAGCCTACTGTAATGAATTTAGTCCTAGGGAACCTATTTGTGGTGGTTCATGAAGTATCCGATACCCTTCATGACTATGTATGTAAAAGTAGAAGGGTCATCAAGATACAGCTAGTTTCTAAATCCATAGGTTACAGCTATTCAGATACTATAATTTTGTGCATACTATAATTAGTGAGACAATGCTTTACCTGTCAGTACTTTATTTTCGTTCGAAATTGAACCAAATATAAGCAATAATAATTAACCAGATCATTTTTCACAATATTAATGGCGTAACCATTGTTCAACTAAAAGTCTTTTGATACCGCATAATTATATTGTAATGCAAATAAATGTTATAAAAATATTTTTCGTACCTTAAACTTTACCGTCTTGACCATCCCTTCAAATTTTTACTTTTAATTGCAATTTACAAATGTCTTGTAATAATGATAACTTAGTCAGCTGGTAGCATAATGCAATTAAGCATACTACTACAAGAATATAAATACTACCAATTTCTGAAGTAATGTATTGTATCTTAAATAGTTTGATGTAATCCGTTTATACCGAAACTATAGGGCTGTTTATTTCACAGTTTGCATTAGTAAACAAACCAACACTGTACTAATGATATTTAGCATAATTATATGTTTGGTATATAATTTTATTCGATCTACAAATATTGGTAAAATTGTCAACTGTTTGCGATGATTAATCCGAAAGCTTCATTCAGGAATGTAATTGTACATTTCTAGAACCTAGCATTATCTATAAATACGAGTGCGACGAATCACACTGTTAGTTTGGCCCAGATTTCGTTTAATTTCAAATGAAGTCTTAACCGTTCATCTGAGATAAAAAATTAAATAAACGTGTTTTTAAAGAAGAACATTCTCAATAACAACGCTCTCTTCTATTATTTTAATAACTCGCACCATTTCAGATATATTTGCAAAACTAACAGCGATTTCACACTGTGACTTGACGTTACGTTAACCAGGATTCGGAAATCAATCTCGTGACATTCCTCGCTCAAAACTCTTTTTGGCATATACCATCTTGCTTTCTGTATTTGATATTCACACGATTATATAACGCATGCGTTGTCATTTCAAAGCAATAGTGCAATGAAGAATTAACAAAAACACGTCGTTTTTAGTACGATAAATTATAATCTAGTGTCTAAAAAGGCCATACTAGCTTTTAACACTTGTCATCAATGGTACGAGAATTACGGAATATTTTCGTAGCTGTTCGCTGTAGTGTAGTGAGCAGCGCATTATGTAGTGATACACGTGCTCGATAGTTCGAAACCCACCGCTAACAATTTTCTTTTTCATCCGCCCTGGCTCCTAAGAGGGTTTCGGGCACTCTATTAATGAAATAGAGCTATGCTCTGTAATATTTAGCGTTGTGCATATGTAAGAGTGCAAAAAATTCAAATGTTAAAATTCAAATGTTTGTTAAGCTTATGGGACTTAACTGCGGGGTCACCAGTCCCTAAACCTACAAACTACTTATGAACTACCTTATACTAAAGACAGCACAAACATTCATGCCCGAGGGGCATTCTAACCCTCGACAGGGAACAGCCTCGCGCATCGGAGCATAGCGCCTCAATGCGCTTAGTCACTCCACCACGGCATGTAAGAGTGATTCCTCTATAATATGTGTTAGTTCTATTTCTTGAACATGTCTTGAAATACGTACCAACGAATTAAACAATGGACTTATGAAGCATAAGCACATAAACTGGTAACATACTGTAATAATGAATATTCTAAACAACGTACTGATTTTGGTTGTTTCCGTGGCAATTATCGTTCATTGATGATACGGAAGGGAGGCACATATATTGCAACAAATTACCTTATTTCTTTTTTTTAAGCAGACGTTCACTATTTATGGAATATGTTGAAAGACATTACTTAGTCAATGAGTCTACTAAACTGTTTGTCTTTGCCATGTTTGCTATGGTCGCTTATAATGCAGATTCAGTTACCTTTCCTGTAGTTCAGATGACTTTGTTCATGTTACTTTGTTCTGCGCTAAAACAAAGAACAAATATTGTTTCAAAGCGTGAAAATGCTTTCTTTTACAGCTAAAATAACAAATGGAATAAGTGTGATAATAGTGAATTACACGTAACTCTAGTAATCTATATACGAAGTTACTACTATCATCACGTTATTTACAACAGTCATTATAACAGTATCCTCCCAGTTTACGTACATGTGAAAAATAAGTCTGTTTGCAATTCGTTGGTATGTATTTCATGGCGTGTACACAAAATATAACAAATGCACTTTCCAGAGAAAGCGCTGTTACCTTCAATCAACGTGGAATATTGCAGAACATAGTGTGTTCAATTAACAAGAGTGTGAAATAACCTTCTACGGAGGAAGATGAAAATAAATTGCCATTGCCGGGTTTCGAACCACCTACTAACACATTCATACATCACAAACTAATGCGCCGCCCATTACGCTACGGCGAACAGCTGCAAGAGTGAGCCGTAATTCTTGTACCATCTATGGCAGGTGTTAACTGCTAACATGGCATTTTTAGACATTCGATTATAATTCATTGTGCTAAGAGCTACGCGTTTTTAATATAATTTTCAGTGCGCTATTGCTTTGAAATGAAAAACCTTGAGTTACAGGATGAGAATCTTCGAATACAGATAGCAAGATGGCATACACTAGAGTGAGTTTCAGGCAAGGTTTCGGGCGAAGGATGTAACGTGACTGACTTCCGAATGTCAAAGGTACGCTACGTTCATTCCAGGCTATAGTCATTCGTAACCAGTACAGGCAAAGAAAATAAACTTGAAACAGAGAACAAACTACCTAGGCTAGACAGGTGACAATACTTTAACGGAAAAAGGTCATTAAAATGTGGCAGAGAATTGAGAATAATAGTTTAAAGAAGTAAAAGTTGAAAAAAGAGAATTTAGTCAAAGCTAAACTCAAATATGAAATAATACCGGCTCTTTGTTAAAATAAGGTCAGAGATGTTCAAATGTTTGTAAATCTATGGGACATAACTGCGTTGGTTATTAGTCCCTAAGCTTACAAACTACTTAAACTGACCTAAGGGTAACAAACACACACCCATACCCCAGGGAGGACTCGAACCTCCGACAGTGAGCAACCGCGCGCTTCTCAGCGAGGCGCCTTAGAGCGCTCGGCTATTCCACCGCGGTGCGGTCAGAGAGATTTTACGTGTAGGGTGCGTAGATATTATCACAATAGTAGTCGTAATTGCATCCTCCATAATTTTTATTAATTATATTTATATTACTATTGTCGGAAATGTTTGCAAAAAATAATAGAACAGCAGGCAAAACTGAAGTGGCCGAAAAACACGCCAGTGCGATTTTTATTATACCATTGCAATTCATATCTTTGAAGATAACACATAGAAGTAAATCATGCAGCATGTACTTCCATTTACTACGAAAGAACTCAGGCTGCCAAATTAAATAATTTCAGGCCTACATTAATACAGAAAAGAAGATGATCAACGCAGGAGTTTTGTCCAGATCAGCGAAGCAGGTGATGAAATGTGAAAAATATAATTATTAGAACTTGTGTTGGAGGTGTGGCGGTCCTAATCTAACTAATAGGTGGGATAGTCACACTACCAAGGATCGATATTTGACTCTAATCAGGACTTATTTACTGACAGAACTTCTTTTTTTTTATTTTCTGGTTCGTTTTTGAAATGCAAAAAACCATACCTGATGATGGCGTAACAGCCGAAACCTGGTTTGTAAAAACAATAATTTTGCAGAATATTCCACATTTATCTCGTGTATGTCAGTCAAAAAAACAAAAAGCATAGGTTGTTCCAGATCGCTTTAAAATTTTTCATTCTTGACAGGTTTCGACATATCTAAGCTGCCTTCATCATATCTTGTATATTATTAAGAGAACCTGATTCTCATGTCAACCACTGATCTTGGAGGACTCTGGGAACATCATCCGGTCAAGACTAACAACTACATCCAAGTAACGAATAAAAAGGACACGAGAAACTGTCGGAAATAAAACTGTCATGACTGGCAGTGAAGCGTGCTAGAATAGCTTAGTCGGTAGAGCTCCTGCCCAAGGAAAAGCTCACAAGTTGGAATCCCTAACCGGCACATAGTTTTAACCTCCTAGGAAATTTCAACAGTTTGATATAGTTTGTAGTCCTGACACGCTAATATTCCCAGTATACTCCTATTTGAATTCAAGACCATTGGTCGACATGGGTGTCTTCTTCTCGTAATAATAAACAAAACCTGCTTTTTTTTTTGCAGATTAGATCTGCCAAAATCGATCAAAAAACATAAATAGAGTTTAAAGCATTACTCGATAACCTATACTTTTTGCATTTTCTAAAAGAAAAAACAAAAACAAAATAGAACGCTCCCAACGGCATAAACGTCAGAAATGTAAGAACTGAAAATGGCAGATGCAAAGATGCACACCGTTTGTTACTATGAAACCATGGAACCAAATTCTGCAAGAACCGCTGATGATGGCAAAGAACGAAATACGTAGTATGTACTGTATATATTGGATAATAAAGTGCCACGGCGGAGCGGCCGAGCGCATTGAGGCGCTATGCTACGATGCGCGAGGTCGTTGACAGTCGGGGGTTCTAATTTCCCCTCGGGCATGGATTTTTATGTCGTCTTTAGTATAAGATAGTTCATATGTATTTTGTAAGTTTAGGAACTGATGGCCCCACAGTTAAGTCCCTTAAGTTCGACAAACATTTTTGATAATAAACTCCCTTTGCTTCCATGTGAAATTTTCGTCAGCAATTTTTTCAGCTTATATGTAAGACTGCTAGGAAAACGTAAAAAAACTGGCCATCTTGTGTTTCACCGGTGAGTGATACAAATGTAAAAAAAAAAAAAAGCCACACGTGTTACACTTAAACTGTTTGGTTGTGGATATCTCCACATCACCCTTCTTAATAGTTTAGGGTTTTGGAACATATCCTGTATTCAAATATTATGAACTATCTCGAACAGAATGATCTATTGGCCCAAGGTCAACATGGATTTAGAAAATGTCGTTCATGCGAAACACAACTAGCTCTTTATTCACACGAAGTGATGTGTGCTATCGACAAGGGTTCGCAAATTCATTCCGTATTCCTTGATTTCCAGAATGCTTTTGACACCTTACCCAAACGGCTTTTAATCAAATTGCGTGGTTACGGTATATCGCCCCAAATTTGCGACTGGATAGGGGATTTCCTCTCAGAGAGGACACAGTTCGTAGTAATCGATGGTAAGGCAGACTAAAACAGAGGTGATATCGGACGTTCCACAGGGTAGTGTGCTGTTCGTTATTTACATAAACGATTTAGGGGAAAATCTAAGTAGCTCACTTAGGTTGTTTGCAGATGACACCGTCATTTACCGTCTAGTAAAATCATCTGAAGATCAAAACCGACTGCAGAACGGTTTGAATAAGATATCTGTATGGTGTAAGAATTGGCAATTGACTCTAAATAATGAGAAGTGTGAAGTCGTCCACATGAGTACGAAAAGAAATCCGTTAAACTTTGTTTACATGATAAATCAATCAAATGTAAAGGCCATAAACTCCACAAAATACCTAGGAATTACAATTACTTCTGACTTAAATTGAAAAGAACACGTAGATAGTGTCGCGGGAAAGGCGAACCAGAGACGGCGTTTTATTGGCAGAAACCTTAAAAGATGCAACAGAACTACTAAAGAAACTGCGTACACTACGCTTGTCCGTCCTTTTATGGAATATTGCTGCCCAGTGTGGGATCCTTATCAGGTGGGTTTGACGGAGGACATCGAAAGAGTCCAAAGAAGGGCAGCTCGTTTCGTATTGTCGCGATACACGGGAGACAGCGTTACGGAAATGATACAGGATCTGGGACGGGAATCATTACAACAACGACGCCTATCGCTGCGGCGTGGGCTGCTTACGAAACTACAATCGCCAACATTCTCCTCCGAATGCGAAAATATATATTGCTGGCTCCCGCTTCCATAGGTAGAAATGATCATCAGAATAAAATACGAGAAATCAGAGCCCGAACGGAGATATTCAGGTGTTTCTTCTTCCCGCGCGCTATTCGAGAATGGAATGGGAGATAAAATAGTATAACCGTGGTTCGATGAATCCTCTGCCAGGCACTTAAATGTGATTTGCAGAGTATCCCATGTAGATGTAGATGTACCGCACTCTAAATACAATGAACGCCCGCTCTACATATTTTCCATCACAATCCCTTGACTGACCCCGGTGCCGCAGTGCAGTGTGAGCGTCATGAAGAAATGTCTGTGATAAGAGTGACGCTACGGACCGTGAAGAATCTTCCATCTTCTACAAGAGTGAGCCTTTGATAACTGCGAGCGACACCGTGGAGGACGAGTTTCCTGCGACGCCAGCTAGGCGACACTCTGCCTGCTAAATCTTCACGACTCGTTGAGCAGTGTCGCCGCGTTAACTCATTGCGTGAGTTAAGCATTATCAGGTTTTCTCGCAAGGCACAATTCTTCACAGGACATTAATGCCTGTAATGGTGTTAGATAAAGTCTTGGGAGTAGAATTTAATATTAAGTAAGTGATAACGCGATGACGTATGAAATACGAAACTTAAATACACAGCGAGAAGCGGTAGCTCCGAAGATATTTACGTTGAAGGTTTTTGAAAATGATATTTCTAAAGAACTGTCGGCTTTATTGCTAACATAAAGCGGAGCTCTGAGAGCCTTTTATGAAAGTCAGATGGAAGTTGGAAGAGAACCCCATTAAAAATATGGCTGGTTCATTCATTAGTTTCAGTCTATCTTGCTGACATCCTCTGTTGCATTAAAGAGCACGAAACAAATCAGTTTATCATTATTATCATTACACTAAAGTACAGTGGGCGGGTATGGAAATGTTTCAAATGTTTGTATAGCTTGTGGAACTTAACTACGGGGTCATCAGTCCCTAAACTTATCAACTAGCTTATCCTAAGGACGGCACAAATATGCATGCCCGAGGGGGGATTCGAACCCCCGACCGTAGTGGCCGTGCATACCGTGACTGGAGCGCCTCAGACCCTTCGGCCACCGCGGTCGGCGGCGGGTATGGACTCGGAAAAACGATCAGGGTCCACAACGCGGTTCAGTTTCAAAAATCTGTATTAACGGTGAAAAGTAAGTGTAATATGAGGTGTTAACCGCATAGTTTATAATATTATGGTCCAATGACGACTTGGAGTGGACGTGAAACCAATATTGGTTCGACATTGAGCTGTATTCTGCATCACATAGCAAAATTACATGGTCTCCAAAGGCTCTAAGTACGAGGTACGTCCAGAAAGTAAGTTACGTTTGGTTATATAAAACAAACATGTACATATACAGAAAAAAATTATTGTACAAAAATCTGCAACTGTTAAACTACTTTTCTACATAGCTGCCGAAATTTTGTAGGCACTTGTCATAGCGTGGCACAAGTTGCTGTATGCCTTCTTCATAGAAGGTTGCCGCCTGTGTATTCAGCCATGTGGTAGCATGTTCTTTCAGCTCGTCATCATCTTTGAAATGTTGACCACCAAGGACAGATTTTCAGGTGTAAGAAGAGATGAAAGTGGCTAGGAGCGAGGCCCGGGCTGTACGGACGATGATCAAACACGTCCCAGTGAAATTCCCGTAAGAGTTGTTTGGTCACATTCGCCACATGAGGTCGGGCACTATCGTGGAAACAAACACCACCTTTTGATGGAAATCCTCTCCTCACACCTACAATTTGTCCTGTCAACACTTCAACGATGACTAACTGAAAGAACATGCTACCACATGGCTGAATACACAGGCGGCAACCTTCTATGAAGAAGGCATGCAGCAACTTGTGCCACGCTATGACAAAATTCGGCAGCTATGTAGAAAAGTAGTTTAACAGTTGTAGATTTTTCTACAATAAATATTCTTTCTGAATCTGTACACGTTTGTTTTATATAGCCAAACGGAACATACTTTCTGAACGTACCTCGTACTTTTGAAAAAATGTTCAAATGTTTGTTAAGCTTAAGGGACTTAACTGCGGGGTCATCAGTCCCTAAACTTACCAACTACTTATGAACTACCTACAACTAAGGACGGCACAAATATCCATGCCCGAGGGGGGATTCGAACCCCCGACCGTACTTCTGATATCGACGTGTTAAACGCGCAGTGCATCAGCTAATTAAACACTGATGGTTACCATGCGTGCAGAAAAATATTACCAAAATTTAAATATCTGCTTGCCAGAGTTATGCAGCACATCCGATATTAATGCATTAAATTATGCATACATATAACAAATAAAAATATCTTATTTAACCCTCTCATGCACGAATTATCAACCCTACAACGAACAAAATTTCTGATACATTATTTGGTGACTTAAGACCTATCTTGTGCTGAATTCATCATAATTTATCTGCCGCGCGGGATTAGTAGAACGGTCACGTTACGGATCGCGCGGCCTCCCGCGTCGGTGGTTCGAATCCTCCCTCGGGCGTGGATGTGTTTTCCTTAGTCCTTAGGTTAGTTTAACTTAGTTTAAGTAGTTTGTAAGACTAGGGACTAAAGTAGTTTGTTCTCATAGGATATATATATAAGTTCCATAGACCAATAAGGAGGCGTCCTCAAGTGAGGACACTGGGTACGTAAACTGCTACATTTTACAAGGAACATCTATTAACAATATCAAAGAATACATTAAGAGTGTACACTATTTTGTATTTTTCGTACAATGAAATTGTTTCAGGCACACAGCAAGTTTACACGTTTCTCAAATGTAACGTGGTTTCTGTCGGCAGTCTCGATCATGACACCTCTTGGCTGGCCAGTTTTATAGCCTATCGAAGCGTAATTCGTTGGATACGAATTACAGGCTTTTTTTTCGTTGCCTCTCTATTTCTTGTAATCTCTGTTTCCATTTCTCTGTTAGCTCAGTGACTGACACAGCCGTCTAGGAGACATTCTAGCATTCATTATTAGTCCTCATACGAGGTACCTGTGCTTTTACGGGTACCGCAGATGTAAAAGATGCCACAAATGGAACTAAATTTAAGTGTCCTCATTTACAAATTACCATTTAAAAATTACAGATACGTTGGAAACGGTCGTCCTACATCTCCACGTAGTTCTTTATACGTTCTTTCACTTTGTATACATACATGTTTTCAGTGTACAACCGTGTTCCTTTCAGCTTAGTTAGTGATAGACCAATAGTCATTAGTCGACGTATTTATATGCCAAAAGATTAAATGAAGTGCAGTATAATACATATCTAACTGATACGCTGCCCTCTGTGCTTTTCTGAATCACTCATCCTGTAGTATTCTGATAAAACTCGAATTATTGTGTTTCTGTTGGGACAAGAAAAATGTTCAAATGTTTGTAAATCTATCGGACCAAACTGCGTGGTCATCAGTCCGTAGCTTACAAACTACTTAAACCTAGGTAAACTAATCTACGGACAAACACACACACCCATGCTCCAGGGAGAACTCGAACCTCCACGGCGAGCAACCGCGCGCTCCGCAGCGAGACGCTTTAGACCACTCGGCTACTCCACCGCGGCTGTTGGGATAAGAACCACCTTCATTCCATCAGTTGGGACGGGTGAAAGATGGACTTCACAGAGTTTTAACGGAAGAACATTTCTGTACAATTTCAATCAAACTTTGTGCATACACGACTTTTCAAGTAAAAATACTGTGCCTTCTGCTGAGTGAGATTGTGTAACGTGTGTTATGTGGGAACAATATCCGCCTTCCTTACCGACCTGTTGTACAGGGCTGCCTACACGTCAGGGGCAAAACATGTTTTGAACCTACTGAGAATAAGTTGCGTTACGGACAGGTTGTTGGAGTAGTATCAGCGTGCTTTATCAACGTGATGCTTCGGTAAAAAAAAAAAAAAAAAAAAAAAAAAAACATGACTGGGGTAGAAATTGACAGAGGAAGCTATTGACACAGTGAGGGAGTAGAGGTGGCAGAGGAGGATCGGTAGAGAGGGCAGCAGAAGGAGATAAATAGAGGCATTCTCCATAAATGCAAACAAAAATCCTTTTTTTGTATTCTGGAATTGTGTTCCATCGTGAGGCAGACTACTGAAACTTGGCTCACCGGTGTGGTGTCTACAGCCTTCCTGTGTAATGGAGCAGAAACATTGTGCACTGTGACGTCACTGTTTGGATCGGCGATACAAGGTGTCAACTCATGCAGAGAGAAAGGTGCTAGCTCAAAATTTCATGTGAGGTAACGGTGCGTTAATGATTCACATTGGCACGAAATTTACGAACAATTTTCCTCATTATTACTACGGACATGCCACACAATGGGAAGCCCATTACACCCCCCGCTTATCGGAATTACACTCTTTGATTAGACGTATATTCAATGGAGATCCATCGCTGTCAAATCTGATGAGGATGATTCTGTCACTGAACTGTTCGCCGTTAACACCCGGCCTACTTCTCCCATGAAACCAAATATTCGAGTGCTATATTATAAAATGCTGTAACATACGAATAAAACCTGCTGTGAGCAACTTGATCAGTTTCATACAGTACCTTGAATATACATTTAACCTTAAGACTCTCAAATTTATTATCTTTCGTGTTTTTTTATCTTTGTTTTAAGTTACTCTCTGCAAGGTCAGCACTCTGCTTCCGATTTTTCAAATAGTTATTTCAAAAAGATTGATCCGACTATGAGCAAACCACAACCTTAATTCAGATTCCTCGTTGTTGAAAACTGATTGTAAAGATAAATCTGATTCAGATAGTAAAAATGATTTTAGATGATTTAGATGTTTTAAAATTCCTTCAAGAGCGGGAACATGGCCAACCATCTTGTACTGTTGTAACCTAGCAGTTGACGGTAATGTACTTTTACAGATTCACAGAACTCTTGTAGTCTTTCCATCCATACGATGTAAAAATGAAAATACTCCTACATTTTACAAATTATATTCTCTATATCACTTGGTTGTTCACCAACGACTGATTCCATAGAGCTGTCAATAGCATGTGCCATGAAACCCATCCTGTAAGATGATTCCTACCGAGGCTTTCGCAAATTCACTTTCTCTGTCACTCCTTTTTACCTCACCAAACGTACTGTTCATATTGTCAGCAGATATACAAACTAACTTTGATTCTAGGCAGCGATCAAGCAGAACCGACATTACTTTTTGCATCTTCAATAGAAGTTAAACCAAATATTTTTTTATTTATCACTTTTTCTGAAAAGATTTAACTAATACTGGACGGAACTTTGTTGATTTGTGGTTACTGATAACCTTACGAAGTTTACTAGGTCGAGATCCTCTTTATCAAAGAGTTGACACATTATTAGCAATGGTTTCAGCTTTGATTTAATGACATTTTTATACAATTCATGGAACTGTACCTTTCTTATGACACATGGTACATATACAAAATTTCCCGCTTCTGCTGCCAATATAGCCATTTCATTTCCTGAAATTTTACATATTAGGCTCTTATAAGTCATCCATTCTGTCCTACAGAGACTAATCAAAACGTTGCTTTACACTAGTCAGTGACGTCGCAGCACGATCATCATTACACTAAATTGCAATATAACTGCAAGTTGTCTCATATCAAGAAATGAGCAATGAGATGCCTAATCTTACGCTGAAATGCACTAAAGGCCTTCAGAATAAAACATACATTCTGGACTTTACTTCCATCTGAAACTGCGATGACATCCAACTAGCCTTTATCCGAACACAAATTTCGTAATCTTCCTTGATGAAATATAATTGAAAAAGAAAATCCTGCACGTAAGGATTACAAAAGTTAACATTATCGCACAAAAAAGCATAGTATCATTAATTTTTAATAAACAAATCATGTTAGTTCGTGATTTATTAAGCAGCACTTGCATATCTAACATAAAACAATGGATTAATATCATCTCTTTAAATTGCTCTATTTGTTCGTTGTACGTACGTCATAAATTTCATACATTGCAGTACTCGTATTACGTATCAGTACTTGGTACGAGATTCCTTTGACAGGCACACGACCTCTCCAACTTTCCGCACTTGTCGCTGCTATTTCTGTCGCCTTTGCGCCGTGTTAGACCCCGGGATATGATACTGCGTAATTTCCGCTCTCCGCTTGTAGGTCTGAATGCTCAATCAGCCGATGCTGACGTCAGCTCAATAAGGGCCAACGACGATCGAAATGCGCACTCAGAAGCAGTGGTAGCTATTTGACAGTTCTGAATACTCCGCAGTTATAAACTGGAAATTTAATTAAAACTTTCCCCTTTGGCGTTTTCTAATATGAGCTTTTAAATAAGTTTTCGAACAGAGCAATACTTAATTTTAATCCAAAAACGTTAGAGTCATTGCAAGTATGCCAAGTATTATAATCAAATTTCACTCATGAACAGAAGCATGAATCACCCGAAACTTTGTAGATACGTTTCTTAATCAAAATGTTAGTCAGACAACAGTAAGAGGTGAAGGGAATCACTAGACTACTGAATTGCTTTGATTTGTTCCTTCTTTTAATAGAGATATAGTAGTTCTTTTATACTAACAGTATTGATAGTGATTCTTCATGACACTTTCATACATTTCGGTACTAATTGCCCTACAAACTCCCGCATTAAATAAACTAATAATTCATATTAAATATGAAATATTCACATCTCTCCATACAAATAGTTTTCGTTATGTTAAACATTTTCTAAGCCATCTAACAATTTTATAGCAGATAATGTTTTAGTATTGGTCATCTGATATTAATTTTACGTGACATGAGCATGTCTTGCTATAATGTAACACGTCTTAATATAAAGGCATCTCTAGTCGATGTCGAAACCTTGCTAAATTTTAGTACGCAACATCTGGGCTGCTACATTTTGCTGCAACAAAAAGTTGTTAACGCTTGTTGCCTCCAGAAAAGCCATGTTTTAAATTGCAAGTTTTAAGAAAAATAAACAGATCGAAACACGAGTTGGAGATGCATGCACTTGACTTACTTGTATTATGTTTAAAATACGCCTCTCTGCAGTTACAAATTATTTTAAAGAGACTAGTTCATTCTTCATACTAGAATGTCTTTCTAAACAGCAAACATTGAATTCATAACAATAACGGAGATGATGAATTATATGTTGTGCAGCACACTATAAGCGACAGTTAAAATTATGCTTGTTGCATGTGCTATACTGTTTGAATTATATAATTATATCTTTTAAACGCTAATAGACATCGAAAATGATAAACGAAATACATAAGATAAGAGTTAATTGGTTATGTGTGAAAATTCCAAAATAACGTACTATGTAAGCAACAAACTAAAACTTTAATAATTTAGGGTATAAAATTAGTGTTAAGATATAATGATGACTGTTAGTGACGTGTTCCTGACATATTTAATTTCATTAGCCTAAAATTTGGTCGTGTTAATGACGCTATTGCCGGTTAGTATGAGGTCAATTTGCAAAATCTTGCAGTTATAGGGGCAGATGACTATTGAGTACGCACCATGAAACAAAGAGCATAATTCCTTCTGGAATTAATAGAAGTATGGTTTGATCTGATATATAAAACTGCATCTCTCACGATTTAAAGAAACATCATCACCTCCGACAGCTGAATAACTACTACTGGAAGTTATTCAGCTGCCCATAATCTTATTTTTACTTATTTTATGGCTACAAGTTTAAGTAATTGCTATCCTGCCGCTATTATAAATGTAGTGACCAAGTAGACTCCAAGGGTTCTCTGTTTTATAGCTAGATAAATAATCAAAATGTCACTAACACTTCATCAGAACAAGAAATGCGCAATTTCTAGTGACACTAGTCCCTCTCCAATAACATAAGAAAGCCAATTCACTATAAACCTCTTCGTAAGAAGAAGCTATGTAAGGATTCAAGTCATTAAATTTGGTAAAATATGGAAGTATATAATTACTGGATCGGTGAAGTTATGAAACCTAGTTGACTAAAATTGAGCAGCAAAATTACAAAATGAATACAGAAACAAACAGAAGCAATAAAAATACATCAGGAAAAGCAAAATGAAACACCAACATCGCGTTATTAATTGTATTTTCAGCGTATATAGAGCCGAAACTGGGAAAAAGGAAAAACAAGAAATTTATCACTGCAAATAAGAAAATATTGTTAGCAACTGTAATTTTACTTTCAATTGCATATATGAGAAGATATTAAAACTGCAAGAAGGAAAATGCCAGTGTTATCTTGTTTTTCAACCTGCCTTAAGAATCAGACTGAAGCAGTGTAACTAATCGAAATAAACTTATGAATTTCTATATAAAGAAGGAACGAAGCAAGTTGTGTTGTATGAGATATAATAGGAACTTCTAATTGAATTACATGTGATTAGAGCTATAGCAAAACTGAAATTTAACTGACCAACAGACAATCCAAATTGAAATTCAGTCTGAACCTCGATATTTCATAATAGTCTCCAGTAATAGTATTTGTGAACTTAATAAAAGTTAATTAAGTCGCAAATGCTCTGAACAGTTAACGTCTTTGCTCTCAGAAACAGCAGTTCCACACGGTACATGAATGAAGTACGTTAAGAATATTCTGTACCGCAATACATTTCAACGTACCGCTAAAAGTGAGATCGACTGGACGTACAAAAAAAAAATGAATGAATTAAAGCTCTCACAGAGGAAGCGCTTCCACATTAAACTGTAATGATTTACGAGAATCACGGCATGCGTAAATCACGATCGCTGTAGACGATATACAAATACTATACTTCCGATTACATATCCAGGGATTTACCGCTGCTCCATCTCTCCCGGAACTTATCTTTCCTTCTGTATAACTCTGCATTCATTACCATCCAGCGGTAAATCAAACAGCATTGTGCAATTACTGACGGAATAAAAAAAATTGTTACTACGTTCATATTCTGTTAATTAAGAGGTATTATTTAAACATTAAAAAACATATTAAATCAAGAATTACAGTAACAACTGTGTGTTTCCTGAACGATATTTTCACTCTGCAGCGAAGTGTGCAACTATCTGGTGAACAAATACTGTATGCCAAAACCGGTATTCGAATCTGGGACTTTTGTCTTTCGCTGTCAAGCGCTCTAGCGTCAGAGTTATCTCGGCACGATCCGTGCTCACTGCTTTACTTCCGCCGGTACCTCGCCTCCTACTTTCCAATCTTCACAGACGTTCACCTGCTAACATTGCACGATTAGCACTCCTGGAAAAAAATGTATATGGTGGAGATATGGCTTAACCACAGCCAAGGGGATGTTTCCAGAATATTTTCACTCTGCGGTGGAGTGCGCGCTGATCTGAAACTTCCTGGCGGATTAAAACTGTGTGCCGAAACCGGGATACGAACCTTGGAACTTTGCCTAACGCGGGCAAGCGCCCTACCTACTGATATATCCCGGCACGCTTCATATCGGCGCACATTCTGCTAGTGAGTGAAAAGTCATTCTGGAACCATTCCCTAGACTGTGGCTAAGTCCTATCTGCAACATATAATTTATTCCAAGAGTGCTAGTCCTACAATGTTCGGAGAAGAACTTATGTGAAGTTTGGATAATAAGAGACGAGATCCTGGCGGACGTCAGGCTGTGAGGACAGACCGTGAAGCGTGTCGGGATAGCTTAGATGGTAGAGGGCTTGTCCGCGAAAGGCTAAGGTCCCAGTTTGGAATCCCGCTTCCGGTACACAGTTTTAATAAACCAGGAACTTTCAACTGTGTGTTTTCTTGAGGCAGCATGACTGATGGCGCGTAAATACGAGTAATTTATTGATAAACTATTTATGAATGACAGCACTAACACCCAAACCATCAGATGTCAGGCACGGAGAATCAACCGAAACTTCTATATAATTCGTGTTATGTGCTGCCTCCCAGAGGAGAAGCATAACTCTGAGAGCTTAACACATTGCGCTACCGAGAGCTAGTTGGTAGATCGTTAGTTCATCGAACCGAGAGTCTTGGGTTCAATCCCCACCTGGAGTTTTTTTTTAATAAACTGCAATACGTTGATAATTGTTAATAGAGAATTTCTAAATGTTCAAATGTTTGTAAAGTCTATGGGACTTAACTACGGGGTCATCAGTCCCTAAAATTACAAACTACTTATGAACTACTTACAACTAAGGACGGCACAAATATCCATGCCCGAGGGGGGATTCGAACCCCCGACCGTAGTGGCCGTGCGGACCGTGACTGGAGCGCCTCAATCCCCTCGGCCACCGCGGCCGGCAGAGAATTTCTATAACGTTCCACGGGTTCATTTCTCAAACCAGCACTGTCAGCTGCAGCAGTAGCAGTAGCGTGCAAAGTGGACAGCAACGTCAGCCCCACTTGATGGTGTGTGCAAACACACGGCACTCTAGCCACAACACGCACATCATCTGAACGGTGCTGCTGCCTATCTAGCTGTCATTTATTATTATTACTATTATTATTATAATTATTACTTTAATACTTCCGCACGTATGGTACATTTTTTTTTTTTCTTCTGCGAATACGTATACTCTTCAGGTTTGCACTTTCAAATAAAACGAAGCAGAAGTAAACTGCCGATAACACAGTACTATAAAATTACATTTCAGGAATATATGTTGTCCCATGTAACACTCGGTGTACGTTTGTCGACGTAGAACAATTTGCAACGTCCTACACGCACACACACAAAAATAAAAAATAAAAAAATACGCGCCACCAGGGATTTAACCTAGAACCCTCGTAACGACAAACATTCGCTTTATCAACTACCCTATGGGAGATCGCCGCGACTGACCCCCACAGATATACTTTTCCTGTGTTCCGTTTACGCACGTTCTTCTGAACGGCAGCACATAGCACGAATTACATAGAAGTTGATACTCTATCGATATACAACGTTTGGTACGGATCTGTGTGTCTGACATCTGAAAGTTTGGGTGTAAGTAACTTTCAATGCTTTTCCCGCTGATATAAATGACATTTTAATTTACTACTTCTTTAACAAAAACTCCATTCCAAACAGCGTTTGCAGATAAGAAACATATATATCACTGAATCAGCCTGCGAAATATCATTTTACAACACATATTATTGTTATTATTATTATTATTCGAAAAAAAGTCAATTAGAATAACGCAAAGGACTAAGAGTTGGGCATTTCCCTTTCTTTGTGCCAACATGTCTTTCATTCTCTTGCTTTGAGCTTCCTTTCTCTCTTCAGACCATGTTGTTCCAATCTTGTTCTTTGGTTTATCCTCTTGGTTAACTTGCTACTTCTAAGTTTTCGATCTGAAGATTTCACGGTTTTGAAAATCTTCTATGGTAATTCCTGCGAATTTCAGATCCGTTTCGATCCCAAGAATACATTTCACAGAGTCTGTTTTATTTTAAAGCTGTTGGGAAAAAATCAACTTTTGTTTCGTGTGACTTTTAATGTGTCCAAAGAATCTTAATCTGCTTAAATGTAAATACGGATATCTGTGTCTTTATTGAGTTTCAGGCTGTTTCCGAGTCTGTATTATTCGTCTACAAGTTTTCAGCCTAAAATTTTTTCTACTGGTTTCCTTTCCTGTTTCTGAATGTTTTCAGTGGCTCTCTTCCTGTATGTTTTTCATCCACAGTGGCATTCTGGCTTAATTACAGTACCGTAAATCTTAGTTTTGTGTACTTGGAGATATATTTCTGGATAAGTCCATATGCAATTTCCATTTCTTGGTATTTAATTTTATTGGCATTTGTCTCAATTCCGTTCTCCTGAATCGTTTCACTAAGATATTTAAATTTGGGAAATATTTAATTTTCCCATATTTTCTCCATGAATTTTTGTGCTTGCATGTTGCACGTCATGTACACTGTTTTTTCAAAGGATATCTAGAACCCTACTTTTTCTGTAGTTTCTTTCTAGAGGTCATTCTAATTTGGGCTGATCGGATGTCACGAGATTTCTAAATCATCTGTATATGCATGGCATTCTATCAATAACTTGCTTATGCCTAATGTGATCCTCTGGAGAATTTTGAGAATTGATTTCTGATTGCACCGTTCTTGTATCACTTTCTCGAGGACGCAGTTGATAGTTAACGGATGCAGCCTAGCTCGTTTACTTATACACGTTTTAATTTCATAAGGATGAGAAATTTCTCCCATAAATTTAACTCTGGACTTTGTTTCTCTCAGTGTCTTTTTTATTATATCGTTTCCGGACCCAAACCTTGTTCTTCAAATATATGGAAAAGTGGATCACGGTTAGTTGAGTAATAGGCTTGTATGAAGTCAACAAATGTGCAAACTAAGTGTTTCCTACAAATTATATGATGTCTTCAGATTAGCTTTAGATTCAAGCTTTGCTTTGGACATGAATGGCCTGGTGTAAATCCTGCCTGATATTTTTCTTCAAGTTGTTTCTGTGCTCGCTTGAGACGACGCTGGGATAGTACTTTGTATTCAGCTGATATTAGTGAGATTACTCTGTAGTTGCGCACATCTGTCTAGCTGTGAATGTAGGATCTCCCGGCTTACGATACTGATTAAATCTTCTGGGGTTTCCATCCGCGTAGCTTCGCCAGAAGATGATGAGATGACTCTCATCGAAACGCCGCGGAATTTCAACGCAGCTACCCGGATGGAAACCCGAGAAAATTTCATCATCTGTATACCTTCTTGTGTAATAGGTGAATGGAATGATTTACTGCCGCCAACCGATATTTTACGTAAGGAGCGCAAATATAACAGACATTAGGACTCGTATTGAGGCGAACAAGAAAAAAATCACTAATAGTGAAACTAGTAGAGGTACCTTCGCCACGATCTGTACAGTGACTTGCGAAGAATGTATGTAGGTGTAAATTAAAATGGGGGGAGAAGAGGGGGGGGGACAAAAAGATTACCCGGCTCGAATAATTTAAAGTCAAAGAACAGAGCATTGAGCATGCTCTAGTTCCGAAGTGCGAATATTTACAACTCCATCAATCTGTGCAGCTTCAGGTTTGCTGTTTACATCATCAAATAGAAGCAATACAATAGTTAAGATACAGTGTATATGTCGAGACCCATTGCACTTTAATTCACGTATCATTTATTTTGGAAAAAAATATTTGAGAACGTAGAAACGATTGAGGTATAAGAATTCTACGTGGGCACGTTTACTACAACGAACCGCTTCTTATATATATTTCATTGGGTGAGTGGCTAGGGAAAGTCTGACGGTTTATGAACTCAAATGGTGCGCTTTGGAATACCATTGGAGTCAATTTATTTGATAGTGGTCTTACAGGTAATATTTCAAATATTAATTCGCTAAAAATTGGTGGCTGTAGGCTTTTACACGTTTTTAGAAGATTCTACTTTATAATAATCTAATCTTTAATCGACAGACATGTGTTCATAGTAATAATATTGAAAATGGATGTATTTTGGTAGTTCAGGTGTTTATTTTTTGTTATGCGTGGTCAAACAAATATTGCCTTCCGATAAAGATTGCTTTTAGATATCAAATTGTCACACTGTAATAATACTGATAAAAGTAAAATTCATTATAATTTAATAACAAAAATTAACTAAAGCAGGAATCATTTGCTCCGCGATAGAAAATAAAAGAAATAAAATAAAAGAAGTAAAGGCTTTGGGGACTCCGATCCGATGCACACCACTTAACAGAAACGCCGACACTCTATCGATGATTTACCTGTCCTTTCTCGTTAGCGTAACGATCGAACAGTCCTACCAGAGTTGAATAGCGAATATTAAACTGGAAACAACAGATAACGGAAGGAACTCGTGTAAACCGCGCGTACGGACTTAGATAATTATGCCTATCTGCTGATCATTTATCTTAGTTTATAGATTCACCACGTGGCAGTCGAAGTAATTACAAATACATGCATCCATTTTCAACATTCATATTATAACTATCATTTGTCTCGTTGTTTAAAGATTAAGTCTTACAAAACTGAATATATTTAATTTCATTTCATTTGGGCCTGCAGCATTGTGTATTTCTTTTAAGGACTTATTGTTAATCTATGAAATGCCAAAATGCTGCTTCACTTTATAGATGTTAAAAACTGTTTATTATTATCGCAATAGGCCTATTTCGTCACTGTGGCCATCATCAGGCTATTTCCATATAGCATCGTGGAGGTATATCTTATTATAATGACTGCAATGATTGCAGTATACATGTTCTTTAGATGGTATATATATTACGTTAATCAGGTCTTAATTCTTTACAGCTAATCTGTCAGTTTGTCATATCCTCTAGCGCTGGAGGATATGTCAAACTGACAGATTTATGATCGAATTTACCGGTAATAAACACACCACGAGAAGACGGCCAAGGCTCCGGACAGTTAGAAAGTCACGTTAAATACCTTCCTTACGTTCAAGTAGAAGAAGGAAAAAAAATCTTTTTAATTTTATTTATAACTCAAAGAATTCAAAACATAACGGTTAGGATGGGCCTTTTTGTTTCTCCTGTTGTCTATTTGTATTTACAATAAAAGCCATGAAGTTTAAATAAAAGAACAAATTATTCCTTAAAAAAAAAAGAAGAAAAAAAGTGGTCTAAAGCACCTCGCTACGGAGCGCGCGGTTGCTCGCCGTAAAGATTCGAGTCCTCCCTGGGGCTTGGGTGTGTGTGTTTGTCCTTAGGTTAGTTTACCTAGGTTTAAGTAGTTTCTAAGCTACGGACTGATGACCACACAGTTTGGTCCGATAGATTTACAGACATTTGAACTTTTTTTTCTGAGATATGACGACATAAACATTGGGATGACTCATTAACTAGCTTTTGCCTAAAATGCATCGCCATTAACCCATTTCATTCAGTGTTTAACAATGAGAGCACTTAATGACTTACAGTAAATGAATTTCAAATTATTTCTAAACTTTTTTATCGATCTTGATTTCAAATATTAAGCCGATTAGTTCGTTTGTAATATAATCTAGGTTTCGAACCAGTTCTGTAAATGGGAATTCCATTCTTCGTGGAATCATTTCCGCACAATAAACTTAGTTTCGGTGCGGGCAGTGGCGGGTTGGACCAAGACTGTTTTGGCTTCCCTGAGAAAATCGAAAAATCAGTCGTGGAATCACTTATTTATGGAATTGATTAGAAGCCGCAGAAAATCTAAATATGAAATTTAGATCTCCTCATTACTTAAACTGCATATAGAACCATTTGTGTTTGAGAAGAAAGGTTTTTATAAATCCGTGGTTGTAATATGTCAATACTAAAGACGTCTTCTTCTAGGTACAGTATTTTACAATTTCGGCTTAGTTTATTCAAGAATAGAAGCAGGAGCTATCTAAATTCACTTGACAAAAGATATTAATCATCTGTCAACATCACAAATAGTTTCGTATTTCAACGGCTGCCTTCGGTATACGCAGTTACTATTTTTGGCCTCATTAGGCTAATATATTTGAGCAGCCATAGGAGTAATTGCGTTCGACATAGTGTACTTGAACAAATGTTCAGGCACCGTCAGTATAGATGATGATAAATGAGGACACCGAAACCTGTCGTCGCAAATGAAAATCTATTTACGGTTTTGGTAAATGATTAATCTATACATATTACAAAAATGTATGTGTGTGTGTGTGTGTGTTTTTGTGTGTGTGAATGTTCCACATCTCCTCCTAACCTTTTGAACCGATTTAAGCCACATTTGCCACACACATTCCTTTCTGTTGAATCACTGTGAGCATAGAACTACCTGTGACACAGTTCAGAAGATATGACGCCATAAACAATGAAATTCGCGAAAAACTGCCACCTATTGCGGTAATGTTAGACATCTCCTGCTCAACTAATGGACCGATTTCAACGAAACTTAACACAAATATCCTTTGACGTCAGAAAAAAATCGCTGTGGGGGTGAAGAACCACCTACAACATGTAGTACATGAGAAATGACGCGACGAAAAATGTGATTAAAAAAACTGTCACATCATATGACGCGGAATGAGATTTATTCGTCCACTAATTGAGAACGACGGCACTTAGCGACGTGTAAAAAAATGTACATAACTTCAAACCTTTAGGAAGCTCTTTTCTCGCTGAAAGGGAAGAAGTCTATTTTCGCTATTAATCTAGTAAAACTACGCCATTCACCATTACAACTTATTACTTCCACACTACCAACTGCATTTTGTGAGACGTTTTACAGACAATACACACATGTACCACTGAATGTAGCTTGGAAATTATATTACGACTCATATTTCGTGAGATATTAAATGTTCAAACGCTTGTAATTCTATGAGGCCAAACTACGTTGGTCATCAGTCGATATTTGATCATAAAGAATAGTGTTCATGAAAAGCCGCCCAACATGCATTAACCTTCAATATATTACTAATTCTATTCGTGGCATATTTTGGAGACAGAATGTACGTATACCACTGAATATAACTTCGATAATATATCGTAGGACGACTCATATTCCAGGAGATATGATATCACATACAATGAAATGGACGGGAAAAGCACTATCATACATGATGTTGTAACTACATGTCTTTATTAACAACGCCATTCGCAACAGATTTTCCGGAGAGTTTCTTAATATTGCACTCTTTAAGTTCTTACGACTTTTCATTGTTGTAGGGCACACTGATCGGAAGATGTGGCGTCATAAGGAATGAAGCCAGAGACGCATGTAAACGAAATATGAATGTACAGTGAGTGGGGGGCAAAGCCGAAAGACAGAGAAGAAGATGGAAATGGAACAACATAACAATGTAATACATACATGCGCGAGCAATATTAAAAACTAACTCTAGTATCTTTACAATAAGATCCAAAATTCTACTACAAATCGATTTCAACGATATGAGCCTATAATTCAGTCCATTATTTTCTAGTTTTCTTCTTCTGTACTGATGGGACCTGTGTCTGTGGTTCAGGTATGAAACGTTCGGTAGTAAACGGTTGTATATAATTGCTAAACATGAGCTATTTCCTCAGGATACCCCCCCTCCCCAGTCACCTAAATGGTACAGAATATAGGCAGAAAAACTTGCCTTTTTAAAGCGACTTAATTTGAAACTATTCTTCGGATTCTCGAATATTACTAGCATCTTCTTTATTGAAATACTCATTTCCAGCACATTAGACGTCAGGTCAGCATCACTACATAACTGCAGTCGAAGTTGCGCAGAAGTTATTTTATTTTATTACACGTGACCGGTTTTGGACATTGTATCCATTTTCAAAGCATCTTGTTAGAACAGAGCACAAGTTATAATATTTTTGTATATACAGATAGGAAAACCAAAGTACAGAAATAATGACAAACCGTCTTAGGTAGCCTATAACAACCAACACACACCTGCCCATATGACTTAACTGTGTGAATAGCTGGCTATACTTCAAAAAACAACTGCTAGTTTGGCCGAACTCATAAACAGGAAAATTAGCATAAGGGGCGCTGTCCACAGTGATTACAGAGGAGGTGTGTTATTTTTATTTTTGCAATCTTAATATCTGTTGTATAAGACATATGTAAAATAAAACTTGTCGATATTGCTGTTCTTTGATGTTTGTATATGTAAAATATGTATCACATTGCACTCTGTTCTAACAAGATGGTTTTAAAATGGGTATAATGTCCAAAACGGGACACCTATTATTAAATAAAATACTTCCGTGCAACTTTGCACGACTTTACACGGCGTGTCGCACTCAACTTTATCACCGAAAATATATCTGGAACTACAATAGATATTTAGAAGCGACTTTCGCGGCCATGGACGTACGGCAGGACTTACGAAAATAAGAAGTTTGAGACAGCCTAAAACGTAAATGAATATTATTTTCAACATATGATTTTTAAATCGATACCCCATATTATTTCTTACGATCTCAATAGCATGAAAAATCACTTCATAATGAGTCAACTACATCCGGAGAAAAGTTGACGTTTGATATACACGAAGCGCTCAGATAGCTCGTTCCGAGGCTCAAGCGAGACGCAGTTATTAGATGAGTCTTACCGCTAATATGCTTCACGTATCAACAGAATTCCCTTTTATTTTCTGCGAATTCGAGACAGAGTATGCCTATGAGAACTATCAGAAATATCACGCCTTAGTGTTAAATTAAGGTTACACGTAAACTATCGGATATAACATTCGGACATACTCTACTGGCCATTGAAATTCCTACACCAAGAAGAAATGCAGATGATAAACGGGTATTTATTGGACAAAATATTATACTAGAACTGACATGTGAATACATTTATGACTGCATAGATCCTCAGAAATCAGTACCCATAACAACCATTTCTGGCCGTAATAACGGCCTTGATATGCCTGGGCATTAGTCAAACAGAGATTGGATGGCGTGCACAGTTACAGATGCCCATGCAGCTTCAACACGATACCACAGTTCATCAAGAGTACTGACTGACGTATTGTGACGAGCCAGTTGCTCGGCCACCATTGACCAGGCATATTCAATTGGTGAGAGATCTGGAGAATGTGCTGCTCAGGACAGCGGTCGAACATTTTCCGTGTCCAGAAAGGCCCGTACAGGATCTGCAACATGTGGTCGTGCATTATTGCAACATGTGGTCGTGCATTATCCTGCTCAAATTTAGTATTTCGCAGGGATCGAATGAAGGATAGAGCCACGAGTCATAACACACCTGAAATGTAACGGCCACTGTTCAAAGTGCTGTCTATGCGAACAAGAGGTGACCGAGACGTATAACCAATGGCAACCAATACCATCACTCCGGGTGATACGCCAGTATGGCGATGACGAATACACGCTAACCATGTGCGTTCACCGCGATATCGCAAAACACGGATGCGACCATCATGCTGCTGTAAACAGAACCTGGATTCATCCGAAAAAATGACGTTCTGCCATTCTTGCACCCAGGTTCGTAGTTGCGTACACCATCGCAGGCGCTCCTGTCTGTGATGCAGCGTCAAGGGTAACCGCAGCCATGGTCTCCGAGCTTATAGTCTTTACTGCTGCAAACATCATAGAACCGTGTCTTACAAACGTCCCCATCTTTTGACTCAGGGATCGAGACGTGGCTGCACGATCCGTTACAGCCATGCGGATAAGATGCCTGTCATCTCGACTGCTAGTGATACGAGGCCGTTGGGATCCAGCAAGGCGTTCCGTACTGCCCTCCTGAACCCACCGATTCCATATTCTGCTAACAGTCATTGGATCGAGACCAAGACGAGTAGCAATGTTGCGATATGATAAACCGCAATCGCGGTAGGCTAAAATCCTACTTTTATCAAAATCGGAAACGTGGTGGTACGCATTTCCCCTCCTTACACGAGGCATCACAACAATGTTTCACCAGACAACGCCGGTCAACTGCTGTTTGTGAATGAGAAGTCGGTTGGAAACTTTCCTCATGTCAGCACGTTGTAGGTGTCGCCACCGGCGCAAACCTTGTGTGAACGCTCTGAAAAGCTAACCATTTGCATATCACAGCATCTTTTTCCTGTCAGTTAAATTTCGCCTCTGTAGCACGTCGTCTTCGTAGTGTAGCTATTTTAATGGCCAGGAGTGTAATAGCAAGAACATCCGTCTTCAAACAATAAATATGTCAACGTCAATGCAATGAAAACCTTTGTCTGAAGTATAGCCATACTCTATAAGAATGTCAAATCTGGTCGATAAATGAAGAGAATACAAGCTGTACAGATACGATAACCCTAGAAAATTGTTGAAAACAGGACAGATAGCTTGAACAACTAATAAAGGGAGACACTGAATTGAATCAAAGAGAAAGGAATTTTCGAACATCGTGGCTAACATAATGGACTATGTGATAAGACAAGGAATAATGAAGCATCAAGGGTTATAATGGTAATGGAGGCGAAAATATGTGGAGCATAATCGAGATTTGAGTAAACAGATACAAGTTGACGTGTTTTTCAGTAGTTAAGCTGGAATTAAGAGCCTTGTGCTTAGAAAATTAGAGAGATACGAGAAAGCTATATTTGGACTGAAGACCATCGAACCAAAACATTCAATTAAAGATTTATGCCTTTTGAGTAATTATTTGACCGTCAGAGCAGAGTGAGCATGTATGCATTTCCTTTTGGAACTGTATAGATTACCTCGTAGAAAAAGTCCTATTGACTCGGAATCAGAAAAACATCGTTCTTGTGAAACACAGGTAGCTCTTTACTCACATGAAGCGATAAGTGTTGTCGATAAGGGATGTCAAATCAATTAGTACATGTTTCTAGATATCCAGAAGACTTTTTACACTGTACCTCACAAGTGGCTTCTAAATTACGTGCTTATGGAATATCGTCTCAGTTGTGCAACTGGATTTCTGATTTCCTGTCACAAAGGATACGGTTAGTAGCAATGGACGGATTTCCATTGAGTAAAATAGAAATTCTATCTCGAGTTGCCCAGGCTAGTACTACAGAGCTCCTACTGTTCCTTGGCTTTGAAAACGATTTAATAAAGAATCTGAGCAGCTCTCTTAGACTGTTCGCTGATGATGTTGTCGTTAATCGGTTAGTAATGTTACTAGAAGATCAAAAGCAACTGCTAAATGATTTAGATAATATTTGTGCTTACTGAAAAACTTAGCAGTCGATGCTAAATAATGAAAAGTGTGAAGTCATATACAGGGCCATTGAAGGCCGCGGTGGAGTGGCCGAGCGGTCTAAAGCGTCTCGCTGCGGAGCGCGCGGTTGCTCGGCGTGGAGTTTCGAGTCCTCCCTGGGGCATGGGTGTGTGTGTGTGTGTGTGTGTGTGTGTGTGTGTGTGTGCGTGTTGTCCTTAGGTTAGTTTACCTAGGTTTAAGTAGTTTGTAAGCTACGGACTGATGACCACTCAGTTTGGTCCGATAGATTTACAAACATTTGAACATTTTGGCCATTGAAAGAAATCCGTTAAACTTCCTTTACACGAGACAGCAGTCAAATATACAGACCGTAGATGGAAATAAATACCTAGAAATTAAAATTACGATAAACTTTAATTGTAAAGAACACTCAACAAATATCGTGGGGAAGGGGAACCAATAATTACGTTTCATTGGCAGAACACTTTAGACGATTCAACAGTTATACTAAGGGAACTGCCTACACTGCACTGTCCGACCTATTTTGGAGTACTGCTACGCATTGTGGTATCCCCACAAGTAGGACTGACGTAGGATATGGGGAAAGATCAGAGAAGTGAAGCTCGTTTTTTATTATCACGACGCAGGGGGGAAAATGTTACGGAAATGATACTCGGGTTGGAAATCATTAAAAGGAAGGCGTTATTCGTTGCGACGAGTTCTATTTGCAAAATTTCTTTCACTAACTTTTTTTCTCAGAAAGCGAACATATTTTGTTAGTAGCCATCAACATAGGAAATAATGATATCTTAATAAAATAAAAGAATCTAATCGAATACAAAAAGATTTAGGTGTTTCTCTTTCCCGCTATTAGACAATGGAACGACAAAGAAATAGTATGAAAGTGCTTCGATGAACCCACTGCCATGCACTCAAATGTGATCAGCGGAGTGGATGTAGATGGTATTAATGTGACACCTTAGTTCAGTTTTCCAGTGCCTAAGTGTGTATCTAATGAACAAATTAAGTGAAGGGCTACAGCCTTATCTCACTCTCTCATTTCTCTCTACTGATATTACTTTCTCTTTTACTATGTGCCGATATAAATTGCATAGCACAGCTTTAAATATCTGCAACACCCAAGGTGCTAGGACACGTTCGCTTAACGTTTCATCTTCGGCTGAGGAAGACATCTTTTGAGGTAAAGTGGTGTACTGCGAACAGAACTCGAAGGAGTGCCATTTATATATGCGATGTACAGGGCACCACAAGCCATCACGTGACGTCGGCTCCGATACTGGTAAACCGAGAAAAATCGATTGTTATTTTGCTGGTGTAGTGTTGAACTACAGATGCTGTCTAATTAAACAGCATCCTCTTTCCTCTTAAAATTATAGCAGTTTTTGTAGATCTCGATTGCTTCTCTATACGTGCGCTCATACTAGCGTGAGTTTTAGAGATCACACTAGTCTCATTAAATTTCGTGGTTGCCATCTTGGTAAACATGTTTCGCTACAGTCTATTTCTCCGTATGTTCCAGGCAGTAATTTCTCTTACGTTCCCCCAGACGAGTGTTGACACTTTTTGTAGTACCATTGTATATTAAACCACAACTGCAGGGAATTTTATACACACGCAATGTATCCAATGTACATCTTTTGCAGATCTTCAATATACTTTTACCTTCCTGGTTGGTCTGAAAATAGTTTCCGACCCATACTTGCTCAGCACTTTTCCAATGTTGTCTGTAACACATTAATATACGGAAGAAAAACTTTGCCCTTGGGCGGTCATTGTTCCTTGTTAGTTTTGACTCTCTCCCTAGGACGAAAGATTCGGTCTATTTCTTTGGTAGAATAGCCATTTTTAAAAAATAAATCGGTCACAAATTTTATTCTCGCCTCTTTTTTTTTTTTTTTTTTTTTTTGGGATGGTGGTTATAGTCCTTAATGTAGGTAACGATCGGTATGAATACCATCCTGTAAACACTGTTCCAACGCCCCGTCCACTCGCTTGATTATAGACACATCGAGAAAATTCAACTCTCTGCTCTCCGTTTCCATCGAAATTTGGATTCCGGTGTTGATACTGTGAAGATGTATCAAGAAAGCTTCTAATTCTTCTGCACTATATGTCCATTCCACAGAAGTGGCATGGGCACATTGATACCATTGCTGGTCTTTTTAATAGCAGTCTGCAACGCATTTTATGGAGTATTTTTAACAACATGTAACATTCTAAAGTTGTGCCATTTTTTATTCCTTGATTCGATACATCATTAATTGTCCTATCAACACTACCTGGTCGAATCTATCCAGATACCTGTTAGTGGACATTAATATTCAGTGCGTCCACCCTTTCACCTTTATGACACCTTGATCTTCACTAGAGATACTTTCAAAGAGGTGTCCTAATGACTGTCGAGGAAAAAGCAATTCTTTTCGCAGCTTCATTTTCGCAGTGATTAAGAGTGGTTAAAGGAAATGGATGTTTTCATATGAATGCCGATATAAAGGATGATGCGCCGGGAGAGACATCTAGCGGTGCTCGGGTGGAACTACGAAGTCAAGAATGCCGATATAAATGATGATGCGCTGGGAGAGGCATGTAGCGGTGCTCGGGTGGAACTACGAAGTCAAGAATGCCGATATAAATGATGATGCGCTGGGAGAGGCATGTAGCGGTGCACGGGTGGAACTACGGAGTGCTCCCAACTCACTTTCTTGTGCCGTTCAAATGCTTCATTTTCACAGTTTTTAAGAGTGGTTAAAGGAAATGGATGTTTTCATATGAATGCCGATATAAAGGATGATGCGCCGGGAGAGGCATCTAGCGGTGCTCAGGTGGAACTACGAAGTCGAGAATGCCGATATAAATGATGATGCGCCGGGAGAGGCATGTAGCGGTGCACGGGTGGAACTACGAAGTCGACATGTTGTCAGCTCTGGAATTCTGAATATCGCAGTATCGAAATAACATTATTTCTTGGCCTTGTGTAAATATACGAACACCGAAATTGTAATTCAGTTTCAAATATTAGTCTAATGAAAGTTATATAATTGGAAAATGGCATGAGAAGTATATACTTCCGTTTTTATTTGTTGTTATTGTGTCAGGCATTTTCCTTAACACGTAAAAGATACTGTTTCATACCTGCCACTGCAGGTTAAAGTTTACCAAATATCCCAGCGGCCTCCTATGATAATGTTGGCAACAGATGCTGATTAGTGAGAATTCTGTGAGTCTTCATTTTAGCCAATCGCTTGACAACGCTGATGTTTCCTCATGGAATCTTCTCTTTACGAGGGCAATTATTTTTACTGAGCGGACGAGAGTACATACAAGAACCTGTCAACTATAAAGCAGGAACAGCATTATTTGTTTACTTCATGGACTCTACGATACACTAATCGAGTCATTCCATGTGGTTCGAACAAATGGGCAAAGATTTTCTATCGTGTTGTTCATGTTGCCAACATAATCGCGCGAGGCCGCAGACATGATACGTAAAATTTTACCCCCAGTGACCATTGTAAACACAATTGGTCGATTTTAGACCACAGGCAATACTAGTCTCACTAAATCCGCGTCTATATACAGAATACGCTATCGTCAATGCTTCCTCTGTTGCAGTTTTGCATAGAAATGGTGAAAGCTCTGAACGATACACAGAAATGCCTGATAACATCTAAAACAGTACGTAATTAATATAAAGACTGGCTTTATATGTGTTCTGAAATCTTACTCCTTAAAATTACAGGCAGTTGTCAGTAACAATATTTGCTGTCTCTTTCTGTTTCTATTTTGCAATCAGCTATAATAATGGGTAGTAAATTTTTGAGCCTGCATAATAGTGTCTTTTAATGACATAATGCAATTTGAATGATAAATGCTGCCTTTACTATATATATATAATTTATTAACAAGGAGTGTTCGACAAGGAGTCGGACTTTCCTCAATTCTCTTTAACTTGGTTCTAGATAAAATAGTCAAAACATGGGAAAACACACTAGAAATGAGAGGCATAAAATGTATAAACGTGGGACAAGGAAAGAACAAATTTGAAGTAAAATGTTTACCCTTTGCGGATGATATTGCACTGATAACTGAAAACCAGGCAGATGCAACTGTTATGCTTGATCTATTACACAACACTGCTGAAAAGACTGGACTATAAATATCTTACGAAAAAACCGAATATATAGCACACAAACATAATGGAGAAAAATTATGAAAACAAAGTATGGGAAAATTAAAAGAGTTGATGAATTTAAATACCTAGGGGAGTAGATCGAAGCAAACGATCTAGATAACACAACAAATAAAGAAAGAGTAAAGAAGTTAGAATTTGCTTACGAATTAACACAAAACTACTACAATAAGAAATCAATATCCATCCAAGCGAAGCTTAGACATTACAATTCAGTTATTAAGACACAAGCAACATATGGCTCAGAGTGCCTCACATTGAATAAGAAATGTGTACTCAGAGAACTAGAAAAAAGAGAGAGGAAAATACTAAGAAAAATTCTGGGTCCAGAGAAAAACAATGAAAACATATGGATGAAAAGGAGAAATGAGGATTTATACAAAAATTCAGAAAAAAATCACAGATATAATAAAGACGGCTAACATTTTATGGACATTTAAAAAGAATGGAAGACACACGGATCATAAAGAAAATTTTTAATTATGTTAATAAACTGAAGAAAACTGTGGGATGGATAGAAGCAGTGAAGAAAGATGCAAACAAAATAGGTGTTATAGAAGAAATAATATGTGACAGGAATCGCTTCAGGCTACTGATAGAAAACACAACCTATGAAGAAGATAAGCCCAAACCTCGACCAAAAAGAGTGTGGACAGATGATCAGAGACGAGCAGTTGGAGAGAAAATGAAGAAGTACTGGGAAGAAAGGAAGAGAAAGAAACACCATTAGTCTTAAGTTGTATGCGATCCATAGGTGGCCAAATTCATAAATAAAGAAAAAAATATTAACTATGGTCCCATTTCGGCTGTACAACCATCGTCATTGCTTTTTATATAATCCATAAAATATCGCTTTTTATAGCTATTTTCGTTTGATGTTTATTATTTCTTCAGATAAATAGTGGTAGAATAATCGGTTACCATTCATCTATGGAGTAAAATAAATAGAAATGCAAAAACCGGTACATGAGAACGAAGTACTGAAATTTCACCGATATAATAAACATCTAACGAAAACCACGATAACAAGCGATGTTGAACAGAAGTCAGGTCATGAAAACAATACAAAATCTGCACAGCCGTAATGTGAACATAGTCAATAGTAAAAAAATTGAAAGCTGCATATATGACTAAAATGACATAATGTTATAAAATTGCACTGCGTCATGTCATAAAGCAACATATTTGAGATCTTGTTTTGTGAACAAAAATATTAATGAAACACACTGACCTACCCAGAGCCCAAATTTGAACACAACGGAATAAAATAACGTTGGGATAATCTTCACTCCAGATCCAAGTCTCCGACATTATTCTGTGTGTCCTTTTTTTTTCTTTTTTTTTTAATTACTGCGCCTAGAAGCTATTTATTAGCAGTTTAGGTAGTTCCCAAGGTTTAAAGGTTGTAAATCACTGCACTTGCAGCGCCATCCGCGAAAAGCCTCTCTGACTTTCCGACGCTATTGCCATTCACAGGTGCTACAGTTTAGTTTGCGAGTTGGTGGTCACTATGACCGTAGGTGGTTAGTCTCTGAGGAGAAGTGTTTTGGGTCGTTTATGTTTCCACCTATGGTTGTGATCGTAGTTCCCCAAGCGTAGTATGAAGGAATTATTCGAGTGTCTCGAGTTTTTGTACAGTCGTGTGGCGAGTTTCGTGAATACCACCGAGAGTCGCTGTAGGCGGTATTCATTGTGAAGATCCACGTTGCGTGTGTATCGTGGAGCGTTGCTTATGATGCGTAGTACCTTGTTCTGTGTACGGATATGTGTGTCCTTGTGACTTTTTTTATTATTATTACTGCGCTTAGAAGCTATTTATTAGCGGTTTAGGTAGTTCGCAAGGTTTAAAGGTTGTAAATCACTGCACTTGCAGCGCCATCCGCGAAAAGCCTCTCTGACTTTCCGAAGCTATTGCCATTCACAGGTGCTACAGTTTAGTTTGCGAGTTGATGGTCACTATGATCGTAGGTGGTTAGTCTCTGAGGAGAAGTGTTTTGGGTCGTTTATGTTTCCACCTATGGTTGTGATCGTAGTTCCCCAAGCATAGTATGAAGGGACTGTTCGAGTGTCTCGAGTTTTTGTACAGTCATGTGGCGAGTTTGTTGAATACCACCGAGAGTCGCTCGAGGCGGTATTCATTGTGAAGATCCACCTTGCGTGTGTATAGTGGAGTACCTTGTTCTGTGTACGGATATGTGTGTCCTCGTGACTTATTTTTATTATTGTTACTGCGCCTAGAAGCTATTTATTAGCGGTTAAGGTAGTTCCCGAGGTTTAAAGGTTGTAAATCGCTGCACTTGCAGCGTTATCCGCGAAAAGCCTCTCTGACTTTCCGACAATATTGCCATTCACAGGTGCTACAGTTTATTTGAATGGCAACAATGAAGGGAACAATTAGTGACATAGCACGACGTCACTGCACATGTTCTCCCGCACGGTGCGAGAGGAACGGCAGGACGTCTTGAGGGAGAAGTCGGCTGCGCGCGCGCCCCCGCAAGCGAGCTAGAGCGCGCACGCAATAACCCCTCGAATCCAATTTCTGCTGGCTGCTAGTGCGGCGTCTGCTGCTCCGACACAATTTATGTCTGTCTTAATACATTCTGGCGGCCGCCCCGGGCCTCGCCTGCCGTCTCTGCTCGGCTCGACCGAGAAACCCTCGCCTCCGCCCGCACCGCCGCTGGCTCCGCAGCCCGTCTTAAGACTGCCCTCTATATTGCAGGGTTAGCCAAACTTTTACGCCCCGCTGCCGTGGGTGCGGTCGTCCTCCCAGGTAGAGGGAAGCCGCCATGGGCCTGCCGCGTATAACCGAAGAACGTCGCTACAAGGACACTGCGTTCCAACTTCCACGGAGACCGTTCCGCGTTTCCGACCTCGCAGCGTTGTTGCGAAACGTAGCCTTCCAGAGAGTGTAGACCAATATGAAGTATGTCATTCAGAGATCAGGGATAATATAGACTGCGCATGATGTCATTACATAGAAACAGACGTCTAAATCACGTGACCCAAAGAGATTTTGGTCACATGTTAAATATACTAGGGAAAAACACAAACAATACCCTCACTACGTGATAGTAATGGCGATCCTGCCGATGACAGCGCTACAAAAGCCGAGTTACTAAACACAGCTTTTAGAAACTCATTCGCCAAAGAAAGACGAAACCAATATTCCACATTTCGATTTACGAACAGAGGCCGTAATGAGTAACGTAGAAGTAAATATCCTCGGAGTAGAGCAGCAACTAAGATCACTTAACAAGAACAAGTCTTCTGGTCCGGATTGTATACCCATTAGATTTCTATCTGATTATGCTGAAGAGATAGCTCCTTACTTAACACTCATATACAACCGCTCTCTCATAGAAGGATCTGTACCAAAAGATTAGAAAGTTGCACAGGTCACTCCTATGTTCAAGAAAGGCAGCAGGAGTAACCCACTAAACTACAGGCCTATTTCATTGACGCCAATTTGTAGCACGGTTTTGGAGCATATCATGTATTCAAATATTATGAATTATCTCGAACAGGACGATCTATTGACCCAAGGTCAACACTGATTTAGAAAATATCGTTCATGCGAAACACAACTAGCTCTTTATTCACACGAAGTGATGGGTGCTGTCGACAAGGGTTCGCAAATATATTCCGTATTTCTTGATTTCCAGAAGCTTTTGACACCGTACCTCACAAACGGCTTTTAATCAAATTGCGTGGTTGTGGTACATCGCCCCAAATTTGCGACTGGGTAGAGGATTTCCTGTCAGAGAGGACACAGTTTGTTGTAATCGATGGTAAGGCATCGACTACAGCAGAGGTGATATCGGGCGTTCCACAGGATAGTGTTGTTGGTCCTCTGCTGTTCCTTATTTACATAAACGATTTAGGGAAAAATCTAAGTAGCTCTCTTAGGTTGTTTGCAGATGACGCCGTCATTCACCGTCTAGTAAAATCATCTGAAGATCAAAACCAACTGCAGAACGATTCGTATAAGATATCACTATGGTGTAAAAATTGGCAATTGACTCTAAATAATGAGAAGTGCGAAGTAGTCCACATGAGTACGAAAGGAAATCCGTTAAACTTTGTTTACTAGATAAATCAATTAAAAGTGAAGGCCTAAACTCCACAAAATACCTAGGAATTACTATTACTTCACACTTAAACTGGAAAGAACACGTAGATAATGTCGTGGGAAAGGCGAACCAGAGACTAAAAGAAACCTTAAAAGATGCAACAGAACTACAAAACAAACTGCATACACTACGCTTGTCCGTCCATTTTTGGAGTATTGCTGCCCAGTGTGGGATCCTTATCAGGTGGGTTTGACGGAGGACATCGAAAGAGTCCAAAGAAGAGCAGCTCGTTTCGTATTGTCACGATACAGGGGAGACAGCATTACGGAAATGATACATTATCTGGGATGGGAATCATTATAACAACGGCGCTTATCGCTGCGGCGTGGGCTACTTACGAAACTCGAACCGCCAACATTCTCCTCCGAATGCGAAAATATATTGTTGACTCCCAATTACATATGTAGAAATGATCATCACCATAAAACACGAGAAATCAGAGCTCGAACGGAGAGATTCAAGTGTTCTTTCTTCCCGCGCGCTATTCGAGAATGGAATGGGAGATAAATAGTATAACGATGATTCGATGAACCTTCTGCCAGGCACTTAAATGTGATTTGCAGAGTATCTCATGTAGATGTAGATGAAGGTTTCTTTTTCATTTATAGCTGAAATCAAGCTCTGATTTAACAATTAAACGACTTACCGTACTCCTATTATACATTTTAACCTACAGTTAACATTCCCGAAAGAACCGTAGTATGGATGTCTTTATATTTTCACCCTTTGAGATTTTTTGTGATCTCTCGAAGGCTACTGATGCTGTAAAGCATGGAATTCTTCTACATAACCTTACGTATTGTCGTATGAATAGGACAGTGCACAAATGGTGTAAATCATACTTAACTGATAGAGCGCAGAAAGTTGAAATAAGCTGTTCACTTAATATGTGAAGCTATCAAAAATGGGATCCCAAAAGGTTCGGTCTTGGGTTCTTCCTTGATCTTAATATATATTAATGACTTGACATTTTGTATTCTATATTTTATATTCTCGAAGATATTTTTACTGATGATACAAGTATCGCTATCACGCCTGACAAATATGAATTAACTGATGAAACTGTAAATAATGTGTTTCAGAAAAGTATTAAGTGGTTCTCTACAAATGGACTCTCTTTAAACTTTGATAAAACCCAGCATATACAGTTTCATACTGTAAACTACCAGTACACGATTAATAAATATAGTGGTACAGTGTACCCTCCGGCAAGCACTTTACGGTGTATTGCTGAGTATATATGAAGATGTAGACTTTCAACAGAAACCTGTAGCTAAGGTAGAATAACCAAAATTTATAAGTGTTTACATTGATGAGGGATTGAACTGAAAGAAACACATTGAAGATCTGCTGAAACATTTGAATTCAGCTACTAATGCTATCAGGGTCATTGCAAAATTTGGTGATATACATCTCAGTAAATTGGGTTACTATATCTATTTTCATTGACTGCTTTCATATGAGATCATATTCTGTATTGAGTAAAAAAGTTATGTATGGAACCCATTGTTCTTTGGGGTGATCTAAATCAATTTTTACAGGTTTCCAGCCAAAATCGCGGTATTTTTTATTTTGGGATGACCAGTTTCAACGTTACTCAGACGTCATCTTCTCCTATATTTCACAATGTCATATCTTGTATAGCTTTAGCAATATCCTCTCATTACAGTTTGCATGGTATAGTTGTATTCAGTTTGTAATACTGAATACAACTATACCATGCAAATTGTAATGAGAGGATATAGCTAAAGCCATATAAGATATGACATTGTGGAATATAGATCAGAAGATAATATCTGAGAAACGCCGAAACGGGGGTCATCCAAAAATAGAAAACTAGATCTTGCCTGGAAAGCTGTACAGAGTAAAAACGTATTCATTGTACAAAATCGTGTAATCAGAATAATTGGTGAAACCCACCCAAGACAAATATACTAAAAACAGAAAAAAACACTAATTAATATTGACGAGATTACATCAATTTACACCCAACTTAATTAAGAGGAACACAGCAGTCGTCACATAGTGGCCTCATTTATTTCACGTCAAAATCGTGACATGATACAGACGTTAATTTCATTTGATTAATTGCCAATATATCGCAGAAATAAGGCGTCATATGAAAACACGAAAACCGAGACAAAAAAACAGGAAAAGAACTTTATTCGATATCTATATTTGGTTTCTAAATTTGTGAAATATACTAGTAAACCTGTTATTACGTACAGCTGATCATTTTTGAGTCATAAACTTCACTATACCGGTAACAAAATAAACTGTAAATTGCCATTTATTCGGTACATTGTTTGCCATATTCAAAAATAAAATCATTTTTATCCATCTAAAAAACATACCATAACTGCAAAAATGAGTAACTTGTACAACACTCTAAAAGTCTTATAAACAGTACTTACAAATATAGCACCACTAACCATTTTGTCACATGAGACATAAAAAGCAATTTATCACTTCACATGTGGAATCACGGATCAATAGTGTCATGAAATTTATCACATATGTACAAAGCGATGATAAAATATGTAGAAAATCTACGTATATTAAAGCTTGATGAGCAAATTTACAACCATACACGTAGAAAAATCTTGGTTTTTATATTCGTACATCAATATCCAGACTACTGTCTAATCAGGTTTTTACGTGTATATCGATGCCGCCCTTCGAAACTGTAATATAATCATAGCGGATCGAAAGAGGGGGGGCGGGGGGTGAAGGGTCATTGGCTCCTTTCACCAGCAGCCCTTTTTTTCCTTTTATCTATTTATTTATTTTCTCTAGCGTGCCGTAACTGCACTGAGTCTTCAAAAATGTGAGACTTTTACTTAAAGCTTCCGGGCTGAGATGCCGTGGTCCATACATAAAACTTTCCCCTGACGTTTCGCCCTCGTCTGCGGAAGGCATCCTCGGAGGTAAAGCGGCGTACTGCAACGAGAGCGCGAGTGAGCGTCGTATATATAGGCGAAACAGAGGGCGCTGCTGTCAGTCACGTGGTGTGGGCTGTGCTGTGGTCTCTGCTATTGCCAACCTCCTCGGTTAAAATTAATCGATTGTCATGCTGTTGCTGCAGTGTTGACATCCATATCTTATCAAGTTTGATACCTTCCTCTTTTTTGTTAAAATTATTTCGATGTTAAAAAAATCTCAATGGTCTCTCTGTACAAACGCGCATAATAATGCGACGTCTTTGCTATGACGGACGTCTCGTTAAATTTTATTTCATGGTCACCTTCTTGATACGCGTGTTCCGCTACAGCCGATTTATCAGTATGTCCGAGGCGGCAGTTCTTTTTGTGTTCGCCCAGACGAGTGTTGACACTTCTTTTAGTTTTACCTATATGAACTTGTCCACAACTGCAGGGGATTTTATAGGTGTAGCCAGGGGGTGTCGCTTATCTTTTGCAGATCTTAAAAATTCTTTTATTTTCATAGTTGGTCTGAAAACAGTTTTCACATCGTACTTGCTTAATTTTTTTTCCAATACGATCAGTGACCTTGCTGATAAATGGTAGAAAAACTTTCCCCTTGGGTTGTTTCGGTCATCGTCCGTCCTGGTTGTCAGTCTAGGGCGTAGAGCACAATCTATCTCCCTGTCTGAATAGCCATTCTTCTTAAATGTCACTCTAAGATGTTTAATCTCATCGTCTAAGTGCGCTGGTTCACAATTTTTGTGGGCCCTGTCTACTAATGTCTTAATCACGCCACTTTTTTGTCGTGGGTGGTGGTTAGAATCTTTTTGAAGATAACGATCAGTGTGTGTGTCTTTTCTATAGACTTTATGACCCAAGGATCCGTCCTCTCGTTTGATAACCGTTACATCTAAAAAGTTCAGTTGACCATTGGTTTCCTTTTCCATACTGAATTGAATTCTAGTATTGATGCTATTCAGATGTAACAGGAAGGCATCCAGCTCCTCTTCGCCCTGTGTCCAATATAACAAATCGTCAACATAACGATACCATTTTCTGGCTGTCTGCAGTACCCGTTGTTCAAAGTTCTCCATGAACAAGTTAGAAACAGCCGGACTAAGACGACTGCCCATGACCACTCCGTCAATCTGTTCATAAAAAAACATTCTTATACTGAAACCAAGTTGTTGTGAGGCAGTGTTTGAATAATCCCACAATGTCACTAGAAAAAATATCCGCTATGCATGTGATAGCTTCGTTCACCGGGATCATGGTAAACAACGACACCACATCGAAACTGATCAGGATGTCATCAGGGTCCACACTTAATTCCTTTATAATATCGATAAAGTGACATGAATTCTTAATGTGGCTATCAGTTCCGCCAACATATGGTTGCAGCAACGAGGCAAGGTGTTCAGCTACCTCATGGGTGGGAGACCCAATTGCACTGACTATAGGTCTCAGAGGAACCAGCTGTTTATGCACCTTCGGTAACCCATAGAGTCTGGACGAGTAAGCTTCTGTTTTACAGAGATGCTTCTTGTCGTCTGAAGAGAAAGAAGACGCTTTAACCAATTGGTTCGTCATTTTTAGAATCTTAGATGTCGGATCCTTCGGAAGTTGTTTGTAATTGCTGGGATCCAAAATGTCCATGATCTTTTCATGATAATCTTCACTCTTCATTACGACGGTAGCGTTGTTATATGGACACACAGCGAAGATGAGCTGGATGCCTTCCTGTTACATCTGAATAGCATCAATCCTAGAATCCAATTCAGTATGGATAAGGAAACCAATGGTCAACTGAACTTTTTAGATGTGACGGTTATCAAACGAGAGGACGGATCATTGGGTCATACGGTCTATAGAAAAGATACACACACCTGATCGTTACCTTCAAAAAGATTCTAACCACCACCCACGACAAAAAAAGAGGCGTGATTAAGACATTAGTAGACAGGGCCCACAAAATTTGTGAACCAGCGCACTTAGACGATGAGATTGAACATCTTAGAGTGACATTTAAGAAGAATGGCTATTCAGACAGGGAGATAGATCGTGCACTACGCCCTAGACTGACAACCAAGACGGACGATGAACGACAACAACCCAAGGGGAAAGTTTTTCTACCATTTATCAGTAAGGTCACTGATCGTATTGAAAAAATTTTAAGCAAGTACGATGTGGAAACTGTTTTCAGACCAACCATGAAAATAAAAGAATTTTTAAGATCTGCAAAAGATAAGCGACACCCCCTGGCTACACCTATAAAATCCCCTGCAGTTGTGGACATGGACAAGTTCATATAGGTAAAACTAAAAGCAGTGTCAACACTCGTCTGGGCGAACACAAAAAGAACTGCCGCCTCGGACATACTGATAAATCGGCTGTAGCGGAACACGCGTATCAAGAAGGTGACCATGAAATAAAATTTAACGAGACGTCCGTCATAGCAAAGACGTAGCATTATTATGCGCGTTTGTACAGAGAGACCATTGAGATTTTTAAACATCGAAATAATTTTAACAAAAAAGAAGAAGGTCTCAAACTTGATAAGATATGGATGTCAACACTGCAGCAACAGCATGACAATCGATTAATTTAAACCGAGGAGGTTGGCAATAGCAGAGACACAGCACAGCCGACACCACGTGACTGACAGCAGCGCCCTCTGTTTCGCCTATATATACGACGCTCACTCGCGCTCTCGTTGCAGTACGCCGCTTTACCTCCGAGGATGCCTTCCGCAGACGAGGGCGAATCGTCAGGGGAAAGTTTTATATATGGACCACGGCATCTCAGCCCGGAAGCTTTAAGTAATGACGATACCTGCCGTGAAAGATTTCATTCTATGTGAGACTTTTGTTTGATTGGGCGTGAGGTAAGAAGTGGTAGGCGGTGGTCTTTCTACTGTACCAGAGTTTAGGTGACCATGAGGATTCTTACACCGGCCTCCCCCCCTCCCCGATGCCACCTCACTCAAGCAGGCAGTCCTGAATCCGCCCCTGAATACAATACATAGTTCAGGTGATGACGTCATAAACAATGACCAGCACAAAATATGCCCTATCACGCATGAGGTTGTAATTTATTAAGTTTTTTCTAGGCTACCAACTCTCATCCAACACATTTCGAATTTTCCTAATGTTCCACTTTACGTAGTTGGAAAATTTTTCATCATAGGTAATTTTATACAACAGATTCGACTTCAACAAGGATTCAACTGTATGAAAAAGAAACTGAAACGGATTGAGAGTGGGTACAAGGCGTTGCACAAAGGCAAAAGATATACAAACATAAGAATGGAATAAATGTGTACCAGTTTCTAGTATTTATCATTATATACTGTATGCCAATGAACTATTTTCTACTTTGGCGGTTTCGATATACACTACGCTCATTAATTTCAATACACGCAATAAGTGACATTTAGTTCTTTGTAGATAACGTCTATGGGTACGGTTGAGGAAGCAAAGGAATGATACAGAATACATGTCATGGTTTTTATTTGTGGTCATCGAGATACAATAGTATCCAATGAACAAGGTTGTGTACATCAACGGCAGCTACCTACCGTATCAGATTTGTTTACCTATTTTCCGAGCCGGCCGCGGTGGCCGAGGTGACTGAGGGGCTCCAGTCACGGTCAGCACGGGCCACCACGGTCGGGGGTTCGAATCCCCCCCTGGGGCATGGATATTTGTGCCGTCCTAGTTTGTAAGTAGTTCGTAAGTATTTTGTAAGTTTAGGGACTGATGACCCCGTAGTTAAGTCCTATAAGCTTAACAAACATTTGAACTATTTTCCGACGGAAGTCGCATTTGGTGCAGTTGTGTTGTTTCCTGTGATGATATGATGTCCGCAGCAAAAGGGAAGTATTGCTACGATACATAAATTATGGTTCTTTCATTCGTGAAAGTTGAAGTGTGCACATCGCTACTATGGCTCCACGAGCGAAGATATCCAAAGAAAAATTTGCTGCAATTGTAGCACTTAGCCAAGAAGGTTTATCTATTCGTCAAATTGCGAAACAGCGTAGTGTGTGTATAGGGAGAGTGCAATACTCCCTTAATCGCCAGGACAGAAGACACAGGCAGCAATAAGGATATGCCTCGTAAAACAACTCAAGGTGATTATCAATATATCAGAATTAACAGTAAGAGAAATACATTCAAAGCAATGCCCGAAATTCGTGCACAATTGGTAGAAATGAACACGACGACAATGTCTGTTGCAACAGTAAAAAGGAGACTGATTGAAGCCGGCTTGAAAGGCTGAGTCACAGCAAGAAAACCTCTTCTAAGGTCCATAAACAAACAGAAAAAACGTGAATGGGCATCGGAAGAAAGAACGCAGGTGTTATTGACCGATAAATCGAAGTTAAACGCGGAGGAGTTCTATTATGGTTTGGGGATGCTTTCCCGGAGATAGCGACATTGTGAAAATACAAGTGATACTTCAGTATCATACAATATCAAGTGGATTGCGCTTAGTAGGGAAAGGGTTCACCTTACAACAGGATAAAGACACAAAACAACAGTCGGCAAACTGTACGAACTACATTGCACGAAAGGAAAAACAGAAAGTACTAAAATATACGGTATGGTCGTCCCAAAGCCCCGATTACAATCCGATTGAAATAGTCTGGGATGAAATGGACAGACGTACCAGAGAAGTTAATATATCCAACAAGGAACATCTCTGGAATATTGTTAAAGATGTGTGGAATCATATAAATTCACGATACCTACAAACACTCATTGACCGTTTGCCTGGAGTTTGTGAGGCAGTCATTAAATCTAAAGGAGGATTAATGGAAGTAAAATTTTAACAGATATGGGAACAACAATGACATTTTGATTGTTACTTGCCACATATCTTTGGACTTTTTTGCGAATGTTTCGCGATTTTGAGGGTAAATGACCTTTATACTCTTCGTTCTAGCCGCGACGGAGTAGCCGAGAGCATTGAGGCGCTATGCTCCGATCCGCTTAACAAACATTTGAACATTTTCTTCGTTGTAACAAATATTTGTTTGAAAAGAGGTAGGGATGAGCAGCCTTTGCACATGCTTAAGTTTAGGACTGGGTGCCATTATCAAGTTTCGGCCCCGTTCGGATATATCATAGATCCAGCTTTGAAAGAAGTAAACCCCCAGTCATCTGAAACTCCAGCCGCCGCTGGACGTCGATAATGAAGTTGTATGTCATGCAGCTTATTTCGTACAGTTAGAGTCGAAACAGTGCTCGTAATGGGATACTTAAGAAGCTGGTTGGCAGCAGCTGGGGAGCCAACCCGCACCTCCTAAGGACTTCTCCATTTGCGCTTTGTATATCAGCCGCTGAATATGCTGCTCCTGTGTTGGACGCTTCAGTGCACGCTAAGCAAGTTGATATTGCGGTCAATGATACAGGAAGGATCATTTCAGGATGCTTGAAGCCCACACCAGTGCAGAAATTGTATCCAATTGTTGGAATAGCCCCACCCAATATTCGGAGGGCTATTGCTGCAGACTATGAAAGAAAAAAGCAGGAGACTGATCACAGACGTCCTATGTATGGTCACCAGGCAGCAAGACACCGCCTTAAATCTCGCAAGAGTTTCCTAGCTAGGACTGCGCCACTAGAGGGAGCACCAGAGGCAAATCGTCTCGCAACATGGAAGAACTCACTGCCCGCAGACGTATCGCCGAAAGAAGAAATAGCTCCTGGCGCAAACCTACAATACCCTGTGTGGAGGTCCCTCAACCGCCTAAGAGTGGGCGTTCACCGATGCAAGAGTAACCTGAAGAAATGGGCAATACTCCCAGCGAGTGCAGACACCTCTTGCCACTGTGGGGCTGATGAAGATACGAGTCACCTACTTGTATGCCCCCTCCTGGACAACAAGATGTCCACGAAGGAAATGACAAAGCTATCGCAGCTGCTATTTTTTGAAAATGCTGACCGACCGGACACGGAAATGAATGAGTCGAAACAGACGTCCTGTGCCTGCACGAAAATCGTTACTCGGCGCGGTGGCGTTCCTCTCAAATTCCTCGTTGCTGAAATCTAGCGGTCATCACCTGCTGTGGTACCTTTGGGCGGTCAGAGCGAGGCGAGTCATCAACATTTCATGCATCTCTGCACCTCCTCCACGTCCGGACAGCATCACTTTCGTTCACTCCGAGATGAAAGTCCCGCCTGACCCAAAGTATCGATACGGATTCAATCCAGAATTGACTCTCTAGGCATGCAGAACTGCAGTCGACAGAAGCAGTGAACTTTCTTCGTGGTGAGTGAAACTGATGGGCCATATTGCCAACTCGTCACATTGCTACTGCTCATGCGTAGTTGTTTACATCTTAGTCGGCTTAATTGGCATGTATGGACAATCTAAGGAACTTTGTTGTTGGTGCAATGTCAGTTTTCAGGAGACCTTGGAAACTAGGTGATGCAACATCTGAGTACTTACACTACTGGCCATTAAAATTGCTACACCTATAAAAATGGAGATGACAAACGGGTATTCATTGGACCAATATATTATACTAGAACTAACATGTGATTACATTTTCACGCCATTTGGGTGCATAAATACTGAGAAATCAGTACCCAGAACAACAACCTCTGGCCGTAATAACGGCCTTGATACGGCTGGGCATTGAGTCAAACAGAGTTTGGATGGCGTTTACAGGTACAAATGCCCATGCAGCTTCTACACGATACCACAGTTCATCAAGAGTAGTGACTGGCGTATTGTGACGTTGACCAAACGTTTTCAAGCGGTGAGAGATCTGAAGAATGTCCTGACCAGGGCAGCAGTGGAACTTTTCCGTATCTAGAAAGGCCCGTACAGGACCTGCAACATGAGGTCGTGCATTAGCCTGCTGAAATGTAGGGTTTTGAAGGGATCGAATGAACAGTAGAGCTACGGGTCGTAACACATCTGAAATGTAACGGCCACTGTTGAAAGTGCCGTCGATGCGAACAAGTGACCGAGACGTGTAAACAATGGCACCCCATACCATCACGCCGGGTGATACTCCAGTACGGCGATGACGAATACAAGCATCCAATGTGCGTTTACCGTGATGTCGCCAAACACGGATGCGACCATCATGATGCTGTAAACAGAACCTCGATTCATCCGAAAAATGACGTATTGCCATTTGTGCGCCCAGGTTCGTCGTTGCACACACCATCGCAGGCGCTCCTGTCTGTGATGCAGCGTCAAGAGTAACCGCAGCCATGGTCTCCGAGCTGATAGTCCATACTGCTGCAAACGTCGTCGAACTGTTCTTGCAGATGGTTGTTGTCTTACAAACGTCCCCATCTGTTGACTCAGGGATCGAGACGTGGCTGCACGATCCGTTACAGCCATGCGGATAAGATGCCTGTCATCTCGACTGCTAGTGATACGAGGCCGTTGGGATCCAGCACGGCCTTCCCTATTGCCCTCCTGAACCCACCGATTCTATATTCTGCTAATCGTCATTGGATCGCGACAAACGCGAGCAGCAAGGTCGCGATTCGATAAACCGCAATCTCCATAGGCTACAATCCGACCTTTATGAAAGTGATGGTACTCATTTCTCCTCCTGACACGAGGCATCACAACAACGTTTCACCAGGCAACACTGGTCAACTGCTGTTTGTGTATGAGCAATCGGTTGGAAACTTTCCTCCTGTCAACACGTTGTAGGTGACGCCACCGGCGCCAACCATGTGTCAATGCTCTTAAAAGCTAATCATTTGCATATCACAGCCTCTTCTTCCTGTCGGTTAAATTTCGCGTCTGTAGCACACCATCTTCGTGGTGTTGCAAGTTTTATGGCCAACAGTGTAGATGGCATAGCGGAGCTCATCTGCACCTACTGTGAAGCTGAAGCAGTTGGGAATAAACGTCAGACAAACAATTGTAAAGAGTTCAGAGTAGGCTAAGACAAAGCACACTTTAATATTACCATATAGCAAGAGCTCCATAAATAACATATTTTATAGTCATTTGAAATATTAAATCAGATAAAATGTAATTAGGATAAATATTCAATTCATTTTTTTCTGCCTGGAGCTACGTAAAAGATATACAAAGAAACTCTAATTATAATATCAGTGTAACTAATTAAAATCTCCGACTTCTACTATAAAAGTAATAATCCCATCGTACTCGCGCTCTGTTCTAGTGTCTGCTCTGTTCTAGTGTCTGCTCTGTTCTATTGTCTGCTCTGTTCTGATTGTTCTGTTGTCTGAATTATGAATTATATCATGTTGAAACGAACATTATTAACTATTGATTATTGTTCTTAACTGATTGTACAAAATCCTCAGATATAAAATGGATACTCATGTATGCAGTAATTGCTTTCTGTTCAAATTAATAAATCCCTTTATTTGAAGTTAACTTCAGTCAGTTGTTCAGTTAGTTATTTATTTTTCCAGTCCCTCCATTTAGTGATCATGCTGTTTTCAGGTATAACTAACTTTTACGACTTTGGATGGTTCGGTAATTAAACGTGTTAAACTTACGTATCTTGTGTAGCTTGCCATAGTATCTTTGACTGTAATTAAACATTTTGCAATATTTATTGGCTTAGAACCTGCAATCACTTTTATGTAATGAACAGTTCGAAGTCTGATTAGCCATTAATCTGTATTAATTATTAATTTTTATTCACTAAATTACCTTCATTCAAAATTATGCTACACGTGGATTGAATCTTAATATCCCGAACCTCCATCCAATTTCGGCGGATAGTTACGCGGATTACAACCAATCTCACTACAGCTTATCAACGAGATCAACTACACCGCTGTTTAAGGTAACTATTCGTCGAATTCTGTAGGTTGCTTGCTCTGCAAGATGTTAAACAATTACATGTTTGGCCATTTCACTTCATTTTTTTTTTTTTTTTAAATTAACAGTTCGTCTAAATTGAAGGCTTATTCACTGATTATTATTTTAAAACAGTTCAACAACTTCTGTACGGCCAATTTTTCAAACCTAAATAGTCAGGCAAGCAATTACACTACAACACTCCTAGAGTTTCAATAGCAAACACATAGTGTGTGGAGCGTGTGGAAAACTCCGTGACAAGCACTCCTTCCGACACTGGCCTTCAGACCGTCGTCGCAGGGAGCACCCCCGCTGCTGTACTGAGGCTGGTGCTGCCTCTAGCGCCATCAGATAAATCCGGGCGAGGGCCCGTCTTAGGCGGTAATCCCCACCTTGTTTACGGCGTCGGCCCCGGATACACTGCCACAGCCGCCTGCTATTAGCATAAGCTACACCTGTTGCCATTAATTACACCCATTACAAACGAGCGGCAGTGTGCAAAAAGCCCCGCTCCGCAACAGCCCAGTGCGTAACAGGGCCCACCTCTTATCTCATTAACGACTGCAGGGGGGTCGGCGAAAGCAGCAATCGCCACGGCCGGTTAAATCGCACCTGTGAAACAGGTGACAGATTGCTCATATCAGGACAGGTAAATCGTGCACATTGCTTTAGGACAGCGGTCCGCAACAACATGTAAGAATGCTTTTTCGTGCCAACTATGGAATGAAGCCTGCAACATACTGTGAATTAGTCAGTACCATCAGGTATCGGTAACTTTATTTCGTAAATCTAAATTATCACGTAGAAATGTACTCACTATAATCCATTATTTCATGCATAATGTTTTGTCTCTTGTCTATCTCTTTTATAAAAATCAATTTATGTGTGTTAGTCTCGCTAAAACTCAAATATGGTTTCATCGATGTTTATTTTTTTTTTTTTTTATTTTATTTTGCTTAAATGCGCATGCGGTTTTGGAAAAAATAGGTAAAACCCAAAGGAAGAGCTTAAAGTCGAAGAAATCGATACAATAGCCTTTTGTAAGACTCACTAAGACTCAAAAATGGCTTGATGTGAAATACAGGGGTAGTTTAGAAAAATAAAAAAATAAAAATTCGGAAAACTGAAAAAAACGGATGAAAAATTGAGACAATCCTTATTGGTTATTTCGGATGGAAATCGCCACATCGGATTGCTTTAAATATATGGCGTTCGTGGCGGACCAATCGCTTAAAATCTGTGTCATACGAAAATGTCATTCTTTCCGTGCGGTTGAATGAAATAATATATATATATATATATATATATATATATATATATATATATATATATCTTCAATAACAACCGCCTTGGTTGCAGCGTGTTTTGTTAATCCTTATTGACATAATTTACGTAATAATTACAAAACGGGGGTAGGAGGACATGGGCTTATTCTGTCCCTGGTTCTTTTTATTTACCTAACTTTCAATGTCTGCATCCCTTTCCCTTGCGATTCCTCACCGCTGTCTGCTTCTGCCACTTTCATCGTCTCTCTGGCCCACTGACGTTGTCCCATTCACTTCCTGTCCTGTTGCCAGTATCCTTTCTTTCTCACTTAGAGTCGGCTTTCATTGTCTTCAATCACGATTGTCTCCTATACACACATGTCCATGGGGATGATTTGCTTTGGGTTTGAGCTGTAGACCGGAAAACTTCAGCACGCGGGTACTGGTGATGGGAAAAATTGGACAAATTATTTCGTGCTATAGTATTGGATAGCCGCACGCTCGTGCTTTATGTATGGTCTCCATTCGTCTCAGTTTCCCACTGTTTTCTCTTTTACTCCTATTGCTACTATCTGCGTCTGTCTTAGTTTGTTGTTCCCACTGTTCCTGACTTCCGTATCTCCTTTCGTTTTCCACTGCAGTTTTCAGGCATATGCCTTTCTCCTGAATTGACACTTTCTCTGTTCCAACACATTCTCTTTTTGCCTGTTGCACTGTCTCTGTCCCATTCACATTCAGCCGAAAAAATCGCGAATATGTTCGCATGCCAAAATGTTTGGTGAGGAAGTCGGAATGAGAATTGAGGCAGCTGGTTCCACACTTTTGTGTCAAATAACATATTCGCCTTTTCTGTGCTCCGGCAGGAGCATTTTTCAGCTGGTTCCCGCCTTTTTCCTGTTACTTCAAAATGTACTGCTTATATAACATGAAATCAATGGTGAGTAAAATTTGGATAGTATTTTATATTTCAAAGCTTTCCGAAATCGTAATATTAGAACGAATCGTAAAAATTTCGACGATTTGCCATGAATAGAAGTGTAGATTTGCCAATGCACGCAGTTGGATCTTTTGATTCCAAAAATTATGATTTTTGTAGCGTATCGCGATAACGAATACACATTTCCAAAAATGGGAAACGGATTTTCCAGATAAACAACTAAACAACATACACGTAACATTTTAGTCATTTCCTATTCCTCAAGATACGTTATCTTACAATTAGAAATAACGTTTTCGAACCTATTCACAGACTGATATCTCAAGGACCACATGTCATTCTGCTCTAAACTGTAAATAAAATTTCGATATGTTATCTACATTTCATACGCAGCTATGTGTAACCTGAAATCAACCATCTGACATATCTACGCAATGTGTTTTTACCTCTGCAAACTCTTTAAAATATGTTGCAATAGTTCACTAAGCCGAATGCTTCATATTAACTGTAAAGTAAACGAAAACAAAAATCACCCCTTCATCCAACAAAAATTTCAATCCTTAAGATGTACAAAAATCAAATGTTTTCGCCGAGTACCTTTTTTCAAATCGCATGGTAAGTTTCAGAGCTGTCCGATCGCCGTCTTTCAGCACAATGCGCACTTTTTATAGCAAAAATATCACGGTTTTTTGTCCATATCTTGATAACGGACTAAGATTTACGAAAACTGAAAAATGCCGGTTATAGATAAATGTCTACATGATGTATTGGAAATATTTGAACAATTTTTTAAGGTTAGTTATTAGATATTTGCGATTCACGTTGCTAAAACGGCTAAAAATCGGGTTTTGTGATTTTGTGCAAAACTATGATAAGTTTCAACCTCTGGATCTCGGTAACGGATAACGATATCGAAAAAATTTAAAAACGGCCTCGAGAATATTATCATAAGAAAATATGATCAAAATTTCGAAGATTTGTAATGAATGGAAGGTATCTAAGTGACCATACCCACAATTCTTTTTTTTTTTTATCTAAAAAAATCAGGGTTTTTGAGATTTTCTCAGGAACCGCCCATAAATGAATGGTGCTTTAGTAAGCCGTTTAAAGCCCACCATAGACAACACGTCATGTACAAAAGCCAACTGATTTCAGCTTTGCCCAATCGCAGTTGATGTCATATATTCTGTGAATATTAAATAATAACAACTGCGGGATCAGAAGTGACGTCTCTTCTTTCCGAAGAGACGCCAAATGTATATATATAATATTCCGGTGACGGGCAATGATCCTATCGTAAGTGCGGAGGGGGGGGGGGCAAGTTTGAAGCCCCTACTCTTACGGGAATTAGTTTCATAACTACGAGTTTGAGTACTGTGGGCAGGGCGAAGCTGGGAATTTGTATCTGACGGGAGGCATGCTAGGTAGTCCTTGCAGGTGCGGTGATCACTGTGTCCCCAGTGGTGTAGGGGTCAGCGCAACTGCCTAGAAAGCAGGAGACCCGGGTTCGAATCCCGGCTGGGTACACATTTTCAGCTTTGCCCAATCGCAGTTGATGTCATATATTCTGTGAATATTAAATAATAACAACTGCAGGATCAGAAGTGAAATCTCTTCTTTCCGAAGAGACGCCAAATGTATATACCAACCGATTCGCTCAATTTGGATGGGCTCCAGGAAGTGTATAACTTTGAGAATTTTGACGATGTACAGTATGATAGCTATAGTATATCCATTCTTCTAATACGTACACAAATGATCACTAGGCCAAGATCTATCCAGAACACTTTACCCCTTCACTCTTAGATGAATAGAACCTGAGATATGGGCCCCTAAAGATCGTAAATTCTCACGCGCCGTTTATGAACATATTAATACCGCGCACTGCCGTGGGCGGTATGACAAGCTGGCCCGCTAGTACAAAATACATACACACGTATAACCGCAGATATGGCGCAGTGTTTATTCACAAAAGATATCGTCCTGCTTCCACTATTCAAATAATACGTACTGCAGATTTCAGTACCGAACACCTCTCAGTTTCCTTCGCTAAGAGACGTAACAGTTCCTTGTGAAAGGCGAGCGCGGGCGCCTTCGACTATGAGTCACGTACGGAAAATAGAAATGCGCATGACTGACTCGTAGCAGGGCGCCCGGCAAATTACTCTGTGATTGTCTCGGGACGGAAAGTAAGTAGTTTCCTCCCTCTGTCTAAAATCGAAAGTCCATTAGAGTAACTTGAATATCCCCTCCTCTTTTCGTAGAAGCTGTTTTCTTTTCGACCCTTCTCAACCTTACGTGAATTTTTTGTCTTCCCTTCGCCGCTTTCAATTTCCAATTTTCCGTTTCACATCCCGGTAATAATCGAAAAAGGGACAGAGAGAGAACTCCCAGGCTGTCTGGCAGACCACGCCGCGGTTCTGTCGCGGAAGTTCTTTCTCTGGGAGACAGCCGGGCGTTTCTGTTAATTACGACGAGGGATAAAAATCGTTAATTTGTCTAGGAAGTAATTTTCTCATCATTATTAAGAGAATTAACGTTAAATGAAATTCACTTCGTTCTAAAAATTTACTTTCCGCCATGCCTGTACCTATAAAAATGCTTACTTTCATTTCACGTCAAAAAAGTGCCGTTTCCTCCCTCCATGGATGGCATTTCTTCTAATCAAACTGCGTGCTTATGGAATATCGCCACATTTGAGCGATTGGATTCGTGATTTCCTGTCAGAAAGGACACAGTATGTTGCAATTGATGGAAAGTCATCGAGTAGAACAGAAGTGATATCTGTCGTTCCTCAGGGAAGTGTTATAGGGCCTCTACTATTCCTTATTTTTTATCGACGATTTAGGAGCAATCTGAGTAGCTCCCTGCAACTGTTCGCGGGTGATGCTGTCACTTACCGGTTAGTAAAGCCACAAGAAGATCAAAAGCAACTGCAAAATGATTTAGATAAGATATCTGCATGGTGCCAAAAATGCCAATTGATCCTTAATGAGAAGTATGAAGTCATCCATATGACTAAAAGAAACCCGTTAAACTTCATTTACACGATAAATCGGACAAAACTACAGGCCGTAAGTTCATCTAAATTTCTAGGAGTAAGAACTACAAGCCACGACGGAGCGGCCGAGCGCATTGAGGCGCTATGCTGCTATGCGCGAGACCGTTCCTTGTCGGGGGTTCGAATCCCCCCTCGGGCATGGATGTTTGTGCTGTTTTAATATAAGGTAGTTCATAAGTAGTTTATAAGTTTAAGCACTGATGACCATGCAGTTAAGTCCCATAAGCTTAACAAACATTTGCACATTTAAGAATTACAAACAACCTATTGGAAAGAACACATAAAAAACATTATAGGGAAAGCGAACCAAAGACTACGTTTCATTGGTAGAACACTTAGAGGATGCAAGAGTTCTTCTAAAGAAACTGCCTAGTGGGCGTCCTATTTGAAGTATTGTTGCGCATTGTGGGATCCACACCAGATGGGACTGACGGAAGATGTAGAGAAAGTACAGAGAAGGGCAGAGAGAGTGTCACGGAAATGAGGCGCGAGTTGGGGTGTAAAATCATTAAAAGAACGCGTTATTTCTTGCGACGAGATTTAATTGCGTAATTTCTTTCACCAACTTTCTCTTCCGAATGCGAACATATTTTGTTAGCACCTACCTACCTAGGAAGACGTGATTATCATAATAAAATAAGAGAACTCGGATCGAACACGGAAAGATTTAGGTGTTCGTTTTTCCTCGAGCTATTAGAGAGTGGAACTGTAGAGGAACATCATAAAAGCAGGTTCAATGAACCCTCTGCCATATTCAATGTGACTTGCAGAGTATTTTTGTAGATGCAGAATCTGTGAAGAGAAGGTTGGCTGGGGATAGATATCATTCAGGAAACGTTGTCCTCCTTTCTTTGCACAATAACGTCAATGGATATATGATGGTGGGAACACATCGTAGCTAATATCATGACTTTGCAACTGTGCAGTAACATAAAAACTGAAATCCGAGTAACAATTACTACTGAATGAAATACCGACCGAGACGACAATTGCTCCAATCACCGTCAGTAATGGCCGATCAAATGAAACGAGCTATTATGCATTCAGGCGCTGAGCGAAATAAACGCATGTATTATTTTGAATTTCTGTAAGGGTGAGAGTTTCTTTTTTTTCTGTTATTTGATCCACTTGCGTTCACAAAGCAAAATAGCGTTAATGCGCCCATGCTCGGAGGGCAAGCCAGCCCAGTTCTCAGGGTAACGAATAAATATGATGTTGTCAAGTGTTTTTCTTTCACGAAATTAAGTTAACACTTTGGGAACTGAAACTTTTTTATGGATACTTAAAAGTCGCTATTCATCATCCGAAATATTAAAAATACTCAACCTCCTCGTACAAACTACTATAATGGTGCTCTTGTGCGACATAATTACACTTTCCCCGTTGCAGCGTTTAACAAGTATTATTGCCGTCATAACTTTCACCGATGGTTTCAGAAAGTTACTGAAAGAAAACAGTGTCTTTTGATTAATGAACAGATTTAGAGTCTTATTGATTACCCACCATGTTCCAGATTTTTTTTAGGTTAGTCCTTGTTTAAAAGATAGTTTATTTCATCGCTAATAGGTCGTTCGAATGCTGTAACATTGATTTTACACAAATTGCACCCTTTAGTCTCTGTATAAAAAGTCGTGCTTCTCGAATGAAGTAAAAATGAGAATACTTATTTTACATATTAGACATGGCATTTTTATTTAAAGCCATCCATATGTTTCTGAATAATAAAAATACAATTCGTGTGTATGTACTTATACACGAAAATCATACGTTAACTAATACATTCCTTCTGAAGCCCTAGCTTCAAAGGTGACTAACATAGAATAACGTACTAAAACAATCACTGCTGGTATGTGTATGTCAGCGATCATTTAAGTGACAGTCCGCTGTTGGACAAAGTATTTTGTGCTGAAAGGAAACAATTTACTTTAAATGTTATAAAAAACTTCCTTCTGTAAGGACGTCAGGATCATCCGGATGACGAAGGACATCTCCTAAGCTTAACATATAAATAAGCGATTGCTGTTCCAGCAAGAATACAGGGCCTAACAAAATTAATATGGGGCTTTTAAAGCTTTGTAGAATTTATAACGTCTACCTTAGCATTACAAATTATATTTCAAAAGAACGAGAAAATCAAACAGTTTGTGCTACAAGTGTCCGTACGCATTCAGTTACAACGAGATTCCCCTAAATTAAATGTTTTTGTGCCATGTCTGGTGTATATAGACTCTGGCCATAACTTTTGGTTATGAAATGTAGACTGCAAGTCAAGAAACTGTAAGAAGGTAGGAATATAAGACGGGACCTAGATAAATTAAAGAAACCTGAAGTTCTTGAGAATTTCAGAAAGAGAATTAGACAACAATCGACAGAAACGGGGCGAAATAAAACAGTAGAAGAGGAATGGGTAACTTTAAGAGATGAAATAGTCAAGTCTGCAGAGGGGCAAGTACGTAGAAAGACAAGACCTACTAAAATCACTGAATATCATAGGAAATACTTAATTTAATTGACAAAAGGAGGGGATATAAAAATGTAGTTAATGAAGTGGGTAACATGGAGTACAGACGACTAAGAAATTAGATTAATAGGAAGTGCAAAAGGGCTAAGCAGGAGTGGCTAGAAGCCAAGTGCAAATCTGCAGAAGAATGTATAACTTGGGGAAAAATAGATACCGCATACAGTAAAATAAAAGAGACATTTGGAGACAAGAAAAATATGTGTGTTAATATCAAGAAATCAGATGGAAAACCAGTTCTGAGTAAATAAGAGAAAAGTGAAAAGTGGGAAGAGTATACAGAGAGCCTCCACAAAGGAAATTAACTTCGAGACAATCTTCCGCGTTGGAGGTTCGAATTCTCCCTCGGGCATGGATGTTTTTGCTGTCTTTAGTATAAGTTAGGTCATAAGTAATTTGTAAATTTAGGGACTGATGACCCCGCAGTTAAGTCCCTTAAGCTTAACAAACATTCGAACATTTTTTGAATATTGTAGGAAGGAAAGAGGAAGTAGATGAAGATGAAATAGGAGATATTATACTCAGAGATGAATTCGACAGAGCACTGAAAGACTTAAGTCGAAACAAGGCCCTTGGAGTAGATGACATTCCCTCAGAGCTACTGAAGTCTCTGGGAGAACCAGAGACAGGAGAAATACCCTCAGACTTTATGAAAAATGTAATAATTACTATTCCAAAGATAAAAAGCCACAGGCAAGTGTGAAAATTACAGAACCATCTGTTTAATAAGTCATGATTCCAAAATTTTAACACGAATTATTTACAGAAGGATGGAAAAGCTGATAGATGCTAACCTCTGGAAAGATCAGTTTGGATCCAAGAGAAATGTAGGATCACGGGAGGCAATACCTTATGACTTATCTCAGAAGATGGATTAAGCAAAGTCAAACCTATATTTCTAGTTTTTGTATATTTGGATAAAGCTTTTGACAATGTAGATTGGAACACACTCTTTGAAATTCTGAAGCAAGCAGGAGTAAAATATAGGAAACCGAATGTTATTTAAAACTTGCACAAAAACCAGACAGCAGTTATCAGAATTGAAGGGCATGACAGGGGTTCAGAGATTGGGAAGGGAGTAAGAGTAGTAGCCTTTTTCCAATGTTATTCAATTTGTACATTCAGTAAGCTGTGAAGGAAAGCAAAGACAATTATGGAGAAGGAATTAGAATTCAGGGTGAAGAAATTAAATTATTGCGTTTTGCTCATGAGATTGTATTTTATCAGAAACAGTAAAGGACCTGGAAGAGCAAAACAAGGGTAATGGAATGCAGTCTTCGAAAATCAGGCGATGATTAGGATAGGTAATGAATTAGGATAGGTAATGAAACAATAAAAGTGGTATATGGGGTTTGTTACTTGGGTAGTAAAATAACATATGATGGTCGCAATACAGAGGATATAAAATGCAGAATAGCAATGGGAAGAAAAGCGTTTTTGGAAAAGAGAAATTTGCTAACATCGAATTTAAGTGTAAGGAAGTCTTTTCTGAAGGCATTTGTGTGGAGTATTGCCACGTGCGGAAGTGAAACATGGACGATGAATAGTTAAGACAGGAAGGCTTCTGCAAGGTGATGTTACAGAAGAATGCTAAAGATTAGGTGGGTAAATCGCGTAACTAAAGATGAGGTACTGAACAGAATTGGGGAGAAAAGGAATTTTTGGCATACATTGACTAAAAGAATGGATCTGTTGGTAGAACGATTTCTTAGGCATCAAGACAAATGTTTGTATAGTCTATGGGACTTAACTACGGGGTCATCAGTCCCTAAACTTACAAACTACTTATGAACTACTTACGGACTAGGACGGCACAAATATCCATGCCCGAGGGGGGATTCGAACCCCCGACCGTAGTGGCCGTGCAGACCGTGACTGGGGCGCCTCAGTCTCCTCGGCCACTGCGGCCGGCTCTTAGGCATCAATCAATGGTAAATTTAGAAGGAAGTGTGCGAGGGAAAAAGTCGCAGAGGGAGACCAAGAGACCAATATAGTAAGCAGATTCAGATGGATGTGGGTTGCCGTTCTTATGAGGAGATGAAGAGGCTTGCTCAGGGTAGAGTACGGTGGAGAGCTGCATCAAACCAGTCTCCGGACTGAAGAACACAACAACAACATCTGGTGGAAATTGTATGGGCCTTTCTTTTACGCTGCAATAACTGTAATTGTTGCTTCTTGTCTTTTTGTGCTACAACAATGGCTCTTTCCTTAATTGCACGAAGCTAAACTAGAGAACTTTAATTAACAGTAAGTTGGTACGCCGCTTCATTGGCATGCCTTCGTACGTAAATGGACAGACCTCAAGGAGTCGGATGACAAGGCACCTTTCGGGGTTTGTAAAGGATAGGGTGTATGTGCCCCCGCTACCAGCTACCGACTAACCTGCTAACCTAAAACTGCAGTTGCATCAATTACACTAGACACAGTGAACTCGTCTATCGACACGATGAGTGACGTATGAGATATTGAACACTTGTAGGAAAAACTATTTTCTTTGTTCGTTCATTTGATGTATAATTTGTAATGGTCAGGTCACAGTAATAAATTCTACAAAGCCTTAAATCCACGACATCATTTTGGTACGCCTTGTATAATTTCAAACGCCATTACAAAAACGAGAAAAGGCAAGCTTAAACTGCCTTGCAGGAGTCACACCGAGGTAGGTATTCAGTTTCGAATCTCACGACCTTAGAAGTGTCTCTAGTAGTTCGAGAGATCGATAGTAGATTGGGCAGAATGTCTTCTTTGTACTGCTCTTGCTAGTTTTGCCAACTTGGAGCGTTTACCCCTAAATTTAGAGGAAAGCAGGATTTAGATGGATAAGATCTGTCGCCGCGGGCAACTTAGCGAGATATCATCGAATAAGAAAAAAAAAGAAAGGAGACAGTGGTTCGAGAAATCCACAGACCTGCACGTAGAAAATACCTCCGGAGACATGTCGTGATTAAAGGCTTGGATGACTTATGGCCGGTTGATCTGGTGCACATGAAACAGAATTCTAGAATGACTAGGGCCCTCCTTGGGTCAGTCAAAGATGATTTAGGATTGAGGAAACCCGGTGTTTATACTATTCCATGTTACTGTGGTAAAACGTACATCGGCCAAACGATCCGCACAGTTCAGGATGGGTGTGTGGAACACCACCGTCATACTCGTTTGCTTCAACCTGAAAAGTCAGCTGTTGCTGAACATTGTCTGAATGAGGGACACAAGATGTTATATGATGAAACTAAACTGATTGCTCCTGCTTTCCGCTACTGGGAATGTGTTATTAAAGAATCCATGGAAATTCGTATGGCCGATAATGTTATTAATAGGGACAAGGGCTTTCCTCTTAGTAAAACTTGGAACCCGATCTTATCTGACATTAAGCAACAACGGTCCTCATTTCGACCTGCTTTTTCTTTTAACTAGCTTTGTTTCGACCCATCGTTTTTGCCGATTTTCTCCACCAGCGCGCTACTAATTCTATTGCGCCTAGGTGGCTTCTACTTTGGTTTCGCGCACGCGCGGTGGGTCATCAGCGGTGTGTAAAGGGGCCGCTGTTTCTTGTTCTGCTTCTGCTCCGGCGAGTTAGTGTATTAGCGCTCTCACCTGAAGATGGCAGCCAGTTGGTCTGCCGAAATATCGTGTCTAGTTGATGACGGTATCCGGCCGCATACCCGAGATGAATATTATCAATAACGGTTTCAATTATATTATAATGATGATTGATACATACTCCAATTTGTATGGGCATTACCACTAAAAACAAAATCGGAGAAGAACGTTGCATGAGTTTTTGAGCAGCTCCTGCAATGTGGAACAAATCGATGTCCTAAGAACATTAAAACAGATCACGGAACCGAGTTTTACAATGGATACTTACTTCAAGACTGTAATGTATAGGTATAACTACTCAACATTCACTTACCTGAAACGTCTGAACGCCTGAACAGAACAGTAAAATCTCAGATGTGGATGCGATTCAGTCTCCGCGGATCGCATAAATCGAACGATTTTCTGCGAGAGATAATTGCAAAGTATAACCGAACAAAACATTGTACGATAAAAATGAAACCCACAGATAATGAACTCTTAAATGCAGTGTACTTTCGAGTGGATATGTTCGACTTACGTAAGCAAACGCTCAACGTTGGAGGCTTGGTGCGCGTTTCAAAGTACAAGACTACTTTTGAAAAGTCATACCTACCAAACTGGTCAAAAGAGATATTTAACATTGCCAAGGTACAGCGAACAAATCCGAGGGCCTATATATCTTAAAGAACAGCGAAGGAGACAAAATCGCTGAAAGTTTGTACACTGAAGAAATACAGAAAAGCTCTGAGCCTGATGTGTTTCTCGTGGAGAAATAAGACGTCGTGGGAATAGAGTTCTAGTTAAGTGGCTCGGCTTCCCCTCTTCTGAAAATGGATGGCTGTCGACGATTTCCTATATTATGAGATGTATGGACCACATGTGCGTCAGTAGCATACCATATAGGAGACGCATCGAAGAGCAGGAGGTCTTCTCGACAAACTACCAGTTTAGATTCCTGTAATAACAACTGCGGACCCGGAGCAAAACTTCAAAAACGTCTAGCACATGGTGCAAAGGGAATAATCTGCTCGATTTAGCATCACATAAGCATCGAATAGCGAGCGTCATACGTCTGATAGAATTTTAGCCGAGAAAGCGAAAGCGCTAGGAGAGATATCGGTATTGGTCAACGCCGTGCAGCATTTGCAGTTGATAAAACCATGCGTGCCAAAATTAAGCTTGGTTTAGGGTTCCACCAAGTTATGAACGCTGCATGTCACGCACGAAACACATGGTTTTTTTTTCCTTCTATCGATTACAAAGAAGGCTATATAAGGATGAACATTCAACGCATTTCATCAGTTCAGTTTTAACTGTCATGTCGTACACTCTGACTTCAAAGGATCGTTCATCAGTTTTAAGTGTAAATTACTTACCTCCTACTGATTTAAAAGACGGAGATTTGAGCATAGCCGCGACTGTCTTGGTAACATATAACTCTATTCCGATTATTAGAGAATAAGAAGAATACGAAAGTGTGTATGAAGAACTGCATATTGACCGCATTTTATGCAGCTAAAGGTGTCTTGAAGAACAATAATCAAAGAGAGGCTGACCATGAAGGGTTAAAACACCACGTATTCAACCATTCAAGAAGACGTCAGGTGGAATTATCCATTCCTAATTCCAGCTCTTGCTGGACTCTCAGCCATCGGTTCTCTGGCTGGTGGTGCATCAGCTATTGCCAGAACAGTGAATAATACTAAAAATGCCAAGCATCAACTAGAGGAGACTAGAAGGCATAACCTAATGATGGAAGCAACTGCTAAAGAAACCATAAAAGAAAGGACTTGGTCTCCATATAAATAAAAGAAAAGCCCATTAGCGTTCTACCTGATATAACGCCTACTAATACCGATCTGCTCAAGTTTCCTAAAGATTCAGAGGAGTGTTTATGAATGATACATTCAAAAAATGTTCAAATGTTTGTAGAGCTTATGGGACTTAACTACGGGGTCATCAGTCCCTAAACTTACAAACTACTTAAGAACTAGCTAACACTAAGGACGGCACAAATATCCATGCCCGAGGGGGGATTCGAACCCCCGACCGTAGTGGCCGCGCAGACCGTGACTGGAGCGCCTCAGTCCCCTCGGCCACCGCGGCCGGCAATGATACATTACCGAAGACTATGCGAACATCAGGTGCATGTGGAATAGTGAATTTGGATGTTGCTGGTGGACCTGGAACTCATTGTATAGCGTATGTTAGCAATAAGAAGGAAAAAGAATACAACTAGTGTATTGTATTTTGACTCATTTGGTAATCTACAACAGAACTACAATGATACTATACAAACAACAGACGTCGTGTTTTCTACAATTTCCACCGATATGGGGATTATGATACTTACATGTTCCTTCTAACGATTACAAAGAAGGCTATATAATGGATGAAGATTCTAGGCATTTTATCAGTTAAGTTTTAATTGTCATGTCGTACACTGTGACTTTAAAGGATCGTTCATCAGTTTTAAGTGCAAATTACTTCCCCTCTACTGATTTAAACGATGGAGATTTGAGCATAGCCCTGACTAGCTTGGAAACATATAACTCTATTCCGATTATCAGAGAAGCCAACAACAAACTATTAACGATGTAAAAGAAACTGTGCTAATAGAACCTGGTGCGTATGTTTTAAATCAATTTGTAAAGGGTTCGAACTACGTGCAAGCACCGGTACTCTTAAAACTGAAATAAACGATGTTCAATGCAACGATCGACTTCAGTCAAAAAGGCTTGATAAGACAGCTAGCTGCTAGGTTTCACCAAGGGATAAGTCTTGAAGAAGGACTCCAAAAATTCTACAGTTCCGTGCAGACTGTACACTATTGTCAACACTATTCGGATTGAGTGTAACATTACAACTACCTGGCCTACTTAAACGACAGATTGGTTCATACAATTTACAGTTTTTTTTTCATCAATTAGTTCTGCGTATAAGATCATTGAAGCGCCAACTAACGCAATATACCACCCTGTGACAGTACAGGTATTGAACTACCTGGAACTACGTTTCGTAGAACAGAAAAACCGACTTGTCAATTTTCGAGGAGAGGGAATCATAGTGAAACCACATCTAATACAGAATGTGCGTAAAGTATAAAGCCGCTGCACACACAATGCAGAGCGTCATTTCGTCACAGAACCTCAAAGTGATAACACGCGTGAACTATGAGTTTTTTTTAAATTAATTGGTCTGAAACCCCGAAAAGATGTCATCACTCGATATAACTGAACCAGCGGAGCATGATGAGCGGATTATCCGTGAAGAATACTTCTTGCATAAACCTTATGCTTCAGTTACACTTAACAAAAATTATGAAATTAGGATCGTCATTTAGCAACAGGATGCTCTAACCTACTCTTCAAGGTTTTCTTTACTTGGATGGGTCAAAACTTACAAATAATGCTTTAGCATTCCTGTTTCAAGGAAAACGTTACGAACTTAATAGGGTTGAGATTGAGCGCACACGTAACATAATCATAGCATCGACTCTTTAAAACTTAAATCTCCGCAGCTCCCACGGGGTCATCGGTCCCTAAACGTACAAACTACTTATGAACTAGCTTATACTAAAGACGGCACAAAGATCCATGCCCGAGGGGGTATTCGGACCCCCGACCGTAGCGGTCATGCAGACTGTGACTGGCACGTGGCCGGCCTAGTGGACAACAGTGGCTACATGGATGAAAAGCATTTAAGTGAACGAATTAAGAAACACGAGAAAAGTGGACTTCATTTAGAAAATGCTAGTAAATATACAAAGTTTGGCTCAATTAACATTGCTGCTCAGATTGATTCGGCGTATAAAATGTCAATTAAGGAACATAATGAATTAGTTACGAAGAACAGACACATATTAAACAAAATAGTAGAGTTCTTATTGTCTGGTGGAACTCATGAGTTAGCACTAAGAGCTCATAATGAAAAACAAGAGTTAGCATACCGTGGCCATTTGTTAGACATGTTATCTCTTTTGGGAAATCTTGACAGTGTGTTAGATGATCACTTAAGCAGCTGTAGTAATTCCGTGTGTAAATATACGTCACACATAAAACAATATGAGCTTCTGGACTGTATGTATCAAGTTTACATCGAAGAACTGATTAAAGAGAGTAACGATGCCAATTTCGTTTCTGTGCAGACTGACAGAAACAACAGATATTAGGTGCAAAAATCAATGTGTAATTATACTGGGGTATATAAAAGCGAATAAACCCGTTGAAATATTTATTTCTTTTGAAATCGTTAATGATAGGCCAGCATATGAACTTAGTGAGATTTCAAAAAGATGTCTGAAACCTTTGAATGTTAAAGAAGAACTTATTCCTTAGGGATACGATGGCGCCCCAGTAAAGAGCGTAAAGCAATAAAATCGATAAGATTGTTCTTCGCAAATATTGCTGGCATTACAACTTTTGGCCCACTTTAGATTACGGTAGTAACACTAAAAGTGCGATCGTCTTTTGACAGCTCGAAATTTAAATGAAAATAACGGCTTAACTATTCATCTGACACGAAAATTGAATAACCGAATTTGTAGAGGAGAAAATTCTCTACAACTTTTCTCTCCTGTGTTTTTTCATATCTCGTAGCTTTTCAAAGATATTTGCAAAAAAAGAAAAAAAGATGGCAATTTTGGGATGTATGTCTGTCTGTCTATCTGTCTGTACGTAACGTGTTCCCTGTTTTTGAGACGAACCGTTCAACCTATCGGCACTAAATTTTACAGACATGATTGTAGGCCTCCAGAGACCAGAACCTCCCTGTTTCAAATTTTTCGGTCAAAAAATACGGTAGTAATATAAAAAAAGCCGTTTGTAATACAATTGTAAAACGAACCGTTCATCTAACACAAAAATTGAATAACCTAATTGGTAGAGGAGAAAATTCTCTACAATTTAGCTTCCTTAAGGTTTTTTTTTCATATCTCGTATCGTTTGAGACATATTTGCAAAAATGAAGGAGATTTGACATCCTTCATTGAATTAAAGAAAACGAGCCGTTCGGAGATGTCACGTGACATTCCTCGCCAAGAACTCTCTCTGGCATCTTGCGTTGCGTATTTGTTGATTTTCGTATTGTAACTTACACGTTAGCATCAGTTAACAACGCCCATCGATAGTATGAAATTAATGGACTCGTCTTGTGACTGACAGCCGTAGCGTAATCGGTCAGTCCGCTTTCGGCTGCGGTGGGGCGAGGACGTCCGCTGCGTCCCGCCTGTTGTGCTGCGAGCGAGCGCCCGTTTGTTTACTTCCGCGTAGCGGCGTGCCTAAGAGTCCGCAGTCAACGACCGACATGGCGTTTTCATACCGCCAATCTACGATCAAATTAACGTTCCCTACTGATCATGTACGACCAAGAGCGCATGAAGTCGAACATTTTATACGTGAAGAAATGCGTCTCCCACCACAAGACGTTATAGGAATTCTTTTTCGATCCTTAGTACCACAGTGTACATCAAGTTGGCGAACGAAGAGATGTGCGCCGACGTAGTACGGCGCCATGCTAATGATCTCAAGTTCCGATACTCTGACGGCCATATTGGGTCCGTCGAGATTGATCATGCGGGTTTTGGTCTGAGAACGTTGCGAGTTTTCGAACTTCCGTTTGAGGTGCCGTCGGACGAGGTGGTGGCCGCCTTTCAACCCTACGGCAACGTACTTAGTCACGTTGCAGAAACATGGAAGACCTTTGAAACGTACCGTGTCCTCAACGGCGTCCGACAGATAAAAATTGAACTTCGAAAGCACGTGCCTTCGTACCTCGTCATAGCCGGCTGTAGGGCTGTCGTAATGTACGATGGCCAGCCTCGCACTTGTTCCGGTTGTGGACAAGAAGGCCACGTCCGTTCGGAATGCCTCCGACGCAGACTGACGCAGACGCTGATCGGAGACGACGCTCGCCCAGCGGCGCCCACTGCGCTACCTCTGACGTACGCGCACGCGGCTAGGCGGCCTGTTACGCCCACGCTAATCCAGTCCGCACCGGCGTCGAACCAACTCGAAGATGAGATGGAAGTTGCATCTGTCTCCCACAAACCAGCACTGGACACAGTACTAACAGGTGATGTCCAAGCAGCAACACAAGACGTTTGTTCCGATTCCATGGAAGTTGAAACTGGGACTGTACCCCCATCTAATGTTATGGAATCCAGCCAGATGTCAGACGACAGTCGTACAACATCCGACACGGAGCAGCATGTACGGAAGCAACGTTCACCAAAGAAACGGAAGATACAGCGCCGTACTTCATCAGACGACAGCCTTAAACAGTTGAATGTTCAAGATGGCGACTCTACTCCCGATAATGCGCAATCCACCAATGCCATGGCACCTGCCGAAGAGCCACCCATATCTTTCAACAGTCAACAGCCAACTAAAGATTTTACATCGATACTGTCTGACAGAGTTTCATCCCTTCCAGGGTCTGATGATACTTCGGTGCCCACCAATGAACCTATTCTACCGAACAATCATGGAGAGGCACCCATCAACTGGGGAGACACTGTTCCTGAAGAAGATGGCTGTTCTGGTGGTGTAGAGGGAGGAGGAATACATTAAACGACGTCGGCCCCATCCCACTTGGAGTGATGTGCTTCCCCATAGTGCATCACACATTCTTCTGACGATGGCGGCGTTTCAAACGTATCGCATAGCTATGATCAACATCAATACCATTCGTGCGCGCGCCATAAACTGACATTACTTCAAGACATTATATACGCTGCGGATGTTGACATTGTCCTGCTTCAGGAGGTATTTGTTGCCGCCTTCTACGCTCCCCATGGATTTACAGCACACGTCTCCCACGCCTCCCATACAGGTAGTGGGGGGGCGATCCTCTTACGTGACGGCATTGACGCTAATGAAATTATATACCTCCCGGATGCCAGAGGTATGGCTCTCACGTATGGTGGCGTAAGAATCATCAACGTCTACACACCATCTGGTTCAGGTCGGCGCCGTGAACGTTCTACTTTCTTCTCTGAGGGGGTAACGCCTCTCTTCGTGGGTCAGCAAGATTCCTTGATCATAGGAGGCGACTTCAACTCCACCCAGGCGCCCAAAGACCAACTGCCACGCCACTCTTCGTGCGCGGCACTAGCAACAATTATTCAGAACCTCAATCTAGTGGACTCGTGGGAGCATGTTCATGGCAATCGTCCGGGATTTACACATTTCACTAGCCATTCATCCAGTCGCCTTGACCGGGTCTACATCTCCCGAGACATTGTCGGTGGCACTCAGAATGCTGAAATCTGACCAACTGCATTCTCCAACCATGAAGCATATATTTGTACCGTCAACATCTGCCAACAAAAGGTGTGGCGCAGCAAGGGACTATGGAAACTGAACATAAAACATCTTACTTCACTGAACTGTCGGCAACAGATTGAGACATCATGGACGGCTTGTCTTCAACTCCGCAACAGATATCAGTCTGCCATATTGTGGTGGGTCCTTTGTGCAAAGCCTACACTACGCAAGGCGTTGATTAAATACGGAAGGGAGATCGCGGAATGGCGACGACACACTCAGGAGTTCTACTTCACCATCCTTCGAGAATGTACGACAATGCCTTATTCACCAGAACGTCAGGTGATAGTGAATCGAGCAAAGGCACAGCTCACTGCCCTCTCCCGTCGACACCTTGAAGGAACTATGGTCAGAGCACGCACACAAGAAGATTTAACGCAGGAACGTCCAAGTATGTATCATGTGATTGCTGAAAGGCGCCACCGACGGAAAAATTTGATTACTGTTCTGACAACTGAGGATGGAAGACGCGTAGATAACCAAGCTCAAATAGGGTGTGCCCTTCACACGCATTACACTACACTGTACTCTGCACACCGTCGTCACCCTGATAACACTGCGGAGGTATCCCGACTTACATTTGGCTCGGTTCCTGAGGATGCAAAACTGGATATGCTTGCTGACGTCACAGAGGAAGAAGTCAATGATGCTATCACAGCAGGATCTACCAACAAGTCACCTGGCCCTGACGGCATCCCACTTGAATTTTATCGAACATTTCGCCACCTGCTAGCACCGATGTGGACAGAAATTTGTCGGGACCTTATGTCACTCCAGGTGCAGATCCCTGAAGGTTTCCTCGACGGTATCGTTATTCCCATACATAAACCTCGTGGTACATCGAGGATAAGCGATTACCGTCCATTGACGTTGCTCAATAGCGATACGAAGATCTTTACTCGACTTCTGGCTGCACGGCTCAAACGCACCGCAAGATATGTGGTTTCTCCTGATCAAACTTCCTTCGGAGGTGTTAACAACATCCGCACCGCCCTTGCTCGCTATAGAGGCATAATCGCTCTAGCACATGCTCAACGTATGCCTGGGTTTTTGGCTAGTCTTGACTTCAGCCAAGCTTTCGACAGAGTTGACCACGAGTACTTGGAAGAGGTACTCCGTAATATGAAATACCATGATACTACCGTCAACGTCATAATGCGCCTTCTTCGAGGAGCGACGTCCCGTGTACTATACAACGGTCGCCTTACTCAGCCAATATCGATACAGCGTTCGGTGCGTCAAGGCTGTCCGCTTTCTGCATTGTTGTATGCTTATGCAATGGAACCGTTGCTTTGTGGACTCCGTCAGCGGCTGTCAGGGATCTCACTCGGTGGCCATGTATTTTGCTGCACTGCTTATGCTGACGATCTCGTCCTCGTTCTACGCAGCGATGCAGAGATAAGAGAATCACTGCCGTGGGTGAGCACATATGGTGAAGCATCTGGCAGCTGTCTTAATGTCCGAAAATCATGTGCCATGCCTATAGGTGTGGGGCTTCCTGCAGACAGCGCTGCTCCTTTGCGAGTAACTACAGCTATCCGATGCTTAGGACTCGAATTCACAGGGGACATGCACCGTACGATCGCCCTCAACTGCCAGCGCCTACTAAACCAGTTAACACGCTGGTCTTCTCGATCATCGTCTCAGGGCTCTCGACCTTCTACAGCGGACACAGTATGTTAATATATATTTGGCGTCACGTATCCCTCACGTTGCACAAACCCTACCTATTCCGCCATCCATGGCATTACGCATGTTAGCTGCACTGGGTTCATATGTTTGCCATGGCTTACTATTCAAGATAAGATACGAGACCCTCACTCTCCCGAGAAACAGAGGCGGACTAGGCCTGTGCCATGTGCCTGACAGAGCAACAGCCCTCTTCCTCAGCTCTCACATTATGTCGTGGCGCCGTAATCCCACATGCCTTACCAGTCTGTTGCTGGAGGCCTTTGCACCGCGCTCTCTCTCTGCTCCTATCATGCTTTCACATATTCCGGCACCATTCTTTTACTTCCGTCGCTTTTTCCTCGAACTGAGCTATACCAACACTGCGTTACTGCCGACACGCTTGATGTCTACGAAGGCGATCTATGGCTTTCTTCAGAAGAACCGATCACCAAATGTGATTGAAGGGAAGTATCCCAGCGTCAACTGGAGTGTCGTTTGGCGCTCGGTGAGTGCTCCTTACCTTGGCACTGACGTCCAGTCGACATGGTACCTGACAGTCAATGGGAAACAAGTGTGCCAGTCACGACTTCACAGAATTCACCTCGCCTGTGATGTTATGGACACGGACGAGCATCGACTCGTATGCGGATCGGCGGAAGGCGTCTGGATGTTGGTGCGACAGATGCTGGCTTTGATTACCCGTACGACACCTCATTACATACTTTCCCATTTGCTCCTCTTTCCAGACTCGGGACATTGCCCACAAACGAAGACAAACGCTGTGAAATGGATATGTGGACATGCGGTTCACTACTTATTTGTACATGGAGAGAAAAACGAACTTGATTTTTGGAACTTTCTGAACGAACGACATTCCACAGTTGTCCGCAATCCAAAATAAGGGCAATATTTTTCAAATTTTCTTTATAGTGTTTTTCGTAATCCATCCAGAAGTTGGGGTGTTCCTGCCATGAAGTAATAGATCATTACATTTTCTTTTCCGGGTAAAAAAAAAAAATAAAAATAAAAATAAATTGAATAAAATAAACTTCACATGAATTAATGCACTTCATTTTTGTCGCTACACTGAATGTCCTTTCATTTTTTTTCATAAATTGAATAAAATAAACTTCATATGAATTAATGCACTTCATTTTTGTCGCTACACTGAATGTCCTTTCATTTTTTTTCACCCTTTTTTTATTGTTTTCCCTATTAAGAAATAGGTTAGTTGCACTGGGCCTAGGATAAGATAGGGCCAACGCCTGAAGTGGTGTAGTTTGTCATTTATTTTATTTTATTTTCTAGGGTAAAAGTGGCGGTGGCAAGTAAATAAAAAAAACGGTTAAGACTTCTGAAAAAAAAAAAAGCGTTGGACTAAGACGCTAAAGGACGGTAGTTCGAAACCCGCCATTACCTAATTTTTTTTCCTAAAAGGCTTTCAGACACACTAATTAATATTTTATTGTTTAGATTATTATTTTGGGCCATAATGTTTGCACAAACTTATAAAACTACAAATCTAAAGTAGGCCGTAAAGCACGTCAGTGCGATTTTTTTCCTTCATCTCCCAAGCCAAGTGATTTGTTACAGACAGTCTGCAACAAGAGAATTCATTCAGTCTCTTCAACTAGATGGAACTCCAGTCCCGCATTGTAAATACTGTCAAAGAAAACAAATTGCACTTATTGGAATGTTTTGAAATGATTGAAGAAAATTATTTCTGGGATGATGTTACAATAAGAGAAGCATTTGCCTTAAGAAATTGACTTCATAATCCACACTTTTTGTTCCTCCTAATTTTTTATAGTATCATGAAACACATTAATATTTTCCATAACACAGTCCAGTTGCAGAGTGTCAGTGCCATTACCATATCCAATGCATTACATCATTTTGAGTGTACTGTATCGGAAATACGAGAGAACATTCAACGGTTTGGAATTTCTGATGATGAGTGTATTGTTCCTCCAAGAGAACGTTCCAAATGTAGCAGTGAACTTAATCTGACAGCAGGCGCCAAAGAAGTGTGTGACATTATGACCAAGCAACAGAAAAGAAGATTTCAAAACTCTCATGTAGCTGTAGGTGCAGGAAGTACGCAGCAGACCTCAGCTTTTGGTAAGCCGAAATCTGTAGAGAGGTCTCTTAGGAAGAAGAAGGTTCTGCTGCTAGGTAGTTCTCATGGCAGAGGTGTTGGCCAACAGTTGTAGGAAGTACTTGGGAGTGAGTACCAGGTCACCAGCATAGTGAAGCCTAGTGCAGGGTTAGCTCAGGTCACTTGTAACATAGGGGACTTATGTAGGAATTTTTCAAAAGAGGATCAGGTAGTTATAGTGGGTGGGGCCGGGAATAGTCTTGATAGGGACGGGGAATAAAATATAGGTGGTGATCTGGAAAGGATAGCAACTCTAACTGGTGGCACGAATGTGCATTTCGTGCAGCTGTTTCAGCGTCATGATAGGCCTTGTCTTAATAAGGCTGTCAGCAGTGTTAACATGGGGCTTGAGAAGGCGCTGATGACGGAGGGCATGGATCACATTGCAGTGGTGCCAGTTGAGACTATCCAAAGGTCGGATTTTACTAGGCACGGTCTGCACCTCAATAGGTATGGGAAGGGGAGGTTGACAAAGCTCATAGGTGACAGTGTAGTAGGGGGTGGGGGTTTCACTCATGGAAAAATTCCTGTAGTAGTTGGTGTTAGGGCTGCACCTTTTTTAGACTGAAGACAGCTGATAGATATTCCTGCTTAAAGGAAGTACCTCTAAGAAATGAACCACCTTTGACAAAGTCTAAGAATATAAGAAATAAGGGAATTACTGTTTTTCATCAAAATATACAGGGTATCAGAGATAAAGTTAATGAAATGCTTATTGATACTGATTCTGACATTATTGGAATTTCAGAGCACTTTTTAAGTGGTGTGACAATTAAGAGACTTCCTTTGCCAGGATACAGGTTAGCTGCCTTCTACTCTAGGAGTTCCTTGCAGTCTGGGGGAGTGGTCATTATGTAAAAAACGATTTTTCATCGGAGTCAATCGATTTTTCTAAACACTGCACAGAACAGACATTTGAATGTTGTGCAGGAGTTGTTAATGTTAATGGAACTAAACTAGTAATAGTTGTTATTTATAGATCCCCTGACTCAGATTTTAAAATGTTTCTGCCCAAGCTAGAATTGGTTCTGGGTTCACTGTATAGGAAGTATAAAAATTTAATTGTGTGTGGAGATTTCAACATTAATTATGTAGGTGATAGCTCAAGGAAAAGTCAGCTGTTAGATCTATTTAATTCCTATAACATGATGCAAACAGTATTTTTTCCAACGAGAGTGCAAGGAAATAGCAGTTCTACCATTGACAATATTTTTGTTCATTCTTCATTATTAGAGGGGCACTCTGTCAGCAGAATAGTAAATGTCCTATCAGACCACGATGCCCAACTTTTAATTCTAAAAGTATTTGTTCTCAAACAAATGTTAAACATAAATATCAACTACTCAGAAAAGTTAATCCAGTTGCAATTGAGAACTTTTTAAGCCTAATTAAGGAACAAGAATGGCAGGATGTTTATAGTGCTGATAATGCAGATGATAAATATAATGCTTTTCTGAACACATTTATTATGCTGTTTGAAAGTTGCTTTCCGCTAGAACGCTCAAAACAGGGTACTTTCAGTAACAGACAGCCAGGGTGGCTGACAAAGGGGATAAGAGTATCATGTAGAACTAAGCGGGAGTTGTATCAAAATGTTAGAAGCAGTCAGAATGAAGATGCAGTAGCTTATTACAAACAGTACTGTAAGGTTCTGAAAAATGTCATTAAGAATGCAAAAAGTATGTGGTACGCAAAAAGAAAAGCAAACTCTCGGGATAAAATTAAAACTATCTGGTCAGTCGTGAAGAAAGTGTCTGGTCAGGAACAGCAGGTAGAAGATATAATGTCATTGTGTAGTAGGAATGTTTCTGTTACTGACAAGTTAGATATATGTGCAATATTCAATAATCACTTTCTGAATATAGTAGAGGAACTAAACAAAACTCTAGTTTCTACAGGTAATCATATAACGTTTTTAAAAAATGCGTTTCCGAGGCTGTTACCTGAAATGATCCTTCATGATACTTCCATAGGTGAGATTGAGTCAATAATTAAATCACTAAAGACTAAGGACTCTTGTGGATATGATGGGGTATCTAGCACAATTCTAAAGTACTGTTCTCCATATGTTAGCCCAGTACTAAGCCATATTTGTAATTTTTCCTTTCAGAATGGTCAGTTTCCCAACAGATTAAAGTACTCAGTAGTGAAACCGCTTTATAAAAAAGGAGAAAGGAATAATGTAGACAACTATAGACCTATTTCTATGCCATCGGTTTTTTCCATAGTTATTGAAAAGGCTGTATATTCAAGATTAATTGATCATTTCAGTTCACATAATTTCCTGTCAAACGTACAGTTTGGTTTTAGAAGTGGTTTAACGACTGAAAACGCTATATTTTCGTTTCTCTGTGAGGCACTTGATGGGTTAAATAAGAGGCTACGGACATTAGGCGTCTTCTTTGATTTAACAAAAGCGTTTGATTGTGTTGATCACAAAATATTGTTGCAGAAGTTGGAACATTATGGAATACGGGGAGTAGCCCACAACTGGTTCACCTCTTACTTTAATAATAGACAACAGAAGGTAATTCTCCGCAGTGTAGAAAATGGCTATGACGTGCAATCCCAATGGGGCACAATTAAGTATGGGGTGCCCTAGGGGTCTGTTTTGGGACCATTGCTGTTTCTTATTTATATAAATGATATGCCTTCGAGTATAACAGGTGATTGTAAAATATTTTTGTTTGCTGATGATACCAGCTTGGTAGTGAAGGATATTGCTCGTAATATTGACACAGTATCAAATAATGCAGTTCAAGAGATAAGTTTATGGCTAACAGAAAACAAGTTGATGTTAAATCACAGTAAAACTCAGTTTTTACAATTTCTAACACATAATTTGACGAAATCTGACATTATGATTACACATAATGGGCATGTGATAAGTGAGACTGAACAGTTCAAATTTCTAGGTGTTCATATAGACAGTAAGCTCTCATGGAAAGCCCATGTTCAGGATCTTGTTCCAAAACTAAATTCTGCTATATTTACCATTAGAACAATATCTGAGATAAGTGATTTTTCAACACGAAAAGTAGTGTATTTCGCTTACTTTCACTCACTTATGACGTACGGCATTGTTTTTTGGGGTAACTCGCCTGATGCAAAAAGGATATTTCTGGCTCAAAAACGGGCGGTTCGAGCAATATCTGGTGTAAGTTCGCGAACGTCATGTCGACCCCTTTTCGGTAGTCTGGGAATTTTGACTCTGGCGTCACAATACGTTTTTTCTTTAATGTCGTTTGTTGTTAATAATATCAGCTTATTCCCACGAGTTAGTAGCTTTCACTCGGTGAATACTAGACAGATGTCTAATCTACATTTGCACCACACCACCTTAACACTTGTGCAGAAAGGGGTGCAGTATTCTGCGGCATCCATTTTCAATAAGCTGCCACAAGAACTTAAGAATCTTAGCACTAATCCACATGTTTTCAAATCTAAATTGAAGAGTTACCTCGTGGCTCACTCCTTTTATTCTGTCGAGGAACTCCTAGAAAAGTTAAACAATTAAGCTAATTCATTTTTTCTTTATTGATTCTTTTCACTTTGTCTTAAGATTGTCGTGTGCAAAGGACTACTTAAAATTTTTCTATTACCATTCTTGTGTAACAATGTATTGACTTGTTCCATGACCAAGGAGTCTTACTCCTCAAGTGGTTCCTATGGAACAGAAAAAACAAATAAATAAATAAATAATTAGACACACACAAATCCCCCTCCAAAACATAATAATAATACTAATAAAATATTTATTGCAGATTTGTATAAATTTTTATTTGTTAGTGTTTCGTGGATGATATTAATTATTGTATACTTAGCATATTAAATATCTTTCGAATGAGTTTAAATGATGTTATATAAATGGAGGTTATATAAAGAACAGTTCAGACTGATTCCATTATACTGGATACTAACTTTTGGTCTGGGCCCCACCAACGAAACACCATGAGCCGCCACTGATGTAGGCCTAATACACAAAGTTGAAAACACTTTTACCGAAAACCTCGAAAGTTTTTGACTGAGTTATTAAAAAAAAATTTAAACCACATAAGATGAACATTCAGAAAGACATGGGCTGAAATATAAACGGTTTTCGGAAATTCCCGTTATAAATTTCGAGGACTCGTACAGGAGTGTAAGTAGGCACTTATTTCGATAAGGACCACACGTCCGAAAATGTCACCCAATGACACTACGAACACTTCTTTCTCTGTCACTGTGAAACAAATCTCTCCCATTGGAAGCTCACTGGTTTCCAAATTTTGGGAGGACTGACATGGATCAACCAAGAATAAAAGTCTGCTACAGTTCATGTGGGGTCTACAAAGACTACATCATGAGCTATGAGCACCGAGCTTGCAGTAGTAAGGATTTGATTCACAGTGTCAAAAAGTAGGCCTGAAGACATCCACGTAAAGTCAATTTACTAAGTATACATGCAACACATCTTCCGGAAGACGAAAACCGATTTTCGTAACCCGTTTTTCGCTATCGTGTTTACATGTCACAGCTTGAATCGGGTTCCTTAGCCTACTTAATATCTGATTCAGGTCCTGATTTTCTCTGCGCAATCGCTCTCCTTTAAACCCGAATCCTTTCATTTTCCCTCTCCTTCCCTGATCTTCTTCTGAAGAAGCAACCCAGGGTTGCAAAAGCTCAGAATTTGTGTGTTTGTGTTTTTTTATTTGTTTTTCTGTCTGCGTACCTGTGCTCTTTCGCCTGGAAAATAAATCGATCTCTAGGTGTGTTATATGTTGAGGAGATGCACTGAGGTTGAATTTTCGCACCTCAGTTGTAATAGGCTTACCCAGGGACGTATAGTTCCCTGCTGCTTGTGGGAATAAGATGAAACGAGAGTGGACATACAACCTGTGCCGTTACCTAGTCGTAGATCAATGATTTTCTATTTTGTCGATGATCGTTGCTCTCGTTATCTGCTGGCTGAAATCTCATGGGGGCGAAAACTAATTCACTACAAATGACGAAGGCAACACAAAGAATTGCAATTCTTTGACACTTTTAATGATTCATAAATGCCCAGTTGTCCCCATTTATGGCCACCTTACAAGTCTCATTAATTACATCCATTAAGACGAAGCACACATCAATAATACCAATTTTCACTGTCTTTGTGTGGAATACAAAAGTTTGAAGTGTACATTGTAATGTGGCACAAATATGAATTAATCATGTTAGATGCACTTTCTGCATGGATAACACTGACAAATGTTTACATAATTGTTCAAAATTAAAGTTGCAACTGGCGTAGCTTGTGCTTCAGATCGCGGCCGAAACAATACTCTGAACTAGCGTGGATTGTGCCTCTGACAGTGTATGAAACAATACTCTATTACATGCCCTGAACGCATACTATTTATGTAGCTATTTCAAACAATGTCACTGAAAATTACGTATTTTTAATTGAGTTCATTACATCATTTATAATGTAAAGAATTACATGCAAATGGCTATAGTAAAATATAGTTTAAATAATACTGAGTAAAATTTACAAATCTCGGTTCAGTTAATAGTATTTCATTTTCATATTTAACAAAATAGGTGCATCAACAATACTTTCGTAATTAACGGTAATATTACAGAAACTAAAGAGGGTAAAACTTTCCTAACATTACTTATGAAACATAGTAATACCTACTTTAATATTACGAGAAAAGAATTAGTTTTAACAGAAATACTAATTAGCATACTAGCTGAAATGTAAAAAAACGTGTCTGACATTAACTGATTAACATTTCTAATTAAACAAACTTCTCCGGCGTCAAGTAATAGAAAATGATGTCAGCTAGTTACGTTAAAACAAAGAATAACAAAAGTTTTGGAAAAGAAAATGATAATAGAATAATTACACTCATTTCCATTATTATGCAACAGTGGTATAGGAATGTTCAGTAATGCTAGCAGATGGGAATAAATCCCATCATGCTTCGTTACAAACCGCCATCTCTAAGTGGAGAAAGACTGAGTGCAATGCCACAATGTCCGACCCTAAGTCGTTCCCAGTCCTGGCCATGCCATGGGAGGAACGTAGGACACTTAACTGATCAGAGCCATACTCGCCCTAGTAACTTGTCTGCGTCCATACTGATGGAGCATCCTGCCAGTCGACCAAGCCGCAATTCTTCGTCGAACAGCTCGGAGATAATTTTGGCGAGGTAGCGTCTTTCTCAAAGATGAGATGCGGTGCTGTTTGGATACAAACGACATTCCCTGCACAGCCAAAGGCGTTACTTGCCTGACAAGGTGGCTGATGTTTCTGTCTCACACCCCCACAAGACGCTCAACATAGTCCAGGGTCTCATGGCCTCCTCTCCCAGTCTGATGATAAGCTGCACGTCAACTTACAGCAACAAGGTGTCATCTTGCCAAAAGGTAGTATGGTTGCCACCAGTGCTTTCATCCTGGCCTGCGAAGGTGATACCATCGCCCGCTAGTATACTGCAAGCCTTCCCACTTCGCTCGGCTTGAGTGTTTTGGAGCGTACATCAAAAAGTTACCTCCTTGGCCGCTGCAGCGCTAGTAGCGTGCTGTAAACCCACACTTCACGCACACTGTAATCGACAGTAGAAACTAAGTAAACAGTGTAATTTCTTGTCGTTTGACTGCCTAGACTAGCAAGAGTATACTGAGGTATGATCAGGGAATTACAGTAGATTGATTCTGTAACAAGTAGGTATGTAATCGTAGTAGATTGTTATTTGAAAACCATTTAAGTGATATGGGAAACCGCTCAGGTAGATCTGCAGATAAAAAAAGTGAAAGTGCAAACTTGCAAGTGCCTAGTACTGTTCAAAACAAAAATCGTGTTAATGTAGCGTGTGGCAATAAGGAACACAAGACAGAAAGTCGAACAATAAAGGTAAAAGAAGAAATATACATCCTGTCAACGAGTCATGGTAAGGGTCTGGCAAAAATAATGCACGACATACAGTCAGACTATTACGTCACAGGAATTTCAAAGCCTGGAGCTCCTTTGCAGGAAGTATTGAAAAACTGTGAAACTACAGTAAAAAGTGGCGTGAACTTTGTCATAATAGGTGGAGGCAACGATGTATATAAAAACGAGAGTAGCCTGGCTATAAGAGCATTGAGAGAATCACTAATAAAAATGCCACAAGCGAATGTATTTTTCGTAAGCATTCCCCACAGACACGGCTTAGTAGAAAACTCATGTGTAAATAGGGAAATTGTCGCAACAAACAGAAAACTGCGAAAGATTTGTAACAGTTTTCTACACGCAACTTTTATTGAGGCAAGCAGTTCTATCAGAGAACATTTTACAAGACATGGGCTCCACAGAAACAAGCTAGGCAAGATAGTGTTGGCCAAAGAAATTTTGCAAGCAATTAAAACAGCAAGTGTTAACACTGACAAAAAAATTGCACTTCCTGCAATTGGCTCGCTGCCAATGGCAACAGAAAAGTATGCACCAACAGCACATGGTGAAGATACATCCCTGCCTACACCACTTGAAGTATCGCTGTCACCAGTGGAATCATCACAACCAGCACTAGAAGATGAAACAGCTGAGGCAACAGTAGCTGCATTGTCACCAAAAGGAAGGAAGAAAACTCCAGCAGAGGAAGAAATAAGTGTTATGGGTAAGCGGAAAACAGTGCCTCCTCTCAGACTAAATGATTTTTTAGTGGAACGCAGCAAGGTGAAGAGGCCCATGAAATAAGCAGTGTAAATGTTACCAGGATCTCTAGTCCAAATGTTCATTCTAAAGTAAAAGACCATTTTGATCTTAAAATTTGCTATTTGAATATTCAAGGGCTAAAAGATAAAGAATTCATTGTAAACACTTTTGGGTTGAATAATAACATTGATATTTTTTGTTTGAGTGAACACTGGGCTGGAGATAGTGAACTTTCTGTAGTTAAATTTGATAACTATAATCTAGCAAATAATTACAGTAGAAAATTGTATATTAGAGGTGGTGTGGCAATCTACATTAACCTGTCACTCAGTTGTTTGAAGTTGGATCTAGATTATTTATGTGACGAAAAGAATTTTGAGGTTACTGGAGTAGTTATTGACAAGTTTAGGTTAATAGTAATATCCTTGTACCGGTCACCCAAGGGTATCACTAGTGTATTTCTAGAAAAACTGGACATGCTGCTAGAGATATTTAGTGAGAAAAAGTGGTCACATTATGATGTAGTAATAGGTGGTGACCTGAATGCAGATTTTGATGTAACAACAACCAAACATAGTGTCACTGAGCTCAAAAATATTTTAAGACAGTACAATTTACACTTTATCAACAGTAGACCCACAAGAGATGAAGCTTGTCTTAATAATATATTTGTAAATTTTGAAACTACAGAATCATCATGCGAAGTAACAGTATTCCCATTCTCTGATCATGATCCTGTATCTTTAAATTATGTCAATAGATTTTGTGCTGATAAGAGTAATATTGAAATGTATGTCCCAAAGGTGGTGATCACCAGACCTGTCACAGATGACAAAATTGTCAGATTTTGTCAGTCCCTTACAAACAGAGATTGGTTTGGTCAATACAGTGTCACACATTATAGTTTATGTAATGATTTGCCACCAAAGCTAATATTTGAAAGGTTTTTTAAAGCATTTATAACACAATTTAATGACTGTTTTCCCACAAAGAAATGTAAAATAACTAACAAAGACCATAGCAGTAAGGGTAAAAATAAGCAAAATCCATGGTACACCATACAATTAACAAATCTTAAAAACCAAGTTATGCTCCTGCACAATATATATAAAAATCTGAAGACTGACCATGCCAGATCAGCCTATGTTAAAACTAGAAATGAGTATAAAAAAGCAATTGCAGAAGCCAAGAAAGCACACAATTTCAGTACCATTCAGAATTCCACCAATAAGTGTAAAGCTGCATGGAAACTAACTAACAGTGTAGCTAAACATGAAAGAAACAAGATAATTAATGTAAGTCCCCAGAAATTCAATGATTTTTTTATTAAATCTGTACAAGAAGTAGGAAATGCAATCATCAAACCTAATATAACCTCATCACAGATCCTTTCAGTAAATATCTCTAAACCACCAGCAAATACAAGTATGTTTTCCTTTTCTGAGGTGTCTCCTAGTCATGTCCTAAGAATAGTAAAACAGCTTAAATCATCTGACAGTGTAGATATATATGACATTTCTTGCACTATTTTAAGGAAAGTAATAGATAGTATTGTGTACCCTTTAACATACTGTGTAAACAAGTGTATAACTGAAGGATATTTTCCGGATGAGCTGAAAGTATCCAGAGTAGTTCCGATATACAAAAAAGGAGATGTTGACTCCCCTTCTAATTACAGGCCAATTTCCATAGTCCCAGCTCTTTCTAAAGTATTTGAATGTGTAATCTATCAACAATTATGTGCTTATTTTGAAAATGCAGAAATAATTAGCAAGTCACAGTATGGTTTTAGAAAAAAACCTGTCAACTCTTGACGCTATAGACTCAGTAGTCAAATACCTTCATCAAGTTCTTGAGAATAAGGGCTTCGCTCAGGTCACCTTTTGTGACTTAAGTAAAGCATTCGACTGTGTAGAGCATAAAGCACTCTTAGAAAAAATGGAATTATATGGCATTAGAGGTAACAGTCTTAAATTATTAGAATCATACCTACAGAACCGAAAGCAGGTAGTTTGTGTCGGAAAAGAAATGTCCAGTATGCAACAAGTAAAGATAGGTGTTCCACAAGGATCTGTATTAGGCCCATTTCTGTTCCTAATTATGATCAATGATCTGCCATCATTTATCAAGTCTCCTACCGTTTTATACGCAGACGATACAACTTTTCTCCACTGTAGCAATGAGTTCAGTAACCTCAAAACCTGTGTTGCACAGACAATGGAACAAGCATCCTATTGGTTTAAGGCAAATGGCTTCCTACTTAATAATGACAAAACACAACAAATGGTTGTTAGTTTAAAAGACAAGCTTCCCTCAGACAATCCAACCTACGTTAAGTTTTTGGGTGTATATTTGGATAATAAATTGTCTTGGGCTCAACATATAGAATATATAAGTGTTAAGTTATCAAGAGTGATCTATTTGTTAAGGCAACTTATGAACTGTGTACCTGAAAAGTATGTTAGAACATCCTATTTTTCTTTCTTCCAAAGCATACTAACATATGGCATCATTTTATGGGGAAACTCAAGTTCTGTGCATGACATCCTCATACTGCAGAAGAAAGCTATGAGGGTAATTTCTGGTGCTACATATGAGGCACACTGTAAACCTCTGTTCCGTGAACTAAAAATCATGACTGTAATAAACCTCTACATATACTATGTTTTACTTTACACAAAAAAGAAGTTACCGGAGACAAAACGTAGAGAAAACGTCCATGGCTACAACACCAGACGGACCAGATGTATTTATACCCCATACCACAGACTGTCGAAAACTATTAATAGTTATGAACTCACGGGACACAAATTATTTAACAAACTTCCACAATCTGTACAAGAGTTACCTGAACAGGCATACAAACAAACACTGTATGACTGGCTAGTTGCCCATCCATTCTATGAAGTAAATGAATATCTCAACTGTAATATGACACTGTAATACTATTAGCAAAACTGTTTCTGTTGAATTATCAATTGTACTTAATTTATGTGTGACTTTGTCTCATATTAGCTAAACTGTAATATATATATATATATGTCTGTGTCTCCTATAAGCAAAACTGTTTCTCTTGAATTTCAGTTGTATGTAATAATTGTATGACTTTGTCTATTGCTGTTATGGCTGAATGACAATAAAATTATTATTATTATTATTATTATTATTATTACAGAGTTTGCAATAATCCGATCTTCATGTTTCTTCATATACGCTCTCTAATTTTCTAACCCACCGGTATATCTGGTCTGATCTTACGATACGTATATTACTTTAACACAGTAACGTCTCATTACTGGTTTTAATTTGTCAATAGGACTGGTGTATTGCTGCACAAACGGAAGTGGTAAAGCGAAATGAGTTCCATTTCACGAATTTCCCAGCAAAAGTGATGCAAGAGAACAGTGGCTGAAAGCAATATCAAGAGCAGATTTTACGCCCAATTTCAACTTTAGATCGTGTATGGTATGTAGCCTTCATTTCCGAGAGGCTGATTATCGGGGTGGGGGTAAAAATTAAGAAATTGCTGGATGCTGCTGTTACCTCTGTTTTTCCTTCTTATCCAGCTTATAAAGTTGTACAAGCAAACGAAGTACATAGATCTATTAAAAATTTATAGTGAATATCACAGTCAAAAAAACGAAAATATGAAAACACTGAGGAAACCCATGATCACAGCATTAATTCCAATGTACAACTGCTTGAAAAACATGACAATGATCGTTGCCGTTCTTCTAGTCACATCCAGTGTGGTATTTTAGACGAAAAGCTAATAAAAATAGAGTAATATAAATTGCGTGTTAAATTGTAGAGGTCTAGAATTAAATTTTTACATCTCGAAAAGTCACTTAATGAAATCACTCATGAGCTGCCAAATTTGTCAGCACTCTAGCTTGCACAATATCAACTTCTTCATTTGTCAATGTGTTAAACACTGTGAAGATTTTACACTGCACAATTGAACCTTCAGAACATACAGAAAAAATAGGCGAGGTAGCCTAATATTTAAAACAGTTATACCAGTCATCTTAAAAAACATTGGAGAAGAAGTGATTGAACGTCTGGAATGGGCGAAGTATTTAAACAGCAAGCCCATAAACAGAAAAATAATCCGAATGCAACAAATGTCATAAGTGTGTATAGCGGCGGACAACCAAACTAGTGCACGCTTGCAGCGCTGCAGTGGCGAATGTGAGTGCTTCATGACTTTCGGTGATTTTCCCGGAGTGACGAGGCTGGGAGTATACTAGCGGTTGATGGTGATAGACTGCCTGAGAAGGTCAAGGTAATGATATACCGGTGCGATTTCAAGCCATATGTCCCTCCCCGTAAGTGATGTTCTACGTGCTGGAAGTTCGGGCACATGTGTTCCTAATGCACTTCCAGCCCCACTTGCAGGGATTGTAGGCGGCCAGAATGTCCAGACGCTCCATGTACCCTACCTTCCGTCTGTGTGAACTGTGGGAAGTATCATTTACCCTGATCATCGAACTGACCCATCTTGTATAAAGAAAGGATAATTATGGAGATTAAGAACCTGGACAGGTTGACTTATACAGAGGCATCTCCATCCCATTTGTAGGATGACATTTGCTTCAGTTACGTCAGCCCCACTCTCCTTCAGGACGATGGCACCACAGATGCAACCTCCATCTGTGAGCCCAGTTTGCCATAAGTCTCACAATGTCCCTTTTATGGGTGGGGGCCCTTCTTCACACACTGCTCGCCTGACACATTCAGTGGGAGCAATTTCTGCCCCATCATCAGAGACGCCAGTCACCACCCCCCAGTCGGACAGATGAGAGCTCTCTCCAACTCCTCGGAACACTCCCTTCCGAGGCTCTAGGAAACTCAACTGAGGATAGTTTTTGGAAACATTTTTGTTTCACTTTTTGAAATTCTTATTTAAATTTATAAATAAAAAATAGTCTAGTTTATTAAATAAAATCATTACACTCTAGATTGTTTTTTATATATCAACTAAGGATCCCAGCCGGTGGCTGAAGGATCCTCAACCTGCCGGTCAGAGGACTACCAGATCCCCATCATCCCCTCCAGCCCATGACACCGCAGAGTCCACAAGAGGACAGAAAGATGGAAAAGAAACAGAATCTTCTTCTGAAGATGAGGTGGAGATCCTTGCCTCTGCTGAGGATCTTGCTCTCACTGGACCCATAGAACCAATGGTCTTAGATACTGTTGGTTGCGATTACTTGGTAGCAGATGATCCAAGACCTTAGGTCTTTCCTTAATTACTCCAATCATGGTCTTTCAGCATGACATGGATATCATTCTCTAGTAGAACTGTGGCAGTTTTATCCGCCATCTTGCAGAGCTGCAACAATTACAGTGCCACTACCATGCACTTTTTTGAGCCTGTAGGAAACATGATTTCCTGCCCAGCGAACCCTTGCCCTTCATGGCTATTGGGGCTATTTTAAGAACTGTGCTATGGTAGGGTCTCTGGAGGTGTGTACACCTACAACCTTACCCTCCCTTGAGGCAGTGGCCGTGAGGATCAGGGCATTGCAAAACATACTGTCTGTTCTCTTTACCTCCCCCCAGATGAGGTTGTCTCTCCCACTAATTTCACTTCCCCTTCCATTCCTCCTTTTTGGGAATTTCAACGCCCACCACCCTTTGTGGGGTGGCACTCAGACCTCGGGCTGTGGTATGGATGTTGAAGCTTTGTAGGCACAGCAGGATATTTGCCTTTTAAATACCGGTGCTCCTACACACTTTAGCCTTGCACATGGCACATACTTGTCCATTGATTTGTCCATATGTAGCCCAAGCCTTCTGCCACATCTTAGCTGTAGCTTCCACAATGGCCTTTGCAATAGTGATCATTTCCCTGTCCTTTTGTCGCTCCTGCATTTTCAACCTGCAGGCCACCCACCCCAATGGTGTCTACGTCGAGCTGATTGGCTGGGTTACACCTCGGCTGCTGTGGATCTTGCTACACTACCAGCTAATATAGATATGGCAGTTCTAACAGGTCACTGCTGCTATAGTTTCTGTTGCTGAGGCTACTGCTCTTATCGCTACTGGCTCACCTCGGTGCAAGTCCATGCCTTGGTGGACGCTGGAGATTTCTGAGGCCTTCTGGGATCGTCAGCAAACGCTACAACGCCACCCTTCCATTAAACATCTAATTATATTCAAATGTCTCTGAGCCCAGGCGTGGTGACTGATGCAGGAAAGTAAGCAGGCTTCCGGGAGAGGTATGTAGCCAGCACTGGTTCTCATGCCTCCCCTTCCCAGGTGTGGTCGCAGGTTCGTCACTTCTTCAGATATCACCCGACAGTAGGAATCCCATCTCCATATTCAGGGTTCACTTTGCACTGACACCAGCACTACTGCCAAACATATGGCAGAACGTTACACACGTCATTCTGTGACTGCAGCCTCTTAAAGAACGGATTGAATTTAGGCAGCTGTCATTTTGCATGCTCCGCCAGGAAACATACAATGCCCCATTTAGTGAATGGGAGTTACAAAGTGCCCTTGCTGCATGTCCTGATACCTCCTCAGGACCAGATCATATTCACAGTCATTTCCTCCATCACCATCAGTGGACTTTAAGCACCAACTTCTCACCCTGCTCAATCGTCTATGGGTTGAGGGTGTTTTCCCATCCCAATGGCAGGATAGCATCATCATCCTGGTAATGAAGCCTGGAGAAGATCCGCAGGTGGCTGATAGTTACTGCCCAATTAGCCTCACCAACTTTATATACAAGCTTCTCAAACATATGGTGAGTCGGGGGGCTCATGTTGATTCTTGAGGACCAGGGACTCTTGGCCCCACAATAAGGGGAATTTCCTCTCCCACTGCTCTTTTTTGTTGGGGGTTGGTGCCTCTCATAGCTTACCCCATATTCAGGAGAACAGTGTCTGCTCTGTTCTCAGTGTACCATTATTTTTAGTGGCAATAAATGCTCTTGCTGTGGCTGTGGGATCATCAGTTTCCACTTCCCATATGCCTATGACCTGCATGTATTTTAGTTCCACCAATATCAGTGTTGATGAACGGCAGTTGCAGATAGCTATTTGAAAGGTCCAATTTTGGGCGTTTGACAATGATTTCCAGTTTTCTGCCTCGAAAACCAGGCTCATGCATTTCTGTCGACGTCGGGCAGTACACCTGGAACCCGAACTGTATTTGGCTGATGACCTGCTTCATGTTGCAGAGATGCACAATTTTTTAGGCATCTATTTGATGACCTTCTCACTTGGGTTTCACACCTTCGCCAGCTCAAACAAAGTGCTGGCGACACCTAAACATCCTGTGCTGTCTCAGTCACACTGTTTGGGGAGCTGCATGGCCAGTGCTCCTGCATCTCTATAAGGCCCTCATTAAGTCACACCTTGACTATGGGAGTATAGTTTATAATTTGGCCATGCATTCAGCATTGCAAGCTCTGGACCCACTTCTTCATAGTGGTGTCCATTTGGCAACAAAGGCTTTTCACATGAGCTTCATGACAAGCCTCCTAGTTGAAGCTGGGGTCCTCCCCTGCGGTTCCGCCGGCAAAACTTGCTAGCTTCTAATGTTGCCCATGTTCAAGACTCTCCTCACAACCTGAATCGCCGGCTCCTTTTTCAAGACTCTGTACCCCCTTTCCCTCTACAACGGCCCAGTTTGAGTTACCTGGCTTGTACTCTTACCTGGTCATAGATCGATTGTTCTCAAAGTTCTTGAGGTAGTCGACGATCGATGCTCTCGGTGTTATATTAACTACAAATGATGAAGGCAACACACATAATTGCAATTCGTTGACACTTTTAATGATTTATTATTATTGCCAAATTGTCCCCATTTATGGTCACCTTACAAGTCTCATTAATTACAACCATTAATATCAGGAACACACATTCCACACATCAATAATTAAAGTTAACACTGCCCGTGTGTGGAATAAAAAAGTTCAATGTGTACATGGTAATGTGGCACAATATTAATTATTCACTGTGGATACACTTTCCACACTAACTTTTGTATAATTGTTTAAATTTAAAGTTCAAAACTGATGTGGCTTATGCATCAGATCGCGGCCAGAACAATAAACAATACTCAACTAGCATGGATTCTGCCTCTCGTAACTGACTAAACATTACTCCGATACATGCCGTGAGCCCATCCTATTCATGTTATACAAACAATGTGACTGAAAATTGTGTATTGTTAACAATGTACATTAAAGTAATTATAATGGAAAAGTAAAGAGTTATGTGCAGCTGGCTATAGTAAGCCTTAGCATAAATAATACTGAATAAATTTATATAAAAACTTCGGTTAAATGGATAGTATTTCATATCCAAATATAATTTAATAGTTTTTCAAGCAATTGCTTTGTAGTTAATGGTTATTATACCAAAACTAATGAGGGCAAAACTTTGCTAGCATTAATTGAGAAACATAGTAATTTCTACTTGAACATTATGAGAAAAGAATTTACCAAGTTTTAAAAGAGATACTAATTAGTATTCTATCCGAACTTTAACAATACACTTCTGGCACGAATTAATTAATATTTACTGATTGAACAAATGCATCCAGTATCAAATAATAGAAAAAGACTCCAGCCAACTACTTTACAACAAATAATAACAACAGTTTTGAAAAAGACAATGATAATAGACTAATTACACCCAAACCTATTATTATGCAACAGTGGTATCAGGAGGTTCAGTAATACAAGCTGATGGGAATAAATCCCAACATGCTTCGTTACAGGCTTCTTTCATCCCTTGAATCTCATCCGCTCCTTGCCGATCCTATCTTATTTATTTATTTATTTATTTCGTACATTGTTGATCCTGTTGTGATAAGTTCAAAATGATATAGAGCATGTCAGTTACAATCCACAACATTAATAATAGTAAGTAATTATACAAACTTAATATTAAAACCTGTTATCTTTACTGTTATGTAAGTGACAAAGTTGCACTAAAACATTGGATACAGAAATGGAAAAAAACACATAGAAACTCAATGAAAACAACTATGAATGTTACAGCAAGACCTACATCATTTCTTACTCTAAAATATCTCAGACATAAATTTCTAGTCAGTAGATCTAAGTTTTTACATTGTGACTGAAAAACTCCTCTAAACTGTAAAATGACCGTTCCAATAAAAATTGTTTCAGATGCACCCTAAATGTGGATTTTTCATCAAACTTGCTTTTAAGGTCTGGAGGAAGAGTGTTAAAAACTTCATCACCAGAGTACTGACACCTTTTTGCACCATATTCAGATTTTTACAATTATTGTGAAAATCATGCTTTCTTCTGGTATCATATGCATGGTATACACTATTTCTTTTAAAATACTCCGTATTTCTGTGGATGAAATGCATGAGTCAGAATATGTACTGCGAAGTAACAGTAAAAATTTTTAATTTACAGAAGAGGTTTCTACAACTACATCTAGAGTCAACTCTCTCATTATTCTTATTGCACGTTTATGGGCTAAGGAATGTTTTTCCAGTGTCTGGTTACCCCAAAATATAATTCCATAAGTCATAAGAGAATGGAAGTAACCATAGTATGCTCTTTTCAAAGTGTCTAAATTCCCACTTTCAGAGATCACATGTAGGGCAAAAACTAAAGCGTTGAGTCTCTTCTGAAGGTTTGTTATGTGATGAGACCAGTTTACTCTGGAGTCAATTGAGACACCTAGAAACTTTGTTGTATCAACTCTATCTAGTGCCTCAGTGCCACATTTTACAGTTAGGTCTTCCTCTGTTTTAACAGTTACAGTGAATTGCATATAGTTAGTCTTATTGAAGTTCAATGAGAGTCCATTTATGCTAAACAATTTTAATAGATCAGTAAGAATATTTTTAGTAGAACCCTGAAGATTTTCACATGTACCACCATCAATTATAATGTACGTATCATCTGCAAAAATAGTAAAATAACACTGTAGGTTTGTGCATTGTGGTAAGTCATTTATAAAAATAAGGAACAGTAAATGACGAAGAATGCAGCCTTGGAGCAAACCCCACCTTGGTCCATTCCTCGTTTGTAGCTTTGTCTGGATTTGTCTTGCATCTCAAAAGATTAAGTTTCCCCAACAAATATCCGTCACCAGTTCCTGCCACTCCTCTATTCATTCCGTGGCACCAAAGCCATTTACACTGATGGTTCTCTAGCAGATGGTCATGCTCAGTATGCGTATCTCCATGGTGACCGTGACAAACCGCACTCTTTATCTCGTGAGAGTAGCGTCTTTACCATGGAGCTGGTTGCCATTCTAAGGGCTCTTGAACACCTTCAAACCTGCCTCAGGGGGTCATTTGTCACCTTTAGTGACACCCTGAGTGGCTTGCAGGTGATCGACCAGTGTTTCTCTCATTGCGGTCTACTGAGGATACTGTTTACTCTCTCGTCAGATCTGGCCTGTCTGTGGTCTTTGTGTGGACCTTGGGCCACATTGGCATATCAAAATGAACATGTCAATCAGTTGGCCAAGCAGACCACTACAGCACCACCTCTAGATATTGGCATCATGGAACTGGATCTCAAGTTGGCGATGCACTGGAAAGTGTGTGAGGCACCAAATAGTCTACCTGGAGTGTGCTGAATAAGCTTCAAGCATCAAGCTATACATGGAAATCTTCACTGCAGCCCATACATCAAGAGTTCGTTGTCCTCTGCTGCCCCCATATTGGGTATACATGGTTGACCCACAGCTATCTCCTTTGCAGTGAGTCCCCGCCCATGTATTGCTGTGGTGCAGTGCTGACAGTAGTACATCTTTTGATGGACTGTCAACTTTTAGCCCCCTTGCGGTGGTCTATTAATCTACCATACGTGGTACCCTTAGTTTTAGGCAACAATGCTTCCATGGATAACTCTGTTTTAAGTTTTACCATTCCATTTAGTGGTGGCTGATAGAGCCTGGTCTATCAGATTGCGCTGGCCGCGGTGGCCGAGGAGACAGGCGCTCCAGTCACGGTCTGCACGGCCACTACCGTCGGGGGTTCGAATCCCCCCTCGGGCATGGATATTTGTGCCGTCCTTAGTCTTAGCTAGTTCATAAGTAGTTTGTAAGTTTAGGGACTGATGACCCCGTAGTTAAGTCCCATAGACTATACAAACTCAAACTCAAACTCTATCAGATTGCCACCCATCCAGTGCTTTTAAGTCTTTTTCAGACGTTTGTGTAGAATGCCTAGGGATTCTTAGCGTGTGCAGCATGGCTGGCTCATCCTGTATTATCTATCAGACTGCTATGGTATTCTGTTGTCAAGTTTTAGCTCAGTTCCTGATTTGGTTTCTACCTATTGTGTGTCTTTGTTTTGTGTTGTCAGCAAATTGTTCATTGTGAGTCTGTTCCTTTTGTGAGTTTCCATTCTAGGTATTTTATTTTTTAGCTTCTGACAGAGAACCCTTAGCTAGGAACAGGCGACTAATGACCTAGCTCAAAATAACAGCAACAACCATTGTGTTCAGATGGTGTAGTGGACACTCGAACTGCCTTGTAAGCAAGAGTCTGTTACCCAAAGGTATCTAACAAGATTATAGACCTGTTATACAGCAAGGTTTGCTTATTCATACTAAAAGATATATCTCATCTCATACTCCTTAAGAAATATAATAATGGAAAGTCCAGGTTAGAATTAATAATATAGTAAGGACAGTTTACAACTCACCGCAAAGACATGGTGACAAACTGTGACAGGCACATACAAAAATCAAACCCATACAACACTTTCTATTTTCTGAAGGAGGCCATGGCCGATAGTGGAAGTGTTGTATGTGTGTGTCTTTTGTATGTGCCTGTCGCAGCTCATCGCCACGTCTTTGTGGTGAGTTGTGAACTGTCCTTACTATATTATTAACTCCTTAAAAATATTATCATCAAGAGAATAGTTTCAATATGAATAAAGAATGATTCTATAATATTATTTTTCTGAACAAAAAATCATTAGAAAGAGAGTGAGTGCAGCATTGCAGCTTATCTGATCTTTGCTAAAAACCTGTGGTGATGTTGTGACTAAGCATGTTATGATTTATTCCCATTTGCTTGCATTACTGAACTTCCTGATAACAGTGTTGCATAATAATAGGTATGAATGTAATTAGACTATTATCATATTCTTTTCCAAAACTTTTGTTATTATTTTTTCTAATATGACTAGCTGAAGTTATTTTCTATTATTTGGCATTGTAGAAGTTTGTTTAATTAGCCAATATTAATTAGTTCCTGCAAGAGGTGTATTGTTGTAGGTCATATATTAGGCTAATTTGCATCTTGTATAAAACTAATTAAAATCTTTTGTCATAATATTAAAGTAAGCATTATTATGTTTCACAAGTAATGTTAGGAAAGTTTTTGCCTCATTACTTTCTGTATAATTACTGTTTATTATGAAAGTGTTTTTGAAAAAACCTATTTCATTAAATATGTAAATGAAACACTATTAACATAAACGAGATTTGTATATCAGTTTACTCAGTATTATTTATGCTATCTTTTGCTGTAGCCAAATGTAGATACCGGTAATTGTTTACTTTTCCATAGTACTGAGTTTAATTTAACTAATTAACAACACATAATTGTTTAGATGATATAAATAGAATGCTTTTGCGCCATGTAAATGAGCCTGGTTTCATCTTTGATCTGAAGCACAGTTATCACCTGTTAGTAGTATTGTTTTGAGCCTTTTTTCATGATGTATCTGAATCACAGTTTATGTCACTTTGAATTCCTATTATGAACAACTATGTAAAAGTTATTCAGTGTTAGGTGTGAAGACAGTGTATCTATAGTTATTAAGGTAAAGCAGTCAACAATCCGAAGATTGGTTTGAACACCACAGTGCTTTACTAGGCATGGTCCTGTTTGGAGGTGGTATGCCGTTGCCTTCCTCCTATAGTTATTCCTTCATATTTGTGCCACACTAAAATGTACACCTCGGATTTTTGTATTCCACACACAAACTGTGTAACTTTGTATTACTGACATGTGGAATGTGTGTACTGGGTTGTACTTACTCTTATTAATGAGATTGTATGCTGGCAATAAATGGGGACAAATGGGCACTATGATTCATTAAAGTACCAATGAACTGTAATTCTACATGTTGCCTACATTATTTGTAGTAGATTAGTTTTGCCCCATGAAATTTCAGCCAGTTATGACTGAGAGCACCAATCCACAAGAACTTCAAGAGGCTATGAGCTATAACCCGGTAATGTCACAAGGTGATGTCGTAACAACAATAGAATGTGGTGGTGGCAGTCTTGATGCCCAAGGCAAATTTATTGCAGCTCTCCTCATCTCATATCCATGGTGAAATATACAACTGAATGCTTCTTCCTCATCACAACAAATCTCATATCAGTACATTGTGCACTGTCTGTGACACTTCTGACAACGATGTCTCAGTTATTCAAAGTTATGAAAAATTACATTAATTGCCCACCCTCATGAACCACAGACATTACTGAGGTGGGGTGGCCTGCAATGATACAGCAGTACTGTAGGTGCAGAGGCCAGACAAACGAGTGGGTCCTGAAGAGGGGTAGCAGCCTTTTCAGTAGTTACAGGAGCAACAGTCTGGATGATTGATTGAGCTGACCTTGCAACATCAGCTATCATGGCTTTGCCATGCAGTTACTGCAAACAGATGAAAGCAAGGGGAAACTACAGCCATTAAATTTCCTAAGGACATGCAGCTCTACTCTATGAATATATGATGATGGCATCCTCTTGGGTAAAATATTCGAGAGGTAAAATAGTCCCCCTTATGAATCTCTTGGTGGAAACTACTCAGGAGGATGCCGTCATCAAGAAAAACAAAGCAGGCATTCTACAAATCAGAGCATGGAATGTTCTAACCCTTAATCGGGTAGGTAAGTTAGAAAATTTGAAAAGAGAAATAGATAGGTTAAAGTTAAATATTGTGGGAAGGTCAGTGGCAGGATGAACAGAATTTTTGGTCATGTGGTACAGGGTTATAAATACAAAAATCAGTTGGTGGTAATGCAGGAGTAGGTTTCATAATGAACAAGAAAATAGGAATGTGGGTAAGTTACTATGAACATGTGATGATACTGCCGACCCTCTCATCTCAAGGTTATTATACGATACCGTCTGCGTCACACCCGGAATCGTGTGGTTTAATAGTGATATATGATGCGTGTGAAGTTGCAAACGAAATAGCCAGCCTAGGAATCAGTGTAGGACAGTGTCTCGGTGATACTGTGATCAAAACAAGTGATAGATTTCATTAATTAATAGATTTGTATAAGACGTTTCCAGACAGTTCTATAAACAATAATTTTGTCATTGTATGTTATTTCAATAAATAGACAGACGAATGGTAGTAACTTTTGTATCTAAAATAATTAGATAAAATAAATAGCATTGTATATATGTTAGGCTCATAAACAAGTTATGTAGACCAGCTAATTGTATTAATTAATGTAATAGTTGAGATTTACAATATTGAATTCATTATATATATGGACTGACGTGAGTATGCATAGTTTTCATTTTATATTGTGATTATTCTTGTGTACATGAAATGTTTTATTTGTATGTTAGGTAATTGTAAATCAGTATATTCTATTGTTATGAACAATGGATAATGTAAGGCCATTATTGTCGATGTTATATATTTGCCTCACCGCCTTGCGTGGGAGAGTTCGAGTTTTGTCTTTTGTCGAGTACTTTGGAATCTATGTCAGTCTGTGTTGTTGTGGTAATTTGTGTACGTTATTGTAATGTTTTGGTGGAGAAGAAATTTGATTTCAAATTAAAGAAGAAGTGAAAATTTGTACATATCGAGTATTTTTTTCTACCACGACGCCCCAGGTGAATAATTTTGCAGCGGGCAGAACCCCCATACATCGTAATGTTGAAAAGATGAGTATCGGTAGAATGAAATGTAATTACTTATATAGCATGTGAATGTTATAAACAGCATAGTGAACACATTATTGTAGCAAAGATAGACAAGAAGCCAACACTGACCACAGTAGTACAAGTTTATATGCCAACCAGCTCTGCCAATGATGATGAAATCGAAGAAATGTATGAGAAGATAGAAGAAATTATTCAGGCTGTTAAAGGAGAAGAAAACATAATTGTGATTGGGGACTGGAACTCGCCAGTAGGAAAAGGAAGGGGAGGAAATGTAGTAGGCGAATATGGATTGGGGAAAAGGAATGAGAGAGGAGATCGCCTGGTAGAATTTTGTGCCAGGCACAACTTAATCACAACAAACACTTGGTTCAATCATCATGACAGAAGGTTATATACATGGAAGAGACCAGGAGACACTGGAAGTTACCAGATTGGCTTTATAATGGTAAGACAAAGGTTTACGAACTAGGTTTTAAACTGTAAGGCATATCCAGGGGCAGAATATATAGACTCTGACCACAACTTATTAATTATGAACTGTACATTAAAACTTAAGAGACTGCAAAAAGGTAGAAAATTGATGAGATGGAATCTGGACAAATTGAAGGAACCAGATGTGGTTGAGCATTTTAGAGGGAGCATTAGGCAAGGATTGTCTCAAATGAGGGAAATCAATAGAATAGAACAAGAATGGGCAACTCTGAGAGACAGAGTAGTGAAGGCCGCAGAGGATCATATAGGCAGAAGGGCAAGGCCTAATAAAACCCCTTGGATAACACAGGAGATACTGAACTTAATGGTGAAAGGAGAAAATATAAAAATGCAGCAAGTGAAGCAGGCAAAAGGAAGTACAGATGTCCAAAAAATAAGGTTGATGGGAAGTGCAGACTGGCTAAGCAAGTGTGCCTTGAGGAGAAATGCAAGATTATAGAATAATGTGTAACTAGGGGAAAAATAGATGCCACCTACAGGGAAACAAAAGTGACATTTGGAGGCATGAATATAAGTGGTATGAATATCAAGATCTCAGATAGAAAAGTATTACTCAGGAAAGAAGGGAAAGCTGAAAGATGGAAGGAATATGTAGAAGGTCTGTACAAAGGAAATAAACTTGAAGGCAGTATACTAGAAGTGGAAGACAAAGTAGAGGAAGATGAGAAAGGATACACAATACTGCGAGAAGAATTTGACAGAGCACTTTTATATTTGAGTTGAAACAAGACCCCTGGAGTAGATGATATTCCATGTGAACTGCTGATATCATTAGGAAAGCCAGTCATGAAGAAATTGTTCCACCGGTATGCAAGAAGTATGAGACAGGGGAAGCACCCTCATACTTCAAGAAGAATATAGTAATTCCAATTCCTAAGAAAACAAGTGCAGACAAATGTGAAAATTACAGAACTATCAGTTTAATAAGTTATGGTTGCAAAATACTAACACAAATTATTTACAGACAAATGGAAAAACTGATGGAATACAACCTTGAGGGAGATCAATTTGCATTTAGAAGAATTGTAGGAACACGCAAGGCAATGCTCACATTACAACTTATCTTAGAAGATAGATTAAGGAAAGGGAAACCTATGTTTTAGCATTTGTGGATCTGGAAAACTTTTGACATTGTTGACTGGAATACACTTTTTTCAGATTCTGAAGGTGGCAGGAGTAAATATAGGGAGCAAAGAATTATATTCAACTTGTACAAAAACCAGACAGCAATTATTAGGGTCAAAGGTCATGAAATGGAAGGGAGTAAGACAGGGTAGTAGCCTTTCCCCAATGTTGCTCAATCTGTACATTGAGCATGCTGTGAAGGAATGCAAGGAGAAATTTGGAGAGGGAATTAGTCCAGGGAGGAAATAAAAACCTTGTGGTTTTCTGGCAACATAATAATTCTGTCATAGATAGCAAAGGACCTGGAAGAGCAAGTAAATGGAATGGACAGTGTCTTGAAAGAATGATATAAGATGAACATTAACAAGAATAAAACAAAGGTAATGGAATGTAGTGTCAGAAAATCAGGTGATGCTGAAGGAAATAGATTAGGTAATGAGACAATAAAACTAGAGATGACTTTTGTTAACTAGATAGCAAAATAACTTCTGATGACTGAAGTAAAGAAGATATAAAATGCAGAATGGCTATGGAAAGAAAAGCTTTTCTGAAGAAGTGAAATTTGTTGACATCCAATATTCATTTAAATGTTAGGAAGTCCTTTTTGAAAGCATTTGTCAGGAGTATAGCATTATATTGGAGTGAAACTTGGGCAATAAGGAGTTCAGACAGAAAGATTTCAAAATTGGTGCTACAGACAAATGATGAAGATTAGATGGGTAGATCACATAAATAGGTGCTTTACAGAAGTGGGGATATCCTGACTAAGTGTAGCGATAGGTTGGTGGAACACATTCTGAGACATCAAGGAGTTGTCAACTTAGCATTCAAAGGAAGTTTGTAGGGTAAAAATCCTAGAGGTAGACCAAGAGACGAATATAGTATGCAGATTCAAAAGGATGTAGGTTGTCGTACATATTCTCAGATGAAGAGTCTTGCACAGGAGAGGGTAGTGTGAAAAGCTGCATCAAACCAGTATGCAGACTGAAGACCACAACAACAACAACCATGATTGCTAATTCAAAGTGAATGTTCTTGGACATTTTTGGTGAATGGTTTTCTCTACAAGAACCAGGTTCAAATCACAGCCTGACACAAATGTTCGCCTTTCCCACAGGTAATGTTGTAAATTCCTTTGTCTCCAATAAATAAATCTCCAGATGGTGTGAGTATGTGAGTGGTCTACTCTATAGTTTTGCCTTTATACTTGTACATGGAAGTTTCCAAAACAGCAGATACCTTAGGTCAATTTAACAGCCATATATTTATGAAAAATACATTTCTAGACTAGAGTTTTGATGATGTGTAAAACCAGTTAGGTATATTTGGTGTATTATGACAGCTTTGGTTTTAAACAGTGGAATACTAAGTAGTATAAGTATAATTGATCAGATTGAAATTTCAGTCTGTAAAATGAAAAAACTATCTCAAAAATATTACAATGAGTATTTTATAATATAGAAGTACAATATGTTGTTATTCAACATGTAACTCCAAATTGTATGTAAACTCTTTCTCTCTCTCTCTCTCTCTCTCTCTCTCTCTCTCTCTCTCTCTCTCTCTCTCATATCATAATATAAATCAGATTCCTCCCCACATGATAACTGCAATGTATTTACATCCTTTGTGTCACTCATGTACCAGAAGTCCACTGAATATACACCAGTTTTTTGTTGTATCTGGAGTCGGTCTGTTTCATATAGGCATTTTACCTTTTCTTGATGTTTTGCTATGGAGGAAGGCAGATCAAACCTTGGGCAACAGCATCTACTGGAAGCCAATTCATACAGATCTGTATTTGCAGGCCATAAGCTGCCATCACAGTGCACAATGCCTTAGTGCATTACATACACTGGTTCATAGTGCATGTGTTGTTTTCGTTTCTGGAAGAAGAGGTCCTTATCCGACCCACTGTGTTCCTCCTCGTGAACTCCTCATAGCTCCCAGAACATGCTTAGCTGACCTCTTGAGCCTACCTCATCCCTCCAAAATCCCTACCACCACTCCAAAACATCCAATACCAAAACAACTCCAGAACACTGTGGTCAACCTATCCACAAAAAACCTGAACCCCACTGAAGTTTCTGTTTTATCCAAAGGTCTTACCTACACTCCAGTTCAATCATGTTGGTCTTGTCAGAGACCTACTCTCCTTTTCCCGATCCCTACGATGGAAACACTACTTTGCCAGCAATCCCTCTGACCGTTACCTACCTAATCCCAATATTGAACCCTGCCTGTCCCAATTCATACCACCATCCAACAAATATCCCCCTGCACTCCCACCTAACCACCCTCTGGTTACCCTCCAAGAGTTTCTCACCTCCAACTTGTCCTCACCATCCTTTCCCAAGAACTCAAACCTTTCAGCAGAAGAAAGAAGAGCCATCCGAAACCTTAAAACTAATCCTGACATAATCATCCTCCCTGCAGATAAAGGTTCCACCACTGTAGTTATGGATCACTACCTGGCAGAAGGGCTCCACCAACTCTCTGACTCCTCCACCTACAAGTTGTGCCGGATTGACCCCATCCCCAAAGTCCAACAAGATCTACAATTCCTAATATGGCCCCTCCCAGAAACCTTCCCCTGAATCCATCTCCCTCCTCACCCAAGCAGCAATCAGCACACCCACCTTCTACATGCTCCCCAAAATCCACAAGCCTAATAATCCTGGACACCCTGTTGTGGCTGGTTAGTGTGCTCATACCAAACGAATTTCAGCCCTAGTTGACCAACACCTCCAATCAATTCTATAAAATCTATCTTTCCACATCAAGGATACCAACCACTTCCTTCACCGACTCTCCACCATTCCCACCCCTTTCCCTCCTGAATCCTTACTTGTCACAGTGGATGCCACCTCCCTATGCACCAACATCACATGTCCATGGCCTTACCGCTCTGGAACACAACCTCTCCCAACGTCCCTCTGAACTCAAGTCTGATACCTCATTCCTCATAACCCTCACCAATTTGTTCCTACTTAACAACAACTTTTCCTTTGAGGCACAGCATGGGCACCCGCATGGCATCCTCCTATGTCAACCTGTTTATGTGCCATCTGGAGGAATCCTTCCTAGCATCCCAAAACCTCAAACCTCTGGCCTGGTTCAGATTCATTGATGATATTCCTATGATCTGGACTCAGGGCCAGGACAACCTATCCTCCTTTCTTCAAAACCTCAATACCTTCTCTCCCATCCACTTCACCTGGTCTTCCTCAACCTACCATACCACATTCCTGGATGTCAACCTCCACCTCACTGATGGCTCCAAAAATGTTCAAATGTTTGTAAAGCTTATGGGACATAACTACAGGGTCATCAGTCCCTAAACTTACAAACTACTTATGAACTAGCTACAACTAAGGGCGACACAAATATCCATGCCCGAGGAGGGATTCGAACCCCCGACCATAGTGGCCGTGCAGACCGTGACTGAAGTGCCTCAGTCCCCTCGGCCACCGCGGCCGGCTGATGGCTCCATCCACACTTCCGTCCATATTAAACCTACCAACAGTACCTACACTTTGACAGTTGCCATCCCTTCCACATAAAAAAAAATCCCTCCCTTATAGCCTGGCCACCCCTGGACGGCATATCTGCAGTGACAAGAACTCCCTTTCTGAATATGCTCAGGGTCTCACAAAGGCCTTCACAGACAGAAACTACCCCCACAGACAGTCAGCAAACAGATCTCCCGTGCCATATCCTCACACATCCCAAATCCTCCTCCTAACACCAGTAACCATCCACAAAAGAGTGCTCCCCTTGTCACCCAGTACCACCCTGGACTGGAACAAAGATTTTGATTTTCTATCCTCATGCCTAGAAATGAGAGACATCCTGCCCAAGATCCTTCCCACCCCTCTTAAAATGGTGTTCCCTCACCCTCCCAACCTCCACAACATGCTAGTTCATCTTTATGCGACTCTGAAACCCAGCTCACTGCCACAGGGATCATATCCTTGTGGAAGACCCCACTGCAAGACCTGTCCAATCCACCCACCCAGCACTTCCTATTCCAGTTCTGTCACAGGCTTATCCTACCCTATCAGAGGCTGGGTCACCTGTGAAAGCAGTCATGTAATTTACCAACTGTGCTGCGATCACTGTCCAGCTTTCTATATTGGCATGACCACCAACCATCTATCCATTAGAATGAATGGCCAGCTCCAAACTGTGGCCAAAAACAAAGTGGACCACCCTGTGGCACAGCAGGCAGCGGAGCACATGCCTGATTTCAATGGCTGCTTCACAACTCGGGCCATCTAGATCGTCCCATCAATCACTGGCTTTTCTGAACTGCACAGATGGGAGTTATCCCTACAATACATTCTCCGATCCTGAAATCAACCAGGCCTCAACCAACGATAACTTCCCTATCTTTTTCCCCATACCTTACAGTTCCTACCTCTCTATCCCAAACCTCACCTATACTGTCGCATTGAAAGGGAAACAGGCTTGACTTCGAAGGCAACTGAACACACCACTTATACTGAAAGCAGGTTTATTATGAACTCAACATACACGCAGCACAACTGACTCTCAAGCAGAGTGCTCTGCTATTTATACACAGACAGACTGTACCAGAAATTAGAAGAACAGTTAACATAAGAAACAAGCAGAATTTACAAGTGAACATAAGAAAGATGTAGCCAGCCGCGGTGGCCGAGGGGACTGCGGCGTTACAGTCATGGTCCGTACGGCCACTACGGTCAGGAGTTCGAATCCCCCCTCGGGCATGGATATTTGTGCCATCCTTAACTGTAGGTAGTTCATAAGTAGTTTGTTAGTTTAGGGACTGATGACCCCGTAGTTAAGTCCCACAAGCTCTACAAACATTTGAACATTTTTGGAGCCATCAGTGAGGTGGAGGTTGACATCACAGCACTAACTGCCTCTATCCCCTGCGCCATGTTGGCAGTCAGTGTACATGGTGTCTCACAGCATTGCTCCCTCTCCTGGAAAAACAGCGACCCGCTGTTATGTTCCCTGTGGAGCCAGCTGCAATGTCCTGGATCTTGACCATGTCATGGGTCCTCTGTATGGCAGTTCTGGAGAATCCTTCCCTTCTGCATGATTATCGATGACAGACGGTACTGTCGGGATTTCATCAGTAACATTATCGTCCTTAGAGCCCTCGAACAAGAAGCCATTGTCGCCTACCTGCTCTTCAGGATTGTAGTAAGCCTTCATGCGCAGGATGTCAACAATGTCTCTTCGTTTTTGTTGTTTTGACAACGGTTCATAATCCTTAACTTCGTATGTGACATCTTACAGGTGGACATATAACATGGTATGGACCAAAGTATCGCTTCAATAACTTTTCTGATAGTCCAATCTTCCATACAGGGGTAAGAATCCATACCAGATCTCCAGGGCTATATACAACAGGTCGGTGCTTCTCTTTATACTGCTGATGGTCCTTCTCCTGGGCGTACAGTGCCCGTATGTGAGCCAGCTGTCTCGCTTCTTCGACCCTGGTGATGAGCTGTTTAACATAGTCATCCTGAGTGTCGTCTGGTTGGAACGGGAACAGCATATCCATTGTCGTCTCAGCTTCACAGCCATGGAGCAGGAAAACGGCTTGAAGCCTGTGGTGTCTTGTCTTGCAGTATTGTAAGCAAATGTCACAACTGACAGAATTGTATCCCAATCCTTCTGCTCAACATCGAAGTACATCGACAGCATATCGGCTAACGTCTTGTTAAAACGTTCTGTAAGACCATTTGCATGGGGATGATATGCAGTTGTCATCTGTGGACAATGTCGCGCCATGACATCAGCTCTGATACTAGTTTTGACTGGAATACTTTTCCATGATCAGATATCATGACAAGGAATTTTGCTATCTCTGGAGCTTCTGCAGTCAGCACATGTTTGGTGACAGCGTAGCGTGTGAGGTAGTCAGTGCAGACTATTCTCCATTGGTTACCAGTTGTCTACTTTGGTAACCTCCCTAAGAGATCGATCCCAACTCGGTGGAATGGAGCTGCTGCCAGCGGAATCGGTACAAGATTCCCTGGAGGTAATTGCGGCAATGCTTCCGTCGCTGGCACTCTTTACAGTGACTCACATAGTGCTTGACAGATTGGTAGAGACCTTTCCAGTAATACCTGCGTCTGATTCTGTCTAGGGTCTTCACGAATCCCAGATGACCAGATATTGGAGCATTGTGGAAATATTTGAGAATATCTGGCTGGAGATGAGCTGGAACGACCAGTAACCATTTGGGGCCCAGTGTATCGTAGTTGCTCTTATACAATGTTCCATTTATAAGTTGGAACTCTCCATTGGTTGTTTCTCCTTTCTCCAAGGCCTCTATCGTTTTTATCAGTGCTGGATCCTCCGTCTGTTCAGCTGTAACGTCATCTAATTCAGTGAGGTCTGAAATTTCATTCATTCTGTTGTGTTCCTCGAAAGGCAGTCGGCATCCTTGTGTTTGCGCCCGTTCTTCAATACCACTGTGACATCGTACTCTTGGAGTCTTAGTGCCCATCTTGCTAGTCGACCTGATGGATCCTTCAAGCTAGTCAGCCAACACAAAGAATGGTGGTCTGTCACGACGGTGAATGGTTTGCTGAATAAATACGGCCGGAACTTGTTGATAGACTAGATAACTGCGAGACATTCTTTCTCAGTTGTAGAGTAGTTTATTTCGGACTTTGAGAGTACTCTTGAAGCATAGGCTATCATTTTTTCAGCACCTTCCTGAACTTGTACAAGCACTGCACCAAATCCATAACCACAGGCGTCTGTGTGAAGTTCCGTTTCCATATTCTCGTTGTACAAGGCGAGCACTGGTGCGGAAGTTAGAGCCTCCTTAAGTGCCCAGAAAGCCCTTTCTTGTGTCTCATCCCAGTAGCGTCTCCCTGCAGAAGTTCTTGTAATGGATGTGCATTGTTACAAAATCCCTTCATGAAACGTCGGTAGTATGAGAACAATCTGAGAAAACTTCTCACATCACGAATATGCTGAGGAGTTGGAAATTCTGTGACTACCCTTACTTTATCTGGATCAGGACGGACACCATCTCCGTTGACTAGATGCTCCAGGATTTTTATCTCTTTGGCGACAAAGAGGCACTTCTTCGGATTGAGGCAGAGTCCTGCAGCCTGAACACACTTCAGCACAGTTGACAGGCGACTCAGATGTTCTTCAAATGTTTTCGAGAAAACAACAATGTCATCCAAATAGCAAAGACACGTCGTCCACTTAAGGTGTTGAAGCAAGTTGTCCATCATGCATTCGAATGTGGCCGGAGCATTACATAATCCAAATGGCATTACTTTGAATTCATAGAGGCCGTCAGGTGTAATAAAAGCCGTCTTCTCCCTGTCAGCTTCGTCAACCTCGATTTTCCAGTAACCTGTCTGCATGTCCATAGTTGAGAAGTATGTAGCTCCTTTCAAGCAATCTAAGGTGTCGTCAACGCGTGGCAGTGGATAGACATCTTTCTTTGTGATTTTATTCAGCCGCCGATAGTCAACACAGAATCACCACGTGTCAACCTTCTTCTTTACAAGGACCACTGGAGATGACCAAGGACTCTCCAAAGCTTGAATAATGTCATTGTCCAACATCTTCTCCACTTCCTCATGAATTATCCGTCTTTCATCTGGCGACACTCTATACGAACGCTGGCTAATTGGTGGATGGTCCCCAGTATTGATACGGTGCTTTATTGTGGGCCGTTTCCCCTGATGAGGAGTGAATGCACCCGAAAATTGATGTAGTAGAGCCAACACCAGCTGGCGTTGTTCCTTGGTCAGTCCGGACCCTATTGGCAGTTCCACGTTTGTTTCTTCCAGCGTGTTGTCTGTACTAACAGCAGAGCATGGGTCTTCATTGATGACGTTGAGCTCACCATCCTGGATTGGTTCAGCTGTCCCGATACACATTCCCTTAGGGATAAGTTGTGACTGCTCGTGACAGTTAGTGATCCAAATCTCTCCTCGACCTCCGGTAATGCTTATGATAGCCGCTGGTATGTACATTTCTTTGGTGAGCCTGGTAAACTTTTTACTATCAACAAGCAGTTCACAATTTAATCGCTCATCTGTATTTGTGACTGCAACTCTTCTCATCATCAGTGGCGGGATCATCACATTGTCAACGGCAAATAACTTCCCAGAAAATTCTGTATTACATGTATCCGTCGGAACAACTTCTTCTATTTGCAGCTCAGATCTTCCACAGTCAATGATAGTTTGGGATGCCTGAAGGAAGTCCCATCCGAGGATGACATTGTGACTACATTCTGTTAACACGACAAATTCAAACTGCTGGGTCCTGTTGTTGATAGTTATTCTTGCGACAAAAGTTCCTGCTGGCCAGATGTACTTTCTATTCATGACCTACAGCACATTGTCTTCTTTAGTGTGCGGTAGTAATTATCTGACAATACAGAAAAAGAAGCTCCTGAATCAACAAGTGCCCAGACACGTTGGCCATTGATTATGTTGTCGATGAGATTTCCCGACATCTTAGCAACTGTGGTCCATGGAGGATTTTCATCTGCAACGGCGTCACCTCCTTAGATGGTCGCCTCACTTAGTTTTCCTGGGCGCGGCGGGTAGGGGAGGAGCTGGTACCAGGTAGATATAAATGTTGGCCAAGCACATCGTTTGATCCCACCTGTTGTACTTGGCAACTTGGTCGAACCCTTTTAGCCATTTGTTCAGGTCCTGTTCAGCATCTCCAGAAGACACCGACAGGTGTCTGATGTGTAGCTGGCCTACCGCTGGTTTCGTGCCCATGGTTCTTCTGATGATAGGGACTTTTGGAAGGACGTACTCGGTAAATCCCTTGTATTCCGCTTCCAGTCTGTGTAAGCGACGGCTCTTATGTTGCCTAATCGGAGCCACGGTGATGCAGCTGTTGCACATGATGCCCAGCGCCTCTACCAAACAATGTCGTGTTGAAAGAGAAGCAGGCTTGACTTCAAAGGCAACTGAACACAGCACTTATACTGAAAGCAGGTTTATTATGAATATAACAAACACACAGCAGTAACTGCCTCTCGTGCAGAGTGCTCTGCTATTTATACACAGACAGAATGTACCAGAAATTAGAAGAACAGTTAACATAAGAAACAAGTAGAATTTACAAGTGAACATAAGAAAGATGTAGAAACTTCTGGACTTTTTAATTACAAAGAAATGAATTTTTGCCGATGGGTGGGATTGAACTGACGACCTTCAGCACTGCAGTCGATGACGCTATCTCCTGCGCCACGCCGGCAGTCAGTGTACATGATGTCTCGCAGCAATATTGAGTGGTGCGTGAATGTGCGATCGTGTGTGTGTGTGTGTGTGTGTGTGTGTGTGTGTGTGTGTGAGCATGTGCGTGTGCACATGTGTGTGTGCATGAGTGCGCATGTGCATATATGTGTGTGTGTGTGTGTGTGTGAGCATGTGTGTGTGCACATGTGTGTGTGCATGAGTGCGCATGTGCGCATGTGTGTGTGTGTGTGTGTGTGCGGTCTTGTGTACTTACAGTGTGCACACATTTTGTATATTTATTTTATTTTACTTTATTTTATTTTTCTCCTCTCATCCGCCTCCCCACTCCATTCCTAAGCTCCATCTCGTTATTCCCCTCTAACCCATCCCCACCACCATGACATAACCTTCCTATCCCCCCTCCCCTCCCCTCCCCTCCCCTCCCCACCCGTCCCTGATTCGCCGCAGAGCGTGATTCGAAGTGCGGCAGCTGGAGGTGATGGTTGTATGACTGTCTTGTGTGCCTGTGTGATTGCATGAGTGTTCTATTTTCTGAAGAAGGCCATGGCTGATAGCTGAAAGTGTAGTATGCATGTGTCTTTTGTATGTGCCTGTCACAGCTCTTCACCACGTCTTTGTGGTCAGTTGTAAACTGTCCTTACTATATTATTAATTCTAACCCGGACTTTCCATTATTGTAGTTAAGCTATTAATCAACACTGGCACCAGTAAGCAACAGTAAGCAATGAGTGCATAGGAGATAAGAAGAATGACCCTCCCAGATATAAGTCAAGTGGTATAGATGGGGGTGTCATTGTCATTAGACTGCACGTCATTGACTTGTTGCTTTGAAGATGTATAATTCCAAGAGGATAAGGAAGTCGTAACATAGTTGATGCTGCTATCCTAGGCTTACAGTTTCTTATTAAACATCACACACACTATAATCAACCTCAGACAGCAAACAGTGAAGCTTAGTGGACCAATGTTTCAGTTAGGTGACACTTGGAATAAATAGTTGATTTTATAGTGTTCTTTAATTTTCATTTTAACATATTTTGTCCATTGTTTTGATAAGTTTTACTGCTTTAGCTTATTGTGAGTACTATATACAGTTGTTTTACATGTAAAATTTACTGTTTTTCTTTGTTGTAATCATTTATAGTTTTGATATTGTAGTCTTGTTATAACAATTTATACACTAATGGAGATTTCAAACTGTGCAGTGATATGTAAAAGAGGCAGTCAAAGTGTTTTGCTTTCACCACACTTAATTCTTTGGAACATGGAAGCTTACTTAATTATCCAATTGTTGAGATTTTGTGTGCTGGAAGAATAATTTTGCCAGTTGAGTATGTAATATTATGTTATTTACAATATTCAAATTCAGGGATGAATTTCTCTAAAAAGTGGAGGAATGGGGAGTTGTTGAGAATTTGGTGAAAAAACTAGTCAAATAAGTCATAATATTGAGTGGTTAATAAATAAACTACAGTAATTTAACTAGACATCAAAATACTGAGTTTGCCAATAATTAAGGAATGAAGTGGTAGACAAACATATGTGTGACAAATCATTTCATTATTTAAAGTGGAAATTAGAAAAGTTACAAAAACTTAGTACAGTTTCAAATACTCTTCCAGAAAGCTCAGATACAGACAGATTTGTCAGGAAAAGATGAGAGCCTACATTTTGGATGAGATGGTGATCAGTGTGCAACTCGGCAATCTATCAGCACAGCCATTAGTGCGTTTACAAGCTATTCAGATGTTGCAATAACCCTTACACTTCCACCAAACATGACCACAGACTATCAAGTGGAGTACATTCTCCAGTTCCATAATGCGAAGAAACATAACTGCAAGCCATAAGTTGATGATACAGCCATCAGGACATTAACTGACTACTCACACCCACCAAATTGACCACAAGCCAAGTACATTCGCCTACCTCAAAGTTCCTGAGCAATGTGACATACTTAGTTAAACAAGAGATAAACAAGGTCTAAAAAGTTTCCAGAAGTTTCACAATGTAAACAGGACAACCACATAAATACTGAGCAGAAGGAAGCTGTTATTTTCCAGAACATTCTCATTTGTGACCAAAATACCACGTGGTATTTGATGAGAAAGCTCTTTATGAAAATACTTTGCCAGAAGTGTACACTTAGAAAACTTAAAATAGAAAATCTTGGTTACTTTGTTTTTTGTTGTTTGGCCAATCTAGTCTTCAGAACTCTTTGTGTTGTTGTCTGCATCTGCATGTATGTAGATTCTCTACATTTAATGACCAGGTTTTCTTCTTAAATGAGTATAGTCATGCCTTCTTTCAACTATGCTAGTTTATTCATAGCTTTGCAGCCTACATAAAAATTCCTTACTCCAGCAAAAGACATACAAGGTCAAATAAAAATTACTGTTATAAGCAATCTTTTGAAGAGCAAAACTGTTAAATTCATATGACAAGAATTGACTTCATAAACTAAATATTTTAAATTCTTTATCCTTGATTATGTCTGTTGTGTTTTATGCTTTAAATGATTCTTGAAAGATCTTGTGAACACAATCTCTGTTATAGTTTTTGTCGAAAGAAAAGCAATCAATCAAATGGGAAAAATGCTTTACAAAGAAACTGAGAAACTATACCTGAAGCATTTAATGATTATTTCATAATTGTTTGCAAAAATCTGACAAAGTATATGTCAGATCCCATGATACTAATTTCTTACCACACAAAAGAGACCCTCTGAGAAATTCCATATACCGGGACTTACATCGAACAAGTGAGGAAGAAGTAATGACGGCCATTATTAAGTTGGAAACTACCAACACTCAAGACGACTATGACATCTCAAATAAGATTATCAATCCAAGTTTATAATTAAGCTATTAACCAACATGACCAATGAAAATTGTGATATATTTTGCACTACACTAAAGCCACATTATGAATACTTCACCTTGTTGCCTCGGTTGTTCAGTGGTAGATGTTGTTTTAATAGCTCACCTGCCTTTAAATCATCATGAAAATAATAGGACGTTGGATTCTTAGGCATCTTATGGAATTAACCATAAATGTGACACGTTTCATTTTAAACAAATTTATTTTTCATTCTTGATGAAGCACATAAATAGATGTAATACATCTTTAAGACTGCTTGTTACTGACTGTGTTCTACACAATGACTACATTACAACTAACTTAATACTCTCTCCAAAACTGCTTGTTGACTACATTATGATGACTCTTAAACTACTTGCCTCATACTGATTGACAAAGTGATACTAACTTGTGTTCGCCCCATTTTGTGCGTATTAATACACATTATAGTTTCGAGAACATTCTAGAACACGGAAGTTACAATGTTTTATATTAAATAATTTGTTCATGAAACATAAATAAATCTTGCTTTACATAAAGATACACAAAATTATAACAAATGTATAATAAGTTTTTCATATCAAAACAAAACAATACAAAAGATCGTAAGTAAATAACAATTACTGCATTGTTAATATATGTTTACATTATTCAAAATTGTTAAATCAAAGCAACTATATGAAGACCAGGTGGTGAAGACTGACAGAAGACCAGGTGGTGGTGTCATGAAATGCTTATATAATATATAGAATATTAGGGTATAATACTACGATCAAATGTGGTATTGTACAAACGAGACTTTCCAGGCCAAATACATTACAAACTGTTACAGAGAGTTTAAAAGTTGCAAGACTGCTTCCACTATACAAGAAAGATGACATCATAGAACCTGAAAATTAAAAACCCATTAGCATTATACCAGTCATATCTAAAAATCTGTGAGGGTGTTCTATATAACAAATTATTACAGCATACAATATAATATCCAGAAGCTAAAATGTCTTCCAGAAAAATAAATAAATAAATAATTTTACTACTTCAACAACACAAGAACAAGTAGACTACATAATGATATCACTTGGCAGAAGAAACTTAATAACTGGGGTATTCTGTAACCAATCAAAAGCCTTTGATTTAGTAAATCATAAGGTTCTCTTGCAAAAACTCAAATTCTGGGGATAAGGGGCTTTGCAGTTCAACTTATAAAATCATACTTAACAAAAAGGTATCGAAAAGCTTAAATACAAGATGAAGATAGTGATAAATACTACTCTGATACAGGAAAGATAAAATATGGAGAACTACAGGGAAGTGAACTAGGGCTTCTACTCTTCTTGAAATACATTAACAATTTACCTGATGAAATTTTAGAGAAATCCATACATTTTGCAGATTAAACTAATATTTTCATTAAGGGAATTGATCAAGGAAGAAACCAAACAGAGAAATGATGTACAATTTTTGGTGGAAATCATTAAAAGTAAGGTGTTATTCATTGTAATGAGATCTATTTGCAAAATTTCGTTCATCAACTTTCTCTTCCAAGTGTGAAAATATCTTGTTAGCATTCACCTACATAGGGAGACATAATCGTCATAATAAAATAAAAGAAATCAGATTGAAAACGTAAAGTTTAAGTGTTCCTTTTTCCCACAATTAGAGAATGGAATGGAATGGTAGAAAAATATTATAAAAGTGGTTTAATGAACCCTCTGCTATCCACTTCAATGTGACTTGCAGAGTATTTATGTAGATGTAGAATATGAAGTACACAGAAGGAAAAACAGAGGACGGCTGCTTTTATCTGTGTGGAGCCAAGCATTGTGCCTGTCACAATACTGAAAGATACTGAACATGGAACAATAGTCCCTTAGTACTATGTTTCTACAAACTGGAGCTAATGTCACTGTCTAAATGAAGACTCAGGCAAAAGAAAATGGCATTCTGTTATGCTCTTCTCCATTTTGGGCCCTATTCTTGCACTTACTTCTAATAAAATTAATTCTGTAAAAACCAATAACAAAACTGTACTATGAAATCAGCAACCAATTTATTTATTACTCCACTCATTTAAGATCAGATAGACATAACTACATTTCTCATAATCACTTACTGAGTGACTACAAAATGTAATACGTCGCAGAAAACAGCAATGAATGAAATGAGTCTTTTATTTACAGTTTATAGTTCACCAAAACCCTGTTAGATAGTATTTCATCTTTGGAACCAAACATTTACATTGATTTAAGAAATGATTTGTAGTTATGTGTCTCTGATCCTAAACAGGCATTTATTTCTGTATAAAATGGCAGACATATTGAATCAAGCTCTGCAACACAACATAATTACACAGAATTAATCATGTCTGGCCATAATAAAATAGCTAAATAACACAAAGATGAAAGGCTGATAGCAAAAACATAAAACCACATTGTAAAATTACTCTGTAGTCATGTTGTAAGACAAAGTGCTTCAGTTATAGTACAGGAAAAAAGCCTCTGCCATAAGTAAAATTTTACCAATCAATCAATGGCCATTGCCAACTTCATCATACTGCCCTGCTGCTGGCATAATTTTCCCATTTAACACAAAATATGGGAGAAAAATTTGGTAAATGGAAATCTTTTAAATTCCTGAAATAGCTTGCCTAAGTGTGCAACAGGAAAACAGAACACTTTTGTGAGAGATTCCTGATTACAGTGTAAGGCAGTTTGAGTAACACTACAATCAAGTTTTTTGTAGTGTAATGAGAACGGTAGTAGGGTTTGAGCATCAGTACTTACAACATACTTGCAACTTCCTTACAACATTAATCTTCTAATTATGAAATTTAAATGTGTTGTTGTTGTGGTCTTCAGTCCGGAGACTGGTTTGATGCAGCTCTCCACAATACGCTATCCTGAGCAAGCCTCTTGAACTCCACATAAGAATGGCAACCTACATCGTCTGAATCTGCTTACTGTATCCATCTCTTGGTCTTCCTCTGCGGTTTTTACCCCACACACTTCCCTCCAATGCTAAATTCACAATTCTTTGATGTCTAAGAAAGTGTCCTACCAATCGATCCCTTTAGTCAAGGTATGCCAAAAATTCCTTTTCTCCCCAATTCTGTTCAGTACCTCCTCATTAGTTACGCAATCCACCCATAAATATACTTAAATATTTCAGTGTTCTTGAATTGATATAGCAACGGTGAGAATTATTGTCAAGAGAAGATCCAATTAAAAATGTTCTATTTTACAGCATCTCTACAGTTATCCAATTAGATGAGTAGCAAGTTGCAATAATTGTACACATAATGCACTGGTTTATATTTTGTTTTTGTTAGGATGGATATGACAAATGAGTTTAATTCTTTCTCATTGTATGATGCATTGAGGGGAGACTATGTTGGCCACGATAAATGTCTTCAGCTGCTTGGTGTTATATCCGATTGTGTTCAGTGTACAAGATGTCAGCAGCCAATGAAGCTAACAAAAATTGTGGTGAGGGGAAGGGGGGAGGGGTTTATGTGCACATGTTTGTTTGAATTCATGTGTGTGTGTGTGTGTTTGTTTGTTAAAAATGTGTCTACTTTTGCAGTGTAATTTCTATTGGTGTTTGTGGTAGTTGAGATATTTGTGTAAGATTCAGATCACTGTAAAGGTGGGGGGGGGGGGGGGATACAGAAGCATTTCTGCAGTGTGCCTAGGTTGGCAACATTCCATATGTAAGTGGTGTGATTATTGCTTTTAGCAAAGACAACGAATGTGAAAAGTGATAAACTGGTTGTCATGACAGACTCATCTGTAGTGTAGGCTAAGGTCTAAGTTAGGTTGTGAGGAAAGAGTTTGGTTATGAGTTGATGAATCCAATGGATTTGAAAATACAAAAGTGGTTGTTGTGCAGAAGATTGTTAGAATTGAACATTTTAAATGACTGAAGTGTTTAATACTACTACTTTCCTGTTTCTTAGTTGGGAAGGGGGGCAGGTTGAATTGGTATCACTGTCTTCATTTCAGGAGTATTTGAGACCATTTTAATGTTGATGGCATTTGGGTGAGGGTTTATTGGTACTGTTTTCTTGATTTTGAAGTATTTGTATTGTTTTTATGCTATTGTTTTGTGCAAGGGTGTTGGTAGGTATTGCTGTCTTCATCTGAGGTGAGGTCAATTGAACTATTCAATTCCACGTGTAAAGGGTTTTTGGCTTTTTGTCATTTTTACTGCTTAGAAAATCTCCGCCCAAAACTCCCACATTCCTGCTCTTGTTAGTGTCATTTTATTGGTTTTACATTAATTTTCTCTTGTTATATATGAGTGTTCATCAGTGATTTTAATGATTCTTTTGGTCGCCATATTGGTTACGAGTATATGTGTTATTCCTGCCATGTTGATGACTTCATGGTTCAAAGCAGACGGTTGGAATTGTGTTATTCAGTTATGCCGGACACAAAACATTGTTGATAGCTCAGAACAATCCACTGTACTTTCATTTAAACCACTAACAGTGACACAACAAAATTATTCACTTATAGAGATATGGTTATTACTTATCATATACAGCTTAAAAAGTTTCACATATACATCTACTGCACTGATGACAAGTCCCCCTTTCTACATTTGGTCTCTACTCAAAACTACATCTGTAATGTAGACATTTGCCTTGGTTATGCATTATGAAATATAACTCCACTATACAGAACTCAAAATCATACATAGTGTTCTGCTTGTGATGTGGTAGAGATGCCTCCCATGTCTGTCAACAGCTCATTCTCAATGAATCCATGATTATTTTGAATTAAGGAGCAACAGATACAGGTTGCAATCTGCTACTTTGTAGGGAAGTGTCTGCCTTACAGTAGACTTGGGTGAAGCATCTGTCTAATGCCCTGTCTAATACAAATAATGGCTTCTTATTGCTAGTCACAACTGAGTCTACATGCCAAGTGTTAATGCCACCCACAATCTATTCCTATGCACTGACAATTCTCCATACTGTCTATTGTGGAATGTGTAGAACAAGTGCAGTAGCACAGGAACAGGCCTGCTAAACAGCCTGCTGTCACTGCTACAACTGTCATTCTCACTTCTGGTGCAAAATGTGGTTGACTGTAATCTGCCATGGGAGCCAATGGTGGTGAGATCAATCCACCAAACTAGCCACTTCTGGCTCTCACCAAGACCACTTCACCAAAAATCATCAGAGATTAAGTGTTCTTGCACTGAGGTGTCCAAAATACCTCTTCTAAACTACAGCTAGCCTCACACCCCAACAAATACTGTGGTCTCCCACACTTGTGTGTAGTTCTTACTGTTCTCTGACTCCTTTGGTTATGTTGTTGATACGGTAACCAAGCTTGCCTTTATTATGTTTTACTATAGGGGTACTTCCTAAGCTGCTTCAACCAGTATGCTTTTTTCAGTTGCAATAATGGAAAGTCCAGGTTGGAATTAACAATATAGTAATGAGGACAGTTGACAACTCACTGCAAAAACATGCCAACGAGCTGTGACAGGTGGAAGGAGGAAGGAATTCAAGGTGCAGGCAAGGAAAAGGCCCAGGAAAAGTGAGGATATACCACCAGGTTACAGGAGTCTGTCTTCCACAAAACATACAGGATTCAAAAGTGCTCCAAGAATTGCAACAGGTGAAAGAAGGGGAGGGGAGGTGAGGCGGATGTGGAAAGCGAGGTGGATTTGGAAGGATTTGTATTAGGTAGCAAGTGGAAACCCTGGTGGCGTGGAAACTACACATGACTGGGTGCATGATGGAGTGGTAAGTGTACAGGATGGTGGAGGGATGAAGGCCCCACATCCAACCAGAGAGGAGCTTCAAAAGTTTCAGTTGGGAGAGGGCTTTCTGGTGTACAATTTTGAGGTGGGGGTCCAGGAAAGGGAGTGATCGAGGGTAATGCCAAGGTATTTGAGGGTGAGGGTGTGTCAGATGGGATGGTTGTGGAGGATGAGCTAGAATTTGTGGAGGCAGAATAGTGGGTGGTAGGACCTATGATGATTGCCAGGATTTGTCGGTATTGATGGATAGGAGCCACTGGTTGCACCAGGTGGCAAATTGGGAGAGGTGGGACTGGAGAAGGTGCTTTGAGCAGGCAAGGAAGGCAGTGTCCTCAACATACTGAAGGAGATGGACTGAGGGTTGTTGTTGGGCTATGTCGGCAGAGTAAATGAGGTATAGGAAGGGTAAGAGGATGGAACTCTGGGGTATTCCAGCGGAGGGGTAAAACAAACAGGAGTTGGAGTTGTGGACAGTGACATAGGATGGCCGGTTGGAGAGAAAGGAAGCACTGAGATGGACAAAATTAATAGGAAGTAAGTAGGTTAAACTCTTTCAAATTCTGAAGCAAGCAGGAGTAAAATATAGGGAGCATTAGGTTATTTACAACTTGTACAAAAACCAGACAGCAGTTGTCAGAGTTGAAGGGCATGAACGGGGTGCAGTGTTTGGAAAGGGAGTAAGACAGGGTTGTAGCCTTTCTCCAATGTTATTCAATTTGTACATGGAGCAAGCTATAAAGGAAAGCAAGGAGAAATTTGGAGAAGGAATTAAAGTTCAGGGTGAAGAATTAAAAACATTACGTTTTGCCAATGACATAGTAATTCTGTCAGATACAGCAAAGGACCTGGAAGAGCAATTGAACGGAATGGACAGTGTGCTGAAAGGTGCATATAAGATGAACATTAACAAGACCAAAACTAGGGTAATGGAGTGCAGTGTAAGAAAATCAGGTGATATTGAAGGAATTAGATTCGGAAACGAAGCAATAAAGGAGGTAGATGAATTTTGTTACTTGGGCAGTAAAATAACAAATTATGGTCGCAGTACAGAGGATATAAAATGCAGAATGGCAATGGGTAGAAAAGCATTCTTGAAAAAGAGAAATTTGTTAACATCGAATATTGATTTAAGCCTAAGGAAGTCCTTTCTGAAGGCATTTGTATGGAGTGTTGCCTTGTATGGGAGTGAGACATGGACGATAAACAGAGCGGATAGGAAGAGGATTGAAGCTTTTGAAATATGGTGCTACAGAAGACTGCTGAAGATTAGGTGGGTGGATTGCGTAACTAATAAGGAGGTACTGAACAGAAGTGGGGAGAAAAGAAATTTCTGGCGTACCTTGACTAAAATAAGGGATAGATTGGTAGGACACATTCTTAGACATCAAGGAATTGTGAATTTAGCATTGGAGGGAAGTGTGTGGTAAAAATCGCAGAGGAAGACCAAGAGATGGATACAGTAAGCAGATTCAGACAGATGTAGGTTGCCGTTCTTATGTGGAGATGAAGAGGCTTGCTCAGGATAGGGTATTGTGGAGAGCTGCATCAAACCAGTCTCTGGACTGAAGACCACAACAACAACAACAAGTAGGTTTGGAGTTTGAAAAGGAGATTGGAATGCCACACACTGTCATAAGCTTATTCTAAGTCGAGTGAGATCAAAACAGCAGAGCGACGGGAGCAGGGGTGGCTCATTCTAAAGGGCCACATGGGCTTGGCCCCACCAGAAAATTTGTGATATACTTTTGCAGTATAACATCAAACAGGTAGTAATGAAGCATGTTGGAATTTATTCCCATCTGCTTGCATTACTGAGCCTCCCGATACCACTGTTGCGTAAAAATAGATATGAATGTAATTAGTCTATTATCATTTTCTTCACAAAAACTGTTTTTATTCTTTTTTGTAATGTGACTAGCTGAAGTTATTTTCTATTATTTGGAGTCTTAGAAGTTTGTTTAATTATCAAAGATTAATTAGTTCATGCCAGAGGTATATTGTTAGAGTTCAGATAGTATACTAATTAGTATTTCTGATAAAACTAAGTAAATTCATTTCTCATAATATTAAAGTAGGTATTACAATGTTTCACAAGTAATGTTAGGCAAGTTTCACACTCATTACCATTAATTATGAAAGTATTGTTGATAAACCTATTTCGTTAAGTATGTAAATGAAATACTATTAATTTAACCGAGATTTGTATACCAATGTAATCAGTATTATGTATGCTACATTTTACTACAGCCAGTTGTTTGTAATTGTTTACTTTTCCAAGATAAAATAATGGAAATACCTTAAAGGATTCAACAATATTTTGGAAAGGATAGGTTGGTACTCACCACAGAGACGCCTGATGAGTCACAAGAAGACACCCATACCAGAATAAACAAAAAATGAAGCTTTCAGCTGTTAAACTTCATCTGCCACACACACAGACACACACACACACACACACACACACACACACACACACACACACACACACACAATCACACACAAATCCAGCAGAGATGGTTTGGTTTGTGTGTGTGTGTGTGTGTGTGTGTGTGTGTGTGTTTGTTTGTGTGTGCACACACATTCTCTGTGGCAGATGAAGGCTTAACAGCCAAAAGCTTTGTTTTTTGTTTATTCTGTTATGTGTGCCTTTCTGCAGCTCATTGGACTTTTCCATTATAATTAATTTAATGTACATAATTAACCATTTCCAGTATCATTGTATGAAAGATGTAAATAGGATGTGTTCACAGCATGTAATGGAGTATTGTTTCATCCATGATCTGAGGCACATCCACATCGGTTTGGATTCTTGTTTGAACAGCATGTTAAAAGTTATTTAATGTTATGCATGCATAAAGCGTATCTACCATGATTAATCCATATTTGTGCCACACTGTACCCCTCGGACATTAGTATTCCACACACGAATTGTGTAAATTTGTATTATTGATGTGTGTAATGTGCATATCTGGTCATATTAACTGTAATTAATGAGACTTGTAAGCTGAGCATAAATGGGGACAACTGGGCAGTAATGAGTCATTAAAAGTGTCAAAAAATTGCAATTCTGTGTGTTGCCTACATTATATGTAGTGGATTAGTTTTGCCTCGTACATTTCAGCCAGCTGTTACTGAGAGCAATAATCTACAAGAACATCAGGAAATAATGATCTATGGCCAGGTATGTCACAAGTTGCAGTGTGACATGATCCCCTCGACATCCTAAGTCAATTTCCAATGACGCAATCAAATGGTTTCACTTGCCTCTCAATGCAGCATAGCTGAGGGCTCACTAACATGTGTCTGGTGGATGTATACCCCCCCTCGCTTCATTACACAGCTATGCCGACAGCTGAGGGCCAGTAGCGGCTGGCTCGTACTCCCTCTGCACCCCGGGCTCCTAAAACCAGTCCCAGTGATGTCACAGGACTGTTTCCCTTTCCCTTCCTCACCCTAGTGCTGCTTAGAGCTCGACATCCGCAGCCAAGCGCCCCCATGGCCCTCCTCCCCTGCACCCCGGTGAAGCGAGCTGCACCTGTTGTGCTCCCACTCCCCACCCCTCGTGCACCTGTCCACAGGTTCGCAGGGTTTGGGGCCAGTAACCCTGGGCCATTAGCACCTACGTCAAATGTCTTACTGCATTCATCCCCCCCTCCCCCCCTCCCTCTATTCTGCCACTCATGAACAGGAAACATGCGAAACAGCAAACAAGGCCACCTGTCAGGAGTGTTCCATATTCTGGAGCTGTGTTGTTGCAATTCGAGTGTTTGTAAACTGAGTATAAAATGAATAGACTCTTTGCTTAAAATGCCCTTTCATTTATTAAGTCTGGAAGAGAAGCTAGAAATCAAGTGGTTAGGTGCACATCAACCTAAAGATTTCTTGATGTCTCGTCTCAGCAGAAAGAAGAACATAACATTTTGCAATACATGGTTCTGCAAAAGTCTTGGCCAACTGTGAATGAAGAGAAACGAAAATTGTTATGTTTCTACTGTGTGTTGTTTGGTGGAAATAGACTTCATTTAGAAAATGCTTGTAAATATAAAATGTCTGGCACAAATAACATTGTTGCTCAGATTAATTTGGCGCATACAATGTCAATTCACAAACATAATGAATTAGTTACAAAGAACAAACACATATTAAACATAATAGTAGAATGCTTAATGTTTTGTGGAACTCATGAGTTATCACCAACAGATCACAATGAAAAAAGTCAGCAAACTGTGGCAGTTTCTTAGACTTGACATCTCCTTTGTGAAATCTTGACAGTTTATTAGATGATCACTTAAACAGCTCTAATAATTCCATGTGTAAATATAAAATGAACTTCTGGACTGTATGTATCAAGTTTACATCAAAGACATTAACAATTCCTCTTACATTTTTGTGCAGGCAGACGAAACTACAGAAATTACATGCAGAAGTCAATTTGTTATTAAACTGTGGTGTGGTATATTAAGGGGAAGAAACATGTTGAAAGATTTCTTTCCTTTGAAAACATTAAATCTAGGACAGCATATGAACTTAGTGAGGTTTTAAAAAGAAGTCTGGAATCTTTAAGTGTTCCTGAAAAACTCATTACTCAGGCATATGATGGCACACCAGTAATGAGCAGCACTCACAGTGGTGTGCATACACTGATGCAGAGCACTTTCCCACATGCCAAGTACATTCACTGCTATGTGCACCAAATGAATTTGGTTCTTCAGCATGCTTGCAGTAAAAGCATAAAGTCAATAAGGTTGTTCTTTCCAAATATTGCTGGTTTTACAACTTTTTTCCTTCATCTCCCAAGCCAAATGATTTGTTACAGACAGTCTGCAACAAGAGAATTCCTTCAGTCTCTTCAACTAGATGGAACTTCCAGTTTTGCATTGTAGGCCTAAATACTGTCAAAGAAAACAAATTGCACTTATTGGAATGTTTTGAAAATATTGAGGAAGAGGATTCCTGGGATGATGTTACAGTAAGAGAAGCATTTGCCTTAAGAAATTTACTTCACAATATACACTTTTTGTTCCTCCTAAATTTTTTCTATTATATCAAGAAACACATTGATATTTTCTACAACACATTTCAGGTACAGAGTGCAAATGCCGTTACCATATCCAATGCATTACAACATTTTGTGTGTGCTGCATCTCAGATACAAGAGAACATTCAACGGTTTCGAGTTTCTGATGGTGAATGTATTGCTCCTCCACGAAAATATTCCAAGTGTAGCAGCAAACTTAATCTGACAGCAGAAGTGTGCCAAAGAAGCGTGTGACATTATGACCGCCCAACTGAAATGAAGATTTCAAAACTCCCAAGTATTTAGCAGCTTTGAAATCACTGATCCAAAATCGTTTGCTTCTTTTAGAGAACATTTCCCAGCCACTTTGGTCAATACTTTTTCATTAAATTACAGTCCATTTACTTGCAACGATAAATTGAAAAATGTACTGTTAGTGATTTATTGCAATGACACATTTAGAGGCATTAGATCAGTTTGTGAGCTGTATACTTTCTTTGTTGAACATTCCTTTGAAGAATTGTTCACTGAATTGCACAAAACATTACAAACTGTGCTAACTACACCAATTTCTACAGCAGAATCATAGCGCAATTTCAGTATCTTAAAAAGAATCAAAACCTTCCTCAGGAACAGTATGAGTCAGGAAAGGCTGAACTCACTGGCTGTTTGTTCCACTTACAATGAGGAAATCAGTGATATTCCAAACTTCAGCAACAGAGTAATTGACAAGTTTGCCAGTCAGAAGAACAGACATGCACATTTACTGTATAAATAACCTGTCAGTTAACACACTAATTAGGTAAAATACACATGAAACTGCTCCTAGCCAAGGTTTTTCCCAGAAATTTTACCTTGGCCGTAAGGCAAAAGCCAGGAGGGTCCCTGTTGTCTCTCTGATGCATTCCCAATTTGGAAGAAGTCACATATGCCCTCCCACAGTTCATTTTGATTTTGACATCAAATCAGTACACAGAAGCATAACTACAATAAATATGAAATTCAGTGTGAGAAGAGCTGGTGAACTTCAGTTCAAATCCAAACACTTCCAAGTCCCCAAGTTCTTCAATAAATTGTGTCACCACAGCATAAACTTAGTTACACACACAAGTATACGGAAAATCATCGGAGCTGGTGGACCAGACCAACTACAATATTACTCACACACACAACCGCCCTATAAAAACTAATAATAGTAATGAAATAAAATGTTTATTGCACATTTGTATACATTTCATTAGCTACAGTTTTCATTGATTATATTAATTACTGCATAATTAGCATATTAAATATCTATTTAATGCGTCTAAATGATGTTATATAAATGTAGGTTATATAATGAGCACTTCAGACTGATTCCATTACACTGGTTACTAACTTTTTGTCTGGCCCCACCAACGAAACTAAGGACGAACCACCACTGGATGCGAGTTAAGCTGGACAGAGAGTAGGTAAGTGAGGCAAAGGAGCTGGTCATCCACTGAGAAGCAAGGTTGGAAGCCATTTTGGAAAAGGGGGAAGTGTTGAGGGGGACGCTGATGATAAGGTGGGACAGGATGGTTTCCAGGATCTCGCTGAACACTGAGTTGAGGCTGATAATATGGTAGGACGAGGTTTTGGAAGGGGGCTTGTTGGATTTGGGGTACATCAGGATGCGGGATGTCCCCACAGGTCAGAGAAAAATACGGTGTAGAGGATAACATTGTACAGGAAGGCAAAGTCCGTATGGAAGGAGAGGAGACAGGCACGAGGGTGTCAGTAGGTCGGTGGTTGTGGCTGGGAGTGGTGTTGCATTTCGTGGGGAGTGTTAATTGAATGTCAAGGTCGGTGTTTGGTGTGTTTAGTTCTGAGGGTGGGGGGGGGGGTTGGTCCAAGTACTGTAAGCCGGTAGAGATGGGTAGGTCTGGATGGAAATGGTTCCTTGGATCCGCATCAGCTGCCCTAGTGATGGATGTAAATCCGACAGCAAGTTGGACACGCATCCTCGGACATGCATTGGTTGTGGGTCCAGGCCAGCAAACAGGTCAGGCGTGGCCGGAGTTGGAAACGCAGTGGTGGAGTGGGAGGGAGACAGTTGTAAAGCTCACGCTGGATACACAGCAGGGTGGTCAGGCCGAGGCGACCTGCGACCTGCTCACCAAATACCACCAGCTCTGTGTGACTCTTTCCTGGCAGTGCGTTGCACAACACAGGTGAGGCTGGCAGAAGGCGTATTTTTTCTGACCCATCTATTGGTCTTGGGCCAAGATACTACTGCAAGGTTTTTCAGAATAATTGTTGATTGTGTGCCAAAAAACTTGGCAGTAACATTTAATTGCACGGTTTTTGTATATTTTATGGTATGGTTTTAAAGTGTGCATACAAGTCGATTTTGGCCATTGCATGTAATATTATGGACACTACTCTTGGTCCAGTGATTTAACTATTGAACGAATTAAGCTTTTTAGTCATACTTAACTAATGTGTGTGTGCCTGTGCTGGCTAGGTGGTTTAGAACAGTTTTTTCTTGTTTTCGTAGATTTCATTATGCCACCACCGAAGAATAGTGAAGTGTGGAATCACTTTACAGTCCAAGATAATAAAGCTAAATGCCAATATTGCTGTCTGGATCTTTCGTACAATCCAAGAACTGGAACGGGAAATCTCGTCAGGTATATGAAGGGGAAACACCATAACATTCCCCTACACCGTGAAACACTTCAGACAAATATACCTAGCAACGAAGAATTTACCAATATCAGTAGCAATAATAATGAAACTATTCGCAATTCTTTATCTGAATCTATGCCATCCAGTTCAGCAGTCTTCAACCCCTGCAGCAGATCAAATTTAATTACAATTATACAATGAGTACAAGACCCCCTACCAGTTAATCGATCCAAGCAAGTTGATAATCAGTTATTAAAAATGATTGTGAAAGACTACCATCCATTTAAAATTGTTGAAAACCCAGAGTTCCGAAAACTGCTGAACTTACTTTGTCCGGCCTATAAGATACCAATCAGAAAAACAGTATCTTGCAGTTTGTTGCCTGCCATCCACAAAGAATTAAAAGAAGAAACTCGAAAATTATTGATGCAAGGAACAGATGTGTCTTTAACCACTGATGGATGGACATCACAAAATAATCAAAATCATTTCTATGCAATAACAGCTCACTTCATCGATGAAAACACATCCTTGCAAAATGTGTTGCTGGACTGTATTTATTATTAAAGCCGGCACACAGCTGACAATATAGCAACAATTCTCAAAGATGTTGTGTCTGAATGGTGTATACAGGATAAAGTTGTTGCCATAGTTACAGACAATGCTAGCAACATGTTGAAAGCTGTGACAATTGCAGGGTGGAGACAAGTGAGGTGCTTAGCACACTCCTTAAATTTGGCAGTAGCTAGTGGCCTGCAACAAGAAGAAATTAAAAATGTCATGTCAAAAGTGAAAACTACTGTAGAATATTTTAAACGCAGTTCATATGCCTTATCGAAGCTAGAGGATAATCAAAAAAAGTTATGCCTTTCAATTTTGAAACTGAAATAGGACTGTGTAACTCGTTGCAATTCCACATATGATATGATTATTAGATTTCTTACAATGAAGACTGCTATAGTTACAACTCTAGCCATCGAGAACCCACAACTAAACAACTTGTCTGTCGAGGAGTGGGAAATTATTTCAAAATGCAAGGAAGTATTACATATTTTCCATGTTGTTACAGAGTCTCTTTGCTCAGAAAAACATGTTTCCTTGTCACAAATACCCATTTATGTTTGTGCCATGCTTGACAAATTAAATGGATACTTAACACAAAAAAATCAAAGTTGTATTGAAGAACTATGCCAGACAATTAAGCGCGAGATAAACGCAAGATTTGGTGATGTTGAATCAGACAAATTAATTTCTCAGGCGACTTTGCTGGATCCAAGGATCAAATCTCATGGTCCAGCACCTAGAAACGCAGAAAAAGCAATAGGTGACCTCAAGCAGATGTGTGCTACAATTAACTTAAATACTGAACAAAACCATCAAGAGACTAGTACAAAGAATGAAGAGTTTCTCTCAGGTCAACTTGAATGTCAGTCGTTGATTTGGGGAAAATTTGATCAGCAAGTAAAGAATTCGATTGCTCCACAAAATCCTGCTTCTGCGAGCGCTTTAGAAGTAGCCAAGTATCTTAATGAAGAACTCCTTGACAGGACTCAAAATCCTCTTATCTGGTGGAAACAACGAAAAGATATTTACCTACGTCTCTATATGGTGATGCTGAAACGGCTTTGTATCACTGCCACCTCTGTCCCACACGAGAGAGTTTTTTCCAAGATGGGCCAAATAATTAATGAGCGACGGGGCAGACTGAAGCCTGAAAATGTATCTCAAATCATATTTCTTGCTCACAATTTAAAATGACTTATACATGTATGTGGATGTGTGTCTTTACAGGAAAGATTTCTGAGTCGATAAATAATTTCGTAAATAGTTACGACTCGTAATAATTTTAAAATATTGATTGATGGAAGTGTGTGTTTTACATTAACAACTTAGTTCAAAAAGGCTTTAGTTTCCTACAGATAATTAGACAAATACTACTGTGATTTGGGCATGCGTAGGCTGCTTGGTCTGCACCAGTTGTTTATTTTTAATCCTGATCAAGATTCTATATCTGAAGTTTCGTAGTTGTAGCTTAAAATTTGAGTTAACAGCAACATATTTTTTTAAAATCAATTTTTTGCATCACCCATTTTACCCCCTTATTTGTCGAATTTCAAAAAATGCCGAAACACGTGTCTTTAAAATTCGAACCCTGAATCCAAAACCGAAAATTTGTAGTTCTAACTTCAAAATTACCTAAATAGCAACATATTTCCAAAAAAACACCCCCTCTCCAATTTAAAAAAAAATGTTCATCCTCTATTTCACCTCCTAATTGATTAATTTTCTGAAAATACCGAAACACGTGTCTTTTTAATTCTGACCAAGAAAACATATACCAATTTTTGTGGTTGTAGCTTCAAAATTGTCTTATTAGCAAAAGATTTTCGAAAAACATCCCCTCTCCAATTTAACCTCCTTGATGGTTGAATTTCCCAAAATACCGAAACACGTATTTTTTAAATTCTAACGAACAATACAAATACCAATTTTTGTAGCTATAGCTTCAAAATTGTCTTTGCAACAATGTGTATTCGAGAAGAATTTTTGATCCCCTCTTTTACCACCTTAGTTTTTGAATTTCCAAAAATACCGAAACTCGTGTCGTTTTAATCCTGATCAAGAGTCCATATCCTAAGTTTCGTAGTTATAGCTTGAAATTTGAGTTAACAGCAACATATTTTTGAGAATCAATTTTTTGCGTTCTCTATTTTACCCCCCCCCCCCCTTATTGGTTGAATTTCAAAAATTGGCGAAACACGTGTCTTTTAATTTCGAACCCCCAATCCAAATCCGAAAATTTGTAGTTCTAACTTCAAAATTGCCTAAATAGCAACATTTTTCGAAAAACACCCCCTCTCCAATTTAACCCCGTTGATGGTTGAATTGCCAAAAATACCAAAGCACGTATTTTTTAACGTCTAACCAACTATACAAATATCAATTTTTGCAGGTTTAGCTTCAAAATTGTATCAATAGCAACGTGTTTTCAAATTAATTTTTGATCCTCTATTTAACCCTCTTACTTGTTGAATTTCCAAAAATACTAAAAATCATGGATTTTTAATCCTGACCAAGATTTCATATCTGAAGTTTCGTAGTTGTAGCTTAAAATTTGAGTTAACAGCAACATATTTTTGAGAATCAATTTTTTGCGTCACCTATTTTACCCTCTTATTTGTCGAATTTCAAAAAATGCTGAAACATCTGTCTTTTAAATTCTAATCCTGAATTAAAATCCAAAATATTGTAGTTCTAGCTTCAAAATTGCCTAAATAGCTACGTATTTTCAAAAAACGTTTCATCCCCTATTTCACCCCTTTACGGACGGAATATCGAAAAATCGCTTCTTGAATGACGCCTACAGAGTAAGATCAATACCCTCCACAAATTTCAAGTTTCTATCTTCAGTGCTTTGGGATGGACGATGATGAGTCAGTCAGTCAATCGGGACACTTCCTTTTATATATAGTGATGATGATTGTGATTTTTAATGCGACAGTGTTCGTGATTTTCTGGCAATAAAACACTTTTATCACAGTTAACTTGCTCTATTTGTTACCTCCTAACTATATGTTAAGAAGTTACTGCATATTATATAAATGCAATCCTCCTCGGTCAGAGAAGATTCACTTGATAAATACGCTTCGGCCGCCTGCTGAGCAGTTTTACCAGTGCAGGTCCAGTGGACACGGATCCACTTGACAGAAACGGTCCGGCCAGCCAGCCGGCTGCAGAGCCGGACCCATGCAGGTCCAGCAGACACGGAACCTGGATACAGGCCTGCAGAGCTGGATGAAGATCCGGACCCGACTCCTTTAAAATCTCGGACCTACCCATCTCTAGCTGGGGCCAGTGTGAAAAGGGAGGGGGGGGGGAGGGGCAGTGGAGGTGTCAGTGCTGCGCTCATGGACATCAGTAAATAGGGCGTTCGTTATTCTTTTTCTACATCTAACTCTCCCTAACCATAACTTGCCTTAACTTAGAAACACGACAATGGGAAAACTGTTTCCGAAATTGGTTTTGTCTTCCGGAAGATGCGTTGCATGGAAACGTGTAAATGAGCAGGGCCGGCGCAAGGCACGTGCGAAACGTGCAGCCGCACGGGGCGGCACTTTCCGGGGGGCGGCAAATCTACCGCCCCCCTTTTTTTCTGTAGTACAAACTCAACATTCATTCCCAAGAGGGGATTCGAAACCAAACCTCGAAGGGAGCGGCTTCGTGAACTGTGGCATGGCGTCTCGACTACCTGTCGGCAGCCGCTGTTAAACAAGGGGAGGGAGGAGGGCTAATTTCTCCCTTGCCACTGTGGCAGCGCCGTCGTGTTTACGCCGGAAGGGAAGCAGTCTGGCGCACATTCTTATGAGTGGACCGCTGCCAACGTGTTACGCGCCGTGCGTTAACTCACTACTAATTTTGCAGGAGACGAACTCTAATTTGGAAATTCGAATGCAATGTTCGATACTGCGTTTACATGTTAAGCCTGAAGCAATTTTGCTAATCCCTTCGATGGCAGTTGAGTGTTTTATTCTTCTCGCGCTATGGAAAAAAAATCGTTGAACATTACTACAGTCAAACATGTTCAACACCTACAATGTGTGTTTTTATTTTTTTTTTATTTTTTTTTTATTTATTTATTTATTATTATTTTTTTTTTTTTTTTTTTTTTTTTTTTTTTACAAATTCTTGTAAATCTTTCGGACCAAACAGCGTGGTCATCAGTCCGTAGCTTACAAACTACTTAAACCTAGGTAAACTAACCTAAGGACAACACACACACACACATGCCCCAGGGAGGACCCGAACCTCCACGGCGAGCAACCGCGCGCTCCGCAGCGAGATGCTTTAGACCACTCGGCTACTCCACCACGGCCACCTACAATGGCTAGAAGTATTCCGAAAGGGTAAATACGCTGTGAGTAATTACAAGGGATAAAGACATTGACAGTAAGCCTGGCTGGTGGGGGGGGGGGGGGCAGCAATTTAGCAGCTCGCACAGGGCGGCACTTGGGCTTGTGCCGGCCCTGTATATGAGGACCCAATACTTAACGAGGCTTCTCGCCGGGCTCCATTGCTTATGTTGGCAACAGATGAACAATGAAGTGTAGAATTGCGTTATATTTTTCACAAGCCACAGAGTAAGTGTTATTGCCGCTATATATTAATACGGTCTCTGCTCTATGTTTGACAGGTTCTTGTATGTACCCTCGCCCGTTCAGAAAAAAATAATTCTCGTTTTATTTGAAGCTGTCAAGACAAAATATTTATTGGTCATCTCCAACGAGTGGGTCATCTGCATCTCAGTTGCCGCCATTGCCAACATAACCACTGGAGCCCGGTGAGAAGCGTCGTACAATTTAACTTTCAAAGTCTTGTGTCCGCCCATTTTTTATATTCATTTCATTGATAACCGTTTCTGTAAAGGAGGAAAGAATGTAGTTATTCTTTTTTAGGTGTATCAGACCATTAATTTCAAACCAGTTATGAACGTAGATGTAAATTTTCGGTTGTTAGACACATTAGTAAGGCCAATTCACAATGTCCGTCACGTCAACGTCTTGTCACGGTACCGTCACGTCAAGTTGTATTCACACTGTCCGTCAGTGTCCGTCACGTCAATTCGCCCATCTCAATACGCGATGTTGAAAGTGAGGTTATGAGTAGCGATCTGTTACGTAGAAAGTCATGGTTTAATACTAGAATTGAGGGAACAACAACGCTAAACGTTATTGACGGCCAAAGAAAACTTTACAGTGTTTGTTTTTAGCCAACTGAGAACTGAAAACACATTTCAAAACATCGACATCTATTTTCAAGCGAAAAAATAAACATACGAAATCATCAAACAATATTTATAAGAGCATAAATTTGCCCACAGACATTGTTAATACCGTCGTAAACAACAGAGTTTTTGTCTTCCATTAGAACTGACTTTGTCATTTAAATGTTATTTCATGAAAAATGCGTAATCAAATTACAATCTTATTGAAATAAACAGTTTGCTTCAGCCTTTTCTGTTACAATGTTACGTAACATAAACCATTGTTTAGTTTCAGATATCCTACCTCGATTTTAGGAACACACAATTCACAAAAATATTTATGTCGTATGAAACATTTGAGATTTAAACCTAAAGCGAAGTATAACAACAAAATAAAGACGAATATGACACATTTGCATATAAACAGTGCAATCGTCGACTGCAACGTGTAATTCGCGTGACGAAAATAGGTTAACTTCCAATGTTAGCAGACGGCCGTTCCGTCGAAACATTCTTCTCGAGAAAGCTTGACGTGACGTGACGGCCCGGCGACGGACAGTGTGAATGTCGCCATTAGAAATACATTGCGTAATGTTCTGGCGGACGGTGACGTGACGTGACGTGACGGACAGTGTGAATTGGCCTGTAAGGAATATGTTAAGTCATGCGTAATTTTCTGAAAAAAAAACACACTTGTGTCGGAGAATGTACTACAAAAACCTAAAATACATTTTTTATTTTATATTAAATTCTCGTCTAATATCGTTCATGTTCAATAAGTTAGTGGCGCCAATTATCTTGCATGTCGACTTCCCGTAATAGATGTCGATCCGTATTTACCGCAGTATCGTGCGATAATCTTTGGTTGTGTTCGGACCACCAGCAGGTTTTTTAGGTTCTGGTTGAGCATAAGTGAGTAAAAATGGGAAGTTATTAATGTTACAATTTTCATATTAGTTTTCATTTTCGCATACGTTAATTTCAATGGCTTTAACCCATTTCTACTGTCACAGAACAAGCAGTTTATATAGTTCACGCTGTTAAAACGTTTTTTCTATTCACCGGTCTTCGTTGAGTAGAAATTGCGTCAGGAAAGTTGTCACTATCACATGTATTCTGCTATCTATTAATCCTAAAAATGAAGGCTTAAATGTCAATATCATTCATATCTTTTATTTATTTTCAGTTTTGAATGCACCATGGCAGCACAGTTCTTTAACAGGCTCGGCCAGATAGGTTTGGGAGTAGCTGTAGTTGGCGGTGTTGTAAATTCCGCATTATATAATGGTAAGCAAATTATCTATTTTCTTGGTGTATCGACTACAACCTTTAGCATGCTACGACTACAAAAAAAGATATCATTTAAGATGTGTGTGTGTCAATAAAGTTGTGTATTTTTTTTTCGGTTCTGATTAATTCGGTGTAGTTGTTTAAGTATGGAAATATAACAATTCTATGGGCTAATTGACGACTGTGATTCAGAAGCTGGTAATTCATAACACCATCTTATGTGGTCTTGTTTTATAGTTACATAGCCTTACCATTGACCTTATAGGTCTAAGGTGTATTGTATGTGATAGAATACAACAGAAAAATGAGTGAATTGGAAACTTTTCAAAGGGTGGTGAGTGTAAAGTTTATTAGTGCAAAATTACATAATTGGGTAATTTGTTTTGAAAAATGTTTTAAGTAATAAGTAGGGAGCCTGCCTGTACCTACTAACACATTACACCACATGACATAAACAACCTAGGCTAATCCAGAATTGAGGGAGGGGAAAGTCCCACTATGCTTAATTATGCAAAATTGCTGTTTGATTCTAGCTATAGGTTAAGGACATTTCTTTTTGGGAAAACTTTGACACTTCTCGCGGCTCCAGTGGTTTTGTTGGCAACAGATGAACAATGAAGTTTAGAATTGTGTTAATATTTTTCATGACCTACAGAGTGAGTGTTATTACTGCTCGTTTCACTCGCAGCAAAATTAATACTGTATCTGCTCTATGGTTGACAGGTTCTTGTATGTACCCTTTTCCATTCAGAAAAAAATAGTTTCAATTGAAGTTGTCAAGACAAAACATTTATTCATCATGTGAGCTGTTGCCATTAACCATTGGTGCCATCATAACCACAGGAGCCCGGCGAGAAGTGGCGTACTATTTAACCTTCTTTCCATTTAGGCTGATTTTTCCTTCTGTTGTTGGCAAAGGGGGAAAAAAGTTGAAATTATGCTCTTCGGGAACTTATGGCCACTTTCCACTCAGCCTGTATTGTCTCTGACATTTGAATCAAGAGTTTTTAAATCTTTTTGATCACTTATAGTAATGACCTTCTAAAGCTTTGAGTCCACTAGCACGTAACCTACAGGTTGCTTAGATATGCTAGTTCTCATAGTTTGTTTTACATTGTTAGACCCCAGCAAGTCAACTTCTGCATGTTAATGTTAAAGACTTTGTCACCTTGCTGTAAACATTGCTAGTTTCTAGAAGTTCTTAAAATTGCAGTTTTGCAACAATCTGATAATGGAGAATCAAAAAGATATTGTCCAAAACAAATGTACCATGGAAGGTCCTTAGCATAGATACTAAGCACTAAAGCAAGAAAGTGCAGTTTACTCCTTTGAAGGGAGAGTAGAATGGCAGTATAGAGGTCTTAAAATTTTAAGTGATCTTTTAATATTGTCACAGATAAACATGCAACATTGCATTTGTAATAGAAGTGCCAGTAATAAATACTGTTTGCAAAAATTAAAAATTGAAAGCCTAATATTGTGGTGATATAGATTGCCACATTTTTGTATTCTTCTTTCAAACATTGGTATTTGATATATGATAGATGAGATGTTTAAACATCCTCAGAAACTTTTTAATCTGAGCAATATCCTTGGAGTTTATTTCATTAAATCATGGTTTTGATCACTTATTTATGGCTCCGTATCTGTTGCATCACTCAAACCTGGATACTTTGTTTTCCAGTAAGAATTTTCTGCACTACTCTGAATAATCAACCAATAGTGGCAGCTGCTTTGTTTTAAACAATTGTACTGTGAAATTCCCCTTTCCTGCACAATGATGTAACTGTAGTCAATTGTGATGGTCCCGATACCCCTTACTGTCTCAGTGGAGTAGTGTGCTAATGTTGGCAACAAAATGTTCACTTTACAAGGATAATTAATTCAATAACCGGACAAGGTTACATACTAGAATGTGTGAACCTTACATAATGTAAATTGACCGCATTTGCTCAATAAACATTTTATATCATTGTCAATCAAAAAGGCTTTTCAGCCAAAGTTATGTAATTAAACTACAGGTTGAAAAACAATAGTTATCGAACAAGTGAATGTTGCGATTTTTATGTATATCGCGATTCTAAAGGGTGTTCTTAGGCTGGAACATAAGGGTACAGCTAGTTCACTTGCAACAATTTAAGCTGTACTCTTAGGTTCCTGCCTGACCATCTTTTTAAATCATGGCATTCGTAAAAAAAATCATAACATATGCTTGTCCAATACCTATCGCTTCCGTGTAAACCACCATCAGACATATATCGATTGCACAGTGCGGTTTCATTCATAGTAGGCTACACAGTTCCTAGGAAATTAAAGTTTCCAAAAGTTGTTGCCAACATCGGCAACCCTGGTAAATACTGATTGTCAATGGTTGGTTGTTTGATATGTCACAATTGCACCTTCATTGTATGTTGTAAAAACTGGTAAAAAACACAATTTTGGATAATAAGTAAAATATGAATTACTGGTAGACTGAAGAAAAAGAGAGATTTGCCAAATTAACTAGACATCAAACACACAATCTTATTGGCCCAAATTTGGGAGTTCCCGGTGGGGACAAATCAAACACTAAAAACATTCTGTAATGTGAAATACATCTAACAAAGTAACACAAAAAATACAAAAATTGATACGGAAACAAACACCACCATTCTCAGTATCTGACACTTTTTGACCATTTAATAAACAACATCCCGCCTCAAATGCAATCGCTTAAAAGTATCTTACTAGGCTACTTAAATTGATCAAATAAAGGCAATACTGACCAACACCCTCCTTCCCACAACAGACCTACCTCTCATATAATAGAAGACAACTTCAGTTGACTTCCAGTAGGCTACACCTAAAGTGTAAAAAGGATTAAAACCCAACTATTCAAACAGAGCAATACACAAAAACACAACAAGAATCAAAAATCTTCCTTAAATCTCACCAAAATCAAAGTTTTGAAACAAGAATAATTCACACACACACACACACACACTGCTTAAGGTAACCAGGAGAACCCATCTCAACAACCCACCTATTCCCCCAGACCCACATTCATCATGCACAACTCTAAATAAGTCTTTCTGATAGCCCTTGACAAATGCAAACATTGTCAGAGATGCTCTTCATCCAGTGCTACTTACCTAGATGATACTGTAAAGTGGGAAAGTGCCGCTTCCTCCTCCCCCAACAGTTTTTAACAGCTCTCCAAACCCCTTCAATTTTATACCCCTGTGGCATAATTCTTGAACACTAAAGTATTATTAAATATTAGATGTTTATACCCCCAGTGTTCTGTGATGAAATGTATGAGGAGATAAAGAAAATAATTCAGATAGCTCAGGGAGAAGAAAACTTGATTGTGGTGGGGGACTGGAATTTGGTAGTAGGAAAAGGAAGGGAAGGAAATGTAGATGAATTTGGACTGGTGAAAGGGAATGTAAGAGGTAAAATTTTGCACACAACATAATTTAATAACAACAAACACTTGGCTTAAGAACCATGAAGGAAGGTTGTATACATGGAAGAGATGAGGAAACATTTGAATTTGCCAGATATATTTTATAATGGTAAGGCGTAGATTTCACAACAAGGTTTTAAACTGTAAGACATAGCCAGTGGCTGCTATTGACTCTGACCATATCTTACTGATAGTGAACTGTAGACTAAAATTGAAGAAACTGAAGAAAGTTAGGATTAAAGAAACCCGAGATTCTTGAGTTTCAAAGGGAACTTTAGGCAACAATTGACAGAAACAAGATTAATTGATAGCTTTGAGAGATGAAATAGTGAAGGCAGCATAGGGCCAAATAAGTAGAATGACAAGACCTACAAAAATTCCTCAGGTATCACAGGAAATCGTGAATGTAATTGATGAAAGGAGAAAATATAAAACTGCAGTAAATGAAGCAGAAAAAATGAAGTAAAGGTGACTAAAATAATTAGATTAACAGTAAGTAAAAAATGGCTAAGCAAGTGTGTCTAGAAGGCAAATGCAAGTCTGTAGAAGATCATGTAACTAGGGGAAAGATAGATACCACCTACAGGAAAATTAAGTAGATTTGGAGACGAGAAAAGTAGTTGTATAAATATTAAGAACTAGGATGGAAAGCCAGCTGTGATGAAAGAAGGGAAATCTGAAAGGTGAAAAGAAGATATAGTGGAGCTCTATGAAGTAAATGAACTTCCAAAAAAATATTGTAGGAAGGGAAGAGGATGAAGATGAGATACAGAATACTAAGAGAATAATTTGACAGAGCACTGAAAGCTGCTGATCAAGTGTCATGTCAACACTGAGTGGGGAGGGGAGGGAAAGATGGCATGACAAGTATAGAGATGGTAATACCTCTTAATAGAACAGCCAGGTACTAGATATGATGAAATGTGTGAAGTTAGGAAATGGTCATACTATGACCGTCTCAGAAGTCAGAGTACTACATATGATGCAGTTACCTATAACAAGAGGACCTTCCCCTCCCTGTCCATCCCCTGGGAAGAAGGCCAGGCACATTGGCTTGAGGTGAAACCCTTTCCATGTTACCTGGTCTGCACCGGGACAGACAGAGGGACATTCAACACCACCGAGCCATTGTTCTTCGTCGAAAACATCAACATACCTGCCAACTTTTACGGTTTATCCGTAAAATTTACGGAAATTGCACCATTTTACAGTTTTACGGATGGTCGGTGTTATTTTACGACTTGCACAAAAAATTGAAACGTTAACGTTCAATAATCATACCACGTATGTTCAATCGATTGTTTGTGTGGGTCGAAGATACGTCTACGATAGACGAAAATTTATTCATTGATATGATTGGTACTTTTAACTCTGATGTTCGTGACACCATTTTCTGTGGTGACGCCATTGGAATTGAATTTAAAGACGGGATAACAGTTCAAGTTTTATGTGAATCTCAGGTGTCGACAGGCTCTGCTCTGCAAATTCAGAGAAGTCCTGATGAGTCAGTTATTGGCATTCAGACCTAGAACATACTTATCGATTTCCAGGATACAGATAAATACCATTTCTTTCCATCAATGAAGAAGTACTTCTTTACGTACCTCCAGTGACTAAATAATTGCGTTTGCATTGAAGGTGAGACCAATTCCTTTTTTCTTGGTAAAGTTTTCCTTTTATGCAAGAGAGAAAATTAGGCTATAGTGGAACTAGCATATCATTTGCAGTGTGTGTTATTATTTTACCTTTAAAGAAGTTTTATTGCGTAAAACCTTTTTCAGCTATATCACATCTGCTTCATTTATCAAGGAAGTCCGGTTTTGTATGCTCTAAACGAATATTCACCGTGCCTACTGCTATTTAAGGTGGATTTCTTCTTGATTGTTATGTCCGCTTGAACAATGGCCTATGACGTATGTAGATACGATTACATTATTGTATTTTCTAACCCTGAAATATCATTATTTTCGCCAAGCCGGACTATGTGGAAATTACTTCCCAGATGTTTTGTGGCACGTGAGTTTTACTGAAAGCCCTTTTCAAAAGTTGGCAGGTATGCATCAAATACAAAATGAAACTTTCACTCTGCAGCTGAATGTGCGCTGATATGAAACTTCCTGGCAGATTAAAATTGTGCGCCGGAACCGGGCCTCGAACCTGGGACCTTTGCCTTTCGCGGGCAAGCGCACTACCGACTGTGCTATCCCAACACGACTCACGATGCCGCCTCACAACTTTACTTCTGCCAGTACCTCGCCTCCTACTTTCCAAACTTCACAGAAGTTCCCCCTCCGAAACTTGCAAGACTAGCACTCCTGGAAGAAAGGATATGGTGGAGACATGGCTTAGCCACAGTCTAAGGGATGTTTCCAGAATGAAGTTTGGAAAGTAGGAGGCGAGGTACTGGCGGAAGTAAAGTTGTGAGGCGGCATCGTGAGTCGTGTTGGGATAGCACAGTCGGTAGTGCGCTTGCCCGCGAAAGGCAAAGGTCCCAGGTTTGAGGCCCAGTTCCGGCACACAATTTTAATCTGCCAGAAAGTTTCACATCAAATACAAGTTTGAGGAAGTTTAATCAATGAGCAAGATGCATTCTGGTACCCTGCTCATTGTAACGGTCTCTGTTGCCCAATCTCTAGCTGTGTGTGCTTGTGACCACCTTGCCAATGTCCCAGTGTCCATAACACCTCATCAGTCATTAAACATGGTTCAGGGAGTTATTTTCTGTTGTGACCTCCTCCAGTCAGCTGAGGAACTCTGGGCTAATCTGGAACGGATAGTTGTTCATTTTGTTTCCTGCGTGCAGAGAGGCCCTAAGCACAATTGAGTTGATACCGGTGCTTTTATCGTGGTCTTCGAGGGGGATACTCTCCCAGAGAAGGTCAAGGTCATGATCTATCAATGTCATCTGAAACCATACATCCCGCCTTCCATGAGGTGTTTCTGGTGTATGTGGTTTGGGCATATGTCTTCCCGCTATACATCAGTCCCTCTGTGTGGTGAATGTGGATGCCCACTCCATGAGGGGAGCCCTTGTGTGTGTCAATTGCCACCAATATCATTTTTCATGCTCATTGGGCTTCCCGGTATGTGAAAGAGGGAAGAAAATACAGGAATACAATTCGTTAGATCATTTAACATATCACAATGGCAGTCAAAAATTTGAACAGTTAAATCCGGTGGCTTTGGTTTCAACTTAACACCTCTGTTACATCTAGGACCCTCTCCTTACCTTCTCACCCCACTCCCTCCTCCCTCTCCTGGACAAACCTCCCCCATGTGTCCCCCTCCTCCTTCCCAGCCAGAGAATTGTTTCCCTTCTCGGGCACTTGCCATTTAATGTGCCACCTTGCAGGGCCCCACCCAGCGTTCACCAGATCGAAGGTCTTCTACCACAAGTTGGCCGTTGGACTCTCATCCTGTGAGTATCAAGATTGCACCTTCTTCAGTCCCAGACCTCATTGATTCTCTCTCTCTCTCTCTCTCTCTCTCTCTCTCTCTCTCTCTCTCTCTCTCTGACCTACCATCCTTGTTCTATGAGTAAGGAGGAGGAGAAGTAGAAGTAGAAGCAGAAACAATGGTTGCAGGGCAAGGTCCCTCCAGTGCTGTCTGAAGTGCCATCCTTGTCCTCACAACCAGCTCAACATTCTGAGTTCAAGTCTGGTCCACTGGTGATGGACTCGAATCCAGCGGTGTGATAGGCATCAATCCATTTGCCTCCCATCTGGATGCTCAATCTATTTTGGATATTACCGTCACCTTCTGTAGTTAAAACAACTTACTTCCTTGTACTCTTCAGCTCGTGTTATTTTGCGTGAATCAGATTTCACTTACAGCCATTTGCCAACCCTTCAGGCATTTTGTGCCTTCTGTAGAAAACGTATTGGCCCTCTACAAGAATCTGGTGGAGTTAACACCTTAATTCGTATGGACGTTGCTAGTTCATGGGTTCCTTTCCATATTAAGCTGGAAGTCGTTGCTGTTCTGGTTCACTTACACACCTCATTAACAATTTGTAATCTGTATCTCCCTCCTGACGGGCCACCTATGTCTGCTGCCCTAACAGCTCTCCTTCAGCAACTCCACTCCCTTCCTATTTCTTGGGGGCTTCAATGCCCATCACCCTTCATGGGGCAGTGCTCATGCAGCTAGTGGGAGCCGCCTCATAGAGCAGTTCCTTGCAGACCACGACCTGTGCCTACTCAAAGATAGTTCCCAACTCACTTTAGTACTGCTCACTGCACTTTCTCCACCATAGATCTTTCATTCACTTCTCCTCCACTTTTCCCTTCATTCCACTGGTCACTGCATGATGACTTTTGGGATATTGATCACTTTACTTTGTTTCTTTTATTCCCCTCCCACTTGACAAGGGGCAGGCTACCTCATTGGATCTTCCATCATGATGATTGGCCTTTGTATACATCTGAAGTGGTTTTCACACCTTCCCATCTGCCTTCTGTGCTGTGTCTACTGCAATTACTTGAACCGCTAGCATTGCTGTTCTCTAGTCGACAGGCTCTCCTAGCCGCCGCCCTGTTCCATGGTGGAACGCAACTATTACCATAGTAATCCCTGAGTGCCGTTGAGCCTTGCTGCATCTTAAGCGCCACTCATCCCGTGCTGCTCTTATTAACGCTTCATGCTAAGGCTTATATAATCAATCAGAGCAAGCAGGTTTCTTGGGAGCATTTTCTCTCTTGGACTTTTTTGTACTCTTGTCACTAGTGTGGGGTATGCTATGCCCCATCAAAAGTTGGCAGAGGCCAACTTCAATCCTTGGCCTTGCCCTACCAGATGGTGTCTGTACTGAACCACATGTTCACACAGAGCACCTTGCAGATCACTTTGCAAAGGCATTAGCGACAACTCCCTACACAGTGGCTTTTCTTCTATAGAAACAACAGGCCGAAGCCTCCAACTTATGTTTTACCCCTCATCAGGAAGAACCTTATGACAATCCCTTTACTGAATGGGAACTACTTGTGGTTGTGAAGCCCTACAATATGTGGCTCATATCTTAGTGGGCAGTCTGCTCCTCTTAATGCTCAGTGCCAAATAAGGAACTCTGCACTCATTGCCCTCAGTTTTAGTGGATGATTCACAGATAGCTGACCAGGGTCCTTGGGTTTCTCCATGATAGTGGTTTTTATTTCAGCTATAAGATTTTCTTTGATATGTGGATAGGTTTGTGGCTTTTACTGTGAGAAGCAGGGTTTGGAGGCCCCCCCCCCCCTCCACCTGAAGACATCCCTTTCTCCTTTTGCCTTGTTTTTAACATTTTCTTCTTTCATTTTTAGGCTTTTGCTTTAGAAGCATACTGTTCACCACTAAATGCTCTCATCAATGAATGGGGGTTAAAGAGCTGTAGAGATTGCATAGCAGAATTCAGTATGTGTTATAATCAATTTTAACTCCCTTTTAGTTCCTCTATTGTGCTATCAGAATGTCAACAGCCAGACTGCATCTTTACTTGTATTTCGTTCAGAGGTAATGCTACTGATGGCCTAGCCGTTTGGTCCCTTCCTCCTATCAACCAACCAACCAACCAACCAACCATCCAACCAGGTACTAGATATGGGATGTCAGGTGCAGCTTTTGAATTCAGTGAGAGGAAGACGGGGGGGGGGGGGGTGCAAGAGGGTGAAAATAGGAGGCGTAGAGAAGAGGGAAATGTTGCAGACTGTTAGTACAGGGACAGGAATTAGGTGGAATAGGTGGAAGTGGAGATATAGGGATGAGGGACAGAATGATCATGAGATGGGTAAATGTGTTGTAAGGATAACTCCCACCTGCACAGTTTAGTGGACATAATGGCGGAGGGGAGAACATTGATGGCCAAGGTTGGCAAGTAGCCACTTAAATCGAGCATGTACTACAAGGTGGTTCACCTGCTCCTTTACAGAGAGCTTGTCATTAGGATGAACAATTGGTTGGTAGTCATACCAGTGTAATTGAAAAAGTTCTGTGCTGAGATTCCAGCATGAAAAATGATAGCTTCTTTCACAATTGGCATGGCCTTTGATGGGACTGAAAAGGAAGTGCTGGGTTGGTGGATTGGACAGGTTTTGAATCAGAGTGGTCAACAGGGTTGGAGTTGGTAGTGGCATAGGGGATAGAATAAAATGGGGAGGTTGGGTAGGTGACACAATAACACTTTAGGAGAGCTCTTTTGGAATGGGAGTGATGACAACTGTAGAGATTGCGGGTAGTTCGGTGGTTATTTGGTTTAATATGTACAGAGGTGTGATTGGTGCCATCATTGAGATGCATGTTAAAGTATGTGGCATGCAGGAGAAGCGAATGGGATAGGCATTGAGGATGTAAAGGATCAAGGATAGGGTGACCTGAAACCAAATCATGAAAATATTAATGAACTCTACCAAAACCAACGTTTTTGGAGGCTAGGAAGATTAAAGCCCCCTAAACAGATTGTTGTGGAAACATTCCATATGGGTGCCTATGGTTGTCATGGATTTGATTGTATGCCTATCCTTCAAAGGAAACCTTGTCGTTTTAGGTAATGCATATATGGAATGGGATATTAGGTTTGGACAATGAAGGACTTTGGTAGAGGTAGTGTTCGAAACTGGCAAGATCCTGTGCACGAGTAACAACTAAGGATCTGTGAGGTACAGGGGGAGGAGTTGTTGAATGAAGTGGTCGTTGTTACCTTCAATGTGAGAGGCTAGATTTGGGGCAGTTAGCTGGAGCTGTTGGTTGGCGAGGTCCAAAATTCCCCCACATTTGATACTAGGCTTCTTCTCAATTTATTTGATTGCCCCAACAGAGAACTACCTTTTTCCTATTTATACTCCCTATCAGTTGCCCACCTCACTTTTCTTTGCATTCGAAGTTGCATATCACATCCCCACCTATCTGCCCACTCCATTACAAAACAAACATCCTTTTTTGCCAAAAGTCTACAACTTACGTGATTTTATTTAATTTTTTTTAATTATTATTTTGCAAGCCTCCCTGCCTTACATTATTCATGTATCACGTTGGACTTTCCACTGTTAGATAATGTCTGTCTCATTTGATCAATGTACATACCTCCCACCTTTAAATTCTTGCACATTTCATGAGACAATGCATATTAAAAATTCAAATGTTTGTAAATCTATCGGACCAAACTGCGTGGTCATTAGTCCGTAGCTTACAAACTACTTAAACCTAGGTAAACTAACCTATGGACAACACACACACCCATGCCCCAGGGAGGACTCGAACCTCCACGGCGAGCAACCGCGTGCTCCGCAGCGAGACGCTTTAGACCGCGCGGCTACTCAACCGCGGCAATGCATATTAAACAGACTTTTTATTAATACCTATTGGTGATACTAATTGTTTTCCTTAATTGGCCTGCATCCTTCATTGATTATTGTGAGAAATAATATATAATTGAATATTTCGAAAGGTTTTTATTTCTGTGGTTTTGATCAATTTTTTAAAATTACTGTGAATGTTAAAAATATTGATATTTTTGACTAGATAATATAAATATATTTTTAAAATCCGATCATTAAGGGACGCCCTTCAGGGGTTCAGCATTAATATGCTGAGATGGGCTTGGCGAACCCGGAGTCCCGAGCTGTGGACTGTGTTATACACCAACAGTCCACCACACCGTAAGCTCTGTGAGTGCTTCAACGACCATCGTTCGGGATGACAGCGGAGCATTGTACGTTTCAGAGCCTGGGGATCTTGGCTTAATTGCCCAGGTTGTGAGGAAGGGAGACCCTCAATCTCTGAAGACTTGGCAATTGCTGAGTCTTCGGAAGCCATGGACATTGAGGCTCTGCCTCAGAAATCGGCGACAGACGATTCTGTGAACCCCAATGTACCGTCGAAATCAGCATGTCCCAGCAACCAGGATGCTCTCTGATCCTGCAATGGAACTGATGGCTTTTTCCACCATTTGCCAGAGTTGCAGCAATTGTTGTGCCGCTTCCCGGATGCCTACCATCCATTTTGGGGTGGAATGCAGATGACAGGCCGTGGTAAGGACATAGGGACACTTCTATCACAGCAAGACATCTGTCTGTTAAACACTGGTGCTCCCACACTTTTTGCGTGGTCCAAGTCATGTATTTGGCAATAGCCTGCTCCCACATTTCCAGTGGAGGGTCCATGATGACCTTTGCAACAGTGACCATTTCTCTATATTTTTGCCACTCTCGGATTTTCAACCTGCGGGCTCTGCATTGGGGTGTGGTCCCAGTTTAGGCATCTTTTTGTGTACTGTCCGCCAGCAGCAATCCCCAGTGTACACATCCAGGGTTCCCTATGCACGGACCCAACTTCTATCACTGAGCACATGGTAGAGCATTATGCTCGCACCTCTGAAACTGCAGCTTACAGTGCAGACTTCTGTGCACTGAAAGAGCAGGTTGAACGGCGCCAGCTGTCCTTCCATACGCATTGGGAGGAAACATACCATTTTCCATTCAGTGAATTCCAAACTGCCATCGCCACATGCCCCAATACCTCTCCAGAACCAAACAGGATCCACAGCCAGTTCATCTGGCACCTTTCAGTAGAGTGCCAACACCAGCTTCTTGCCCTGTTCAACCATCTGTGGGCAAAGGGGGCTTTCCCGTCACAATGGTGAGAAAGCATCATTATTCCAGTGATCAAACCTGGTGCTGATCCACAGGTGGCTGATAGTTACCGACTGATCAGCCTCATCATCATTATCTGAAGCTATTCGAACGTATGGTGAGTCGGTGGCTCATGTGGATACTTTAACACTGGGGTCTGTTGTCCCCACGACGGGGGGGTTTCCGTCAGGGCCGCTCTGCTGCAGATAACCTAGTGGCTCTGGAGTCTGCCATTTGTACGGCATTTAGCAGGAGTGTTATCTTTTTCGACCTCAGGAAAGCATACGACACCACCCAATGCCACCACATTCTGGCTACACTGCATGGTTGTGGGCTTGAGTGGTCCACTTCCACTTTTTATTCAAAACTTTTTTCCTTCCGCTCTTTCCGCATTGGTACTTCCCCCAGCTCCCCACAAATCCAGGAAAACCGTCTTCTGCAGGGGTCCATCCTTAGTGTCACTCTCTTTTTAATTACAATCGATGGTCTTGTGAAGGCAGTGGGGTCATCGGTTTCTTCCTCCTTGTTCGCCAATGACTTTTGTTTATACTTCAGCTCAGCTATCATTGGTGTAGCTGAAAGGCGTCTGCAGGGAGCTGTCCGAAAGGAGCAGTCATGAGCCTCAGCCCACGGATTCCAATTCTCTCCATCAAAAATCTGGGTTATATACTTCTGCTGCCATTGAGCTGTCCATTTGGACCTATAGCTTTACTTGTATGACAAACTACTTCGTGTCGAAGAGACTCACCAATTTCTTGGCATGCTCTTTAACAGCCGCACCTTCGTCAGCTCAAGCAGAAGTGCTGGCGGTACCTAAATATTCTACACTGGCTCTGCCACTCTGGTTGGGGAGCTGCCTGTCCAAGACTTTTGCAGATCTGTAAGGCTCTCATTCAATCACGCCTCGATTATGGAATGTTGCCCCTAAAAGATTTTCATCTGACACTCTTGCGCTGAAGAACAAGAACATTATCCCAACCTATGAAGAAAAACTGTTTAATGTTTCTCTCTTCCCAAGCAACATTTGATGTGGTCAATCCAAGATGCCGTCTTTTGCCCTTGGCGAGTCAGGTCATTCTGTCAGTTTTGTCTGGACGCCAGGCCACATAGGCATACCAGGTAATGAACACATCAATCAGTTGGCCAAGCAGGCCACCACTTCATGGTCCATGGATATTGGCCTCCCAGAAACAGACCTCCGATCCCAGTTAAACTGCAACGTCCTTAGGGGTTTTGAGTTCTGAATGGGCAGACTCGACTGAACCGAATAAGCTCTGTGTTGTCAAGCCCTCTACCGCTGCATGGAAGACCTCACTGAGGGCTTCTCACAGGGAGTTGGTTGTCCTTTGGCAGCTCTGTATTGGCCATACTTGGCTGACGCACAGTCACCTGTGTCACGAGGACCCTACTCCGTATCGATGTGGTGCGCCTTTGACAGTCGCCCACATCTTACTGGAATGCCCCAATTTAACCCCAGAGCAACGGAATTCCCTGAAGCCTTGAAGCTTGTTTTAGCTGACAATGCCTCCATTGTTGATTCTCTTTTAAATTTTATCCGTGAATGTGAATTGTACCAATCCATTTAAAGTTTCTTGTGTATCTGTCGTTGATCTGTTCTCCACTTGCCTAAGTCTTTTAGGTAGGTGTTTTTAATGTGTACCAGAGTGACTGGATGTCTTACTTATATTTTGTAATCACCGAGCAAAAACACTCTTGTATTGTTTGTCCTTTTATCCCTTCTTCATTTTTACTTTTATCCTTTTTTAGTTGTTCTTAAATTTTGATGTTTTAACACACATACTTGGGGAAGCTTAACACCCTGTGTTACCTCTGACTGGACCAAGGGACTGATAACCATTGCAGTTTAGGTCCTTTCAAAAACCAACAACAACATTAAGTGAAGATTAGTCTGTAGGAGCTTGGACAGATCTATTCCCAGACTGAAGCTTCTTGTGCTTCATCTTCATATAATATCACTGTCACTCAGTATCAAGCCATAGTCTTCACCATTTCTTAGGTTTAATTTCAAAGTGTTCTAGTAGCCTATAATAGTATTTTTTGTCTGACTGTTATTAATGTCAGTGGTTATTTTATTAAAATCTAATCTATATTTGTAAATTCTTCATATTCATACTTTCATTGTATTAAAATATTTTGTGTAACTTCATTCTTATTAGTAAAATCCTCACAGTTCCTGTCTGTTTGCAGTGGATGGTGGTCACAGAGCAGTTATTTTTGATAGATTTGCTGGTGTAAAGAACCAGGTAGTGGGTGAGGGAACCCATTTCTTTATACCATGGATACAAAGGCCAATAATTTTTGACATACGTTCAAGGCCAAGGAATGTACCTGTTATCACTGGAAGCAAAGGTAATGTTCTCCCCACAAGAAATATATTTTTATATACAGATATTAATGTGTAGAAATAATTACAAAGCTCATGGAAATACACACACTACAGTTTTAGTATACCATTGTATTATGTATCACCAGATTGCAAATATTGTTAGGGCACTAAAGCTATCTAGATGTTGATAGCTGACATCAGACACTGTCAGCTGTCGACATGTACGTAGTGTTCGACAGTGTATTAGATGTATTACAGCTTTGATTGTGTGCGCACACACACACACACACACACACACACACACACACACACACACCATATGATTGTTGTATGATAATGATTAATTTAAATTTTATTTCTTTTTTTAATATAAACACATCCAAAAGTGTTCTCTTATCTTGGTTCCAAGGCCTGCTCAACAGTGGTGTTGATTGTGTATATTGCATTATGAACAGTCCCTTCAATTGTCCATTGATGTCACACAACCCACACAAAGATGTAAACCACCACTTTATCTATTTATTTTATGCCTCTCTCTTTCCTAATCTCATCTCCCTGACAATGGCACAAGTGTATGAAAGTTTGTTTTTGTATTTATTTCTTGTTTAGTTTTTTGTGTGAACTTCATCTGTACCAAGTTCTTGCCAACTCAACTATCTCTTCTTCAAATTCTTATTTTACATTTCTCTATAAGCCTTTCTTCTCTATCAATGTTAATGACTGAGGCATGCACACCCATTTAACCTCCAATATTTGCAGCATTCTTTGTTCCAGCCATTACAGCAGAACATTCCAGGGCTCAGAAATAAACTTGTTGAGCTAATCATTTGTATTGATGAAATTGATTTTTCTAACCCAATTGACATAATTTGTCTCTTTGAACATCATGTAGCCACTGGTATAGATATGTTAAACATTGCAGAATTTAGCTTTATACTTTTGTAAAGTAGATATGGAGGAAGGAGAGCTGCCACATTTATTAAAAACTGCTATAAATTCAAGAATATTGATATAAATAAATTCTGTTTAGACCAATATTTGCATCCGCAACAGAAGAAAGTTTCATAACAGATTCTATATACAGGTATGTCCACAAACTAAGTTGCGTTTGGTTGTATATATTACACATGTACAGTTACAGAAAAAAATATTTATTGTACAAAAATCTACATTTGTTAACTACCTTCCTACATAGCTTCCAAAATTTTGTAGTCATTTGTCATGGTGTGACACAAGTTTTTGTATGCCTTCTCCATAGGAGGTAGCCGCCTGTTTATTCAACCATGTCGTAACATGTTCTTTCAGCTCATTGTTGAAGTGTTGACCACCAAGGACAGGTTTTAGGTGTAAGAAGAGATGAAAGTTTCTAGGTACGAGGTCCAGGCTGTACGGAGGATGATCAAACACACCCCAGTAAAATTCCCGTAAGAGTTGTTTGGTCACATTCGTTATCAGGTTGGGCACTATCATGGAAAAAAGCAACACCTTTTGACAGTAATCCTCAGCACTTGTATTATGCTGCATAGTTTCTTAATGGTCTCACAGTAACCATGTGCATTGATTGTTTGGCCAAATCAATTACTAAAATGCAGTTTCTTTCTAAAAAAGCAATACACATGACTTTTCAAGGACTCAAGATTTGCTTAGGCTTAATCTTCATTGGGGATGAAGTGTGCCTCCATTCCATTGATTGCCATTTTTTTAGGGGTGTTGTTGCATTCCCCGTGACTATCCGATGAAGGAAACCATCGCCTTCTTCACTGTATCACATCAAAAACTGAAGTGCACTGCCCATCCATTGTCTTTTGCATTGTTCAGTAAACTTTGTGTACTCAATGTGAGCAAAATTTTTGAAATTTGTTTTACAGTAACAATTTCATCACTTAGTGATCATGAGATTTGCGGAACTTCCATAACAAGGTGTAGTATCCCTGCTACACATAACATTTAAGCTCGAATAAATTCTGTGCTCATGTGTATCATAATATGACAAAGATGGCACATTGAGAACATATGGTAGTGGAATACCCAATATCTCTATATGATCTCAATGCAAAATTCATAGTTGAGATGGTTTCGATGACTTGGAATATGATTCCCACAAAAGCAGAAGTCCAGATTTTAAGCAGACAAATGAAACTCTGTAATAGCCACAAAATGACTTTATTCACTTTTTAACTCACAAAAGACACTAACATTCCGCTATCTTGGCTCTTGCCCTCTCAAGTACATAGTCTTTGTGATCTCAAGTTCTTTGGATACTATGTTTGCAAAAAATACAGACTCCTAAGACCTCATCCAGGATTCAACTTACCGAGAGACTAAGTGCAATGTGATTTTATAGAAATACAAAAATCTTAAAATGTATCTTCGGTTTACGGGCTTAAAAATATATACAAATCTTTATTTTTGACATGAAATTAACAGATGTGACCTTTAGAACCATTTAAATGGAATGCCAATGACAGTTAAATTTATCATCTCTCTGGGATTCTGTGGTGCTTTCTGAAAAATAACAAAGTTCAAATACTTTAAAATATGATCAATTATTTTCAAATGAGTAATGAAATCAGTATTAATCCATATCAAGTGACTTACTGAACTAATAGGCTTCAAAATCTTTTACATAACAGACCATATCACAAAATATGCAAGATGACCAGTTTACATGGGTATATTTCCTTTTACAAGCTATTAACAGAAGATTTTCATATCTGCAAAGTGTTAAAATAACGTAAGTAATGTACTAACACATAATAATGGAAAGTCCAGGTTGGAATTAATAATATAGTAAGGACAGTTAACAACTCACCGCGAAGACATGGCGACGAGTTGCGACAGGCACATACAAAAGACACACACATACATCACTTTCAGCTATTGGCCATGGCCTTCTTCAGAAAATAGATCAATCACACAACACAGTCATACAACTATCGTCTCCGGCTGCCGCACTTCAAATCACGCTCTGAGGCGAATCGGGGACGGGAGGTAAGGGGAGGGGAGAGGATAGGGGATAGGTAGGTTACGTCATGGTGGTGGTGGTGGGTTAGATGGGAATAATGTGATGCAGCTTAGGAATGGAGTGGGGAAGCAGGTGAGGGGAGAAAAATACAATAAACAAAATGAAGTAAAATAAAATAAATATACAAAATGTGTGTACACTGTTTTATGTCCCAGCCTCGTCGCCGCTTGTGTCTCGTTTCCGTCGTAGGTGTCGGTGGCCGAGCAGAAAGAGACCGACACAGGAATAAAGGATGCACGCTTGTGCAGGTAGGTGACCAGCCAGTGAGACAGCAGAAACTAGAAACACTAGAGTAAATTCGAACGAGATATATATTTCTTAGTGACTTAGTAATACTTAACTTTTACATAGCTCAGTACTGCAGAATACTGATACATAGTTGAGCTAGAGGCCTGCCTAGTGCCTATCAGATAGCCAAGTCTTCACTGGTGCCTATCTGATTCCGAAGTGTTAACTGGTTCCTATCTCAGTCCCAAGTGAACGATGTCGTTCAGTGGTGGCCACAAGCAGAGTTGTAGCAGAGGGCGCTCGTGGCTGACGTCGTAAGAACACCGCACCGAGTGTGCATGGCGGCGCGCGGCGAAAGTAGGTGGCGCGCACTTTAGACTTGTGCGACACCACACACTGTAAGTACACAAGACCGAATACACACACACACACACACACACACACACACACACACACACACACACACACACACACACAAAATGCGCACTCGCACGTGCTCACACACAAACGATCGCACATTCATGCACCACTCAAAATAGGTGAGGCAGGAACTGTAAGGTAGGTTGAGGCCTGGTTGATTTCAGGATTGCAGAATGTATGGTAGGGATAACTCCCATCTGTGCAGCTCAGAAAAGCTGGTGGTGGATGGGAGGATCCTGATGGCCCGGCTTGTGAAGCAGCCATTAAAATCAAGCATGTGCTCCACTGCTTGCTGTGACACAGGGTGGTCCACCTTGTTTTTGGCCACAGTTTGGCAGTGGCCATTCATCCTAATGGATAGCTGGTGGTGGCCATGCCAATATAGAAAGCTGTACAGTGTTTGCAGCACATTTGGTAAATTACGTGGCTGCTTTCACAGGTGGCCCGGCCTCTGATAGGGTAGGATAAGCCTGTGACAGGAATAGGAAGTGCTGGGTGGGTGGATTGGACATCTTGCAGTGGGGTCTTCCACAAGGATATGATCCCTGTGGCAGTGAGCTGGGTTTTGGAGTGGCATAAGGATGAACTAGGATGTTGTGGAGGTTGGGAGGGTGACGGAACACCACTTAAGGATGGGTGGGAAGGATCTTGGTAAGGATGTCTCTTATTTCTGGGCATGGGGATAGAAAATCAAAACCTTGGCGAATGATGTAATTTAAATGTTCGAGTCCAGGGTAGTACTGGGTGACAAGGGGAGCTCTGTTTTGTGGATGGTTACCGGTTTTAGGAGGAGGATTTGGGATGTGTGAGGATACGGCATGGGAGATCTGTTTGCAGACTAGGTCTGTGGGGTAGTTTCTGTCAGTGAAGACCTATGTGAGACCCTCAGCATATTCAGAAAGGGAGTTCTTGTCACTGCAGATATGCCGTCCAGGGGTGGCCAGGCTGTAAGGAAGTGATTTTTTTACGTGGAAGGGATGGCAACTGTCAAGTGTAGGTACTGTTGGTGGTTGGTAGGTTTAATATGGACGGAAGTGTGAATGGAGCCATCAGTGAGATGACAGTTGAGATCCAGGAATGTGGCATGGTAGGTTGAGGAAGACCAGGTGAAGTGGATGGGAGAGAAGGAATTGAGGTTTTGAAGAAAGGAGGATAGGGTGTCCTGGCCCTGAGTCCAGATCATGAAAATATCATCAATGCACCTGAACCAGGCCAGAGGTTTGAGGTTTTGGGATGCTAGGAAGGATTCCTCCAGACGGCCCATAAACAGGTTGGCATAGGAGGGTGCCATGCGGGTGTCATAACTGGGTTCAAAACAGACTCCAGGTTTGTGAGAACACTACCACCTGTGCTACACTGACAAATGCCTTGACTCTTTCAATTATTGGTACCTATGTGTACCTGCTGAACTCGAATTTTTTAGATTTGTGTTGATGGCTTGGTCCCATTGTTATACAAGTTCTGAACTTCTCATACAGTAAATGTAAAGAAATTCCAAAATGCAATGCCCATATGTTCTCCTTGTAGACTTAAAGAATAATATAGTGATTACAATACCTAAGAAAGCGAATGCAGACGAATGTGAAAATTACAGGACTATCAGTTTAGTCATGGTTTGGCGGATGCATGTGTTGTGATGGGCAACTATTCAGTAAGCATTTCCTCATTAGAAAAATTTTCTCAAAAGTTTAAATTTTCCAAGATTCTATTCCTCCCCCCCCCCCCCTCCATAATTATTTTTGTTCAGGAAACCCAAACACTACAGAGCTACACAAGATTTTGTCATTTATCAATTTGTGGAGTTATAGGCTAACCTCTTTTTTGAAGGCTTCCTAACCTGACTTGACACTGTTAAACACTTTGTATTGATTAAAGTAATATGGGATCACCTCTGCAATGACAACTGTTAGTGTTACACGGAGTGCTTTTATAATTAATCTCTCTTTCTGAAACACAGGAAAGATTTGCTCATGAGCCAAAAGACCCGTAAACCCATAACTAACATACCGTGTTTATTCGATTATATGACGAGGGTTTTTTTTTTTTTTTTTCCAGATTCAACACTCATAAAATACTGGGTCATCTTATATTCTCAGACTAGCGAAAGTTGACATTTTTTACATGTAATCTACTAAGTAAAGCTTCAATATACCAAAGTTGCACTTCCTTCCAGTGAGGCACAATAAATCGTATTAAATAATACATTTTTAATTAAAATGTGTAATATGGTGTATCATTTGAACAGCCCTAAGTCGTAATATGCAAGTTTAAGTACAAAAACTGCGTGCGGAATTGTTAGCTTCAGAACCAAAGAAATAAATATGGCGTGTACACACTAAACTGATTGTGCTTTCTTTGTTTTGAGCTTTTTGCACTTCTATTTTACTACATACATTTCCATATTTCGTGCTTAGTTTAATTTCATTAGGAAGTCCCGGAATATATATCGATATATATAAGACCGTGGTTCATACCATAACTATAGGTATCGAACAAGCAAATGTGATTTTTATGAGTGTCATGAAATAAAATGATGTGGTTAGGCAGGAACCTAAGAGTACAGCTTAAATTGTTGTGAGTGAACAAGCTGTACTCTTAGGTTCCTGCCAAACTGCATCCTTTAAAATTGTGACATATTTGTAAAAATCATGACATTCACTGAATTGACAACAATCACTTTGATACCTATTGTTTGTTTCAATTACATACCTTTGGCTGAAAAATCTGTCTTCATTGACGAGTAGAAGTTGTTTGAGTGAATTTACATTATGTAAAACAAAAATGTTACATCCCTTTAGAGACTGGTTCTTGGTGTACTTTTTGATTCATGATCTGGTTGCAGCTTGTATTGGCCAAGAAATTTCATAGAAATATCACATCAAGAATCAACATTGGTATTAACTAGTAGCTACACAAATCGCCTGTTCCGCCATGTTAGTTTCCTGTCACCGCTACTGAAACGAGAGTCGAATGTCTGATCAAACACGCTGCCATTTCATTCTATGTACACAGCTCATAGGAAATAAAATGGAAATGGCTCACAATCACTATCAGGATAAAGTTGTGAAACTTGACGATACGGGATGTATTTATTCTACCATTAAATAAGGCAATATGCAAGGATATCACTTTTGCTCAAGACTGTAATCGCACCAATTATGATGTTTATTATAATGTGATTACTATTCAAATAAACCAATACACTATCATAACAAGTTTGCACCAAGTTATGTGATCGAAAGCATGTGTTGTAAAAATCCTATACATATTATAAATGCGAAAGTTTGTATGTTTGTTACCGCATCACGCTAAAACTACAGCACTGATTTAGATGAAATTTCATATAGAGATTTCTTATGTCTTGGAATAGGATATAGGCTACTTTCCAAAATGTTTATTACAAGTTATTTATTTGAAATATATCCATAGAAATACGTAACGGTTGTAAGAAGCTTCTAATACAACAGCAGAAGTGCTCAGTAGGGTATGTCATGTTTAGCCACGAGGATTAATGCGTCGTGTTATAAACATCCATTTTTTGGGCAATGGTTCGTGTCCTGCTATACTGAAATTTTTTTCTTTGTTATTGTTATCTTTTATACTTTCAAATATACAAAAAGATTCTTGGATACTACCAAAACGGCTTAACTGATATATAATTAAATAAACAAGAAATCTGAATGTTGGTGTTTATGCCGCATTCATTTTCATTTGTTGTAACAAATGAAGTAAGTATGTATATAAATTGAAGACTTTAAATAAAATATGCTCTAAGTACCATGGCAAGGAAAAAACATTGATGTTTTGTGTAGAATGGGATCTAGATACCAAGCCCTATTTTGTGTACAAAGCGCGAACTGCCACGTATAAATAGCTTACGTAAACCGCAACACAAGTAGTAGCAATTGCACTAAACAGATGGCAGGCGGTACGGTGCAGTTAACGTTGTGTGTTCCGGCCAACTGCAACGATATATATTAATGTGAATGTGTGTTCGGTGTACGCTTATCACGTCCGAACGACAAGACGCAGAGACTTAAATATTTGTACCGTTACTAATTTATAATGATAAAAATAACAGTCCAGTTCGCAAGTTATTTTTGCAATTTATTATTAAGGCGACAGGTTTTGATCTAAGTTCTAGATCATCTTCAGACCTATGAACATAAAATAAAAGAGAGAGAGGGAAACAGGTACACTATTAGTCACTAAAATTTACAAGCAAGTTTAAAAAGTTACTTAAAATAGTATACCTCGTTACAAATATTCAGGCGGTGAGCGTGCGGCGACTGCTAACCAGCGAGAGACTGCTGTGTGTTATAAAGGCAAAGCCCCGCCCACCGCCTGAAGCAACAACACTTCTTAAACCAATGAGGGACGTCATACAGTAAGAAATAAGATGAGAGATGTGTGTGTGTGTGTGTGTGTGTGTGTGTGTGTGTGTGTGTGTGTGTGTGTGTGTATATATATATATATATATATATATATATATATATATATATATATATATTATAGAGGAAAAATTCCTAACAGGAAAAAAATATACGTAAAAAATAGATGAAGAACACTTACCAGGCAAAGGGGCACAGGCAGTAATAGCAACAAATAAACACACAGACACACACACACTCAAAAATGCTAGCTTTCGCAGCCTAGCTGCTTCATCAGGCAGAAGGGAAGGAGAGGGAAAAGGAAATGATGAGGAATTTAAGGAAGGGGGTAAGGAGCCATTCCAATCCCGGGACAGGAAAGACTTACCTTGGGGAAAAAATGGAAGATAAATAAATGCACATACACCCACACATTTACACAGACACAAGTACACTTAGGCAGACATACTGTAGAACTGTAGAAAGCAAAGAAGTTAGAAAGAGATGCCACTTGAGGCAGAGGCTCTGTCCAGAGAACCAAGGCAAAGATGTTAAGATGTTGGGTGGGAATTCGAATTTAGCGGAGGTTGAGACCAGGTGGGCAACGGGAAGAGAGAATATGCTGAAGGGCTAGTTCCCATCTCCGGAGTTCTGAAGGATTGGTGTCAGTGGGAAGTATCCAGATAACCCGGACGGTGTAGCACTGTGCCAAGATGTGCTGGCCATGCACCAAGGCATGTTTAGCCACAGGGTGATCCTCGTTACCAACAAACACTGTCTGCCTGTGTCCATTCATGCGAATGGACAGTTTGTTGCTGGTCATTCCCACATAGAACGCTTCACAGTGCAGGCATGTCAGTTGGTAGATCACGTGGGTACTATCGCAAGTGGCTCTGCCTTTGATCGTGTACACCTTCCGGGTTACGGGACTGGAGTAAGTGGTGGTGGAAGGGTGCATAGGGCAGGTTTTACAACGGGGGCGGTTACAAGGGTAGGAGCCAGAAGGTAGGGAAGGTGGTTTGGGGATTTCATAGGGGTGGACTAGGAGTTTACGGAGGTTAGGTGGACGGCGGAAAGACACTCTCGGTGGAGTAGGAAGGATGTCATGAAGGATGGATCTCATTTCGGGGCAGGATTTTAGGAAGTCGTATCCTTGCTGGAGAGCCACATTCAGAGTCCGCTCCAGTCCCGGAAAGTATCCGGTGACAAGAGGGGCACTTCTGGGGTTTTGTGGAAAATTCTTAAATTGGGGAGATGAAGAAGTGGCTCTGGCAATTTGCTTCTGTACCAGACCAGGAGGATAGCTGCGGGATGTGAAGGCTGTTATCAGGTTATTGGTGTATTGGTTCAGGGATTCAGGACTGGAGCAGACTCGTTTGCCACGAAGACCTAAGCTGTAGGGAAGGGAACGTTTGATGTGGAAAGGATGGCAGCTGTCATAAAACCTACCAATAAACAACAGTACCTGCATTATGACAGCTGCCATCCTTTCCACATCAAACGTTCCCTTCCCTACAGCTTAGGTCTTCGTGGCAAACGAGTCTGCTCCAGTCCTGAATCCCTGAACCAATACACCAATAACCTGATAACAGCCTTCACATCCCGCAGCTATCCTCCTGGTCTGGTACAGAAGCAAATTGCCAGAGCCACTTCCTCATCTCCACAATTTAAGAATTTTCCACAAAACCCCAGAAGTGCCCCTCTTGTCACCGGATACTTTCCGGGACTGGAGCGGACTCTGAATGTGGCTCTCCAGCAAGGATACGACTTCCTAAAATCCTGCCCCGAAATGAGATCCATCCTTCATGACATCCTTCCTACTCCACCGAGAGTGTCTTTCCGCCGTCCACCTAACCTCCGTAACCTCCTAGTCCACCCCTATGAAATCCCCAAACCACCTTCCCTACCTTCTGGCTCCTACCCTTGTAACCGCCCCCGTTGTAAAACCTGCCCTATGCACCCTTCCACCACCACTTACTCCAGTCCCGTAACCCGGAAGGTGTACACGATCAAAGGCAGAGCCACTTGCGATAGTACCCACGTGATCTACCAACTGACATGCCTGCACTGTGAAGCGTTCTATGTGGGAATGACCAGCAACAAACTGTCCATTCGCATGAATGGACACAGGCAGACAGTGTTTGTTGGTAACGAGGATCACCCTGTGGCTAAACATGCCTTGGTGCATGGCCAGCACATCTTGGCACAGTGCTACACCGTCCGGGTTATCTGGATACTTCCCACTGACACCAATCCTTCAGAACTCCGGAGATGGGAACTAGCCCTTCAGCATATTCTCTCTTCCCGTTGCCCACCTGGTCTCAACCTCCGCTAAATTCGAATTCCCACCCAACATCTTAACATCTTTGCCTTGGTTCTCTGGACAGAGCCTCTGCCTCAAGTGGCATCTCTTTCTAACTTCTTTGCTTTCTACAGTTCTACAGTATGTCTGCCTAAGTGTACTTGTGTCTGTGTAAATGTGTGGGTGTATGTGCATTTATTTACCTTCCATTTTTTCCCCCAAGGTAAGTCTTTCCTGTCCCGGGATTGGAATGATCCACGGCAACCATCTGTGTCGCTGTAATTTATCTTTGACCCACACTGTGTTCGATTTGAAAGTTATTATTAGTGTACCTGTTTCCTCTATCTCTTTTATTTTATGTTCATAGGTCTGAAGATGATCTAGAACTTAGATCGAAACCGGTCGCCTTATTAATAAATTGCAAAAATAACTTGCGAACTGGACTGTTATTTTTATCATTAAGTAATAAGTTCGCTGTTTATTCCAAGAAAGAAAACAATGTTTTTCAAACTGATTGATTTATACCTGATGAAGGTTTTAGCCATGGGTTTATAGCCACCTGATAAATATTTAGCAATTTGAAGAATATAACGTGAAATGCGGAACAAAAATTACTCTTTGAAAATTATATTTACTCTTTGAAAATTGTTTTATTGGTTGCAGTGTTGCTTGAGGGTTGATAATCGGGTGGAGTATATTGGAATGGAATGTTATCGGTGTATATAAAATTCTGTGTGTGTGTGTGTGTGTGTGTGTGTGTGTGTGTGTGTGTGTGTGTATTAATATTTCACTCTGCAGCGAAAACTACATAACGCAAACGAATGGTCTGTGTGTAATTGTTGTCAGACGTCTCCCGTTGTACATCATACCAGTTCCATGCCGATAGCTATAAGGGGGTGGAAGATATGGTGGTTGAAAGTCATCAAATTATATTTTTTTTAAAATCAGACTGAAGGCCAGCGATGACGTTTGCGACATTACAGCAAGAAGGTTACATACAGCGAAACGTGATGCCACAGACCATATATTTGGTCTGTGTGTGCTACAATGTCTTCGCTCTTTCTCTGTAAGGATAAGCGTACAAATAAGGAAATATAAGAATAAATAAAGCAGTAAAAAAGAAATTTCTTTTAATACTTCTCTTAAAAAAAAAAAAAAAAAACGATTTAACGTTTCGCGCATTATGTCAAGTGATCGATCTGTGATATTAGTACAATCATTATTGTTTAATTTCGTGATCGGATTCTTCGGAACGAGTGCATTTTTACCTATGATTGGATCTACACTACTTATGTTTCTGATAAATAGATAATCAACCAACACATGAGCGGAGCCGTGGGTTTAAGCTAGTTACGTCATGTTTGTTCCAAGTTGTGTGTTGACAACGTTACCCACAAAAATCATTTGTTCCGTCATCTTGCCTTCCCATCAACACTTGTGGCAGGTGTTACCAACATAACACTTCAAGGTATCAGTGCAGACAGCACCTTCTAAAGTTTTAGTTTTTAAAGGGGGGGGGGGGGACGAATTCAGAGGTCTCTCTCGATAAAAGGGGCCATCTTATAATTGAGGTCGTTTTATACTTGGGTAAATGTGGTAGTTCTTCTTCCTGTAGTGTTGTAATAATTTAGTCATAAGACTGATCTATATATGTCTATAACGTTCCACCCGGATTCAGGTGCGAACTTCTTATCCATTCAGCAGAGAGTACATTTCAAGAGAGGCATAACTTACTACTGAATAAACATTGTACAGTCATTAAACTTGTACAAAGAAAATATATTGTGCCCCATAGGCAAACTGTTACAAAACAGCCATTTACTTCGACATCTCAAGATAATCTAATCTTAAGTCTAATAAGTTCACTTGTTTCAATAATAGAACAATACATAATGTTTATGCCACTGAACTTTAGTAGCGTAAACTTGGATTATTCTTTGTCCTACATGTTGGTGGCCATAGGTTGCAACAGGTAGTTCTGTCTCTGGTTGCCGCACTTGCTTCCTCCTGCGTACCTGCGCACACAAGCACGTCACACAGTATATTCTACCGTAATAATGTATATATTTAGGGTGAATCCACACTTCTCGTGGTGGAATAGTGCTGAAGTGTACAGCGAAATTAGCTGTTAGCATAATCCACAAAAAGCAGCTGTGCAATTACAAGCTCACTAGGACAATTTACACTATGCATTCCATTTATTGTATTGGGATTTGTAAATTGTAGTATCCTCCTAGAACTGATGGAAAGTCAAATTATGAACAAATTTGTAAATATTAAACAGAAGGAGAGGCATTGAATTAAAATTTATGCAGCGACCGGGATTCGAACCCGGGACCTACTTATTATCCAGGGTCACTTACACCAATCTTGAATGTGTTAATACAACATTCACAACTACAACTATAATGGGCATTGTAACGTAGTCACTGGAGATTTGTACAATGGCAAGGCATTGCATGGTCTGATGAATCCCAACACCTTCATCATTCTGATGGGACGGTAGAGATCAGCCCTCATTTAGGGGAGTAGCTCCTTACACGTATACTGCAGGATGGGGACAAGCTGATGGAGTCTCAGTTATGCGCTAGGGAATATTCACTTAGTCATCCTTGGATGCAGTGGAGCTTGTGCAAGACTCCATGGCAGCCAAGAAGTGTATTCTGGTTGGAGACAACCCTCCACAAAGACCTTGTTTCCCCGCAGCAGTGGAATTTTTCAGAAAGATATTGTGCCATATCAAAAGGCCAGGAATGGTTAAAGGTGGTCAGTGCCAAGTTGCAATTGATGTGCTGTCTCCCCCACCCCCAAATTGCCAGAATTGGACCCCATGGAACATGTTTGGGATGTGATTCAGAGTGGTGTTGAATCTCATAGACCTACTCCATAGATTTTATGGCATTTAGATGATTTTTTTATTTTTATTATTTATTATTATTATTATTATTATTATTATTATTATTATTATTATTATTATTTAATGTGGTGCTACCTTCCTCCAACGGCCAACCAAGTTGTCCATACCAGAACATATCATTGCTGTTTCCCATGACCAAGGTGGATATGGAGGTTATTAGGGTAGTCATAATGTTGTGGCTGATCAGTGTATGTGGGATATTTGGGGTCACACCCATCCTGTCAAATTAGTATAACATGTAGTTACTCAGAAGAATCTTAATATAGAACATAAGCCATTTGTCCGCAGAAGTGATTTTTCTGATTCCATGCATTTTACCGTTGTATGGAAGTCCTTAAGGAAGATATTGGATGGAGTGAGAAATAGCTTATTAATTTAGGAAATGGTTGTATATGTTTTTAGAAGAAAATCCTTAATTATTCTAACAATTGTAATATCGCTAGTCTGACTATATTTTGTGGTAAAGACCTCACTGTTGCAAGCTCAAAATACTTAATTTGTGATTATTATTTTATTTACTGAATTGATGGTGTAATGTAACAGTCGGCCAGTGTTTTGACATTTACTTATTAAATGCTGTTCAATTACAGATTTACAGAATGTCAATATAACCCTTCGTATCTTATTCCGACCTCTACCGGATCAATTACCACGAATTTACACCATCCTCGGAGTTGATTATGATGACAGAGTACTACCTTCAATCACCACAGAAGTACTTAAAGCTGTTGTTGTAAGTGTTCTTACTAATTACAATTTGAGTGTACTTACTGCTTATAATTTGGTAAAAATTATACTCAGATTAGTCTTTTTTATTGAATACCTTTAAGTAGTTTAATTGTACCATGAATTATTGAAAAGTAAAAGAGGAATGCAGATTCTGTAACTGAATTATTAGAATAGTAGCTACACTTAATGGACCTAGGTTGGTCAAGAAGTCTGCTCACAAGCCATGCTCTTTGCTCCATTGCCTAGCAACACACTTTCACCCACTGCCACCGTGACGGGGAGATATAAGGGTGGTTCTCAACAATTTAGCTCAAACTGCATGAGAGAAGATTCAGATGACATATTTAGCTTGAGTGTGCCACAGGAAAAGAGAGAACACTTCCAAAAGATTTCAGATTACAGTATGAGTAATATTATTAATCTTAGTTTAGTCAGTTGGGTGGTTTCTCTTGTGAAATTTAAATTAACTGAAAATTTCAATTTATATAAGTAAAATTAATATATTTGATGTAGTCATAATTATATTAAGTAAACAGTTAATTTTCTTAAGTGCATGAAGTTTGAATGAACATATTTCCAAAAATTCTAGCAATTAATTATGTAGAAGGTACATAAAAAATCATAAAGAATTAATGTTCACACATTGCAAATTTTTTGCAATAACTTGTACTTAAATATGTTTTGGTGCAAAGCATACTTTATCCTCGTGTCACCCTCCTGCTCAGAGTCAACCGTGCCGTCCCCCATCCTCTGGTCTCTCCCTATCCCCCCCCCCCCCCTCTGCATCACTGATTTTCTAGTGCAAATATGCATGTTGACAAAACTGTTACCAGTGCTGTTCTGTTTGTGTAGAATGAGTGAACAGTTGCAGAAGGACCATCATGCATCAAGTTTGTACTTTTTGCTAGATACATTGTCAGTGATAAATCATGAAAAAGACACAAGAAAGTCGTGTTTAAAGAAACTGAAAATCACTTCAGTTTTTTGAAATTTGTCAGGTACTGCAGAAATATCTTGGTCCTCAAGAAACAGTATTAACATCACATCCTATGTGCTGGAGTTGCTGTTCTCACTAAAAGAAAACATTGACAACCCACTTGAGTATGAAACTGAAGGAGACATTGTAAATATCTACAGTCTTGGATGTAACATTGTTGATGCATTGAACATTGTATGTCAGTATTTCTGCTTTAGCCCCTACTGTGCCCCCCCCCCCCCCTTTAATATCCACAAAAGTAAGAAACACAAGAAGAAAACAGCATGTAAAAAGAAAAGTGGAAGAAATTGAAACAAGTTTTACACAAGTAACTTAAACATCTTCAAAACCTTGTGAAGTGTGTAACGTAGATTCACTTGGTGCAGAACCTGAAGATAACGATATGTGCGCCAAATGTGATGTGTGCTTTCAAACCCTAATTACTGCCATCTCAGCAGCAACCTTTCCTGAGAAGGTACAGTTACTGACACTGATACCAAGGATGAGATACAGAAATCCATACCTACTTCATCAGATTTTATTTTAGATGCTTGTAAAATAATGAGAAATTGTATTCGGGCATGGCCAGGATTTTACTGTGGGCATCTGTTGAAAGATTATACGTGTGTTGTTGCTCTGGAATATTACGTAAGTTATGACAAAGATTGCAGCCCCCCAGAAAAAATGCTGAAAAAGGTGAAAAATTTGACATGAATATTGAGAGAAGCATATTTCTTCATAAAAAAGAGCAATCCAAACTTAAGAATTGGTTTTACAAAATTCTTCTTACAACCAAAATAGGTAAAATCCCAGTCAGTGAAGGAAGTAGGCACATGTATTTACTATAATAATTTGAAACTTGTTTGTTTCACCATAATCGGTGTCACAGGAAAGAAGTACACAGAGATGGACCTGATTTTTCTATGGATCTGTTAAGAGCTGACAGGTAAATGGTGGCTGTAGAAGTGTGTGATGTCATGGTGCTAAAATTATGACTGCTGAAGCTTTGCACCTTCAGGATACTAAGATGTAACCTATGCATTGGGAAGGAGGAGAGTTGCTGAAGAAAACAGTAGGCCAAAGAAGTTTGTTACATAGGATAGGCATTTGGTCATGAAAGTAATAGCTCACCATCATATCCAGAGGATTCAGAGACAGACTACAGCAGAAATAAAATCAGCAACATCCCAGAATCTGTCACATTAGTTCTTATTGACTTTGCTGAGAACTGGTTTCTTGCTTTGCAGAATGAAATTGAGTTATCAGTGGCACACAACAGGTATCTTTGGCCATAACATATGTTTTCATTACATGTGATGAAATGCAAAATAAAAGGGCAGGGATTTGTGAGCCAAACACATCAAAAACTAAGTTCGAACAAGGAAATTGAAGTGAACTAACCAACCATTGTGGCAGTTTGCCAACAGTACACAGTTCCGATATGACAAGTCCTCTGATTGGAGGAAACCAACTCCAACACTTGAAGTGTGGAGTCTTAGTTTCTCTTTTTTTTTTTTTTTTTTTTTTTTTTTTTTTTTTTTTTTTTTTTTTTTTTTTTTTTTATTGCTATGTACATCATCTTATAGTCTCCTAAATATGGTAATAATTTGATAGAGAGATTTGCTTGCCAGTTATTACTAGTCAGTTGTCCTGTCTCATAATTTATTACAATTTCATTGTGTGGCAGTTATTACTTTTCCATCTAACAGTAGTGCAACTGTATTAAGTTTTCCCCTTTTCTCCAGAGCCATTATTTCATTTCATCTGTTGCATCAGTTCTCATTATTGACTTGCAATATTCCTTAAAAATGGTACACCAGTAAATAAATTTCTGAAGTTTTCATTGTCATTAACATTTATGCATGTAGATGAAGTGATTTACAGAAGAGTTTCTTTTCCTTCTTTGCTTTCCTGTCACCCATGTTGTTACATTTCACCATTTCAAAATTATTTATTTTGGCTCATTGTATTCTAAACTTGTTGGTTTAATTATTTTAGGCTCAGTTTGATGCTGGCGAACTAATCACCCAGAGAGAACTAGTGTCGCAAAAAGTGAGTGAAGATCTGATGGAACGTGCATCACAGTTTGGTGTTATATTGGATGACATCTCAATTGTGAGTAATGATTTGCCAATTTTTTGAGTTAAAATGCGTGTATTGCATGCTATAAATTTATAAATGTGCCTTCATGTCCAGTCAAGCAAGCAATTTTAATCTGCTGCAGATGTCAAACATTTATATTTCTTTGTTAAAAATGTAATTTCTTTATTAACGTAACTCGCAACATATAGTGCTGCCTTCTAAAGTAGGAGCATTGTTCATTATGTACTGGACCCTTAAGACGAGTTCAGTGTTGACATACAGTGCCTGTAATTAATTACCTGTAGGTGGAATCGAAAAGGTTGAACAGTGAGACATACTTCATTGTATTTTGGGTATTGGTGACATCTCAGTAGATGTTACAGAAAGTGTGCCAAGATTCTCCATATTAAGGGAATTTTTTCCAAACTGTTAATTATGGGTTTCTTAAAGGAATATACCTGACAAAGCCTAGTGCCAGACACTGTTAGCTAATGTTTGTCTTGTAGTGCAATACTCTAAACAGAAGAATAGTTCCATTGTTTTCAGCAGTTTTGTTTGCCATTTTTAGAAGCTTAATCTTCATTGCATCTTGCCCATGTATCACTGGTATGCCTTCTGTGTTGAAGTTCATCAAATCCTTTGCAATTGTTAGTTGTTTGCTTTCTTTTTTGTTAGTTGCTTCTTGTACTAATATGCAGATACTTGTTTATATGAATCGCCTTTGGAACTGAAATAAAATAGCTTGCTTCACTTCAGTTGCATATTCTGTTCATATAAACAAATGTGTGTATTAAAATCCTTTGACAGTTATTCCAACAACCTGGACTTCCCATTTCAAGTTTGGCTGTTTGTAACCCAAGATTTTAGTAAGGGTATAGCTTTCAAATTTGAAAGGACTAAAAAATTGTCATACAGTGTGTGTGTGTGTGTGTGTGTGTGTGTGTGTGTGTGTGTGTGTGTGTTTGCCATGGCACATTTTATGCAAATTTATATGAATAGTAAAATAATAATAATAATAATAATCAAATGGTACGAAGACAGCACTCAGTCACAAATATGAAATATATATATTAACAACATTACCATTGATTCCCTGTTACCATTTCAGGAATTTAATGTATGCTTTGGAATCTTTCTTTCCATATACTTGGCTATATTTTCTGCATAACTCATGCTTTCCTGGAGGAAATGTAGCACAGTAGAACCCTGCTTTTACACTTTTCAAAGGACTGTAGAAAAACTGTGTAAAGTGTGAGAAAATGTAAACAGTGGGAAATAACATTTAAGTGGCAAAATTAGCTATTCAAGGTGGACACAAACTGGGAAAACATGGAATATTTGGTTTTATCAGGGAATTTTGTGTGACCGAGAAATATCAGGGAATTTCGTAAAGTGTCAGGGGAATTCTTTTTTACCATATTTTCTGAAGTTTGTTGTTCATTTTTTCTTCCCTATTTCGAGATCCAAAAAAATGCTTACAGCAAATAATCTGGTGCAATGCAAATGAATGTTTTGAAAAATGGTGCTACAAGCTGCTACCAGAAACTTTTGCCATCTAATTTAGTAGAACTGTGGATGCTTATCAAACTTAGCTACTAGCGTAGAAATAGTAGCTGATGAAGCAACAGTATGGTATATTTTTGTCAGAGGTTTTACTACTGAATTTTTAATACATGAACCAGTGGAGAAAAGGGATGTTCATTATTGTTAATCTTGGAATGAAGCAGTTCTCAAATATTCATCGCATAATCAAAATCTCGTCTTTAATCATACTTCAGTCATCTTCCTTGTGTTTCATACCATGCATAAAATAGCAGACACTTTAACATACTTGCTTGTCAGAAATATAATTGTTATGCTACAAATATTTCAAGATTTTTGAGTTGTGGTTAGTGAAATACTGCAACTCATGAAAATGAAGATTTGTTTGCATTTGGAAAGACTCAACATTGTCTGCACACAACTCAAGATTAGTTCCAATGAGTCATCACACCCTACCACCAACAGCACGCAAAACAGAAGCCACCAACACTTAGAGTACTATATGAATCAAATAGAGATGCTGCAATGCTTGATGTTCTAAAATATTTAATTCGTTCTTACCAGAATTCGCATTAAAAATTGGCAGAAGAAACTGTTAGTAAAAAAAGCTACAATAACTGAATCAGAAGATTTGATAATGAAATAGATAGCAAATGAAAAGGAAAAAAATAATTGGCATCAATAAAGCTAAACTTACCTGAGATTCAAGCTATTGCTGACCAGTATAAAAATCTTCAATAGTTTTATCTACCAAAATTGAAATTTTAATTTGTACTACTTTATGCTATTAATTCATAAGCTTACTTGTGTATAACTCATTTTAAATTATATAGCCTACATTTTACAAGGCTGTATTTTCTAATAAATTTAACAAAGTATGGCAATGTACAAAAAAAAGGTTAAAATAAAAATAAACATAGTAATTTGTGTCAAATGTGTCTCCTTCAGTTTTGCACCAAGATTTGTTGCCAATAGAACACAATTCCAGGTTTGATTCCATGGTAGCACTCGTGCTCAATGATTGTTTATTTGATTTGTAAACAATTTTTCAGCAGTCAGTCGCAAATATTAATTTATTCACAAATATAGGTTTTGACCACTGTGTGGTCATTATCAGTGATTAAAACACGTAAAACATTTCGACCTCCATGTTGGAGGTTACGTTCATACTAATGCCCCCAATGTGAACATGACCTCCAACATGGAGGTTGAAATGTTTTACGTGTGTCAATCATTTTGTTTTAAGCATTGGTAATGGTCAAAATCTATATCTGTGAAAAATTTCCAAAAAACGATTCCAGGTTTCACACTTTTTCGAGAATTGTTTTGCATTCCAAAGTGTAATTATGTATATAAATATTTTCAAACAATGGAAATTCCAGGAAGGATTCAACAGAATCTTAGAAAGGATAGGTTGCTACTCACTACAGACACATCTCGATGAGTTATCTAAAACTACTAGTCAAATAAAGTAAGCCGGTACTGGGGTGGTGACTGATGGTAGCAGTCATATGTAGGAAAAGCCTATATGATGCTGCTTCACACCACACCATAACTTGACTTAGCATGTACTGCAAACACTGAAATGGAAAATATTGTTTTTAATGAACACAGTGTCAAGAAATGTGACTGTGTAGCATTTATGAACACTGCTTGAAGGTGAAAGGCATACCAGTATCAATTTATGTCAATTACATTAGGTTTTTTTCTCCACAGTAATGGGTTCATAAACTGTAAATCAAAAGAAAAATTTAAATATGTTAACACAAACACAGATGCGAATTAAATTTAGTAAACCTAGGAAATTTGACAGAACAGCAAAAAATGTTGTAGTTGGGGGAAATGTAAAAGTGGGGTCATACTGTATTTGAGACTTGATCCCTAGTATCATCAGAGCGCGTTTAAAGCCAAAAAGTAGGAAGAGAGTAATAGTTATCATCATATTGTAGTATATAATATTCTATTACAGTTCATATATTCACACCCAGTGCGCCACAGACATTGCCGAGGTGGGGTGGCTTGAGTGCCTCAATGATACAGACAGCTCTACTGTAGGTGCAACCACAGTGGAGGGGTATCTGTGGAGAGGCCAGGCAAACATATGGTTCCTGAAGAGTGTCAGCAGCCTTTTCAGTATTTGTAGAGACAACAGTCTGGATGATTGACTGAACTGGCCTTGTAACATCAGCTAATGCGGCTTTCCTCTACAGTTACTGCATACGGTTGAAGGCAAGGGGAAACTAAAGTTGTTACTTTTCCTGATGACTTGCATGAATATATGATATCATCTTAGGTAAAATATTCTGGAGGTAAAATAGTCCCCCTTTCGGATCCTCGGGTGGGGATTACTCAGGAGGATGTAGTCATCAGGAAAGACAACACTGGCATTCTATGGATCAGATCGAGGAATGTTAAAGGCTAGGGAGGTCAGAAAACTGAAAAAGGAAAATGAATAGGTTGAAATTACGTATATTAGGGATTAGTGAAGTTCAGTGGAAAGAGGAACAGTATTTCTGGTTAGGTGAGAACAGGATTATAAATAAAAAAATCAGTGGGTGGCATTACAGCAGTAGTGCTAATTAGGAATTGGTCGAACCCAAATTTTACCAAATTAAGTCCGAATACCAAATCTTAAATAAAACGTGCTGAATTCCGAACCCGAATAGAATCTCGAACTCGAATAATCTGTTAACTCAAGTTCATGTATTTAAAAAAAAAAATACTACTACTCTATCACAGCCAGTGATGAAGATAGTCTTCTGAGGTGGATTCCAAATGACAATATTAACAGTAAAATTTAAGAAATTAAAATTTCATTTAGTGTTTTATTTTAAATCTTAAGAATTTTTTAATACCCCCCCCCTTTACCCTTAATGATATTTGTATGAAACATTTTGATATATATGTTGTTTAGGTGGTCTAAAAGATCATAAGAAACTTTCTTCACTCTATTACAAACTGTTGCATTGTGATGACATAAAGAATAGCCTAATAGCAGAATGAAGTCTTAGAAAGGAAAGGTTTACGTTTTTTCTTTTTTCAAAGGGGAAGACTCTAAAATAAAACCTGAAAAATGGGTAGATATTTTGGAAGTTAAAAAAATAGATTCTTGAAAAATAGGATGTGTAAATGTTAAATAATTTTAGTGACGTACAGACCATTCAGACACAGAAATCCGCGTTTATTCGATATTTGCATACTTGTTATTGCCACAAATACATTTCAGAACTGTGAAATGTACTTAATGCGCAGATTGTGCATTCCAGAGGGTTAATCAATGGTATTTTGTACATTTATTTATTCTTTCAAACATTTAAGATCACGTAACTTGTCTGCACAGCATTTTTATTAGTAGAAAATTAAAAAATCAGTACTAGAAGCCAGTAGCCATGTTTCATTTCTATTTCTGTTCAGCATAAGAATAATACAAATGTAAACATTAACGTGATATGTATATTCTCCTGCGTTCGCCGTTGTCTTTTGGGTTTGAGGCGGACAGAATTTAAACACAGAAGATTCCATGGTGTAATGTTTATATTTGTATTATTCTTATGGCGAAGAGTTGTGGAATTTACAAATCACGATTCATGGAAGCAATCCCTTGCCCCAAATAGAAAAACACGTAAGTTGTAGCATGAAGGCAGTGGTTGTAGCGTCAGGCATATTGACGCAACACATGCTTGTCAATCAGCTTTATGTAGTAGCTTTTATTAAGACTTCAAATGTACGGCTATTGTATGGAACTAAATGCAGAAATATAAAACTATTTTATTAAACTTATAATAAAAATTTTACAAAATGTTTATAATGGCGAGATACCGATGTGGTAATTCTGAATCATTGTCACTTGATGACTCCTTGTTATTCAGTTCCTTCGTATTACAGAGCATCATCCTTCATACAATCTAGTGCATTTGATATCGAACATTTTTAAATGCCTGCTACGCAATCTGATTTGGAACCCACTTCCATGTATCCAATGGCACACTTGCGCATTTTACACGGCCCGTCACTTTTCGAAAGGCTGTAGGTGTACATGTGTTTAAGCTTGACCTTAAATGATTTATTGAAACAGACGTCAAGTGGATGCTGAATTAATGTCATCCCGCCTGGATGGCGAACGATTAGAACTTTTTTCCCCCACATAATAAATAACTTTCTTCTTGAAATCCTAGTGCTTCATTACAGTTCACATACCCCAGCACTTCACAAAATTCGGCGAAACAATATGTGAAATCAGAATGACGCCACTCGTGCAAGAATCCTAAAGCATTATGTCTTGTTGGTATTTGCATGAAGAAATTTTTGTTGCTGCTTATATTTGAAAGGCCACTATATTTGAAGTTGAGCGTTACTAAAGTTCTATTTCCTTCGTTAGATGGTGTATTAAAATTCAATAGTCGAAAATAAAAAGGAAATTAGATCCGTCTTTCTTATTTTACGAGTACAAAAGTTTTAGCACAAGTATTTATATTATGAACAAGAAAATAACAAAGTGGGTAAACTATGTATGAGACAGGTGAAATATCGTCTGGCCTTAAGAAAAACATTATAATCCCTATTCCATAGCAAGCACGTGCAGACAGGTGTGAAAATTACAGAACCAGCAATGTATTAAGGCATCACTGCAAAATTTTAACACACATTATTTACAGCAGGATGGAAAGGCTGATAAGCTGACATTGGGGAAGATCAGTTTGGATTCAGGAGAAATGTAGGAACACGGGAGGGAATACTCGCTTTACGACTTATCTTAGAAGATAGAGGAAAGGCAAAGCTACATTTCTAGCTTTTGTAGATTTGGAGAAAGCTTTTGACAATGTTTATTAGATAAACTCTTTCAAATTCTGAAGTCAGTTGGGGGGGGGGGGGGAATACAGGGAACTGAAAGTTTGTTTACAATTTGTACAATAAACACAGTAGTTATGAGAGTTGAAAGGGGGACAGTGATTGGGAAGGGAATAATACAGGGTTGTAGGCATTCTCCAAAGTTATTCAATTTGTACATTGAGCAAGCAGTGAGAGAAAGCAAGGAGAAATTTGGAAAAGAAATAAAAAAAATTGTTTTGCCGATGACATTGTAATTCTGCCAGAGACAACAAAAGACCTGGAAGAGCAGTTGAACAGAATGGACAGTATGTTGAAAGGAGCATATAAGATGAATATCAAGTAGAGTAAAACAAGAGTAATGGGATGTAGTCTTAAAAAATCAGGCGATTATGAAGGAATTAAATTAGGCAACAAAGCAATAAAGGTGGTAGATGAGTTTTGTTGCTTGGGTAGTAAAATAAGATGGTCACAGTACAGAGTATATAAAATGCAGAATGGCAATGGAAAGAAAAGTGTTTTTGAAAAAGAGAAATTTGGTAACATCGGATATGAGTTTGAGTGTAAGGAAGTCTTTTTTTGAAGGCATTTGTATGAAGTGTTGACTTGTAGAGGAGTGAAACATGAGTAATAAATAGTTCTGCAGAGGGAGACCAAGAGACAAAACAGTAAACAGATTCAAATGGATGTGGATTGCTGTTCTTATGAGGAGAGGAAGAGGCTTGCTCAGAATAGAGTAGGGTGGAGAGCTGCATCTAACTAGTTTCTGGATGGAAGAGCACAAAAACACTATATACAGGTCTTGTCTCACACTACTATTCCTTATGATGATCTTTTCATTTTCTAACCCATGTCGTATAAGAGATTGTTTTGCTTCTCTTCCACAAAATTTATTGAGTAATATAGAAGGAAAGGAGACCACTCACCAGCTGGCAGAACCATTGAGTCATTGGCCGGAATACACACGAGTGACAACTGAGTAACTTAAAGATATTCTTGCAAGTTTTTGCCCCCTTTTTCTTACATTCATGTTGCTCACTCATTGCTTTTACTGTTTACTTTGTAGTCACCTTTTCACTTCAATTATTTAAATTCTCCTAGAACTTGCCACTATTCAGAATTTATTAAGATGGTTATGCATGTCCCTTTCAAATCTTAAATAACTAATATTGTTCATTTATTGCTTGGATTAATTCTGCTTAATTTTTGAATGTGATTCAAATGAAATCATTTCAGACACATTTGACTTTTGGAAAAGAATTCACCCAGGCTGTCGAACTCAAACAGGTGGCACAACAAGAGGCAGAGAAAGCACGATTCTTGGTAGAAAAGGTAAGCATTAAGTATATTATAAAATGTTCATTGTTATCAGCTGTACTGAACATAGCTTGTGTTACTTTTTGTATTGTGCCTTCTGAATGCAATAGTGGTATTAAAATAAAGATGACACTCATACTAAATCTAATAATGAAGTCCATCCATTCAGAGCCAAAGTTTTTTGGTACCTGTGATGATTTTTTTTACTGTTTCCAGTTGGAGATGACTTTTTTGTTTAGTTATAATTTTTCTATTTGTGTACAGTTCGCTGTTGTCAGGTACCAATTATCTTACTGGTTACTTCACTTGAATGCATTGTTGTTCACACTCCTATGCCGATAAGTCTGTTGTTTCGCTTTTATAAGTGTTGAGTATCAAAGAAATGTAATGTAAGCAAATTAACAAGCAGATTAAACACAGTGAAATATTGTTAGCCTACCCTGTTTGTGAAAACTAGTAATCTTTGCTATGGGACAGCTTGCTTGAATATTCTTTTTCAGTTTGGAATGTATATCCATGGTAGCTACCTTGAGTTTTTCCAGAAGGGAGTTCATACTATTCTCCAGTGATTCCCTTCCCGCCTCCCATTTTCAGGGTAGTTTATAAGAATACCAATTTCAGAATCCCAAACGACGGACTCTTTTCCCTGGGGAAAAAAAATCAACTGGATTTCTGTTGTGCATCTGCAAACACTCAGTAGACGTTCACATGCCATTACATTTAAATAGCTTCTTATTGTTCAATTCAGGACGCAGAATAAATGCTATTGGTCTGTGACATTGAGATTACTCTTGATGCAAAGGATATCACCTTTTCAGCACCTTCCTGAATTTGTATAAGCACTGCACCATTCCCACAACTGCTAGCATCAGTGTGAAGTTAGGTTTCTGCATTTTTCTTGTATAACCTAGAACTGGTGTGGAAGTTAGAGCCTCCATAAGTGCCCGAAAAGGTCTCTTTTGTCAGACCCCAGTAAAACGTGGTGTCTCCCTGCAGAAGTTCTTGCAGTGGACGTGCCTTGTTACAAAAACCATCTACGGAATGATGATAGTATGAGCACAGCCCGAGGAAACTTCTCACATCATGGATGTGCTGAGGAGATGGAAATTATGAGTGCCCTTACTTTATCTGGGTCAGGTGGACACCATCTCCATTCACTAGGTGCCCCAGGATTTGAGGTGTAGTCCTGCTGTGTGAACACAGTTGACAGGCAGCTTAGATGTTCTGCTAATGCCCTTGGGATAATGACAATATCGGACCTTCAATTCATAGAGGCCGTCAGATCTAATAAAAGCAGTTTTCTCTGTGTCAGCTTTGTCAACCTTGATTTGCCAGTAACCTGTTTGCATGTCCATGGTTGACAAGTATGTAGCTCCTTTCCAGCAGTCTAAGGTGTCGTCAATGCACGGCAATGGGTAGACATCTTTCTTTGTGATTTTGTTCAGCTGCTGATAGTAGACCAGAAATGCCATGTGCCATCCTTCAAGAGGACCACTGGAGATGACCAGGGACACTCTGAAGGTTGAATAATGTCATCATGCAACATCTTCTCCACTTCTTCCCGAATTATCCATCTTTCGGCTGGTGACTCTGTACGAATGGTAACTAATTGGTGGATGATCCCCAGTATTAATAGTGTTTTATCGTGGGCCATTTCATCTGACTCTTCTCCTGCCTGGCTTGGAATACACCTGAAAATTGGTGTAGTATGGTTAACACCTGCTGACATTGTTCCTAGGTCAGACTGGACCCTATACCCAATATTCCATAGTATTTTCCACAAGTGCGTTGTCGGCAGTATCAGCAAAGCATGAGACTTCATCGATAAGCTGTAAGGCACTGTAAATCTTTGCACAAGGAAAAGTAGGGTGCTGGTCTACTTCACAGTGCCAGAATGTACCCCCACCACATTTCCACAAGCTTCACCATGCGGCTGCTAGATGTATCTAAGGTCTGAATGCGCCTCTTATATAGCATCAAGTTCTGATTATGGCAGTGTTTGTCCGTCTAAGCAACTACAATAAAGTGTGATTTTTCTCACCAGATACATTGAGTTTTAATGACACTACAATATCTTCAGTGGTCTGTAATAATAGAAGTGTACAGTTTTTGTTTTTAGATCGAAAACATTTCTTTAGCGAAATATGAAAAGTTTTGTTACTTATGGAAATTTGTCTTGTTTTCGCCTCACATCATGGAATGCAGGTGTGTTTCATGTAGTATTGCTGATTTTTCTTGCTGCATCATTGTTTTTCCACTGCTTTCACTATGGTACTGTCCATAATTGGTTTTCACAGATCAGAAGTGTTTGATTGTGACTGAGTCTGTACATCTGATCTGTGAAAATGCACGTCTGATCTGTGAAAACCAATTATGTACAGTGCAATAGTGAAAGTGAATTTAGTGGAAACAACAATGATGCAGCAAGAAGAATCTGTGGTACTGCATGAAACAGACCGTGAGGCGAAAACAAGACAAAAATTTCTGTTACAAAACATTAGGCCTACTTTTCATGTTTCGCTGACAAATCGTTTTCAATCCCAAATCAAAACAAACTGTATACTTCTATTATTACAGACCACTGAAGACGTTTTATTTTCATTAAAACAAAATGCGTGTGGTGAGACAAATTGCAATTTATTTGTAGTTGCATAGGCGGACAAACACTGCTATTCATAATTATGAAAGCAACTATGGACATCATGGCCACACAAATGAAGAATAAAGTACTTCACAAAGAAACTTCGAAATAGTTGTTTGAGGAATGCATTACATATATTTCAGTGATGGAAACGAGTCTCCTGTAGCAAAGTATCATAGCATCACCTGCAATTTAATATGTGCAGGAACCGCATCTCTCATGTGCGTGTCAGCCTTTTGAATGGAGTTGCCTATCAGATTTAATAGGTGATTGAAATTATTTTCCCTCATTCTTAAGTGGTTCTCGAATGGTGCTTGGTCTTTTAAATGCTAGTTCTCTTATTAGTGTGTTAGAAAACGTTTTGGTCAGTTCGCATATAGCAATTAGTGCCACAAGTCATATACCTGCACATAAAATTTCTCTTGATGCCATATTTAAAACTTTTCATGGCACATTTCAGTTATTGCTTGTGTAAACAGTTATTGTCATTGGAACTTACGGTGCCAGTTGTACAGTGCCATAAAATCATTGCTTGTGTAAACCCGCTTAATGTTTGATTTATCTCGTTCTCAGCTGCATCAGCTCCCTCATGATCTGCAGGACAAACATCCATGACATTAATCTGGTGCTCACTTAGTTCAACAGTCCCGGCTGCCATAAATTGTTGTAATTCTTCTCTCACAATTTGTCGTATGAGAGAAGCAAAATCATGCTCGTCTTCCACAATGGCCATAGGGACTACATTTGGGAGTCTGTCATAATTTTCTCGTCCAGCTCTCTGTTGCATCTTTTCAATTTACTGACACTATCGGATGAACTCTTGTCATTGAAACATCTTTTAACAGAAGAACTCTATACATGTCTTCTGCAATGCCCTTCGTCAGGTGTGAAATTTTATCAGCTTCAGTCATATCTGGATTAACTATGTGACAGGACCAAAACACTGTCATATCTGGAATGTTGACTCACCTTGTTGTTGGGCCCAGTTCTTAAATTGCTCTTCTGATAAACAGACTTTTTGTTGGTGGTCTCCAAATGTCTTCTTAAGTTCTGCCTGGAATTTTTCCCAGCTATCGAGCTTGTTCTCATCATTTTCAAACCACTGCTGTGCCATCACTCCGGGTAGAAATATACATATGCCAAGCACATAATGTGGTCCCACCTATTATACTTGGCAATTTGGTCGAATCCTTTCAGCCACTTGTTTGGGTCCTGCCCAGCATATCCATGGGTCTTTTGATGACATGGACCTTCGGACAGAGGTAGTCAGTATCCGCTTTGTATTCCGGTTCTTGTCCATGTAGGTGATTGCTCTTACACTGCCTAATCAGAGCCACGATGATGCAGATGTATTGCAGGATACCTGGTGCCTCCACCAGAAAGTGTCACATTGCAAACTGGCAGGTGGTGCAGAATTCGAAGTCTGGTTGTTAATAGAGCACAACACTTTACACATGTTTATTGCTAACACAAGCATACACTCAGTACAGACTGACTTCTACTTGGAGTGCTCCACTATTTATAAATAGAAAGAATTTTCCGGAACTTAAAAGTACACCCAATTACATCAAACATAAGAAACCTGTAGAACATACTAGAAATAGTAAACATAAACAATTTTTTTCTGCCCGTGGCAGGATTTGAATTGGAGACTGCAAGCACAGCAATCTGCAATGCTAACCACTGTGTGAGGCACAGTGATGCGCTAATAGCAATAATCACTGTTGTGGTGTGACCTTTGCCTTCATTAATCTCATGTAGTAATACGCAATGCTGAAGTGTAAAGGCATAGCAGAGTTTGTGAAATCAGTAGGCACTGAGAACAGCTGGCATCACAGTGGTGGACAGTAGTTAAAAACTGCTTCTGCAATGCAAATCAGAGTTATTTTTTCGGGGCTGTGTCTTAGAGCTTTCAGTGCACACTGCCAGAGTCCGGTGCCGATTCATCTTCTATACCTGCCGCCTTTGTTTGGTGTAGAATTGCTTGATGATCTCATTATCAGACTTGTGGGAAGAATTGAGATTCATTTTGGAAATCAGGTTCCGGAATATTGCTTCTGATTACACAACTGTTTCCCAGTAAATGAGGGTTATTTCATGTACCTTAATTACAATAATCATCAACTTACCAGTTATTTACTGTAAAATTTTATATCCTTCTTGTGTTTATTATATTTGTTTTTTGTTCTGATGTGCTTTTTGTATTAGAAAATAATTAGTTTTAATTTAATTTTCATTTTACATTATTCAGAGTACTTTAGTTCAAATTATCACTATTTTGGATGGGTTTGAGTAATCTGTTTAATTTGCAAATTAGAATTCAATTAATTAGTACTTGGAGGGTCAGCCACACCTGCCCTTTCATAGTGAGTCTACCAACATTTGACATCCATTTGCATACTCCCACACCTTTTTATTCCACCCCCACCCCACCCCTCCTTTCAATGCCAGGAGGAATAAGCAGATTCCCTTACAAATGCTTCCAGCTACCTGTGCCCTAAATGCAAAGTTTTATGTGAATTTAGTGCATAGTGTGTGCTCTATCGTACAACACTTTAAAAACTCAGTACTAACTTCCTGCCACACTCCCTGGCACTGGTTATGTATTTTGCAGTCATTACTGCTCTGTTTAATCTTTGTAGCAATTCAGCCAATTTTTCTTGGCCATGGACCTTACTGCAGGTCAAATGCATCTAACCTTTTATATATTCACACAGACACAAGTACACCTAGGCAGACATACTGTAGAAAGCAAAGAAGTTAAGTTATAGAAGTTAAGAAGTTAGACAGAGATACCACTTGAGGCAGAGGCTCTGTCCAGAGAACTGATGCAAAGATGTTAAGAAGGTGGGTGGGAATTCAAATTTAGCGGAGGTTGAGACCAGGTGGGCAACGGGAAGAGAGAATATGCTGAAGGGCTAGTTCCCATCTCCGGAGTTCTGAAGGATTGGTGTCAGTGGGAAGTATCCAGATAACCCGGACGGTGTAGCACTGTGCCAAGATGTGCTGGCCGTGCACCAATGCGTGTTTAGCCACAGGGTGATCCTCGTTACCAACAAACACTGTCTGCCTGTGTCCATTCATGCGAATGGACAGTTTGTTGCTGGTCATTCCCACATAGAACGCTTCACAGTGCAGGCATGTCAGTTGGTAGATCACGTGGGTACTATCGCAAGTGGCTCTGCCTTTGATCGTGTACACCTTCCGGGTTACGGGACTGGAGTAAGTGGTGGTGGAAGGGTGCATAGGGCAGGTTTTACAACGGGGACGGTTACAAGGGTAGGAGCCAGAAGGTAGGGAAGGTGGTTTGGGGATTTCATAGGGGTGGACTAGGAGGTTACGGAGGTTAGGTGAGCGGCGGAAAGACACTCTCGGTGGAGTAGGAAGGATGTCATGAAGGACGGATCTCATTTCGGGGCAGGATTTAAGGAAGTCGTATCCTTGCTGGAGAGCCACATTTAGAGTCCGCTCCAGTCCCGGAAAGTATCCGGACTCTAAATGTCCGGACTCTAAATGTGGCTCTCCAGCAAGGATACGACTTCCTTAAATCCTGCCCCGAAATGAGATCCGTCCTTCATGACATCCTTCCTAATCCACCGAGAGTGTCTTTCCGCCGCCCACCTAACCTCCGTAACCTCCTAGTCCACCCCTATGAAATCCCCAAACCACCTTCCCTACCTTCTGGCTCCTACCCTTGTAACCGTCCCCGTTGTAAAACCTGCCCTATGCACCCTTCCACCACCACTTACTCCAGTCCCGTAACCCGGAAGGTGTACACGATCAAAGGCAGAGCCACTTGCGATAGTACCCACGTGATCTACCAACTGACATGCCTGCACTGTGAAGCGTTCTATGTGGGAATGATCAGCAACAAACTGTCCATTCGCATGAATGGACACAGGCAGACAGTGTTTGTTGGTAACGAGGATCACCCTGTGGCTAAACACGCATTGGTGCACGGCCAGCACATCTTGGCACAGTGCTACACCGTCCGGGTTATCTGGATACTTCCCACTGACACCAATCCTTCAGAACTCCGGAGATGGGAACTAGCCCTTCAGCATATTCTCTCTTCCCGTTGCCCACCTGGTCTCAACCTCCGCTAAATTTGAATTCCCACCCACCTTCTTAACATCTTTGCATCAGTTCTCTGGACAGAGCCTCTGCCTCAAGTGGTATCTCTGTCTAACTTCTTAACTTCTATAACTTAACTTCTATAACTTAACTTCTATAACTTAACTTCTATAACTTAACTTCTATAACTTAACTTCTATAACTTAACTTCTATAACTTAACTTCTATAACTTAACTTCTATAACTTAACTTCTATAACTTAACTTCTATAACTTAACTTCTATAACTTAACTTCTATAACTTAACTTCTATAACTTAACTTCTATAACTTAACTTCTATAACTTAACTTCTATAACTTAACTTCTATAACTTAACTTCTATAACTTAACTTCTATAACTTAACTTCTATAACTTAACTTCTATAACTTAACTTCTATAACTTAACTTCTATAACTTAACTTCTATAACTTAACTTCTATAACTTAACTTCTATAACTTAACTTCTATAACTTAACTTCTATAACTTAACTTCTATAACTTAACTTCTATAACTTAACTTCTATAACTTAACTTCTATAACTTAACTTCTATAACTTAACTTCTATAACTTAACTTCTATAACTTAACTTCTATAACTTAACTTCTATAACTTAACTTCTATAACTTAACTTCTATAACTTAACTTCTATAACTTAACTTCTATAACTTAACTTCTATAACTTAACTTCTATAACTTAACTTCTATAACTTAACTTCTATAACTTAACTTCTATAACTTAACTTCTATAACTTAACTTCTTTGCTTTCTACAGTATGTCTGCCTAGGTGTACTTGTGTCTGTGTGAATGTGTGGGCATGTGTGCATTTGTTTACCCTCCATTTTTTCCCCCAAGGTAAGTCTTTCCTCTCCCGGGATTGGAATGGCTCCTTACCCCCTTCCTTAAAACCCTCATCATTTCCTTTTCCCTCTCCTTCCCTACTGCCTGAAGACGCAACTGGGTTGCGAAAGCTTGCGATTGTGTGTGTGTGTGTGTGTGTGTGTGTGTGTGTGTGTGTGTGTGTATTCATTTATTTATTTGTGATGCTGTCACACCTGTGCTCCTTCGCCTGGTGAGTAATCTTCGTCTATTTTTTATATTTTATTTTTCCTGCTAGGAATTTTTCGTCTTAATAACCTTTTATATAATGTAACTAATTTGTTACTCCATGTAGCTAAAGAATACATATCAGAATGTGTAAAATTCAATGAAAATTTTTTAAGATTGCAACAAAATTGCTTACACATTCATTGATAATATGTTTTGTGCTTGTAGGCTGAGCAACAGAAGAAAGCAGCTGTAATATCGGCAGAAGGGGATGCACAAGCTGCTCTCTTACTGGCTAAGTCATTTGGTGAAGCAGGAGAAGGTCTGGTGGAACTAAGGCGGATTGAAGCAGCAGAAGATATTGCGTATCAGTTGTCAAGATCTCGCCAAGTTGCTTATTTACCACCTGGGCAGAATGTACTCCTGAACCTGCCAACACAATAGAAAAATGTGCCAGCTGCTTGCGTACAGCCTCACTGTTGAGTCATTGTGACATTCACAGATCTGCAAAGATAATTTGTCTTTAGCAGAATTGTTAATATTTTCATTGTGGTTCATCCAGATCGCATTTACAGAAATGGATTAATGTGGTTCACAGGCAGTGTTAACATTTAGTACTACAGTCAGTGTAACATATGTTTTGTGTTACTTTGAAAGCAGGGAATTGCAATGTGTACCCAATTGCAGTATATTTCATTACAAAGACTGATATGTCAGTGAGGAGTGGTTACTATTTTTTCTTTTTTTAAAAAAAAACCTTATGGACAAGTTTGAAGCAATATTTTTAGAGGCAGTTATATATTTACTAGTGGATCATAAATACCCATTAGTGGTGCTGTTAATTGTGTTGATATTTTCCTAATTTCATTTTCAAAATTGACCCATTTCCTTTAACTTCCTATAAACCTTTTGTGTGTTATGTTGAAGTTATCAGTGAAATATTCATATTTTTCTGCGAGTGAGTTTAAATAGTGTTGGTTTTTCAATTGCACAACAGCATTTAAAATACTAACTATATTTTATTTTGTTGTAATCTGTTGTGCAAAGCAGTCCATGAAATATGTGAGTAGATTGATTAAAATTGTACACTCTTGTGATATTAGCCAATGACATTTTTATACTATCTCATTGTGATATTCATAGAGGACAACCTATCCTGTTAGGTTCCTCTTTTGTGTGTAAGTGAAGTGTTGGAGCATCCTAAAGGTGTTGATAATTTACATAATATTCTAGGATATCATCCTAATTAAAATTTGTTGTATGAAGTAGGGGCCAGGGTGATAAAATTATTAGGCCTTTTTCTATATAATAATGGAAAGTCCAGGTTGGAATTAATAATATAGTAATAAGGACAGTTTATAACTAACCGCAAAGACGTGGTGACAAGCTGCGACAGGCACATACAAAACGCACGCGCGCGCACACACACACACACACACACACACACACACACACACACACACACACACACACTTTCACTATCGTCCATGGCCTTCTTCAGAAAATAGAACATTCACGCAATCACACAGGCACACAACATCGTCATACAGCCATCACCTCCAGCTGCCGCACTTCAAATCACGCTCTGTGGTGTGTAAATAGGGGAGGAGAGGGATAGGAAGGTTACGTCTTGGTGGTGGGGATTGGTATAGCATGGCCTAGATAGGAATAACGAGATGCATCTTAGGAATAGAGTGGGGAGGCAGGTGAGGGAAGAAAAATAAAATAAGAAAATAAACAAAATAAATATAAAAAATAAAAATGTGCGCACACTGCACGGACACACACACACACACACACACACACACACACACACACAAAATTCACATTCACTCAAAATAGTAGAGGTTTGGGATAGAGAGGTAGGAACTGTAAGGTATGGAAAAAAAGTAAAGTTATTGTAGGTTGAGACCTGGATGATTTCGGGATCGGAGAATGTATTGTAGGGATAACTCCCATCTGTGCAGTTACGAAAATCTGGTGGTGGATGGGAGGATCCAGATGGCCCGGGTTGTGAAGCAGTCATTGAAATCAAGCATGTGCTCTGCTGCATGCTGTGCCACAGGATGGTCCACCTTGTTTTTGGCCACAGATCCTTCCCACCCCTTATAAAATTGTGTTCCACCGCCCTCCCAACCTCAACAACATCCTAGTTCATCTTTATGCCACCCCGAAACCCAGCTCACTGCCACAGGGTTCATATCCTTGTTGAAGACCCCACTGCAAGACCTGTCCAATCCACCCACCCAGCACTTCCTATTCCAGTCCTGTCACAGGCTTATCCTACCCTATCAGAGGCTGGGTCACCTGTGAAAGCAGCCACGTAATTTACCAACTGTGCTGCAATCACTGTCCAGCTTTCTATATTAACGTGACCACTAACCAGCTGTTCATTAGGATGAATGGCCACTGCCAATCTGTTTTCTGATGAATAGATTTTTTTTTCCACTTCTTTGATATCCTTTGCTCTGTGCCATTTAAATGAGTGATGTCAAATAACAATAGATTTCTGTGCAAATTGTTTTATGTGGTACATTTGCTTGTATCTTCCATGGTAATGAATTACATGTTGCAGTGGTGTTCAAAACCACCTCTTTTACCAGTTTATTAACACAGCACCAACTAAAATAGACATCTGTGTTAACCTTGACTGTAGAATTTTCCTCCATAAAGGGGATCATGGGCTGTGGAATAGGAACACAGAATGAGATAATTCAGACTAGGAAGGAATGTGACAATTTGTCTCCCACATATAAGGCATTATTACATCTTGGTTGACAACGGATTACACAGGGATGCTGTAACGCATATCATGTCCAGAAAATCCCCTGTTTTGGGCTGGATGTGACGAGTGTAACTTGATTGTAAGGGAGGTGAAGTTGTGTTCCAAGGTCAATGCGGCTGAAACTATTTTAATTAACTATTGAGAAATGTAGTGACAGTGCTCATCAGATAAGCAACCTTGACAAAGTTGCTGTATCAGATGACTAACATGGTGGGGGGCACCTGTTACATGTGACTATTTGCAGATGATGCTGTAGTATATCAGGAAGTCATGACACTGGAAATGAAATGTAGGAGTATCCGCACTCTATCGATGCATGGTGCAGAGATTGGCAGCTAACCTTCAATGTAAAGTACTGTGTTTACATAAAAAAGAAAGCCTTTATCCTGTAATTATGCAATAGCAGGACAAAAACTGGAAGCAATTACATCTGTAAAATATCTGGAAGTGTACATGAAAGCTATTTGATCATCCAGAGTAAGGTAGATTCCACACAGATTCATTGGAAGAATTCTCAGAAAATGTATTTCGCCAACAAATGAAGTAGTCTCCTAAACACTCGTACGGCTGACAGAGTATTGATCAGTTTGGAATTTATACCAGATAGGGTTAAGACAGAAGATTCAACAGAGCAAAATGCTTCATTACTGGTTCACTTAGTGTGAAAACATCAGAGATGATCTGGAAACTCCAGTGGCGTATACTGTAAGAGAGATGTCCCGTGTTGTGGTTTTGGCTTTTGTCAAAGTTCTGAGAGGAATTAGTCAATATGTTTCTCATCAAAAGACAAGGATAAAATTAGATATATTACAGCCAATGAGGCATACTGACAGTCAATTCCCACCCCCTCCCCAACCATACATATTGTAAACGAGGAGGTGGTGACAAAGGTACCCAAAATACCCTCTGCCCTACACCTTGAGGTTGGTTGCAAAGTATGGCTGTAAACACACTCATTATTGAATCTTAAAATGTTTATTATATTGTGGCTAACTTCCATCTATGATGCCATGATGTTTAAGTGGAATATTAAGTTACTCTCTTCACTTTCTCTCCCTCTCCCTTTTTGTTAAAGAGCAGAAATAATTTAAATCTGTTTACATACCTCCTTCTCCAGTTGCTAATTTTAGCAGTCATATAACATTTGTAGACAGGTTAAACATTGTGGTGTTAGAATGTAGAAGTGTATGCCATTGTGTGGATCTGTTACAGATAACACAATCTGTTTAAATCCAATCAAATGTTGATGTTTAAGAACTTTGTGGACAAGATGATTATCCATTCTAAACACTTCTTCGCTAAAAGTGCACAAAGGATACACTGGTTCAGTTGCAACAAAATGAAGTTGAAAGTTTGGAAATTATATTTTCACAATAAATTACTGGATTGTTCCATGGAATCGCAATCATTTACATATAGCAATTGTTTGATGCAGTCTCTGAAAACAGCTTTCACATTAGGGATTAGGATTTTTATTTATTTATTTTTTCCTTCTCCCTGGATAGAAGTACTCCCACAAAATCAACCCCATCATATGTTATAGGTAAAGTCTTACTGTCCCATAAAATTGCCTTATGTTGCTGCCTCAGTCTGTAAAATTTTTTCATAACTTTAATTAATACAACCAATACACTTAACAGAGACTTTAGTCATCAGTAGAATATTGTTCTTCACTCTTTGCACTAGTCTGCCGACACTAGGGGAGCTTTTATTCTAAGTCTGTAGAAATCACTTGGTTTTAATGCGAAGGAAGTGTCAAGCCTTGTTCAGAGAACATTTTCATCTGGAAAGAAAATAGCTTAAAGGTTATTCAGTAGAGAGCAAAACAGCTGAAAATTTGAGGCTGTGAAATGATGTGAATAAGTGTCGGTCCCATCAGATTTTCTGTGTTCACAATGTTAATTCACTCACATTTTTGCATTAATGTATTTACACTTTTCCCACATTTTACGCTTTTTGAAAGCATGTTTGTGAAAAAAAAAATAATAATCTTTATAAATTTACACTGGCATAGCTTTCACCTTAAAGTATACTGTTGATAAATTTTATGCAGTGAAGTTTCTTGACCCTTTGCATTTATTCAAATGTACATTTCGTGTTCATTGTTAGCAGTAGGTGTATAGTCAAGGTGGTTAGAATTTGTGTCTAGTTGACTTAAGACATGCTGATTTGTGGTGGTGTAGTTCCTCTTTCCGCCAGCTTCTTTGCCAGAGCGGCTGGCGTGTACTCAAACAGAACTTGTTGCATTGTTGTTTTGATACATCTTTCTGATTAATAAAGAATGTTATCTGTTAAAGTTGGGTATTATTCGGTTCAGCATCACCATAATACCCACAACCTCAAAAAAGTGATAATAGTGTGAGATGCCGACTCTATGCAAACACCACAAAAATACTTATGCATATATTTGCACTCGAGAACGTGAAGAAATTCTCTAATATTGTCATGTGAAACATCGAAAAATACAAAAAGAATGGAACTTTTTGAGTTTTGCTACGTAAATAATTAATGCCGGTAATTTTGAAGATGTTACAAAGCCCGGCAGCGGCATACATCTACATAGATACTCTGCAAATCACATTTAAGTGCCTGGCAGAGGGTTCATTAACCACTTTCATAACTTTTCTCTAGCGTTCCATTCTCTAATAGCGTGCGGGAAGAAAGAACACCTAAATCGTTCGGTTTTCGATCTTATTTCTCTTATTTTATTGAGATGGTCATGTCTCCCTAAGTAGGTGGGTACTAGCAAAATATTTTCACATTCAGAAGTAAAAGTCGGTGATTGAAACTTTGCAAACAGATCACGCCACAATGAATAACGTCTTTCTTTTAATGATTTCCACCCCAATTCGTGCAACATTTCAGTGACGCTCCCCCTCCCCCATAACGCGATAAAACAAAAAGAGCTGCCCTTCTCTGAACCTTCTCAATGTCTTCCGTCACTGCCACCTGGTGAGGGTCCCACAATGGGCAACAGTACTCCAGGAGAGGACGCAAAAGTGTGATGTAGGCAGTCTCTTTGGTAGAGCTGGTGCATCTTCGAAGCGTTCTGCCAATGAAACGTAACCTTTGGTTCGCCTCCCCACAATATTTTCTGTGTATTCTCTCCAGTCAAAGTTGTTCGTAATTGTAACTCCTGGGTATTTGGTAGAATTTACGACCTTAAGGTTTGACTGATTTATCGCGTAATTGAAGTTCAGCTGATTTCTTTTAGTGGTCAAGTGTATTACTTCACACTTTTCTTTATTTAGTGTCAATTGCCAATTTTCGCACCAAGTAGAAATTTTGTCTAAATCGCTTTGCAGTTGCTTTTGATCCTCTGTTGACTTCACTGACCGATAAACAACAGCATCATCCGCGAACAGTCTAAGGGAGCTATTCAGATTATCTCCTAAATCGTTTATAAACACGAGGAAGAGTAGGAGACCTATAACGCTTCCCTGTGGAACGCCAGATATCACTTCTGTTTTACTCGATGACTTACCGTCAATTGCAACGAACTGTGTCCTTTCTGATAGGAAATCGTGAATCCAATCGCACAATTGAGGAGATACTCCATAAGCACGCAATTTCATTAGAAGCCGCTTGTGGGGTACAGTGTCAAAAGCCTTCCGGAAATCCAGAAATATGGAATTGATTTGAGATCCCTTGTCGATGGCACTTAACACTTCATGTGAATAAAGGACAAGCTGTGTTTCGCAAGAGCGATACTTTCTGAATCCGTGTTGACTGTTGGTTAATAGGTCGTTCTCTTCGAGGTAGTTCATAATATTCAAACAAAGTATATGTTCCAAAATCCTACTGCAAATCAACGTCAATGAGATTTGCCTGTAATTTTGGGGATCACTCCTATTGCCTTTCTTGAATATTGTAGTAACTTGGGCAACTTTCCAGTCTTTGGGTACGGATCTTTCGCTGAGTGATCGGTTGTAAATGATAGCTAAGTACGGAGCTATTGCATCAGCATACTCTGAGAGGAATCTAGTTGGTATACAATCTGGCCCGGAAGATTTGTTTTTGTTTAGTGACTTAAGTTGTTTTACTACGCCAGGAACATCTACTTCTAAGTTACGCATGCTGGCAGCTGTTCTTGGAGTGAATACTGGAGTGTTCACTTCGTCTTCTTTGGTGAACGAATTTCGGAAAGCTGTGTTTAGTAATTCTGCCTTAGCAGTACTGTCGTCGGTAGTATTACCATTGCTATCACGTAGTGAAGGTATTGTTTGTGTTTTGCCACTAGTGTTCTTCACATATGACCGGAATTTCTTTGGATTTTCTGCAAGATTATGAGACAGGATTTTGTTGTGGTAAATACTATAGGCTTCTCGAATTGAAGTCCGTGCTAGGTTGTGAGTTTCAGTAAAAGATTGCCAGTCTTGTGGATTCTGTGTCTTTTTAAATTTTGCATGCGTTTTTCTTTGTTTCTGCAACAGTGATCTGACCTGTTTTGTGTACCACGGGGGTCAGCCCCCTCTTTTATTAATTTATTTGGTATAAATCTCTCGATTGCTACTGATATTATGTCTTTGAAAGTATGCTTGATTATAATGAATGAAATTACTTCAAAAATTTCTACTTCCCATAAAATTACCAGTTCAGCCTGGCACTTAAAATGGCAAAAATTTGGATAATTATTATATAACTTTCTGGTGAGTATTTTGATGCCTAATATGTATATATATTACAAATAAACTATGAAAATGCAAGGCTGATCCAGTAAGCATATTTTACCAGTTAAAACATTATTTCCTGCATTTTACACCGTTTCACTGAAGTCCCTTGAAAAGTGTAAAAACGGAGTTCTACTGTATAATGTTCTTTAATCAGTCTCACATAATGTGGGCAGGTGTTATTGTGGAGTTTCTTCATTTTACATAATCTTCCTGGTGATTCTAGCATTGTCTGTTGACCATAAATGTTAGCAGTGACAGTTATCCTTAAAATAAAGCAATTCATAGTACACCACATTGTCACATTCCATCAGATGCATATTATCTTTTGTGGATTTGCACATTGGGTTGCTGCTATTTGGACTCAATAGGAACAGAAGTATTGTTCATAAATAAATTTATAATTACCAACCAGAGGTTATCATATGGCCATCTGCAGATTTGTCATAGAGTATGGTAGCTGTACACTTGATTTTTTTAATATTCCTGCATGCAAATGTAATTTTAATGGAATAAACACAGTTCTTTATATTTGCCAGTACATTAAAGTCAAACTTTGAAGGGGTCCTGAAAGTGAAAGGCTCAAAACCATCTTAATACACAGTGCATATGGCTGCCACCACTGCTGTTTCTTGTAAAGTGAACTCAAACAGAAGAAACTACATTCCTATTCATACCTTGCAATTTACCGAAAGGTGCATAGCAGATCGTATCACTACTAGTAATTGCCTTTTGTGGAGTCAGCTTCAAATTCCGGACCTCTAAATTTCCTCACTAGTGTTTCTCAAAAAGAATCACATTCTCTCTAGTAATTTGAACTTGACTTCCCAGAGCATCGCTAACATTTGCACATTGGTGAAATCTACCAGTAACAAATCTAGCTGCCTGCCCTGATTTGAAGCCTGCTTCTTCTTTATTATTATTATTTTATTTATTTATTCCTTTAAACTAATCTGATGGGGATCCTAAGTATTTTGGGAAATGTTATGAGAACTCTAAAGGAAATCATTGGCAGGAAAGCTACATTCATTGACAGAGATTTGGCATTCCATTTTAAAGCACCCACAGATCCACTCACTATCTCCATACAATTTGTGAATTGAAATAAACATGATTCTAAATATTAAAAGTCAATCAACTCATGGCAACAGGAACAGTGAAATGGAGAACAAAAATGCTATGTACTTATGCACCAACCTAATGCTGTTTCTTCCACTGTACTCATTTATTTACACTTCAATAATGAGTCGGATGTTATATTTCAGAATCTGCGAGAACTAGGAGACATGACTAATTTTGTAAAAGTAAATATGACAGCTAGGGATGGGTCGAATCCCAATTTTACCGAATCCGAATACCGAATCTTAAATATAACATGTGCCGAATCCCGAATCGAATCTCGAACCCAAATAATCTGTCAACTCAAGTATATGTATTTAAAAAGAATTACTACCCTATCACAGCCAGTGATGAAGATTGTCATTTGAGATCCATCACAGAAGACTGTTACAGTAAAATTTAAGAAATTAAAGTTTCATTTGGGTTTTTATTTTAAATTTTAAGAATTTTTTAATACCCCCTTATCCTCCTAAAAGAAATTTTTATGAAACATTGAGATATTTGTTGTTTAGATGCTTTAAAAGATAATAAGAAACTTTCTTCACTCTATTATCAACTATTTCATTTTGATGAAATAAAAAATAATTGCATAATGAAGTCTTACAAAGGAAAGAATTACTTTTTTTTTTTTTCAAAGGTGAAGAATCAAAAATAAAACCTGAAAATGTGAGTAGATATTTTGGAAGTTTGAAAAATAGGTTCTTAAAAAATAGGATGTGTAAATGTTTTATGATTTTATAGTCACTTATATAAGCCATTATAAAATTTATTATACATCCAAAGCTAATTTATTTTGTTGGTTAAATTGTGCGACATTTCTCGCCAGGCTGCAGTGGTTATGTTGGCACCAATGGTAATGACGGCAACTCAGATGACCAATAAATGTTTTTTCGTGGCAACTTCAATTAAAACAAAAATTATTATTTTCTGAATGGGTAAGGGTACATACAAGAACCTGTCAACCATAGAGCAGGTACAGTATTAATTTAGCTGCGAGTAAAACGAGTAGCAATAACACTCTGTACCTTGTGAAAAATATTAACGCAATTCTACACTTCATTGTTCAACTGTTGCCAACATAAGAACTGGAGCCCAGCGAGAAGCGTCGTAAAATTTTACCGAATGAAGTGTAGAATTGCGTTAATATTTTTCACGAGGTACAGTGTGTTATTGCTGCTCGTTTCACTTGCAGTTAAATTAATACTGTACCTGCTCTATGGTTGACATGTTCTTGTATGTACCCTTGTCCGTTCAGAAAAAAATAATTTTTGTTTTAATTGAAGTTGTCACGAAAAAACATTTATTGGTCATCTGAGTTGCCGTCATTACCACTGGTGCCAACATAACCACTGCAGCCCGGCGAGAAGCGTCATACAATTTAACCAGATTTATTGAAACAGACGTCAGATGTTTGTTGAATTGACGTTATCCCGCCTGAATGGCGCACGATTAGAACTTTTTTTTTCCACATACGGTAGTAAATGACTTTCTTCTTGAAATCCTAGTGCTTCTCTAAGGTTCACATACCCCAGCACTTCACAAAATTCAACGAAAGAATACGCAAAATTAGAATGAGACAACTCATGCAAGAATCGTAGGTGATGTCCTAGGAGCCGTGTACACCGGATGAAGCGGCAGTGTGATCGGATAGTGTTTCATATAGAAACGATAGGTCTGTGCAATAGGTATCGAAGAAGCGAATGTTATGATATTTACGAATATGTCATGATTTTAAAGGTGTGTTTAGTCAGGAACCTAAGAGTACAATGTAATTTGTGAGTGAACAAGTTGTACTCTTAGGTTCCTGCCTAGCCACATCCTTTAAAATCATGACATATTCGTAAATATCATAACATTCGCTTGTTCGAATACTGGTACCTATAGTCTAACGACCATAGCTTTGACTGAAAAGTCCATTGACAACAAATTAAGGCCGATTCACACTGTCCGTTACGTCAACGTCACGTCACATCATGTCACGGATCCGTCACGTCAAGTTGTATTCACACTGTCCGTCACGTCAATTCGCTTTCTCCAGTACTCCATGTTGAAAGTGAGGTTATGAGTGGCAACGTGTTATGTAGAAAGTCATATTATAATACTGTAATTGAAGAAACAACAACGCTAAATGTTATTGATTGCCAAAATCAACTTTACAATGTATGTTTTGGGCTAACTTAATGTGGGCAAAGTGCTGGGAACTGAAACATGTCAAAACATCGACATTATTTTAAAGCGAAAAAAAAATTAAGTTCCTTGCTACTGCTAGCGGAGCGAGAGTTGAATGTCTGATATATATCGATTGTATTGCCGTTACATTCGATGTATACGGTTCCTAGGAAATTACCTGTTACCAACGTGACCTGCTACATTTGAAGTTGAGCAATACTAAAGTTCTATTTCCTTCGTTGAATGGTGTGTTAAAATTCAGTAGTCGAAAATAAAGTGGAAATTAGACTCACTTCCTTTTTTTTTTATTCTTACGAGTGCAAAAGTTTTAGTGCCAGTATTTACATTGGGGCCTACAAAGCAAGCCACTCACTACTTTTACATGTAACACATCTTCCGGAAGATGAAAACCGATTTTCGTAAACTGTTTTTTGCTTTTGGAGTGTTTACATGATCAACCAAAAGCGGAATTGGGAAATCGGTTTACGAAATCCGGTTTTGGGAGCCCATGGGGTGTGTGTAGCACTGCTTCGACGAGACGGAAAACTAACTTGTGGCGGCTCCCAGTGCCATTCAGAACTTCGTTCGTTTTGTACTCGATTTAATCCCGTTTTATGACGCCACGTCTTTCAGCGGATCTATGAAACAATAATGTAAATAACGCAAACGAAAGCGCACTGTTATGCAAAGTTAACTACAACATTCGTAACTGAAGGTTTCCATATAAACTTTGGATTCGGGATTCGGTAGTATTCGGCAATTATGCATCAAATCTCGAATCCGAACCCAGTGTGCCAGGTTCGGCGAATCTGGATTCGGCCGAACCACTCGGACACAACCCTAATGACAGCAATGTTTTGACTGTTGGGCGGTTTTGAACTTACCATTTATGGCTTTGTCACATTTGCCTTAATACTGAAATTTTCTTTAATGTATGAAATTACGAGTCATTAAATGTTTGTGTACACATATATTTAAAGTTCTTAATATTTTGTGCAGCATCAGCTGTCACCATCAAGAAATCACTGAAATCACCACAATATACATGATTTAGGCATTCAGTAATATGACTTTTCCCCACTCTGGAGTGCATCTGCACACCGGCTGTGTCCAATGCGAATACGGTTGAGGACTGTCCACTTGGCATGGTGTTGATCGAATCCTAGTTGTTCTTGTAGGATACAGGGTAGGCTTTGACATAGGTAGGGGCATAGTTGTTGCCACTTTTGATTCCAGGAAAGATGGATGTCGAACACTTGTGTTAGTAGGGTCCTGGCTGTGGAAATAGCAGGGTGCCTTGATCTTCTGAGTCTCCTTCACTCCACATAAGCTACATCATTTAATACTGATAAAAATAGTAGTGATAGTAGCAACTGTGCATGGGTAGCATATAGTATTGATTGCCACACAAAATCTCCTGGTGTAATGTAATTTGCTTTCAGGCCACAAATGAAATTGAGAACAATGTTAAGTAAGTGAATATTGTAACTTTCATATGTAATGCAGTGAAGGTAGTGTATGCTAGGGGATTGGCTGGAAATGTACTACATGTTCCAAAATGAATAGGATTTTGGAGTGACATCTTGTGGCAATGATGGGAGCATGTTATTTTGTAAGGAATACTTCCAGCCAATGAAAATTGTTGAATCAATAATACAATCAGGGCAGTTTACAACTCACCACAAAGATATGACAAGCTGTGACAGGCACAGAAAAAACACACACACACACACACACACACACACACACAAACAACAACATGTAAGTTATCGACCATGGCCTCCTGAATAAAGAGCATTTACACAGCCATACTTCAGTCACACAACCATCTCCAGCTGCTGCATTCCTGTAACAGAACTCAACTACTACCTTTATTGTTTCGTTACCTAATCTAATTCCTTCATCATCACCTGATTTTATTACACTTCATTCCATTACCCTTGTTTCGCTCATGGTGATGTTCGCTCCTTTCAAGAAACTGTCGATTTTGTTCGGTTGCTCTTTCAGGTCCTTTGTTGTCTTTCCTTCACAGCATACTCAAGATACAAATTAAATAACTTTGGAGAAATGGTACAACCCTGTCTTACTCTCTTTACTGCACCCCTTTCGTGCCCTGCTGTTTGGTTTTTGTAAATGTTGTGAATATCATTTGATTCCCTATATTTTACCCCTGCTAACTTCAGATTTTGAAGAGTGTATTCCAGTCAACATTGTCAAAAGTGTCTACAAATATGGTTTGCCTTTCCTTAGCCTACTTCAGGGGCCATGTTCAGACTTAGGTCTTTCACTGCTCCCTCAAATTCTCCTCTCAGTGTAGTTTCTTTGTAGGCCCCCCTAAGTATTCTTTCCCCCTCTTTGCTCAGAACTGGTTTTCCTCCGCACTCTTGATACTCATGCAGCTGGTGTTTTGGTCTCCAAATGTCTGAGTGGCACAGGGGAACATGATGGTAAGGCCATTGGTGAATATTTTGATTTATAGTGCAGGAAATGCAGCTTATGATCTGTGGAATACAATAAACCATGAACAAGTTATCTCTAGAGAGAAATTATAAATTTTACCTTGTATATTATACTCTACGGCTCATAGGCTGCATTTACTACACTATAATGCAAAGTACTTGGAAATGGCATTTAACCATTGTGTTCCCAGAGCCGCTCATTTTATTTTCCTGTAGGCAGTGACTATTCTCGCTTAATTAATACATTCTTCTAGGGATTTGCATTTGCCGTTTAGGTTCTCCTGCTTAGCCATTTTGCATTCCTGTCAATCTCATTTTGAGTTGTCTGCACTCAATTTTTCCTGCTTCATTTACATCATTTTTATTACATTTTCTCCTTTTGTCAATTTTTAGCACATCTTATTCTATCTGTTTGGTCCTCTGCTGCCATCACTATTTCATTTCTCAAAGCTACCCAGTCACTTTCTATTGCATTATTTTCACTGTTTCTGTTAGGAGTTTCATAAAACCCCTTCCGAATCTATCAAATACCTCAGTTTATCCAGGTCCTATCTTTCTTTAGTTTGGCTGCAGTTTGTAACCAATAATAAAGGGCCATTGTCTACACCTGCCTGGATATGTCTTACAGTTTAAAAACCGATTCTGACATCTATCTGGTACCTCTTGGTGTCTTAGTCTCTTCCACCCATACAACTGTCATTTCTTTATTCTTAAAGATTTTGTTATGACTGCAGTATATTTCATGCAAAATTCTGTCAGGCGGCTTCCTCTACCATTTGTTCTTCCCAGTCCCTATTCACCTATTTTTCCTCTCCTCCCTTTTCCTACTACTGAGTTCGGGGCCCCTATAGGAACCAAGTTTTTGACTCCCTTAACAGTCTGAACGACTTCTTTTATCTCATCATACTTTTTTTTTTTTTTTTTTTTTTTTTTTTTTTTTTCCCCCCCCCCCCCCCCCCCCAATCTCCTCTTCAGCAGAGCTAGTTCGCATATAAGCTTGTACTATTGTCATATCTGTTTTAGCTATGATACTGTGATCACTTTGCTGTTCACAGTAGTTTACTTGCATTCCTATTTTCTTTCATCATTTTGTATTATAACCCTGTACACTTTCTGACAAGAAATCAATCATTTTTCCATCAAACTTCACGAATCCCCAGTATACAAATTCAGTCCATCCATTTAAATTTTCTATCCTCCCTACCTGATTAAGGGATCTTAACATTCCACACTCTTGTCCATAAAATGCCATTGCTGTCTTTCCTTATGACGACATTCTCCTGAGCAGTCCCTGCTCAGAGATCCAAATTGAGGACTATTCTACCTCCAAATTATTATGACCCAATCATATATTCAAACAGTAGAGCTGCATGTCGATAAATTTAACCCTTAACTACTATCTGCGGTCTCTCAGACCGCTATGACTTTTTGAGTAGAGATATTTTACACACCCCTGCCAAGCTAAAAGGACTCTTCCGTGTACCTTCCTGGTAGCCGACAAGGTCCACGTGCCAGCATTCTTGCAGTGTCGCTGCTCTTTGTTCCGTGTTTATGAGCCTTGCGCGGCCTCACTGTTTGCGTGCCGCTGGTGCAGGCTCTGCCTCGTAGCGCCCGACAAGTCGGCTTCGTGAGCGCAGCCTGCTGAGCGACAGCGCTATGGCTGTGGCCTCTCTCTCACTGCTGTTGTTCCGTGTCGTGTTTCTCCGTGGCAGGAAAAGCTGAACGTTCTATGAACGAATTTTACGTGAAGCAGATATGGGTGATCAAGAACGTTTCAGTGAATCCTCCAATCATTTTGATGACAGTGATAATGACCCTGATTTTTTGAGGTATTTAGTGAACATGACAGTAATTGAGAGCAGTAACCTGAAAGTGATGATGTGACACCTGATGACGAAGCAGCTTACTTCTTCGGTAAGAACAGATGTTTTTGATGGCGAAAAAAAAGAAAAGCAGCCAGTAGCCAACGTAAAAACAAGGCAACACAACATCGTCTTACAGCATCCTTGACTGCGACAGAAGGCACAAAGTCTTGGAGAAAACCCTTCTGCTTTGGAGGTATGGAATCTGTTCTTTACACATGATATTCCAGATGCAATCGTTCTATGGACAAAACTGAAAATATTGCAGCTTAGAGCACAGTATGCGAATGATCGCTTGTCCTATCTACAAGATGTTGATGTTGTCGAATTGAAGGCACTAATTGGCCTGTTAGTGTATTCAGCGATTTTTAAATCGGTTTACAGCCTGTTTGCAACCTATGGAACAGGCAGAGGTATTTTCAGATGCACTGTTAGTAAGGAAAGATTTCTGTTTTTACTGTATTCATCACGATTTGACAACCCAGATGATCGGGAGAAAAGAAAAGAGACAGGCAAGGCAGCAGCAGTTTCACAAATCCTTCTGCGTATAATCGAAAACAGTCAACTTTGCTATTCTGTAGGTACAACAGTTTGTGCCAATGAAATGCTTGTACCTTTCCGTGGAAGGTGTGGGTTTAGAATGTATATGCCAAACAAACTGGCAATATATGGCGTGAAAATTCAGTGTTTGACCGACGTTAGTACAAGTTACTTGTATAATGCATACTTTTCTCAAAATTTTCATCCCTGTGTGCAATTGTTATTATGAAGGCAGGCAGACAGACAGACACCATAAAAAGAGACAATTTTATTGAACATTACAAACTTTATTTACAGTACAAATATTCAGACTTTTCCTTTTCTGAAATGCTGTTTGTATATCTTTGTATTTTAAGAAAGTTTCACATTTATCAAACAATTCTCTCTAAAGTAGCAGTCCACTTGAGACAAATTTTCAGTAATACTTTCCTTCTAGGATGTTTCTTTCAAGATTTCACTGTATGTCATACTTTTGCCCCTCACTGTCAGCAATATGGCAATCACAGCACTTAAAAATTTAGTATAATTTCAGAAATAGTAACCTGCATATGACAGGTTAATGATATTTGCAGTGGTTTATTCAGACTCCACTCCACTAGCCTGCAAATAAAGAAAACAAAGATTAATCTAATAGTATGTCTCAAATTACATCTACAAAAATGCCTAAATGCAACTTATTTGTCAAAAATGTGCAGACAGGAGCAACTCACTGTAAAGATGATTGCTGAGCTGCAGAAAATAATTTGAATGTGATTTTGAATTTTTGGCCTCAGCCTTCATCAGAACAGGTTGGACCATAGCAGCCACAGATGGCAATCATGTATGCACAAGTTGTGCTTGAATGATTGTGTGATAGCTGTGCGTAAATATTCAAAATTGTGTGAATGATGTCTTTTTAACGGACTGTCTGCAGGACAGCAATTGTCTTTATGATGAGTTCCTCCTATCCTCACATTTTGTAACTTATTTGTGTTAATGAGAAAGTGTTTAATAAACAAGAGGTTTTTTAGGGATTTTATTAGTATTTTCGTATAAATGACTGGTCTGATGGCTGTTTCCAGAACAGAATTATTAATTAATAAGTGTTACCTCAATTATTTGTTTTTGTGAAAAATACCAAAATGTATCAGGTACTAAAGTAGTGTGTTGTTTGCCAATGATGGATACAAACTCTACATCACATTATCATGTGTGTTGGTTTTTCATAGCTTTCAGTGAACTCTCACTAAGTGCATAACGACCAACTTTTCATCAGTTTGCCTGTTTATTCTGCAGATATTATTGGAAAACAAACTTGAGATAAATCAAAGCAGCACTGAAATCATACTTGAGGGCTGAGAGTAAAAGTGGACATTACTGTATCTATGTAATAAACACAAACCAGTGAGTGCACACAAAAAATGGAAATACGAAGCTAGTTCCCCAGTAAAGTGCAACACAGCTAGTAAAAGATAAATACCCTAGACAACAACTGTGAAGTTTTAAGGATAAAGAGATGTAGTGCAGGTGTGCTAAAGTCCTCTTCACTTAAAAAAAAAAGCCATGTTCTGGACAAGTGACCAGTCGTTGCACCTCAGTAGTTAAGATCCAGTTGACACTTGTGCAGGGAACGACAGCTGGCCCAAAAGATTGACAAATTTACTGTATTGTAAATCCTTACAAAGAAACAAATTCCGTTGTAGAAGTATACAATTGCCCAACAATTGCTGCAGCATTTACTTCCAAAAATCTGTGGGAGCATAAATACAGAGTGATCTGAGTGACTACATGAACTTAATCATGGGTATAGTAGGGTAGATGTCAAGCTAAGATTCATCCTCAGGAAATGTAGTTCAACAACAAAGGATGTAGCCAACAAAACACTTCTTGACCAGTAGTTGAATACTTTGTTTGTTTTCTACTCTTCACTCTAACATCAGAGGAGTCTCAGAAAGGCACATTTAAAAGGCTTCTCTTAACAAGGAGGATTATATAAAAAGAACATTGAAACAAAAGCCGCACACACAGGTTCATTTAGTAAGAATGAATATGTCACTGAGAAGATTAGTCAACTCCAGTGGCAGATGCTATAAAATAGGCATTTTACAGACAGTGTGGGCTACTGTCAAAGTTTCAGGAGTATGTGCTTCTAAAAATAAATAAATAAAATAAAAAATCAACTAATATTTTTCTCCCCAATACATAAACTCATGAAATGACCATGAAGATCAAATTAGGCAGTTGCGCTGACCACTGGGGACACAGATCATCAAAGCTGCACTGGCAACACTGAACACGCCTCCCATCAGACACGAATTCTCAACTTATCCACATAGTACTGAGTGTACTGCCCCTGGCAATCATCACTCACAGCATTTTGCCAATTCTTGTTTAAGTTCAGACCTGGTGTGCACTTACATTGAAGAATACTTCATTGGCTGTATTCATCTTACATTACTATTGCTGCCTTGTGTCAGAATTCCAGAAAGTAGTTCAACAGCTAGGTAAACTCTCATCAGCTTTGATTAGGCTCAGGCAAATTATACATGCTATAACCTAAACCAGCTTTAGGAAGACTTAAAAAAAATTTAACCTATTAGAAGTGAACCTTAGTAATAAGATAAAAAGTAAACTGTGACCTAATTGAGAGAGATCATAAACATTCTAAGAACAGTGAAAAATTGGATACTGACCGACCAAAACATGCCACGCCATTGAATGTAGCGAGTTGAACATATGCAGGTGAATACATACGACAAAGAATTTTTTTACTTTGAATAAGATGCTATATCTAGAGTGATAACCGAGGTATGCTTAAACTTCTTAACTACCCATTTAACTGCACAAGCAGAGAAAACATTTAACTAGTAGTCATAAAAATGAGTTGTGAAACCAGTGCTTTCTACAGTATGTCTGCCTAGGTGTGCTTGCGCGCGCGCGCGCGCGCGCGCGTGCGCGTGCGTGTGTGTGTGTGTGTGTGTGTGTGTTTACCCTCCTTTTTCTCCCCCCAAGGTAAGTCTTTCCCATCCCGGGTTTGGAATGACTCCTTACCCACTCCCTTAAAACCCTCATTTCCTTTCCCCTCTCCTTCCCTTCTGCCTGAAGAAGCAGCTAGGCTGCAAAAGCTAGCGTTTGTGTGTGTGTGAATTTATTTGTGCTACTATCACTACCTGTGCTCCTTCGCCTGGTAAGTAATCTTCATCTATTTTTTTATATAGATACAAATAAAAACACACACATACATGGTATGGTCATAAGCTTTCGCTACTGTTGGTCGCTTCTTCAGGAAAGAAGGAAGGAAGGAAGGAGGGAGGGGAGAAAGGGAAGGATAGGGGTTTTAAGGAAGTTGAAAAGGAGTTATTTCAATCCCAGGAATGGAAGGACTTACCTTAAGGGGAAAAAAGGAAAGGTAAACAAGCGCGCACGCACACACCCACACACATACATACACTCACAAACACGACAAGGTATGTATGACCATACCAGGGGTGGGTGTGTGTGTGTGTGTGTGTGTGTGTGTGTGTGTGTGTGTGTGTGTGTGTGTGTGTGTGTATTTGTATCTGTCGACGAGCCTGTGCTTTGGGCAAGTTATCCTATTTCTAGTTTTTATACTTATTTATCCCACCAGGAAAGATTCCTTCTATAATATTTGTTTCATCAATTCGAAACTAACAAAAGTACATAGTTTGTTTTATGTAATGGAAAATGGGCACATGCAGTTAACAATAACTTTTATTGGTCATCAATCAAAAGACTGTAAATAGTCAAAGCTACATACTGTAATTTTAAACAATGGAAATTCCAGGCAGGATTCGACAACAATTTTTGAGAAGGACTGGTTGCTACTCATCACAGAGACTCCAAACAAACTGAAGAAAAGCAGACATAACAGATGGGACTCGTTTCCGAGTTTTAGTGGCCTGCACATTGTACACTCAGTTTAAATAATGATCAGTGTATATTATGAATCATTGAAAACTGTTACAGGCTATAACAATTATGCTTGTTAATGGTGAACAACAAATCAAAACATTTGATTACACCTGTTCAACACAACTGCAAACAATTTCAATACAAAAGAGAGAGGAGGGGGACATAATATTGTCTTGATTAAACAACACAAAAGTTCACCTTCTCCTGTTTGCACAAGTTCTACCTGTAATATGAACAAAGATTACCTAAAGAAAACAAATGAGAAGTACTGATAAATGGCAACCACTTGTGGTGAGATAATGAGAATAACATCACCTGACAAATGATGACTCTCCTGGTCTGCTAAATGGAAAGGATCTCCCCAAAATATCCCAAACTGGAAATATTTTACTTGTTAATACAGAGAGAAGTGAGCTTATGCATTTCTCTCTATCCTACATATAATATTCTATAATGATTATATGAAAATGATTATTTGCCCCACCTTCAGGGAAATTCATGAAGTCATCAAGAACTTTACAGCTACTTTCGTTTCTGCAACAACCAGATGAAACCCAATATCCTTGATGGTTCTCTCTGAAGAAAATAAAACAATAAATGAGACAATGATTCTACCAAACCACACTTAGAGATTTCAGATTAGTGTGTTCTAATTTATGAGAAAAATTATCAAGATAAAATGATGCATTCATTACTATTATGTGATACTGTACATCCACATATTTCGTGTGTGTGTGTGTGTGTGTGTGTGTGTGTGTGTGTGTGTGTGTGTGTCATATTTTGAACATAAAAACACTGACAAATCTACTAAACTGAAAGAGGTCGCCTTACATAGAATTCTTCAATGGTTTGTTATTATGTTCATATCTGATTACAAGCACATTCTTCAGTTGCACGCATTGTCCGAAAGGGAGAACTACAATGGTATACAATCCAATTACTTTTAATACATTATAATGAATCGATGAAATAATCTATATGGAAGTTGGGAGGGGGGGGGGGGGAATTGTGTAGTTGCAATTTTTATATAGTGATAGGAGGGAGTATCCTCAACAACATACTGAAAGTCCCCACCTGTGGGGGGAGGGGGGGGGGGGGAGAATGGTTTAAGGTCCCCCCCCCCCCCCCGAATAATTCTAAAACCACAACTTCTAAAAAATATGTTTTCTGGTTTAAAATTAAAGAACTTTAAATGCCTTACAAAGAGGTCTTCTTAATTTTTCTCTGGGACTAATAATTTCCATGTTACAAAAAAATAAGAAAAGCCTTTTTTATATATAAAACAGTGTTTTCACCATATAATATCAATTTTCACCAGAATAAAGTCAAGTCAGACCAAATATTAAATGGTTACATCACATTTAAGAGTAGTAGAAAAGTATTGAGAAAGAAATTTTATTCTTTGGATGTGAAAGGTGCAGTGGGTGTGGGGGTAGAGGGGGATGGAGACTGGTAGATGGAATATCACTGGAATAATATGAAGTGCTTCCCTTATTTGTGTATCTGCAAAACAAAGAGTGAGCACATGAGACCTCACAGTCCACCACATTACATTGCAAGAAGCAACCAGAGGATGTTTCACATAGCTATACTGACTGTACCATAGCACAGCTAATAAATCCACTGGTGGCAGTGTGTAGATGCACCTGAAGAGTGTGTATATTCCATAAAATGCATTGTACCAGTATATTTCTTGGAATTTTTTTTTTTTTTTTTTTTCTTCCATAAATGCACAGACACTGAAAGGAATACTGGTATCAGTTACTAATAGAACTACACATATCAAAAGAATCTAAATATATCTCTATACATTACTTTCAACTGGTAGGGGAAGAAACTTATTGTTTGGCATACTTTACTTTTGCTGTGGGTTCTTTTTGGGAAGGACTCTTCCCCCATCTTGAGAACTGCTCACTATTCAATTTATGCACAGACTAATCTACTATATCCTCCACAGTATTTTCTGGCCAGTTCTCATACAGAGTAGATGAAAACTTCACTTTGCTTGATTTGAAATAGAGGAGCAAGTTCAGTGGTTCTCTCTGCTGTTAAGGTGTGTTTATGTTCCTGCAATATTTGTTTATCATTTTTGATTTGTGAAACAGTTCCATGTAATAATTAATTAATTAGTCACATGAGTTAGCTCTGTGTGAGAGAAAACTGCCAAGCACCTCAGTGCCTTGATAATAATTTTTTTTTTTCTTATTGCCCCCCTCCCTTTTGTTTTTGACCAGAGACTACCATATACTTCATAAAGCCTGGTAGGGGTTAGGGTGAATCCAATTTGTTTTCAATAAACAAACTCCAACAACTTAATATTGTTGAAATCAACTTCTTCAACCTCCATGCCTGTAGCGGACATGATGAAACCACCCCCATTTACAAAAAATGCAACATCTTATCTTGACATAGTAAATTTCAACAATTTTAGCATTATCATCAACATCTTGTAGATCAAGTAACAGTGCACTATTTGAATGAGGATTGTGACAAGCCACAAACCAATGGAAATGTAATTTCTGCTTTTCGACATTCATGTTGATCTTCACAAAGATCAGCACCAACACATACTGTTCAGTATAGCTTCAGATGCAATTGGCTCTCTGGTTGACACTGGGTAGAGCAATCACCCATCATTTCCATCCCCCGTCCCTTAGTTAAAGGCAGGGGGTTACCTGGCCATTGTTGTATCAGTAAAGTTATCAAACAGTTGTAAGCAACAAGAAAAGATAATGTAGAAAGGTGAGGGTTTTTTTTTTTTGTTTTTTTTTTTTTTAAATTTTTAGCTTCATTGATGTCTTTATGAACGCATCATACTTCTTTATATCTTTCTGATATTTAGTAACTTGATACATTTCTATAACTACCTTATCATCAGCCTGTCCAATCTTCTCTACTAGTTTCAGGGGTTAATGAAGATGTATGATATGTCTTCATTTGCCTCAGTATCTTATTGAACAGCCTGACTGAAAAACAACAAGCTCTGAATAATCTCTATTATAATGCAAAGCCAAAAGCAAACCCAAACCACCCACCTCACTACTGGCAACCACAGGAGATGCACACCAACACTCTTTTAGAGTTTATTTACAGGTAAATTAATTTCGTTGTTTGTTTTCTATAGTGCTTCCTACAATACCATTTCATGTTGCACACAGGTGTATGGTTACTTACAGATATAACAGTGTATCTTTGATACCCTATCATTAAGTGACTGGGGAATGGAAATGACAGGTGACTAGATTGCTCTACCCAGCAACAACCAAATACCCACTAGCATCTGAATTTATACTGAATGATATATTTTGTCAATGTTCTACCGGATGCGGGTGCCACAAAGCAAGAGTTACATTTTCAATTGTTTGTGACACATGCCATTGTCATCTTGCAATCAATCATGATTTACAATAAGCAATGTATATTATCTGTTGTTTCTATGTTCAATAGGCATTAAACATTAATTTTACACCATTTGAACACTGCTTGTAATAAGGAAACTATTAGTTCTAGAGGAAAAAATCAGTAAGACCTCTTTGTAAGAAATTTGATGTGCTTTCATTTTCTACTGAAAAGAAGTTTTCTGTAGAAGCTGCAGTTTTTGAGTTATTCAAAAAAGTGTAAAAATGTTACCTTTTAACAACCTCCACCCGCAAGACTATGTCACACCCTACAGGTGGGGATTTTTAGTATGTTGTTTAACTACATTTTCTCCAGCTGCTATACAAAAATTTGCATCTACACAAATTTTCCCCTAATTCTCCTTGTTTCAGTGGCCTATCATAGTTTTTGCTACCCAATGGAGTTGTGAATCAAGGAAAATGTTTTTAATTTAAACACAGCTATGTGATGAGTGGCTACCTGTCACTATGTGTGTTCTCAATATTCTATAATACATTTCTATTTAACCTTATTATAAAACTGCCATTAGGTTTGTTTATAAAATAATTTTCTGCTACTCCTAACAATTCCTTTTATTTGCCTGTGAGCAGAAAAATGTATTTCATAAAGAAGCCCTTTGGCTTTACAGTTGCAGATGTTCATCAATGAATTCTAGTGAATAATGTTTATGAACAGATATGACCTAACTAGAGGTAGGTGTGTGTGTGTGTGTGTGTGTGTGTGTGTGTGTGTGTGTGTGTGTGTGTGTGTGTAAGGAAAGGGGGTAATTAAAGGGGAAAGTGGAATGAACATCATCACAGGATAAGTTTGAGGCAGATGCAAAGACTGAGGCCCTAGTAGGTGGTGGGATCAAAGTACCAATCAATGCAATTCAAAGAAGCTGTTATTAGTGAGGTTAAGTGAGAAAGGAGGAATACTGATGGAATTAGTTGTCTATCAGTCAACTTTGTTATGCTTAAAAAGATGATCTAATCTTTGTCACTTGGGTTGATGGTTGATGGTCAGGCCCAAGTAAAAATCTTTCTAAAAGTGATAGAGTTGTTAAGTAATCTGTTTTCATTGGTAAAATATGTCAGTGATAAGACTGGAAAACCTTGTGCTAGCCGGGTACTTGGGACAAGTTTCCCATCTAGATCTTATATAGAGATGATCACATGGGCCAAGGGACTGGGGAACTGCATGTACATAAGTCAAAGTATAACGTAATTATCCAACCATTGTGATGAAAATGTTGCAATGAATCACCCAATTTATTACCTATTGTTAGCAACTGTGAAGAAAGTGTTCTGATTCAAAATCTGTAAAAATAAGATTGAATATGGGTGTGAGTAAAACACACCTGAATGCTGACATTTCTGTACAACCAATCAAACAACTTTACAGATAACCTAAAGGTCAGTCACTAAAAGGATAAAATAATGTACATCAAGACATTTTAAAATAGTAAAAAAAGCAATTAATCAATGAACAAGTTAATGTAATTTTGCTATTAATGAAGTGAAAAACAAGTGGATAGTTGCAAGACAAATGAGCAGAAGAGGAATTGTGGTTGTGAAAGGTGCATTTTATAATATAACTGTTGCAATGTGCACTGTTCCATTTTGAGCCTTTGACAAATATACCACTTACTCCTAAACTACTACTGTATCATCATATAGAAACAATAGCTGTAATTATGCCAGATTCAATAGTTATCAACTGCAAGTCTATATACTATATACTAAAACAGAAAAAAAACAATGGAAAGCCCAAGTTAGAATTAAAAAATGTAATGAGGATAATTTGCAACTCACCACAAAGACATACATCTAGCCTTGACAGGCACAAAAAGAAACAGTCATACACCCTTAACAAAGCTTTCATCAAAAAGGAAAGAGTGTGACTATCATTCACACAATCACACTTCACAGACACACAATGTTATCTTCAGCTGCTGCATTCTGAATAATTCTCTGAGGTAATGTGATGGGAAGGGAGGGCGGAGGAGCAACAGGAAGTAAGCAAGGTAGTGGTGGGGATAGATGCAGTGCAGCCTTTCAGAGCATACAGGTACTTGATGGGTGGAAAGAGTTGCAGCTTAGTAGTAAAGAGTTGCAGCTTAGTAGTAGAGGAGATGGGAGAGGAGAGACAGAATATACAAGAAATGGGAGAAAAGTTTGGGGTTGGGAGAGAGAGGGGGGGGGGGGGGGTTGGGCAGGAACTGTTATATAGAGAAAACAGGTTACCATAGAAATATCAACAATAATATATTTCATTGAGACAATATTGTCATGTTATACCAAGGAATTAATCATAAGGAGAGACACTGAATTAAAATTTGCGCTGCAGCTGGGATTCAAACTCTGGACTTCCTACTTACTAGGTAAGTGCTTTAGACCACTCAGCCAACACAGCATTGCAGACAAAGCGACTACAGGGACTGTCTTAAAGCATGTCTCCCTCCACACCACATACTTTAATTCTGCCTCAATGTTTCTTATGTTTAATACCTTTTGTATAACGAGACAATATTGTCTCAAGGAAATGTATTATTGTTGATATTTACATCACCTTGGCATGAGGAACAAGGTGGGATTGTTCCCTTTCATGTTATTTTAGGGTACTATTCCAATATAGGAGAGCCCTAGCAATTTGATAGCATATTTACATCACTCAGCCTGAGGAACAAGGCAGAATTGTTCCCATTTGCATTCTTTTCTAGGGTGCTATTACAATATAATGTGATACGCATTTCACAGGGAACATTGAGGCAGAATTAAAGTACAGTATGTGGTGTGGAGGGAGACTTGCTTTAAGACAGTCTGTGTAGTCACCTTGTCTGCAATGTTATGTTAGCTTAGTGGTCTAAAGCACCTACCTAGTAAGTAGGAGATTCTGGGTTCGAATCGTGACCACAGCACAAATTTTAATTCAATGCCTCTCCTTATGTTTAATAACTTAGGTTCCATAGGTTGAGGCTTGGATAATTTTTGTACTAGAAACTAGCCCAGGTGTGAAGCAGCTGTTGAAATCAAACATATGTTCTGCTGCATTGGGACCTTGTTTAGGTCACAGTTTGGCAGTGGCTATTCACCCTAATGTAAGACTGGATGGAGTCATACCAACATACATAGCTGTGGACTGATTGCAGTCTGGTAACGAGAAACAACATACGAAAAAGATCCTCCCCACCCCACTTAAAGTGGTGTTCTATCACCCATCCAACTTCCACAACACCATACACCATCCATATGACAACCCCAACCCAAGTGCCCAGCCACAGGTCTTCTACACAACTAACACAAGGAGGGGAAGGGGTGGGGGGAGGTTGAGGTAGGTGCAAATCACACACCTATGCCCCACTATCCCATGGCATTTGCTTAGTATACAATGTATTGCAGTTAACATGTGAGTTAACTCTGTTGCTAATTTTAATAGAAACTAACCAAGATTTCATTGGTTCCTTGTGCCTTGTTTAATTGTCATTTTGTGTGTGTCAACACCACTAAAACTAATAATCTATCCCACATCTTTGCAGAAGCATAAGAAGTAATTTCAAGTACATGGAAGTCTTTAAAATCGTGTTCACTATTTCCACATCTGATTTGCTGTCTTCAATTTCAGTTCCTGCCCCCATCAGTGAGAGAGTGCACAACAGCTTTGCACCACTGACAGCATTTATGTATCACTAGAAATCTTATGGATTCTGTGAGACATCTTTCAGTAGCATACTGCTACAGTTGTCATTAAAAGCTTTGTACTATAGCTGACATAATCGATTTGTTACAGTTAACAACTGCACTAATATTTGAAGCAAGTTATTATCTTATTGTCTGCCAAAAGCTGTGAATTATTTTTTTCATGTACATGTTTCAATCCTTATTGATTATTTTCAGAATCTTCTTGTGTCTGCAACTCATCTGTGTAGTGACAACACACACGAGATGGGATGGGGTGGGAATGCAACTACAAGATTCTGAAGATGATCCTGAAAGATTGAAACATGTAAATGAATAAACCATTTGCAACTGTTGGCTGACAATAAGATAATAAATTGTTTTAAAGACAGCTTTATACATTGCCCTACTAATAACCAAACACATTTTGTTCTGCATATTTTTATCTATTTTACTACCCTTTGTTGAGTTCAAATTGATGATAATAATATAGAGGGAAACAATCCTGTTTGGAAAAATATTTATAAAACATAAAAAAGTTGGACTTACCAGGCGAGAAGTCACTGGTTCAGTAATACACACACACACACACACACACACACACACACAAACACACACACACACACACACCCCCCAAGGCAGACGTATCTGATATGTCTGCCTTTGTGTGTGTGTGTGTGTGTGTGTGTGTGTGTGTGTGTGTGTGTGTTTAACTATCCTTTTACCCCAAAGTAAGTCTTTTCTTTCCCAGGATTGGAATGACTCCTTACCCACTCCCTTAAAACCCTCATCCTTTCTTTTCCCTCTCCTTCCCTGATCTTTCTGATGAAGCAACCTTAGGTTGCGAAAGCTCAGTTTTGTGTGTGTGTATGTGTATGTTTTTATTTTTATTTGTGTATCAGCGAACTGGTGCCTTCTTGCCTGGTAAGTCCAACTTTCTTTACATTTTATAAATATATTATTACCCTTTGTTTCACACTTATGAAGCAGAAGTAGTTTTTTTCTTTACCCTGAATACATACTATGGAGTGTCCATGCCAGGAAGCCTAATATGTATCAGTGGAATAAGTGGTTTCTTAAAGCTGACTTTTCAGTGCATTCTAACCAATGTAGAGGGCATCCCAGAATTTAGTATGAGTGTTACACGGCCTTTGGGAAAAAAGTTTTTGTAACAGTCCCTCAGAATCAACAACTAATATATACCTTGGACTCAACATCCCATGAAAGACAGACTGGAATGTACTTGGAATATTTTGTTTCTTCAAACATGTATATTTACATTGACTCAAAAACCAGAAGTGACTTTCAGAGTAGTATAAAGGTCATTAAAAAAGAAGTGAGCCACAGGCATTATTACAGAAATCAGTACCTGTATGTTAGAAGTATTGACCCTGGCTGTTGAGACACTTGTCCCCCTGTGACACAATGTCATTTTCCCCCTATTCCTCCTGCTGTCAGAAAACAAACAACAACTCTTTACTCTTCTTTTGTCACCTCCGTGTCACCGTTTACAATGCTACTGGCAGTGTTGGACAATTGATGCGTGCTGCTGCTTTGTATAGTGCACGCGTGCCCTCTAGCAATGGTCCGGGAGAATCCACACTCTGGCCGGAACCACACCTCATTACACACACACACACACACACACCAGGATATTACCCTCCTGTCACCGGTTTGTGTATTCCAGACTCTGGCTAATTTCTTTTTTAACACTCCTTATAGTAAATTATAATTGCAATCAAAGAAGAATAAATTATTTTTTTGAAATAATTTATTCTGCAGCAGTCACTTTTTGCTAATATTTTTATTAGCATGATGCGTTTCGGCAGTAAGCTGCCACCATCGAGTGCATTTTACAGTTACTGGTTCATTATTGTTTTATTTTGTTTTGTGTTGTGGGTGCCAGTGAGGTTACGGTTGGACATTTTAACCTGTTCAGGAAGATATAGCTATTTTAGTATTATGTTCCATGATTGTAGCTTCTGTATTATTGTATGCCACGGTGGATTGGGCGAGTGTTCTAAGGAGCCTCGCTGAGGAGTGTAAGGTTGCTCGCCGTCAAAGTTTCAAGTCCTCCCTGGAGCGCGCGCGCGCGCGCGCGCGCGCGCGTGCGTGCGTGTGTGTGTGTGTGTGTGTTGTCATTAGGTTAAACTTTGTTTACCTAGTTTGTAAGCCTAGGGACTAATAACCAAAGAACTTAAGTCCCATAGATTTACAAACATTTGATCATTTTTTTGACAAATTATCTCTATGTTACACATATAAATTAAAATTCTTTTATACAGCCCTAATTTTAAATACTAAAATCTACACTGTCCATGTCATAGAACTCTTTTACATTATAACATAATTTGTTACCCAGACATAGAATTTATATTTTAAAAAGCAAGGATTGGGCAGCAAGCGAAAATTTGTTAAACATTTTGAGGACAATCATTTAATGGGAAATTCCATTTATTGCTAATCTGTGCCTTGGAAGTCAATGTTTGTGTGTTATTTCCCTTATAACACATATTTTAAAGTTTTACTTGACAAACTGAACTATGTCTTAAAGCCTTGAGTCTGATCCCACTCTTCATCATCTGTTTAAAATTTGAGGTATTTATAATCCAATCCTATTACCAACAAACTATGTACGTACTTGTGGCCACCCACCACTGTATCACTAATTAAATAAATAAATCTTTTTTTATTAATTCTAGAGAAAACAACAGAGAGAGAGGGGGGGGACCAATAACTACAACAAACTAATCTCTAAAGGAGAAAATAGAGGAGTATATCAACAGAATTAAAATTTTTTTATCTACAAGTTTTGATATATCATACGAGATTTATTACCTTTAAAATTTCAGTTACACCAAGAGTTGCTGCAATACCCAGAGCAAACATAAAGACATGTGGCAAGTACTTAAAGCTTATTCCTTTTCGTTTCTTCAGTAAAAATTTCAGTGATGAAATTTTTTTCTCCGAGTATGGTGGATACCTTGCCCTGAAATGAAAAAGCTTTTTTTTAGTAGCCCTCCTTATAAGATGTTTAAAGTTCTGCCATGTATGAAAAGAAACATATGATAACAAAAGATAATAAAGTTGGTATGTAGATATCAAAAATAAAGTTTTCAGTGCTTCCTTATAATCACATTTGTGCAGTTGATTTCCACTATTTTGGAATGAAATGTCATAATTCTGAAATAGCAGGATCCACAAGAGAATATTAGCAGTGTCTTCCTCATTTATTAAGCTCATAAATCTTATCTAACTTTGTTTACTTAATAATTCAGCAGTTCTACTTTGGACATGTGATGCACCAATGTTGGAGTGACTGACAACAGAATGTTGACATAGGGTAATTTATAAGCTTCAGTAAATATAAAGAGTCTGAAGTTAATGTGGGGCAGACTATGCTGTTACTCAACACAGTTTTATAACTTTTTGTTGGAATATTTAAAGAAACTTTTTCTTTTCATTTGATTCATCCACATAAAAATTAATGTTCACAATATAGAGAAAATTATTTGTTTATAATCATCAACAAAGTTCTTGTAAATACTTACGCAGCAAGCTTTTCTCCAAACGCACTTAAATCTTTTACCAAACAGCTTTTCTTGTGTGTAAAAGTATTGAAAGTGTAGACGCCATGATAGGCTCCCATTCCACTATGGCCAACTCCACCAAATGGCAAGGTTTCCACTAAACAACATTAAGAAATTTATGTAAATTCATTATTCACTCCCTGGAAATGACATGCAGTGACAACAATTTTCTACATAATTTTTATTAATTTGACAGAATTTAACCAAAAACTAAGAAAATTGCTGACAAAGTTGCAGCACTATGAAATGGAATGTAACAAATGTTAAATAGACAAGTAATGCACTACCAGTTTGAAAATTGAAATGAGTAACATTTCAACACAATCACATAAAGAAAGCATGACACACCAATATGCTATAGGTGTGGAAACATCACACAATGTGTTCCTTCAAAAATTGCATTTCAATATTGGCTGTTAGTGAGGTGATTGTATTATGCCACTTATAGGAAGGAAAAATGTCTACCAACAGGTGTCCGAATTTGAAAGTTGTATAATTATGGTCTACCAATACTTATTTTTATCATTCCACAATATAGCTGCTTTTGTATGTTAGTACCCTACAAGTGTCTGAAAGTGGAATCATTGGTTAATAACGACCAAATTCAATGCCTTTCAGAAATCTTTATGACCAACTCAAGAGGATAGATGTATTGTATGCTTGGCCATGCAAGCTTTACAAGCCAAATCACATATCTCGAGTCAGAAAATGGACTCATTTGCAAAAAGAGAAGTGTCCATACAGGCAATGTGACAGTATCTGGACTACCATAACAGTTATCAGGCAGTTACAATGTGTGTGTGGCTTCCTTTGACAATGGCAGTAGATATATTTAAGCCAACAGTGTTAACATTGGACGCAAGAGAACTACACTATTTTTTATAAACCGTGATTTTCCCATCACTTGCAACAAGGAAACTATTAGCCATAGACAAAAACTTAAAAGGACCTTTCTGTATGAAATTAATGCATTTTAATCTAGAATGCATTTTTTTTAGATGGTAGGGTTTTTAATCAAGAGTCAAAAACCACCATAAAGAGTTTGCAATTACGTGATTCCCCTCCCCCTCCCCTCACAATTTGCCCAAATGAGTGGACTATTGTTGATAATTGATGCCATAGGTTTGAAGCAGCATGGACTATGGTATCTGTATCTGTCATCCAAATTCAGTTATGTGATATCCAATACGGTGAAAGCCAATGTTGCCCCCAGGGATGGATGCTATGTGTGTGGTCATAAGCCATTGATGCACATCAACCAAAGATGGGGCAAAATGAAATACAGAGGAGGAAACTAACGAGATGTGCCAAGACCATGCTTCTCAGCTGCACACAGATGACTGCCATCTGGAAAGTGGACAAATATGGCTTCAAACAAGGCTGGAAACCACATCATAGCAATTCCACACCTACATCTCTTTGCAAACTCAGCCACTGAGTTCAGCAACAGTACTGAGGTGAAAAGAGTGAAGAGAGACTATTCCTTGTTTGCAACTTAATTCCACAGCCATTATAATAATGGTTATAGACAGTCCTCATGGTACAGAGTATTCTACGTCAATACAGTTATTCAGTATTGTCTTTTGCTAGGTGTTTTCTAGTCAGAAGAGAGACAAACTTTTTTGTTAATTTGTTTCTGCCATATTGTCTATTAATGGATCTAAGCTATTTGAGCAGAACCCATGGCAGCAACTTCCATTTTAATCTAATCCTTTTTGTTAGTTTTGTTGGTGATGTATCTATTTCAGATGAATGTCTGTGAGCTGGGAGGATGGAGCTAGAAATGTGGGCTACAAAAATGTGCACAAGGAGGAACAGTCGAGCAGGTCTGTAATAAGGTAATGTAGCTTTGTTCTGTCAGTACTGCAGTTCCTGCCCAGGTCAGCAGCACATGCATTAAAATCTTGCTTTCAAGGTTACTGAAGGCAACAAATGCAGTCAGGCTATGGCTCCAGGAACCGATACGCTACACACATGCAACAAGCTATTGTGGGATGTGGACACACACATTACTTCAATTGCCTGTACAGCGCACACTAGGTGAGCGAATTTGAGTATTTTGGCTGTTGCCTTCTACTGCTTACCATGTTGCAGGCTGGGATAAGATCAGGGAACATGTGGCATGGCTTTACCTTTGAAGTTAGTTGGTCCATGTGTTTTCCTGCTACCTACCTTGATTAGTTACACAGGATTGTTTATTCCATTTGCTAGAGAATTCACTAAACTGCCAAAAAAAGGGTGGAGCAGAGCATCTGCTCAGCCTTCCGGATCTGAATTGTCATTCAGTTTAAATATCGAAGTGTACATTTTGTCATTTTGAGACCAAATCTGCTTTGACTGCATTAACTTTATTTAAAAAAGTGTCTACAGGCAGCATCATCAGGTGCTCTGCAATGTACATAAATGAAAGAAACTTACAAGAGTGTCTTTTTACGTTAAGAGAAAATATACAATAAAATTGTTAACTATAAAATAAAATAAAGTAAACTGTAGAAAAGTACTCACTACAATTCCTTAGAAAAACACGTCTCCCATTTAGCCTACCCCAGCATTCACATAAAATTTAAAACCATTGATAGCTTCTTAACTTTACATCCTCGTTAAAAATATTATATATATATATATATATATATATATATATATATATATATATATATATATATATATATATATAGCGGTCTAGGTGTGTTTGCGTTTCGATATGTCTGAGTGTGTGTGTATTTGTTTACCTTCCTTTTTTTCCCCTAAGGTAAGTCCTTCCACTCCTGGGATTGGAATGACTCCTTTTCCACTTCCTTAAAACCCATATCCTTCCCTTTTCCTCCCCTTTTTTCCTCTTTTTCCTGAAGAAGCTGCCAGTGGTGGCGAAAGCTTGTATGTGTGTTTGTGTGTGATTTTATTCGTATCTATCAACGAGCTGGTCCTTTTGGTAAGTCATCTCTTTTCTATATATATATATATATATAGAGGAAAAATTCCTAACAGGAAAAATATATATATATATACACACACACACAAGCTTTCGTAACCCAGTTGCTTCTTCAGGCATAAGGGAAGGAGAGGGAAAAGGAAATGATGAGGGTTTTAAGGAAGGGGGTAAGGAGCCATTCCAATCCCGGGAGAGGAAAGACTTACCTTGGGGGGAAAAAATGGAGGGTAAACAAATGCACACACACCCACACATTCACACAGACACAAGTACACCTAGGCAGACATACTGTAGAAAGCAAAGAAAAGCAAAGAAGTTAAGAAGTTAGACAGAGATAGATCAAAGAAAAGCAAAGAAGTTAAGAAGTTAGACAGAGATAGATCTCTGTCTAACTTCTTAACTTCTTTGCTTTCTACAATATGTCTGCCTAGGTGTACTTGTGTCTGTGTGAATGTGTGGGTGTGTGTGCGCATTTGTTTACCCTCCATTTTTCCCCCCAAGGTAAGTCTTTCCTCTCCCGGGATTGGAATGGCTCCTTACCCCCTTCCTTAAAACCCTCATCATTTCCTTTTCCCTCTCCTTCCCTTCTGCCTGAAGAAGCAACTGGGTTGCGAAAGCTTGTGTTTGTTTGTGTGTGTGTGTGTGTGTGTGTGTGTGTATTCATTTATTTATTTGTGATGCTGTTACACCTGTGCTCCTTCGCCTATATATATATCGAAAATTATAGAGGGAAACTTTCCCGGTGGGATAAACAAAAATAAAAATAAAAATAGATGACTTACCAAAAGGACCGGCTCGTCGATAGAAACAAATAAAATAAATAAAATCACACACAAACACACATACAAGCTTTCGCCACCACTGGCAGCTTCTTCAGGAAAAAGAGGAAAAAAGGGGAGGAAAAAGGGAAGGATATGGGTTTTAAGGAAGTGGAAAAGGGGTCATTCCAATCCCAGGAGTGGAAGGACTTACCTTAGGGGAAAAAAAGAAAGGTAAACAAATACATACACACTCAGACATATCGAAACACAAACACACCTACATTTGTAAAAAGCAAAGAAGTTGGACAGAGATACCAATTGAGGCAGAGGCTCTGTTCACAGAACCAAGGCAAAGATGCTAAAGATGGTGGGCGGGAATTTGAGTTAGCGGAGATTGAGAACAGGTGGGCAACTGGAGGAGAGAATAAGCTGAATGGCAAGTTCCCATCTCCGGAGTTCTGTAAGGTTGGTGTCGGTGGGAAGTATCCAGATAACCCGGACGGTGTAACACTGCGCCAAGATGTGCTGGCCGTGCACCAAGGCATGTTTAGCCACAGGGTGATCCTCATTACCAACAAACATTGTCTGCCTGTGACCGTTCATGCGAATGGACAGTTTGTTGGTGGTCATTCCCACATAGAACGCTTCACAGTGCAGGCTTGTTAGTTGGTAAATCACGTGGGTGCTATCGCAAGTGGCTCTGCCCTTGATCGTGTACACCTTCCGGGTTACTGGACTGGAGTAAGTGGTGGTGGAAGGGTGCATAGGGCAGGTTTTACAACGGGAGCGGTTGCATGGGTAGGAGCCAGAGGGTAGGGAAGGTGGTTTGGGGGTTTCATAGGGATGGACTAGGAGGTTACGAAGGTTAGGTGGGCGGCGGAAAGACACTCTTGGTGGAGTGGGAAGGATGTCATTAAGGATGGATCTCATTTCGGGGCAGGATTTAAGGAAGTCGTATCCCTGCTGGAGAGCCACATTCAGAGTCCGCTCCAGTCCCGGAAAGTATCCGGTGACAAAAGGGGCACTTCTGGGATTCTTCGGTGGAAGGTTCTGGATTTGGAGGAATGAGGAGGTGGCTCTGGTAATTTGCTTCTGAACCAGATCAGGAGGATAGCTGCGGGATGTGAAAGCTGTTATTAGGTTATTGGTGTACTGGTTCAGGGATTCGGGACTGGAGCAGACTCTTTTGCCACGAAGACCTAAGCTGTAGGGAAGGGAATGTTTGATGTGGAATGGATGGCAGCTGTCATAATGGAGGTACTGTTGTTTGTTGGTAGGTTTGATGTGGACGGATGTGTGAAGTTGGCCGTTGGACAGATGGAGGTCAACATCGAGGAACGTGGCATGGGATTTGGAATAGGACCAGGTGAATTTGATGGGACCAAAGGAGTTGAGGTTGGAGAGGAAGTTCTGGAGTTCTTCTTCACTGTTAGTCCAGATCATGAAGATGTCATCAATGAATCTGTACCAAACTTTGGATTGACAGGCTTGGGTATCCAGGAAGGCTTCCTCTAAGCGTCCCATAAATAAGTTTGCGTACGAGGGGGCCATCCTGGTTCCCATGGCTGTTCCCTTTAGTTGTTGGTATGTCTGGCCCTCAAAGGTGAAGAAGTTGTGGGTTAGGATGAAGCTGGCTAGGGTATTAAGGAAAGAGGTTTTAGGTAGGGAAGTGGGTGGTCGGCGTGAAAGGAAATACTCCATCGCAGCGAGGCCCTGGGCATGTGGGATATTTGTGTATAAGGAAGTGGCATCAATGGTTACAAGGGTGGTTTCAGGAGGTAACAGGCTGGGTAAGGATTTCAGGCGATCGAGGAAGTGGTTGGTGTCTTTGATGAAGGATGGGAGACTGCACATGATGGGTTGAAGGTGTTGGTCTATGTAGGCAGAGATTCGTTCTGTGGGGGCTTGGGCTTGGTAACCGGCCACTATTGGCCGGCCTGGATGATTAGGTTTATGAATCCTAAGATTCACAACTGTGTTTGGATGTGAATATGTGTGAGTGTGTGTGTATTTGTTTACCTTCCTTTTTGTCCCCTAAGGTAAGTCCTTCCACTCCTGGGATTGGAATGGCTCCTTTTCCACTTCCTTAAAACCCGTATCCTTCCCTTTCTCCTCTCCTTCCTTCCTCTTTTTCCCGAAGAAGCCACCACTGGTGGCAAAAGCTCGAATGTTTGTGTGTGTTTGGTGTTTCTGTCGACGAGCCTGTACTTTAGGTAAGTCAAAAATCTTTATTTTATACCTATATATATAAACATGAATGCTGTTGCGTTAGTCAAAGTTTTAAAAATATACTGGGGTGGAGGGCAAGTGAAACCTACAAGAAAATACAATATTTTAACAAAGTGTCTCGCATTTACACCATATTCGATGCGAAAAGTGATTGTACTTTTAGAAAAGAAATGAGGTTCCTTACCTTGCCCTGTAAAAGCGGTGTTGGCGTGGCACCGGCCAAGGCAGTACTGGTCGGTGCTGCGCCAACACCGCTTCCACATGGCACGGTAAGGAACCTTATCTCTTTACTAAAAGTACAATTGGGTTTCGCATCGAGTACAGTGTAAATGCAAGACGCTTTTTTAAAATATTGCATTATCTTATAGGTTTCACCTGTCCTCCACCCCCCCTGTAGATTTTTAAAACTTTGACTAATGCAACAGCATTCAAGTTTTATACTTTTTTTCAAGAAGGATGTGAAGTTAGGAAGCTTTAAATGGTTGTTAATTTTACGTGAATGCTGGGGTAGGCTAAATGGCAGACATGTTTTTCTAAGGAATTTTAGTGAGTACTTTTCTATGGTTTATTTAATTTTATTTTACAGTTAACAATCTTATTGTATCTTTTCTCTTAACTTCAAAAGACACTCTTGTAAGTTTCTTTCATTTATGTATATTGCAGAGCACACGACGATGCATCTACAGGACTCAAAACCGGCAGTGCTTTTTTTAAAAATAAATTTAATTGCAGTCAATGCGGATTTGGTCTCAAAATGAAAACATTTTACTGCGGATGCCCGAAATTCAAGATAACATTTACATGTTGTGGGTGTTTTTGAATTCTGGTGCGCCTTTAACCTTCGGCCCATACACCCCCTCACAGTACACAAAGCGAACACACTGTCTTTAAGATACCGGTGCCGTTTCTTTCAGCATTTTTACCCTCTAATTATCTTAAAATCCATTTAGTGCACCATATGTTTTCTCCTCCCCACCATAACCCCCCCCCCCAATAGTTTTCTCACACACCTGATATTATGTAGATTTTTCCATTTTACAGACCTGCAGTTGTGTAAAAGGAAAAACATACAACTTGAGAGTGCACGTGGTACTTTGGGCCGGGGAAAATAAAGACATTCCATGTACACTTTGTTCTTTTTGACTGCGAGTGGAGAGTGCAATTTGTTAATTACAGAACTTCAGACAGATGAACAATGAAGAAAAGACTTACCTCCACTTCCTTTTTAATGGCCTTGAGGCTACTATGGTGGACAGAGTGCTCATACACATTCAGAGAGAAGGGGAGGGGAGAGAGAAGGGGGTCGCCTCGGTCCAAAAGACCTGTGTATGGGCTAAAGGTTAATAGTCACTACTGTGCATACTGTGTGTTTCAAATACTTTGTTATAAGATTTACTGGTGTTACTGAACAGTCAATTTTGAGCAAGATAACTGGTAACTTGTTCTTTGACAGTGAAACATATTTGTTTCCCATTTGTTCGCAGAAGAATACTACCTGAGCACTATCTAACCACACCTTAGCCTCAGATATTGTATCACCTGTTTTGTTATGACTTCTATGTCTAGGCGGGCCTGCATTAAGAATCTGTTCAGTCTCCCTTTTATCTTAATAAACTATGTAAGTGTTGCCTTGGGGTTTAGGCAACTGACAAAATTTACACTGTAGCTTCCTTAGCTTCTTGAAAGTGTGGCACTTTGATTTATTCTGTGTACTTGTAAAATGTTAATGTGTTGTTGCTGTTATATTCTCCCTTACATGAATGGCACCATAAATGGTGTTAACAACTCTGTTTCATGTATTCTCATTGTCAACTTGTATGAGCTAGTGACACTCCGTGTCGTTTGGACTACCAGTTTATGAGGTGATCCAACCTGTTGGTGATGTCAGTGAATGTTGCCAATGTTTGGACATCCTGTTTGTGAGAAATTAAAATTTGAAATAGCTAATTGGTGCTGTCAAGTATTGCAAATTGTCTTTTAAGATTGAAAACAATAAAAAATTGAGGTTATTGGACAATTGCCAATAATCAAATACTGGTGTGACATGTCCTTTGGAACCAAATTAAAGGTTCTTTTAAAACTTTAATAATTTGCAGCCAGGTACAAATTTATATTTTTCTTAATATTTGTTTCTCAAGTGATTTTGAATGCTTTTTGATACATGTTTGGGCCAAAAAGTATTGATTTATAATTAATCGCTGAGCTTACGGTATGCCTCACAGAACTGGAGCACTGCCACACTGACTTCAGCATGCAACTTGGCGGAAAAGTGGCCCATACCACTGCACGACTGTTGCTCCAGCAACTGTTACCGACACCACCATTAAGTGCTCTGATACCCAAATTGTTTACTGCTGATGCAATGCCTGGCTGAGTCACAGTAGACCTATCCCCATTCAACCCTCGCCTGTGATTTGCTTCTATGGCATCATCTATGAGGTTACCAAATTTGCAATGATGGTCAGCCAGATGGACACAACATACATAATGGATGTTCTTGAGGTCATCTTGTCACCTCCAGCTAGTGAGCATTAAGAGACACTCTGGCACTGCCTGTTGACACAAATGATGACCCCCAAAGATGAATGTCTTGCTTGCAAGTCTTCCTTTTCCTCTAGAAGTGTAGAGACTGGCTACCCTTGCAATTCCTGTGCCATCGCCAAAGCATTACAGAACCTCACACAATGTCAGATGGCTTCCTTCACAAAACCTGGCTGGTTTGCCTCCCAGCACCGATGCAGACAGCAGTGGTGTCGCACACCAATCTTTCACTTTCGTTTGCTGCCAGCATCGCCAACAGTGTCCACAAGACATTTGCGGGCAGGCTGGCAATCACTACCGCAGCGTACCACCGGCACTCACAATTGGCTGCCACATCACCGGTTACCCCTCCATGAGCTACCTCTCCCACTGGAAGGGCAGCTAATGATCGCTATGGCTTCCCCCTCCACCCAAGTCCGCCTCAGTACTGACATGCCAACACTGAGGCACGCAAGCCCCCCCCCCCCCACCTCGGCAATGTCTGTGGTTCATGGGGGTGGCGTATTAATGGTGGAGTTATTCACTGCTGTCAGGAGGATGGGGGTAGCGGTGCCAAATTGTCTTAGGAGCTGCTACGGGAAGATAGATGACTCCGAGCTGGTGCTGACCAAGAACATTGTGATAAAGTGTGTCTCCAAAATGAACAGGTGACTGAGCAGCAGCTGGACTCATCTAGTCCTGGCAGCTGTTGGTGTTGGGTGCCACAGGCAGGGATCCCTATAGTTAACAGCAACTGGGCAGAAGCATTTGAGTCACCAAGATAGCTGCTCAAACTGGCCCACTTATATTTCCCATGACTCTCCTGGTGACCTCTGCTGGTACCACAAATGCTTCTGCCCAGTTGTTTTTCACTATAGGGATTCCTGCCTGTGGCACCCAACACCAACAGCTGCCAGGACTAGATGAGTCCAGCTGCTGCTCAGTCACCTGTTCATTTTGGAGACACACTTTATCACAATGTTCCTGGTCAGCACCAGCTCGGAGTTATCTATCTTCCCGTAGCAGCTCCTAAGACAATTTGGCACCACTACCCCATCCTCCTGACAGCAGTGAATAACTCCACCATTAATACGCAACCCCCATGAACCACAGACATTGCCGAGGAGGGGGGGCTTGCGTGTCTCAACGATACAGATAGCTGTACCGTAGGTGCAACCAGAGCGGAGGGGTATCTGTGGAGAGGCCAGACAAACGTGTGGTTCCTGAAGAGGGGCAGCAGCCTTTTCAGTAGTTACAGGGGCAACAATCTGGATGATTGACTGAGCTGGCCTTGTAACATCAGCTAATGTGGCTTTGCCATGCAGTTACTGCAAACGGCTGAAAGCAAAGGTAAACTACAGCCGTTACTTTTCCCGAGGACATGCAGCTCTACTGTATGAAAATATGATGATGGCATCCTCTCGGGTAAAATATTCCGGAGGTAAAATAGTCCCCTATTCGGATCTCCGGGCGGGGACTACTCAGGAGGATGTTGTCATCAGGAAAGACAATACTGGCATTCTACGGATCGGAGTGTGGAATGTTAGATCCCTTAATCGGATAGGAAAATTAGAAAATTTAAAAAGGGAAATGGGTAGGTTGAAGCTAGATATAGTGGGGATTAGTGAAGTTCGGTGGCAGGATGAACATGATTTCTGGTCAGGTGAGTACAGGATTATAAATACAAAATCAGTTGGGGGTATCACAGGAGTAGGACTGATAACGAATAAGAAGATAGGAATGCGGATAAACTACTATGAGCAGCACAGTGATCGCATTATCATTGTCAAGAGAGATACGAAGCCAACACCGACAACAGTAGTACAGGTTTATATGCCAACTGCCGATGATGAGGAGATCGAAGAAATATTTGAGGAGCTAAAGGAAACTATTCAGACAGTTAATGGAGAGGAAAACTAATTGTGATTGGAGACTGGAATTCGGTAGTAGGAAAAGGAAGAGAAGGAAAAATAGTAGGTGAATATGGACTGGGTAGAAGGAATGAAAGAGGAAGTCGTCTGGTAGAATTTTGCACGGAACATGATTTAACCGTAACAAACACATGGTTTAAGAATCAAAAAAGAAGGTCGTATACGTGGAAGAGACCAGGAGACACCGGAAGGTATCAGATAGGTTTTATAATGGTAAAACATAGATTCCGGAACCAGGTTATAAACTGTAAGACATACCCAGGGGCCGATATAGACTCTGACCATAACTTGTTAGTCATGAACTGCAGGCTGAAACTGAAAAAACTGCAGAAAGGTAGGAAAATAAGGAGATGGGACCTCGATAAATTGAAGGAACATGAAGTTCTGGAGAATTTCAGAGGAAGATTTAGGCAACAATTGGCAGAAACAGGGGGAAATAAAACAGTAGAAGAGGAATGGGTAGCATTGAGAGATGAAATAGTGAAGGCAGCAGAGGACAAAATAGGTAGAAAGGCAAGACCCACAAAAAATCCTTGGATATTACAGGAAATACTAACTTTAATTGATGAAAGGAGAAAATATAAAAATGCAATAAATGAAACAGGCAAAATGGAGTACAGACGATTAAGAAATGAGATTGACAGGAAGTGCAAAATGGCTAAGCAGGAGTGGCTAGAAGCCAAATGCAAATCTGTAGAAGAATGTATAAGAAGGGGAAACGTAGATACCGCTTACAGGAAAATAAAAGAGACATTTGGGGACAAGAAAAGCAACTCTACAAATATCAAGAACTCGGGTGGGAAACCAGTTCTCAGCAAAGAAGGGAAAGCTGAAAGGTGGAAAGAGTACATAGAGCAGCTCTACAAAGGAAATGAACTTAGAGACGGTAGGAAGGGAAGAGGAAGTAGATCAAGATGAAATAAGAGCTACTATACTGAGAGGTGAATTTGACAGAGCCTTGAAAGATCTAGGTTGAAACAAGGCCCCAGGAGTAGATGACATACCCTCAGAGCTACTAAAGTCTCTGGGAGAGCCAGTCATGACAAAACTGGTGTGTAGGATGTATGAGACAGGCGAAATACCCTCAGACTTTAAGAAAAATGTAATAATCCCCATTCCAAAGAAATCAGGCGCAGACAGGTGTGAAAATTACAGAACCATCAGTTTGATAAGTCATGGTTGCAAAATTTTAACACGAATTATCTACAGGAGAATGGAAAAGCTGGTAGAAGCTGACCTCGGGGAAGATCAGTTTGGATTCAGGAGGAACGTAGGAACCCGAGAGGCAATACTCACTTTACGTCTTATCTAAGAAGATAGATTAAGGAAAGGCAAACCTACATTTTTAGCTTTTGTAGATTTGGAAAAAGCTTTTGACAATGTTGACTGGAATACACTCTTTCAAATTCTGAAGTCACAGGGGTAAAATACAGGGAAAGGAGAGTTATTTAAAATTTGTACAAAAGCCAGACCCCAGTTATTAGACTCGAAGGGCATGAAAGGGAAGCATCAGTTGGGAAGGGAGTAAGACAGGGTTGTAGCCTTTCTCCGATGTTATTCAATTTGTACATCGAGCAGGCGGTGAAGGAAAGCAAGGAAAAATTTGGAATAGGGATTAAAGTTCAGGGGGAAGAAATAAAAACATTGTGTTTTGCTGATGACATTGTAATTCTGTCAGAGAGAGCAAAGGACCTGGAAGAGCAGTTGAATGGAATGGACAGTGTGTTGAAGAGAGCGTATAAAATGAACATTAACAAGAGCAAAACAAAAATAATGGAATGCGGTCTTAGAAAATCAGGCGATGCTGAAGGAATTAGATTACGTAACGAAACAATGAAGGTGGTAGATGAGTTTTGTTACTTGGGTAGTAAAATAACATGGGATGGTCGCGGTACAGAGGATATAAAATGCAGAATGGCAACGGGAAGAAAAGCATTTTTGAAAAAGAGAAATTTGCTAACATCGAATATTAATTTAAGGGTAAGGAAGTATTTTCTGAAGGCATTTGTGTGGAGTGTTGCCTTGTATGGGAGTGAAACATGGACGATAAGCAGCGTGGACAGGAAGAGAATAGAGGCTTTTGAAATGTGGTGCTACAGAAGAATGCTGAAGATTAGGTGGGTAGATCGCATAACTAATGAAGAGGTACTGAACAGAATTGGTGAGAAAAGGAATTTTTGGCATACCCTGACTAAAAGAATGGATCGCTTGGTAGGACACATTCTTAGACATTGAGGAATCGTAAATTTAGCATTGGAAGGAAGAGTGTGTGGTAAAAATTGCAGAGGGAGACCAAGAGATGCGTATAGTAAGCAGATTCATGTGGATGTGAGTTGCCGTTCTTATGAGGAGATGAAAAGGCTTGCTCAGGATAGAGTAGGGTGGAGAGCTGCATCAAACCAGTCAGCGAACTGAAGACCATATTAACAACATAATACTTACGGCATACATCATAGCCTCCTTGACCTCTGCCTGAACCTTCTCCATCTCCCTGGACCTTCACCATCACTGATGTTACTGACTCCCATCATCAAAGCAGATTTCATCAGTCCCTACTGCCTGCTGCCAGACATTGCTGGCTGTCACTTCATTGACAGCGATAATAGTAGGTTGACTCCCTCCCATTTCGCTGCTTTCTTCGGGGTGTTGCAAGAAGCGTATTCTAGCCTCTTTGCTGACCTGCTGGCTGTGTTTCCTAACCTCACACAGCCAACCACTGCACCTCTTGAGGTCCACCATTCAGTGCTGCACTACCTAGACACCACTACAAGACCGTCAGTGTTCTGGCAGTCACAGGCTCTAAATCTAACCAAACTCAAAGTCGCAAGGGCAGCAATGGAATTCCACTGCTTACTTGACATGCTGATTTTTTCCCACTACCATCCAAGGAATGCTGCTGCCATGCTTGAGCCACTAATTGCTGTCCTTCGTGGCCCCAAAACAAAAGGAAAGAAGTTAGTGCTGTGGACACCATAGATAGATGACAGTTTAACTGCAGCAAAATGTGACTTGGCAGTTGCTACCCTATTCCTTACCCACACCCCTCCACCCCAATGACTGTTGTGGGTAACATTAGTCAAAAAGGCATCAGTGCCGCTCTGGAATAGTACGTCGACAACAGCTGGCAGCCGTTCATATTGTTCTCCCATAAATGTGCTGCTACCCAAAGATGCTGGAGTGCATATGACAGAAATACTCTCCATCAAATTCTTTATATCATCGGGGGAGGCCCATCACTTCACAGTTTTCACCTACCACAAACCAATAACATTTGCTTTCATGAAAGACTTTGAAAAGTGATTTACACATCAGTGTTGGCAACTATCCATCACCAAGTTCACAACCGATATCCGCCATGTCACCGGAATCCATATCATTGTCCGAGCTGCACCTGCACTGTCACTTGGTCTCTGGATTTTTAAGTGACCAGTAATGACCAAGAGCACCACCAAGAACTCTCTCCCCAACACCAAGATTCTACTTCCAGACTCCGCCTCCAACATACAGTAATCCTGGATGCGACTTAACGACTGGATCACTGCAACCTTTCTTAACTGCTGCGTTCCAAAGATCCCCATTTGACTGGCTTCGCAATCTGGCCCACCCTTATGCAACCCTGGTAAAGAGATGGTCTGTGTGGCTAGATATCAATGAAGGACTGCAAAACCTGGACCCACACCTGCTTCACTTGGCAGCATGCCACAGTCATCCACCTCCTACACTTCCCTGTAACCTCCTTCCTAGACGGCAGGCACCTCTTCGCCCACGTCCACGTCGACCTTGTCAGCTCCTTACTACTCTCTGATGGTTGCCACTACCTGCTCTCAGTGATTGATAGATTCACTAGTCAGCCTGAGCAACAGTGATATCCGACATCACTGCTGGCACAGTAGCTGATGCCTTCGTATCAAAATGGATTGCCCGGTTTGGTTGCACGCACAATGTCACTATGGACAAGGGCTGACAATTTACATCCCAACTCTTTCACAGGCTTACAAACCTCTGTGGCACTGATCTGCTTATGACAACAAGATACCATCCAGCTGCCAATGGTATGGCGTAACACCCCCGTGGTACCTTGAAGGCCGACCTCACCTGCCACAATACAAAGTATACTGTTGCGATCCACTCTGCCCCAGTGCCATGGATTATGCAACATCTTCATTCATGGCAATGTTGCATCATGAACACACATGCCCTCATTTTGCCACCCCCCCTCCCCCCCCCCCACTATTCGACCCTCACTGAGTACTTAGTGGAGACTGCAAGACATACAAAATGAACCTAAACAGCACTACTACCACTGAGTTAATCGATAGGCTGAAACCCACTTATACACTGCCGCAATCCTAATCAACACCCCACAGATGACTGTCACTGACAACACCCACAACAATGCTAATCCCTTGTAGATGCCGGCTGAAAATGCTACGTCCAAGGAGACAGCTGGTATCGCACCTACCTCACCCAGCACTGACACTAATCCACTGGCCATGAACAACACTGATGAATGCAGCTTGACATCCTCCCTCCCCTGCTTACTCCGCACCTGCCCTACAGGGTAGGCCCAATGCATTGGTGTCACAGACATCCAAGGCCACACCAGCACCACTGCTGCCTTCGCTACTTCTGCAGTGGCATTACTTCACGAGTTCATAGCACTGATCTGCAATTCTCGTATCGGTATTTCACTTCACCACACTCGCTGAGTGCATTTCCAGCAGCCAGTTGCTGCCTCACAGCTGTCTGTTGTACCAAGAGGCAAGCCAGGAACACTGTTATGCCCCTGCCTCAGGTGTACCTTACCAACAATGATGCCCAGCATCTGTCCACAATGCTTGCAGCAACTTCCCCCTCGCACCAACCTACCACGGCACCCCTAACCCTGCTGGCCATCAGCTGATGCATTGATGACTCCTGCAGCTAGAACCCTGCCTGGCCCACCAGTCATAGTGAACTGAATTCTCTGATTACTACTAATTAGGCAATTAGGTGCCCAAGAAAGAAAAATCTAGTTCCTCTCTGTGGTACCTCCACAATACAATCTTCTCATCCCCATAAAAGAACCAAAAATTGGTTTCTTGTTAGCAGTTTCCAATGAATGATATTCGAATATTTCCATGATAAAATTTATTTAACTCGCCTTAAAGGGTTCTCCATATTTAAACTATCCATCTGTTCATAGAAATCATTCTTCTGTTTGTAACATGGTTGAGAGGCAATGTTTAAATAGTTTCACAATATTAGGGTGGGGGGAATAATAAAGAGATTTACCTGTTGCAACACCTTATTAAGTGCAACTATAGTAAACAATGATACAACATCAAAACTAACATGCACTCTGATTGGATTACTATGCCATTTAATTTACTGATAAAATGTGCTGAATTCTTGATAAATTAATCTGACTCCCCCCCCCCTCCACATGTGGTTGTAATATAGTTACCAAGAAAATAGATAACAAACAACACACACAACTGGTCTTAGAGGAGCCACAGTTTCTTTTTCTTTGGGTTCATTCAGCCATCCACAGAGTCTTTGAGGTAATGCAAGTGAAATGAACATAATTTTTTAAATGGTTTGCTCACTAAAAGACATCCTTTTCAACAAAGTTAACAGTTCTGAGAAGTTAGTCTGACCTTTCCTCAGTTTCTTATACAACAGTGGAACTAACAAAAAATTGATCTTACTATGATAGTCAGCTACATTTATAACCACCATCCCATTTCCCCTATAATTGAGGAGATTGATAATACTGTCACCCTCATTTAAAATTTTATAGCATTCCTCTGATGCCTAGTTAAAATACATTTTGGGGGTTTTAAGTGGTCCAATACTCTTACAGCTTCTACAGAAATTTCAGCTGTAGCCTAGACACATTATAAATTACTGCTTCTACACTGGCTACAATTTCCTCCTTAGGCACAACTCATGGACTAATCAAATTGTAGCGACAGACGACGTGCAATCAGCTGATTGCCTAGCATGTCAACGAGTTCGCACCCTGGCCACCTGGAGTGCTGATGTGGCAACTAGCATTACTCCTTGCTACAGTGTGGCCTCTATGTCTAAAGACGTGCTTATTCTTAGCTTGTTTTATTACTGTTATTGTCTTTGCTTAATGTTAATATAATAAAAGCTTTTTCCTTGTGTTTTCCTTCATGATGTTTAGTAATGTCCATAGCAGGTGTTATATTTAGGCAAATAATATAAAAATAAAGTGCTTGAATTATATATTCACTCGCACTTCATTCTGAAGCCGCTACGTAATTATTATACGTTCATAATTCCACAACTTTCTACGGGTTACGACAAATAATTTTCACCCCTGGTAAGCAGAGATATCTCTGTCAGATGACAAACGAAAAACATTTATTTTGTAACAACACAAATACTCAATCAACACACATGACACTATCAAGATGAAAATAGGGCATCACACTTACAAGTAAGAAAGTGAACTTATGTTCCGCATTCTGCTTTCAGTCCTTCCGCCACCATCTGGCAAGGTAGCACTCGCGAACATTCACACTCGTACTGCAGCGCCAACGGGCATGGGGGGGGGGGGGGGACATTTGAATTCATGCACTTGATATACAACATTTCTCCCCCCTTTTTGTTTTTCACTCATTTGTTGTAGTAAGCCTACACCCATCTTTTGTTCATCATTGTTTGCTAATAATCTAGTAGACACCTTCCCACATGGCCAATAAAGTCCTGTTCAGTCTTGTGATGAAATGATGGGTGACATGGGTGGTAAGGTGCATGATGGTCCATATGTGAAAGACGTAGGGAAGACAGGAGACATCTGCATATTGGTGGCTTCATGGTTGTTTTATTCTGTTGTGGTGGTGTCCTATCCACTAAGATGTCTGAAGTGTCAGCTTGATTTCATTGTCAGAAGGTCCGAGTCCAAATCCATCTTCAAGTCCTCCTTGATGGGCAGTACCGGTACTGTGGATGACTCTTGGGTGAAGTTAGTCAATGTGGCGAGACACCTCCCCCACGGGAGTTCTGACGTACAACTGCCGGCCCTTCCGTGTGACAAATGGCCTTGTGACCATTTTGGTTGCTTTCCGTAGCCTTGCACCCACACAAGAGCGCCCTCCGCAATTCTTCCTTAAGTGCTGATAGTGCCTTTAGAAAGTGGGGGTGTGAGGAGTTGGAGGAGAGTACGAGGTTGGCATTCATGCAAAAGCTCTGCCAGGCTATGGTCCCCAGATGGAGTGAAGCGATATGATGCTAGGAATTGCAGGAGTGTGTCATCAGTGGAAGAGGATATGAGATGTTTCTTCATTTGGAATTTAAAGGTATGGACCAAACGTTCTACTTCCCTGTTGGACTGGGGGTGGAATGGTGGTGTGGTGATATGGGATATTCCCCTCTGGGCACAAAAGTCAGAAAATTTGGAGGTGGTGAATTGAGGCCCATTATCAGAAACAATTGTAGTGGGTAAACCTTCCAGGCAAAGAGTTTGGCCAAAGCCGTGGTGGTAGCAGCTGTGGTTGGTGAAGCACAGCAAAGCACAAAAGGAAAATTGGAATAGGCGTCAATGACTAGGAGCCAATAAGTGTTACGGAAGGTTCCAGCGAAATGCATATGATTGCAGTCCCATGGCTTTTCAGGTTTGGGCCATAGAGAAAGCAAAGACTTGGGTGCAGGTGCTTGCGCCACACATGCCTTACAAGCGGCCACCATGTGTGCAATTTCTGCATAGAGTCCGGGCCAGTAGACGTGCCATCTAGTGAGAGTCTTCGTCCTAGAGACGACTCAGTGTTCCTGGTGTAGAAGACGTAGGACCACAAGCCGCAACGTTGACAGAACGACAACACGGGGAGAGACGTTGTCGGTACCAAGCAGGATAACTCCATTGAGGGAGGAGAGGTGCAGCCGCAGGTGGAAGTATTTCCGTATGGGATCTGACACTTTTCCAGAAAGATGGTCCGGCCAGCCATTTTCTGTGTGATGTAGAATCCGATGTAGAACAGGATCCTCAGTGGTGGCTGCCACCAGGTGTTGTCCTGTGATGGGGAAACCTGCAACAACAGTCTGCGCAGCCTCATCCAAATGAAAACAAAAAAGCTCATCTTTGTTGAAGACGGGGTCAGGGCCCGTAGGAAGTCTGGATAAGGCATCAGCATTTGCGTACTGAGCAGTGGGAGGAAAATGAACGTCATATTGAAAATGAGAGAAAACGTGCCCACTGTTAGAGCCTAATGTCTGCCTTGTAAGGAATGGAAGCAGACGGATGAAATAAAGAGACCAATGGCTTGAGAGCATAAACAATGGCAAGAGCCTCCTTTTCAATTTGTGAATACTGCAACTGAGAGTCATTTAAGGTTTTTGAGGCATAAGCAATAGGACGTTCTGAACCATCAGGATATTTGAGAGAGAAAAAAGGAACAATACTATGTTGTGATGCATCAGTAGCTAAAATAAGCTGTTACCCAGGGCAGTAAGTAGCCAAATAAGATGCTTTTTGGAGATGAGCTTTCAGGCGGTTAAAAACAGTGTTGCATTCACCAGACCACATAGAAGGAATATTTTTCTTGAACAAGCGAATGAGTGGGTAAGAGATCTCTGCTACAGAGGGAATAAACTTGTGATAGTGTGCTATGTTTCTGAGAAAAGCTTGCAGTTCTTTGACCGATGAAGGAGGCGGAAGGGCATCGATCACGACAATGTTGTCATGAAGGGGATAGATGCTATCGTTGGAAAGGTGAAAACACAGGCACACTATAGAGGGCTGAAAGAATTGAGATTTGTGATCATTGCACTTAAGACTAGCCTGTTGTAGGACGGAGAAAAGAGTACGTAGATTTTTTGAGTTGTTCATCCGTTGTAGTCCCAGTAATGACAATGTTGTCTTGATAGTTAATGTATCAGGGAACAGAGATAAGAAGTTGTTCTAAAAACCTTTGAAATATGGCTGGTGCAATGGCCATGCCAAACGGCAACCATTGATAATCATAATAGCCAAAAGGCATCTTGAGAACAAGAAATTGACACAATGACTCGTCAAGTGGTAACTGATGATAAGCCTCAGAGAGGTCGATTTTTGAAAAGTATTTTCCTTCGGCAAGTTTGGAAAACAATTCTTCCAGTCAAGGCATAGGATAAGTATCAATAATACATTGAGCATTGACGGCAGTCTTAAAGTCGTTGCAAAGCCTGAGACTGCCGTTAGGTTTGCTGACACTGACAATCTGAGAGGCCCATTCGCTGGAAGGAACAGGAAGCAAAAACCCTGAGGTCATAAGCTAATCTAACTCCCATTTTACAGTGCCGCGCAATGTTACAGGAAGGGGTCGGGCTGGAAAAAACTACAGCCTGGCTTCCAATTTGAAAGAAACATGAGCTGCAAAAGCAGTGGCACACCAAAGGCTGGACGAATAAAAGAGCAGAAAAGTACATAGGCAAGGTATCTAACTGAGTGTAAGGAATGTTGTGTGATACAACATTGTGATTTGGACATCCATTTGTCCCAAAAGGGAGAGTTGCGGCTGATTGTACGTGCGTAAATGCTGCAAGACCGGTGAAAGGGGCGGTGAACCCTGGAAAAGATAAGTTTGTGACGTAATTATTGTGGCTGCCAAGCCATTATGTATTTGTATCTGTATGTCTTTTCCAAATATCTGCACCATGAGGTAAAGTTTCTTTCCAGAAGAGTTTGTGTAGTTGACATATAGTATGGAGCCTGTATCTAAGTCACTATCGTCTATTTCCTGCACTTGGTTAGATCAGCAAATAGAAGAGATGTGACCCTTTTTCTTCATTTGTGACATGTAGCCCAACATTGAGGACAATCATCCCATGAATGCTGGGAAAAACAGATAGGATAAGAAGGTAGGATATCAAGAGATTGCTTCTGCTTAAAACTAGTGTGCTGCTTGCTTTGCTAGGGTTGTGTGTGATAGTACACCGCCACTACTTCCTTGTTCACGACACTGCCTGGTGCGTCAACAAATACCTTATCCGCCATGACTTCCCCTATGTCACCCCAAGCATCCAATTGCGTACCCGCAGCACGAGTAATTTCTAAAGATTCTGCTATGGCCAATACTCCAGATAAGGATGAGTCATTTAATTGAAGAGCCTTCTGACGATCTTCCTTATCAGGAGCGGACCTCAAAATTGCATCCCTGACCACTAAATCGGCATAAGATTCTTTATGAACAGTAGTAATGAATTTGCACTTTCTACTAATGATTTGCAGTTCTGTAGCCCATGCTCGGTATTACTGATGGGGTTGTTTTTTTACACTGCTAAAATGCTACACTTGATGAAACGATGTGTGTTTGCTTCTTATAATATGAAGTGGGAAGCGAGCACATTTCATCAAATGACAACGAAGAGGGGTCTTTGAAAGGCGCTAATTGAGATAAACATTGGTAGAACTTTGGAATATCCGTGAAAGGAACAGTGACTTACAGAGATTTGTGTCGACAATGCTGAAAGCTATGAAGTGTTGTTGAAGCCACTTCTCATAGTCTGTCCAACAAACTTCTGATGTTCGGTGAGATGGTCGGACAGCAACTTATGCTGTTCAACGAGGATTTGCAGAATTTGCTCAAGCGTTGACATCTCGAATGTTGTTTGTAACTTAATAATTGCAAAACATCCCTACTCGTCACCAAATGTTGTAATAACATGAATACTCAATAATCAACACACATGACACTATCAAGATGAGAATAGCACATCACACTTACGAGTCTGAATGTGAACTGCCATTCCAAATACTGCTTCAGCTGGCCAGGTGGCGCTCACAAACTTTCACACTTGTACCACAGCGCCAATGGGCGCGGCGGAACATTTGAATTCAGGCACTTGATATACAACAGTTTAAGTGGAGGTTTGTTGGATCAATTCGAAAATTATCATATTTCTTCCTGTCTACTAAACATTGTCAAGATACACTTGCTAATAGTATCATGCAACAGATAGCCAATTCTAGACCAGAAGTCACCACTATACAATTTTTATTGATAGTAGTGTGGAGAGAGAATAACTTATAGTTGGTGTTTGCCAGCTCCTGGTGAATATGTTGAATCTGCTTTCACATTAAAGCCTCTTCTGTCAGTTTGAATACAAAACCTAACCACGGCATAATAGCCAGGAATATTTTTCAAACTGTGACAATTGGCAATGATAGTTTACATTTTAGAAAAGCTTGTAGGTATGAATGCATGTACTACCACTGTAAAAACAGCCTTAGCTCAAAAGATACTAGTAATGTTTTCTATTGTGACTATTTAAGCTCCAAACAGCAGTCAAATATTACAAGTGGTTGCCTTCCTCAATTTTATTTATTATTCCACTCAAAATTTTCCACTACTTTGTTTTGTCAACATCCAGTTCCTATTACTTGAAATGCATAGAAATAACTTATTCCTTCTGGTTGTAATGGGCTGTATACAATGTTAATACAAAGTCTGTTCAAAAAATTCTATAACTTTATACACAATTTTTTTATGCTTACCTTTTACTAATAGTGCATGGTTTCCTTACAAATAGTCCCCACCATAATTGTTACATCACTCCCAAAGCAGTTTCCACTTCTGGAAGCATTTTTGGTATGCCTCTTGCTAGATCACACAAAGCACTGTCAGCAAATTTTCTTTAACTATGTCTATCGTTGCCGATCATCCTTTCAATGGGGTTTGTAATATTTTTATTATTTACAAAATCCACAGAGGCTAGGTGTGGAGAGTATAGAGGATGAGGCAGCAAGTGGTTTTATTTTTTTGTGCAGTAGTCACACACCACCAAGGACGAATGTGTGGGTACATTACTCTGATGCAAGACCCATGAATTGTCTTGGCGCATTTCAGGCAATTTCCTTTCCATATTTTCTGGTGGGCATCCCTGTAGATGTTCATAATTAAATAATCCTTCCAAGTCAAAGTAAACTATCAGCATGGGTTTGACAAACGTTTAGTCTTGGAAAATTTTTCCTGAAAAATTATGAAGATTGAATCTTGATCTCAACAGCATAACAATAGGCTTCCTGCATCATTTGGTGGGTCTTTGCAATGGTTTTCTAATCTTGCACACAAAATTTAATGCAGACATGGTGGTCCTCTAACTGTTGTTGTTGTTCTTGTTGTTGTGGTCTTCAGTCTGCAGACTGGTTTAATGCAGCTCTCCATGCTACCCTGTCCTGTGCAAGTCCCCTCATCTGAGAATACGTTCGGCAACCTACATCCTTTTGAATCTGCTTACTATATTCATCCCTCTGTCTCCCTCTACGATTTTTACCCCACACTCTTCCTTCTAATGCTAAGTTGACAATTCCTTGATGTCTCAGAATATGTCCAACCAATCTATCCCTTCTGTTAGTATACGCCAGAAAATCCTCTTCTCTCCGATTTGGTTAAGCACCTCCTCATTAGTTACGTGATCTACCCATATAATTTTTATCATTCGTCTGTAGCACCACATTTCAAAAGCTTCTATCATCTTTTTATCTGAACTCCTTATTGTCCACGTTTCACTCCCATACAATGCTACAGTCCAGACAAATGCTTTCAGAAAGGACTTCCTAACATTTAAATTAATATTGGATGTTAACAAGTTTCGCTTCTTTAGAAACACTTTTCTTCCCATAGCCATTCTGCATTTTATATCTTTTTTACTTTGGCCATCAGAAGTTATCTTGCTACCCAAATAACAAAATTCATCTACTACTTTTATTGTCTCATTACCTAATCTAATTCCTTCAGCATCACCTGATTTTCTGATATTACATTCCATTACCTTCATTATACTCTTGTTAATGTTTACCTTATATCTTCCTTTCAAGACACTGTCCATCCCATTCAATTGCCCTTCCAGATCTTTTGTGGTCACTGACAGAATTACTATATCATCGGCAAACCGCAATGTTTTTATTTCTTCTCCCTGCACTTTAATGCCCTCTCCAAATTTCTCCTTCCATTCCTTCACCGCCTGCTCAATGTACAGATTTCTATGCTGACGAAATCACAAACTGTGGAAGGAAGGAGGAAGGAAACTTGGAGTTTAACGGCCTGTCGACAGCGTGGTCATTAGAGACGGCACAAACTGTGAAACAATATTCTACACTGAACAGTATCTAACAGACATACAATAATGCAGCATCCACCAGTTACAAACACAAGACAGATGTGTACAGGGATGCCTACAGCATTTCATTCCATCACTCCATTGGCAGTAAATCACGAATGTCCAGAATTTTTTTGAGCAGACCTACAAAGCAAGTGGGTAGAGCTGTTAACCAATCATAAGCACGAAGATTAAGGTAAGAGATGAGGTTGTGATGGAAGTAAAGCTTTGGTAAATGGTCAAGAGTTGTGCTAGGATAGTTGAGTTAAATTAGGGTAATGGAGTGCAATGCAAGAAAATCAGGTGACGCTGGAGGAATTAGATTGGGTAACGAAGCAATAAAGGAGGTAGCTGAGTTTTGTTACTTGGGCAGTAAAATAACAAATGATGGTCGCAGTACAGAGGATATAAAATGCAGAATGGCAATGGGTAGAAAAGCGTTTTTGAAAAAGAGAAATTTTTTAACATTGAATATTGATTTAAGCCTAAGGAAGTCCTTTCTGAAGGCATTTGTATGAAGTGTTGCCTTGTATGGGAGTGAGACATGGACGATAAACAGTGCGGACAGGAGGAGGATAGAGGCTTTTGAAATATGGTGCTACAGAAGAATGCTGAAGATTAGGTGGGTGGATCGCTTAACTAATGAGGAGGTACTGAACAGAATTGGGGAGAAAAGAAATTTCTGGCATACCTTGACTAAAAGAAGGGACAGATTGGTAGGACACATTCTTAGACATCAAGGAATTGTGAATTTAGCATTATAGGGAAGTGTGTGGGGTAAAAATTGCAGAGGAAGACCAAGAGATGGGTACAGTAAGCAGATTCAGACAGATGTAGGTTGCCGTTCTTATGTGGAGATGAAGAAGCTTGCTCAGGATAGGGTATTGTGGAGAGCTGCATCAAACCAGTCTCCGGACTGAAGACCACAACAACAGTTGAGTTAGTAGATAATTTGCATGAGAAGGGAAAAGTCCCACATTAGAGTCTCTGTCTGGTACACAACTGTATCTTCAAGGAAGTTTCCGAAGATTAATATTTAACATCTCACTGACATTGAGCCCTTAAAGGTGGAGCATCACCTTAGTTAAATAAAAACAGCAAAAAAGAGGGGGGGGGGGGTGACTTATGTGTAAACTTGCTGATGAAACAACTTCACAATCCAATTTAATTTAAAAAAGATCTTCTCTCATATAAACTACTGAGATATTGAACTAATCTACTTTCTTCTTGTAACGACTTCGATTTTGTTTTTAACAAGGAGAAAAACAATGTGTACTGCTTATTTAAAAAATAAATAAAAATACTTTTCCAGCTGTCTATATGTAAACCAATGGAAGTATTACTAGTGGTACCAATGAATCATTAAAGATAAAAAAATTGAAAACTGCTAAAATCAGCACTGTATGTGACCAGTATACAGTAGGCACCCATGTAAATTATGCACCAATACATTACAAAAGATTACAAATTACTGCCCTCTGGCATATTGTCTTTTATAGCACAAATTTTATTATGTGTCAACCACCATTACTACTACTACTTACTACTATTACTACTACAAGTCAGAATGAGAAAAAATGAACAAAGTGGAAAGACTGATACAAGCCAAATTTCAGTTAAAATGCTTAAGGTTAACAAGTGAACTAGTAGCATTATAGATGTGACTGATAACAGGCTGGTTACCTGCAAGATGAAGAACAGTGTCATTGCAACACACTCCACCACATGGAACATTGTCAATCAAGAGCTCCATATCCCTTTTTCTATTGGTGAAGATGTAGAAAGCTAAAGGTTTTTCCCTGTACCAATAACAAAAAGCATTCCCAATGTTTAATTCAATGCAGGTATCGTGAGAGGATGCAGCAAATATAAACCAACCATCCTTTCCTAATATACAGTGAAGAATGTTTATTGGGACCCCCCCAGCCCCCACCCAAAAAAATTGAATTTGTGCAACATTAACACTCCCACTCTCCCCCTCCCAAAACCACCACCACCTCCTCCTCCTCCTCCTCCCCCCCCCCTCCATACATAACAACTACACTGACAAAGTTTTAGATATTATTGCAAGCTGATGGCCTTACCAAACCCAACATAAGAAGTTTGTGTATGGTCAAAATTACAGCCTAACAAGACACACACATATTGACAATTATGTCAATGCTCTGAAGATCCCATAGTATATCAGTTTATTCCTATTTCTTATGACTGATTTACCAATACACAAGTATAGTTTAACCCCGATTTTTCGTAACCTCGATTTAGTGTAAGCCCGGATTTAATGGAAGAAATTTCAAGTCCCGCAAATTATTCCAATGCAACTTTATATTTGACTTAACATAATTCAAATTATGGCAAAACCCACTTTTAGCATTAGGAGATCTTAAAATTATCAAGTATTCATTTCTATTCATTATGGTTATGCAACCTTAAGAACCTATGAAAAAGACGTCATAAGCTCGTTAATGACGATCCAAGGCAGAAAAGAAATTTAGAGCACAGATGCTTAAAGCTCAAAAGTGAGATGTCTAATACACATCTGACCATGGCCTCTGTAGCAGTAGCAGAAAACTCAGTTCTAATGAAAAAAAATTATATAAAAATTATAGAAGGAAACTTTCCTGGTGGGATAAACAAATATAAAAAATAGAAAACAACTTCTTTGGTTTCTACAAATGTCTGTCTAGGTGTGTTTGCGTTTGGATGTGTGTGTCTCTTTTTACCTTCCTTTTTCCCCCCTAAGGTAAGTCCTTTCACTCCTGGGATTGGAACGACTCCTTTTCCACTTCATTAAAACCCATATCCTTCCCTTTCTCCTCTCCTTTCTTCCTCTTTTCCTGAAGAAGCGAGCAACGGTTACGAAAGCTTGTATGTGTGTGATTTTATTTGTGTCTGTCGACCAGCCTGTCCTTTGGGTAAATCATCCATTTTCTAAAATATATATATTATATAAATTATAGAGGGAAACTTTCCTGGTGGGATAAACAAAAATAAAAATAGAAATAGAAAAGAGATGACTTACCAAAAGGACCAGCTCGTTGATAGATACGAATAAAATCACACACAAACACACATACAAGATTTCGCCACCACTGGCAGCTTCTTCAGGAAAAAGAGGAAAAAAGGAGAGGAGAAAGGGAAGGATATGAGTTTTAAGGAAGTGGAAAAGGAGTCATTCCAATCCCAGGAGTGGAAGGACTTACCTTAGGGGGCAAAAAGGAAGGTAAACAAATACACACACACTCACACATATCCAAACGTGTGTTTGCGTTTCTTCCTCTTTTCCTGAAGAAGCGACCAACGGTTGCGAAAGCTTGTATGTGTGTGATTTTACTTGTGTCTATCGACGTGCCGGTCCTTTGGGTAAGTCGTCCGTTTTCTATTTTATATATGTATATATTACACAATGTGAATGGACAGTTTGTTGCTGGTCATTCCCACATAGAATACTTCACAGTGTAGGCATGTTAGTTAGTAAATCACGTGGGTGTAATCACATGTGGCTCTCCCCTTAATCGTGTACAACTTTCATGTTACAGGACTGGAGTAAGTGGTGGTGGGAGCGTGTACAGGACAGATTTTACGACAGGGGCAGTTACATGGGTAGGAGCCAAAGGGTAGGGAAGGTGGTTTGAGGATTTCATAGGGTTGAATTAGAAGGTTACAAATGTTAGGTGGGTGGCAGAAAGACGCTCTAGGTGGAGTGGGAAGGATGTCATGAAGGATGGGTCTCATATCAGGGCAGGATTTAAAGAAGTCGTATCCCTCCTGGAGAGCCACATTCAGAGTGTGATCCAGTCCCGGAAGGTATTCGGTGGCAAGACTGGCACTTTTGGGGTTTTTCTGTGGAAGGTTCTGGGTTTGGAAGGATGAGGAAGTGGCCCTAGCAATTTGCTTCTGTACCAGATCAGGAGGGTAGCTGCGGGATGTGAAAGTTGTTATCAGGTTTTTGGTGTACTGGTTCAGGGATTCAGGACTGGAGCAGACTCATTTGCCATGAAGACCTAAGCTGTAAGGAACGGACCGTTTGATATGGAATGGATGGCAGCTGTCATAATGGAGTTTCTGCTGTTTGTTAGTGGGTTTGATGTGGATGGATGTGTGAAGCTGAACGTCAGATAGATGGAGGTTAATGTCAAGGAAATAGGACCAGGTGAATCTGATGGGACCAAAGGCGTTTAAGTTGGAGAGGAAATTCTGGAGTAGTTCTTCACTGTGATTCCAGATCATGAAGATGTCATCAATGAGTCTATATCAAACTGTGTTGACAGGCTCGGGTATCCAAGAAGGTTTCCTCTAAGCATCCCATAAATAAGTTGGCATACGAGGGGGCCATCCTGGTTCCCACGGCTGATCCCTTTAGTTGTTGGTATGTCTGGCCCTCAAAGGTGAAGAAGGTGTGGGTTAGGATAAAGTTGGCTAGGGTAATAAGGGTTGCAGGTAGTCAGCATGAAAGGAAATACTCCATTGAAGCTAGGCCCTGAGTATACAGGATGTTTGTGTATAGGAAAGTGGCATCAATGGTTACAAGGATGGTTTCCAGAGGTAACAGATTGGGTATGGATTTCAAGCGCTCGAGAAAGTGGTTGGTGTCTTTGATAAAGGATGGGACACTGCACATAATGGGTTAAAGGTGTTGGTCTATGTAGGCAGAGCTTCATTCTCTGAGGGTTTGGTAACCGGCCACAATGGGGAGGCCAGGATGATTAGGGTTGTGAATTTTTGGAAATAGATAGAAGGTGGGGGTGCAGGGTGTTGGAGGGGTCATGAGGTTGATGGACTCAGGTGAAAGGTTTTGTAGGTGGTCTAAGGCTCCGAGGATTCCTTGAAGCTCTGCCTGGATATCATGAATGAAATTGCCTTGACAAACTTTGTATGTAGTGTTGTGTGAAAGCTGACGCAGTCCCTCCGCCACATACCCCCCCTGATCAAGTACCACGGTCGTGGATCCCTTGTCGGCCAGGAGAATGATGAAGGAACGGTCAGCCTTCAGATCAGGGACAGCCTGGGTCTCAGCTGCAGTGATGTTGGGAGTTGGATTAAGGTTTTTCAGGAAAGATTGAGAGGCAAGGTTGGAAGTGAGAATTTCCTGAAAGGTTTGAAGAGGGTGATTTTGAGGAAGAGGAGGTGGGTTTTGCTGTGACGGAGGACGGATCTGTTCTAGGCGGGTTCAATTTTAATGGTGTCTTGGGAAGCTGGATCATTAGGAGTAGGATTATTTTTCATCTGTATGCTTGTAGCAGCATTTCATTATAGTGTTACTTTACGCAAGTTTGCATCAGTTCATTTGTTGCTTTGTACTGTATGGATGATCTCGCTGTATTTCAGTTTGCTCACTCACATGCATTGTTTTAGTGAAGTTGGATTTGGAGCAAAAAGAAAAACTCTGTTGTGGAGAAAGTGAACTTGTTTCTGGAAATGGACGGAAAGAAAAATGCAAATTAGTGAAATGGCTCGACACCTGGGACTTACACAGTATTCAGAAATACTGAAGAATAAGGAGAAGATTCTGGATAAAGAAACAGTGTGGTTCAAAAGTATAGCAGAGAAAAAAAGTTAAAAAGTTGTCATACGAAGAAATGGAATTAAAGCTAATGGAGTGGTTCAATGGAGTTCATGCTGGAAACTTCCCAATCAATCGGACATTGATAAAAATGAAAGCATCTACGATATCAGGAAAACTTAGACTTACAGAATTCAAAGCTTTGAATGGATGGGTGGATAGGTTCAAACAGTGTTATGGGATAACTTGCTGGGCAGTATGTGGAGAGAGTGCTGGAGTTAGTGATGGAAGTGTTGACCACTCTTAAGAAGAGGTGCTGCCACTCCTCTTGGAAGGTTTTGAATCTCAGGATGTGCACAATATGGACAAAACTAGCCTGTTGTACTAATTCATGCCCTTTAAAACATTAAGTATTAAAGGAGAGGCGTGGAATTATCTTTCACCGCTATATTAGTCCTACAGAAAAAGTTTCAATTACAATATAGTGTGTAGGGCAGGTATCTCCTTGTTTTATTATTGCTATGGTATAAACTGTGATTGCTGGTGTAATTTATGTCAATACAAGCACTGAGTTCTGGGAAAGGTTTGCTTTCTACCAAAATCTCGATTCAAGGTAAACCTCCCATTTAAGGTAAAAAAATATCCAGTTCCTAGAAAAATGTGACATACGGGTTCTGTTGTATTTGTTATCTGCTCCTCAGAATGGTAAAATGGTAGTGAGGGCAAAATACTGGATTCAGTGACACTAATGATACTGCATATTGTATTTTCAGCTTATTTAATGCATGTTTGTGTCACATCACCACAACCCAACAAATAGTGACTCCAGTCATTCACTAAGCATTTCTTCATAGTTACCAGTAAATAATATTAAGTCATGGATTGAATAACATGAATATGAAAAAGCATACACTGCCACTTGCCACATGAGGCACCATTGATTCACAGTAGGCAAAATCTAAAGGAATGCTAGAAATTTTCATCTATTTTACCGCTATACCACAGATGCTGTCAATTTACCTTACCTCTAACTGTGGATTTTGTCAAATTCCACAGGTAAAGTAACCTCTACCAAGAAGCATACGAAATTTTATGAAGTTTCTCGTTTTGAATATCAACTGTGCAAAAATTTCATCAAAATCAGAGTGAAACTACAGATCTTCACACAATAGAAATACGCAAATACATCAAAAAATGCACTTTCAGTTTTTAAACACTCAAAATGTTCAAATGTTTGTATAGTCTATGGGACTTAACTAGGGGGTCATCAGTCCCTAAACTTACAAACTACTTACGAACTAGGACGGCACAAATATCCATGCCCGAGGGGGGATTCGAAACCCCGACTGTAGTGGCTGTGAAGACCGTGACTGGAGCACCTTAGTCCCCTCGGCCACCGCGGCCGGCTTTTAAACACTACAATGGGATGAAGAAAAATTAAATAACTCTTCACAGGACAGGATACGTGATATCAGTGATTTCAAAAATGAGTAAAATATACTCAGATCCGACTTATCAATATAATGTTGTGGCCTCTCTGGGCTGGATGTATGCACTTATGTTGAGGAAGACGACATAAAGCCTTTGTGTCTCTCCTGAGCCAACTTGACTCACAATTGACTTTTTGCTAGTCCTCAATACACAGAATACTGGTGGAATACTGGTGTGGTCCCTCACATGTCCTATCAGGAATAGACAGAGGAATCTTATTGGCCAAGTGAGCACTTTAACATCATCATGTAGACAGTTCATAATGACATGAGCGGGATGCAGACATTCTGTAGAAAATGGGCAACGGAGGATAATGTCAAAAGTTGGAAATTTCATCTGTCATCTCTCTCTCTCTCTCTCTCTCTCTCTCTCTCTCACACACACACACACACACACACACACACACACACACACACACAGAGAGAGAGAGAGAGAGAGAGAGAGAGAGAGAGAGAGAGAGAGAGAGAGAGAGAACTGTATGCTGAAATTTCTATGTCTGCATTTGTATCTGTATTCACAATTGTGTAGCATACATACCCTACATCATTTTCAGTTTCATACAAGGATTCTCCACGAAACAAATTACCAATAGAGATTATCAAGCATATCTGTAATTCTCTTTTGACAATACGATAGTTCCATCACAAATTTTAGATGTCCTTTCAACTTCTTTGGTCTTACCATACTGACTGTAAAGCATTTGAGAAAGACAACCAATATTCAGAAGTGAACTACATAATCAACATGTACGTTATGATAGTTCTTTTGTTGAGAAACTACACATTTCCAGAACCCTTGCTTTTCTCTGCTATAAAATTACTTTGGGGTTCATTTCTGTAATACTTGACTCAATCATCTATGACTGATGTCTGCATTATTATTCAAATATTGCAAGTATACCAGTGTAGCAAGTGAAAATGATCTTTAATTCCAGAGAGTGAAAGGCAAAGAAATGGAGGGGGGCAGTGTGGACTAAAAATAAAGCAAAGAACTCCAAATTAAAATCCCCCTCCCCAAAGCCATAAGAAAGCAAATAACTCCTATTTTTGTGAAAAATTTAAGGTTGGTTTATATTTGCTCTACCACTCATATGAATTAATACATTGGTGTAAAATATGCATCTGAGAAAAATTGAGCATTCACTGATCAGCCTAAGTTGTGAAATATACACCCGACTAAATGAAAGTAAATATGGCACATCAAATTTTTATTTGATGCATTATCCTATAATACAACTTCTGTTTTGAAGTGGTAGTCATCTAAATGACAAAACAGGTATGCACATAAATACCAATAATGCCCAAAGTTAATAAAAAAAGAAGGATAAAAATGGATATCTTATGACCTAATTTTCTACACATTTTTTTGATTCATCTTCAGTCACTACATTTTATTTTTACACTATTAAGTCTAAAAGACTAAGCACTTTTTCAATATTCCTAACTAACAACGTTCTAAACTAATTTTAAATTTATTAATGATCCTTGAAGCTACAACTCTACCAATCAATTGTCTTTCTAATATTCACAAAAGGACATTTGAAATCTATTTTCATTTCAGTTTATCACAACTTAATCTGATCAATGGCATCTTTTTATTTTCATAATTTCGCTCTGCTGCACACTAACAAGCAAGTAAAATTTTGAAGTACAACAAAATATTTAAATAATAGTAATTTTTTACCAACCACCACAGAGGATTAAATGTTATTTTGAAATTATGATAGCTAGAACAAAGAAAATCTTCCTATCACCACTGTACTAGTAAGTTATGCATAATGCATGTTACACGTCAGCCCCACCAACATTTACAGTATCTATGGAAAGAACCATCATCAATGTGATGATTAAAATCCCAACTGCTTCACATACAATGGTTTAGTTTCTGAAATAAATCATAATGTACAGAAGAGAAAATGTTGCCAAATAAATTCTATGTTACATGCAGCAATCATTTCAAAAGTAATTTCTAATTAGTACAATGAAGATCCAACACAAGAACTAAATAATCCATTAAAAGTTGTATTAAGGTTAAGATAATAGATTACTCGTTCACAGTTAACATCTATGTGACATCAGTCTGGTAACAATATTTACAAGCTAACTAGACATACTGTGTTTACCTGTAAAATGTGGATTGTAACAGAAGTGTGAATCATAGTTTTTGTAGTAACCTACAATGCACATAATTTAAGTAATTAGAATTAGAGCAAATAAATCTGTTTTTACTCAGATAGTTGTATCTTACCTTGAATTTGTGAAACTACATCAACACAACACGAATTCATAGTAGATATGTACAAAGTAATTCTTAATAGATATCCACCACCAAAATAAATATTATATTTTCCTTTGCATTAGTAACAGATCAACAAAAGGCATAATTGGCTATATAGGAGTGTTAATTATTACTTGTAAAGAATGGGTGAAATTCAGATGATCATCTCCACAATTGTATCTACAGTCTAAGCCAGCACCTCTTCACACGACCTGAAAGCTTACTTTGCAGTAATAACTCACCAGCAAACTGCATCACTGTGTCATTGATGCAAGCTGATCCACTTCTTGTCTGATCCATGAATAACTTCTGTATTGACTTGTCAGTTGTAAATACATAAAGTGTCAATGGATGCCAGCTATTAAAGAGAAAAATGTGGATGATGGGCATGTATACAATGCTTTCCTGGTTAAAGTGCTTAATTAGGCTCACATAAACATATGCTGAGAAGATAGGGAATGTGCTGAGAAGATAGGGAATGGACTTACTGAGTGCCTCCACTTCTTCATGATAGACTCTAATGTTACAACATAATTATGGTGCTCTGTCCTTTAATCCTACCCTTATTTCCTTATGGCTATTGCTAATGGTAACTTAACCCTAAACCCCCAACATCCCTTAAACAGTAAAACCACTACATAAATGTAAGTATTGATCTACAAGATATGTTGACTTCGTACATATTTCTTCTATCAATAATTTGAGAACAGTAAGCAATGCACCATGGAGATAATTGCTGAGCCACAAACAGGTCTGTAGAAAACACAATCACAATCATGAAACTTAAATTCTCAGCCACAACCTTCATCAGAAAAAGACCATTTGTTAGAGAAAAAAAAAATGTTCTGTAGTTTTAATAGAATTATTTCCCAGCATCATCTTTTGAGTAATAAATGAAATTCAGATGGATCCTGTGTTTGCATCTTCCTTAAATGGGTAGATATCAAGGGGGGACAGAGCGAGTGCCATTACCCATTACAATTAACCTTTGCTCAGTGGAAGATGATACCAAGTATGCTAACATGTAACCCTGCTAATCTGTAAATACTAGACCATTTCAGAGAAAACAATTGTCACAGTCTTCAACATATTTCAGTTGATCTTTAGCATGTAAAAATTTTGATCTGAAGCCATAACAAAGTGGTCAGTGTCATTGATTTGCAGATTTGTGCCCCATATTATAAACCCTATTATTGGTTTTATTTATTTTTCATTTTTTATTTATCTTCTTATGAGCACAGAAGATTATTACACAAATGTTTCTTCCCAGTGTATGCTTAAATACATCCTTACTTGTCTAGTAATCGCTTATCGAGATATGTGGCTGTGGCAATAACTGGTTTCATGCAATGCCAGCAGTAACTGTGATCAAATGTTTCTTTCCTTTCAAAGCGAATTAGAGTTGAGGGAATAGAAAGAAGGCTATTTTACAATATTGGTCGTGGTGGGCGAGCGAGTGTTGTTGTGCATACTTGGATCATACCCTGCATAGACATTGACCCATTTCATACAAACTTTCAAAGTACCTTGCAGCATTCAATTTTGTGCCAATGAGGCAATGGTGAAGAATGCCATTCCGTACTCTGCTTTTTAGTTTTAGGATCATATCACAGAGACCAGGTTTCATGCTCGGTGACATTATGGCTCCAGAAATTGGGTGTCACAGCCAATGTTTCAAAAAAATCCTGTGAAGCCTCTAAATGTGCTTGCTTCTGATTCACACTCAAGTGATGTAGCACAAGACAACAAAACCTTTTCCTCTTCCCTAACTTCTGGGTAAGAGTTTGTCACAGAGATTCACCGTTAATCTGCAGTTCATCCACTATCATGTACACAGCACTTTCCCACCCTCCAATGGACCCTCTGCTCATTCATTGTCTTGGTCTCATTTCAGAATCAACACACACACACACACACACACACACACACACACACACACAACTGAACTGCAGCGAGTTCAGTTTGTCCACACCAGCCACTATGCAGGTGCAGCATTGTGATTCATCTGTGTTGTCTGATCGAGCAGTCTGACTTGATTCAACGAAGTTTATTGTCACAGGTTGTATACAAATACTGTAATCTCTGAAAATACCAAACACACACACACACACACACACACACACACACACAATAATATAATGAAAAACGATATCACAGTACTGTAAAAGGCAAAGAAAGCCAAGAGAGAATGGTTGCATAGAATTTAAAGAAACAAAAAGAACTGTATGGGGCTAACAACATACAGAAAAAAGCAACTATTTTGTGAATTAAAGTGATAGCATTAAGAATGTAATTGGAATTCCACCATTAAATGTATATGAAAAAGCAGATAGGTGGAAAGAAATTGTCAGAGGCCTCTATAAGGGGATGAATTGTCTGATGGCATGACAGAATTGGCATTGATACAAAGGACACAAGAGATCCAGTATTATGGTCAAAATTTAAAAGCACCTTGGAAGTCTTGGAAGCGAACAAGGCAGAAGGCATATGCAACAACAGAATTTCTGAAATCATTAGGGGATGTGGCACCCAAATAATTACTCAAGTTTGTGGGTATTTTTAAACAACTTGTGTATCAAAGTTGATGACTAAATAAATGTGAAGAAGAACAGAAAAGATAAACAGTATCTCTTGGGTGACAATCTGTATGGTTTTAACCTTCTCAGTATTGGCCAATACCTGTCCATCTCTGCATAATCCAAGAAATTTTTAGCTATCTCTGGCTGAAACTAATAATTAACAGTATAAACACTATGTATCTACAGTCAGAAGTGTGAAAAATTATACCCCACTTTACAATTAAAAAAAAAAAGAGAAAAAAAAAGGACGAAAAATATATAAGACGAAAAATTCCTAGCAGGAAAAATTATATATAAAAAATAGACGAAGATTACTCACCAGGCGAAGGAGCACAGGTGTGACAGTATCACAAATAAATAAATGAACACACACGCACGCACGCACGCACGCACGCACGCACACACACACACACACACACACACACACACACAGAGAGAGAGAGAGAGAGAGAGAGAGAGAGAGAGAGAGAGAGAGAGAGAGAGAGAGAGAGAGAGAGAGCTTTTAACACTTGATGACTGAAATGTGAATGTGACAGGAGTACTTGGAAATGACAGTAGGCGCTACAAAGAGACATCAAAGACATTCATCACAAAAAACAAATCAGAAGTTTCTAGCATTCCTTGTGATACGCACTTGTGTGCAGCTGGAAAACATTTTCCAATGAAGAGCACAAGGATGTGATGCAGCCAATGCAGCACATGAAAGCAATAGACCTGGACAAATTTCATATATATCTACTGCAAAGTATCAATGTGTATTCAGCCATGTGTTGGAAAATTTCACAAAAATGTTAATTTCTGAATAAATAAAGGTGTTTGACATTATAATGGTACTAACATTCTGATTTATACAGATCCTAATACCTACTGAAAAAATTGGTTCCAGAAATTTATTGTTTCTATACTCCAGGGGGACATGCATGTCCCACATAAAATAGTTGTAAAACTATTAATAACAAATTAAATCTAGAAACATGGCCTGACTCAGTACCCATTCCAAAAGCAAGAAACCAATGTTACAGTAATACGTGAAATTTTAATTAATTTGGTCAAGAAGTTTACAAAGTTCTTTCAATTGTATACCAGAGTTTCCTTGTTTTAAAGGTAAATTGCTTCTTAGTACTGGTTGCATTATGAATTGAACTGTTAATCTGCACATCAGTCTCAGTTGTACAATAGTACATATTCTGTATTGTGTCTTCTAAAGTGATTAACTGTTGCATATATTGCTATTCACACAAAAATAAATTGCTATCACTTCTGGTACTTACCGACTGTTTATGAACTTTATTGCATCAAAAGCACTCTCCACATTTATTATAGGAAGAATTGGACCAAAAATTTCTTCTTGCATGACAGGTGCTGTTGGTTTCACATCTGTGAGAATAGTTGGACTGATAAATCTTTCTGAAGCATCTGTTTGACCTCCAACTGCAATAGTTCCATTACTTAGGTAACCATGTAATCGCCTAAGGAAATATGAAAGTTTAAACAGCTGCTGAAGTACTATAACTAGTAAAACTTAGGCTAGTGAAAGCAAAACTTACTGGAATTGTTTATCAGAGATAATTCGGCACAAATCAGGAGAGTCCTTTGGATTATCTCCATACCATTCTTTGAGTATTTCCTTAGCTTTTGTGATAAAATTTCTTTCCACTTCCTTGGAACACAGCAAATAATCAGGTGCTATACAAGTTTGACCAGCATTGATGCACTTTCCCCAAAGGATTCGTTTTGCAGCTATATCCAAATTTACAGTGGAATCAATGTATACAGGACTGTGGACAATTAACTGCAATTGTAAGTGGATCAAAAAAAAAAAAAATGTCCTAAACAAGCATCGAAATTTAAAAATAATCTGATTTTTACCTTTTACCACCTAGTTCCAAAGTGGTAGGAGTCAAGTGTTCATTGGCTGCTGCTCTTACTATCTTACCAACCTGTGTTGAGCCAGTGTAAAAGATATAGTCAAAACGTTCTTTTAGCAATTCAGTTGTTTCAGGTACTCCACCCTGAATAACATGGTAACATTCCTACAAGAAAATCAATTAATTAGAAAAAGAGGATAACTGCAAATAATAAATTCATTGAGTAAAATATTTCTGTTCATAAAAACTACCATTGTCTGTAGAAATAGCTAGAAAAGCAGTAAATTGAAAGAAATGTGTTATACTAATAAATTAATGATAAAGTGGACAGTCAAAAAATCTATGGGGAGGGGGGGGGGGGAGAAAATAAATCAAATCCTGGCTTATGCTGCAAAAATACTATTGTTTTCATGATCACCCATACAATTGATGCTGTTACACATTTCTAAATTATTAACAACTGAAAGGTAAATAGGTGAGCCTGAGATACAGAGAACTTCCATGAAAGAAATACTTACAAATAATTTGCTATAAAGTAAATATCTGTTTGCTCATGCCAGTTTAGAACATCCTGCAGCATCTGGCTTACTGCTTTTCCACTACATATCTATTAATCTGCACCTTAAATTCGAATTGATGAAACGAATATTATAGAAGGAAACTTTCCAGGTAAATATGTATAAAAAATAGAAATCGAATAACTTACCCAAAGCACAGGCTCTTAGACAGACACAAAAAAATAAATAAATAAATAAAAATAAAAACACACACAAACACAAGATACTAGCTTTCGCAAATGTTGGCCGCTCCTTCAGGAAAAGAAAAAGGAAGGAGGGAAAAAAAGGAAAGGATGCGGGTTTTAAGGGAGTGGAAGAGGAGTCATTCCAATCCCGGGAGTGGAAGGACTTACCTTAGGGGAAAAGAAGGCAAGGTAAACAAGCGCACACACACCCACACACATATACACACGCAAACACACCAAGGTAGACATTTGTAGAAAGTAAGGAAGTTGGACAGAGGTAACAGTTGAGGCAGAGGCTCTGTCCAGAGAACCGAGGCAAAGATGTTAAAGAATGGTAGGCGGGAATTTGAATTTAGCGGAGGTTGAGACCAGGTGGGCAACGGTGCTATCTCAAGTGGCAATGCCCTTGATTGTGTACACCTTCCGGGTTACGGGACTGAAGTAAGTGGTGGTGGAAGGCTGCATAAGGCAGGTTTTACAACAGGGCGGTTACAATGGTAGGAGCCAGAAGGTAGGGAAGGTGGTTTGGGGATTTCCTAGGGACGGACTGTGAGGTTATGAAGGTTAAGTGGTAGGTGGAAAGACACTCTCTGTGGAGTGGGAAGGATTAAGGAAGTTGTATCCTTGCTGGAGAGCCACATTCAGAGTCCGATCCAGTCCCGGAAAGTATACGGTAACAAGAGGGGCACTTGTGGGGTTCTTCTGTGGAAGGTTCTGGGTTTGGGTGGATGAAAAAGTGGCTCTGGCTATTTCCTTCTGTACCAGATCAGGAGGATAGCTGCGGGATGTGAAAGCTGTTATTAGGTTATTGGTGTACTGGTTCAGGGATTCGGGACTGGAGCAGACTCGTTTGCCACAAAGACCTACGCTGTAGGGAACGAAACGTTTGATGTGGAATAGATTGCAGCTGTCATAATGGAGGTACTGTTGTTTATTGGTTGGTTTGATGTGGCCGTTGGACAGATGGAGGTCGACCGAGGAAAGTGGCATGGGATTTGGAATAGGACCAGGTGAATTTGATGGGACCAAAGGAGTTGACAGACAATCAAGTTTTGTATGATTTAGGATGGGGAGAGGGGAGGAGGGAGTAGAGGGAGGGACAGGAGATATTTGTGTCATCCCCAACAGTATGATAACATTGACCAGATGGGACTTGAAGGTGTCCTCAACTAGAACACCTGAAGTAACTTGTACAATGGAAACTGTCATAGTACTTTAGATCATTCAGTGTGAGAAAAGAAGTCATTAGAGAATAGTAATAAAAGTAGATATCACTCAATTTGTGATACAAAAAAGCTGAACACTCAAATTCTGATATACATGAGAAATTCTGCATAATGTTAGGGGTGTTTTACATTTAGTGTAAACGACACTTACACTAAACTTCAAGAAAGCTTCTTTCCTATTTGGCCTGGCATATATGTTGGAAAAGTGTAGTGTTGATAGTGATTAGTGAAGTTTTTGCATCTTCTACATGTTCTGCAAAGAGAATGTAGTATGTCTTTTGTCACACCCCCCCCCCCAACAGTATTGTTATGACCAACCTAAGTCCTAAGTCCTAGTCCAGAAATAGTTGAATTCTAGCCTTCATATTTGAGAGATTTATCATGTAACCATAATTTAATAGATTACTTTTAATACGCTTGTGCATTGCCTCACTTTTCATTATTTATGATCAATTAACACTTTTTGCACAACCAGATATTTTGTATAAATCATTTTGTAATTTGTTTAATCTTCTGATGATGAATGATAGCATCAGTCATAAACAACCTAAACTTCTCAGATTATCTCCTAACCATTTATACAGATTAAGACCATCTCACGGTCTATAACACTTCATTGTTTAACACCATATACTAGTTCCCTCTTACACACAGACAACAGCAGTTAAGAGATCATAATACATCATTCTCTACAAGCAGCAATGTTTTCATTTCAAAACCCATGCACAAATACCACATCAACATACTCAGCATGTTTACACACTACAGTACACTAGACTTGGCCAATAAATCACGAAGAAAACTTCAATGTAAACTAAACCACAGCTTCACAACCTAAATGTCAATACATTAGTTGCTGACACGTGAAATACGCCCATAGAAACTGGTGTACCAACACACAAAACAACAATGCATTGAACTCTGAAATATACCTCTGTAATCAATGAAAAAAACATTTGTTACAAGGCATTTTTATCCAAATTCATCTATACTACACCTTCTGAAATATTTACTATTCCTCCTGAAACAACCCATATCTTTACGAGGATTATAAGAAACATTCTCTGAATCACCACAAGGGGTCAGCACTAGCACGAGTTCTTCATGTGATATCCCTTGGACTGTTGTCTGAACACATGCCACGTTGGTGCTCGTCGAAGAGAGCTGTGGTGGTGACGCAGCTCTGTTATTGTTCCCACATAGTGATTTGCGAAGATGGAAAAATAAACAAGATTGAAACAGTATTTAAATACTTCGTGAAGAAAGGTTGAAAGCAAAGGACATTGAAGCCAATTTCCAGAATACACTAGGGGATGCTGCTCCTCCATATTCAACTGTTTTCAAGTGTACAAATGAATTTAAATTTGGTCAGGAGAATAGATGATGATCCACACGGTGGCCAAGATGTATCACTACTCCAGAAATCATTGTGAAAGTGCACAAAATACTCAAGGAGGAGCACTGACAAAGAGCGTGAAATTGCAGATGCTTGCCAGATGTCATCTGAAGAGGAATATCACATTTATCTGAAGAATGAGAAATGAAAAAAATTATCTGCAAAATGGGTGCTGTAACTCTAGACGCTGGACCAAAAACTCATGAGAATGGACATATTGGAAATACGTTTGGCCCATTTTAGGAGAAACAAACAAGATTTTTTTGCAACAGTTTGGGACCACAGATGAAACTTGTGTGCATATTATAATCCAGAGACAAAACAACAGTCAAAATAGTGGAAATATGCTGATTCTTCACCACCAAAGAAAGCAAAGACAACTCTTTCGGCTAGAAAGATCATGGCATCAGTGTTATGGGATGTGAATGGGATTCTGTTTGTAGATTAACCTCCAAATTTGTCTTGTTGCACAAAGACTCATTTCAAACGAAGAGTTGTTAACAGGAGTTTACAACTATTTTGCAGGCTTGGAATAATCTCTCTCTCTCTCTCTCTCTCTCTCTCTCTCTCTCTCTCTCTCTCTCTCTCTCTCTCTCTCTCTCTCTCTCCCCCCCCCCCCCCTTTTTTTTTTTTTTTTTTTTTTTTTTTTTTTTTTTTTTTTTGATCAAGGGACTGGAACATCTTTGGATCAAGTGCTTTAATCTATAAGGAGACTACATTGAAAAAATAAATAGTTCGAGTGATGTAAGTACTTTTCTCCTATATCATTCCAAGAACTATTCAAAAACAAACTTGTATTTTGTATTACTTTTTCATGAATCTAGATGTTATGGCATCCATTCTTACTGCAACTACCTTATGGTCACTAATCCTTGTATTCATCTGATACAATAGTTGCTCAGGTTTGTTCATTGTTAAGATTCCAAATATGTTAATACAACCATTTAGTCTTTTGCAAGAGTTTCTGAACAAATTGCCAACAGAATTTTAGACAAAAGCTTGTAGTTTGATTTTGGACAATGTTTTATGACGAAACAGTAACTTGAAATGTTTATTTCTGCCATCATTTGGAGGATACATTAGTCACCAGCAAACACAGTTGCATGAGTCAGGTAGCTATTGGAAATGAGACCAAATTTCTTTGGCTCTTTCACTGTTTGCATCATATGAGTAAGGGATTGTATAGAATCCACCAGCCAACATTCCATTTGTCTCTTAGTACATTTAACCCAAGAAGATTACTATTTAAATATTGAAGTTTGCAATGAAAAGACAAATAGATTTAGATTACTTTTTATTAAAAGGGCACTTGAAATGAATCTAGTTCCGATTGTTTTTGGAAACAATAATTTGAACAAAAATATTTTGCAGTGTACCAAATTTACATTTCTGGTGCTTGCACACCAATGTTACAGCAGTAAACTGCGACCAAACTCCAGAAGAAAAGGCATCTAAAATACCAATGTATAACATAAAACTACTCTTAGGAGATTTAAACATACAGGTAGGCAGGAAAGCAGAATACAAGACAATAGCAGGAAACTTCCCTGCACACAAACACTGCAATAAGAATTAGTTTTGCAAACTAATGTCTACCTTCTTTAGAATATTGCCAAGGAGAAAAAATGATCTTTTGTTCTCCTAACCACACATTTAGGCTCATATCAGGTACATCACATGCCAATAACCAAACAAAACCAGAGAGAAATTTTGAATGGTTGGGTTTGAATACGACTAGGAAAATATTTAGACATTTTTAACAGAAATTGAAACCAATTTTCAACCTGACAAATGAAATCCCAAAATTATATAAGTCCATACAATTGACACAAATTTTCTATCAGACAATGGGGACAAATTCATTAAAAAGCTTTACACGAAGATGAGTGAGCCGTGGTAACGGCTGGTGCTGGTTTTCTTCTTCCCCTCTTCCTCTTTCTCTGTACTTTCTTTGGCTCGAGCATTGCTTCATTCTTTTGGGATTGATGGGCAACGGGTCAAGAGTGCGAAGTGTGTAACGAAATCAGTTGGACATTTGCTGGAATGAGAAGTGGAGGTGTGGAGCCGTCAGTACTGTTAGCAGGTTGTGTGAAGCTGACTTGCATGCTCATAATGGCTACAGTTTTGAAGACTTCACCTCATCACTTTATTTTCCGACTGGGTTTTGGCTTGGGTCACGATATTTCCAATACTGTGTGCAACTGGCCTTCAAAAAATATTGGTGCCTTTCCTGTTTGGGTCAGCCGTGACTAGAAGTTGGTTATGTAACTTTTCTAACTATGTGCACTGATATGGAGTGGCTCATTGAAATGGTAAAGTGAATATTGTAATTTGAGCTAATAATTTTTTTCTTGGTGTGTCAGTGGCAGTCTTCGGTAGTAAGACTATCATTCCTATTGTGTTAGTATTTATCCCTTGGTTACGGCAGGCTATCTGCGAATAGGATTAACTGTAGTGTTTTCTGCTCCTTGTGCATGAACTTTGGTTCTAGTGTATGAATTAGTTCTCAATGTACTATGGCCAGGCCCCTCGTGTAATTTTATATGCATACTAGCTTGTACGATAAACTGGTTTTATAAGTGCCGCCAACTTGCTTATGATAAAAGGGCTCCTGTTTAATGCTATGCCAAATTACTAATAACTTGCACATTTTCCCCTTGGATAACTGCCCTTGTGTAAGTGCATAAAGTGTTTATCTGCAACTGACTCAAGTGCTTTTGTTTGTTGTCGATTCTAGTCTATAAGGGGGGCTTGTCACCTCTATTTCTTGGGGCTACGCCTTTAACTTGTGACTGAGCTCCACCTGGTGTTGGTGTTAATTTAGAGAATAGGGGCGGGCCCTTTTGCATGGCCACATGCCATCCAGCCCATTGATCTTAAGTTGCACATTGTGTTTGGATTATACTTTCAGGCCATGATTCTAGGTTGGATGTTGTCTTGGATTTTATTATGACATATTATTTAAGAACATTACTTAGAAATTTGTACTTGTTCCCATTTGCACATAGCTAGAAAGATTTAGTAATGTCAGTTATTTTTGCATGTCGTTGCACCTTTGCATGTGCAAAAAGTTGTGGATTTTTTTTAATTTAATGAGTATTTCATAGATTGCTTCATGTGATTAATCTACTGCAAGGGAGTGTTAATGTACTATTTCTTATCCTATTGGTGTCTTGACTTCCTCACCTTTTCAAGCAATTTCAAAACATTTTATTCAAATCACTGTTTAAATTGCTTTTTTGGGCAGGGCTACTGCAAGAGATTGTGTGTGTTTGGTTATGTCTTCTGTATTTGCCTTTCCAATTTGCATACTGTAAATGGCGAAACAGAGTAAATTGTTAGTCTACTATTCAAAGGTTGATAGTTATTTATTTCTTTTTTTTAAAAAATCCTCAATTAGTAACCTTTAAATTTTCAATATTTTATCAGTTTGTATTTCTTATCATTGAACTTTTCACCTTCCAATTTTGAATTTACATTTCAATCTGTCTGTCAAGGATTTGTATGTATGATTATTTTATTACGGTCTAAACATTATAATACAGGTAAATGATTAAAAACAAATGATGCTGATTGTCTGAGTGTCTCCTTCGCTTGCTTTAAAAGGGATAAATCAATGGGACACTGAAAAGATATCAGAGAAGAAATGATAGAAATTGTAAAAGAACTAGAACAACCACCAGACAGAAGGAAAACAGATGGTGGAATAAGACAACTGATGAAGCAATAGGGAATAAATTAACAGCCTGAAAAAAATTGAACTCTTGCAAAAAGGAAAGCAACTGGAACACATTCACTGGGATCAGAAAATACATTCAAACAGTGAAACAAAAATATGATAAAAATATTAGAGGACATAGATACAAAATTCAGACAGAACAATACTAAGGATTTGTCTAAAGTTTCAAAGGAGAAATTACGGGGTATAAGATGCTGAGCCTCAATTTCAACAGACTTGACAAGCAAACTGATACCCAACAACAAAGGTAACTGTGAGTTACTTGCTAAATAGTTCTGTACCTTCTAAGATGTGAGGAATCAACTACAACTACCTTTTTGTAGGCCTCAAAAGGAAAATCCCCTTCTGAACCACTGTCATTGCATCAAACTGAAAAATACATTGGCCCATTTAAGAACAACAGATCAACAGGTGAAGACGGCATTAGTTGCTGAGATGTGAGAACTGGGCAGCTGAAACCATTTATGAGATTATTAAAGATTGCTAGGAAAAAGAAAGCATACCATAATTCACCCATTACATAAGAAGGGAGACAGTACAGACACCAACAAATGCCAAGGAGTCTTCCTCCTTCCAGTCAAATTCAAAATTATATCTAAAGATGTGGTGAACAACATAGAAGCACGAGCGAAACACACAATTGGCGAGTATGAAGTGGGATTCAGAAAAAGTAGATCAGCCCAGACCAAATTTAAATTGAAAATAATTATCAGGATCAGAACAATGTGGAACCTTAACACAGTCAGTCACTACATTTATTCATTTCAAAAAAGCCTATGATTCTGTAGACAGACAAACAGTATTCTGAACACTGGAAGAAGTAGATATTAGTTGAACAGACACTCACAGAAACAACCTCTAAAGTTAAATTTCAGAATTAACACAGGAGTTTGGCACAGTGATGAGCTCTCCAATTCTCTTCAATCTGGTATTAGACAAAGTAGTGAGAGAATGGGAAAGAGGGCTGAAAGAGAAAACATTGAAGGAATTCAAAAAATGTTCAAATGTTTGTAGATCTATTGGACCAAACTGTGTGGTCATCAGTCCGTAGCTTACAGACTACTTAAACCTAGGTAAAATAACCTAAGGACAAACACTCAACCTCCACGGCGAGCAACCGCGCGCTCCGCAGCGAGACGCTTTAGACCGCTCGGCTACTCCACAGCGGCAAGGAATTCATCTATGACAAGGAAGCATAAGATTTGAAGTGAACTATCTCGTTTTTGCTAAATATATTGCAATAATTTCTAATGACAAAACAGATGCAAAAATAATGATAGAAAAACGTCACAGAACTGCAGCCAAAATTGGTTTACAAATTTCACATGAGAAAATGGACTACAATGAACATAGGTCCCATCCATTCATCAACCAACCAACCAAACAACCATGAACATAAACACAACAGGCACAAATATCTACAAACATAGCACAGAATGATTAAAGGAGTTGATAAGTTTATGACAATGGTTGTAATAAAAGATCAGTACTGTTTTAAGCACAAATTAAACACTACACCACACACAACAGTAATTAAACCAGACGCACTGTATGGATCTGAACACCTACATGGAATTAAAATAAATTAAAAAAAAAATATAAAGTGTGTGTGGGGGGGGGGTGGACACAAGAAGAACTAGAAAGAAAAATAATAAAAAACTTTAGGACCACAAAATAACAAGGCTAACAGCTGGAGGAAGAGAAGAAACAAAGATTTATACAGAAACATAGAAACCATTGCAGACACAATAAGAAAGAGGAGATTACAGTTTTATGGACACATTTACAGAATGAATGACAATAGGCTGGTGAAGAAAAATTTCAATTTCATTTCAAAATAAAAGAACACCGCATTATGGCTGGAAGACACAAAATGGGATTTTAGAAAATTTATCACAGGAGACGTCATACAAGATGGGGAAAATATCAGTCTAGTGATCAGTTCTACAAAATTTCCCATCCAACAACAGAAACTACAAACTACGAATGTGATGTCAATTCAACAGAGGCAGGCCAACAGACAACACATGAAGAACTTCTGGTGGGAAGATAAGAAGGAAATGATTGTATCATAGTCAGGCTCCAAGTGTGATTTTCAGCTGCTTTTTGTTAATGAACAGCTATACTCTCTTCACATCTGTATGGATGCCCTTTAATTATGAAGTCTATACAACATATATGAATGAACAAACCAAACACTAATCAAAGTGTTAAAATAAAAGGATACCAATTGTAATGGATGTAACATATTACCTGATCTAAGTATTTTGGAAGTAACTCGGCTATAAGTTGAGAAGATCGCACAGCCACTTCAGATGGTTTCAGAACAACACAGTTACCTGCAGCTATAGCACCAGCTAATGGTAATAGGGATAACTGCAGTGGGTAATTCCATGCACCAATAATCAGGACTACACCATAAGGCTCATTAAAAATTATTACATCATCCATTATATTAACAAATCCTTTCTCTGGCTGTCAACAAAACAAAAGAAAATTTCAGTAAACTCATTACAAAATTAGTGACTTCATTTTTGTTTTATGCTAATATTTTTTAGGCTATGTTGTTATAATACATCTATGTGATTTATAACAGTATACCTTCTCAGGTTTCATCCAATCTTTCAAATTCATCAATGTGTTTGTTATGTCATATTTCAGAAATTCTACTTCTGTGACAAGAGCCTCTTGTTTACACTGAAAAAAAAAGTTAAATGATTGCATTAATGGTAAGGCCAATTTATGAAGTATGAACTGTTTCACACATTAATTACATCCAGTCACTTGATGCAACAATTCAAATGAAAGAAATCTACCAATTAATTACAGCTGAACAGAACAAATGATTTTAAGTAGCAACACAGGGCAATTAAAAAAGAACACAGAAAATTAAATTTCCTTTTCCAGCATATTTTATTTCCCATGGGCTTTACACATGCAGTTTCTTCAATTCAGCAGTATAAAAACATGTAACAATTTATTGTAAGTAAGGCTCATTTTGAATCAAACACAAAGAAGTACAAAGGTTGTTATCAGTCACAATGACAGTACACTTAAAATGTGTAACTTACTTTTCGGAGATCAGCTCCTAAAGCTGCAACCATTGCACCCTCATTTTCTTCATACATTTTGTACAACTGTTTCAGCTGTTTTTCACGAAATTCTGCCGATTTTGTTTGGCCGCTGTTAAAGGCATCTCGAGCCCGTTGCACAATCTGTAGCAGTAAATAATGAAACATCAACATATTTATGAAAGCGGTAAAGAATTCAGAAGAAGGATCAAACTTTAGACAATTTATTGAACAATTCCAATAAGTAATAAAGAATTTGGCAAATTATTGCCATTACATAGCATTGTTTTGCAAATGACAACCACATAATCTGACTTTTCTATTCCACCAAATACATTCCTTTGTAATATTTTTTTCACGACCACCACCACCGTTTTACTGCCACCAGCAGCAACACTTCTAGAGTACAACTTATGTACATTACAAGAAGACCAATTGCTGGATGATGAACAATGATTTAAAGCTATCTAATTAAGACTCCACAGTTCTCTTTGGTGTGTGTGCAACATAGTGTTAAAGTAACAATAAAAATGCTCCTGTGGCAATTAAAGAAAATGGCTGTATGGCACTATTGGCTGGAAGACCTCATCTGGGTTTGTTGGATTGCCTAATGGATGTGTTTATTTGGCATCATTTTGGCAACCTGCATGTTGACCACAATGAAATAATGAGAGTAATACACTGGAAATACATACTTGGTATGTAGAAGTTATGTTTCAAAGAACTTAATATAATGACACTTTCAAATGTATGTATAAATTTAACTTCAGATTAAATGTACATTTGCACAGTACAACCAATAACTACTAAGCTAAATGTAGTGCTACAAATATGCAAGTATGAAGTTACCCAAACAACAAAATCCAACATTTAAGCAAGTATTGGATACTTTGATTAAAACAAAAGGATGTTAGGCCTATTTATGAGGGTAAATCAAATAGAAATGGAATTTTGTTCCTGCACATCAAAAGTTGGTAAAACGAAAACCCACACTTTAACAATGCTCAGATAGTGTTATTAAGAGTTGAGAGAGCTAGCCATTACAGACTTCCAGCAGCTTCATCAGTAACATGCAACAGATGCACCCCTCTACTGCGAAATGAATAATTATGATTTCAGCACCACACTGTTACAATAGAGAGTAGTGAATGTTGTAGCTGAGAGAAAAATGCCTGTCTGCTTACACCCTGGTGTCTTCTTGTTCTGCAACTGCCAATTAGAAAGCTTTGCTCCAACATTATGAATGTAAATTCATAACAAAGAAGAAGGAAGATTGGGGTTTAACATCCCACAAACAAATTAATTAACAAAGAGTGCAAGCTCAAATTGTTTAACATAAGAAAAAGGCTTCACCAAGAAACAGCAAGAAGGGAACAGGAGTTTTAAGGCTTTTGATGTTACAGTCTACAGTTCAGAGCTAAATGCAAGAAATGTGTGGCATTTACAAAAAGCATTTTAATCAGAATTACAAGGTACTTACCTTAACACAGGTCTCATAGATGACTAGGTCAATACAGATGAACATAAGGCTGCATTGTGCGATGAAGAGAAGGAAAACCTGTCATGCTCTTCCAAACTTACCATCCTGACATTTATCTTGAGTGATTTAAGGAACCACATAGTATATAAATTTATAAACTGTGAATGGTCAGATCGGGCCCCACATTCAGTGTGACACTGTGATAAGAGTTCAAAACCACATTCTGCCAGCCTTCTTTAAGATTTATCCAGCCATCTTTAAGATTTATCTTTATCATCAATTTTCTTCCCCTTCTTTTCCCAATCCTAGCAGCTTGAACGGTTTCCTTTTTCAACTGCAAGTCCAGTGTCTTACTATTGGGCCATTTTGTTTGGACTTTCTCAACCAATCACAAATAGATGTCAAACCACATTCTGCCAGCCTTCTTTAAGATTTATCCAGCCATCTTTAAGATTTATCTTTATCATCAATTTTCTTCCCCTTCTTTCCCCAATCCTAGCAGCTTGAACGGTTTCCTTTTTCAACTGCAAGTCCAGTGTCTTACTATTGGGCCATTTTGTTTGGACTTTCTCAACCAATCACAAATAGATGTCAAAGTATTTTTGTCCATCAATTTGGTATCCTTTATTATCAAAGATGGTGTGTAGTATTGAAATATTGTGTTAACAGGGATGTGATGCAAACAGTGACTAATGTCAAGAACCCCAGATTTATTCAAATCTGGTGAGGACTCAATGATTTTCCTGAAATGCACTTTCTGCACTGGTCAAAACAATTAGGAGTTCAGTCGAGATATCTAGGTTCTGAAGTATTGTCATCAGTAGAATTAACTAAAATGGTTTGTTGTCTTTCTGTCGGTTCTACAGAGTGGACAACAACAACATTATGGCAACAGACAGTAGTGGTACCAACGTTGCTGTAGAAAGGGTTGGTGTTGACTTGTGTTTATCAAACAAACTATACAAGTAGTTGGGCTCTGTATAGTGTGCATGTAGTGCAGTGCAACAACATGACTTACCTGAAGCTATGGCATGGAGAGCCTTAGGAAGGTTGGTAGTGACTTTAGCTATTGAAGTGTCCCAAAGAGTGATTTCCAGGACCTGGATGCAATTTCAGACAACAGGAACCATTAAAAGAAGGCAATGCCAAAGTTGTCCATGGTTAACACTCTGGTTAACAGCCCGTCAAGACAGGAGGCTGAATGCAACTCAGTTTCAAGATACCCTCCAGGCAGCAACAGAATGTGTCCCATTAAAAACATGACACCATCTAGTCCACAGAAACTGGGTGAAATAACATCAGGATTGGAGTTGTAATGAATGGCACCAGGTTCTCTTCACAGATGAGTAAAGATTTTGTGTTCAATGGGGCTATCATCAATCCCTCATCTGGAGAGAATGTGCAGTTTTGAACAATCCAGCTTATGTGGAGAAACATCATCATATCATAGTGGTGGATGAATGGTGTGAGCAGCAGTCAGTATTGGTGGACATACATACCTCTTACACCATTCATAATAGTGCTTTGAGTGCTCAGGAGTATAGAGATATGATCCTTCCAACTTTTGTTGTGCCCTATGCCGTTGCCACAAGAGATGGGTTCTGTCTGTTAGAGAATACCACTCATCACCACAGAGTTGCACTGGTGGACAACAAGCTAGGAAGCTGAGGGAATTGAATGAATGGAGCGGCCCGCTTGTTCACCGGATTTAAAACCGATTGAGCAAGTCTGGGATGCACTTGGCAGACGCATTTCAGCCAAAGCAGCATCTCCCGCAGCTGGATATTGCACTCGTAGAAGAATGGCTGAATATCTTTCAAGAGCTGATTGTTAACCTCACACTGGCCATGTCATGCAGGTGTACAACAACTTTTGTACTATTATTGTAGCTCCATGGTGCCTTGGTCTAAGTAAATGCCATGAAAAGCTGAAGATGGGAGACTGCAAATCACACTGTATCACACACATATTACAATTTTAACCAATATCTGAATAAAACATGTTACCAAATGTATATTGTGTGTAATACCACACCTGATCCCCTAATTGTTTTGAACAGAGTATTAAGTACTACCTGAAGATGATGTGTAGACATGGATACTAAGGAGGTGGTGAACATCACTTGACAATGGATTCTACAGTATCAATGACAAATGAGAATATAGGGATGTACAATATTTTCAAATTAATACAGTCAAACCTCAGTATATCAAATCTCTAGGGAAGACATTAATTTGTTATAGCGATGGTTCAAAATAATGAGGTGTTCTAGAAAAAATAAACAACTTTTTATTACTGTACTTAATGAGAATTTTTTTCGAATTTGTGTGCGATTTAGGCCTATGTTTAGTTTTAATAACATAATATACAAATCAAGATATATTGCTATGCTTAGCTTTATTCTTTCTAAAATAGACAACTTCTAGGCCTAAAGTGTAAAATAAAAATACTTTCATTGTAAAACATTTAGTTACAGTTTGAACGCTATTACCACACAAAGTTTTCCATAAATCATTGAATTTAAAAATAATCCGTAATTTTGGCTTGCTTTAAACTTCAGATCACATGTGAGTCAATTTAATTGTCAATGATTACTTTGGCTGAGAACACATTATCCCCCATGTCCCCACACTTCACGCACCCTCTGATCATACTGAGAGCCACTTTGGCCTGCCTGGCTTTCACTGGACGTGCTTCTTCTTCGTCTCCCTCCCCCTCTGCAAATTCCTCTTTATCATAGTTGCCATCTTCTTCTTCATTGGCTGTCATTATGGAGTCAACCATCTGTTAATTATCCTGCTACACCGACATTGCTGTCCACATCCACAAAATCTTCTGCTTAGACTCCATGACATGCACTCGCATCTCACACTGAATCAAAACAAACACTGCCTAAAATCGAATCTGTACAGAAGTTGTGGGAATTACAGATTGACCCAGATATCAGTAATACATAGAGGCAGGGTGAGAAGGTACAGGGACTCCGCTATTTGCGTGCACTTCGATATACAGAGGTAGCACAAAACAGATTTTGATAGATAGAGGTGACTTTCATATGAAGAGTTTTTCACCGCTGAACTTCAATATACATAAATAAAATATACCCTTCTCAAGCCCTCCAAAAATTTCAATATAATGGAAGGTTTCATTCGAAATATCAAGATCCTTCCAAGGGAAGGAAAAAAGAATACTTTCAATATAGACAGGTCTTTGATTTATCGAGATTTGACTGTCTCATAGGAGTGCAAGAAAATACAGTAGTCACTGAACATAATAATGAAAATACTTAAAGCTGGAGAGGGCACTATAGGTACAAAAAAGGTAAATGTGGAAATTTTATGGACAACTTGAGAAGTGCTTTAAATGTCAAAAAAAAAAAAAAGAAAGAAAGAAAGAAAGAAAAAAAAAGAAAGAAAGAAATCATGAATATGATACCTAAAAGTCAAACTGATGATATGAATATTATAGAAGGAAACATTCCTGGTAGGAGTATGTATAAAAAAGAGAGATCATTTAACTTACCCAAAGCACAGGCTCGTAGACAGATACACAAATAAAAACACACACAAACACAAAAACACAAGCTTCAGCAACCATTTGTTGCTTCGTAAGAAAAAGAGGAAGGAAGGAGGGGGATGGAAAATGGAAAGCTATGGGTTTTAAAGGTGTGCTTGTGTGTGTGTGTGGGGGGGGGGGGTGTTTACCTTTCCTTTTTTTCACCCTAAGGTAAGTTCTTCCACTCCTAGCATTGGAATGACTCCTCATTCACTCCCTTAAAACAAAAGCTGCATCCTTCACTTTTCCCCCCTTCCTTCCTCTTTTCCTGATGAAGCAGCAAATGGTTGCAAAAGCTTGAATTTGTGTGTTTGTATGTGTTTTTATTTGTGTATCTGTCTACAAGCCTGTGCTTTGGATAAGTTAGACAATCTCTTATTTATTTTACATACCTAAAAGTCAAATCAATAAGCAATACTCAGAACCACTGATGATACAGTTAAGGAAACTCATGAAGAAAACAAGATAGTTGTAGTCATAGCAAACTGAGACGGTATTCAAGTATTCAAAGATAATTCTTGTAAGTGAAAATTAAGAATGTCAAAAAAATAAATGATGACTTTGAAAGTATCTTAAATGGAAAATTCTCAAACAGATGAGAAAAGAGTTGGACAATAAGTTACTTGATAAACAACACAAGTGTTCCATTTGCAATAATAATAATAAAGACTTTATTGTTTTTAGGGCATTACAGCAACAGTCAGTGTCAAATTAAAATACAATTAATGGTACAATGTGAAAGTATTGACTAATTCACAAATTTTAGTTTATATTACCACAATGTGCAGTGGATTACTGCACTTTTACAGTTGAAAAATTCTTTACTGTCATAGAATGGTTGGGCCGCAACCATTTCTTAATTCTTTCTTCAGACGCATGTTCAGGAAGATCCTGTATTCATAGCTTGTGCCCTATGGCTTCAAAGTCATTTACTGATGTTATACAGTCTGTGGTAAGGCCTATGTATGTGCTTGATGCTTTTTGTATTGTAAGATGTATATACACACTGTGTTTCACATCTTGTAAGATGTTCATCTTATGTCCAAATGTTTGTAAATCTATCAGACCAAACTGCGTGGTCATCAGTCCGTACCTTAAAAACTACTTAAATCTAGGTAAAGTAACCTAAGGACAACACACACACACACACACCCATGCCCCAGGGAGGACTCGAACCTCCACGGCGAGCAACCGCGCGCTCCGCAGCGAGACACTTTAGACCACTCGGCTACATCACTGCGGCTGTTCTTCGTATAGATTAAGGCATAGCATATACATGTTTGTGTGTGTCTGATGCTTCTTGTATTGTAAGATATACATTCTCTTTGTGTTTCACATCTTGTTAGTTCTTAGTTGAGATTAAGGTTTACTATTGTCATAATTTTTTGTTCAGTAAACAAAGGTTTGCAGTATGCCTCATGTGAAGATTTAGTATTTATTCTAATGGCTTTCTTCTGCAATATTAGTATGTCAAGTATATGACTACTATTACCCCTCAAGATAATGCCATAGGATATTATACGGTACTTTGGAAAAATGCAAAATAAGATAATCTGACGTATGTTTCAGATACACGGCTCCTAAATCATCTTAATAAATAAATTACTCCTTGATATCTTACCACTAATATAATAATGTTGGTTCAAGTATAACTTATTGTCTAAATAATTACCTAGGAACTTAACAGAACTAGGGTCCTCAGATAGTGGCTTGTCTCTTAAAGTGGAGTGTGTCTGCCTAGTTTTTATTTTCATTTAAAAAGAATTATTCTGCTTTGAACCAGCATGCTGCATGAGTGTGTGTACACTTTCAACACTGGTTTAAAAATAACAAAGCTGTTACTGCTATGTAGAAAATGTTTTAACATTTAAATATAATACAGTAGTGGATCTAATAAATGAGAGCATATCATTGCTCACTGTCAGGAACAAAAAGGTGCCCAGTACACATCCCTGAGGCACGTCTACTTTAACATTTTTTGTATGTATAAAAAATAGAAATCGAATAACTTACGCAAAGGACAGGGTCGTAGATAGATACAAAAAAAAAAAATAAAAACACACACAAACACAAGATACAAGTTTTCGCAACCGATGTCTGCTTCTTTAGGAAAAGAGAAAGGAAGGAGGGGAAAAAGGTAAGGATGCAGGTTTTAAGGGAGTGGAAGAGGAGTCCTTCCAATCCCGGGAGTGGACACACACACAACCATTTTTTACATTTTACATTTCCTTGCAAACACAAACTAACTGTTTATGGTTTTTGAGATAGGATTTTTATAGTTTTGAGACTGTTTCCTTTGATGCTCTTAGATTCCACTATTTATAGCAGTGCTGTATACTCAACACAGTTGAAGGTCTTGCTTAGTTAATGAGTTCTGAGCAAAGCATTTGTTCTCAAAAACTTTGAGAATGTATGCATCAACAGTCGTCAGATTCTTCCTAAACTTATGTTGTGGGTAAACCTAGGTTTACGAAGTGAGTTGATAATTGTCTTTGAGAACACAGATAGGCCTACTATAGAAATTAGCCTGTAACTAGATTGAGAATCTTTATCTCCCTTTTTATACACTGGAACTATCCTAAACAATTTTAGTTCATCAACTCAAGTAAGCATTTGTTAATGCAATGGATTAAAGGGTACACAATGCACTCACTCATTTTCTTAGCAGGTTGCATGATATATATCTCAACTGTTTGATGACTTTAGTTGTTTTATGGCCCTTCGTACAAATCCATGCAACTCTTCAGGAAAGGTTAGCATACTTGTGTTTAATGGTTGGCTGCAAAAATTTTGAGCATAGCTCTGTTGGTCTAATGTCTGGTTGATAATAGTGTCACCTATTTCTTTCACTGAGTTAATAAAAGTCATTGCATGTTTGTGGTGGGATATTAATTTTGTCTGTGGCAGTACTGTTAATTATTTTCAAAAAAGTTTTGCATTTATTGATGCAATTCTAAATATTGTTGGCATTGTAGGTTTTTTTTTTTTTTTTAAGCTAACAGGATACTGTGGGATTTACTATGTTACAGCTGTGATATGTAGTAATGGGTGGGAACAAGATGTCATGTTTCATTAACATGATATGAAGTTGAGGGAGACACTGCAAAATATAAAAAGAGAAAAGCTCACTGTTAAATTTACTGAAAAGGAGAATTACACATCAAATATAATAATCAGACTGTCAACAAAAGAAATTTGGACTAAACAGTGGAGGTACTAATGCCAATAAAGGGAAAGAGATGCAGAAAACAACATACTTCATCTTCCCTTCCAAAGATTTAATACTTGCAGGTTACGTATGTACATTTCTATGTATGTTAACTGTATTTACACATTTGCATTCAATGAACCATTTCCTATTATTATCGAGCAATCATCCGTTTCCATACAAAGTGTACTTTGCACAAAACAAATTCATTATACCACAAATACCCCTAAATATGTGTAATAACATCCGGTAGTATTTGTGTGTGGCTTTAATGGAGAATGGCATAGGCAATAACAAACTGCTCTGATGTGGATGGACTAATGAAGAGACAAGAGAGAACAACCAAATTTTACTCATTGTAAATGTGATTCATTATTATAAGGTGTACTGTGCCAACAAATATTCTAGAGAGATCAGAACAGAGTCAAGTGTAGCACCTTACTGTAGTGCAATTAACTGAATTTCAGTGGTAGCTCTACTGTACTGTGGCCTCCACATCTTCACACATGGGCTTTTGCAACAGATAATCATCTACAATCAGCACAATAAAAGAAACACACATTAGGACTAATGTTATAGAAAAAGTGTCATTTAGGACTGTGAACCATTTGCTGGAACTTCAACAAATTTTAAGGGTCCTGTCTACCATACCTTCTCCCCCGCCTTAGTACACACAGTGTGTACCTTTGATAGAAGTAAAAGAAAATACAACCGGATTCATGATTATTATAAAGTTATGCTTAGGTAAGAGCACACTATGATTGTTTCTGAGTGGGTACCAACCAGACTGGCACTACTATGATATTGTGTATTGGGCAGTGCTGCACAGGACAAAATTCAGACATCATGTTATAGCTATCAACAATCAGACTACACGATACATCCAGTGTATTATGAAATCTAATATGTAGTCTGAAGAGCATGTTCTCATTTTCCTCATTACGGTCAGTAGAAAATCCCCTCTGCAGTCCACAGAAGATGGATACATTTTTAAGTATTCCTTCTCCTGAGCAGTGTGGATGCCAATGTAATTGGGGTTCTGTTTTTGCTACAGTGCAGTTCTACGAGTTCCCTGTGTGGTCTGCAGCAACTGGCACTTGGGTTTATATCTAGCAATCTCTTAACCTTTTTTTTTCTAAACTCTTTCCATGAAGATCTAGGACACAACTGGAGACAATGAACTGCCTATTGCTACACCTTCTACTGTATCTACTAGTAGTTTTGGCCAACATGCTTCTTAAGGTATCTGGTTTATACCTACCTCATAGCAGCGAGAGGCTGAATCAATTTCTTTAATATAATAACTTGTGCCACCCGAATACTATAACTGGAAAAGAATGGCCAGCTGCCATTTCTGGATGTACTCGATATAGTGAGAGCAGGGAGATTGTATGGTATAGTGTAGTGTATCACAAAGCCATACACACTGATTAGTACTGCTAAGCTAGCAGCTGTCAACCCACAGTGCAGAAGAATAGAGTTCTGAAGACACTGACCTACAGGGTAAGTATCTTGTCAGACAAAGATTATTTACCAGCAGAAATAGAACATCTAAGGTTAGTGTCCTGCAAGATTCACAGCATGCTTCAATCAGCACTCTGCACTTGTTCAAGAAATGAGCAAGATAAAGCAAAGACTGTGGCTTGCCTGGCGTATGCATGTTCTCTTTATGCCAAAATCAGCAAAATCCACAGAAAGTGCAGTATGAAGTGTGTATTCTGTCTACAAAACTAAGGCTGACTAATAGCAAATGTGAAAGACAACTTGAAACTAAAAGAAAAAAATTGTTTGTGTAGCATGCTGTGTATTGGCCAGACAACTAAGGCAATAAACAAAGTACAAATAAATCAGAGACACAGACAGGCATTTACATCAACCACAGATAAACACTGCCATTTTATGAACTGTGATGAAACGAGGATTCTGGTACAGAGTACAAGATATTGGGACAGTGTTGTAGGAGACTATAGGCTACGGTAAATCTCTTAACTGTGATGCTGGATACCAACCAAGTTGAGTCCTGGATCTTGCACTGAAATTGCAGAAAACATTGCGGACAGTGGCAGCACTCCACAATAAGAACAAAGTGAGAAAAGTCCACAACAGAGCACCTGGTATACAGTGCCCCACTGAAGACTGCTAACGAAAATTTAAGCTTACGGTATAGGTTCACAGGTGAGTGAATGGTTTAATGACTTCTTTAGTAATACAACCCAGTATGATGTCTCTGTTGGCAAGTATTCATCAGAAACAAAGGTACCATGACATATGGCCCAAGAAGTGAGAAAGGACCACTATATTTTATCTACATTTAAATGATCTGACCACTCCCATGAACCACAGACATTGCCGAGGTGGGGTGGCTTGCGTACCTCAACGATACAGATAGCCATACCGTAGGTGCAACCACAGTGGAGGGGTATCTGTGGAGAGGCCAGACAAAAATGTGGTTCCTGAAGAGGGGCAGCAGCCTTTTCAGTAGTTACAGGGGTAACAGTCTGGATGATTGACTGAGCTGGACTTGTAACATCAGCTAATGTGGCTTTGCCACACAGTTACTGCGGACGGCTGAAAGCAAGGGGAAACTACAGCCGTTATTTTTCCCAAGGACATGCAGCTCTACTGTATGAACATATGATGATGGCATCCTCTCACGTAAAATATTTCGGAGGTAAAATAGTCCCCCATTCGGATCTCCGGGCGGGGACTACTCAGGAGGATGTGATCATCAGGAAAGACAATACTGGCATTCTACGAGTCGGACCGTGGAATATTAGAGTAGGAAAATTAGAAAATTTAAAAAGGGAAATGGATAGGTTGAAGTTAGATATAGTGGGGATTAGTGAAGTTCGGTGGCAGGATGAACAGGATTTCTGGTCAGGTGAGTACAGGATTATAATTACAAAATCAATTGGGGGTATCACAGGAGTAGGATTGATAATGAATAAGAAAATAGGAATGCGGGTAAACTACTATGACCAGCACACTGATCACATTATCATTGTCAAGATAGATACGAAGCCAAATCCACTTTTCTAGATAGTTTAGAATATGCTCTTTCTAATGAGCATAGTTTAAAGGAATTTGGAGAAAACACTTTTTTGAAAAATTTGACTGAAAATACCCATTTTTAGCACTTTTTGAAAAATTGTTAACTTTACCCTAGATTTGTGAAATAATGGGAAGCAATAGGAGAATGAAACTTTATATTCTAAGACCTTGTGTTGGTGAGTTATGGTGTGCAAAGTTTCATGTACATCCCACAATTACTTCTGGAGATATAAAAAAACTAAAGTTCGCACTTTTTTTAACCCGCAACCTTTTCGCCCAACTTTGCCCCTAATTTTCTATATGAAAATTGCTCAGAAATCCTGTTCTTAATATTTTACTTTAAAGAGCTCTAAAAGTTGTATAAGATGGCCAAGTTTTGTTTCTTTCATGCAAATACTCCCAGAGATATATCATCTCAAAGTTGCTGAAAATTCAACGATGCACTATTGGAAGCTGTGCTATGGTCTTAAACAAGTGACTGTATCTCCGAAAGTATTGATTTTTTTAAACTGAAACTTTACCAGTGTTCATTGAGAACATGTGTGAATGTTCATACAAAATTTCATCAAAATCCATGAGGGTCATGTGGGAACCTCTAGACCACTTGGCATGGAATGACCGATCTATTAAATATCAACTTTTTGAAAAATAACAGCCAACTAGTTTCATTAAAGAGGGTTTTATTAAATCTTGTCCAGGTTTTGGCAAAATTAATTTTACCTTCTTCAGAAGATGCCTGACACATGAAATACATCAAAGTTGCTATAAAATAGAACATACGGAACCATATGCTCTAGTCAAAGTGAAAATGTTTCTCCATGTCAACAGTTTAAATATAAAAGTTGACTTGTCAAAATTTAAAACTGAAGAGTAAGGGCACACATCGTGTGAGTGAACTCTGATGACTGACCAGGTCAGTTGTGCGGACAGCAGGTCAACATTGGTTTATTATAAGAATTTTAGGAAGATGTAGTTAATATGTAAAGGAGACTGCTGAAATGTCTGGTATCCTCACCAGGCCAGATTAAAGACAGACGTATAAATGAGAATTTATTAAAAGAATAATAAAGAAAAAAAAGAAAAACAGGGGATATTAACTGTTATCTTTCGCTAACAGCTACATCTGTCATATGCAGCGCACTGCATCACAGTTTTATTTCCTCCTCTCTTCAGTTATGGGGTAATAATGATTTTGTTAACACTAAAATGAAAAATTCTCTATCACAATATAAACTGAATTAGCCTACATCAACTTCAGAATCTGTTAGCTTACAATTAATTATGGATGAAGTGTACAAAACATAAGTTATAATAATTGTGATGCTGTGAGTTATTCAATTAGAAATTAGTAGTAATATGGTGATAAGATAAATTCTAGGAGTGATTTGCTTGTTATCCTTTACCAGGCCTATATTATGTATAGCATGTTTCTGAAAAATAAATAATCTGTTCTTTCTCTGAAACAATAGTAATAATAAGTAACAATAATATCAGACACTAGTAACTGCTTGCACATTATTTTCCAATCTCTAGTGTCCCAGACCTTTGTGATTGGGGGTTCTAGTATTGCAAACTACACTGCACTGATTTACGTCACATATGAATGAATGAATATAAGCACAAAAGTTTTTAGAAGTGACTTCAAAATTTACACTAAATTTCTGCTGAGAAATGCTATTCCAATACTTGTTTCTCTTTGACGATGGATGAGATATGTTGATATAGCTTAAAATTGTCATTCTCTGTCAGACTGTCAAGATACTTCTTGCATTAAAGACTGACAGTTCATGCTTCCCTAATTGCAAAGGAAAATTGTACAGTATTGTGCTTACTAAACATAATTATTTAAGCTTAACACTTACATTAGAGTATGCCATGCTTGGATCTTTCTCGTTTGTCACCGGACCTGCAAAACACAAAACTGGACGTTAGTTTGCGGAAAAAAAAAACATCACATCGCCGCATGCATACCGGTATTTGAACCAAGTCCCCTTTTAATAACAAATAATTTCAAGTCTCAGTCTCTTATATGAATGACAACCAATATGTATTTCATGCTTTGATTAAATATTTGAGCTTGAAGTGATGCTGCTTCAGCCTTTCATTTTTTTCCGATGTTGGATAACGCTTGTCTCATGTAAACAATCATTTACTTACATCGACGAAAACACCTAAAGTGGGCGGGGCTATAAGATCTGACAGGTAACAGCACGCTGCAATCCTATGGGCTAGATTAATAACTGTCAAGCAGCAATAAACTCAACCACTTCAGAAATACACGTAAATAACACAAAAATAAACATTTACCCATTCCCGAATGTATAGGGCCAATTTCGGTTATGCAGTAAGTGATTAACCTCTGAGTGTCACTTTCAGTCACCCAGTAGCCACGAACATTACTTTTTAAAAGTACGCAGATTCACTAAACGTCATACATCCCGCATAACCTCACACAAACATATCTCGCTACATGCACTCGCCATCTCCCTGCAACCGGCGGTCCATCCCTGCGAATCGCAGTGAATTGTCTCTAATAAAAAACCACAGATCACGTGACTGGCGTCTGCTGGAAACTCGTTTCTCACTGCTAGTTGGACCTTGTGTGTGTGTGTGTCATTGAACTTAGGGGTCTAATAGTGGATTACCAACAATCAGAAATTGTGTTCTCCAATTATTAAATGGTACCCACATTATATGCTCCGAGTTTATTCGTTTGTTGTGCTTTATTGCTTTGTATTGTTACGGAATAAAAGAGCGATGATCTGTAAAACACGCCAATCTTTGTTATTTTATTATGAAAGGAGTTTTTGCCCACGCGCGTTGGATTAGACTGTCCACTTTTTCAAATTAGTGGAAGCAGTATTAGAACCATTTTCCTCATTGTACGAATTTTGTGGATGCACCATCGTAGCAAGTTTACGTCGAGTTGCAGCTTTCCCTTACCGAAGTGAGGCCTACTGAACTGGCCCAACTATTTGCGACTCGGAGTATACAGATTCACAATGGCTGCAGAATTTTCTGACATTATTGACTGTAACACGTGGCAATATATCAAGAAAGATTTCTTCGTTCAAGAAATCAGAAAACAACAGCAACTAGTCACCTTTTATATGTATTTATTACCACAACCGGTTTCGAACTGCTTGGCAGTTCAATCATCAGGCGGTGTACATGCTTTAGATGTTGCTTATAACCTTGTGGAACACGTTTGGAGTTGGTTCACAATGTTATAAGCAACATGTGAAGCATGTACACCGCCTGATGAACGGCCAAGCAGTTCGAAACCGGTTGTGATAATAAATACATACAAAAGGTGACTGGTTGCTGTTATTTTCCCGATTTCTTTAATCAACACAGTCGCAGGTTCCACACTTCCAGAATGGATACAAGTTTAATTTCTTCGTTCACTACCGAATCAATTTCTGTTGCTGGAAGAGCGTAGGTAGTCCACGTTGTTAGAACAGTCATTTGGTGCCTGGCCCTTTATTCTTGAATACATTCTATTAAAAGTTACTTTGATATAATGTTTTTCAGTTTTTTCCCCTCAACTACTTAGAATGCGCTCCAGGAAACAGGACACACATGCGGGAACCTATAATACAAATCCGAGAAGACCGCTGTATTCAGTTTATTATGATAGACCTATTCACCCATGTTCAGGTTATCTGTGAGAAGATACCAAAAACTATGTAACTTTAGACATATACGAGGCTACATGTCTAGACGCATATTTCAGTAGTCTATTTTTGCTACGTAGTGAGAATCGATGTAATCAACAGGTGATCTCACTATATAGTTTGTCTTAACCATGCCATTATCACTCTTCTTCCTCATCATCAACCCAAGCAACGGGGAAAAGGCGGTAAGGGAAAGGATCTGGGAAACTAGTTTTCGGCAGCTCACTGAGACAAAACCCTCGACGTTCATTAAAATAGAACAGGAAATCGTCCCGTGATACACCGTATAAAAAAATATCTCGTTCATGTTAAGAAAACTTTTCCACTTACGGTATGTGTGCGACTGATGACCATCACAGTTTTGTCCTCCTTAAACATCCAATCCAATCCACTATGTCTGCACGGAGTTTACATGGTCACCAATATACTTATGAAGGACACCAATTTCCACTAACCAGTCAAAATATAACCATTTCACATGTGCAAGCGGTTCTTTTTTTCCATCTCTCTTTAATTATAATAGTTCTGCTGTGATGGAGAAAATAATGAACCTACAACCGTTAAATCAGAGGGCCGTAAGGGAATATCAGTTCCATTCTTTTCGATTCAAAATCTAGTCTTAATTGTTACCTCGTTCTTTACTTTCTGCGCAATAGCAAGACTAAACTGTAAACTCAAACTGAAATTTTCATCCACAAAGATAATAATTTGTGAAGTGCGCGTCTGCTTTCAATCAGTCAACATCCATCATGCATGATTTAATATATTTATTTTTGCCAGTGCAAACAGATGCGAGACTTTACGTGATTAGTCATCTTGTAAACCCACAGTTGTAGATACGGTAATATAAGTGGGGAGATTCTTGAATATAATTGCTCGAGACTCTTAAATGAAGAGCTGCCTCACACCTGCAATTTATCAGGCGACTCAAATTATCGACACGCGAGAGTTAGTTATGTGGCGTTGGCGTGGGTCGATTAATTCATTAATTCGTCTTAATGGGCAGCACACGATGTGCCTTCACCCTTCTGGCATATAAATTCCATGTCGAAAAGGAAAAAAAGACGAGTGTTTAACGTGTAGGCGTAGCCAGGATATTATTTCGGGAGGAGTTTCCAATAAACAGACATTGTAATAACGTGTACTCTTCACAGTACTGCAAACGGCACTAATACTGTATATATTATAAAAATTCTATTCCAGAGGGCTGTATACTAGAGTGTCACCATGGTATAGAAACAAAAGTGGTATACTTCTTAAGAATCTACGTATTCTCCAAACTAGTAACAAGGCAATTCATAAGAAGATAGGGAAATACGGATCGAATCACGGATGGCAATCAGAAAGGCAGTGCGTGAAGCTTTCAATAACCTCTGAGGCATTATCAGAGAAGCACTACCACAAGTCAAATTTTTGCGGTATGGAAAAACTGTCAATGACAAAAAATAAGTGTATAGATACTCTTTGACTGTACAGGTTCCTTGACTGTTTACCCAGGAACATCAAGAAATGTTGCTGACTGACATTGTAATATGACTGGCGTTTTAATTACTAATAGTTGTGTTGCTCAAATCTCTAAAGAACAGTGAAGTTCCAGAACCCGACAGGGTCATTGACAGTTTCTACACAGAATCTCCACCGGATTTAGTCCTCCTCTTAATCATAATTTACCGTGTGGACTTTGATCAAGAAATTGTTGCTAGTGACTGGAAAACAGGAAAGCCACACTTATCTATGAGGAGCAGACAACAGAAGATAATGAAAAAAATAAGAAACTGCTCATTATTTTAAGTAGTAATCATCATAACTTAACAAATTTAACCCATTCGGGGGGGGGGGGGAGATGACCAATCTCTCTATACACAAATATTTGCATTTAGCTACAGGACCATGATTTTTACCCAAGCGTGCAGCTACCCGTCCGATGGCCTTGAATATCAAACTTCAGGGCTTCAAAATTACGTAAATCGCATGGGCAGCAATCAGGACTGTATGAAGTATGTGTAATAGCTTCCCAGCCTTGGAAAAATGTACGCGGGCGTAATCGTGATACAGAATGATGCCGCTTTTTATTACCTTTGTCAACACATCGGGAAGGGTTTGGAACCTAGAACTGCCCCCCCTCCTCTGGTTACGCCCATGGTTTGTCTCATTGATAACTAAGACTTTAGGGGCGCCAAAATTACTTTCTTTAGTATACAGTACCTACTTCTTTTATAGATTCGTACACGTATTTTGGTAAGATAAAAAGAAATTATTTGTAACTAAGAACAAACATATCATAAAAGTTTGTTCACAATATTTGTCGGTATCATAAGTCACATTTACGGTAGAGAAAGTCATTATAATCAGGTTTTGTATTGTAGGGCACCACACAACCAAAGATTTTTCGTCACAAGAAAACTTATCTGCATAAAACAAAAATGTAAGTGACATTTGTGTGGACGTGAACAGCCGTCTGATGATGAACCGAAAGGTTCGAAACCGGTAATGGCACCATTTAGTTAATAAATAGCATAAACAAAACTGGTTGGTTGCTGTCTTCTTTATTATAAGAATCACCCTGTACGTATCTCATTACTCTAAGGATGTCAAATGTACCTATACGGAGACAGGCGAAACTAAACGAATTTTATATTCATAAAACATGCAATAGTTGTAATCAACATTTCTCAGATTATTGTATAACTGAAAAAAAAATGTGGGGATAAAAACTATTCCGGCTACGGTATATGTTAATGTTTGTAAAGCTTATGAGACTTAACTGCGGGTCATCAGTCCCTAACTTACAAACTACGTATGAACTAACGTATACTAAAGACAACACAAACATCCGTGCCCGAGGGAGGATTCGAACATCCGACGCGGGAGGCCGCGCGATTCGTAACGTGGCGCTCCAGACCGCTCGACTACTCCCGCGCGGCCAGTCTATACGGGAACCAATTATCGAGCATTATAATCATCTTCCATTCGTCGTAGTCAGTGATATCTACACATACTGGAGGTATAACTCTGGTGTCTGTGAACAGAACTGCAGCGTGCATGCTCATTCGTGTTATACACGATTCGCATTGTCCTCCATGTTTAAATTTGGCAAAGGAGTTACCATCAGTTATTGCGTGAAAAAGAATCGTTTTTAAAACCCTTGATTTGGAATTTAAGCCAATAGGCTGATATGGGAACGGAATCTAAAGGCATTTTTAGGGTTACCAGACGTCCTCTTTTACCCGGAAATGTCCTCTTTTTTTGGACCCTGAAAATGGTCCTGCCGGGTTTTTAATAAAATGAGGAAATGTCCTCTTTTTTGTGTTGTGCAACAGCTTCAACTTGAAAGTGCGTAAATACTCTCTGCCTCTATGCATCGCTGAGATCTGAGTCGTTCTGTAGTTCCTACGACTTCAGTGCAGGTTGCGATTTTAGAAAGTGTGTTTTGATTCAGTGTGATTTGCGAGAACCAGTCATGGGGTCAAAGCGGAAATGTCTGTCAGTTCCTGAAAAACGAAAGGTAATTGACAAAGTGAGAGCAGGAGTAAAGGAAAGGAAAGAACAGCTGTGTTTGGGTTTCCGGCAAGCACACTGTCAAAATAATGAAGAATGAAGACCATGTAATAATTACAGATGAAGGGACAGGTTGGAAACAACAACAAAAAGCTTTGTTTCCAGATTTGGAGGAGTGTTTAGTGCAGTGGTTCCGGCAACAAATCTACATCCACATGAAATACTGATATCTCGCATTTTATTCTGATGTTCTTTTCTACCTATGTAAGTGGTAGACAACAATATATTTTCGCATTCGGAGGAGAATGTTGGCGACTGGAGTTTCGAAAGTAGTCCACGCCACAGCGACTAGAGCCGTTGTAATGATTCCCATCCCAGATCCTGTATTATTTCCGTGACGCTGTCTCCCCTGTATCCTTACAATACAAAACGAGCTGCCCTTCTTTGGACTCTTTCGATGTCCTTCGTCAAACCCACCTGATAAAGAGTCCCACACAGTGCAGCAATACTCCAAAAAAGGACGGACAAGCGTAGTGTATGCATTTTCTTTAGTAGTTCCGTTGCATCTTTTAAGGCTTCTGCCAATAAAACGCAGTCTCTGATTCGCCTTTCCCACGACATGATTTACGTGTTCTTTCCAGTTTAAGTCTGTAGCAATAGTAATTCCTAGTTATTTAGTGGAGTTTACGGCCTTCACTTTTGATTGATTTATTTTGTAAACAAAGTTTAATGGATTTCTTTTCGTAGTCATGTAGAAGACGTCACACTTATTATTTAGACTCAATTGCCAATTTTATACCAAACTCATATTTAGATCGTTCTGCAGAAGGTTTTGATGTTCAGATGACTTTACTAGACGATAAATAACGGCGTCATCTGCAAACAACTCAACAGAGCTGCTCAGATTTTCTCCCAACTCGTTTATGTAGATACTCTACTACCTCGTGGAACGCCGGATATCACGTCTGTTTTAGTCGATGCCTTACCATAGATTACTACGAACTGTGTCCTCTCTGATAGGAAATCCACTATCCAGTCGCATATTTGGGGCGATATACCATAAACATGCAATTTGATTAAAAGCCGTTTGTCATTTACGGTGTCAAAAGCCTTCTGGAAATCAAGAAATACGGAATCAATTTGAGATCCTTTGTCGACAGCACTCATCGCTTCGTGTGATCAAAGAGCTAGTTGTGTTTCGGATGAACGATATTTTCCAAATTCGTGTTGACCTTGGATCAATAGATCATTCTGTTCGAGATAATTCCTAATATTTGAATACAGGATATGTTCGAAAACCCTGCTGCAAATTGACGTCAATGAAATAGGTCTGTAGTTTAGTGGGTCACTCCTACTGCCTACCTAGGTGTGACCTGTGGAACTTTCCATTCTTTTAGTACAGATCCTTCTTTGAGAGAGAGGTTGTAGGGCCGATGTTTTTTTTTAAGTGATTGAAGTTGTTAACGTTAGTGTGAATTTGTGGGCTTATTTTGAAAGAAAAGGCAGATTATTTTGCAGCAGCTTTGAAATACGGTACGTTTCCTCTGAGTAATGGATGGCTTGAAAATATCAGTAAAAGACACGGCATTATTTTCCTAAAAATGAGTGGGGAAAGCGACATTTTAAATCAAATCTGTGATCAGTGGAAGTTAAAATTGCAGAGGATCATTCACATTAAGTACAATAATAAAAATCATGACTTTCTCTGGAACACCTCGTTACACCGAATTGATTATTTCGTCTCTAGTGATTCGACATATCGAGGTTGGACTGTATTGAGTGTTGCCGCCATTCTGGATATAACCGCTGCTGTATCCTCGACATTGAATCAAAGAGGCTCAGGATGTGCTGGTGTATAGCAGTCCATTCTGCTTGTACACATTGCCAAATTTAATCTGTTGTAGCAGACCAGTCTGACCGCAATCATCGACAAGTTTCGATAGGGGAGAGAGAGAGAGAGAGAGAGAGAGAGAGAGAGAGAGAGAGAGAGAGAGACGGGGGGGAGGGGGGGGCGAACAGGCAGGACAAGGCAGCAGCAGCAGTGTAATCCGATGGCCGACAATTAAGTCAACTTTGCGTGCCACGCGGGGCAGTGCCGGATCTACGGTATTTCTTTGTGTTTCTTTAGCTGGGGTTCTAGGCTCTGGCGAGTACCACGTCTCTTTGGCGTCTGTCGGCAGAACACTCCCTACGATGTTTCTGTAGATGTGCTGCCAGTTACAGTCTGGAAACTTGCTCTCAGTTCGCTGTTCTGTGTCCAGGATTAGCCACAGTGTTTTTGGACGTAGCTTCTGTTTATGAAATACAGCCGAATTAGGGCTACCAGATGCCAGTCTTCGGAAAGTAAATAACGGGAACATTTCGAGACTGACACAAGACTTTGCAAAAGAGTTATATTTTGAAAGTGTTAGAAGCCTATGTATCTTTTACTGTTGCACGCATAATGCTTCTAACCGGCCGCCTCGCAAGTGGTATTTCACGTTAATTGTCACTTGAGTTACGCTCTGAAGTAGTAACGTGAGCTCGGTCTGACGGCGACAAAGTATATGCTGGAAAAAGTATCATTGTTGGATGAATGGTTAAATTACCTAAATTTTTTTGATTGCAGGTGTTCAGTGTTTCATTTTGACAAGTTTAATGCAATATTTTAAGTGGGAAGGACATTTCGCATTTTTCCTAAAAGCTCACCCAGACTATTTTTAGGGTCCAAAAATGAGGATACCTCCTGATACACGAGGACGTCTTGTAATCGTAATTTTGAGACTACTTAGACGGCTTCCTTGATGAGCATACCGACTGCAGAGTCTCAGGAAGCTTGAGTAGCATGGAAATTGCAATTTGTATTGATTGGGAAGAGTCATACTTCGAAGAATTTTTAATTTGTTGAAGCTATCCAATCAGTAACTCATTACTTTCCGGACAAGCTTGTACCTCTTGAGGTATAAAATTTTTTGAGCGGTAAACTCAAAAATGTCCTATTTTATTTCCATTATAAAACGAATTAATGAGGAGGAACTGATCATAATTTGCGAGAAAACAACTTTCTGAGGTACCCTGAATAGAAGTGATGGATTCAGAGGACACATTCGGAGACATCAAGAAATCGTGAATCTAATAGTGGAGGGAACTGTGGGTTTAAAACTCAAAGGGAGAGACCAAGAGACGAATGCCGTAGACAGGTTCAAAAAGATATGGGTTGCCGTTCTTATCAGGAGATGAAGAGGCTTTCACAGGGCGGAGAACTGCATCAAACGTCTCCGGACTAAAGACAAACAACAAGAAAACTAAAATATATGTAAAATATTATTACTATAGTCATTGTTTAAAGATTGTATTACTGATTACATGTTACCAATAACCACATTTTTCAAGTAATAGGAAGATTAGGGTTTAATGTTCGCCGACAATATGTTTATTACAGACGGAGCACAAGCTCGGCTGTTTTTGTTTTTGTGCTGTTGATGGACAAGGAAAACGGCCGTGACCTTACAAGGGACCCATCCAGGCATTTGCATGAAGCGAGTTAGAAAATCAAGGGAAACCCAAACCTGGCCCCAAGGTGGGGAGGGGGGACGGGGAAACCAGATTTAAACCTCCTCCCGTGTGCTAACCACTGCGCAATTTCACTCTAGTCTCTAGTAACAGCATAAACGCATGACACAGCTTGAGAAAAGAATGTAAGAACATCTTCCTCGCTTAGTCCACCCAGTGCATGGCTATTTTATACTTTAATTTACGTATATACTTAACTAATTACACATACTTTAAATATGGTTAAAAACCTCATGAAAATACCGTGTAAGTTCCTGCAATATACCACAATTTCCTCATTTTCAACTCGCAACCAAGAAAATGATAGCACAACAGAAAAGTAATTATGGAATACCTAGTACACTGCTCTATGGTGCAGTCGTCATCGTCATCGTGCATGGGCTGCAGTGCCACGGAAAGTAAAAAAGGGGTTTGATTTTGTAATCTACTAGCTGAAGACGCAGTGTTGTCCGTGTTTTTATTTATTCCATATCGATGGTGTTGAACTGCAACCTCGTATGTCAGTTTGTTCATATAAGAACAACATTGACAATTTTTATTTAATTTATGCCTTGAAAATTATTTTCCAGTATGTTTTCATGGATTCTTTTATTAATGAAATAATTTATAGTGATAATAATTGTTTTTATTTATTTACTATCTAGATAATTGTAAAATAATAATGCTTATTTCACTCTCCTGTAAAACTGATTTTTTTTTTCTTTCTTTCTTTTTACATACGAAGTTGCTGTTCAACAACATCGATATTCTAGTTAGTCTCTCTGTTCCTCTCATTTTGAATTCCAATTGTCTAATTTTTATTCAAGGTCGGAATAAAAACGTAGACTGACGTAGAAATCTGTACATTAAGCACCGTCCGCCTTGCAACATACTAAATGTAATGTAGACAATGACCTTTCTCTTTTTTTGAAGATCAAATGAACCAAATTTCTGCAAGATTGGAACAAAACTGTAGATTTTTATACAACACAAATACACAAGCAAACAAGCAGACACACTACATACGTAGATAGTAAATTTAATTTTGCTTCCTCCAACTATGAAAAATTATGACAAACAACATCGTGGCTGGAACTGTCAAAATACAAAATCAGAATTCAAAGTACCAACCAAATTTCACAGTCTATATACAGATGCCTAGATGTCTTATGTATGTTAGGCCATCTAGACATAATCGCCACTTGAAAATGGCAATGTAAGCCGAAACGGGACAGTCGTGCCAAAATAATTATTACTAAACAGCCGAGTTTTGGTTCATTATTATTATATCACTTTCTGACCTTTACTACGCTGCGGGCACTAAGAAATATAAAATTAAGTAAATCTGTTAACTTTCATGGTGATCAGCGAAGTGGTGTCAAAGTTAACTGCAAGGTACCCTCCACCATGCACCGTATTAAATCTTATATAGTCAGTGATGTTTGTCTTGTTTTGAAGCGTGAAAAATTTCATCCAGATAGGAATAAAACCGTAGATTTTGTCGAAGTTCATAGGTAAAGTAACTCTGCCGAGTACCATACACAATTATACGTAGACAGTGATTTTCCTCTAGTGTGCGAAGTTACATCGAAATCCGAACGGTACGGCAGCGATAAAATACGAGCGAACATGATGCGGCAGTTTCCCACGCGCCTCAATGTTTAGGACGTCATATCTCCTGAACTACAACTCGTACAAAGAAAATTTTGTATATACATTCATTGGCATTGATGGATACTGTCTGGTGTTTGCAAACATGTTGGTAATACATTTAGTAGCAACGAAGTAATACATGTAAAGTCATTCATAATACAGAAGTTTTCAGGCTTCTTAGTGTCCACGATGTCATCTCCTAAAGTGAACTGTGTCGTACAGAGATATAGCATTTGCGAAAGTGCAAGCAAGATGTTGAAGTTCCATCGCAGTCAGATGAACGGTACGGCAACGCATAAAATATGAAGAAACATACCGTACATTCATTTTGGATATATGATAAGTGGCAGTGCTCAGCTACAAAGCATTGGTAGCTAGAAGTCTCCCATTTGTGTCGTTTCACAGTAAGGTGTCCGGCAACCAAATGTTTTCAGATATTAAGTTCGTTTGAATGGTAGTGCAGGGAGTGAGTGAGGCCTTGGTCTCTAGGGAGATGATAGTGTAGGTAGGAGAAGCATATTTTGTTTAAAAAAACGTTCAAACGTTTGTATAGCATATGGGACTTAACTACGGGGTCATCAGTCCCTAAACTTACAAACTACTTATTAACTAGCTAATCCTAAGTACGGCACAATATATCCATGCCCGAGGGGGGATTCGAACCCCCGACCGTAGTGGCCATGCAGACCGTGACTGGAGCCCCTCAAGTCCCCTCGACCACCGCGGCCGGCGCATATTTTGTAACAAGAGTCTATCCTTAATGTGGGTAGTTTACTTTCTTCTCTACATCTACATATGTACTCCGCAATCCAACGTGACAAAAAGTATCTAGCAGCCAAGATGGGCTGAGAATTGCTCCATCGTAATTTTTTTAAGTACTACCCACTAGTTCGTGATTTAAGAAAACACACAGAAAAACTAAATATCATTTATCTTTTGCCGATTTAAAAGCAAAATCATATGAAGAACATTCTTTTTCATTGAATGTTAATTAAAATTTATTGAACATGTCCGAACGTGGCATACACTATATCAGTTCTATCTATATTGAAGCGAAAGGACACTCACTCACTGACTAAACACGAAATCTAGAAAACTACATCACCTATGAAGCTGAAATTTAGCACGATTGTATTTTTTAGGTAGAAGACGTCAGATAAGAATTGGGATAGGGCCAATAGTTTATGAGATATGACGTCATAAGTAATGAAAACTTCCCCGTCTTGCGGCACGTGATAGTATGACTATTAGTCCACTATTAGAGATGGATATCACTTAGCGACTTGCAACAAACTTTAAACATAATTTCAAACCTCTAAGAAACTTTTTCTCGCTGACAACCATTGCAAAATAAAGAAACGAAAAAAGTATCTCGCTTACTATTTTTCCGCTGTTCACAGACTAAAACTACGGCATTTGGTGTAACGTTGCAATTTTTATTTCTACACTATATATTTTATATGCAGGGAATTTTACAGACAGTATACTGACATACAAGCTGAATGTACATTCGAAATTGTATTACAGTACGACACGTAGTTCATGAGATATAAGCACATAAACAGTAACGTGAATGGAAAACCTCTCCATCACGCACCAAGTTTGAATATATTTCTTCTTTACTACTAACTGCATTCGCAACAGGTTTTACATACTTACAGCACTTATACAAATGAATTTGTACCTTAAAAATTATACAGTTGAACAAATAATAAATATGAGATCATATATACTGCGACGGGTACAAACTTTTCACATCATGCACCGCGTTTTATTACATTTGTTATTTACAGCTAAGACGCTCCTGTATTCCAATGAGGAAATTCCTGAAAGATGACGGTGCTATTGAGAACGTTTCACCAACTTTGAACTGTTAAGCGCATACCGCTATAGGAAGAACATCCGTGTACATCCGACGAATACCCATTATTTCCGACAGACCTAGTTTTTAAGAGACTGCAGTTTGCGTGACACTTGGACTTTCTATTATCTATACTAATAATAAATCTGTAAATGTAGGCCTGCCACTGTTCACTTCAATCTTCAAAACTACTGGAGGAAACTTTATACGGTTTACACAGGAAACATGAGAAAAGTTTGGGTCAACATATATGCAAAATTTTATCAAAATTGGATCACGGAAAAAAGATATCGTAATTTAAAGTGTTTACAATAGCCGTCGTGTCTGTTCAACTATTAAAAACCTGTTATCTCCAAACTACCTCACGATTTTGCATGGAGGTATCACAGGTAACTTCAGCTTAACTCTGGACAACATACAGACTTCGTTTCATATAAATCGGACCACGGAAAAAAATATCGTAATTTGAACACGTTTATCTCCAAAACTACTTGACGAATTTTCATGGGGTTTTCACATGTAACTTCAGCATATCGTGAGGTTACATAAATGCTTCGATAATTAAAATGGGATCAGAGAAAATAAAAATATAATTTAATCCTTTGATTAAAAGCCATCATGTATGTCTATTTGTTGATAATAATCTCCGAAATTACAACACGAACTTTCATTGGTTTCCACAGGTAAATTAATAATAGTTTGGAGAGTAACTTAGGCTTCATTTCATCAGAATCGGATCAGAGGAAGAAAAGACATCGTAATTTGTAGTATACAAACTGGATGTATACCGCACATCACATGTTTTGCACACGATTTCGCATTGTCCGCCATGTTTAAATATGGCAAACAACTTTCCATCAGTTATTACGCGAGAAATAACTGCTTGCTTACCTTCTGATTTGAAATTCGAATCATTATGTGGTTAATAGGCTAATGTAGGAGCGGAATTGAAAAGTATTTTCTTTTCGTCCTCTTATAATACTTCATAGCGGCCATATTTAAATTTGGCAAGCAACGAAATATTAACATCTATGGTTGGCACGCTCAGGCAACTGAAGTTCAACGTCCAGTTAGTATAGAGATCAGTGTTTCTGGAGTATGCTATGCTATACTACGCTTCAATTCTAGCAAAGATCAGATAGAGGCGCTGTTACTTACATAGTATACCAATTAACTTATAGATTGCGATGCTGCGTTTTTTATTCACACATCTAAGGTGTAATACACTGAAACAAGGACTACGATTTTCCTTACGGCAGCGGTGTAGTGCATTGATGTTGGCAACGGCCGTTGAATCCTTTTTCAAAAATCAGTCACGTACATTGAGGGGAATAATTCTTTTGTTGATAACGAAATCTATATATATCAAACCATCGGTCAAGGCAGTCAGAAGGCATAAGATAGAATTGGAATTCCAGTTGATAAACATGTGCTTTTGTGACTACTGTTATGTTCTTTTTATCAGTAATGTGACGAAAACACAAATTCTTATTTGCCAATTTGTTTCATAGTCAGTTCCAATTTCAGACATTCAAATTATATACTGCGTTCCACAATAAGCACTGGTTAGCGCTTCTGCCATAAGGCGATTCGTCTATGTGGGTAAGATCCTTCGAATTGCAAAAGCACTGTTGTTATTGGTTATTGGTATATCTGCAGCAATTACTCTACAGTCGTGAAAAAAATTCGACGTATTACACGGTCTCCCTAATTTCCCTGGTTTGTTTCTGATAAGGAAAGCTACCAGGCTTTATCGTTAATGCTGCTCTTCCTCTTAGCCATCTATATTAACTTGAAACAACCTATGAAACCAATTACGAGACACTATTTTGTACATCGACGAAACGTTACAGGAACGACCCAGCTTCTATCTATGAGATAGTAAATACAGCTGTCCTGTTCAGATAACAGAGGCTATATTTTCTTCTTTCTAGCGATGCGGGAAAGGTTATCTTGGACGTATCTCTGAGATTAAAAGTAAGCTGTTCTTTATCAGGCATGGTTCTACTGGAGAGGCGTACCGTTTATTCGGAGGGTGAGACATTTGCAGTTCATTGTTACTTCGACTTAGATATTAACAAAGTAATCGTTATCCACCTCTAAGACAACTGCAATGCTGTGTGTTACTGGCCTGACAGTCAATACTCCGTTCCATCGAAAGTTTCTCTTTGTGAGACCTTTCTTCGGGTAGAGCTCGGTTTACTCAGTTTGATATCCCGTCCTTATCTAATAAATTTCAGACACAATGGAAATCATAGTACATGCACAATTAATAAAATATGTAGGAACAATTGCGTATATTGTCAGCTTTAAAAGAATACACCAACACCTATTACGGGTCTTTAAATAGTGTAGAAAACAGGTAATGACCAGTTTTTAGTCTCAAATGACTAAACAAATTTTGAAATGTTCCACATCCACGAGGATCTCCTAAATACCGATCTATGGAACGAACAGCTTATCTAATCTAATCCTTGTACTTAAGTAGTGCAGGAATACTAATACGGTACCTACATTCCGCCTTGCTGGTAAATGTTGACTATCAGAAAGTTTTCCAAACATCTTGGGATACCATGGCAAAGGCTCTTCAAAAGCCTAGTGAGTCAGGGACGTGGGTTCGAATTAAGGCCTTTGTACAAATTTTCATAGATGCTTACCTGCATACACAAAATAGATGTTTCAGACTTTAGTATCGTCTCTGAATCATAGACGTTAATTTGAAGAGAGAAAAAAACTGATTTATTCTGGCAGACCAATGAGGCTGCCTTGTGAATAAATTGTTTCTACAGGACTGTTTCGGCGCAACTGCCAGCGTCAGCTTATCTGTGAAAGATTCAAAGATCGGTTTAACATTTAAATTTTTAAACGGGAAAATTTAGTTTGTAACGAAATGCAGTTTTTTTGCATACATCAGGTGGCCTTGATATCCTTACAATATCGATGTCTTAGTTACTCTTACGCTAGTTGACTGTTCTGTTTTTGTTGTGTATGATAAATCTCCGGTGGAATAGTTCTTATGTAGATGTCTAGCATTTATTTTTATATTTAGATATTACGCCCTGGCGACTAGACATATATACTGACCATTACGTCGCTGTTACACGGTTACATGCGGTTCTGTTTCTTTGGTATTTTGTAAAACATATCCTTGTTCTTATCGACTATTTTATACTGTCGATGTTATGTTCTTCGGTTTAAATAACGGTGTGATGCAACTCTTCACACCACCCTATCCTGTGCAAGCCTCTTCATCTCTGGATAACAATTTACATTTTTTTAAACCTGCCGACTGTATTCGTCTCTCGCTCTCCCTCTGGGATTTCTGCGATTTTTACCTCATACACCTCCCTCCAATGCTAAATTGGCGATTTCTTCAGGTGTCAAAGTGTCCTACCAATAGATCCCTTACTTTAGTCAAGACGTGACAAATTTCTTTTTCTCCCAATTCTGTAGGAAAAAAATGAATTATGCCGGCAGATCAAAGGTGCTGATTTGTAAATAAACTGTTTCTTCAGGCCTATTTCGGCGCAATCTATCCATTTAATCTTCAACTTTCTCCTCTAGCACCAAATTTCAAAGCTTCTGTTATCGTTTTATCTGAACTCATTGCTTAGAATTTACTCCCGTACAATACTACACTTCAAAGGCATTTAGAAAAATAACATTTGACGCCGCGCAGAAGTGGCTTGCGTTCTAAGGCACCTATCTGCGAAATGCCTGTGTGCTCCCCGTCGGAGGTTCGAGACCTTAGTATATGTTAGTTTACGTAGTTTGTTAAGTCCAGTACTAATGACCACTGCAGTTTGGTCCCATAGCTTTACAAACATTTGAACATTCGACGATAAATTTCTTCTATTAATAAATGCTTTTGTTCCCATAGTGATTCTTCATTTGACATAATCTATACTTCGACCATAAGTCGTTTTAAGACCCAAATAACAATACTTATCTACAGCTTTTATTGCCTATTTCATAATCTAATATACGAGGTCCGTAACCAATTCACGACGTTATTAGCGTAATTGTGTTATTTTTACTGATTAATTGCGTCATAATTATCTCTGATATGTAGGTCTCTTTTTTGTAGTGCGTATAATACCGACAGATTGTTCTATATTCTCTGGTATATCTTGTTTTGTTTTCGAATGATGGAAGAATGTTGATGGGTTGCTGTCACAGGCCCAGGTAAGTACAAACTAAAAAAATGTAATGACGATTTCTATTAATGGAAAGTATAGACTGTCACAATATCACTATCACAAATCGTTTGAGGGAAGCAGTGTGTTTACGTGAACACAGATCTTAATGAGGGAACGGCAGCCAATTAACCTGACAACAAACATGTCTGGTATTCTTACGAGATAGCGAGGTCTGTGTGGCAAGTGAGGAATGTTCTGGTCAAGGAAACAACCGACCTCTCTTTAAATTACAAGCAACGGGTATTTTCTGCGTTTTGTCAAAGGCATTTGATTGATTGAACCTCAACATTCTTTCAAGTAAATTAGAATTCTACGGTGTCACAGGCAATGCTGCAAAATGGTTGAAGTAGTAACTCGCAAACATGAAACAAAGGCTGTCAGTGCAAGGGACTAGCGAATTAAACCATCGGTCATCATCAGATTGGAAAGAAATTACATATGGTGGCTCAAAAAAATGTGCAAGTGTTTGTAAATCTTTGGGGCTTAACTGCGTTGGTTATTAGTCCCTAAGCTTACAGACTACTTAAACTAAGTTAAATTAACCAACGGAGAACACAAACACCCATGCCATAGGAAGAACTCGAACCTCCGACGGCGAGCAACCGGGCGATCCGCAGCGAAGCGCCTTAGACCGCTCGGCTACTCCACCGCGGCATGTGGTGTCCCACAAGACTCCATCTTAACGGCCATTGCTTTTTCTTGTATACATTTATGATATCAGTTCCTACCAGAAGCAAAGTGCTTTAAGTTTACACATCATACAAGAATTGCAATAAAGAGCATGTCTAACAAAGTTATAGGAAGGTTTGCTAATATTTTCATGGCATTAATAAATGGTTTAAAGGCTTACACACGCAGTTCTGGACATGTAAGAGATTTCCATCCATATATGTATAAAGTATGAAGATGAGCATATAGAAGAGGATGACTGTATTAAATTCCTGGGATTACAACTTGATAATAAATTCAGTTGAGAGGAGCACACAACAGAGCTGCAGAAACGCCTTAGACAATCTGTATTTGCAATTTGTTAGCAGACGTAGGCAACGATGATGTTGCGGTCTTCAGTCCGGAGACTGGTTTAATGCAGCTCTCAACCCTACTCTATCCTGATCAAGCCTCTTCATTTCCTCATTAGAATTGCAACCCACGTCCATTTGAATCTGCTTACTGTATTCGTCTCTTGGTCTCCTGCGATTTTTTACCCCACGCACTTCCCTCAATGCTTAATTTACGAGTCCTTGTTGTCTAAGAATGTGTCCTACCAATCGATCCCTTCTTTTAGTCAAGGTATGCCAAATTTTCCTTTTCTCTCCAATTCTCAAATGTTCAAATGTTTGTAGCACTTATGGGACTTAACTACGGGGTCAGCAGTCCCTAAGCTTACAAACTACTTATGAACTACCTAAGACTAAGGACGGCACAAATATCCATGCCCGAGGGGGGATTCGAACCCCCGACCGTAGTGGCCGTGCAGACCGTGACTGGAGCGCCTCGGTCCCCTCGGCCACCACGGCCGGCTCTCCGATTCTGTTCAGTATTTTCTCATTAATTATGCGATCTTCCCATCTAATCTTCAGCATTCTTCTATTGCACCACATTTCAAAAGCTATCTTGTCTGCACTATTCATCGTCCAATTTTCACTCCATACAACGCAACACTCCACACAAATGCCTTCAGAAAAGATTTAGTTACGTGTAAATTAATAGTCGATGTCTAGCAAATTTCTCTTTTTCAGAAACGCTTTTCTTCACATTGCCATTCTGCATCTTATATCCGCTGTACTGTAACCATCATAATATTTTACTGCCAAGTAACAAAACTCATCTACCGCGTTTGTTTCGTTACCTAATGTAATTCCTTTGTCTCGCCAGATTTTCTTAGACTGCATTTCATTACCCTTGTTTTCCTCTTGTTAATGTTCATATTACACGCTCCTTTCAAGACACTATTCCTTTCAACTAGTCTTCCAGGTCCTTTGATGTCTCTGACAGAATTAAAATGTCATCGGCGAAACACGATTTTTTATTTCTTCAAACCTGAACTTTAATTTCTTCTCCAAATTTCTTCTTGTTTCTCTCCACAGCTCGATGTGTGTACAAATTGAATAACATTGGAGAAAGGCTACAAACATGTCTGACTCCCCAACCTCTGCATCCTTTTCATACCCTTCAACTCTGATAACTGCTGTTTCGTTTGAGTACAAATTGTAAATAACTTCCCGTACCCTGTATATTACACCTGCTGACTTCAGTATTTGAAAGAGTGTAGTCCAATAAATATAGTCAGAAGTTTTCTCCAAATCTACAAAAGATAGATAACTTTTCCATTCTCCTGTAAATAATAAGTGTTAAAATTTTGCAACCATAAATTATTAAATTCATGGTTCCATAATAGTCACACATGTGTTATTTGGAATATGTATTATAACATTTTTCTTAAAGTCTGAGGCTATTTCCCCTGTCTCACACATCTTACGCCTAAGGTGAAATACTTTTGTCATGGCTGACTCTTCTAGAGCCTTCAATATTTCTGAGGGAGTGTCATTTACTCCAGGAGCCTTGTTTCGACTTAGGACTTTCAGTGCTTTCAGTAGGCAACATAAAAATAAAAATCTTGCATACTTTGCTTACTTTCATTCCATAATGTCATATGGTTTTTATATTTTACGATTTTGGGGAAACTCTTCAAATTAAAAGTTTTCTGATTCTAAAAGCGTGTAATATGTATTATTTGTGGAGTAAATTCATGGACAATCTGTAGAAGCTTTATGAAAGAAATGGGTATATTGAATACTGCATCACAGTATACTTACTCTTAAATGAAATTTATCGTAAATAATATATCCTATTTTCCAACAAAGAACTCAGTTCATACGTACAATACTAGGAACAAAAACGATATACAAGGGCTTCAAAGCATTTACTTTAGTTCAAAAAGTGGTCAAATGCTCAAGAATCTGGGAGCATGTAGATAAGTCTGTATATATTAGTGACCTTGACGTGAACCGAAAGGTTAAGGCTAGTCATTCGTAGACGCATTTAAGTGCAAATGGAAAGTTTCTCGTGCACATTAATGGTTTTATTTTAGTAAGATACACTACCGACGAACAATTGTACATTTTAACGCTTAGTAGGGATCAAACTTTGCGAAATATAAGGGTTATACCAGGAGAGTAAAGCTCAAAGAACACCGAGAAATAAAAATTATAATCTCCTTTAGTAGTGGTTGAGGAATCTCAATCTACAAGTAACCATGAGTGAAACGCTCCTAACATTTACAAACTGATATTGAGTTTTAAGTTTATGACTTCCAGCAGATTGGACACAACCGGAAACTTCTTGCTGAAGACATGCTTTCAGGTTTTCTACATTCTGAAATTGGTCCGAACACTAGCGTGGAAGAAGGAAGCAACAATAATTGAGTCGATGAGTTTCCATATTGTAATGGAGTTTGGAACAGCGGTTGGTCGAGTCGTGATTGGATGTATTTATACATCCACCAACAAGAAAGTGTGGTTGATCTTTATTGTTTTACTTACGCAGCCGGTTTCAAAGTCACAGTAACATTATCTTCAGGGATGTCAATAACATCCATCCTGTTTCAAGATTAGTCACAATGACCGCATCTCCCTAGCTCCTGAACGAACATTCCCAAACATGCAACAGCTGTCACATTTTTAAGAACGCATGGTCATTTATCAGGTAGGGAGGAAACCGGTAAATACAGCCATTTTGACTATTCATGTGAATGTATGGATAGTATTGACAAGCCCTGAAAACATTATTGTTATTACTTACCGGCGCGTAAGTAAAACAAAGATCAACGCCAAAACGATCGACGCTGAGATAATGTGACTGAACTGGCAACGAAAGACAATGAGTAGTTTCTTAACGGGCTATTCAAATCGCGCCCGACAATGTGACGGCCTGCATTTGTGGAATATCCCCAAAGACGTCCACGTAGCTACTCGTGTACCTCCACAACAAAGAATCTTAGACCCATGCATCTTCTTGGTAAGCAGGTATGTTTCGAAGAACAGACATACATCATATAAAGGGGCCAAACATGTTGAAACAACTGCTTGTAGTAATTTGGCTTTTGAGAGAAATGACAGAAGCAACACAATCGAACATTTGAGGTCACAATGACAGTGCCACCTAAGTCCTAACGAACTTAATAATAAAAATCTAGCTAGGTGTTGATAACCTGCATTTAGATTGTATCTTGTAAGCAAGTTTTTCTTAATGCTTTGGACGGTAATGTCTACTGGGATTCATGTCTAACTGCCACACGGGAATAGCTCCCATCGGATGTTCTAGCCTTCCCTCGGGCATCGGTGAGTTTGTTGTCCTTCGCGTTAAGGGGGGACGCAGGCAAAATTGGTCAAAAATGTTAATTTCTTTGCCTGCATATAATTCTGTAGCATGTCTCCAATTTTCACAGATTAATTCGAACTACAAATGATAAAAAAGTCGTCTTGTTTCAATCACTGCGCAGCGCCACGCCCACTTTTCTAGACGACACTTTCCTTTTTTGCGATGTTTTATTACTTCCTGCTGTCAGACAAGCATCGGAAGAGTATAGAAGGCTGTGGACCCGTTTATGTCATGTTATCTTTGCCATAAAGCCAACATTCCAGTTTCTAGCTCATCCGGATTTAGTAAAAAAAAAAAAAAATGTACCCGTGGTGGAACACAAAACCCGAATAAGAGATTCAAGAGTCCTACTTGGAAGAGTTGCCCCAAAACAACATTTAGCTCATCTATTGTTAAAATTGCCACATATGATGCATGTCTGGTGTTTAATGATTATAACACTGGAAGAATAACGACCTTACTGCACTAGGATTTGTTGCTGGTTACTTCACAGAGAAGCTATCGAAGAAGATAGATAATGCGCGTGTTGCAAGATCTGAAAAGTCTGCAGGATACAGCCAAAAGGGCAGACCAGAAACATCAGATAAAAAGGAAACATATCCAAGAAGAGCAAGATGACCAAATGTATGGTTATGGTCAACATTAAGGTACTATTTTATGGTGTAAATCTTTATAAAATCTTTTATGTACATTTCCCGTAACTTTCATTTTTGGGTGTATAAGGAACATTTTTTTTCGTGAACCACTGGAGACGCAGACATTGTTCATAGTATTACACAACTTTCTGTGGTTCAAATTTTTTTCTAAGTGCATTTCTGTAAAAATTATTTACATGTTTGTGAAATTGAAATGGCTTTGTTTCATACGTATAATTAAAAACAAAATTTAAGAGCTCTAAAAGGGATTTTAAAAATCTGTTCCACATGTTTGCTTATATGATTACTAAGAATTACCTACCACAATATGGAAGTTGTAAGTAAAATAATTTTTGAGAAAATGTTCCTTGTGTGGTAGCATGTGTTGCGAAAATTTCCAACAATGCCATGATCAAATATTTTGAGAAAAATAAAATTGAAAAAATTCTAGAATGTAGGTCATAACATAATTACGTCAAGTGCAAAATTTGATTCTATTATCTTTCAAACGCCGAAAACTGTGTTAGATTATGTAATCACGTCAATTTTCTCCTAAGTCCTCCCTTAAGTTATTTCAAGTAGTGTAATCAGATAATATCTATAATATCGCTTATCTATGCCCTTTAGCATTAAACTTACACTAGTATAAATACTACAGTAAACAGTCTCAACCTATACTTTTTCCATTCTATTTTCACTGTCAGTTTAATTTTGGATTGTTTAGCAGATCTTTATATATCAAGCAGAGTGTCAGTGTGTTTTTTGTACGTATTGCATACTAATCTAAAGTTTTGTTCAAATTTTTTTCAAATTTTGTACACGTAAGTTTCAGTCGATGAGGACGGTCGCCGTAAGTTAAAGAATTAAGTGCAACACATAGTTCACGACATATGACGTCATAAACAATGAAATGCGCGAAAACTGCTGCATTAAGCGACAATGCTGCTCATTTTCTCCTAAACCACTGGACCGATTTCAACCAAATTTGGTACACATCTTCCTTACATGAGATAATTGCTGTAGGAGTACGAACCACATGCAACACATGGTTCAGGGGATATTACGTCATTAACAATAAGAGATGAAAGAAACTACCACATTATTCGACGAAACTTTATAAATACACTATATGAGAATGACAGTACTTAGCGACTTGCAACAAACATTGAACATAATTTCAAACCTTTATTAAACTACTTCTCGTTGACAACCACATTAAACTAATGAAAGGGAAAAGGTTTCTCGCTTACTACTTTTCCGCTGTTCACGGACTAAAACTACGGTATTCGGTATGACGTTACAATTTATAATTTCTACAATAGAAATTGTAGCCGCAGGAAATTTTACATACAGTATACACACATACAGCTGAATGTACCTTCGAAATTGTATCACAGTACGACACGTAGTTCATGAGATATGAGCACATAAACAGTAACGGTTATGGAAAATCGCCCCATCACGCACCAAGTTTTAATCTATTACTTCATTACTACTAATTGAATTCGCAGTACACTTTACAGACATACAGCATATATACAAATAAATACATACCTGAAAAATTATACAATTGTGTAACATATAACTGAAATATGAGATCGTACGCGCTTTATATGTCATTTGTATTTTGATTACCATCTTTCTTTGATGGATACTGCACTTATAATTTCGTACATTATGCGAGACAGCCTTATTTATTATTTATTCTCCGATAAATATAGCATGTTATTAGAAAACAAGGAGATAGAGAGGGAAGGTATAGGAGAAGTACTAACTCAGGGCAGGAAGAAATAAAATACACGGGCATCGCCGGGTTTTTAGCTAGTTTTCTTATAACATGTGACAAACATTCTTTTCATTCTCCACTCCGAGGAGTGGAGCGGGCTGTTTGAGATCCGGCCCATAAAGAGTCGCGGTTCTATTCAGCCAATTATCAGGCAAACATAGTGGAGCAAAGGGGGGATACCAATTAGAGAATAAGTGGGAGGGGCTTACCAGTTCCGGCATACGCCTTACAACCAAGGAAAACCTCCCGAAAACCTTGGTCTGAGACGGGGCATTGGGACCAATTAAATATATCTCTGGGACGCTGCACCAGACTACAAATGTATTATCGGGAGAGCACGAGTGTGCACTCGCTACAATCAACCATCGGACACCCGAGTTAATCTCGTAAACTCGTAGAGATCAGCTCGACCAACAGTGGACAAGCATCCCCTATATGAACCGCCCCCGTGAGCACGGTATCCTTTGAGTCCGCCCTGACGTAACATGTGCCGCCTTGTCACGTTTTATGAAATTCCGCACGATTTTTGACTATGAGAGGTTCTATTTGAAAGAGATTTTACTTTTTAGTTTAGTTTTCTTTATACAATGGTGTTTAATAATGATCGACTATTATTTCTTGTGCTAAAATTGGTTTCTTAATTTCCAAGTTCTTTCTAATACTTCAAATTCCCCTTCCATTATTTTGCGGCCCATGTCATACATTGCTTCGCTACAGATATTTTGTTCCAGGTAGCTGTCCCTTAGTTTTTAGTCAGCCTGTCATTGGTAGCGAAGTAACAGGTTAGAGATTTACGTCTCGTCGACAATGAATGGAGACACTGGAGAGACTGAATGGAGAAGGACGTAGGAATCTCAGGATTTACCTTAAGAGTTTTAATGGAATAGAAGTGTCACGTGAATGAAGATGAATGGGAAGGTCTTTGTACTTCATTGCTCCGGAATCTGAGTGACATAAAAAGATAAACAGCTCTTTTTATATCTGTTGAAGACAGCTTTCTTCCTGTCTGGTACTTTTGGTGTACCTATTGCTCTAGACACTTTTTTTCTATTATTTCTTATTATCAAGCAAAATGCTGCTCACTATTTCTCATGTCTCCCTACATGTGATATTGTGTTGGTAACTAGTTTCTTGTTTCTCTTTTCATCACTTTCCCCTTACGTGGCGCCCATTACTTCTGCGAGGCGATTTCGAGTTCTTCCTCCCCCCCCCCCTCACCCCTGGTGAGATGTGACATTTGGCTCGATCCCTTCCCCAACATCAAGTAAGATTTTAAAAAGTGTATTTCTAGTGTAGCTTAACTGCTACACGAAGGGCACTGGGTCACCCTGTCAATTGTCGCAGTTTTCAGTCCGATGACTGGTTTGAAGCAGCTCTCCACGCTATCCTACCCTTTCCAAGCCTCATCATCTGTAAGGCTATCAAAGTTTCTTTGACAAAGAATGTCAAAATGCAGCGAAAATGGCGGATAAATATTTATTTATTAACCTTAGTTATTGATTACATAGATTATAAATATCTATTTATACACTGATTGCAAGTACGCCTACAATTGCAACGACTAGACATTTGGAAACGTGCCGTTATTCACAGAACCGTTTTCGACTTGTACTGCGGCGCTTGCCTCAGGTGTATAGTATAATAAGGCCTAATATCAGATATTTGTAGAAAAGGGCGAAGTACTTTTGACAAGCTAGACTGTAGATGTCATCGCTGCTTGTTCCCTCACAACAATTTAAGCTGTACTGTTAAGACATTCGTAAAAAAAGAAAAAAAATTGTGAATTACTTTTGTTACTTATTAATAGACCTCTGCAGTGTAGCTTGTCAAAGTACTTCGTCGTTTTCTACAAATATGTAACATTAGGCTGCATTACACGATACACCTGAGGCGAGAGTCGCTGTACCACTCGAAAACGGTTCTTCTCGTCGTTTGGAAGACTGACAATAATGGTGACGCTTGCGTCTGCAGTGGTGTTCTGCTCTAAGTATTGCAGTACATTTGTCTCTGGTAAGAAGCCTGTGTCCTGTTTCCGGTTTTGCTAGTACTCGGTGGCGCTTACAGTAAACAAAAACTTTTGAAATATTTATATTTTGTGTATTACATATCGTGTAAGTAGTATTTGTCTGACTAAATATGCGTAGAGAATTAAAGTGTCGTCATGTACTTTTGCTTCCTCCGCTGCAAAACAGGTGCAGAGACAATTTTTTTTTTACGTCGTCTGCAGTGCAAACAGTTCTCACTTAATCGCTAATGAATTCCGCAATTATCTAGCTCTCAGCTCGATGCACCCGGTTTTTATAATGAACCTTATACAACTGCATAAATTCAGATGTTGCGACGACACGTAATACGAATTACAAGGTCATGTTAACAGTACATCGATAACCGCTGCAACGATGCTAGCGCTTCAAGCGATCATATTTCTCACCGCAGTTGACATAAGACGAACGCTTTCTTTTCTACGGTGAGCTGCTAGTTTTGATCAAAGAATTTTTTACGAAAGGCAACTTTGACCAAAGTTCCATATGACACTGTCCAATTTTCTTTGACAAAAAATCTTTGTCAAAGAAAATTTGATAGTGTAATACCGGCCTAAGTAAGAACGACAGACAGTCCATCCTTTTGACCCTGCTTACTCTGGACTCTCTTTCGGAAGGATGGTGGTTCAAATCAACCTCCGGCCATCCAGATTTAGGTTTTCCGTGATTTCCCTAAATCACTCCAGGCAAATGCCGGGATGGTTCCTTTCAAAGGGCATGGCTGATTTCCTTCCACATCCTTACCCAAAACTCCGAGTGTAATCTCCGTCTCTAATGACCACGCTGTCGACGGGACGTTAAACTCCAAGCTTCCTTGCTTCCTTCCTTCCTCCCTGCTTACTGTATTCGTCTCTCGGATCTCCTTCTGCGATTCTTAACCCGCATAGCGCACACTTCCCTCCATTACTAAATTGACGAGTCCCTTACGTCAACCCATCTATTTGCCTTTTCAAATTTTCTAACTTACCGATCCGATTAAGGGGTAGAACATTCCTCCCAACAGGACGCCATCATCGAGTATGCATACAGTAGAGCTGCATGTCCTTTGCAGATTTAACTACTGTAGTTTTCCCAAAGCTTTCAACGAGCTCACAATAGCTGTATGACGAAACTACGTTAGCTGATGTTATAAGGTTATATCAATCAACTTGACTGCTGCTTCCCCAACTGCTGAAACGGCTGCTTCCCCTCTTCAGATACCCTTCAGCTGTAGTTGCACCTATGGTAGGGCTACCTATATCGTAGAGGAACGCACCCACGCCACTGCAGCAAGACCTGTCGTTCATGTGGGTGGACCCCCCCTATACTAATACGCCAAATCGTTAATAACCATGAGGAACAGGCGCAGAAGAACAAGATGACGACTTCCTAACAGGCGAACGGAATATTTATTTTCAAGGATATTAAAATAATAATAAAAAAAGTCAATGGCGGATTTACCAGTAGGCTAAAGCCTAGGGTGGCAGATTTCAGGGGCGGCAAATTTTTAAACTGTAAGTGCAATAAAAGAAATTTAATTACTGTCAAATTCTTCAGGGTTTTTGGCCGCATTGTCAATTTATAAAATCCGACGTTTTGGCCACTGTTGCAACAGTGGCCGAAACGTCTGATTATATACACTGACAATGCGGCCCAAAAACCCTGAAGAATTTTATTGACAGATACAACGGCCGCGGAAGCCTTCGTTTAGAAATTTAATTACGTTTACCGAATGTTCATTATTGTATTATAATGTATAATCGTGTACCTTACACCCACGTTAGTAGTAGTATATGACTGCTTTTATTAGCTCATAAATACAAACAAAAATATTTATTGTGGAATCTTAAACAGTTGGACTGTAAAAATAATGTAGGAAGTGACACTTCGATCACCTGATTCACAGTCATACTATTTGCGAAAAAGGTGACGTAATTAGGACGATAGTACCTAAAACGTAAAGCTACAATTTCATTGACAAAAATTATAAATAGTATGTAATTATGAGCAGCAATTTTTTCAGCAGATATCACCATCTAAAATAAATTGAAACATATTTTTCCAGCAAGACAGTATTTCTAAATCCTTGCTTTACCGCTTCACGAGCAATTTTAACAGTCTTCACTTTGTGCTCTCCATTGACGTGAGGGGACAGTATGTTTTGTTGCACGCAAAGCAAGGAAGCCTTCCTCAGTTTCAAGACGCTTACTTCACCATATGCTATGAGAATATTCCACGTTTTGCAATAAGAGACAGCATACTTTACTATGTTTTGCTCTAAAGAGCTCGGCCGTGCGTGTTGCATAACGTCAAACTGACCTTCACCGTCGACTGAAAAAGTGGGCTACTTCCAGTCAACGGAAAAGTAATTTCTCGCTTTGCTGTTATAATTTCGGAAATTAAAAGTCGCCTTAATTTCGTCATTCCTTTTGATACCTATGTGAAGAAATAATGCAGCTGGTAACTCTTAATGGGTTGAAACAGATCTAAATTATATGTTCTGAAGCAATACCCAATGTAGAAATGCTCGCCATGTGAAAACATCACGTAGTACCAAACAGAGAATTTCAACTTTATCCTTTGGCTTCTATCACGTATCGCGTCCTCCGTTTTATTATGGTACATGATACTTAAAAAACACGACATTTCAAAAATTCGGAACGGTTAACAAAAACTGGACGAAACACGTCCCGTGTGTGTTTTGTTGGGACTGCAGGACACTTAGGCCAAATAAGTCCGTATAATACGGGACGTCTGGTTAGAGCAACGGAGAAATTAATAAGGCCACCTGTCCCTCGATATATATTGAATTGCTGTTCCTTAGTCTCGCTAAAACTCGAGAACGGCTGTACCGATTTGGCTAATTTTAGTCTTGAAACATTCGTTTAAGTCCAGGAGAGATTTAAACGAAGATAAAATATGGAAAAATTGTCCGGAAAAGGGAAAAATCGGGAGAAACCGAAACAGCTTTTTCCATTGAGCTATCAATACCGTTGGTCCAACTGCGATAAAATTTCGTACATTTCATGTTTAAAGCAAGAGGAATGTTCGCATCAGTAAAAATTTGGAATAGTCGCCCGGAAAGTAGGAAAATTTAGGAAAAACCGAAAGCGCTTTTTTATGAATAAAAATCAATTGCCACATGGTCGTAAGAGCATCACTTGAATACGGTTTGACAGGACAAGGTTTGTATGAAATAAATTTTTTGGAAAATTTGAGAAAAACTGAAAGTGCGTTTTTCAATGTGTTTTTGATTGACTGCACTATATCTGACTATTCGCACGACGGAGAGGGGTAATTTTTTCTTTTTTTCATGGTTCACATTGCTGGGTCAACGAGATGACTAAATGACCCGGTGAACTTCGTATCACTCACCTCCTAATAATTAAACTCATTTTTATCTTTGACAATTCATATGCGGGTTCAGATCGTGTAGAGCGAACTTTACTCTTTCAGAGTATATTTCTGAACGCACCCAGCACAACAACCCAATCATTACTTTACATGTTTTAAATCTAAATTTTCCTCGCCTCCATTATTTATCACCGTTTAAACCTTCCCTGAACTTCCACGAATGTGACAAACGTTATCCTGGACATGGGTGCGTGATTTGCCCACTCTTTCCACCCACTATCGAGTCGCAAATTCTACCAAATACATAGGAGTTACAATTACGAACAACTTTGACGGGAGAGAACACACAGAAAATATTGTGGGGAAGGCGAACCAAAGGTTACGTTTCATTGGCAGAACGCTTCGAAGATGCACCAGCTCCACCAAAGAGACTGCCTACATCACACTTGTGGGTCCTCTCCTGGAGTACTGTTGCCCCTTGTGGGACCCTCACCAGGTGGGACTGACGGAAGACATTGAGAAGGTTCAGAGAAGGGCAGATCACGTTGCGGGGGAGGGGGGGGGGAAGCGCCACGGAAATGTTTCACAAATTGCGGTGGAAATCATTAAAAGAAAGACGTTATTCATTGCGACGTGATCTGTTTGCGAAGTTTCAAAAACCGACTTTTGCTTCTGAATGTGAAAATATTTTGCTAGCACCCACCTACTTAGGGAGACAAGACCATCCCAATAAAATAAGAGAAATCAGATCGAAAACGGAACGATTTAGGTGTTTTTTCTTCCCGCGCGCTATTAGAGAATGGAACGGCAGAGAGAAGTTTTGAAAATGGTTAATGAACCCTCTGCCAGGCACTTAAATGTGATTTGCAGAGTATCTATGTAGATGCTACTGGGTCTAAAATACATATGATTTAAATTAATATGGTTTATATTAAGAGGTAAGTGATACAAAGTTCACCGGATCATCTAGTATACACTAAATTCTCAGGGGAGGAAGGATCAATTCTCAGTGTAGTAATACATTAATGATTTTTTAAAAAATAACTTGTGCGATGTTTGTCGCTGACTTCTGCCCTCTCTCTGCCAGCGTATCGATAAACATATGACATTTGTCACGTTCAACATTTTTGCAACAAGCTGAAGGAAGAGAGCGGAACTGTTCGTTACTTACTTTCTTCTCCTTCATGTGTTAGGATGTGTCCCAGGATTTTGTCTAATTAATGTAAGTGTGAGCTTTTTTTGTTTTTTTGATTGCAATAACCCCCCTCAGTTAATTTGAAATATCTTACTTACAATCCCTTCTCCATTCTCACTAATTTTAAAGTTATTTATTTTCAGCAGATCCAGTACTTCATAACGTGATGCTCGGTTATTGTTGCGATTTGTTTCGTGATTGTACTAGAACATTCTCTGTGCAACTTTTGTTTATTTTGTGTCTATGAATGGTTTATTACATTTTAATGCCTGCAGAAAAATCTTCGCATTCTTTATGAAGTCCGATAATTTTGCAATTTTTGGCGACTATAATGATTTTCAACACAGTCATAGAACAATAGTAAACGAAATGAACAATTCCAGCATCAATTTATCGAAGTAATATTCCAGTCATCTCAACTAGAATCACTACAGAATATGACCGAAATGTTAGTACCAGCTCTCAATAAGGTAAAATTTAGATTCCGCCGACGTCTTCTGTAATGAAATAAATCGCAATTTGCGATGTTTTGGCTTCACTGTATTCGGTTTAGATGGAATACCAAACTGTGGCGATGAAAATTTGTGCCCGGCCGGGATTCGAACCCGGGATCTCCTGCTTACTTGGCAGACGCGTTGACCACTTCGCCACCGAGGACACAGTGACCAGTCCGACTGCATAGGACTCTTCCCTGCACGTCTCCCACCACACACAAACCCAACCTTAACTTTAATAAGCAACACACATTTTCATATGAAAGCAGCATTACACCAAGAATGCTCAAAACACAAGTACAGGACCTTTCCAATGAAGTGTAATCGTGGATTTCCAGGCTGAATGGGTACTACGAACTGTGTCCTCACTGATACGAAATCAACTAATCACATACCGGGGAAGATATTCCAGATAGGCACGGAATTTGAGGTGCGACGTCAGAAGCCTTCTGGAAACGCAGAAATATGTTCAAATGTTTGTATAGCGTATGGGACTTAACTACGGCGTCATCAGTCCCTAAACTGACAAACTACTTATGAACTTAAGTACAGTACTACTTGGAGTCCAGTAAGTGTTCTACTGGACTCCAAGTAGTATTGTACTTAGACTTTGAAGTACCTCACTTCAAAACCGTTAGAAGATGGATATATATTTTTTACTTGTGACTACTAATGTTATGTTTGACGATGCCTCAACCTGGATGTACTCTTTTAGTATATAAAAATGTCGTGAAATTATGTAAATTACGACAGGTCTGAAGATGGCGTCGAGTACGCCGAAACCGGTCACATAATAAATGAAAAACGCGATCTTGGCTGCATAATCATTATTAAACTACTTATGAACTAAGAAACTTCCTGGCAGATTAAAATTGTGTGCCGGAACCGGGACTCGAACCTGGGACCTTTGCCTTTCGCGGGCAAGCGCACTACCGACTGTGCTATCCCGACACGACTCACGATGCCGCCTCACAACTTTACTTCCGCCAGTACCTCGCCTCCTACTTTCCAAACTTCACAGTAGCTTTCCTGCTAACCATGTAAGACTAGCACTCCTGGAAGAAAGGATGTGATGGAGACATGGCTAAACCACAGCCAAGGGGAACTCGCTAATACTAAGGACGGCACAATTATCCATGCCCGTGGTGGGATTCGAAGCCCCGACCGTAGTGGCCGTGCAGACCGTGACTGGAGCGCCTCAGTCCCCTCGGCCACCGCGGCCGGGGCAGAAATATGGAATGAGGAGATCCCTTACCTTTACTGGTTTAGCCGGCTGTTTCCACGACGCGCGGTAGGTGCCTCCGTCGGGCGCTAACTGGCTGAGTGGCGGGCGAGATGAGCTGCGCCCACGGCGTGGGCTATCAGTGTCGTCACGGACGTTGAACTGCGCGATAAGAGCGCGCGAGCCGCCGAGCACGGACTGCGCGCGCTGCTAGGGCCTCCCTAAACGCACTGCCGCGCTACTGCGCCTGCGCGAGGCGACGACGTGACGCGTCCTCGGGCGCCCTTGAAGCACTGCGCTGCGCTCAGCTGACGCTGATGAGTTTGTTTTGCGCTGCTGACACGAGTAGGCCCGTCACCCGAGCGGCGCGCCTTTCACACTCTCCGCTCGAGACGCGATGAGCTGCCGCTCAGCTCTCGAGAGAAAGTCCAGTAGAAGAGGCGGACGGACCACTCTGGCACGCGGCGGCCGTTACGTCACCACAGGGGCTATCGTTCAGGCCATCAGCCGCTTCCGGCAGGACCGACGGTGCGTCTCAAATTACTCTGGTACGGAAAGCGGCCTCTGACTCTTCCCCTTCAAGTAGCTTCGGGCTACTTCTGGCGGCAAAGTCAATAACAGTGTTGAAAATGGTGAACACGCATTTTTAAGAACTCTCATTTGAATTGGCGTAATGGCTTCTTGCTTCCCAGGTCAATAGATGTCTTATGTGGAACTGCTACCAACACGACATTGCTTTCTGTGTATACGGCCTGACCGAGTGATGGCAGTTATTGAAAAATATCTCTTGATTAGAAAGTATGGGAAGGTGTCGTCTTTAACTGACTGTAATAGCATAAGCCTACAGGATGACTTTGACAAAATTTCTAGTTGGTGCGAAGAATGGCAACTAGCTCTCAATGTAGAAAAATGTAAGGTGATGCGAATGAGTAGGAAAAACAATCCTATAATGTTCGAATACAACATTAGTTCAAAATGTTCAAATATTTGTACAGCTTATGGGAGTTAAATACGGGGTCATCAGTCCCTAAACTTACAAACTGCTTATGAACTAACTAATACTAAGGACGGCACAAATATCCATGCCCGAGGGGGGATTCGAATCCCCGACCGTAGTGGCCGTGCAGACCGTGACTGGAGCGCCTCAGTCCCCTCGGCCACCGCGGCCGACTCACCATTAGTAGTGAGCTTCTTGATCCTGTCGCGTCGTTCAATTATCTATGCGTAACATTGCAGAGCGATATGAAATGGAACGAACATGTAAGGACAGTTGTAAGTAAAGCAGACAGCCGTCTTCGGTTTATTGGGAGAATTTTGGGAAGATGTACTTCACCTGTAAAGGAAACCGCGTATAAAACGCTTGTACGACCACGTCTTTAGTATTGCTCAAGTGTTTGGGACCCGCAGCAGATCAGTTTAAAGGAAGACACAGAGGCAGTTCAGAGGCGAGCAGCTAGATTTGTTACCGGTAGGTTCGACCAATGCGCGAGTGTCACGGAAATGTTCCGGCAACTCAATTGGGGATCGCTAGAAGAAAGATGACGTTCTTTTCGTGAATTTCTGTTGAGTAAATTTAGAGGGCCGGCATTTGAAGCTGAGTGTAGTACGATCTTGCTGCCGCCTACTTACATTTCGCTTAAGATCACAAAGACAAGATAAGAGAAATTAGGGCTCGTAGGGAGGCATATAGGCATTCTTTATTTCCTCGTTCCATTTGGGAGTGGAATAGGAAAGGAAATACCTAGTAGTGGTGCAGTGTACCCTCCGCCACGCACCTTACGGTGAATTGCGGAGTATGTGTGTAGATGTATACATTCTACACTCCTGGAAAATGGGGGGAAAAAAGTCATGAATTCATCAACCCAGTAGAGGGAAATTTTATTGAAACATTCTTGAGAATGTATGCAATAAAACATCACATAGATCCATACGCACGTGAGTACAGTTACCAGAACGTGTGCAACGTCGACACTAGTACCATGTATACCTTCCTTTTACAACAATGAAAGCTGCAGTTCTCCCATGGAGACATTCTTAGAGGTACCGAATGTAGTCTTGTGGATTGACTTGACATGCACTGCTTGACATGCAGTGGAATCAAATTTCGTGCCAGTAGTGCAGACCGCCCAAGATGACGTATAATCAGGTCCCAAACATGCTCTATGGGAGACAGAAAAAATTAAATGTCTGTATAGCTTATGGGACTTGACTAGGGGGTCATCAGTCCCTAAACTTAGAAACTACTTATGAACTAGCTAACATTAAGGACGGCACAAATATCCATACCCTAGGGGAGATTCGAACCCCCGACCGTAATGGTATGGGAGACAGATTTAAGGATCGTGCTGGCCAGGGTACTTGTCACACCTTGAAGAGCACTTTGGGTGGTAAAGGATACACGTCGACGTCCATTGTCCTGTTATAAAAGCATATCGCCTTCTTGGTGCATGAACGGTAGCCAGGCGCGTTGATTGATGGTTTGGATGTAATGTGCACTGTTAATTCTTCCCTCGAAGGTCACCAGAGAGGGCAACAGCCAGAGTAGAAAGTCGCTTCTGCGTATAAAGACGCTTCTGCCTCAGTGCGAATGATGGTCATATGCGTGTGTGACGTCGTGCTGGGGAACGCGAAAATCTGGAATGTATACGACAGAGACACAAGGGGCCGGCACCCGACATTATGGTATGCAGAGCCAAATTCTACACTGGGCGCTCTCTGGTGATTGTCGAGGAAACATTAAACAATGCACGGTACATTGAAACCATCATTCAACTCATCTTGCTAACGCTCATACACCAACAAGGCGATAAGTATTTCGAACAGAACAACGCACGACCACGGGTATCCAGTATCACCCAAAGTGCTCGTTAAGGTGTACGTTAACTATCCTGGACACCACGAGCCCCAAATCTGTCCCCCATTGAGCATGTTTGGGACTGGATGAAACGTAACCTTGAGCGGTCTGCACGACCGGCATGAAGTCTGGTCCAACTGAAGCAACATGTGGAAATTCCAAATGTTCAAATGTTTGTAAATCTATGACACTTACCTGCTTGGTTATTAGTCCTAGCTTACAAACTATTTAAACTAAGGTAAACTAACCTAAGGATAACACACACCTATGCCCGAGGGGAGACCCCTAGCCCCCAACGGCGAATGGCCGCGCGCACCGCAGGACGGCAGCTCAATGCGCACGGCCATTCTGCCTCGGCGTGGAAATTCCATGGAAGGTCATTCCGCAAGATTCATTCAGCACCTCCATGATCGTCTCTATGGGAAAATCCCAGCTTGTATTGCTGCAAAAGGAAACTATGCCCTGTACTAGCATCGACACTGCACTCTCTGTACTCACATGCATATGGATCTGTCTTTGTGATCGTGTGTTGTATGCATCCTCAAGAATATGTCTACAAAATTTTCCTCTGCTGGTTCTTTGTACATTTTTCAGGAGTGCATGAAGCCTATGTTTCTAGTTTCAAGACGCCACATTGTTCAGTACTTGTTTGGTAGCCATCAATAGTGAACGTTGTGAGTGAACCTGGTGAAAATGGAGAAAAATGGTCATCCTCATGTGATAGCATTTTTATTTTAAAGGGAAAAGCGCAACCAATATTAGAGCTTTGGTAGTGTCGACTCCTTCGTTTACAGCAGTAAAATATTGGGTAGCTGAGTTGAAACGAGGCTTTACCAGTTGCCAAGACGAGCTTCGCAGTGGTCTACACAATGAGGTGATGACTCTAGAAATGGTGAAGGAAAGCCAGAAAGCGGTACTGGATGATCGTCAACAAAGTGTGCGAGCTATCATAGTAGGCATTTCAAATAAATTGCGGTATATCGCATATTGTCTGAAAATGTGTGCCGCGTTTGCTCACTCTCGAGCAAAACAAAGGTGTTTCAATTGAGTATTAAGCGAAGTTTCGCCGCAACGTAGCTTTATTTCTGTTTTTGCTCCGTTTCATAACGGTCATAAGGGTCCACCACTTCAGTCCCCAGACAAAAGAACAATCAAAACACTGGACACAAATTGGAGAACCGACTCCAAAGAAGGCGAATCGAAGCTGGACTGCTAGAAATGCTGCCATCTCATTTGAAATGTTCTGTTGCAATTCTTGAAAACTATGGGGGGGGTGGTGGTACAATACACAGATTTTAGATTTCTCCACATAAAGAAATCGCACACTGACAGATCAGGGGGTAACAAGCTGGTGCTCCGACCAGACTGACCTCTACTATCAACTGTCAGACGAGAAAGCTGTGCAAATGTAGTCCAAGGTAGGCCGGCTCTATGGACAGGTTCCCTCGTGTTGGAATGCAGCTCCGTCTTTGCTGCCACAAATGGTATCCTCTCTTGTTATCAAAAAGTTCAAATGTTTGTTAAGCTTATGGGACTTGACTACGGGGTCATCAGTCCCTAAACTTACAAACTACTTATGAAATAACTAATACTAAGGACAGCACAAATATCCATGCCCGAGGGGAGATTCGAACCCCCGACCGTAGTGGCCGTGCAGACCGTGACTGGAGCACCTCAGTCCCCTCGGCCACCGCGGCCGGCCTCTTGTTATCATTAGCCTGTAGTAGTCAATGAAAGGTAGAAGAGAGAGATTGTCGTTCTCATGCTGCCCCATCTTCACGTAACATGTATTTGCATTGCCCATTCATTCTGGTTGTTCAGGGTACCCCTGAAACAATTCGTCTAAAATAAATTGAAAATAGAGGACATAAGGTGGTATGATCAGTATTAAGTAGCGTTTATCCCTGCTACTACCTCAGATCAGCTCAGTTTTGCAGGTAAAAACATGTTTACTTATGCTGTTAATAAATTTTAATGTTAATGACCTATATTATATTGACGCAAAACCTCAAGGTAAACGACTGCTGGCGAGACGCAATGGATAGTGTCACCCAAGGTTATTCTATAAGGTGTCACCGACTGCGGTTCTGAAGGTCGCCGGTTCAATCCCATTCACCGGCAAAAATTTATTTCTTTGTAATTTTCATTTCCAGAATGTTCTACATGTTTCTTATGTTAACTATTCTTCTAATTTCTGGTACATTCTGTCTGTGTATAAATAGAGCACTCTGCCCGAGAGGCAGTCAATGCTGCGTGTATGTTGCAGTTCGCAATAAACCTGATTTCAGTGTAAGTAATGTGTTTAGTTGACAACCCTGCCTTCGAAGTCAAGCCTGCTTCCATTTCTACGCGACAACATGATACTCAAAAAATGTGTGTTTTTAATTATGTTTCATGTGTGGTGACAACGGCGCAACCCACGAGAACAGCATTTTCTAATGCCATCAAACGTCGCGGGTCGACAGCCATGCTCCGAGAGAAGATCTTGTTAAGGCACGCCGTTGTCATCCATCATAATCAAATAAATAAAATAATGTATTTTATTGTAAATGAAGTTTTGCCAGTTACATACGTCACAAACAGTTTTATTTAGTAAGAGTAGTTCCTATGAGAAGGTTCTAAAGATATGCATGTGTAAATATTATATTGTGTCAAGTGAAATAAAACTCGAAATTTTACTTCAAGTGTCAGAGTGTTCAAGAGATATTTCAGGCTTTAAGAGACACCAATATTTAATTGTTGTGCTGAAGATAATTTCTGAAGTTTGCTACAGAGCCTATTCAATACTTTTTACAGTTTGTTAGGGACTCATGAATATTTTTTTAATGTGTTGAAGTTTATGTAGCAATATTTTTAGAACTTATTCATGGATCATACCTTTGGTTATGAAGACAAGTGAAAGATTTTCAACAACAAAATTCTGAGAAAATTTTATGGAACTGCTATCAAGATTTCAACAATTAGTTTTCTAGAACATTTTACCTTGCAGAAGGATCTGCTAGTCCAGACTAAACAATTTTTTAACGGGAATTGATATTTCCATTAGCTCTTCGATTGAATAGGGACGGTTAGGATCGAAATCTGATACGGTAAACCTGACAACTTAGACTTACAAGTTATTAAAACTATGACGAAGAGGAATCTGAATCCGCTGTTCCAGTACAGCATACCAGCAGAGAAAACAGCAACAGGACGTTGGTCCATTTGGATGCATAGTTCACGTTTCCGCTTGTACAAGACGACGCACCTAGGAAAGACATACACCACACATATCCATTGCCTGCGTATCTGCTGACGTACCCATACTGGTACCGTGCTACACTTCATATACACTGTAGCAACATGTTCAAACAAAATCAAAAGGTTAGATTCTCCATAACACGCTTTTAGGTAGGCTACTAATTTCACTTACATCAGTGTACTCAGGAATATAAGTATCAATACTGCAGCTTTCGTATGTGATTCCACAACTCCAATGACATTCAGCAGCCTTAGTAGTAGATTTCAGATGATATGACTGCAACAAAAATCGACCATGCGCCATACAAAATTTTACTTAAAAAGTGAACTTCCTCTTGTGTTGATGGTTAAGTGAATAAAATTTTTTATCAAACTTGGAATAAAACTGTAGGGTTTTTGAACTGAAAACAAACACATGAGCGGGCATTCTTTTTATACGTACGAAACAACATCAACGGAGAATTAATATAGGTGTCCTGAGATAGGACAATGGAAGTCTGATCGGATGCTTTGACATTGTACGATAGCGCACCATTTAATCTAAATTATTTTCGTTGCCGCGGTGAAGTGGTCGAACGTTCTAAGGCGCCTTGCTGCAGAGTGCGTGGTTGCCGCCGTAGAAGGTTCGAGTCCTCCCTAGGGCGTGTGTGTGTGTGTGTGTGTGTGTGTGTGTGTGTGTGTGTGTGTGTGTGTGTGTGTGTGTGCCCCCCCCCCCCCCCCTTAAGTTAGTTTAAGTTGTTTGTAAGCCTAGAGACTGATAACCAGAGTATTTATGTCCCATAGATTTACAAACATTTGAACATTTGAATCATTTTCGTTGGTACGGGGCAGTACATGTTTAGGACAACTGCGCTGTGATCTGTTGCTTTTACACCACCGGATGTAATAACCCTACGTAGCAAAACATGCCCATTGTAATGTTCCTTAATTGGCCACTTAACGTAACTACTGTACCGCTCAGTAACTGCAAGAGTGTCTGCAGCACCTGTTCTTCCACCTTTGCTAATTTACACGCCACTATTTCGCTGAGAAAAATTTTACCTCCTGCAACTGTGATTATATCATTGCTCCGATACTTAATGAATCACTCTTGAGAAAACTTTAATTTCTCGGATTTGTGTTCACTTAACAGGCAGTTTTTTTAGATGTTGAAGGTAAAAATATCGCCACGTTCAGTGTTAGCTGCAAGCTGCCTCAGGATTGATTACAAAGGTAGTGTCTTCTGCAAATAAAAAGAGTTATGCTTATTGTATATTAAACACAAATTTGAGCAATAGTCGACTGAACATGTGGTAAACCATGTCATTCTCCCCTTTAGGTGGGAGATACATTCGTTCGCTCTATCACCAGTTACACAATACCTTTTTATATAGGATGATATTGAGGTGTACATAGTCAACTGCCTTAAACAGCTTACAGGAAGAACCAACTGTTGCTATTTTCTTACGGAATGCACTTCAATTCCGTCTTTACAGCTACAAGACTCGTTTCTATTTACTGGTATAAAACATGTGTGTTTTTTAGTGAAAGATATTTACAATTTAGCTTGAATCAAGACTGAAAAACACTTTCTTACCATGTTTTTACTTCTCGCCCACATCAGGAAACACTTTCTGCTTGCATGGATCTCTTTTACAATTTCCATTCTGCCCTAATTCTATACTGCTTTGAAGATATGTGTGTTTCTTCGTGGATCTCGCCGCAATGTAGCACCACTATAATAGGAATACGCGGTTCCAGACCCACCACCAACGAAGGATACTGACCTGGATGATATTGCAGTTATCATCCAATATCAGATAGAATACATCGTACATTATACAATGTAAACTTTCACGGCCGGCGTTGTCTTCAGGTAAAATTCCCGGGCTGATGGGCCGTGGTCCAGATGTGAAACTTCCTCCCGACGTTTCGTCTCCAACTGCTGGAGATATCTTCCAGGGGTAGCCGGAAGACCCCTGGAAGATGTCTCCCGCAGTTTGAGACGAAACGTCGGGAGGAAGTTTTACATCTGGACCACGGCCCATCAGCCCGGAAATTTTATCTGAAGACATCGTTTTCGGTCGCTTTGCATAAGGACATAACTGCTCCCTCCCCCCGGTCAGCATATCACCGCCGCTGTCCCCACTTTGATGTTTACTTTTAAATTCTGAATTCGACATGCTCTTTAGTGTATGCAGCCAAGATTACGATGCACCAAGTGGTCACATGTGGTCTCTGAATAATGGTGTAAAAAATTCCCTCATAGACAGAAGGCTTGTTTAAACAAGTGTGTACATTGACAATGGTCTATCGCGTATGATATCTTCCCTAATTGTTTTGAGGAGAGTAGTTTCCAAGTCTAGGGACTGATGAACATAGCCGTTTAGTACAGTAGGTTAACAAACATATGTTATGGTACATATTGAAATCTCTATCGCTTTTCTGATTATAAGAGGTTAAGAGTTGTATTCCTCCGAGTTGCCATCTGCAGTTACGGACTCGCTCTCGTAACGGAGCAACAGACTGGGGCCGAGGACGTGGGAGTAGGGCCGATTGGAACTCTGCAACCTCAAGAGCATTTAAAATAGATGATAATTTATTGGACAAACACTTAACTTGGTATTAACACTGTCATCGGCGGCAGGTGCCACTCTAACCTAACGTAATACAATTCTAGGATCACACAGGCGCACTAACATAAGTCACCAGTCGGAGTCTCCTGCCAGAAGTGAACTACCCCGCGGCACTGTCCAACGTTTCTCCAATTACTCTAGAGGGCGCACCTGCTCCACTTTCATGTGGCGCGTCTATATGACGACTCCGTCGCCGATGTCTGTGGCGCGCGCGCGTTCAAACTTACGACGCCATATTAAACAACGGCGAAAATTTAACAACCATGTATTGTACCTGCACAAGGTCGGCGGCTGTAGTTAACATTTCGCTTCTGCCATTTATTTTGTGGTACGGCGCTTAAAAACTATCTGTATCAGACTATACTCTACAGGAACATATCGAACTGGTATTACAAAATTTTATTAAAAGCTTTGCTAAGTGTTAGCACTTTGTTTCGAGAATCTTCACTCTTCAGCAGAGAGTGAGTTGTTGTCAAATTTTGTGATATACTACAACTTGAACCGACGCAACAGAAACCTTTTTATTCGCTGTCAGTGTTCTGACTTGCTCCTATAAAGTTTCGAAAATAGGTACTGGCACCATTCATGCTACGAAGGCACATTGTGAGTTTTGCCTGGACAGTTCAGTTGCAAGAAATAAGTATTATTCTGGTAAACAGTTTAATTACTCAGGAAGCTCTTTTTCTTCTTTTCTTCGCTGTTATTTTACTATTTCGATGTATAATCACAGCACAGAGGCCTTATGAATATTAGCACGCATTGCATGCAGTCCTATTATTCCCGACAGTATTTGCCAGTCTAAGCGCTGGGAATGCTGAAGCTGCAGACTACTGCATTCTGCTTCGAGAGGAGTAATGAGCTAATGACAGCGTGTTTCCCCTAGGGAAGCTGTCAGTTACCGCTTGGGAGCATCCGCATTCTCGCCAAGGGGATTAGGGAATTCCCGAGGAATTTTCAGAGATCTGTTTTCCATGTTTTATATGGGCGTCTCGTAATTGTGAACATTCAATCTGCAGGTGACGCAGAGAAGTTATGAATACGACAGTTTATTCAGCAGACGGGCTGTGGTAATAGTTGTTATCGAATGAATAACCTACTGAGCTATAACATCACATGACAGGGGAAGCAGTTCGTTTAGTCACCTGCAGATTGAATGTTCACAATTACGAGACGCCCATATAAAACATGGAGTATGAGCAAATTAAGTCTGAGGAAGTTAGGCGAGAAAATACTAGTGAATTTGTCCTAAATCCGAAGTAATGTACAATACAGTTGTAATGCCCGCCACGCTCACTTGAGTCACTGAATAGTAACATTGGAGGGGGAAGGGGGGCTACCGATCTGCTTTCCCTCTCCCGTGTCCCCTCAACGATTATTGCTACCACAACAAAAAAGGTAATGTAGGGGTGTGGTTAACAAAATATCGTTATTCATTCAAGAAAATATTGATACGTCCTCTTAATACAGTATCCTTATGACCTCAAACTGAAATTAAAATTGAATATTACGATGTAATGCATTCACCTCTTCATACACTTCTGGCCATTAAAATTTCTACAGTAAGAAGAAATGCGGATGATAAACGAGTATTGACTGGACAAATATAATAGAATTAACATGTGATTACATTTTCAAGCAGTTTGGGTGCATAGATACTGAGAAATCAGTACCCAGAACAACCATCTCTGGCCGTAATAACGGCCTTGATACGCCTGGGCAGAGTTTGGATGGCGTGTACAGCATGCATTTTCAACACGATACCACAGTTCATCAAGAATAGTGACTGACGTATTGTGACGAGCCAGCTGCTCGGCCACCATTGACCAGAAGTTTTCAGTTGATGAGAGATCTGGAGAATGTGCTGGCCAGGGCAGCAGTCTAACAGTTTTCGTATCCAGAAAGGCCCGTACAGGAACTGCAACATTCTGTCTTCCATTATCCTGCTGAAATGTAGGGGGATCGAATGAAGAGTAGAGCCACGGGTCGTAACACATCTGAAATGTAACGGCCACTGTTCAAAGTGCCGTCGATGCGAAAAAGAGGTGACCAAGACGTGTAACCAATGGCACCCCATACCATCACGCCTGGTGATACGCCAGTATGGCGATGGGAAATACACGCTTCCAATGTGCGTTCACCGCGTCGCCAAACACGCATGTGACCATCATAATGCTGTAAACAGAACCTGGATTCATCCGAAAAAAAAAGACGTTTTGTCATTCGTGTAACCAGGTTCATCGCAGGCGCTCCTGACTGTGATGCAGCGTCATGGGTAACCGCAGCCATGGTCTCCGAGCTAATAGTCCATGCTGCTACAAACGTCGTCGAACTGTTCGTGCGGATGGTTGTTTTGCAAACGTCCCCATCTGTTGACTCAGGGATCGAGACGTGGCTGTAAGATCCGTTACAACCATGCGGGTATAATGCCTGTCATCTCGACTGCTAGTGATACGAGGCCGTTGGGATCCAGCATGGCGTTTCGTATTGCCCTCCTGAACCCACCGATTCCATATTCTGGTAACAGTCGTTGGATTGCGACCAACGAGAGCACCAATGTAGCGATACGATAAACCGCAGTCGCGATAGGCTACAATCCGACCTTTATCGAAGTCGAAAACGTGATGGTACACATTTCTCCTCCTTACACGAGGCATCACAACAATATTTTCACCAGGCAACGCCGGTAAACTGCAGCTTGTGTATGAGAAATCGGTTGGAAACTTTCCTCTTGTTAACACGTTGTAGGTGTCGCCACCGGCGCCAACCTCGTCTGAATGCTCTGAAAAGCCAACCATTTGCATATCACAGCATCATCTTCCTGCCGGTTAAATTTTGCGTCTGTAGCACGTCATCTTCGTGTTGTAGCAATTTTAATAGCCAGGAGTGTATGTGTGCCCCAAATGCATCTGGTGTGAAAGTATATCTGAAAATAAGATACTTTGGCTAGCTGTCTCAACGTCTATTAAATCCGCCTGAAAAAGAAAAATAGAAAGGTAACAAACTCACAAAATAAAAAGGAACCATTTAATAACAGGACAGGAAGTTTTGGGCGCCCCACTGCTAGGCCTCTAGTGCCCGAACAAATTTAAGAAGTGGGAGTGTGGACAATAAAGATAGCGACGACGAAAGGAGAGCAGTCTAGCAAGTAACGTGCAGCTGAAGTAAAATACAGGTTAGAGGTGAAGTTGAGACAAAATTTGATAACTGTGCACACACTCACTTCGTCATAACCTAAAAGAGGCCTGATTTCCACCTAGAATCGCCTTTACTCTCTGTGAATGATACAAATGATACTCCATTAAAATGTGGCGTACAGTAAAGTACACGCCACAGGCATCCCAGGTCGGGGGCTCCTCTCATCAGAGTAGGAAACTGTGGGTAAGTGGACAGTGACCGATTACGAGGCAATTACTATTTCATCCCGCCTGAGAAGCCGACAGGAGGACCGCCACGTACGGACGGTGGGGTTCAACAATCTCAACTTGTTACACGTAACTGAAAGCCATTCCTCACATTAATGCAGTGACCGCAACCGGAACACAGAAGCGACATCCTTCTAGAATTCCGGCACATCGTCACTTCAGGTGCTCTGCAAGCCTCTTTGGCAGCCACATCAGCTTCTCCATTACCCTGAATTTCAACATGCCCTGGCACCCATGCACAACGACACCACCTTCAAATGTTCAAATGTTTGTAGAGTCTATGGGACTCAACTATGGGGTCATCAGTCCCTAAACTTACAAACTACTTATGAACTAGCTAATCCTAAGGACGGCACAAATATCCATGCCCGAGGGGGGATTCGAACCCCCGACCGTAGTGGCCGTGCAGACCGTGACTGGAGCGCCTTAGTCCCCTCGGCCACCGCGGCCGGCGACACCACCTTTCCACGACTTTTGAGAAAGGACAGTTCGTTCTGTATTTGCTACAGCGAAGTCACAGAGGGATGAAATTCTTACAACGACTGAGGAGCACTGAGAATCAGAGCGAAGCAGAAATCGTTTACCCCGTAAGCAACATATCAGCCTTGACGATTACATTAATTAGTCTTGCGGAAAAACAGAATAATTCTCGAGGATGCAAACCTTGACAACACGGTTGGGGATGACAATGGAACAGCCGACGCGAGCCCCCTTGCTTGGATCCATCAGTGCATACAACTGTAAAATAGTGCTGTCTATCTAAAACAGTAAACAACACAGACTGAAAGTAAAATCGTAAGTTTTATCTTCCATAAAACTCGCCAGATCTAAACCAAGTCTGGGCCTATGGAGGAGTCAGGGGCGAACCTTGCTCCAACCTCTTCGCAGAACATTAGAACCACCCACTCACACTTCTAAAAGGAAATTATTCGTGGGAATCTCCGGCCATGTAGCTCGTTGCCGATTACGAAGGAGCCTTTTCCATCGAAGGCCGAGCACCGGTAAGGTATGCTGGTATGAAAGGTGTGGACATCGGTTTATATGCCTGGCACACCATGAGTAGCCGTCACCTGATGTACAGTGGCGGGTCCGCAACCTCAGCGGAAAGTGTTGTATGGGACTGGTCCTAAATGCCCCAGTTGCTAGCCGAATCACTTCATGGTGTACCGCGTCCAATATCTTTAAATTAGACGGCCTTCCGGATCCGTACACTGTGCGCATGCAATCAAGATCGCATGAAAGCTCTGTAAAACCAGAGCAAAAAGTTTGTCTGTTCTCCAAGATGTTTGGCTGAGACATTTTAAAATTCGAAGTGCTTTGAGGCACCGGGTCTTGAGGCAACGGGTCTTGAGATCCTTAAGGTGTGGCAACCATGTGGATTTAGAATCTAATGTCAGGCCCAGAAACCTCACTGTGTCTTTAAAATTCAGTTCGGGAAAATTAAAAACAGTAGGTGCACGGCTAAAAAGGACACACACAGACTTCTTGGTGGAAAACTTTCCTACCCATTCATCCAAACGCTGAAGAGCGAGCTGCAACTGACATAGTCGTTGCAAGACTGGAAGACGAGCAAACGATAGGAAAGTCATCCACAAATAGAGAACACTGGAAAGGACTTTCAATGACAGAAGTAATACTGTAAATAGCTACTGCAAACAAGGTCACACTTTAAGCACTACCATAAGGGACTCCGTTCTCCTGCTCATAGCGATCAGAAAGGGCGTCACCTACTCTGTATCTAAAATAACGCGGAGAAAGGAAGGCTGAATAAAACGGGGAAGACATTCATGAAACCCCATTTCGTAGTGCTGCCTGAGGATCAGTTGTCGCCAAGTAGTGTTATATGCCATTTCAATGTCAGAAAATAGTCCCAGAAGGTGATGCCGACGCAGGAAAGCCTGTTGTATAACCGCCTTCAGAAAGGCCAGGTTATCAAAGGTGGAGCGATCTCTCCTGAACCCACACTGACATCGACTGAGAAGCTGCCTGGATTCCAGCACTCAGACAAGGCGGCGGTTGGCCATCCACTGTGTCAGAGCGATACTGCAATAACTGGGGATGTATGGTCTTTCTCGGGTTTTAAAGGGGGTTAAAATAGCCTCCCTCCATGACTCACGGAACTGGCCTTGTGAGGTGAGGTATCATACTATAGGGGATACCATCGTGACCTGGGCATATGTCACGAGCCACAGACAATGCTGAATCAAGCTCCTATATGGAGCAATTATACTCAATGCTGGACTGGCAGTCCAAAATGCCCGTCTCAGCAGTTACCTGGTGACGTTGGAAAGCTGGATCGTAACCGAAGGTGTCGGTAAATGTAGGAAAATAGTCCGCCATAGTCTGGACAGTGTGTCGCAGGCTGGTCTGGAGAGTACCATTCTCCATCACAGCAGCCCTGAACACCTTGCCCCTCTCCCAGAGCTTCTCCTGTTTGTCTCTCATACTTGTGAGCTGTTTGTGGAACGATTAAGAGTATTCAGGAACTGTTGCCACGATCGTTTCCTGCTCTCATATATAGTTTTATGAAATGTCCTCGCCACACGAATTGCTGCCAGATTCTCTGCAGTTGGTCGTATGTTGAACATAATCAGTGCTATTGCCGCGTCCCTCTTGCAGAGCGGCATTCGTCACTCCACCAAGATATTTCTGCCTTCTCGGTCTTCCAGAAGACTTCGGAATGGAAGCTGCAGCGGCGTGTTGGATCGCATGTGATATGATCCACCTATTCCTGAATATTAACAAGACGATCTAACACATCCAAGTGGGCTTAAAGTGCTCAGTCTGCTCGGTGGAGCACCCATCGTGGTGGTTGTCGTATAGACTCCAGTCCATATGGCTGATTGACACAGATGGGGATCATTGCCATGAAGGCCACTGACCACTTTCTTCTGAGTAGTATGGGCAAGGGCTGGGGAACACAGCTTAAAATCGATGGCAGAGAACGACCCTATTGCAACGCAAAAGGGTGTGCTCTGACCTGTATTTAAAATGGGCACAGGAATATAAGAGAAGCCGGCAATTGCTCTAACCCTGGGGTAGGTAGTTTCAGAGCCCAAAAGTACATTGTATGCATTAAAATCACCACAGATGATAAATGGTTGAGGAGCTGTATAATAAGACCATTGAGAGCCACTGCATCAAGCACATCACGTGGAGACAAATACAGGGATCATATAGTCATTGGTGGTGCATATCGACGAAGACTGCAACGACTTGTAGGATTGTGTTAAGAGAGATTCGTTCAGAGTGGTAAGCTGTGCTGATTAAATAGCCTCCTCCTCTCTCTCTCTCTCTCTCTCTCTCTCTCTCTCTCTCTCTCTCTCTCTCACGCCTTCCTTTCTGTGGATACTGTAACCGCGTATCTCAGGGTTATCAGCGGGTTTGAAATTTGTGTCCTGGAGACACATTCACATCTGTGTACCCGGAGACAGTATACGACTTTCCTCCACATAGGTCCTTAAAGCCTGCAAGTTCCACTACAGTACTGAAGCTATCTAACACGGAGGTTGTATATTTACTCTTTCTTCCTAGATGGAGACACTGAACGTGGAGGAGATTCAGTATTGGGGCGAGATGGTTGCCCCCGAGGGACATCCGCTCCACGAGATCTGGAGCTGGGTCGGACGAACATCACGAATGATAACTTCGACATAAACTGATACTTTCATGTTTGGTTTTCCCTGTGACTGGGACTTGCTGTAGTATATATATATATATATTACTTAGATTGCCTTGAAGTTGATCCAATGGACCTGGTTGCAACTGTGATGGTGGTTATGGTGGCAGGTTCTTCAGTAAGAAATACAACAGGCTCTGCAGAGGCAGTACCTGTAGCTTTTTCGGTGGGGCTAACGCTCGGAGTTTTGTGTAAGGATGGGGAAGGAAATGGGCCGTACCCTGTGAAAGGGAAATCTCGGGAAACCTAAATCTGGATGAGCAGAGGTGGATTTGAACCACCGTTCTTCCGAATGCGAGTCCAGTGTCTTACCACTGCGCCACCTCGCTGCATCTCTGCTTTGACAATTGGCTTTTGCAGTACAGAAGCGAAAGAGGTGGCAATCACAGGAGGTTGCATGGCGTTGAAGGTTTTTTCGCCTCTGCGCTTAGATGTTCTCCTGTATCTTCTTTTACTCTTGGTAAACCCTACAGTCCTTACTCTATACTGGATGATTGCCTGAACAGTAAACACACTTTGCAGGTGAAGTGCAGTAGAACCCTTCGTGTGCAGCTGTGCCTCATTTGTCACAAATGGCTTCCTCCTTGCATCCCAGAGTAGAGTGGCCGAAGCACTGACACTTCAAACAGCGCATGGGGTTAGGGACTTAGGGTCGTACATTTAAGTGCGAGGGCTATTAAAAGTGAGGATGAAGGAATCTGATTTGACCGGTCCTCCATCCACCCTTTTCTTAATATTTTGCACATCGACTATGCCGTCTGCAGCCCATTCTTCCTTTAGTTCATCCGCCGTGATGTAAACAAGATCTCTACAGTAGACTACATCCTTACTGGAATTCAGGGTACTGTGTAGCTCTATTTCAATTTTATTTTCTCCAAGGGTCTTTGCTGTTCGAAATTTGGAAGCCAACAGAGTGCCATTCTGCAACCGTTTCACTGACTTCAAGTTACCAATAATTCCTTCAAGAGCTTTATATAGAAGGGCGACACTTTTTCAAAGGAACCATCGTTTCTTTTAACCGCAAGAAACACATTCGTGTTCTGTTACTCTGAACATGACATTTCTTAGAGGAAGGTAAGTCAGGAGGACTGGATATCCTAGCCCCCTTTTTTATGGGGTTGGTACCCGCCAGTGGTACACCCATCCTGCTGGGAGGTTCGAAGGACAATTGTAAATTATTCATCTCGCTCCCACGAGCAACTAGGGAACTAAATGTCTTAGAGCTCCTCATTCCTAGGTAAGCCTAATACAACTGAGGTTAAGCAGTATCCCCAGAGGTTTGATTGATTGATTGATTTTTCCAGGGAAGCCAAAACAGTCTTGGTCCAACCCGCCACTTACCGCACCGAAACTAAGTTTATTGTGCGGTATCGCTCCCTGTATATCTAGTAAAGCCAACAATGCCCTTGAACAGTGCAAGGAGTCCCTTTACCAGTTCTTTATTAGACACAATTTCTTGGGGTCTTGTTGTCCCAAATATTCTGTGCCTTTTATTCTCCAATTCAATGCATTCGAAGATTAGATGTGATGCAGTTTCATCACCGTCATCACAGATCCTACATTTAGGGTCCTCTTCTGTTATTTCCATTGTACGTAGGTGTGTTTTGAAATTCCCGTGGCCTGTCAGCAATCCAACCATGAGTCTAATCTCTCTCCTGTTCAGACACAGGATTCCAGAGCTTCTTTAAAAACAAGGCTTTGGCGTCATTACCTTGCCATGTTTTTGTTGATGGACTTTGGTCCAATATTCTACGTGCTGTCTTCTGAGCCAGTTACGTAGCTCCAATTTGATCATTGCCATGGTGGTTGTCAGGACAGGTTCCGGTCCAATAACTGGAGTCTCTGCCCCCATCCTGGCTAATCTGTCGGCATGTTCGTTGCCACTGATCCCCGAGTGGGCAGGGACCCACAATAGGTTTACTCTATTGCTTTCCCCTAGCTCCACCAGAACCCTGTGACATTCTGCAACAATTTTAGACCTTGTTGCAGGAGCTGCCAGTGATCTCATGGCTGCCTGGCTGTCTGAATAGACATAAATGCTACGATCTTTGTAGCACCTACGCAAATTCTCCTCCACACACGCCCTGATGGCAGTGATTTCGGCCTGGAATACTGAGGCCAGTTTTCCTAGAGAGATGACGCCCTTCAGTCTTGGCTGCACCCCATATACCCTGGCCCCAACACCTTGGTCTGATTTTGATCCGTCAGTGAATCTCCCGTACGGTGTCGAACTATTTTCTCCCATTGCTTCCTACTTCCAATTGTTACATTTAAAGGCTTGTTGAAGCAGTATGGGGTTATCCCCAGAGGTTGCTCGCTAGCGACCGTTTCGCCTCAACAGCCATGCATCCCATCCGTATGCAGCACACCTTAGAATACCTATGAGAGAGAGAGAGAGAGAGAGAGAGAGAGAGAGAAGGGGGGGTATTTCTTTCCTCGCGACCCGGGCTAACAAGCCAAGATCCCAATTTCCTAGTACCCACAACGTTCCACCGTCGCACCACGCGGTTGTCTCCTCAGTGACCGCGGGTTCGCCAAGTCCTTACTCTGTAACTTAATGTTTAGCTCCTGAGTGGATTTAGTAACAGGAAATCATCCAAAAGAAGTTATAAAAGTGAATTTTAATCCGCTATCTACTGCTGGGGCCGAGCGGTAGCTACCCAAATTTATGCCAGCATGACGGTGGATCATGGTGGAGCGCCAGAGGATGCTAGTAAAGCAGTATTAGAGTTTACATGTTTGTCTAACTGAATAGAAGATTTCGTGGTGTAGGCGCTAGCTCGGCAGGAGCTAGATCAGCAGGTGGCGTCTCCTTCGGCCGCGTTAGCTCGCCGTACCTTTTTGATCGACTGCTATACTGTTCGGATAGATGTGCCCGAGCCGTGACGTCTAGGTGTTGAATCAAAGACTGCCAGGTTCCTCCTCCTGTCCACGCAGCTGCTTTTGTATCCAGGCTTGGAACCACTGGAGTCGGATGTCATGTTGACCGATGACCTTGGATACCGCTGGCAAGTTAGCACCAAAGTTTCAGGACATGTATATATTTATTTAGTACTAGGTTAAACCCGTAGCTCCGCTCGCGTTTTGCTTATGACAGATAAGTTATCTTTCAGTAGTGTACTATGAGACTGGATTTGAAGGATGAAATGAAATACAATATCTTCTTTAGAAACGAATATTTCTAATCAACATTATCAGGAAAGTAAGTAGTGTAGATCAAATCACACGCCAAAATGCACTCGTTTCGAAGAATCCAATCACGAAATTCAAATAATAATGATTGTAATAATGTTACAGATCGATCACTTGATGTAATGCGTGAAACGTCAAATCGATTTTTTTAAAGAGACGTATTAAAAGAAATTTCTTTTTTACTGCTTTATTTATTTATTCTTATATTTCCTTATTCGTATGCTTATCCTTACAGAGAAAGAGCTGAAGACATTGTAGCACACATAGACGAAAGATATGGCCTGTGGCATCACGTTTCACTGTATGTAACCTCCTTGATATAGAGTCGCAAACGTCATCGCTGGCCTTCAGTCCGAATTTTTTTAATAATTTGACGAATTTCAACCACCATATCTTCCATCCCTCATAGCTATCGACATGGAACTGCTATGGTGTACAACGGGAGACTTCGGACAACAATTACACACAGACCATTCGTCTGCGTTCTGTAGTTTTCGCTGCAGAGCGAAATATTAACACACACACACACACACACACACACACACACACACACACACACACACACACACACACACGTAGAATTTTATATAAACCGATAACTTTCCATCCCAATATACTCCACCCTTTTATCATTATCAACCCTCAAGCAACAATGCAACCAATAAAACCCTTTTCAAAGAGTAAATATAATTTTCAAAGAGTAATTATTGTTTCAAATTTAGCGTTATATTCTTTCAAATTACTAAATATCGATCAGATCGCTATAAAACCTTCCTCAGGTATAAATTAGTAACTGTACAAATATTCACGTCTCTACCTCTTTTCGCTCGGACGTGATAAGCATGCACCGAACATACATTCAGATTAATATATATAGATAAATAGCTATCCGATCTCCATAAAACGTAAAAATTTTTGGCTCTTTATGTCTTGTGGTTCAGACGTGATAAACGTACACCGAACAGACATTCACATTTATAGATATAGATGATGGATTCGTTTTGGGCAATGTCATCTTCAGACCAAGTTCATATATCATAGTGCTTAACAATAACTAAATTATAGTAGTGTTACAGTGCAAAATTGTGACAGAAAAACTTGTTAAAATCTTAGATTGCTCGAGCGATCGCTAGCGAAGCTAGGCAGAAACAGTTCATCGCCTCTGTCGTAAAAGCGACGCCAGTCGTTCGTGACGACAGCAGACGCTGCGTCGCCGAATTGAAAGCCTACAGTCAGTAGAATTAACTGCGATAGACGACCAGAAGAGAGGGTATATTCGTCAGCTCGTAAACATTTCATAACTACACGTAACTCTGTCCCAACAATGAATAAGGCCGAGGATACGTCAGCAGTTAAAGGGCTTACTGAGTGAAAGCTGTACTCATAAGTAGGACCCATTCGATCATTACGAGCCGTCCCATACCTCATAGCTTCAGCATAGTCTGTATATGAAGTCCCGCTTTTAGAAGTCACTTGATCTTTGGAATCTAAGATGCTCAGGAGAGTAGTCGTCGAACCAATGATCTAATCTATGTATTCAGTTTACGTCTCAAAGCAGTACAGACTAGTAGCCACTAGTAACAACTACGATATGGAGTCCACAGATAACTACGCTTGGAACTGGCCATCATACGGGGAGATGGTGAACCGCCGACTACCGACTTCACAACGCTGAGTATGGTTGCTGCCTGAGACCAGCACTGTCTTTATTGGTTGGTTTCCTAAAGGCCAATGATCCTGACATGTATTTCTATTAACTACCTATTCAGAAAACTCTGCGTCCTGAAAATTATGAGGGGGAATTTAAAAATACAACCTCTGATAATAATTTCGTGTGCCTCATTGGCCTGGTGCAAGTCTTTCAATTGGACGCCACTTCGGCGACATGGCTCTCCCTAGCTTACCCCAGTTATCCAAAGGGGAAAGGTGACCTACAGCTTAACGTGGAATCCAAACCACGTATCGTTTCTGGCGACTCCTCACATCGTTGAGAGATGAAAGAAGAGTTAAAACGCAGACTAAATAACATCCGATGTCCGGCCGGGTTTCGAACCCGCAACCCTTCGACTCCTACTCAGCGCTTTACCCCAGGACCACCGGGCCCGACTCCCTCTGATAAAGTTCGGTAAATAGTCCTCTAACATTAAGGTAGATGAACAATCAATTACAGTTACCTTATTGTCCTGCGAAATAGTCACCTCTAAAAACAATGCACCGTTGAGCTCTGTGGTACAAGTCCTGGAAAGTTTGTACGAAGTCTTCCTTTGGCATGGTGTTCAGAAGCCTCGTCACGTTTCTGAGGAATATCGCCAAATATTGCCTTTCAAAACCAGTTTGAGTCCGTCCCTGAACTAAAAAACTACTTTTACTTTTCTTTTACTTTACAAACAGCAGTTGAACAGCGTTGCCTGGTGAAATGTTGTTGTGATGCCTCGTGTAAGGAGGAGAAATGCGTACCATCATGTTTCCGGCTTTGATAAAGGTCAGATTGTAGCCTATCGCGATTACAGTTTATCGTATCGCGAAATTGCTGCTCGCGTTGGTCGCGGTCCAAAGACTGTTAGCTTAATATGGAATCGGTGGTTCAGGAGGGCAATACGGAACGCCGTGCTGGATCTCAACGGCCTCTTATCACTAGCAGTCGAGATGACATGCATCTTATACGCATGACTGTAACAGATCGAGCAGCCACGTCTCGATCCCCGAGTCCCCAGATGGTGACCTTTGCAAGACAACAACCATCTGCACGAACAGTTCGACGACGTTCGCAGCAGCATGGACTATCAGCTCCGAGACCATGGCTGCGGTTACCCTTGACGCTGAATCACAGTCAGGAGCGCCTGCGATGAACCTGGATGCACGAATGGCAAAACGTCATTTTTTCGGATGAATCCAGGTTCTGTTTACAGCATCATGATGGTCGCATCCGTGTTTGGCGACATCGCGGTGAACGCACACTGGAAGCGTGTATTCGTCATCGCCATACTGGCGTAACACCCGGCGTGATGGTATGGGGTGCCATTGGTTACACGTCTCTGTCACCTCTTGTTTGCATCGACGGTACTTTGAACAGTGGCCGTTACATTTCAGATGTGTTACGACCCGTGGATCTACCCTGCATTCGATCCCTGCGAAACCTTACATTTCAGCAGGATAATGCACGACCGCTTGTTGCGGGTCCTGTTCTGTTGTACGGGCCTTTCTGGATTCGGAAAATGTTAGACTGCTGCCCTGGCCAGCACATTCTCCAGATCTCTCACCAATTGAAAACGTCTGGTCAATGATGGCCGAGCAAGTGGCTCGTCACAAATAAACCAGTCACTACTCTTTATGAACTGTGGTATCATGTTGAAGCTGCATTGGCATCTGTACACGCCATCCAAGCTCTGTTTGACTCAATGCTCAGGCGTATCAAGGCCGTTATTACGGCTAGCGGTGGTTGTTCTGGGTACTGAATTCTCAGGAGCTATGCATCCAAGTTGCGTGAAAATGTAATCACATTTCAGTTCTAGTATAATATTTTTGTCCAATGAATACCCGTTTGTCATCTGTATTTCTTCTTGGTGTATTAATTTTAATGGCCAGTAATGTGTATGATACCATTCGAACTCTGGTTGGGTTGGTAGCCCTGCACAAGGCCAAACGTGCGGTGTCAGTGCGATCGGAAAAGATAAGTAATTTAAGTAGAAATAAAGCGTAGTTTAACACTATAAGTAGCTAAAAACATTTATTACAGTGCTCTTAAAGCTTACCATTAAAGGTTTTTCTTTTACTCACGTATTTATCCAGTAATCACTAAAAGTTCGGTTTGTTTACATACGTCCTTGTTAGGCCTAAATTCCAAGTGTGCATATTTAGCGTTTCTCCGTAATTTTAAGTGCATTTAACACAGTCAACTAACTAAATACGTTTATTAGTGTCGTCATCAAGCTCACCATTAAAGGTTCTTTTCTTTTTTCGCGCATTGTCTCATTAATCGCGAAAAGTTGTTTTGTGTACATTCATAGGCCAAATTTCGCGAGTGTGAAAATTTAGTGTTATACCGCAATTTTAAGTGCATTTACTAACAGCTTACACGTATTTTAGTGTCCTAAGCAAATCTAGTAACCCTTGTATCTTTAGTTAATATATATTGTCAATATCACGTAGTAACAATCATGAATGCAATGTGTTTGAGCTGCAGTAGGTTTGTTCGTTTTGGGTTTCAATGCAGCTGTTGTAACAAGCGGTTTCATTGGGGGGGGGGGGGGGGGGGGGGTGTAGCGGTGTGGGAAAGAGGGAAGCAAACGAGTCTCTTCCTTTGTTTTGCAAAGTGTGTTCAAGGGACAGAAAAATAGCTGAACAGGAAGGGAAGATTAGGGTCCTTCAGGCTGAACTGGATAGTGCTAGGGAGGAACTTACGAGGTTAAGGGGGGAGAAGGGTGAGCAGGGGTGGGAAGTGGTAGCAGGGAACAGGGGCCACAGAGAGAGTATAGTTCCTGACAGCTTCACAATTGGCACAACCAATAGATTTGCCTTGCTACCACAGTCAAGTGAGGAAGAGGCTCCTTTAGAAGTAAGTGCAGTTAGGAAGCAACAGACTTTCACAAGGAAACCAACGGTTTCAAAAAAAGTAGATAGTAGGAGGAAAGTTCTGTTGTTAGGAAGTAGTCATGGAAGAGGTGTGGGCCAGATTTTACAGGAAAAACTAGGTGACAGGTACCAAGTCACAAACATTTTCAAGCCCAGTGCAGGTCTAAGCCAGGTGGTAGAGGATATGGGTTCCTTGTGTAAGGGTTTCACAAAACAGGATCATGTTGTTATAGTGGGTGGGGTGGGAAACAGCATTGATAGGGATCAGGGCTACAATATTGAGTGTGACCTGGTTAAAATAGCTTCTGCAACGACCCAGACAAATGTTGGACTGTTGCCTGCTTTCATGCGGTACGATCAACCCCAACTGAACCGCTCCGTCAGGAGAGTCAATATGGAGATTGATCAACTGCTTAGGGCGGACACTCTGTCGGACATCGGTTTGGTTCCTGTGGATGCTATTGATAGGTGGGATTTCACTAGACATGGCCTACATCTCAATAGGAAAGGGAAGGGGAAACTAGCTGGGTTGATAGCAAAGTCCTTAAGGGGGGACACTGCAATTCATGAAGGTACTTCTTTTTTAGGCTAAGATCAGTGTCCAGTGAGAAGCTCAGGCAGGCAGGTGCTAAAAATGTTGAAAAATCAAATATTTCTCAGAGAAGTAAAGTAAAAAATAATGTTAGCATTTTTCACCAGAATATTGGGGGACTAAAGAATAAAATAGATGAGCTTTTAGTTTGTTTAGATGCTATAGAAACTGATAATGTAATAGATATACTATGCCTGTCTGAGCATCACATTGTCACCGGTATGGAAAATGTGAATGTCAGTGGATATAAATTAGTCTCAAATGTAAGTAGAGATAATAAGATAAGAGGAGGAGTTGCCATATATGCCAAAAGCTATCACAGTGTAAAAAATTTAGAAACAAAAAAGTTTTGTGTAGAGCAGCATATTGAAGCATGTGCCTGCCAGCTTAAACTTAATGATGATTATCTTATAATTGGTAACAGTATATAGGTCCCCTTCAGGGAACTTTCAGTTATTTCTGGAAAACTTGGATGCCTTGTTGTGCTATCTGTCAGATAGGGGGAAGCAAATTATTATTTGTGGTGATTTCAATGTAGATTCACTGAAAGAGTGTAATAGGAAGAAAGACCTGGAAGTCTTACTTGGCTCATTCAATCTGACATCCGTTATTGATTTTCCTACTCGGGTAGTAAAGGACAGCAGTACATTGATAGATAACTTTTTTATAGACCAAGATAAGTTTAACAACATAAATGCTTGTCCCATTGAGAATGGTCTTTCGGATCATGGTGCACAGCTAGTAACAGTATATGAAATAGCTCCGTTCAGTAATTCGAAACAGTCCACCAGAATTGTGCGCTCGATTAATGACATAACAACTAAAAATTTCAAAGAAAGTCTACAGCAGTTAGACTGGGATGAGGTTTACAAGGAACCTGATATTAATTTAAAATATAATTTATTTCACGATACATTTGTAAGGGTATTTGATAACTGTTTCCCCAAGAAATTAGTAAAATTTAATTCTAAGAAACCATGCAAAAAACCATGGCTTACTAAAGGTATAAAAATATCGTGTAACCGAAAAAGGGATCTATATCTGTCCGCAAGAAAGAGTAATAACCCAGAAACAATAAAATATTATAAAAGCTACTGTGCTACATTAAGAAAAGTTATTAAAAAATCAAGAAGCATGTGCATCATGTCTGAGATTAGCTCCTCTGATAATAAAATTAAAACAATTTGGAATATTATTAAAAGGGAGACAGGGCAACCAAGAGCAGAGGAAGAGGGTATTACCATCAAAGCAAATGAAAACTTTATCAACAAAAAGTCAGAAGTTGAAAACATTTTTAATGATTACTTTTTAAATGTTGTGGAGAAAATAGAATCTAAATGTTCATTAGAAGGAGCAAGGCAATTAATGGAAGAGGCCATACCCACACAATTTGATACAATTGAAATTCCACCCACCTCACCTTCAGAAATTAGGAAAATAATAAACTCTCTCAAGAGTAAACGGTCATATGTAATTGATGGCATTTCCAGCAGGGTATTAAAAACTTGTTCCCAGGAGATAAGTAGGATTCTCAGTCATATTTGTAATAGCTCAATAAAGCAGGGGATTTTCCCAGATAGACTGAAATATGCTATCGTTAAACCTTTGCATAAAAAAGGGGATACATACGATGTCAACAACTATCGGCCCATCTCACTTCTGACAGCTTTATCAAAGATTTTTGAAAAAGTTATGTATTCTCGAGTTGCTTCACATATTAGTATAAATAAAGTTCTAACAAAATGTCAGTTTGGTTTTCAAAAAAGCTTTTCAACTGAAAATGCTATATACACCTTCACTGATGAAATATTAAATGCTTTGAATAACCGGACATCACCAGTAGGGATTTTTTGTGATCTTTCTAAGGCTTTTGATTGTGTAAATCATGGGCTTCTTCTAGATAAGCTTAAGTATTGTGGTATGAGTGGAACAGTGCACAAATGGTTTAAATCATACTTAACTGGAAGAGTGCAGAAAGTTGAAATAAGCAGTTCACATGATGTAGATGAGACAATTAATTCTTCTAACTGGGGAGTTATTAAAAATGGGGTCCCACAAGGTTCGGTCTTGGGTCCTTTGCTGTTCTTAATATATATTAATGACTTGCCATTCTACATACATGAAGATGCTAAGCTAGTACTTTTTGCTGATGATACAAGTATAGCTATCACACCTGACAAACAGGAATTAACTGATGAAATTGTAAATGATATCTTCCAGAAAGTCATTAAGTGGTTCTCTACAAATGGACTCTCATTAAACTTTGATAAAACCCAGTATATACAGTTGCATACAGTAAATGGCATGACACCATTAATAAATTTAGACTTTGAACATAAATCTGTAGCTAAGGTAGAATATTCAAAATTTTTAGGTGTTTGCATTGACGAGGGACTGAATTGGAAGAAACATATTGAAGATCTCCTGAAACGTCTGAGTTTAGCTACTTATGCTATCAGAGTCATTGCAAAATTTGGTGATATAAATCTCAGTAAATTAGCTTACTACGCCTATTTTCATTCACTGCTTTCATATGGGATCATATTCTGGGGCAATTCAACATTGAGTAAAAAAGTATTCATTGCACAAAAGCGTGTAATCAGAATAATTGCTGGAGCCCACCCAAGAGCATCCTGCAGACATTTATTTAGGGACCTAGGGATACTTACTGTAGCTTCACAATATATATATTCACTCATGAAATTTGTTATTAACAATCCGACTCAATTCAAAAGTAATAGCAGTGTGCATAGCTACGACACTAGGAGAAAGGATGATATTCACTATTCAAGGTTAAATCTAACTTTGGCTCAAAAAGGGGTGAATTATGCTGCCACAAAAGTCTTTGGTCACTTACCAAGTAGCATCAAAAGTCTGACAGATAGCCAACTAGTATTTAGAAAGAAATTAAATGAATTTCTAAATGGCAACTCCTTCTACAATGTAGATGAATTTTTAGATAAAACATAAAAAATAATAAATATAAAAAAATAAAAAAAAATTATACAAAAAAATTCTTAAAATATAGATTGTCCAGTATAGACAAAATTTACTAAACTGACACGTTCCACATCATTACGAAATGTCGTATACATGATCTAAGGAACAAGTATCTAATCTAATCTAATCTAATCTAATCTGCTAGCTGTAACTGATTTGAAGAAAATGATGGTAGTACATTTCCATATGAAGACTACTTTTTTAAATGGAATATTTGAAGAGCAAGTTTATATCGAACAGCCAGAAGGTTTCGTTCATGGAGCAGATCGAGTGTGTTTGATAGACACACACACACACACACACACACACACACAAAGTCTTTGGGCTAAAGCAAGCCCAGGATGCTGGAAATTTTTTTTTTTTTTTTTTTTTTCAGTTCATGAAGAAAGCAGGTTTTGTAAACAGTAGTGTAGATCCATGTTTATTTTATCGCAGACAAAATTGAAATAGACCATCATTAACATACATTGCTGTATAAAGACTAATTGTAGGCAATAGTATGAAAGAAATTATTGTTTTTATGATAGCTCTACAACATGAATTCGAAATAACAACTGGCGCCTTAATAGTTTTCTTGACTTAAAAATAAATCAATATGAAGATGGTGCAATAATGATAAGCCAAGAGAAGTACACAAGAGATATACTTTAAAGATTTCGAATGGCAGAATGCAATACATTCAACTCCTGTTGAACGTGAGGAGAATAATAAAGTCGAAGAAGGTTCGTTATCCGTGTCCTACCGTGAAGCAAGTGGTTGCATTATGTACCATTTAACAGTAACTCGATCTGACATCTCCTTTGCAGTCAATAAAGCTGCACCAGCTTTATTTGAATGGGACCTTGAATTTTGGAAAAGAAGAGTTAAGAGTTTACAGTGATGCTGACTTTGCAGGCACTCCACAACTAGAATTGTTGCAAAGTACTCGGATGGTGCAATCTGGTGGACTAGTCAGTTGCAGAAGGTAGGAGGAACTAATGTCAGCCAGTGAAAGTGCAGAAGAGTTAGTTTGATTACGTCCGTTTATTATCAGAACTAGTGGAAATGCCAGAGCAATCGCCAACTTTGTACATTGACAACGCACTGCAATAAAGTTAGCAAAAAATCAAGAATTTCATCGGCGTTTTGAACATATAGAAGTCCGATATTTCTATGTCCGTGACAAATATCTGAATGGTGAGGTTCAATTTGAACAAATCAATGGAAATAACCAGTTGGGAGATATTTTGACAAAGCCGCTCGAAAGAGATTTAATTTTCTGCGTTCACAAATTGGCATGCAAGAGGCGAAGCAGTAATTTAATGAATTTTTCCTTTTGGAGCAAGTGTTGGAAAGAAAAGAAAAAAGTCTTTGATATATATCTGCTACGGCCGCGTCTCTGCTTTATTATCTGTGACTTTTGTTAGTGTGTGTGTGTGTGTGTGTGTGTGTGTGTGTGTGTGTGTGTGTGAGTGAGTGAGTTTAATCTCAAGTTCTTGTGTTTTTAGATTTTTCGTATCCAGGGAGATTTCAATAAATTTTTTTCTTGTGTTTAAAATACTTACCTTTATCAGAAACTCAAATATCAAATAATTTTGGCTGTTTGTTAAAATACAGACAGAGAGAATATTACATGTTGAGTGCATAGACATTATCACAACAGCAGAGTCGTAGCCGTATCATCCACAATTTTTAGTATTATATTTTTATAATTTTTGTCCGAGACGTCTGCAAAAATAAATTACGGGAAAACCTAAAGTGGTCCGTAACACACGCAAGAGCAAATTTTTTATTTATTTATTTTTACCAGGCGCGCTTTGTAGTGCAACTTTTAACATTCGTCATACAGTACTCGCCGGGTCGCAATGTTCCAGACATATTCCTATTCCCTCTACTCAAACTTGCTTGAAAGGAAAGATATTCCTGAGATCCAACGAAACGTGATGAGGCTTTAGACACCAAGGGAAGGCTTCGTGCAAAGTTCGCACGAATGTATCGCAGATCTCAGCGGTGATTAGTTAGCTTTCCCCGTGTTTGTATTTAACATGACTACCCAGTGTGACACGTTGTAAGACAACTGTGTGACAGAGACGCCTTCGTGGAAGTCCTCATGCGCTCTCGTGAGGGACAGTAACCGTGACTGTGTAGCCTTGCGTTCCCAGAAGCTAGCGGCCGCCACGGAGCATGTGCTGCCACCACTACAATGGAGCGGATGTCCTCGAGTCCTGCCTATCCTACTTTTCCCACACCGTAACAAGCACGCGAGCCCCCGTTGAATCGATGTCTGCGTTCTCGTGCTGTGAAAGCCAGCTTCTTAGTCCACGAATTCCGGAAGGCAGTTAGGCGTCTTGATAAGATACTCTATTACTGGAATTCGAAAGCCGTTCGTGGCAATTCCACTTACAACAATGTCAGACCTCTCAACATTAACTCAACAACATGATACCGGTTGGCTGGCAACTGAAGAACTATATACCGCCCGGCGGGCAACTGAAGAACGGGATACCGGTTATGATCACATCCAGTCAACTCAGACATGATGTTACGCAGGGCAATGTTTAGGATAGTTACAATAATTAGGCCAACGAACTATGTGACACTTTAAACAAAAATAATACTATCAGCTGCGTTCAATATATTTATTTAGCAACCAGTTTCGACGGTCAATGCCGTGATCTTCAGCCCCTTAAAATAAGAATCCTGCATATTGCTGGATTACAGTCAATATAACCCGGTATCGCACATTTGTCCAATATTACTGCAACAGGGAACAACAGGGACTGTCATACACATTGTATGAATGTGTATGGCAGTCCCTGTTGTTCCTTGTTGCTGTAATATTGGACGAATGTGCGATACCGGGTTATATTGACTGTAATCCAGCAATATGCAGGTTTCTAATTTTAAGGGGCTGAAGATCACGGCATTGACCGTCGAAACTGGTTGCTAAATAAATATATTGAACACAGCTGATGGTATTATTTTTCGTTACAAGATATGCCGCTGAAGCCCTTATCCGTAATTAAGATGGAAAAAGTCAAAAATATGTGACAGTTGGCGCAGATAATTGTCACAATAATCAAGGTGTCATAAAGGTTGATTTAACGAAAGCAGTTCTAGAGCATTCTATAATTTTCCATTGTAGACACTTGCATATAAATCGTGATACGGGGTAAATAACTACATACTGTAGTCAAACGACACTAACATAAACCAAGTCATTTTGAGGCCCAAAGAACTTTATTAGTAGAGAAATAAATTAATTAAAAGTAATAACTTACTGTAATTAAGCGAATGCAAATCAATGGTAAACATCAGATATTATAATTTTGTAGATCTTTGTGAATATTCTGTGATTACATGTTAGTAACTGATATTATTTCTGTAATTAATTATTATGTAACAAGATAATTCATATTGTTACAATAAACATGTTTCCATATATCACAAAGAAAATAAGCTATGTGCAATCTTATGTAGTTGATAGAGTATTTCTTGATTATTGTAACTTTTATTAATTTCACAACTTTTAATTGTTAGTAATATTTTGTATGGTAACTAATAATGGTGGTAAGGAGAAGCATTGTTTGCTGTGTCATATATACCGGTGAACTTTTAGTACCGAAGGAGTTGGTAGTAGCAGCAGCAGTATCAGCAAGTAGTTGTGTATTGTAATTGTAAAGTAATCAATGAGATAGTCGATCTGGGACATTTTGGAGTTATTGGTTTGGTGGATGGACCTGTATAAATAAAAAATAAACATATTCAACTTGTGCATTCTTTCAAGATTACGAGTATTCTCTCCTACAATATCGCTCAGAAATTACTGGCCAGTTGTCGGTCTATCTTAAACCCATAACTGAAAACCAGACGAGTATCATTTTGTTCATATGTGATTAATTTTATATAATCTCACATAATACTATGCTAATTGTCAATAAGCATCTGTAGTATTATACACTCCGTTGCGTAAACAAATTAATCTGACTGTGAGAATACAGAATATTTGTTCAGCCGTGCGAATAAAATACAGAACGTCACTCTGAACGGAGAGAAATCTTCAGCAGCAAAACTTCGAGCAAAATCCAAGAATGCATTGTATGACGAAGCATACTTCGTGTACCATTCTCATTTCCTCATCCATTCCAGTTTCACACGGTTCGCGGAAGAAACGATTGCCGGAATGCGTGTGGATTCTAGCCTCTCTAATGTCATCCGTTAAGTGTTTTGGTGAGATATATGTAGGAAGAAGCACTATGTTGACTGCTGGAGAAACTTCAGCTCTCAGAACTTTGACAGGAGCACGTACCAGATACAGCGCGTCTCTCTCGCAGCGTCTGCCACTCGAGTTTCTTCTTCATCTCTGCGACGCTTTTGCGCTTACTAAATGATCCTGCAACGAACCGTGCTGCTCTCCGTTTGATCTTCTCTATGTCTTATCGACCTCAACAGGCATGTATCTCACACTGTTGAGCAATGCACAAGCGTCAGCCGAACATTATATATTACTTCCATCGTTGACAGACTGCACTTCCTGAGGACTCATCAAGTGAATCTTTCTGGCATCTGCTTTACCAACTAATTTTATATGGTCATTCCGTTTGAAATCGCTCCTTATGTGTACTCCAAGATATTTTATGGTGTCGTGTTACAGGAGTAGGGGGTTGTAGGTCAGTCTTCGAGTTCCGAGCGGAAAGGAGTGATTGCAGAAGGACAAGTAACAGTACGAGAGATGCGGATTTGACTTTGGAAACTGATAGGTAAATGGAAATATATTATTCAGGATGTTTTCTAGGAGACGATCTTTTAATGTAATAGTTATGAATCCCTTTATGAGATCTTTATTGCTATAGATCACTTATTGTTATGTCATGTTCATACCTTACCTGTCCAGGCATGTTAAATACTTCAGATGAACCAACATCATAGTAGCAAGATATAAATAGTATGCACATCATCAATTGAATACGCCTTTGGGTCATGTTGTTCAAGACCCTGTGCTGTACTGTGCCACATGTCTAGGTAGGGTGTTATCACCGTGAAAACTGCAGATGGACTGATGCAATAAGCGGAAATACTTATAAGTGATCAATCTGCCACCAGCTATCAGCAGGTTGAGAGCATTAATATCTCCAATGATGTGCAACATTTATACTTGTCACTAAACTATCTGTCATTTTACATATTTATGGTTTAAAAAGATCCAGACTGTCATTGTAATACTGTATAATATTCATATCCCTTTCCATTGAATCATTAGAATGTCAATATATAACATAAACCCTCGATATCCAATTAAATTAGTACAGTAAGTTACGATATAATACAATAGAACGAAATATCTCTTATCATAAATACAATATCCGAAAATAACATAATTCAAGGTATACAACGAAGGAATGTCTAAGTGATTATTTCAAGTGAAGTGACATTGTCTGCGTTACTTTTCATCCCTCCCCCTCCCCCCCCCCCCCCCCATTTCTTTCGTTAAATTTAATACACGAGTAAGAACAGTAAGGTATGCTGTCAAAGATAAATTGTTTTAATATTATAATAAATATTATGTCGCAGAAATGTTCCACAATGTCTAGGCTCTGTACAACTTTACTATATTACAATAGTTCATCAAATAGCATTCTACAAAACATTCTACATTTTCATATTCCTACATTGTAATGAGGCACAGTATAGCACAGGGTCTTTAACAACATGACCCAAAGGTGTATTCAATTGACGATGTGCATAACATTTATAACTTGTCACTATAATGTTGGTTCATCTGAAGTACATTTATTAACATGTCTTGACAAGTAAGGTATGAACATGACATTTTCTGTTTAAACAAGCTATCTTACCTGACTGTTTTCTATAGAGTGTGTAACTGATATATTTAACATCTAGATTAAAAATGTACCACATTTATTGTACATTAAGGTAATTTGTATTCGCTGCAGTTTTTTTTTTTTTTTTAAGTTTAATCGTTACAGATTTGATAATGACTCTTTAACGAGACGAAACAAGTCATATAAAATCAATAAGCGATCTATGGCAATAAAGATCTTTTAAAGGTATTCATAACTATTTCATGGAAATATTTATTGCATCCCATCTACTAATACTACTACACTGAGGGTTATCATTTAGAAAAGCGAAAGAGAAGTTGCCACAACAGAAGTCAGTGTCTAGGTTCCCTTGGGAAGATCCTGATACAGCTACCCTTCATAGCAGCATTTCACGGAAAGACCACTCCCTGCGAGAAACATTAACGTGGAGCTTACCCGATGCTGGTGGTAAACGACACGAATCCAGCGCCCGTCTCGTCTGACAGAACTCCTGCTCGATCGAAAAAACAAAACCAAAACAAAAAAACGGAGGTTTTTCCCCACTTTCCGGTACCTAACAAATTCTTATTGGCCTTTGCTATGTTCAACCAATCTAACTTATGGCTTGCCACCTCTCCGAGTCCTCTAGCGAACCACGTTTCAGCCCTTTCCCCCCTGCCATTTTGGTAGCAACATTGTTCAGTTGAAAAGCAAACGTTATGGTGCTATCGAGTATGGTCAGCAACAACAATGTTTTAGGTCAGTCGGCCACGTCTTACGCCATCTCTAGAGTGGAGAGCTGCTAACTAGCAGTTTTCCTCCTTCACCCTCTCACTCCATCCTCGTGAACCCATTGACGTTGCTGTTCCCAGGAACTGGTATCAACCTTGCTACGTACATTAAGCTGTGGCTCTTGGCGACCAAGTAGATACTAACGTGTCTTCTTACAACAGCGTCTACACGCTGTAGTAAATTACGAGCCTATTCTCCGAAAGGAAACCCTCTACCCTGGTACGATGGCTGAGGGCATCTGCAGTTCACCATATTTCTTTACCGCCTACATCCCGTAAACTGTAGCTGTCCATTTTAGCCTGTTATCTGCGATGATCTCTATTTCTCAGCTTTGAGTGCGTCCCTTTGTCTTCACACAGCCTCTCAGCAATTTCGACAGTAATAATATGTATGAAAATGGAAGAAACTGATTCCAGTGTTCGTCCTGCTATTGCATAGTTATCTGATACAGGATCTTCTCTTATGTGGAGCACAGTACTTCACATTTGTTTATGATGAGGGTCAGTATCATTCACTGTACCATACGGCAATACACTCAGGGCCGGCGCAGACCTAACTACCACCCCCTCATTAAAAAAAGGAAACCAAATCCCTTGTCTAATGTTAAAGGCAGTCTATTTGTTTTTTTGTATGACAGTTCTGGTGTGTGTGTGTGTGTGTGTGTGTGTGTGTGTGTGTGGTGTGTGTGTGTGTGTGTGTGTTTTCGAAACAGAAATATAGTTAACGGGAAAAGATTTTACCGGAAGTTCTGAACAGATTTGTTAAAACTATTTTCACCAGACACTAATGTACATTCGGAAGGACATGGGCACTATATTTTTTTAAATATAAAGATTTTTCTGAAATTTTCACTACAAGGAAAGTGAGTACATTTTTATAAGGACCTCACGCCTGAAAATGACATCCATTGACACTACAAAATTAGGATGGTACTATCTATAATTTACAACACAGAGTGAGTGGCTTTTGCGAAAAATGACGAAGCTATTCCTGCCTTCAACATTATACTTAGGTCAAAGAAATCCCTTGATCGTTCATTCTGCAGATAAAAAGTGAATTTTATCGTGGTATGCAAGCTGTTAAATTTGAAAACTATTTCGTTGATAACCTTATTACCATCAACTAATAAAAGTTTATCGTCAACATATCTTTCATACTGTATTTTCTTTGCAAGCATTGCATCGTCATTGTTTTGGTTGATAAAAATATCAGATAAAAAAAATGTAACTGGAACTGGCACTGCGCATGCTTAGAGTATCTTTTCGAATGTAAATTTGATTATTAAACTTAAAATAACTGAAGTATTAGCGCTAAGAGAGCTATAAATTCACTGATTTCTTTTTGTGACTTTTCTTTCGAGCTAAAAGATTTTTTTTTTTTCGAATGAGCCAATGTTTGTATGATCCATCTGTTGTTTCAGAACCTACCGTTAATTTTTTTAAACTCGCATCACTTCAAATTGTAACGGCAGCTTGCGTAAAACCTGTTGACATGCGGTGTGTTTACAACCTTTTTACATAAACGTGTATGTTATGTGCCATTATGCAGGTGATTTATATGACTTAAGCTTTCTTATTGTAAATATTACACTGATGGTGGCAAGGAGTCTAACCGAAATCTATTTGTGATAAACACTTTTTCCCGACACGTTCCACATCGTTATGAAGTGTCGTGTTCATGATATATGAAACAAGTATAAATCTTATCTAATGTAATCTACTGATCGCCGTGCTCCTCTCAGAAGTTATATCAACAGTAGCTGTGCATATTCATCCACATATGGGTTCAAACATAATTAAAAAGAAATGAGTTTTCACAAATTCAATCCGTCCTGACGAACAAGGACAGATGCAGGAAAGACATGATTTTGCCCAACCCTTTAAATCGCTCTTTGAGCATAGAGAGCAATACTTTCTATGCAAGGCAGCAGCCCGATTTCATTTTGCCAGTTACGACTCCCATAATTGCTAATGTCTTAACTACTTGATAGTTGTTTGGTATTTTATATTGGTTATTATATTACACTTTATTTCAAAATTGTAAGCACTCATTTACAATAGAGAGCTAAGGTTTTTTTCATTGTTTTGTATCCACTTGGTGCAGTAGAAAGATTAAAAAAAATGGTAATGAATCGTCAGTCAGTTCTATTGTGAAACGAATCTCATCATAAAAATAAATCCTTGCTTCGGATAAGATTGTCCTGGAAAGATTCAGGAGAACAGTCTTTTAGCAACACCATGGCACTGGACCTCGAAATCATCATTTTACGATGAACGTCATTTGTTGAAATACGAGGATTATCAAAGAGCTTGAAATTCATAGAATGGCGATAGGTCCGCCATGTTATTTGGGGTATCGGCTGAAAGCTGGCATGCCACACTCATTCGAGAACCTATCTGCAGTTCCACTTTTGAAATAAATGTTGATTGTTGAATACGGATTCGTCAGACTTTTTCGAAGCTGCGAATTGACGAGCCAGGTAATATATTCCTTAAAAATGCAGTAATGAAATATCACGAACCTGTCAGTATTACAGCTTCAATTCCAAGTATAACAGTTTGCTGCGGTTTGCAATAACAACGAAAGTGCCGCTGTGAAAATATTTGTGTTGATTTTAATGCAAGTACATAGTCTAAACTAGCTGCGAAACAAAGGGAACAGTAACTATTATGATGCACAATCATGACCATAGATTTTCATTTCTTGTTAATGTGTTGTTACAACTGCTTTCATTTACTCTAGTATACATTTATCTTGTGTTAGCTAAACCTATTAAGTCTACAAACAAATGCTGTTAAAGGGTTTGGTTGTAAACTTCGGTGGACAAAATGTGATTACTAAGACCAAACTGACAAGAAACATTGCAGTTAAAATGCCCCTAGGTCATCTTCCACAAAAGCATTCCACGTCGAAATAAGGTGTCGTTAATAACTTTCCTTGGTACCGTGCTGAAACAAGTAACATTTGTTAAGTGATATTTGAGTACAAAGACGAAAGTGACAATACAATATTGCAATAAAAATGCTCCTTAGTCAGCTGCCTCAAAAGCATTTCACACTGAAATAATGTATCACTACTAACTTTCGTTGTTGCCACGCTGAAATAAGTACATATTTGTTGCAAAGAACACAGACATATAAAAGTGAAAAAATTCTGGTTGTCACTGCTGCTTCCACACTTTGCATTGATTGGTTATCAACCATGTTCGGTTAGGTATTGTCAACAATAAATGACAATTTTTTGAAAGGAGTAGACACTCAATAGTGTTGTTTCACCAAGCACAGGAGCGACAGAAGAAGAAATATCCTCAAAACACATTAACACTAGGTAGAAAACTGAGGATTTTTTTTATGGTGTGTAATTAAAGTGAATTGCAGGATAGGTCATCTGAAGGTTCACTCTTGGGGCAGATAAGTGACAGTCAGGAATTTTGTTTGAGTAATGATAGACAGATCAAACAAAACATTTTGTGTTCTTCCATGAAATACTTATTTTATCATTTCGATTTGTGCATTTAAATGCTGAACACACTTTAGGCATATTTCAACAGCAAAAATTGTATAGGCAATGCACACTAAATATAACACTTCAAGCTCAACAATATAAAATTGATAGATCCCTCTCAGATGTACTGACCACCAGAAATATAGCGTCAGAGTTTACACAGGTTGTCACAAAGAGCGCTGTAACTCGTGTGTTATATAGTGACAGCTACTTGGCAACAAAAATAAAATACGCGATTTTTCCGTCTTTTAAAATACGGGACCAATATTCTCGGCTCATACGAGTCCTTGTTTAAGTACGGTCTCGCTTCTCATTAACAATGCAGCAATCAATCATTTTTCCTTAATTTCAGGAGTAGTTAGACTATAGTAACGTATACCCAGAAATATAATAGGAAAAACTAACTGCATTATTATACAATTATATTCGTTGAAACCTCGTTACACCGGTATTACCTCTGGTCGAAATTCAAACAATTGTGTTTATGAAGAAACTTTATGTATTTGAAATTTATTGGTATGCAGATTCTTATTTCCTATTTGAACCCGTCATTTCCTTATAGTAAGGGAATCAGGAAATCGTAGCTATTCAAAATGAAGTAATTAAAAATGAAGTAATTAAAAATAGGAATTTGGGAACTTACTGGAATTCTCTGGCAGCAGCAGCAGCAGCAGCAGCAGCAACAGCAGATGACCACATAGCAGTTATTTCAGGATAATAAACGAATTAACGACGCCAGGAAATAACGTTATATCGTTACAGCGAAATTTTGATTTCCGCTGTTGACAACGCAGTCGACCTCGTAGTCCACCTATTCTGTCGCTAGATGGGTGCCTTTCTAGACCTGAACCTTTCGCGGCGTATCGTCGTCTATTATCCCTTTAGATACGAAAGAAATCAGCTTCGTTGAACCACTCAACGGCTTCTTACACTAATGGTTTACATTTTGTGTCCATTTGTCGCAAGGCCCGTCTCGAATTATATAAATTTCGTTGTCCTCCTTGTGTAATTACGATGGTGAGTCATTCAATAAGTTGCAAACTGAGGTAGACACGCCAGTACTGTGTTTACAAGCCTGAAAGTTTCGTTACTTTTCAGCTGACTCCATGTGTAACTTTTAAATACTCATTCCATCTTTCTAGAAGGCTTTAAAATCCTTGAGCTTGGAATTTTTGTGGCACCGTTTACATACTGTAAATGACTATTTGGTTCCTTAAACTGCTGTAACCCACAAAACGGATGTATTGTAGTGGTAGAGAAATAACCACCCTACACAGCGCGCAGTACTGGCGTGTATACCTCAGTTTGCGGCTTATTTGCTGACTCACCCTCATAATATTAAAAATCCGCACTTCACTTTTCGTTATCGCGTATTTATGTGATGACTTCATATTCTCGAGTGTGCACGTATTACAGCGCCCACTGTCGCATTTTAGACCCTGGTTGTTTTCAAGTAGGTAGTGGTTTTCATTAATATTGATTAGTTATGATTTTTCATCATCTGCAACCACTTGAAAATTGAATAGATTGAAATTTCAGTAGTGGATATTGTACTACATGTAAATGGAAAACATGAAGTCTCTTAATAGCCGCAATATACCTTTTCAAAACATGCGAAACATTCCTATGTTCCGTAGAGCAGCTTAACATTGAACATCTCTAAAATTCTTCAAAAATATTGTCAGTGTATTACGAAATCTACGATCTCTATGGCTGCCGAAACTTATAATTAAAATCCCTTTTGTGCTTTTCTTTTAAGTATTGAAATTTCATAAAGATGAATCAGCGCACCTATACAAAATTTACGAAACATCACAGATAATTTTCAGTTTGAGATGTAAACCCGTTAGTGATGCTGTATTGCAACAATCTATGTTACACTATTGGATTCTAACGTATTACGTTATGTGAAACTTGAAAACGCAGATTAAATTTATGGTGACTAGAAAGATTTTGAGAAAAACAAGTTTGCGCGTTTGCTACTTAACTTCACCCTCGCCGGCCGCGGTGGCCGAGGGGACTGCGGCTCGCCAGTCACGGTATGCATGGCCACTACGGTCGGGGGTTCGAATCCCCCCTCGGGCATGGATATTTGTGCCGTCCTTAGTATTAGCTAGTTCATAAGTAGTTTGTCAGTTTAGGGACTGATGATCCCGTAGTTAAGTCCCATAAGCTCTACGAACATTTGAACTTCACCCTCGGGGTTCCGATGTAGGTTGTGATAAGCAATTCCGTTTTCACGCAAAAGCATTCCGTAAGGTGCTTGCACATTTAAAATCTTAAATGTGACTTCAAGTAGAGGACACGGCAACATAGTTGTTCATTAGAATTGGAATTGAGTTATTAACTGGTATACGCTTCATTCCATGCCTTTCGTATTATGTTGTGTGTCTCTATTAGCTGTTCTGAAAGATTTACAAAATTTAGCTGAATGCAAAACTCTTGAGTAACTGCATCAAATTGCAGCTACTGAATTCACAGTAAGTAGCGGCAATCTAAGTTCAATCAGCAACATACGTAACATTCATCAGAATGAAACCCACTTTCATTGCAGTAGCAGAGATCCTACTTTGTGTGGAAACATCTGACAATTGTATTAGACACACGCGTGTAGCGACTCTAAGTACCGGTTTCTACCGGAAACGTTGCGGTAGGCTGACGCGGCAGTTTCTCCATTCAGGACAGACAGCTTTTTGTACGTACACAACGTCAACGGGGAGTGCGACACGCCAGTATTCACCATTTTACTTGCAGAAAGGTAGGAAAATAAGGAGACAGAACCTGGATAAACTGAAGGAACCTGAAGTTCTCAAGAACGTCAGAGGGAGCTTTAGGCAACAATTGACTGAAACGGGGAAAAATAAAACAGTAGATGAGGAATGGGTAGCATTGACAGATGAAATATTGAAGGCAGCAGAGGACGAAATAGGTAGGACGGCAAGACCTACAAAAATCCTTGGATATCACAGGACATACTAAATGTAGTCGATGAAAGGAGAAAATATAAAACTGCAGTAAATGAAATAGGCAAAATGGAGTACAGACGACTAAGAAATGAGATTGACAGGACGTGCAAAATGGCTAAGAAGGAGTGGCTAGAAGGCAAATGCAAGGTTGTAGAAGAATGTATAAATAGGGGAAAAGTAGGTACAGCCTACAGGGAAATAAAAAGAGACATTTGGAGATAAGAAAAACAGCTCTATGTATATCAAGAACACGGATGGAAAAGCAGTTCTCAGCAAAGAAGGGAAAGCTGAAAGGTGGAGAGAGAATATAGATAGGCTCTACAAAGGAAACGAACTCAGAGACAATATTGCAGGAAGGGGGGAAGAAGTAGATGAGGATGAAATAGGAAATACTACACTGAGAGATGAATTTGACAGAGCACTGAAAGACCTAAGTTGAAACAAGGCCCCTGGAGTTGATGACATTCCCTCAGAGCTACTGAAGTCTCTGGGAGAACCATCCATGACAAAACTGTTTCACCTGATGTGGAAGATGGATGAGACAGGCGAAGTACCCTCAGACTTTAAGAAAAATGTTATAATGCCCATTCCAAAGAAAGCAGGTGCAGACAGGTGTGAAAACTACAGAACCATTAGTTTAATAAGTCATGGTTGCTAAATATTAACACGAATTATTTACAGAAGGGTGGAAAAGCTGGTAGAAGCCGACCTCGGCTTTGGGTTCAGGAGAAATGTAGGAACACAGAAGGCAATACTCACTTTACGGCTTATCCTAGAACATAGATTAAGAAAAGGCAAACCTACATATCTAGCTTTTGTAGTTTTGGATAAGGCTTTTGACAATGTTGATTGGAATAAACTTTCAAATTCTGAAGCAAGCAGGAGTGAAATATAGGGGGCGTAAGGTTATTTACAACCTGTACAAAAACCAGACAGCGGTTGTCAGAGTTGAAGGGCATGAAATGGATGCAGTGGTTGGGAAGTGAGTAAGACAGGGTTGTAGCCTTTCTCCAATGTTATTTTTTTAATAGCAAATGTTTGTATAGCTCGTGGGACTTCACTACGGGGTCTTCAGTCCCTAAACTTACAAACTACTTATGAACTAACTAAGGACGGCACAAATATCCATGCCCGAGGGGGGATTCGAACCGCCGACCGTAGTGGCAGTGCAGGCTGTGACTGGTGCGCCTCAGTCCCCTCGGCCGGCTCCAATGTTTTTCAATTTGTACATTGAGCAAGCTATAAAGGAAAGCAAGGAGAAATTTGGCGATGGAATTAAAGTTCAGGGTAAAGAATTAAAATCATTACGTTCTGCCGATGACAGTGTAATTGTATCAGAGACAGCAAATAACCTAGAAGAGCAGTTGAACGGAATGGACAGTGTGCTGAAAGGTGCATATAAGATGAAGATTAACAAGAGCAAAACTAGGGTAACGGAATACAGTCTAAGAAAATTAGGTGATGCTGAAGGAATTAGATTAGGTAACGAAACAGTAAAAGAGGTAGATGAGTTTTGTTACTTGGGCACTAAAATAACAAATGATGGTCGCAGTACAGAGGATATAAAATACAGAATAGCAATGGGTAGAAAAGCGTACTTGAAAAAGAAAAAATTGTTAACATCGAATATTGATTTAAGACTAAGGAAGTCCTTTCTGAAGTCATTTGTGTGGAGTGTTGCATTCTATGGGAGTGAGACATGGACGATAAACAGTGCGCACAGGAAGAGGATAGAGGCTTTTGAAATGTGGTGCTACAGAAGAATGCTGAAGATTAGGTGGGTGGTTCGCGTAACTAATGAGGAGGTACTGAACAGAATTGGGGAGAAAAGGGATTTCTGGCATACCTTGACTAAAAGAAGACATCGATTGGTAGGACACATTCTTAGACATCATGGAATTGTGAATTTAGCGTTGGAGGGGAGTTTGTGGGATAAAAACCGCAGAGGAAGACCATGAGATGGATACAGTAAGCAGATTCAGATAGATGTAGGTTGCCGTTCTTCTGTAGAATTGAAGATGCGTGCTCAGGATAGGGTATTGTGGAGAGCTGCATCAAACCAGTCTCCGGACTGAAGACCACCACCACCACCACCACCACCACCACCACCACAACAACAACAACAACTTGCATTCAAACGTCTACTGGCACACCATGCATTTTTACTGGCCGCAAAAAATGTATCTTAAGTTTCCAGTTTGTTCACTAATAGTATTTCAAAAAAAATGTTCAAATGTTTATATAGTCTATGGGACTTAACTACGGGGTCATCAGTCCCTAAACTTACAAACTAATTATGAACTACTTACGAACTAGGACGGCACAAATATCCATACCCGAGGGGGGATTCGAACCCCCGACCGTAGTGGCCGTGCGGACCATGACTGGAGCGCCTTAGTCCCCTCGGCCACCGCGGCCGGCTAATAGTATTTCAAATTGCAAATCGAAACAACAAATGAAAAATCTGTACAGAGTGTTTATTTCTGAAAAAGATAATCCTGCTCAGCTGCCGTCTTTTACCTTCTCCAGAGACAAAAATAATCTGTATACCTACGTTTTCTCGTTCACTAATATATTATTGATGTTGTTTTATTTATTCTTTGCGGTCTTATCAAGTAATTCTGCATTGTAATGGTTAATTATTTAAAATCTTATAAATGTACCCAGTTAAAGTTTTATACTGGTTTCTAAACAATATTTTGAATATATGGAGAGCAGAATTGTCAAGTAAGCCTAATTTATTAAATTTTTTAATTTATTAAAAATGCTATGTAGGTGAAGATTTTCATTTTACAAATGAAATTTATTGTTAGTTATCTTCCGCCCTTACATCAATTATTATTATTTTTCTACCTTTTCAACTGTACCACCACATATCTTATTATGTGTTAGAATGCGTGATATTTAATCAACCTGCATTTATAACTATGGTCTCTGAGCTTAAAACAACAACGTGCCTGCATAATCTTATATCTTGGATATTATATGAATTGTCCGCCATGTTATTTGGCAAACGAATTTTCATCAGTTTGTACGTGACAACTGCCTGCTAACATTGTTTTGACCTTTTTGTCAAAGTGCCTTAGTGTGCACGGCTAGTCTGCCGCGGCGTGATGTAGGAGGCTGGTCTGAGAGCAGAATCTAAACGTACTTTCTTTTCGTGTTCTAGTAACGATTCCTATCAACGTCGTCGTGATTTGGCAAGGGACGAAATGTTAATGTCTATAGGTATCACACTAATAATTAACTGAAGTTTAAAACCCAGATAGTTTGAATCTAAGTCTAGACGAATTAAATCTCTTCCAAGGCTACAATCACAGTCTGCTACAATAATGTTATCTCTATGAGGAAAATAGCTGAAAGTCTGATGATGGCCTTGTAACCCACAGACATATATTAATAGACTGGCAAACTTTGAAGTCTGACTCCGCAATCTTGCTTCACCTCACGTCAAAAAGTTTCCGTTTAGCTGTATTACTGCGATCTTTTAAGGCGAAATGACTTTGTAAACTTTACTAGTTGATTTAAACATGCTCTGCATTTGAGCTAATACTTCAGTAGTAGTTTTATTTAACACATTCATTGTAAAATCGTGTTATGAGAAGACTATGTTACATGCAGTTTAACGAAAACGTGGTTATCAGGAAAACACTCAGAATTAAGATGCGTATGATCCATGAAGCGTAGAGCAGTGTACAAGTCCTACTACTGAAAGGAAAGCCGAAGTTAATTAAAACTAGTAAGAGATTAATAAAAACAGCAACTCATTACTGTATATGTCAAAGCGCACTGTAAATTTCGTAAGAGCACTCAAAAGAATAAAGATGTCTTATCCACAACAAGTAGCACGTTGATAACCAACATACTATTGAAAGAAAATGCCGAAGTTTTATGAAATTGGTAACGAATAAAAACTGGAAATGATGGATTCAATAGGAAATAAATGGTGCTCTTTGCTGTATCTATCTTCCGTTCGCTGTTCGAAAAAATTACAGCTATATACAACACTCGAATTGACCATTATGTCAGGACCGTAAAGACGGTGCAGTTACGTCAGTTGATCCGTGTATATATATTATTAATACTGCCATCACGTTTGTAGGACATAAACATGGCGGCCACACCAGTGATACTGTATACGGCATTGCCAGTCTAGTAATGTGTGTGTTGTAACCAAAAAAACAGTTAAAAAATAAACTTGTAAACATACATAAAATTCTGCTTTTAATTCAGTATCAACAACTGACGGAAGGATAAGTCAATATGATTAAATTGAACGTATACCACCACTGATAAACCTTGAGGATTAAATGAACTACAATGATTTTAGATTAAATCTAGCACTGGTCGGGCAGCACTTCAAGCATGAACAGCGCATAGCTACTGTTACTCTGCTGAGCGAAGAAGGCCGAAAAATTTACTTGAGATCGGTCACAACCTTGAACCTCCGCTGGATTAATTTCGCGCACCAAATACGTTATGTTCTGGAATACTGCCTCAAGCAAGGTAGTACCCTTCTTTCTTTCTTTCTTTACTTTCCATTTCGTGTACTCAAATGGACGTTTGTAAATTTGAAGTAAATACATTTGGCACTGTCCACAAGGTATCTGTTCTCACGGTCAAATGTTTTGCTTTACGAGATACCACACTGATTCATGCACGTCACTGGTATCTGTCAACTGCTCAAAGGTGAGGAGACAAAGTGCAATAAATCTTGAGACTGTTTTGTTCTTAAGATTAGAGAGCAGATTACGTTAGCAGTTATCGGGCAACAGATAAATAAGAACAACGTAGCATGACACGCACAATAAATGTTATCGCGAAGACTATGGCAATTCCATGTAAGCTGCGGAAAGGTAGGAAAGACTTCCTTCGTTTCAATTTTTTCATTCATTCATGGGTCACGTCCTCTCTGAAGCACCCTTGGTGTAGCAGTGAAGATACGAGACTATGTGGGAAGAAAGAGTACAAAACTCTACAAGGAGTATGATTCAGGTGATTGGGGTATTCCATAAGTCACTCGAGATAATACAGCTGATCTTCGCGGCAAGGCAATGTTAACCTCTTCCCCAACTCACCAATACATGTTCAAATGAAACCGTATAATAGCTCTGCGCCTGTATTTAACTTTCTACTTCTGTTTTTCTCTGTACATGGTCAGTGACGAACATGAGTTTGCTCCCTTATTACCATTGTTACTTCATAAGTCAGTCAATAGTACCTTTTAATATTTAGTACATTTGGTTTAATAATCGTAAAAGAAAGTCCTATACATATTAGAGACCACGAGACACCGGAAAATACCACTGTATTTTTTTTAAAGATAAGAGATTTCGGAACCAGGTTTTAAATTGTAGGAAATATCCAGGGGAAGATACAGACTCAGACCCTAACTTAATAGCTGTGAATTGACATTAGAACTAAAGAAACTGCAAAAAGAAAAGGAAGGAGATGGAATGTGAACAAACTGAACAGATGTTGTCGATAGTTCTAGAGGGAGCATTTTGCAAGGATTGACCGAAAGGAGGATATGAGATATAAAATAGTGAAGGCCGCAGAAGATCAAATATGTAGAAGGACAAAATCTTTAAATAGCGCAGCAGATAGTGAACTAATGAAAGTAGACAATACAAAAATGCAGCAAATTAAGCGGGCAAGACGGAGTAATGACGACTGAAAATGAGTTTCAGAGTAAGTGCAGATTGGCTAAGCCAGAGGACAAGCCCAGTCCGTAGAATGTGTAACTAGGAGAAAGATACATAACGCCTTCAGGGAAACAAAGAGGCTATTGAAGACAAAAAAAGTAGCTGTATGAATATAAAGAGCTCACATGGAAAAGTAGCACTAAGCAAAGAAGGAAAATCTGAAAGTTGGAATATGTAGACGGGCTATACAATGGAAATGAAGGCAGTATTGAAGAAATGGAAGAGGAAGTAGATGGAGATAGGAGATATGATACTGCCAGAAGAATATGAAAGAACACTGAAAGATGAGTCGAAACAAGGCCCCTGGAGTAAATATTACCACTGCAAAGCTGATATCGTTGGGTGGCGGTGGGGGGGGGGGGGGACAACCAGTCTTTAAGGAGCTGTTTGTTACACCTTCCTGCAAGATTTGAGACTGGTGAAATACCGTCAGACCTCAAGAATAATAGAATAATTCAAATTCCAAAGAAATCAAGTGCAGACAAAAATTACAGAACCATCAGCTTAATAAGTCATTGTTGTAAAATATTAACACGAATTATTTGGAGACTACTGAAAAATTGGTAGGATAAAAAAAAGCAGTTTACTTTTAGAAAAAATGTAGGAACATGAGAGGCAATACATTACGACATATCTTAGGTCAAGGGAAGGCAAACCTACTTTCCTAAATTTTGTAGATTCCGAGAAAGCTTTTAGCTGTGGTGATTTGAATAAGCTGATTCAATTTTTTTTATCAACAGGGGTAAAATATATGGAACAGAAGTTTATATACAGCTTCCACAAAAACCAGACAGCAGAAATTAGTCGAAGGGCTTGAAAGGGAAGCGTTGGTTGGGAAAGAAGCAAGACAAGTTTGCAGCCTTTCTCCTGTGTTATTCAATTCTACACTGAGAAAGCTGTGAAGAAACTCATGGAGAAATTTGGTGAAGGAATAATAGTTCACGGTGAAGAACTAAACACATTGCGGTTTGTCAATGGCATAGTAAAACTGTTAGACACAGCAAAGGATCTGGAAGAGAATTTCAATGAGATAGGAGAGTTTAAGATAATAAGGGTAATGGAACGTAGTCCAAGAAAATCAGGCGGTGCTGAAGGGATTAGATTAGGTAATGAGACAATAAAAGTAGTAGATGAGTTTTGTTATTTGGGTAGGAAAATAGCTTCATATGGCCAAATAGAGACGATATAATAGCTATGAGAAGAAATGCATTTATTAAGAAGAGAAATTTGTTGGCATTGAATATAAATGTAAGTGTTTGGAAGTTTTTTAAGGCATTTGTCTTGAGTTTAGCCTTGTTCGGGAGTGAAACTGGACGATAAGTAGTTCAGACACAAATATGATAGTAACTTTTGAAATTTGATGCTACAGGAGAATGTGAAGATTAGAGGGGTAGATCGTGCAACTAATGAGGTACTGCACAGAATTGTGGAGAAATATTTTAGCACACCTTAAAAAATTTGAAGGGATAGATTGGCAGGACACTTTCTTATAAATGAAGGAGGAGTCAATTTATCATCTGAGGGGATCACTCATTGTTATCACTAAAGGTGGACCATTAATTTGCCAGTTTGACATCTTTTAATTTGTACGTCAATGTGACTTATTCAAACTTTCCCTAATCTTAAGAATCTACCATTCTCTCACTGAATTGATTTGGAAGTATTCAGTAACTGTTTGGAACTGGCTGTCAATACTAGTGCCGCAGATGAGTAAGTGAATGAACCATATAAACTGCGTAGCCGAAATTTTAGATACATCAAGATGAGATGGCCACAGTTTACAAGTCGTAGCAGAAATGTAAGCCTTGTTTGAATCCGGTTTTCTCAATGGGAACGCTAAGAATAGGAACAATTTGAGGCAGAGTTTCTCTCAAGGAACTTTTAGTACAAGCTACACTGATAAGCGTAATTGGGCGATACCTATCTGATCACTGAGGTAGTTTACAAGGCTTCAAGACAGCTATTACTTTAGATCTCTCAAAAGCTTTTGGCACAGTGTTGTTTTTAAGGATGTTGTTGAATAAATTCAGAAGTCACAAGGATTTGAAGTCCAATATGTTTAAATACTTCTCGGAAAATATCCGAACCGGTAGCTCTCCTGGTATTCAGGTTAGAGAGCCACGCCTAATTTATCTACGCAAAAACGGGGGGCTGCATGCATTTCTTTCAGACTGTCGACGTTTTGTCAAACCTAAGATTACTTTAGATTTGTAGGAAGGATCCCTGTGTGTAATGGGAGGGAGGGGAGGGGGGGAGTAGTTTTCTATTGGTTACAGTTGTAGACATGTACCTTGCCAGTAACCAGGCCTTTCTGGTGCTACGAGTGGTATCAAAACATTTTTTTACTCACTTTTCTCTCACTTTATCGAGCGAGTTCAGTAGTAGGTCAGCAATGTTTGACTCTCCATTGCTGATAAATTCGTTATACAAGTCTTCACACTCTTTACTCCAGCCTGGAAAATATTTATGTAGCCTCTTGATTAGGGCTGCCAGATTATTTTATGGAATGTAGAACATAATGGTAGAAAACTTAGGACGTTATCGTCAATGAAAACATTACCATGTTAAAATGTTCAAATGTTTGTTAAGCTTAAGGGACTTAACTGCGGGGTCATCAGTCCCTAAACTTACAAACTCAAAATCAAATGTTTAAATGTTTGTAAAGCTTATGGGACTTAACTACGGGGTCATCAGTCCCTAAACTTACAAAATACTTACGAACTACTTACGAACTAGGACGACACAAATATCCATGCCCGAGGGGGGATTCGAACCCCCGACCGTAGTGGCCGTGCAGACCGTGACTGAAGCGCCTCAGTTTCCTCTGCCACCGCGGCCGGCAAACTTACAAACTACTTATAAACTAACTTATACTAAAGACAGCACAAACATCCGTGCCTGAGGGGGGATTTGAAACCACGCTTAATGCCTTTGTTATTGACAATGTGTTTTGGGAAACGCACTCCAAGAACATTTTCGTAACTATGGGACATCGATGACTACATATTTTGCCATCTGGTCGCTTTTATAATACAAAAATTGTGTTTGTATTGTCAGTTACGAGTGCTACTCATTTACTGCCAACCCTACGATATTATATCAGTACTTTCTAGTTCGAATTCCCTTTGTTTGCATACCGCCATTTTTAAGGGCAAAATATTGTGTTAGTATGTTAAGACATTTACTGGCAGCTGTGAATACGTCGGGATTAACCACCTCAAAAGGAAATTTCTTCAAGTTGTATTTTCACGTCAACAAAATGTGGTGCAAGTTCTTTGTTAACGATCACTTCGGTCTTTTTTTTTTTTCTTAGAGACGAAACATTTTTCGTCAGAATCATAGAATAGATTTTTTTGATCCTTCGTAATGAGCGATGTGAAATACGCGTGTTACATACGCAGTTCTAACACGTGGTCTGGAGAAAGGAGCCTCTAATATTTGAAATACCAGCAGAATTTTATGAAGTTTCGTGTTCCTTGGAAGACAGGTGTACTTCCAAATTTTGCGCGCCTACGAGACGTACGTTCGTCGTATTAAAATACCGAGAAACACTGAATTCACTGTGGACTTCCAAATTTTTCAATATCCAGTAGAGAGAGAGAGAGAGAGAGAGAGAGAGAGAAAGAGCGTTCATTGATAGTAATTGTGAAGAACGAAATATATGTATGTAATCAGTGTAGCCGTAGTGAGTTGTTGTTGCGACTAACAATCAATTATTCGTTTCTATTTTCTTAGTTGCCGTTTCATTTCTAACGATTGTAACGATACACTTTTTTTTATCTTTGATCAGCGATGCTTATCGCCTCCGGTTCCCTCTGACTCGCAATGCAACTAATTTAATTTCAGTCGTCATTTTTTTTACTTCCGAACAAGCGAGAAGACGAACCGTGGTAGTAGTTTTACTCACTCTCTGGTCTGTATCCAGTCGGTGTAGACGTCTTTCATACCTGTATCCTATTCTATTTTCTTAGTTGCCGCTTCATTTCTAATGATCATTGCTTGTTTCTAAAAACGTGGGACAGAAACCTTAAAAAATTCTTGCCGGACAAACAGTTAAAATGTAGGGCCGGTCCGGTAATTTCTGGATGTCCGGTAACTTTACTCTTGGTATACTAGCTTTGCCACAGTGTAACAGATCCAGTCGCGACACACACACACACACACACACACACACACACACACACACACACACACACACAGTTAAAACGACTAGCGCTTCGAGCGTTGGGCAATGATTCGTAAAAGTCTTGTTCTTTTATAATTATTTTTCTACGTAATGAGCGAAATATTTACTATTTTTTTGGGTTCCAAGCATTAGGTAAATATCATGAGACATGAAAAATCGTGAAATAAATGTAAAATTAGCCATATTTCAATGATATAAGCAACAACTTATTCGCGAAGAACTACTTACGAATGTGTGTATACTTGCAGCTCTCTCTGCGCTGAAAGTACGAGGATATGAACATATACAGTGCCGCATCTACGACATTTCCCAATCGGCGCGCAACTCCCGCTCGACGGTCCTCTTTTTTCCCCTCCCGCTCGTCAGGGGCACCTCTTTTAATGAAGACCATTTGGTGGCCCTCTTCGACTGCCGCCCAGGGTAGACACCGGGTTTCCCTGCCACCCCAACTTAGATAAGGCGCTGAACATATGCAAATATAAATTTCCGTTATCGTCTGTTTTACTATGACGCTTAACAATTCGGCAAGGAATATAACGATTCGCACACCTTTACACCTTACTCGTCCTTATGTTGACACCCTTTTTTGGTCCGTGTTTGCTTTATAAATATCCAAGTTACTTGGATATGGATCTTCCTTGAGCAAAACACTTGTTTTTTGTTTTGTTTTTGTCCGCCTACAGGAAAATAAGAGAGACATTTGGGGACAAGAAAAGCAACTCTACGAATATCAAGAACTCAGATGGGAAACCTGTTCTCACCAAAGAAGGGAAAGCTGAAAGGTGGAAAGAGTACATAGAGCAGCTCTACAAAGGAAATGAACTTAGAGACAATGTTGTAGGAAGGGAAGAGGAAGATGAAATAGGAGATACTATACTGAGAGGTGAATTTGACAGAGCCTTGAAAGACCTATGTCGGAACAAGGCCCCAGGAGTAGATGACATACCCTCAGAGCTACTAAAGTTTCTGGGAGGGCCAGCCATGACAAAACTATTTGAAGTGGTGTGTAGGATGTATGAGACAGGCGAAATACCCTCAGACTTTAAGAAAAATGTAATAATTCCCATTCCAAAGAAATCAGGCGCAGACAGGTGTGGAAATTACAGAACGATCAGTTTGATAAGTCATGGTTGCAAAATTTTAACACGAATTATCTACAGGAGAATGGAAAAGCTGGTAGAAGCTGACCTCGGGGAAGATCAGTTTGGATTCAGGCGTACATAGGAACCCGGGAGGCAATACTCACTTTACGGCCTATCTTAGAAGATAGATTAAGGAAAGGCAAACCTACATTTTTAGCTTTTGTAGATTTGGAGAAAGCGTTTGACAATGTTGACTGGAATACACTCTTTCAAATTCTGAAGTCAACAGGGGTAAAATACAGGGAAAGGAGAGTTATTTACAACTTGTACAAAAGCCAGAACGCAGTTATTATACTCGAAGGGCATGAAAGGGAAGCATCAGTTGGGAAGGGAGTAAGACAGGGTGGTAGCCTTTCCCCAATGTAATTCAATTTGTACATTGAGCAAGCTATAAAGGAAAGCAAGGAAAAATTTGGAATAGGGATTAAAGTTCAGGGTGAAGAATTAAAAACATTGCGTTTTGCTGACGACATAGTAATTCTGTCAGATACAGCAAAGGACCTGGAAGAGCAATTGAACGGAATGGACAGTGTGCTGAAAGGTGCATATAAGATGAACATTAACAAGAGTAAAACTAGGGTAATGGAGTGCAGTGTAAGAAAATCATGTGATACTGAAGAAATTAGATTAGGTAACGAAACAATAAAGGAGGTAGATGAGTTTTGTTACTTGGGCAGTAAAATAACAAATGATGGTCGCAGTACAGAGGATATAAAATGCAGAATGGCAATGGGTAGAAAGGCGTTCTTGAAAAAGAGAAATTTGTTAATAGCGAATATTGACTTATGCCTAAGGAAGGCCTTTCTGAAGGCATTTGTATGGAATGTTGCCTTGTATGGGAGTGAGACATGGACGATAAACAGTGTGGACAGGAAGAGGATAGAGGCTTTTGAAATGTGGTGCTACAGAAGTATGCTGAAGATTAGGTGGGTGGATCGCGTAACTAATGAGGAGGTACTGAACAGAATTGGGGAGAAAAGGAATTTCTGGCATACCTTGACTAAAAGAAGGGATAGATTGGTAGGACACATTCTTAGACATCAAGGAATTGTGAATTTAGCGTTGGAGGGAAGTGTGTGGGGTAAAAACCGCAGAGGAAGACCAAGAGATGGATACAGTAAGCGGATTCAGACAGATGTAGGTTGCCGTTCTTATGTGGAGATGAAGATGCGTGCTCAGGATAGGGTCTTGTGGAGAGCTGCATCAAACCAGTCTCCGGACTGAAGACCACAACAACTAGTATATTCCATAGGCGATGTATACTCTATGATTTTTTATGTTACTCTCTCTGCAGCTTACTCTCTGACAACTTTTGTTTTTCAGTCAGTTCCTTCTGTTGTCTAATATAGTTTTGTGTTACCAGTAAACCTCTCGCGTCGAATTTATTTATTTTATATAGTCAATCAGCTCAAATTACGCTGAACTCGACAATTGGTGACCCCGACGTGATTCGCGAGCCGGAAGAACCAAACTGCTACTGACTTTTTTTATCGAGATGACAGAAGATCGCGCAGTATCAAGGCTAGCGGTCCGCTTGCCGCCTTTTTGGGCAGATAATCCAGTCTTATGGTTTGTGCAGGTGGAAGCAAGTTTCTCCTGTGCGGGAGTTACGGCAGATAGCACCAAGTTCTTACTTGTAGTTAGCCAGTTGGAACAACGTTTCGCGGCTGAGGTGTAAGACATCATCAATTTATTACGCACAGTGTGGAGCAGTAGATTACCGCCGCAAATAAAGGCTATAGTGGCATCGCAAACTAACATGTCATTGGACGCCGTGGCGGAGTTAGCAGACCGCATACAAGAAGCTATCGCGTGTCAGTGTAACGAGCCCTATCGAGTTTCCTGCATTGGCCCGAGCACAGTAAGAGGATGCGGAACTCCACACGTTCGTTGACAATGATGCGTCAGGATTACAGTTGCAGCTCGTCGACGTTCCTGGAGAAGACGCCAAGCTCTACTGCGACGTCTTACGTGTACGATCCCGCCCATTTCTTTCTGTAGCGTTCAGAAGACAAGCTTTCGACAGTGTTCACAACTTGTGCCACCCAGGAATTCGTTCCACTTCTCGACTCGTGTCACAACGTTTCGTGTGGCCAGGAATGCAAAAAGACTGTCAAGAATGGGCAAGAACAAGTTTGCAGTACCAAAGGTGTGAAGTGCTTCGCCATGTGCATGCCCCTATCAGTGACGTTCCAGACGCAACTGTACGTTTCGCCCACGTTCATTTGGACATTGTTGGACCACTTCCGCCATCGAACGGTCAACGCTACGTTTTAACTACTTTTACTCGCTGGCCAGAGGCAATTCCCATTGACAATATAACAGTTGAAACGTTAGCCTCTGCATTCGTGTCAGTGTGATTAGCAAGGTTTGGATGCCCTCAACATATCACCACTGACCATGGACGACAGTGAGTCTGATCTGTTCGCTCAGCTGGCAAAGTTTTGCGGATATGTACACCACAGAACCACTAGCTACCATCCCGCTACCATCCGGCTGGCATGATCGAACGCTGGCATCGTTCTTTAAAAGTAGCGCTAATGTGCCATGACAACACATGGACTTCAGCTCTACTAATGGTGGTACTGTGCCTACGAACAACCTATAAACCGGACATCGATTCTTCGGCTGTGGAATTAGTATATGGAGAAACATTGCGTCTGCCTGGTGAATTCGTCGACCCTAATACACTGCAAAAATCGACACAAGACCAGCCAGATTTCTTACGTCGTCTGCGAAACAATATCGCACAGATCCGTCCTCCAAAAACTTTACGACATGGCACACCACCTTGTTATGTTCATCAGGACCTAGATCAGTGCTCCCATGTTATGCTTCACACCGACGGCGTGAAACCACCACTACAACCTCCGTACACTGGCCCATACCACTTGCTACGAAGAAGTACGCAGATATTGGCGAACGACAAAGCAACAACCAAGTTCTCTAAATAGAGTGGAGCCTGCGTATGTGTTTCAAGAGCCATCCCCGACTGCTAACCAACGGAGATATCAGAACCTGGCTGAACAAGATGCACAACCAACACCACCGCCGCCACCCACGGAACAGCCTCCGACACGGACAACTCGCTCTGGTCGTCGGGTACACTTTCCAGCACGATTCCTCGATACCACGCTCCGCTTCCGCCCGGGGGGCTGATGTGGCGCTCTGTTTTGCCAGCCGCCACGCCACAGCGCGAAGTTCAGTGTTTAAAGTGCAGTGCAGTGTAGCGATTGAATTAAGTGAACTGCGTTTATAATTAGTTCCGTACCAGCCACCAGAGGCACACTACTATCGCGGGGGTAATAAATGAATCGCGCCAGTGTCTAGCCGCCAGGAGTGCTGTATATTTTTGTGTGTTCTAGTATAATCCATACGCGATGTATACTCTATGATTTTTTTTTTTTTTTTTTTTTTTTTTTTTTTTTTTTTATGTTACTTGCTCTGCGGTTTACTCTCTGACAACTTTTGTTTTTCAGTTATTTCCTTCTGTTGTCTAATAAAGAGTTGTGTTACCAGTAAACCTTTCGCGTCGAATTTATTTATTTTATATAGTTGAACAGCTCAAATGACGCTGATACCGACAATACATTCAAGTCCAGAAGCTCATTTTGTATTATGTGTGACATTTACACACGTAGTTACTAAAGCTGATTAAGTGATCATATAATACCCAGTCAAGATTTCCCAAAAGACCTAACAAGTCTGAGAAATTGCCATGGTTTGAGGACTAGTTTTTCATTGTGAGCTCTTAGTGCTAACTCATGAATTCCACAAAACATTAAGCACTCTTCTATTCTGTTTAATGTGTGTGTGTTCTACGTAATTAATTAATTATGTTTCTGAATTGACATTTTATACACCGAAAAAATCTGAGCAGCAATGTTAATTGTGCCAAACATTTTATATTTACAAGCACATTCTAAATGAAGTCCACTTTCATCGTGTTCCTTAATTCGTTCACTTAAATGCTTTACATCCTTTCAGCCGGCTGTTGTCCACAATCGTTCACCACCAAACAACACAGTAGAAAGAAAACAATTTTTTTATCTTCATTTACAGTTAGCCAAGTCTTTTTTCAGGACCATGTATAGCAGAAATTTATTCTTTCCGTCGAGTTGAAACATCAAGAAATCTTTTGGTTGACGTGCGGATAATCGCTTGATTTCCAGCGTCTCTTCCATACTTATTAAATGAAAGGGCGTTTTAAGCAGAGAGTCTACTTTAATCATTTTATACTCAGTTTATAGACACTCAAGTTGCAACGAAACCGCTGCAGAATACGTTTTGACGTAGGTGCTAAGGGCCCAGGGTCACCATCCCCAAACTCTGCAAACCTGTGTCAGGAGTGCGAGGGGGTGGGGGTGGGTAGTGGGCCGCTTCACTGGGGCCCGCTTTGCCTGGCCCCAAGAAACACTTTTGTACACCAGCTCTGTAGCTGAAGTATACGGGAAATTTTTTCAAGTCTTGGTTGCTGTAGAACGAGGAAGGGGACCAGCAGCTCCCTTGCGTCATAATTACTGGTTCAAGCTGACAGAAATGGACGCACACGCGCCGGACTGAATAGCACGCATCAGCGGAAGTTAAATGGAACAGTACGAGCTTGCTGTATTCCGTCACTTCGTTATGTGAGGAAACAATGCCCAAGTCTAACGCAACAACGCTTACCCGGAGCTACAAGCTTCCTAGAGTTTTATTTGCGGACGGAGAAGTAAGTACTGTTTCCTCCCACAATTCCCCTAAAACCTCCACATCCTTGCGGATGCTGTTGCGTAGCAGTGTGCTTTTGTACCGCCCTACAGTACGCACGAGGTGCCGTAGTTGCTGTCCAAAACGTTATGGAAAGCATAGAGTTCTGACTAACCTGTTGTCTTCCATAGTTGTGTCCCCAGCGCAGAAGACAGCACACAGGTCGTAGGATCTTCTACAGCATACAAGTGAGGCTAAAATAAGTTCTGTATGATGGAAGCATAATAAGTGACTCGCGAGATTTTTAATTGTCAGGGATGCCATTTATTAAGTAAATAATAAAAAAAATATGAGCAACTATTGTTAATATGATACGGCCTATGCTGCCCATAGTTCATGTTGAGACCTCGACTGTTATCACTATTACAAAAATCTTTACTCATGACCGGCGCGGTCCGGCGCGTATAGTGGTCAGCTCGAGACAAACTGCGGCGCGTTGCGAGAGGGCACCTGACGCTGTATTTCGCGCCAAAACAAGGCCGTCGCGCGCCTTCTGCAAAATCGCTCTTCTCTTGTTACAATAAGAGAAGGCACCTTAAACATTTTAAACTGTCAAAATCTAGTCTGTCCTTGAGAGATATTTATTACAAATTCTCAGCTCTGAATAATTAATATTTAGTATATAATAAACAAAACTAATTTCAAATCACGTGACGTGAAATGCAGCAGCCAATGCGAGGAGAGCACCAGTAACATAGGCGGGCTTTCCCACGGGAACCAGCACCTACTGTGCCATATGCTACTGCTCCCCACCCCATACTTCAAGATATGCTGCACTTCTGTCGTTCTTCCGCGTTTAAGACACGATGTTAGCAAAGAAACGGCCAGCGGACAGAAATATGAAGTGGCCACAGGCCAGGAATATCACAGAGCCTTCTGGAACCACCAGCTAACCTGTTAAGTGAACACGGCAAGATGTAAAACGCCGACAAATTCGTTTGACCGGGCCTACGCGGTCATGACAGAGTGCGTAGGGGAAATATCAGCCGCTCCAAACACACTATATATACTCCAGCACTTGAGTTCATAGGCAGTCGATCAGATGAATCGATGGCTTACACTTCGTAGCACACTGCATTTTATATCCTCTGTACTGCGATCGTCATATGTTATTTTACTACCCAAGTAACAAAACTCATCTACCACCTTCACTGTTTCATTACCTAATCTAATTCTTTCAGTATCGACTGATTTTCTAAGGCTGCATTCCATTACCTTTGTTTTGCTCATTTTATACGCTCTCTTCAACACACTGTCCATTCCAATCAACTGCTCTTCCAGGTACTCCGCTGTCTCTGACAGAATCACAATATCATCAGCAAAACGCATTGTTTTTATTTCTTCACCCAGAACTTTAATCCCTATTCCAAATGTTTCCTTGCTTTCCTTCACCGCCTGCTCGATGTACAAATTGAATAACATAGGAGAAAGGCTACAACCCTGTCTTACTCCCTTCCCAACTAATACTTCCCTTTCATGCCCTTCGAGTCTAATAACTGCGGTCTGGCTTTTGTACAAGTTGTAAATAACTCTCCTTTCCCTGTATTTTACCCCTGTGACTTCAGAATTTGAAAGAGTGTATTCCAGTCAACATTGTCAAACGCTTTCTCCAAATCTACAAAAGCTAAAAATGTAGGTTTGCCTTTCCTTAAGCTATCTTCTAACATAAGCCGTAAAGTGAGTATTGCCTCCCGGGTTCCTATGTTCCTCCTGAATCCAAACTGATCTTCCCCGAGGTCAGCTTCTACCAGATTTTCCATTCTCCTGTAGATAATTCGTGTTAAAATTTTGAACCATGACTTATCAAACTCATAGTTCTGAAATTTCCACACCTGTCTGCACCTGATTTCTTTGGAATGGGGATTATTACATTTTTCTTAAAGTCTGAAGGTATTTCGCCTGTCTCATACATCCTACACACCAGTTCAAATAGTTTTGTCATGGCTGGCCCTCCCAGAGACTTTAGTAGCTCTGAGGGTATGTCATCTACTCCTGGGGCCTTGTTCCGACCTAGGTCTTTCAAGGCTCTGTGAAATTCATCTCTCAGTATAGTATCTCCTATTTCATCTTGATCTACTTCCTCTTCCGTTCCTAAAACAACATTGTCTCTGAGTTCATTTCCTTTGTAGAGTTCCTCTATGTACTCTTTCCAACTTTCTGCTTTCCCTTCTTTGCTGAGAACTGGTTTCCATCTGAGTTCTTGATATTTGTAGAGCTGTTTTTCTTGTCCCCAAATGTGTCTTATTTTCCTGTAGACAGTATCTACTCTTCCCCTTCTTATGCATTCTTCTACATATTTGCATTTGCCTTCTAGCCACTCCTGCTTAGCCATTTTGCACTTCCTGTCAATCTCATTTCTTAGTCTCCATTTTGCCTGTTTCATTTACATCATTTTTATATTTTCACCTTTCATCAATTAACTTTAGTATTTCCTGTGATATCCAAGGATTTTTTGTAGGCCTTGGCTTTCCACCTATTTTGTCCTCTGCTGCCTTCACTATTTCATCTCTCAATGCAACCCATTCCTCTTCTACTGTTTTATTTTCTCCCGTTTCTGTCAATTGTTGCCTAAAGCTCCCTCTGAAATTCTTAAGAACTTCAGGTTCCCTCAATTTATCCAAGTCCCATTTCCTTATTTTCCTACATTTCTGCAGTTTTTTCAGTTTCAGCCTACAGTTAATGACTAATATGTTATGGTCAGAGTCTATATCGGCTCCTGGATATGTCTTACAGTTTGAAACTTGGTTTCGAAATCTATGTCTTACCATTATAAAATCTATCTGATACCTTCCGGTGTCCCCTGGTCTCTTCCACGTATACAACCTTCTTTTGTGATTCTTAAACTAGGTGTTTGTTTTGATTAGATTATGTTCCGTGCAAAATTTTACCAGGTTACTTTCTCTTTCATTCCTTCTGCCCAGACCATATTCACCTACTATTTTTCCTTCTTTTCCTTTTCCTACTACCGAATTCCAGTCTCCTATCACAATTAAGTTTTCCTCTCCCTTAATTGTCTGAATAATTTCCTTTAACTGCTCATACATTTCTTCAATCTCCTCGTCATCAGCAGAGCTAGTTGGCATGTAAACATGTACTACTGTTGTCGGTGTTGGCTTCGTATCTATCTTGACAATGATAATGCGATCACTGCGCTGCTCATAGTATTAAACCCGCATTCCTATATTCTTAATCATTATCAGTCCTAATAACTGATACCCCCAACTGATTTTGTATTTATAATCTTGTACTCACCTGACCAGAAATCCTGTTCATCCTGCCACCGAACTTCACTAATCCCCACTATATCTAGCTTCAACCTATCCATTTCCCTTTTTAAATTTTCTAATCTTCCTACCCGATTAAGTGATCTAACATTCAACGCTCCGATGCGTAGAATGCCAGTATTGTCTTTTCTGATGACAACATCCTCCTGAGTAGTCCCCGCCCGGAGATCCGAATGGAGGACTATTTTACCTCCAAAATATTTTACCCGAGAGGATGCCATCATCATATGTTCATACAGTAGAGCTGCACATCCTCGGGAAAAGTAACGGCTGTAGTTTCCCCTTTCTTCAGCCGTTCGCAGTAGCTGTGTGGCAAAGTCACATTAGCTGATGTTACAAGGCCAGCTCAGTCAATCATCCACTGTTGCCCCTGTAACTACTGAAAAGGCTGCTGCCCCTCTTCAGGAACCACACGTTTGTCTGGCTTCTCCACAGATACCTCTCCGCTGTGGTTGCACCTACGGTACGGCTATCTGTATCGTTGATGCACGCAAGCCACCCCACCTCGGCAATGTCTGTGGTTCTGGGGAGGGGGGGGGGGTCCGTAGCTTACAAACTACTTAAAACTAGGTAAACTAACCTAAGGACAACACACACACACACACACACACACACACACACACACACACACACACACACACCCATGCCCCAGGGAGGACTCGAACCTCCACGGCAAGCAACCGCGCGCTCCGCAGCGAGACGAAACGAAGGTAAGTAGACACTGCTATGGAACTAGTGATCGTTTACTAAAATGTAATTTTTTTAAAGTGATAAATGAGTAAAATAATAAACACAGAACTTTCCACGTACAATACGTATTTAATGCACACAAAAATATTTAAAAATTTCAGAAGCAATGAGATGATTAGAAGAAACCTATTGCTGCTTAATATTAATAAATGAAAAAGTGACAAATATATTGAAAAAGGAACTTACTGGTGAGGAATCTGATTTCCGTCTCTTGAAAGCTTATGTAACTACAAAAAATAAAAATTTTTGGCTGCTTCACTGTTTGCCGAAACAGCTAAACAAGTTTATAACATAATGCATCCCATATTACAATTTTATTTTGGAACTCTACCCCGTACATTTCGTACAGCAACCACAGAACCATATACTTAGCCTAGTCTTCGTGATTTCGTTCACTACAAAACGAATCTATAAGCCTTTTCGGTTAGAAGACTGTAACCATCTAGGAACACGTGTCATCACCTGGAAACTCTTAATATAGTGCTGTAATACATATGTTACAGTGTGTTCAAGCGCCGGTCGCGGTGGCTGAGGGGACTGAGGCGCTCCAGTCACGGTCTGCACGGCCACTACGGTTGGGGGTTCGAATCCCCCCCTCGGGCATGGATATTTGTGCCGTCCTAGTTCGTAAGTAGTTCATAAGTAGTTTGTAAGTTTAGGGACTGATGACCCCGTAGTTAAGTCCCATAAGCTGCACAAACATTTGAACATTTTTTTTGTGTTCAAGCCGGGATATGAAATCACGGTGGTTCGCGATTAAAGGGCATAGCGGCCGTGAGTAATGTAATTTCGTCCCTCTTATCCCATACATCTCACAGCAGCTCAGTGACACTTCGGTAAAGATTCTTGCAGCTCAAACTGCAGAAGAACTATGTTAAACTGTGCGGCACAATAGTCATTTACGCTCTGAAGTGTACACTGCAGGAAGTTGTTACCACTCCGGAAATGTCACCCACGGATTATGATTGGGCTCAAGTATGTTAAAAAGGAACATTTCTGAGTACCTGGCTATATATATTTTATACAACGATCCTTAGTTTGAGAGAGAAACTAGTTTCATGCATAAGTATCTTTAACACTAACAACATTGGTATCGGATTTTAGGTTTAGAACTGAATCAGCCAAAGCCATTCGACGAAACTCTCAAAAATTCTCGAGAAAATCGACTCTGAAGGTTTGCAAGTAAGGGTAAGTACCAATCACTAAATGAACTGCAGTATCTGGTATCTGTCAGCGTAGCTCAGGTGGTAGCGTTCTACAACCGTGGGGGCAGTGGTTCGAATCCTGTCGTGGCAGATTTGATTTTTTTCATCGTGTTCACTTACATAATTTCAATCAAAAATACATAATTTTTACGAAAAGTGCAGGTATTTTTGATTGTTGGTAATTTTCTATATTTTATAGAAGGTTGTTAATAATGATGGTTTCAATAAAAAACATAAGTTACAATTTTTACAGTATTGGCTGACAACGGTAGTCTTCAGTTTGTGAGGAGTTACTACACTGTTTTGGGGAAGTCATCTCCGTAACTACTAATGGCTTTCCAAGCAGATAACCTACCCAACCATCGCTTTACGTGACAAGGTTTTCAGCTCGTCAACATACACATAGACAAAAACTGATAACACGTGGAATTAGAGACCCCAAAACGTTTTATATAACTGAATTCTAAAATTAAAAATATTTTGTCACATTGGGATTCGAACCCAGGACTCTACTGCTGTACTTACGTGTACTTGCAAAACTTCAAAGTCGATTTTATAAAGAATTTTTTAGAGTGAATGGCTTTGGCAGATTGTTATTTATGTCCTGACCTTCACGTACCAGGAGTATTAAGAAATTTTAAAATCCGATGCCCATGTGGTCTCCTTGTAAGTGTTAGACATGCTGCATGGAGGTGAGCGTGGCGTAGCGGTTGTATTTTACACCTGTCACGCTGCTGGTTCGTGTTTGTAATCCTATGGGACCAAACGACGTTTGTCATCAGTCCCTAGACTTACAAACTAAAACTAAGTTACACTAACCTAAGGACAACACACACATCCATGCCCGAGGGAGGGTTCGAACATCCGACGCGGGAGGCCGCGCGATCCGTAACGTGGCGCTCCAGACTGCTCGGCTACTGCCGCGCGGCGCTAGTTCGTGTAGCGTATTCGAGTCTAGCTCGCAGATTTTTTAAATTTGTTTGTCATTTTGGTCGCGCAAGATAGCATAAATAAAGAAAACAATTCGACAATAATTAGTTGCAGTGTTAGTCATCTGCACGAAGTCAGGGTAGTTTCGGAAAATGTTTAAGTCAGTCATTCTTTCGTACGCATAGGAAGAAATGTATAAACATTATCGATTCAAATTCACCTGTTCTACAAATATTACCTTGATATGAAATATGAATATTCATTTATCTGCCGACCGCGGTGGCCGAGGGGACTGAGGCGCTTCAGTCACGGTCTGCACGGCCCCTACGATCGGGGGTTCGAATCCCCCCTCGGGCATGGATATTTGTGCCGTCCTTAGTCTTAGGTAGTTCATAAGTAGTTTGTAAGCTTAGGGACTGATGACCCCGTAGTTAAGTCCCTTAAGCTTAACGAACAGTTGATTTTATAAATTGTCAACACCAGAAACAAAATCAGAGACAAAATCTGTTTTAAACAATATGTTCTACAAACATTTGATTTTCATTTATCTGAAAATGGGCAGCTGAGACCAATGAAACGCTTACCCGAAAATAGTTTGGTTACCATAGCCTAAGTAAGCAATGATCACGTTCGGGCGAAAACGGCTTGTGCAGGGTCGGATCTAGGGGGGGGGGGGGAGGGGGGGGGCAAAGAGAGCAGTTGCCCCGGGCAGCGGAATTTAGGGGGCGGCAAATTTTGACCATTTTTTTTACAGAATGTATCTTTCTGGTATAATTTAAAAAAATTAACTGACACAGAATTATTAAAATTAAAATGACTGCAAGAAATACCGAAATCATTCAATAAAATTAAAATTCCTGGTTGCTTACTTCAGTGTTGCCCTGTCACAGGTGCTTCAGCTAATCAAACTTTAAAAATCTACTACATATTAGCCAGAATGACGGAGATGTTTGCATTATTGCATAAGTAAATGCACAATGTTTATTAATTTGCATAGATTTCCATTTTCAGATAAATGAATATTCATATTTCATATCAAGGTAATATTTGTAGAACAGGTAAATTTGAATAACGTTCTAGTCCTTATAAAAAAAAAGAAGGTATTTCAGGTGGACACTCTTCTTACTGAAAGTCAGAAGAATTAAGGATCTAGAGTCCTCTCTGGGTAGCGGTGGTATTGATAGACATCTACACAGGATACTCTGTAAATCACATTTAACTGCCTGACAGAGGGTTCAACGGACCAATTTTATACTATTTATCTCCCATTCCATTCTCGGATAGCGCGCGGGAAGAAAGAACATCTGAATCTCTCTGTTCGCGCTCTGATTTCACGTATTTATTCAGATGATCTTTTCTACTTATGTAAGTGGGAGGCAACAATATATTTTCGCATTCGGAGGAGAATGTCGACGACTGTAGTTTCGTAAGTAGCCCACGTCGCAGCGATAAACGCCTTTGTTCTAATCATTCCCATCCCAGATACTGTATCATTTCCGTGTTGCTGTCTCCCCTGTATCACGACAATACAAAACAAGCTGCCCTTCTTTCTACTCTTTCGTTGTTCTCCGACAAACCCACCTGATAAGTATCGCACACTGGGCAGCAAGACCAGATAAAATAGGAAGAATCTCTATTATTGATGCTGTCCTTTTTCTAGCTAAGCAAGGAAGTCCTTTTAGAGTAACAAAAGAAGATGGTGATTTTGGTGATCCACATAGCGGCAAATTTCTAAATACAATTGATCTCATATCATACTATACAGTCCCCCTTCGTCTGCGTATTAAACGCCACAAGAAAGGCCAGATTAGCTATTTTTACAAAAATATAAAACATGAGTTCCGTGACTTGATTGCTGACAAAAATAAAACAAGATATAATTAAAGATATTTTAGCTGCTAAATATTTTTCACTGATGTTTGACTGCACTCCAGATATCAGCCACAGTGCGAGATGACACGAGTAATTCGATATGTCACGTCGAATGACTCAGAGGTTGTGGAAAGTTTTACTGACTTTTTTACAGTTACAGACAAAACAGAAGAAGGCCTCAGTCAAGAGATACTGCAAAAATTGGAACAAGATGGGTTGAACATTAAGTACTGCAGGGGGCAGTCTCATGACAATGGGGCAAACAGGGCTGGAGAGTACAAAGGGGTCCAGTCAAGAATACTTCAGAAGAATGAACTGGCCTACTTCGTACCACGTGCTGCTCACTGTTTAAATTTAGTAGGAGCAAATTCAGCAGACATTCAGCAAGACTAGGTGATCTGCCAGAGTAGATGCGGTTGAAGCTGTTTACAAGCATTTTCATGAAGTTTTGAAGGCCCTGAAAGAAACTGAAACTTATAAATTGTCAGGTGGCCGAGGGGACTGAGGCGCTCCAGTCACGGTCTGCACGGCCACTACGGTCGGGGGTTCGAATCCCCCCACGGGCATGGATATTTGTGCCGTCCTTAGTATAAGGTAGTTCATAAGTAGTTTGTAAGTTTAGGGACTGATGACCCCGTAGTTAAGTCCCTTAAGCTTAACAAACAGTTGATTTTATAAATTGTCAACACCAGAAACAAAATCAGAGACAAAATCTGTTTTAAAAAATATGAGAAATCTCAAATTCATTACTTTAAGTTGTTTCTGGTAGCAATATTAAAATAAATTGCATATGTTAATCAGTTTCTGTGAAATTAATACTTTACAATTGATGAAGCTGTTCGAAACATTCAAGGACTTTTGGCTTTCTCAAAACTTCCCGGGATTCTTGTACCTCTGAAGCTATTTCTGAGGCCTAAGTGCTAGCAGAAGATAATGAGGAATCAACGGTATTCTCCGAAAAAAGGATTCGAAGAAAGAAGAAAGTGGCCGATGAGCTTTGTGAGGATGAAGTATCCAACATTGACAGAAAAAATAAGGAATAATTGACAGAGCTTAGTACCAGGTTTACCGCACTTGAGAAAATTGGTGCAAAAATTAGTTTTCTGTGTCGTGTGCAAATTCGAGAAATAGAATTGGAGGACTTGAAGGCCAAAGCAGCGGAACTGGCAGAAGATCTTAGCGAGGAAGAACTTTAACTTGAAAGTTTCAGACAAGATGCGCTTGCAGTAGACAGAGGCTTGCAAGATTCCACTGCATCATCAACATTAAGTTCAATTTATAAAAATTGGTTGAGGGGTATCCCAACCTTACTACAGCGTTAAAATATATCTTACCATTCTAGTTTCTGTTTCGTCTGGAGAAAGAAATTTCAGCAAGCTGAAACTAATGAAATACACTCGAGGAGCACGACTGCTTAACAAATCTGAGTATAATATCCATAGAGCACAAACGAGCTGCTTCTCTAAACTATGATGATATCAAAAACAGTTTTGCAGCAAAAAAAGCTCGTAAAGCGAAATTGGAGTTGATTTTTGTACGATGAGTAACCTTGTAATATTTTTGTATGTATTATAATTGTTCTGTTTTCTTTTTATCTTAATTCAGTCAATAAAATAAATTCATGTTGTGAGATTGTGACATTTATTTAGAAATATGTAACCCAATTAGCGTCAAAAAGTGTATGCTTACAGGGAGGGGAGGGGGGAGGGGAGACAGAAGGGGGCGGCAAATTTAAGCTTGTCCCCCTTGGCAAATGTCTTAGATCCGGCCCTGGGCTTGTGTTCAGTTAACTGGATATGAACTCATGCAATCACATCAACAGTTTCAGTTTGGTTCAAATTCAAATGTTTGTTAAGCTTATGGGACTTTCAGTTTGGTTCAAATTCAAATGTTTGTTAAGCTTTTGGGACTTAACTACGGGGTCATCAGTCCCTAAACTTACAAACTACTTATGAACTACTTACTAACTAGGACGACACAAATATCCATGCCCGAGGGGGGATTCGAACCCCCGACCGTTGTGGCCGTGCTGACCGTGACTGGAGCGCCTCAGTCACCTCGACCACCGCGGCCGGCTTCATTTTGGTATCTGACCAACGTAACTATTACGTATGAACTGTTTGTCCTATATTGGTACGTTGCATCGAAGTATAACGGACTAGTGAATATTCAGTAATATCGCTAATTAATTCAAGAGGATAAAGATATTAAGTAGTCTACAAATTAATAGGAGAACGCACAGGAATTAATCTGTTCAAACAGAAACACCTAAATACTTGTTCTACATCTACATCTACATCTACATACATACTCCGCAATTCACCGTAAGGTGCGTGGCGGAGGGTACACTGTACCTCTACTAGGCATTTCCTTTCCTATTCCACTCCCAAATTGAACGAGGAAAAAAAGAATGCCTATATGCCTCCGTACGAGCCCTAATTTCTCTTATCTTGTCTTTGTGATCTTTACGCGAAATGTAAGTAGGCGGCAGCAAGATCGTACTACACTCAGCTTCAAATTCCGGCCCTCTAAATTTACTTAACAGAAATTCACGAAAAGTACGTCGTCTTTCTTCCAGCGATCCCCAATTGAGTTGCCGGAGCATTTCCGTGACACTCGCGCATTGGTCGAACCTACCGGTAACAAATCTAGCCGCTCGCCTCTGAACCGCCTCTATGTCTTCCCTCAAACCGATCTGCTGCGGGTCCCAAATACTTGAGCAATACTCAAGACGTGGTCGTATAAGCGTTTTATACGCGGTCTCCTTTACAGTTGAAGTACATCTTCCCAAAATTCTCCCAATAAACCGAAGTCGGCTGTCTGCCTTACTCACAACTGTCCTTACATGCTCGTTCCATTTCATATCGCTCTGCAAAGTTACGCCTAGATATTTGAACGACGCGACCGCATCAAGAAGCTCACTACTGATGCTGTATTCGAACATTATGGGATTGTTTTTCCTACTCATGCGCATCACCTTACATTTTTCTACATTGAGAGCTAGCTGCCATTCTTCGCACCAACTAGAAATTTTGTCTAAGTCAACCTGTATGCTATTACAGTCAGTTACAGACGACACCCTCCCATACACCACAGCATCATCAGCAAACAGCCGCAAATTACAACTTACTCTGTCCATCAGATCATTTATATAGATAGAAAATAATAGCGGTCCTATCACACTCCCCTGGGGCACGCCTGACGATACACTCGTCTCTGATGAACACTCGCCGTCGAGGACAACGTACTGCGTTCTATTACTTAGGAAGTCTTCCAGCCAGTCACAAATCTGTGAACCTATTCCATAAGCTCGTATCTTCGTTAGCAGTCTGCAGTGTGGTACCGTGTCGAACGCCTTTTTGAAGTCGAGAAAAACACAATCCGCCTGTTGCCCTTCGTCCATGGCTCGCAAGATGTCATGTGAGAAAAGGGCAAGCTGAGGTACCCTTGTTGGTAAGGGATAAGCTACGCTCACTGCATTGTTTAGTTTATTTGCAAAATGGATGCCGCACATTGTTGGCCTCAGACGTGTTCCAAGAATTTATATTCAAACAATGGTACTTGACCAGCGTGCCTCAATACAGAGACGTCATTTCACGCAAGTAGCCTACTATAGATAATTATAAAATTGCGCTGGTATAAATTATACCATAAGTAATTTTAATCGACTGCATTTCACGATGAGGATATAGAGTCTTATTTTGTCTGTCGTACCTATTATCCCACCCTCCAGGAACCATATACATTGCCAAGGTGGGGTGGCTTGCGTGCCTCAACGATACAAATAGCCGTAACGTAGGTACAACCAGAGCGGATGGGTATCTGTGGAGACGCCAGACAAATGTGTGGTTCCTGAAGAGCGGCAGCAGCCTTTTCAGTAGTTACAGGGGCAACAGTCTGGACGATTGACTGAGCTGGCCTTTTAACGTCAGCAAATGTGGCTTTCCCACACAGCTACTGCGAACGGCGGAAAGCAAGGGGGAAGTACAGTCGTTACTTTCCCCGAGGACATGCAGCTCTACTGTATGAATATATGATGGCTTCCTCTTGGGTAAAATATTCTGGAGGTAAAATAGTCCCCCATTCGGATTTCCGGGCGCGGACTACTCAGGAGGATGTCATCATCAGGAATAACACTGGCATTCTACGGATCGGAGCGTGGAATATTAGATCCCTCAATCGGGTAGGGAGGTTAGAAAACTTAAAAAGAGAAACGGATAAGTTGAAGTTAGACACAATGAGAATTAGTGAAATTCGGTGGAAAGGGGAACAGGATGTCTGGACAGGCCATTAAAATTTCTACACCAGGAAGAAATGCAAATGATTCATTGGGCAGATATTATACTACAACTGACATGAGATTACATTTTCACGCAATTTGGGCGGATAGATCCTGAGAAATCAGTACCCAGAACAACAACCTTTGACCGTAATAACGGCGTTGATACGCCTAGGCATTGAGTGATACAGAGCTTGGATGGCGTGTACAGGTACAGATGCCCATGCAGCATCAACAGCATCAACACTATACCACAGTTCATCAAGAGTAGTGACTGGCGCATTGTGACGAGCCAGTTGCTCGGCCACCATTGACCAGACGTGTTCAATTGGTGAGAGATCTGGAGAATGTGCTGGCCAGGGCAGCAGTCGAACATTTTCCGTATCCAGAAAGCCCCGCATAGGACTTAAAACATGCGGTCGTGCATTATTCTGCTGAAATATAGGGTTTCGCAGGGATAGAAATAAGGGTAGAGCCACGGGTCGTAACAAATCTGAAATGCGACGACCACTGTTCGAAGTGCCGTCGATGTGAACAAGAGGTGACCGAGGCGTCTAGCCAATGGCGTCTAGCCAATGGCACCCCATACCATCATGCCAGTATGGCGATGACGATTACACGCTTCCAATGTGCGTTAACCACGATGTCGCCAAACACGGATGCGACCATCATGATGCTGTAAACAGAACCTAGATTCATCCGAAAAAATGCACCCAGGTTCGTCGTTGCGCACACCATCTCAGGCGCTCCTGTCTGGTGCAGCGTCAAGGATAACCGCAGTCATGGTCTCCGAGCTGATAGTCCACGCTGCTGCAAACATCGTCGAACTGTTCGTGCAGATGGTTGTTGTGTTTCAAACGTCCGCATCTGTTGACTAAGGGATCGAGACGTGGCTGCACGACCCATTACAGCCATGCGGATGCCTGTCATCTCGACAGCTAGTGATACGAGGCCGTTGGGATCCAGCACGGCATTCTGTATTGCTTTCCTGAACCCACCAATTCCATATTTACTAAAAGTCATTGCATTGCGTCCAACAGGAGCAGCAATGTCGCTATACGATAAACCGATATCGCGATAGGCTACAATCCGACCTTTATCAAATTCCGAAACGTGAAGGTACGCATTTCTCATCCTTGCACGAGACATCACAACGTTTCACCAGGCAACGTCGGTCAACTGCTATTTGTGTATGAGAAACCGGTTGGAAACTTTCCTCATGTCAGCAGGTTGTAGGTGTCTTCACTGGCGCCAACAATGTGTGAATGCTCTGAAAAGCTAATGATTTGCATATCAAAGCATCTTCTTCCTGTCGGTTAAATTTCGCGTCTGTAGCACGTCATCATCGTGGCGTAGCAATTTTAATGGCCAGGAGTGTAAATACAAAATCAGTTTGGGATATTACAGGAGTAGTACTGATAATAAAAAAAAAAAAAAAATAAAAAAAAATAAAAAAAAATAAATAAAAATAAAAATAAAAAAAAGGAATGCGGCTAAACTACTATGAGCAACGCAGTGATCGAATAACGTAGTCAAGATAGATAGGAAGCCAATACCGACTACAGTAGTACAGGTTTATATGCCTACTAGCTCTGCTGATGAGATTTAAGAAATATATGAGGTATCTGAAATTATTCAGACAATTGAGATGATAACTCCTGATGGGGGACTGGAATTCGGTAGTAGGAAAAGGAAGGGAAGGGAAAAAAGGAGGTGAATATGGACTGGGTAAAAGGAACGAAAGAGGAAGCCGCCTAGTAGAATTACATAACAACACAATTTAATCATAACAAACACCTGGTTTAAGAATCACAAAAGAAGTTTGTATACGTGGAAGAGAGCAGGAGACACAGGAACATACCCGATTTTATAATGTTTAGACGTTCATTTTGGAACCAGGTTTTAAACTTTGTCTTACCCAGGGCCAGATATAGACTGACCGTATCTTATTGGTCATGAATTGTGGGCTGCAACCGAAAAAAACTGCAGAAAGGTATGAATTTAGGGAGATGGTACTTGGATATATTGAAGGACCGTGAAGGTCTTGAGAATTTCAGAGAGAGTTTTAGGCAACAATTGACAGAACGGGGGGAAATAAAACAGTATGAATGGTTAGCACCGAGAGATGAAATAGTGGAGGCAGCAGAGGACAAAATAGGTAAAAAGGCAAGACCTAGAAAACATCCTTGGATCTAACAGGAAATACTGAATTAAAATGATGAAAGGAGAAAACATAAAAATGCAGTAAATGAAACAGGTAAAATGTAGTACAGACGACTAAGGCAATGAGATGGACAGGAAGTGCAAAATGGCTAAGCAGGAGTGGCAACAAGGCAAATGCAAGTCTGTAGAAGAATGTATAAATAGGGGAAAATAGATAGCGCCTCCACGAAAAAAAGACATTTGGAGACAAGAAAAATAGCTCTACGAATATCAAGACACAGATAAAAAAAAAAAACCAGATCTCAGCAAAGAAGGGAAGCTGAAAGTTGGAAAGAGCGTACAGACGCGCTCTACAAAGGAAATCAACTTACACACAATATTGTAGGAAGGGAAGAGGAAGTAGATGAATATGAAAAAGGAGATACTATAATGAGAGAAGAATTTGACAGTGCACTTTAAGACCTAAGTCGAAACAAGGCCCCTGGAGTGGACGACATTCCTTATAACTACTGATGAAGTCTCTGGGAGAGCCAGCCATGATATAACTATTTCATCTGGTGAGTAAGGTTTATGAGACAAGCGAAATACCCTGAGATTTTAAGAAAAATGTAATAATCCCCATTCCAAAGAAAGCTGGTGCAGACAGGAGTGAAAATTACCTAACATCAGTGTAATAAGTCATGGTTGCAAAATTTTAAGACGAATTATTTACAGAAGGATTGTAAAGCTGGTAGAAGCCGACCTCGGGGAAGATCATTTTGGATTCAGGAGAATGTACCAACATGAGAGGCAATACTCACTTTACGGCTTATTTTCGAAGATCGATTAAGTAAAGGCATATCTACATTTCTAGCTTTTGTAGATTTGGAGAAAGCTTTTGACAGTGCTGATCGGAATATACTCTTTCAAATCCTGAAGCAAGGAGTAGTAAAAGATAGAAAACGGTAGTTTATTTACAACTTGTACAAAAACCAGACAGCGGTTGTCAGAGTTGAAGGGCATGAAAGGGATGCAGTGGTTGGAAAGGGAGTAAGACAGGGTTGTATCCTTTCTCCAATGTTATTCAATTTGTACATTGAGGGAGCTATGAAGGAAAGAAAGTGAAATTTGGAGAAGGACTTAAAGTTCAGGGCGAAGAAATAGAAACATTGCGTTTTGCCGACGACACTATAATTCTGTCAGAGACAGCAAAGGACCTGGGAAACAGTGGACTGGAATGGACAGTGTGTTGAAAGCTGTGTATAACATGATCACTAACAAGAGCAAAACAAGGGTAATGTAGTGCAGCCTAAGAAAATCAGGTGATGCTGAAGGAATTAGAAACGAAGGAGGTAGATGAGTTTTGTTACTTGGGCAGTAAAATAACACTGATGGTCGTTGCACAGAGGATATAAAATGTAGAATGGCAATGGGAAGAAAAGCGTTTTTGAAAAAGAATTCTTTTGACATCGAATAGTAATTTAGGCGTAAGGAAGTCCCTTCTGGAGGCATTTGTGTGGAGTGTAGTGTTTGGGATAAAAACCGCAGAGGAAGACCAAGAGATGGATACAGTAAGCAGATTCAAACAGATGGAGGTTGCCGTTGTTATGAGGAGATGAAGAGGCTTGTTCAGAGTACAGCATGGTGGAGAGCGGCATCAAATCAGTCTCTGAACTGAAGACCACAACAACCACCTATCTCACAAGTTTACACACTTTGTGCGTGATCTTGGCGCCATAGTTCAAATTGGTGTTTTATTGTATTGGCTTTGGATACTTTTCCCATTTAGCCAGGTACTCATGCGTGCTCTAAGTAGGACAAGAAGAGAGGAAGGAAGCGTACGTGACCTTCTACAGGGAACCAACCCAGCTGGAGTGAACTGGGGAAAGCTCGGAAAACCAAGATTAGGATGGCCGGCCGCAAATGTTTAGCGCCGACGGAAATCGGTAAACTTTGTGTTGAAACCATCCACTGCCACTCTTAGTACCCTAATAGTGTTAAAACAGGCTTAAGTTTACATTCATTACTACAATCAGGATCAAGTTTGTTATTTAGATATAAATTGTTATGTAGTGCACTTTAACTCTTTCCTTTTGTCCGTCATTTCTAACTTAAAAGATAATCGGAAAAGGGAAATATTTTGTCAGCACTAAGCAAGATGACGGACCGTTTTTACCTTCTAATTCTCCTCTTGGCGCATTCTTCACGGCTGCCACTGGCGCCAAGAAAGACTTAAATAGTTACAATGGTATATATTCGAGAAGAAAATATAATGTTCACTCTCTCATGATTGCTTACAGGTTATTTGGGTTTGTCTGCAGCTTTAATTCTATACAAAAGGCTACTACATTATTTGAATTTGTAGCCACAAGCTGTACTGTATATTTGTCATCAACCTCCTTTTATATTCACTGACTGTTCCGTCGGTTCTTGACAGAATATTTGATACGTTATGAATGAAATACACAAATTGAGATATTCTGCAAATTTATTGGTTTACGAACCGGTTTTCGGCTGTTACGCCATCATCAGGTAAACGTTACAAGCTTAAGTTACAAAGATCTTAACTTGCTAGATATATAACTTTCAAAGGAGACTAGTGTTTTTGTTTATAACTAACATGCGGGAAATATTACAATTAAAGTTGTGGTGTAAATTCCTGACACTGATAAAATACGTGACAATATAATAGGTTATGACGTTATCCTAAGAAATATAAAGTGAAACAATAGAAATTGGCTAAAAAATAGTGATCAAAACGTATCTATCTTAAACAGGTCTAATGTCTGGAAACATGGAAGAGTTGTGATATGATAATATGTTAAAATTTTAACTGGTTAAATTAAATTTGACCAAAAAATTATCTAGAACAAGACCAATGTCTTGAACATGAAAGCATGTGACAAAGTCGAATGAAACATATGTAAATATGTTAAAAAAATTTCAACTGGTTAAATTAAACTATGGTTACTGGTAGAATAAGACATTAAAGTTTGTATCACATAAGCAGCCAAAACAGTTATGAGTGTACAAGTATTTTATAACTAGTAAAATAAGGCATTACAATTTTTATCTGGAAAGCAGCCAAACTTGTAATGTTTACCTGAAAAATTCAGCAAGTGAATCAGGAAAAAGGGAGTACAAACGTCTGAAAAATGAGATTGACAGGAAGTGCAAACTGGCTAAGCAGAACCTTAGAAGAATGCATAACTAGGGGAAAGATAGATACCGCCTACAGGAAAGTAAAAGATATTTGGAGAGAAGAAAAGCAGCTGTATGAATATCAAGAACTCAGGCGGAAAACCAGTACTAAGCAAAGAGGAGAAAGCTGCACTGTGGAAGGAATATATAGAGGGCTTATACAAAGGAAAAACTTGAAAGCAGTATTCTAGAAATGGAAGACTAAGTGGAGGAAGATGAGATAGAAGATATAATACTGCGAGAAGAATTTGACAGAGCGCTGAAGGACTTGAGTCGAACAAGGCCCCTGGAGTAGATGATATTCCGACTGAACTACTAAAGTCGTTAGGAGAGCCAGTTGTGAAAAAATTTTATCACCTGGTATGCAAGATGTATGAGACAGGGGAAATACCCTCCGACTTCAAGAATAATATCGTAATTCCAATTCCAAAGAAAGCAAGTGCAGACAAGTGTGAAAATTACAGACCTATCAGTTTAATAAGTCATGGTTGCAAAATACTAACACGAATTATTTACAGACGAATGGAAAAACGTGTGGAATCCGCCCTCGGGAAAGAACAGTTTGGATTTAGGAGAAATGTAGGAACACGGGAGGCAATTCTCACATTACGACTTATCTTCGAAGATAGGCTAAGGGAAAGGTAAACTTACGTTTTTAGCGTTTGTCGATTTGGAGAAAGCTTTTGAAAGTGTCGACTGGAATACACTCTTTCAAGTTTTGAAGGTATCAAGAATAAAATATGGAGAGCGAAGATTTATATTCGACATATACAAAAACCAGGCAGTGGTTATTAGAGTCGAAGGGCAACAAAGGGACGCAGAGGTTGGAAAGGGAGTAAGACAGAGTTGTAGTCTTTCCCCAATGTTGTTCAATCTGTACATTGAGCAAAGCAGGTCACACTGAGGAAGGAATGGAAGGAGAAATTTGGAGAGGGAATTAAAGTTCAGGGAGAAGAAATAAAAACATAAAATGCAATGGCTATGGGGAGAAAAGCGTTTCTAAAGAAGCTAAACTTGTTAACACCCAATAGTAATTTAAATGTTAGGAAGTCCTTTCTGAAAGCATTTATCTGGAGTGTAGCATTGTATGGTAGTGAAACGTGGACGATAAGGAGTTCAGACAAAAAGATTATAGAAGCTTTCGAAATGTGGTGCTACAGACGAGTGATGAAGGTTAGATGGGTAGATCACGTGACTAATGAGGAGGTGCTTAACCGAATCGGAGAGAAAAGGATTTTCTGGTATAGAAGGGATAGATTGGTAGGACACATTCTGAGACATCAAGAAATTGTCAACTTAGCATTAGAAGGAAGTGTGTGAGGTAAAAATCGTAGAGGGAGACAGAGACGAATACAGTAACCAGATTCAAAAGGATGTAGGTTGCCGAACATATTCTTAGATGAAGAGACTTGCACAGGACAGGGTCGTGTGGAGAGCTGCATCAAACCAGTCTGCGGACTGAAGACCACAACAACAACGGCTAACAGCCAAAAACCGGTTCGTAAACCAATAAATTTGCAGAATATCTCACAGTTATCTTGTGTATTTCATTCATAACCTCCTTTTAGTCTCCTATACTTAACACGGTCCAGATTTGTCTAAGCTTTTTAAATATTACGATTAACAACTAGCTTGTCCACAGCGATCCAAACTACTATATTGATTCTTGCCAAACTGACTTTGATTCGACAACACTAAATAGTACTTCTTTTTACGAAACAAATATATGTCTTCTCACGGTCTGTTAAAAGTCCCTTATATTTATGTGTAACAATAATAGAAGGCAGTTAAAAACACATTAGCTTCATCGAGAAAGTAGAAAATATGTGATTACAGTATCACCTACCAGAAGGCGCTGCTGAGAAATTTATTTTTCCACTCTCTCCAATTCTTCTTCCTAAATTACAGTAACAACTAATAAGAAAGTGAAACAGCCCCATCAATGAAAACTACAGCGTCAGAAGCAATCAGAATACCCCGCAGATCGGTGGCTACACATCTACACAGATGGGTCATTAATGTAAAAAGAAGGAAACGTTCGTGTACAGCAAAATTTTATTTTTTTATCAAACTTTAGAATCACACCACACTAATTTTGAAGGTGAATTTGAAGCCATCAGAACTGCAGTAAATCAGCTAAATAGCTATTTGCACACATTTGATAAAGCAGTCATATTCTATGACTCCAAAGCAGCAATATCAGCAATTGTTAACTTTAGAGATCCAAAAAATTGCTCAGGTAAAACGTACCCAAGAAAGAATCAAGTCCATGCAGCAACACAACAAGAAAATTGCAATTCAGTGGACGCCATCTCACTGTGGCACATATAGTATGAGAAAGCTGATTTCCTAGCCAAAAAGGGCACAAAAATTAAACAAATTGGAAAAACTACCGTGTCATATTTTGCAGTAAAACACTTTATTAATATCTTTTAAAGAAGAATTGAGAAAAATCAATAAAACCTCATTTGAGGAGAATATTTGGGAAACCCTCTTGGATAACCAAATGATACCAGATGGACGAAGAAGAGAGGCAGTAGTAACATTCCGCCTGACTACTGGACATGACGGTTTGGCCGCCCACCTGCACAAGATCTCCATGCTGCCGTCTCCAGAATGTGTTCTGTGTCACAAGAGAGGTACCATAATAAACAGTGATCATTTGAAGGAGCGTTCAGAATTGTGCAATTGTAATTTAGACTTAAGATTGTATTTGTAAGCAAGAAGGTGAAGGTCGTTAAGTGCCGGAACATATAAATATCATTTTAATGTCCCTTCCCTTCCCGAAAATCAATACCTAGTGACACCTGTGGTTTTGCAGGTCGAGATGCATCTCCCTGGACCGAGCGAGGAGACGTCGTGGTAAAACACTTGACTCGCGTTCGGGAGGACGGTGGTTCAAAATCCGGCCATCTAGATTTAGGCTTTCTATGATTTCCCTAAATCATTCCAGGCAAATGGCGGGATGGTTCCTTTGAAAGGGCACGGCCGATTTCCTCCGCCATCCTCGCCCAGAACCCTGAGCGTGAGTTCCGTCTCTAATGACCACGCTGTCGACGGGACGTTAAATACTAAGCTTGCTTCTTTAGCAATTCCTGGCGGCGCCCATGGCATTGGCAAATGTTCAAATGTTTGTATAGCTTATGGGACTTCACTACGGGGTTATCAGGCCCTAAACTTACAAACTACTTATGTACTAACTAAGACTAAGGACGGCACAAATATCCATGCCCGAGGGGTGATTTGAACCCCCGACCGTAGTGGCCGTGCAGACCGTGACTGGAGCGCCTCAGTCCCCTCGGCCACCGCAGCCGGCATGGCATTGGCTATCGAGGTTGTTAAAACCGCTAACATACAGGAAAGGATGTTTAAAAACTGTGAGAACCGTATCATTTCATTGAATGTTTGAAGGGCTGTAAAAATTAACTATCGAAATCCAGTGTCATTACGAGTATATTACGGTCGTATATCATCCAAATCTTACACATCATGTATTCCTCCATAATTTTCGGTTTTTTGTGCGTGTCTATTCTTGAATATTGGTTTTGTGAGTAGTATCTTGCATTCCTATGGAACTTCCCTCGTTATGCAGCAAAGATAAAGTTTCTAAGGATGCATGTTTTATATCCTACTGAAGAATATTCTATAGCCGCCACAGTGTGTAGGCCCGTTGCAATTGCCCAGTAGACGCTGGGCGGCGAGGCAACTGCTTTGGTTCAATAGTGGTAGTTTTAACCGAGTTAGTGTTAATAAACAAGGTAAGTCTGATATTGCATGGAAATCTTTTTAGTGGTACGGTTAGTTATTAGATGGTGCAAAATACCTGAATAGCTGCACGAACAGTAACTTCCGTTGTGTGCCTTTTCATTCTAGTCCGGCCAACTTGGCTGCTACTGTCACAGTCATAGTCCTTTCGAAATTTTGTGTAATAATGCAGCTTCAATATTCTAGGCATTTTTTCTCTCTAAAAGTCACGGCTTGTGTGTTCTTTCAATCTGATACTAAAATTTCAGTCGGTTTGATCTATATCATGATTATTGCAACTATCACTTGTGTTCTCAACTAAGTAAAGGTAGGTGTGAATTTGTTCAAACTGACTATACTTTCATTTTTCGGAACGAAATATCAGTTACTTAACGTTCGAACATTACTAATCTACTAAAATTTTTTCAGGAGAATGAATGCATATGCCTGAAACTTCTGGATATGTTACAAAGTTAGCTAACGAAACTTTAACACGTCGGGCATTCTTAGTTGCACCACGAGCGCGAGAAACCGGTATCTAAGCTTTTCCTTGAACGAAGATTTCACCTTGACTCGGACAGCCAGAACGCTTGCCTTCAGGTTTTCTTGAGCGTACAGTTGATATGCACCTGTCGTTACTCTCAACCAGCAAGCATGCCTTTTGCTACGACCGGTAGGTATGGAGGTAATGCGCGTTGAGAAATGCAAGCGCTTCCTAAAAATTAATATCACTTCCGATTGGAATGCAGTGTCAGCGTTGAGAACGTTGTGTCACTGTTGGATTCTACAATCTTTTGCCGCACAATAATGTCTTGTGATGGACCTAAGGTCCTCAGCCCCAGAATACCATAGTCTCACAGTTTTAAGTTTTAAAGTAGTAATACCTCTTATAGCAGAAAAGAAGTGCTAGTAAACCAGAAGTATTTCCACGGCAAATGAGTATTTAGGTCAGTCTCTTATGTACACAACCTGGCCACCGAAAGTGCAGTATGCTCTACGGAGCATCCAAATTAGATGAAAATTTTAGCATTCGTTTGCAGCGACGAGTGATGCCCGTGATTAGCATTACAGAGCAGGTACACATCGGAGGCGCCAATACCGTCACCTACAAACTGTGTATAAAGGACTACAAACTATGTATAAAGTACAGAAAGGAACAAACAATGTTATTTAAGCCCGTTTTACACGATAGACTTAGTGGTGAAAAATCGACTAGTACATGTGCCTGCACGTGAAACAGTAGCCAACCCCATAGCAAGTGGGTCTATCGGGGAGGGGGAGGGAGAGGGAGAGGGAGAGGGAGAGGGAGAGGGAGAGGGAGAGGGAGAGGGAGAGGGAGAGGGAGAGGGAGAGAGAGAGGGAGAGGGAGAGAGAGAGAGAGAGAAAGAGACAGGAAAAGGGGAAAAAGGGCTATATCCTCTTAATACTTTTTTTCTTTCTTTTAGAATTCACATCGGCCGGTCATTGACCTCAGCCCCTCCCTCCCCCCCCCCCCCCCCCCCCCCACCTAGACCACGATCCTGAATACGCCACTGATCATGGGGTCGAGTTCATTCATATTTAAAAAAAAAAACCGTTCTTAAACTTTGTTTGCTTTTTGTTCGCATTAAATGAACACCACCGCGGTGGAGTAGCCGAGCGGTCTAAAGCGTCTCGCTGCGGAGAGCGCGGTTGCTTGCCGTGGAGGTTCGAGTCCTCCCTGGGGCATGGGTGTGTGTGTGTTTGTCCTTAGGTTAGTTTACCTAGGTTTAAGTAGTTTGTAAGCTACGGACTGATGACCACGCAGTTTGGCCCGAGAGATTTACATACATTTTTTTTTTTTAAGTGAACACCGAAAAGATTTCAAACAACCTAGTATTCTTTCTTCTACTAGCGTTCTCTTACACGAGAGACGTAATATCTACAAGTAGAAAGATATCGTTTTACAGGGGAAACAGCGTGAACTATCCATAAATACGAACGTAAATATATAATCGTTTTAAAGAAAATCATGTTGACAGTGCAATAGAATTATTAGATGAAAAATTATTTTCGACGATATTTGTCCGTTCGCAAGAAAACAAGACATGAAAAGTGACGTAAAAAGGCACTTTTAACTGATTTTAGATAGTGTTTTATTGTGTTCGCAAGTATAAATTTTCTTCAGCAAAGTATAAGTTTTGAAATGTCTGGAAAACTATTTTCCAATTTGTTTGGTTCTCAATAGTGTACAGAATTTAGCACCATATTTCACCCTTACCCTTTATACATTACCCTTTTGTCATTAATGAACAATTTTTTCTGCTGCTAGGTAAGAAGTGCTCTCATAACTTCACTCCATAATTTAGATGCGAAACTACACAGCAGACAGCCCTACAGGTTTGAACGTCTGAATGAAACCGACCACTCGAGACAGACGAACGCAGTAACAACACGCCAGGGGCGCTGCAGTAGATCACGCGTCTCGAGTAGTCAACTGAGACAAGAAAATCGTTTGTGTAAAAGGCGCTTGAAGAACAAACACATCCCGTTTACATAGGCTTCCAAAACCGGACTTCGTAAACCGTTTTCCCAAATCCACTTTCGTTGGGCATGTAAACACTCCAAAATCGATTCTGGAAATCCACTTCTGTAAAGCGGTTTTCCAGTTCCACAATCTATTTTCGTGTCCATGAATGCAACCGATTTTGAGGTGTTCTTTGCTTGTCAGATTGTGTTTTCTTGTTATGAATTTTCGGTACATATGGACATTTTTTATCATGAAATAGAAGTATAAAAATTAGAGTGAGCATGATTATGTGTATTTAAGTAAAAAAACCAGCGATTGTGCTGACTATATCAAGAACTAAATCAGCTTTTTTTCAGCCGAAATTTTCAGTGGGCTAGGAAATCGACATGTAATCACGACAGCGAAAAACGGTTTAGAAAAATCGGTTTTCGTCTTCCGGAAGATGGGTTGCATTTAAACGTAGTAACGGCCGCGAAGACGCGTGTTCTTTCGATTGTGTGTGTGTGTGTGTGTGTGTGTGTGTGTGTGTGTGTGTTGCAAAGCAGCCTCAGTATGCCTCCTAGGAAACAGTGAGCGTATTTCGATCACGGTTGGGAGTTCGACAGAGGAAGAATAGTTGCATAGAGGGATCAGGACGGACGTAAGTATGTAACTGTTGTACGGATCTGCATTCGCAGATAAAGGAGGGAACGAGGGACCGATATGGCCACTTACACCCACCTCATTGCTCCACTGGATGTTATAACGGGAGTATTGTGCGCATACGCAAAATTTCAGGCCTATACCTCGACGACGGTTTGCAGCAGGATTGTAGAACATAAATACTTTCCTATAACATTTTGCACTACCTCGAAGAGAACAAGCTATTAACCCGGCGTCAACAAGGAATCAGAAAATATCGTTCTTCCAAACACACAGCTAGGTCTTTATTAACATGAAGTATATCGACAAGAGATCTCAAATAGATTACATATTTCTAGATTACCGGAAGGCTTTTTTTGACACTGTGCCTCATCAGATTATGTGCTTATGGAATATCGCCACAGTTGTGCAAGTGGCTTCTTATTTCCTGTCAGAAAGGACACAGTAAATAGTAATTGACGGAAAGTCATCGAGTAGAAGTAGTATCTGTCGTTCCCCAGAGAAGCGTTATATGGCCTCTACTGTTCCATTACACACGATTTAGGAGATAATGTGACCAGATTTCTTTGACTGTGCGAGGATGATGCTGTCGTTTATCGATTAGTGGAGTCACCCGAAGATCAGAAGCAACTCAGAAAATGATTTAGATAATTGCGTGGTGCCAAAATTGGCAATTGACCCTGCGCAATGAAAAGTGCGAAATCCATATGAGGACTAAAAGAAATCTGATAAAATTTATTTAAAGCATATATCAGTCACATCTACTGACAGTAAACTAAATACTCAGAATAACAACTAGGAACAACTTAAATTGGAAAGAATGCACGATGATATTGTAGGGAAGGAGAACCAAAGGCTACGTTTCATTGGCAAAACACTAAGAAGATGCAAGAGTTCTACTGAGGAATCAGCCTACACAAAACTTGTCCAGCCAATTTTGGAGTACTGCTGCGCATTGTGGCATCCTCACCTGGTAGGACTGATAGGCGATTTAGAGAAAGTTCAGAGAAGGGCAGCTATTTTTTGTATCATCGCGCTATAGGGGTCAGAGTGTCACGGAAATTTTGCACGAGCTGAGGTAGAAATTTAAAAAATTAAAAGAAAGGCTTTATTCGTTGCGGCGAGATTGGAGAAATTTCTTTCGCCAAATTTCCGGAATGCGAACATATTTTCTTAGCAACCACCTTCATAGTGACACATGATTATTATAATAAAATAAGAGAAATCAGATCGAAAACGGGAAGACTATGTGTTCCTTTTTCCTGCGCGCTATTAGAGAATGGAACAGTAGATTAATATCATAAAAGCGTTTTGATGAACCCTATGCCATGCACTTCCATTTGACTTGCCAACTTCTAACACAGATACGAGCTTATGGAATAGGTTTACAGATTTTTGACTGGGTGGAAGGCTTCCTAAGAAATAGAACGCAATACATTGTTCTCGACGGCGAGTGTTCATCACAGACGAGTGTATCGCCAGGCCTGCCCCAGGGAAGAGTGATAGGACCGCTATTATTTTCTATCTATATAAATCTTCTGATAGAGTAAGTTTTAATTTGCGGCTGTTTGCTGAAGATGCTGTGGTGTATGGGAGGCTGTCGTCGTCAATTGACTGTAGTAGCTCACGAACTTGACAAAATTTCTAGTTGGTGCGAAGAATGGCAGCTAGCTCTCAATGTAGAAAAATTTAAGGTGATGCGCATGAGTAGGAAAAACAATCAAAATGTTCAAATGTTTGTAGAACTTATGGGACTTAACTACGGGGTCATCAGTCCCTAAGCTTACAAACTACTTATGAACTAGCTAAGACTAAGAACGGCACAAATATACATGTCCGAGGCGGGATTAGAACCCCCGACCGTAGTGGCCGTGCAGACCGTGACTGGAGCGCCTCAGTCCCCTCGGCCACCGCGGCCTGCTGAATAACAATCGCATAATGTTGGAATACAGCATTAGTAGTGAGTTTCTTGATGCATTCGCGTCGTTCAAATATCTAGGCGTAACATTGCAGAGCGATATGAAATGGAACGAAGATGTAAGGACAGTTTCGAGTAAGGCGGACAGCCGACTTCGGTTTATTGGGAGAATTTTAGGAAGCTGTACTTCATCTGTAAAGGAGACCGCGTATAAAACGTTTTGAGTATTGCTCAAGTGTTTGGGACCCGCAGCAGACCAGTTTAAAGGAAGACATAGAAGCAGTTCAGAGGCGACCAGGTAGGTTCCTTACTGGTAAGTTCGACCAATGCGCGAGTGTCTCGGAAATGCTGCGGGAACTCAAATGGGGATCGCTGGACGAAGGACGTTCTTTACGAGACATTCTGTGGAGGAAATTTAGAGGGCCGGAATTTGAAGCCGAGTGTAGTACGTTCTTCCTGCCGCCTACTTACATTTCGGTTAAGATCGCAAAGACAAGATAAGAAAAATTAGGGCTCCAACATATAGACATTCTTTTTTCCCTCGTTCTATGTGGAAATGGAATAGCAAAGGAAATGCCCAGTATTAGTACAGTACACCCTCCGCCACGCACTTTGCGGTGGAGTATACATGTAGATAACAGTGATGGATCGCTGTACCACCTGAAGATCTAAATCGCAAAAATGTTCATATATTTGTGAAACTATGGGGCTTTACTGCTGATGTAGCTTATGAATACTTGAACTGACTGAACCTAACTTAAGAAGCACACACACACGAGCGCGCGCATAGAGATTGGAACAATACTCTAGATCGATATGCAATATAAAACACACACACACACACACACACACACACACACACACACACACACACACACACGCACGCACGCACGCGCGCGCGCGCGCGCGCGCCCGAGGGAGGTCTCGTACCTCCGACGGGAAGCAATCGGTCTCTCCGCATCCAGGCGCCTTACTGCGCTCGGCCCTTCTACCGCGGCAATAATTTAGTCTGTTGCAATAACTATCAATGATCGCACATGCTATTCGTCGTCCAGTGCTGCGTTCAGCTCTGAATCACTGCCAAAGGCTTTCGCGGCAGTAAGAATTCGTTCAATGTCGGAAAGGAACGATTATCTTCTTTACACATAAACCAAACTGTGTGTGTGTGTGTGTGTGTGTGTGTGTGTGTGTGTGTGTGTGTGTGTGTGTGTATGTGTATGTGTGTGTTTTGATGTTGCATACGGATCTAGAGTATTGTTCCAATCTCTATGAAATTTTACACACTTGACCTTCAAACCAAGAGGAAGGTCGCTGTGGATAGCACTCTTTAGGGCAGGCTTTCTTGGTTTTATTATTTTCCATTGTGCTTTCCGAAGTTCTGCTGTAAATGAAAGCAATTATTGCTGCATCCAACAAAAAAACTCTACGTCTGGTCTATGCAAGGCATCACACGGTTTGTGGTGGAAGACATTTTGTGTACCATTGACACTACATGTTTTTCCTGTTCCAGTTGCGAAAAAAGGAAACTACTGCTGATAAGCCTCCGTGTGGACTTCATTCTCTTTGTCTTTTTCCTTCAGATTCTACACTTCGATAGAGTTTATCGGTGTTTTAACCTCTCTACACACTACAGCATTATCAGCGAAAAGTCTCATGGCACTTCAAGTGTTATCATCCAAGTTTTTAACATATATTGTGGAAAGTAACGTTCAAGGTCCACTGGAGTATGCCAGAAAATACCTTCACATTTACAGAATTCTCAATTGTAAGAGTTTCTACCGAACAAAACATGTCAGTCATTTAGTTGGTACGGTCGTCTTTCGTTCATAAGGCGATTGTGGGGAAGCATATTAAACGCCTTCCCCAAGTCAAGAGACACGGCATCTACTTGGGACTTTATTTGCTTAATTTTTTCAGGGAAGCCAATACAGTGTTGGTCCAACCCGCCACTGCCCGCACCGAAACTGAGTTTATTGTGCGGTATCGCTCCCTGTATGTCTAGTAAAGTCAACCAATGCCCTTGAACAGTGCAACGAGTCCCTTTACCGGTTCTTTATTAGACACAATTTCTTCGGGTCTGGTTGTCCCAAATGTTTTGTGCCTTTTACTCTCCAATGCAATACATTCGAAGATTATATGTGATGCAGTTTCATCACCGTCATCACAGATCCTACATTTAGGGTCCTCTCTGTTATTCCCATTGTATGTAGGTGTTTTTTGAAATCCCCATGGCCTGTCAGCAATCCAACCATGAGTCTAATCTCTCTCCTGTTCAGACCCAGGATTGCAGAGCTTCTTTTAAAACATGGCTTTGGCATCATTACCTTGCCATGTTTTTGTTGATAGACTTTGGTCCAATATTCTACGTGCTGTCTTCTGAGCCAGTTACGTAGCTCCAATTTGATCATTGCCTTGGTGATTGTCAGGACATGACTTAAAACTATTGCTTTCTGGGCTTCGTGAACCAATAGAAAGATACCTGCATATCTCAGATCCTATCTATAAACTGTTAACACCCCTCAAGATAGTCACCGAAGTGCAAAAGCAATTTTCAAAGTCAGCAAAGATTATCGAATGCCTACTAAATACTATATGAAGACAATGTGAAATAAAGTGAGACTAAAAATATAGGTATAAACAGTAGTGTTTTGTGTTATGACACGTAGAGCAGAAGTAAAAGCAGATATGAGAAAAATGACAGTGGAAAGAAGGTACTAAAGTAAGACATGTCTAGGTTGTATACATATAGAAGAAAAATCTATCAATTAGGAATGAAGCGTGTAATCTTTATATATAAAATACATTGTCCATATGTTTGTGTGTACGTATTGTATACAAATCTACAGTTTTATTCCGATGGTTATGAAATTTTTCTCACGTAAGCTTCAATCCATGAGGACGGTCGCCGTAAGAGGGTCACATGCAACAGATTGTTCACGAGATATGACGTCACAAACAATGAATGCGCGAAAAACTGCTGCATCAGACGATAGTGTTGCACATTTCCTCCTCAACCACTGGACCGATTTCAACCAAAGTTGGTGCACATATTGCTTACCGTGAGGTGACAATGCTGTCGGCGTGAGAACCGCATACGGCACACGGCACATGGCACAGGAGATACGTCATAAGCAATATAGTTGCAAGAGACTGTCACATAATGTGACGAGAATTTATTCACACACTTTATGAGAAAAACAGTACTTAGCAAGCAACTTTAAACGTAATTCCAAACCTTTATTGAATTTTTTCTCGCTGACAACTATAGCAAAATGATGAAAGGGAAAAAAAAAAGTTTCTTACTTACTACTTTTCCGCTGTTCATGGACAAACTACGGAATTTGGTATGACGTTACAATTTATAATTTGTACGCTACATATTTTAGCCGCAGGATATATTACAGATAGTACACATACATATAGCCGAATGTACCGTCGAAATTTTATTATAGTACGACACGTTCATGAGATATGGGTAAATAAACAGTAACGTTCATAGAATACCGCCCTATCACGCACCAAGTTTTAATCTAAACCTTTTTACTACTAATCGTATTCGCAACAGATTTTACCGACATACAGCATTTATACAGAAAAATATATACTTGAAAAATTATACAATTGTACAACATATAACTCAATAAATACGAGATCGTCGAATTTTATGTGCCATTTGTATTTTGATTGCTATCTTTCTTTGTTTGGATACTGCACGTATAATTTTTTACATTACGCAAAACAGCCTTATTTCTTATATATTATCCGATAAATATATCTTTAGAAAAAAAAACGAGATAACAGAGAGAAGGGATAGGAGAAGTACTAACTGAAGGCAGGAGTAAATAAATAAATACCAGCGCAACGCCGAGTTTTTATCTAGTAAGGAATATAAATGTCTGGATGGGTGAATGATGACATAGAAAATAATTTGGATCATGTGGCTTGGATGGACGACAAGACCAGTTAAAATTCATGATCAGGAAGTACCAGAAACATAACGACTGCTTAAACGACTACCAAAGTATCGCCGACAGACGACGGAAAACCCTAGTCAGCAGTTCTATTTAATGTTGTAATGGATTAACCGTTTTTATATCAGAGCAGAATCCCTGCGGAAATCCAGGCGAAGGATTTAGTGCGCTGGTGTTACGTAGACTAAATAAAGGTGTCGGCGAAACTGACGTGTACAGACGCAGACATTGTGTTTCAACCTCGCATACACCGATCAACACAACGACGCTAACTCCGTGCTACAACAGATGAAGTTCTAAAAAATGTTCAAATGTTTGTAGAACTTATGGTACTTATCTACGGGGTCATCAGTCCCTAAACTTACAAACTACTTATGAACTACCTAAGACTAAGGACGGCACAAATATCCATGCCCGAGAGGGGATTCGAACCCCCGACCGTAGTGGCCGTGCAGACCGTGACTGGAGCGCCTCAGTCCCCTCGGCCACCGCGGCCGGCGATGAAGTTCTAACAAATAACCATGATTGCAAGAGCTAAAATTTTCCAAATCTGTAGCAAATGCTTTAAAGTCAGATCGAACTACACATTTTACGAATTATACTGTTGTCTCAAATCTAGGTCAAAAGCAAGCCATATAAGCATATAAACTGGGCTGACGTAAGTGGTGAGGTACCAAACCGAACCTCGTTTTGGCCGCAGTTTCTGCCCGGCGTTGTGTAGCAACTATATGTAATGAACTTGACAATTAGTTTGAAGTTAGATGCATGGATACTAAGCCATGCTGCCTCTATAGCAGTCTACAATTGCTAGTATGTTGCCAGTACAGGATTTTGGGCACAAACTGACCTCTTAATTCTCTCCTATAAATCTTAGGTGGGATTCATGGGCGGGTTCGGTGATATGGCGCATTTGTAGCCAAAATAATTCAACCAGTGATAGGTAACATTAAGTTCACTACTGGGTGCAGCAGACAGACAGCCACGGCTTTCTAGAATCCAGCCGATATGGTTATGGACCGAGGAGGCACTACAGGCGATGTATTGCTAGCAAAGAGCACTCTAGTCGGTCGTCTGCTGCCTTAGCTAATTAACGCCAAATTACGCCCTATTGTCCTACACGATACATTCGTTGCACGCATGTCCAATATCGCTTTCCTGCTATTTCACGCAGTGGTGCTGCTGCTGTCACGAGCGAATCGAGGATCTTGGTCTGAGGAGGAGGGGAACTGAGCACATAGAAATTTCGAACCTCAAACTGACGTCTAAAAAGTAAAAAAAGATGGTTGGATGTCCTGATCAATGTTTGGTTACGCCGTTATCACTGAATGATTTCTTTAAAAAAAAAAAAAAAAAAAAAAAAAAAAAAAAAAAAAAAAGGAAGAAGCTCATATAATGGATTTTTCCTTAGGCTCTGGGGAGGAGTGGGGAGGGGGAGCTATAGCTCCTCCCTCCACCGTGGATTCTCCACTGTCTGATGGTTATTATAATTATACACAAACGCCGCTGCTTACGGCCATTAATTGCGCCTAGCTCCAACTACCATTTCGCGTTCAAAATCTTAATACCAGCCTACTAACATAGTGACGTCGGAAGACTTTCTACGTTAAACATCTGAGTACAAACGACAGCTTTACCACTGCACCGCTCTTTTATACACTTATATTGTGTACGTCATACTACCGCTACCTGTATTTGAACAAATCGCTAGCCCTTGGCATCTGTCACCTCAGTGTGAAGAAAGGCCTGTAACTTGTTGAACACCACAAATGTTCAAATGTTTGTATAGTCTATGGGACTTAACTACGGGGTCATCAGTTCCTAAACTTACAAACTACTTATGAACTACTTACGAACTAGGACGGCACAAATATCCATGCCCGAGGGGGGATTCGAACCCCCGACCGTATTGGCCGTGCAGACCGTGACTGGAACGCCTCAGTCCCCTCGACCACCGCGGACGGCAACACCACATTTTACCTCTTTGTTAGAGGCTCATAATTTGGAAAGCAAGTAATTAAATTTGCTATTTTTCAAATGCTGCTCTGTGTTGAGATGCCGATATAAACTCAAGTTCCTAGAGATTAAATTTTTGTATGTTGGTGTTAGGGACGATTGATTTAACGTCTATTCATACTGAAGAAATATGTTTTAGATATTACAGTGGCTATCTTTAGCGACCATATTCTGAGTACTTAATGGCTGTTTAAACGTCTCTATTTGTTGTGATTATAGCAATTTCCTCATCACGCAGGAGAGTAGCAATTATCTCAAGTCATGTCACATAGTCAATTAAGCCCTCACGCTCAAACAAGTCGTTAATATCCATTTTGCGGTTAACATAATCACTTAGCTTGCTACTCTGAAAGGGAAATTTACTCCTCAAAGTAAACACCTGGATACCAAACAGATTTTATTGAAACTATTTTCCACATAATGTCTTAAATTTTACTAAAATCTTTATTGAAATTAAAAAAATGTATTTGTTCTACAGGTTTGTTTATTATGTGAATCTATTTTCTGCTCTTTAGGCCATCATCAGACATTTGCTGAAGTCTAGTCAAACAACTTTCATTGTCAACAAACCGGAAGAGATAGTACATGACTTTATCTTTGGTGGAGCAGTTTCAACGTAAAATATATATTTAACTGAAAATGAAAAATTAATGGTATTGCAAGAAGATCATTAACACTATATCTCAAAAAACATTGCACACACAACAATTTCATGGCATCAGTGACTGCAGTGGATAAAAGTAAATAAGAATCTAAAGGGTTGTTCAAAACACAAAGTGACACAAAACCTAAGAAATATAGAATAAATATTAGAAACCTCGCTCACCCTCACTCAGAACATGTTCAGCAAAAGGGGAATCATGATTTTGCAAACCTCCAACTGCGTACATGCTCTCTTAGAGTACTTTCTATGTCCCTGCCTGATTCGCCAATGTAAAACGTATTACAATCTTGGCAAATAAGTTTGCATACCCTACTATTCGCTAATAACTGGCGCTTGTCTTTAGTACCGTATTGAAAATAAACTGAGCAGTTGTGTTATTGGCATAGTAGGAAACCCTGTAGTTGCCAATAACACCGCTGCCCAATTTATTTTCATGAGTCTTGGCCGCTGTTTCACCTCTCAGTGATGTTATTAAGGTGCCATACTCGTCAGGAAAGACAAAATATTCAAATGTTTGTAGAGTCTATGGGACTTAACTACGGGGTCATCAGTCCCTAAACTTACAAACTACTTATAAACTACTTACGAACTAGGACGGCACAAATATACATGCCCGAGGGGGGATTCGAACCCCCGACCGTAGGGGCCGTGCAGACCGTGACTGGAGCGCCTGTCTCCTCGGCCACCGCGGCCGGCAGGAAAGACAACATTGGCGTTCTACGGATTGGAACATGGAATGTTAGAACCCTTAATCGGTTAGGGAAGTTAGAAGCTTTAAATAGGGAAATGGGTAGGTTGAAGTTCGCTGGAGAGAGGAACAGGATTTCTGGTCAGGTGTGTACAGGATTATAAATACAAATCAGTTCGGGTATTACAAGAGTAGATCTAATAATTAATAAGAAAATAGGAATGCGGGTAAATTACAACGAGCAGCGCAGAGATCGCATTTTCGTAGTCAAGATAAATAAGAAGCCAAAAACCGATCACAGTAGTACAAGTTTATAAGCCCACTAGCTCTGCCGGTGATGAGGAGATCGAAGAAATAAGAAATGTATGAGGAAGTAAAGGAAATCATTCAGACAATTAAGGGAGAGGAAACTTAATTGTGAGGGAAGACTGGAATTCGGTAGTAGGAAAAGGAAGGGGAGGAAAAATAGAAAGTGAATATGGACTGGAAAAAGGATATGTAAGAAAAAGCCGTCTGGTAGAATTTGGTGCGGAACATAATTTAATCATAAAAACACTTGGTTAAAGAATAATGAAAGAAGGTTGTATACGTGGTAAATGCTATATCGATAGCTGAGATAGGTTGGCAACATCACCTTCGCGGGCCGCCACAGAGAGCGCCCCGCGAAGCCACGGCCGATGGGAGCGCCGCCAACGTTTTGGTATGACGCGGAAGAAGAAACCACGCCAGAAGACCTTCGGACGCCGACCAGCACTCTTCGGAATACATCGCGTGTTTCTAACTAGGATAGCTGCTGTACTTGTTTGTATTTATGTATCGCACTAATTCTAAAATACACTACTGACTAATAGTTCTATGTCTATAGCAATTCTTCAGAGTTCCCGATTGTGGCCTACAACCTGGACCCACCTTTCTGTGTGATCGCTAAGGACACAACAGAAACATGGCGACGAGGATGGGATTGTAGATACTATTGTAATTGGCTGTATTTGTAAGTAGCGCACTGCATTGCCTTGCCGACGTTGCTCAAGTGGTCAAATTTTTCGCAAGCATTGCGACACCCCGCATACGTGCCAATAGGGTTTGTTGTCTTGGTCTTCGTTCAACGCTCTGGCGTATTGGTTAATTTTGTTGTTTGGGAAAGTAGTTAAGAAAGTTGTTATATTGCTAGGGAATGCGTGTTTCTTTTTGTTTGTTGTGAGATATTGTTAGCATGACTACTCCCCCACCCACAGTTTCTGCCGGGCTTCCTCAACTGTCACAGCCAGGCAACGCGCCACCTACACTTGTTGATTTATTCTCTGTTATTCAGGCACAGGCGCAACAAGCAGCAGCTCTGCAAGGACTACTGTCTCAAGTACTGCAGGCTCAAGCACAGCAACTGTCGCAACAGCAGCCAGCAGCCACAGCACCGAAGGTAGTGCCGTCTTTCCGTCCCTTCAACGAAGACAAGGAGGACTGGGAAAAATATGTTCAGCAGTTGGAGCAACATTTCATCGCCCATCACGTACCAGGTACTGACAAAATTCATTTTTTTCTGTCGTGGTGTGGCCCCCAAGTCTTCGCGATTGCTGAAAAGCTGTTTCCGGATAATAAACCCGATCAAGTACAGTTTTCCACCTTAGTAGACGCCCTTTCAAAGTATTATTCAGACCACGTGCATGTAGCGGCCGCCCGTTATCAGTTTTTTAGACTTAGAAAGAAGGAAAATCAGACGTATCGCCAATGGGTGACCGAACTGCAGGGAATGACAAAAAAATGTCAATTTAAGTGCGTGTGTGGTGCTTCCTATGCAGATTCTATGATCAGGGACGCGGTAACACAAAATGTAACAGATCACAAAGTTAGGGACAAAATTTTACAATACAGTAATCCCTCATTACAACAAGTATTGACTATTATTGATCATCAGGACGCGTGTGAATTAGCTACCCAGTGCTTTGACTCTCATCAAGTGTGTATTGTAGCGGCACAAAATGAGCGACACACGGCTCCCCACAACGGCCGCAGCGTCCGCCGAGGCAATAAACATAGTTCGCGGACACGGCCACAGACTCCCCGCTCGGACGTCTTACGTCAGAAAGACAACAAGCGCCAGAGCCACACGGACACAACTCGTAATGTTAGAAAATCTTGTCCACGTTGTTTGTCCAAACATAAACGAAGTGACTGCCCCTCGCGAAATGCTCAGTGTTTTGCGTGTGGAAAGCAAGGACATGTACAATCGGTGTGTTTACAAAGACAGCGACAGGCACCTGGTCAGCCGTCTACAAATTTAATCACCTCTAGTACAGTGAACGAGCATTTCATAAATGTTCTCTCAGACAACTCTCGTGTTGCAGTGTCCAATAAACGTGAACAGACTCCGTTGCTTCGTAAGAACAATAAATTGTTTGTGAACCTTCAGAGTCAAAACTTTCCTGTGGAATTAGTTAGATACGGGAGCGTCACTTTCGTTACTAAATTTTAGAACTTACAAATTGCTGGGCCAACCTCCGTTGCAACCAACCCCTGTACATTTGTCAGCATACAATGGGGACACTATAAAGGTACTCGGTAACTGTAGCTTGCCCGCAAAGTACCGAAATTGTACGCAGACAGTGACTTTCCATGTACTGTGTTCGGAAGATTCTACCAACATTTTTGGACTAGATTTATTCGACTTGTTCAACATGAGTATACAGGAAAATGTGCTGACTGTTCAATCGTGTGTGCCCACCGACAGCTTAGATAAATTGTGCAAAGACTTCGCTGTACTTTTCACAGACGGCCTTGGTAGAACAACAAAGTTTATTGTCCAAGTGACACTCAAGGAATCGGCCCAACCCAAGTTTTGTCGTGCGCGCCGTGTGCCTCTCGCCCTGCAGGACCAAGTGGCATTTGAACTTTCAGAATGGCAACGCAACGGTGTTATAGAACCTATTTCAGCCAGTCAGTGGGCCTCCCCCATAGTGATTGTCCGTAAGCCGTCTGGTCGGCTCCGTATCTGCGCCGATTTTAAGAAGACTGTTAATCCTCAACTGGTTGTGGACACATTCCCACTTCCACGCCCAGAAGAACTCATGGACCAACTCGGGGCGGGAAAGTACTTTTCTAAAATTGATTTAAAAGATGCTTATTTGCAAGTGCCTTTAGACGAGAAATCGCAGAATGTTTTAGTTATCAATACTCCTATTGGTTTATTTAAGTTTTTGCGATTGCCTTTTGGTTGCGCATCTTCTCCTGCTATTTTCCAGCGGTTTTTAACACAGTTGACCGCCAAGGTTCCCTGTTGTTCGACGTATTTGGACGATATTTTGGTTGCTGGTCGTACCCCCGACGAACATTTGAGAAATCTTCGTTCGTTATTTGAAGTGTTGTCGGAAGCGGGCCTCCGCTGTAATAAGGACAAATGTGTCTTTTTTCAAACAGAAATTGATTATCTGGGTCATCGCATTAATGGGCAGGGTGTACATCCCCTGCAGACGCATCTACTTGCTATAAAGAATTTGCCGACTCCCAAGAATCTTCGGGAATTGCAATCTGTGCTCGGTAAATTGTATTACTATTGCAAATTTATTCCAAATGCTGCTAAAAATCGCTGCACCCTTACATCGTCTTCGGAAACGGAATGTTCCTTTTCAATGGACACCTGAATGTGACGCCGCTTTTCAAACTTTAAAACGGGAACTCTTGAGTGACAGATGTTTAGTTCATTTTGATCCTTCGCTTCCTGTAGTCTTAGCTGCCGATGCCTCAGCCTATGGGATTGGCGTTGTGATGTCACACCGGATTGGACAACAGGATCGTCCAATTGCTTTTGCGTCAAAGTTGCTTACTGATGCGCAGCGCAGGTACTCTCAGATAGAGAAGGAGGCGCTTGCTCTGGTATATGGTGTCACGAAGTTCCACCATTATTTATATGGTCGGAAATTTTTTCTTGTTACAGACCACAAACCATTGCAATCGTTGTTTCACCCTCACAAACCTCTCCCGGAAACGACTGCCCATAAATTGCAACGCTGGGCTCTGCTTTTGTCTTCTTACAATTACGAAATTTTGTATCGCCCGTCAACGAAACACGCCAACGCGGATGTCTTATCACGCCTTCCAGTGGGCTCTGATCCAGATTTTGATTCGTCACCGGCGTCTTGTTTTGCGCTCGACGCCGAGGTTTCCGATTGGCTTGCATCTTTTCCTCTTGATTCTCGGACGGTGGCACGGGCTACCGCCGCCGATCCGACACTGACACTTTTAGTACATTATCTTCGTTCGGGTTGGCCCCGATCTTCGAAGCACATTGCAGACTCCGAAGTTCGCCGATTTTTTGCACACCGTAATGAGCTCTCGTTGCAATATGGTGTCATCTTGCTCCGCAGCGGAGCGGATCGGTTGCGAGTGGTTGTGCCAACGTCATTACGCGCAAAGGTCTTGCGACTTCTGCACGAGGGCCATTGGGGTGTAGTCCGAACGAAGCAGTTAGCCCGCCGCCATTGTACGTGGAAGGGCATCGACGGGGACATACAGCGTATGACGTCCCGTTGTCGCGTTTGTGCAGAGCACCAGTCCGCTCCACCGCGCCGTTTCTTTTCGTGGCCGAAAGCAACCGGGCCCTGGCAACGTCTTCATGTTGATTTTGCGGGACCTTTTTTGGAATTCTCGTTGGTTAATGTTGGTGGATTCTTACAGTAATTTCCCGTTTGTGGTGCCTATGTCTTCGACCACGGCAACTGCCACCGTTAAGATTCTACGGTCCATATTTTGCCTTGAAGGTCTGCCACAAACGATTGTCACTGATTATGGCCCACAGTTTGCATCGTCAGAGTTTGCTTCCTTCTGTCGGAGCCAGGGTATTGAACACGTCACTAGCGCGCCGTTTTACCCTTCGTCGAACGGTGCCGCGGAACGTCTCGTGCGGACGTTTAAAGAACATATGACCCGCCTCAGGCATGACCATTCCCGCGATGACGCCTTGCTCATCTTCCTGACTACGTATCGTTCGCAGCCTTACAATGGCTCCTCGCCGGCGGAACTTTTGCACGGCCGGACGCATCGCACTCTGCTTCATTTGCTGCACCCGCGGCCACGCAGCTCGGGGTACGTGCTGTCGGCTCCGTCGTCGCCTCTTCGTGCTGGCGCGCCTGTTTGGTTTCGCTCTTATGGCACGCGCCAGCGTTGGCAGTACGGCACAATTGCTCGCCGCCTCGGCCGCGCAATGTTCTTAGTTAGTACTGCGCGCGGTTTGCAGAAGCGGCACCGCAATCAGCTCCGTTTCGGTGTTTCTGGCGCGGGCTCTGTGTTTCCAGCCGTGGAGTCTGCTGTCCAGCGGCCGCCGCCGCAGCACCAGCACCAGCACCAGAGCGCGGCCGCCACGCCTCCGTCCCAGGAGCCTATGGATGTGGACGTCCCACAGCTGCCGCCGTCGCCTCAGCCGTCGGCGCCTCCCGGTCCGGCGCCTGCTCCTTCGACGGTTGTCCGTCCGATGGAAGTAGACGCCCTCGTGGGGCGTCCCTCACACCTGCCACAGGTCGGACGTGGAGACGCGCGCCGCCGCCGGTTTCCTCGCGGGGTTTACGGTGGGCGCTCGCGGTGAGATCCGGGCGCGCGAGCCGGGCGTCCCCCGCTAGCAGTCCGACGCCGGGCTCCATCAGTGGTCTCCACCCGGCTCCCTCTCACCACGGCCGTCAGCGCCCAGTGTACCGAGACGCGCCGGCCATGGCTCCCGAAGGGGGGAGGGGTGCTATATCGATAGCTGAGATAGGTTGGCAACATCACCTTCGCGGGCCGCCACAGAGAGCGCCCCGCGAAGCCACGGCCGATGGGAGCGCCGCCAACGTTTTGGTATGACGCGCAAGAAGAAACCACGCCAGAAGACCTTCGGACGCCGACCAGCACTCCTCGGAATACATCGCGTGTTTCTAACTAGGATAGCTGCTGTACTTGTTTGTATTTATGTATCGCACTAATTCTAAAATACACTACTGACTAATAGTTCTATGTCTATAGCAATTCTTCAGAGTTCCCGATTGTGGCCTACAACCTGGACCCACCTTTCTGTGTGATCGCTAAGGACACAACAGTAAAGACCAGGCGACACTGGAAAGTACCAGATTGATTTTTTAACAGTAAGACATTTCAGAACCAGGTTTTAAACTGTAAAACATATCCATATATATAGACTGACCAATGACCGTATATTATTGGTTATGAACTGTAGACAAACAGAAGAAACTGAAGAAGAGTAGGAAAATAAAGAGATGGGACCTGGATAGACTGAAGGAACCTGATGATTTTGAAAGTTTCAAAGCGAGTATTAGGCAAGGATTGACCAAAACAGGAGAAAATAAAGTAGATGAATGGGTAGCTTTGAAAGATAAAATAGTGGAAGCAAAAGAGGATCAAATACGTAGAAAGAAGTAAACAAAAAATCCTTGAATGTCATAGGAAACAAATTGACTACAGGAGCAAATATGTAAAAAATGAAGTAAAATGGAGTACAGACGACTAAAAATGAGACTGACAAAGTGCAAAATGATTGAGCCGGAGAGGCTAGAGGACAAATACAAGTCTGCAGCAGAATGTATGACTAGGGGAAGAACAGATACCGCCTATATCAAAATAGAGAATTGTATACAAGAAAAACAGCTGTATTAATTTCAAGAATTAAGATTTAAAGCCAGTTCTGAGTAACGAAGGGAAAGCTGAAAGGTGTAAGGGGTATATAGAGGGACTTCACACAGGAAATGTACAGAGACAATATTGTAGTAAGGGAGGAGGACGTTGATGAACTTGAATTACGAGATACTGAGAGATGAATTTGACAGAGCACTGAAATACTTGTCGAAAGAAAGCCCCTGGAGTAGAAGATATTCCCTCTGAGCTACGTAAGTCTCTGGGAGAGACAGCCACCTGGTGCGTAAGATGTATGAGAGGGGAAATACGTAAGACTCTAAGAAAAACGTAATCCAAACGCCAAAGAAGTGAGCCGCAGACAGGTGTGAAAATTACAGAACCACCGGTTTAATAAGTCCTGGTTGCAAAATAATAACATGAGTTATTTACAGAAGGACGGAAAAGCTGGTAGAAGTTGACCTCGGGCAAGATCAGTTTGTATTCAGGAGAAATGTAGGATATAGGAGGCAATATTCATTTGCCGACTTAGATTAAGTAAAGGGAAATCTACATTTCTAGCTTTTGTAGATTTGGAGAAAACGTTCGACCATGTTGATTGGTATACACTCTTTCAAATTCTGGCGTCAGCAGGAGTAAACTAAAGGGAAAAGAAGGATATTTATAACTTGTATAAGGACCAAACAACAGTTATTAGAGTTGAAGGCATGAAAGGGACGCCGTGGTTGGGACGAGAGTAAGACAGGGTTGCATCCGTTCCACCATGTTTTCAATCTGTACATCGAGAAAGCTGTGAAGGAAAACAAGAAGAAATTTGGAGAAGGCATTAAAGTTCAAGGTGAAGAAATAAAAACTTTGCGTTTTGCTGATGACATTTTAATTCTGTAAAAGATAGCAAAGGAACTAGAAGAGCAATTGAACTAAATGGAGAGTGTCTTTAAATAAGCGTGTAAGATGAACATTAACAAGGGTAATGGAATGCAGTGTACAAAATCAGGTAATGGCGAGGGAATTACATTAGATAATGAGACAATACAGGTGTAGACGATTTTTGTTACTTGGCCAGTAAAATAACATAGGATGGTAGCAGTACCGAGGATATAAAATGCTGAATAGCAATAATGGAAAGAAAAGCGTTTCTGAAAAAGAAAAATTTGTTGACATCGAATATTAATTCAAGTGTAAGGAAGTCTTTTCTGAAGGCATTTTTGTGGAGTGTTGCCTTGTGGGTTGAACACGACAATGCTTTACTAGGCATGGTCCTGTTTGGAGGTGGTATGCCGTTGCCTTCCTCCGACCTTCGAACTGACTTACCCAGCCAGTTATAGGGGGACCTACAGTTTAACGTAGGTTCCGAACCACGGTGCTACTCGGTATTTTTCACATCAGCAACACTGCCAGAGGTGAAAGAAGTGGAAAGTGACAGATAAAAATCCTAGGACCTAGTGGGGATCGAACCCGGGACCTTCGGATTTGTAGTCTGACACTACCACTGTGCTACTTTTTTTCGTTGCGGACGCTGTTCGTTATTGTTCGTTCTTGTTCGTTCTTGTTCGGAGTGTTCTTGGCTCAGCTTTTTTATCACAGAGGGCGTTGAGCCCTCTGACTGGGCGCGCTGAGCCACGGCGCCCGGCATGTGCTACGGAGCCACCCCGGGAGTGAAACATACGATAAGTAGTTCAGACAGGAATATGGTGCTACAGACGAATGCTGAAAATTAAGTGGTTAGTACTAAACAGAATCGGGGAGAAAAGGAATATATGGCATACCTTAACTAAAAGAAGGGCTCAATCGGTAGGCCATATTCTTAGATATGACGAACTCTTTAATTTAGCATTGGAGGTTAGTGTGTGGGGTAAAAACTAGAGGGAAACCTAGAGACGAATATAGTAAGCAAGACGTGGATTGCGTTCTTGTGACGAGATGAAAAGGTTCGCTCAGGATAGAGTAGGGTGGAGAGCTGCATCTAACCAGCTTCCGGATGTAAGACAACAACAACAACCGAAATAACCCTTGTCAGCTGACGTCACTACAATTATCTGCGCAAGTACCGAGTTACTTTATTGTGGATCTGTTTTTCATGGTTTAGTCTGCTCCCTTCTAGGCCCATATAAAAGAATATTCTCGTGGTGCTCTTAATGTGTCTTACTTCTCAGTGGACGTTACTACGTTAACACTGCATCCTATTTGCCTTATCGTGCATGTAGCTATTATGGTCTGTTGCCTTGTAGGCCTGTGTATAAGGAATATATTCCTATTTTATATCGTCCGTGCGCCTTACTGTAAATTAGTTTAAGTAGTTTTTAAGTCTAGGAACCGAAGGCCAGAGTAATTTGAAGATTTTATCGCGTTACCTGGGTTCTCCGGTGTATATCACTGGCTTGTGGCAGGTTCTGAGTGCGTTTGAGACGACTTCCTACAGTCTTACAGATGTTATAGCGTCTTGAAAGTGCATCTATTTCCATCCACGAAATCAGAAAGTTTGCCGTTTGGCTCCCCATTTTATTATCAGTTTGCTATTTCTTTTACCTGGGGCCGTGTGTGATTTTATTTCTGCGGGTCAATTGCCGTGCTGTGTTGTGGTTAGATATGGCCACGCAACAGGCCTTTGGTTGCTGCCGCTAGTTTGGTTTTCCTCGTAGTCCTGTGCGCTCGTATTTGCTGTAGGTTGAAGATCACTTGGCACCCTATGAGTCAGATCAAAAATATGAATCCTTTAGTTAAGTGGCACTATGTGGGCTGACTTATTTGTGAACTTTTGATGCGGAGTCAGCCTCTAACACGACAGAGTGAGTTTTACTAGGGACGTTTGGAAAGTCAATGGGAAGTCCGAGAGATGGCACCACCGGCACTTATCGAGGTCATGTTCAGTTAGTAGCATCTTTGGAAAGAACGCACACCAAGTTTCAGCCGTGCCCCCGCCAAGTCGAGCGCACGGCCGTACCATCCTTTTCTCTAAGCAGTAGTCGATTAGTGCAAAAGAGAATAGCGGTCGGAAATTTTAAATCCTGACTTGGCGTGAATGGAAATGCATTTCTGAGGCCAAAACAGTTCTCCCGATTTATTTAAATATGCCGTGAACAACCCAGAGAGACGCAGAGTTAAGACCAATTCACACTGTCCGTCACGTCACGTCACCGTCCGTCAGAACATTCCCCAATGTATTTCTAATGGCGGCATTCACACTGGCCGTCACCGGACCGTCACGTCACGTCAACGTCACGTCGAGCTTTCTCGAGAAGAATGTTTTGACGGAACGGCCGTCTGCTAACATCGGAAGTTAACCTATTTTCGTCACGCGAATTTCATGTTGCAGTCGACGATTGCACTGTTTATATGCAAATGTGGCTCATTCATCTTTATTTTGTTGTTATACTTCGTTATAGAGGTAAATCTCAAATGTTTCATGACGACTTAAATGTTTTTGTCAATTGAGTGTCCCTCTAAAATCGAGGTCGGATATCTGAAACCAAACAATGGTTTATGTTACATAACATTGTAACATAAAAGACTGAAGCAGACTGTTTTTTTTTTTTTAGTAAGACTGTAATTTGATAACGCATTTGTCATTAAATAACATTTTAAATGAAAAAGTCAGTTCTAATGAAAGAAAAAAATTCAGTTGTTTACGAAGGTATTAACAATGTCATTGGGCAAATCGTAATGAATAAAGTAAACAGGCGCTATTTATGCTCTTACAAGTACTGTTTGATGTTTTCATATGTTTATTTTTCGCTTGAAAATAGATGCTGATGTTTTGAAATGTTGTTTCAGTTTCCAAGTGGGCCACAAACATACACTGTAAAGTTTTCTTTAGCCCTCCATAACATTTAGCGTTGTTGTTCCCTCAATTCTAGTATTAAACTATGGCTTTCTACACAACAGATCGCCACTCATAACCTCACTTTCAACATTGCGTATTGAGATGGGCGAATTGACGTGACGGACACTGACGGACAGTGTGAATACAACATGACGTGACGGTGCCGTGACGTGACGTTGACGTGACGGACTGTGTGAATTGGCCTTTACTGAAATTAATTTTAATGTTTGTAGGATTCTGATCAGCGTCTGTAATATTGGCTTGTACTGTTTCAAAATCTGCTATTTATAAAACGTCAGGCATTTCACTGTCACTCAAATCACTTCTGATAAAGGATTAAGTCACAAATTACTCTCAATATCGACACCTATTATTAGCTAGTGGACGTTTGTCTCGTGGCTCTATAATATTGCCATATAGCGTTGCCATGTCCGTCTCCGTAGCTCAGTGCCAGCGTCGCTGACTACCACGCAGGGGGCCCAGGTTCGATTCCCGGCAGTCGACTGGGTGTTGTGTGTTGTCCTAATCATCATCATCTCATCATCATTGGCACGTAAGTCGCCCACGCGGCGCCAACTAGAAAGACTTACACTAAAACAATCCCGCAAGGGATCTCCCGGCCAAGAAAGCCATACGCTCATTTCCATTTCATAGCGTTGACATATACCGGTCGGCTGGGAAGGCGACGCCAAAAACACGGCGGGTCACTTCACAAATGCTATTTACATGAATTATTTCTGCTAACGCAGGGCAGTGTAGGAAGAGGCCACCAAAAGTTAATGGCAGTAATGCGAAAATCTGTCTACAGCTAATTTTAAGTTATCTGTGAGCAGCAGCAGAAGACGTGTTTTGTATTCTTCAATTCAATCCCACGTTGTAACTTAACCCCACAGTTACTACGTAACCGACAAAAGGGGGGCGAGGCAATCAATCATCTCCGGCATAACTAAAATCATGGTTGCTTTGTTCAGGCGATTAAAGCTTACTCTCAGAAAAAAAATCAGATACTGTGCTAGAAGCTAATTAATTTCTCGCCACCGTTGGTTACGTGAAAATACTCTCAAATTGGCTAGTGGTTGCACGTGCTGCCGTGTATTAAAACAATCAGCAGTTCTGCTTCTCCCGTTAATGACAAGCAGATTCCAATCGAAAAAAATCGCAGGCTGAAAAATAACAGCGAATAAAGAAGTCAATAGTATGAAAGACTTAACATGGTATTAGAACTTGAATTCAATTTAACAAATTTACTAAAAAAAGATCAGAGTATTTTTGTTTTAGACATTAAAATAATTGCACACGTTTAGACTTAACCAATGATATTTACATCTACATCTATGCTCTGCAAATCACATTTAAGTGCCTGCCTGGCAGAGGGTTCATTAACCACTTTCATAATTTTTTTTCTACCGTTCTATTCTGTAATAGCGCTCGGGAAGAATGAACACCTAAATCGTTCCGTTTTTGATCTGATTTCTCTTCTTTTATTGGGATGGTCATGTCTCCCTAAGTAGGTGGGTGCTAGCAAAATATTTTCATACTCAAAAGTAAAAGTCGGTGATTGAAACTTCGCAAACAGATCACGCCGCAATGAATAACGTCTTTCTTTTAATGATTTCCTCCTCAATTCGTGCAACATTTCCGTGACGCTCCTCCCCCCCCCCCTCCCCTCCCGTTACGTGATACAACGAGCTGCCCTTCTGTGAACCTTCTCAATATCTTCCGTCAGTCCCACCTGGTGAGCGTCCCACAATGGCCAACAGTACTCCAGGAGAGGAATCACAAGTGTGATGTTGGCAGTCTCTTTGGTGGAATTGTTGCGTCTTCGAAGCGTTCTGCCTATGAAACTTTTGGTTGGCCTTCCCCATAATATTTTCTATGTGTTCTCTCCAGTCTAAGTTGTTCGTAATTGTATCTCGTAGGTATTTAGTAGAATTTACGACCTTAAGGTTTGATTGATTTACCGCGTAATTGAAGTTCAGCGGATTTCTTTTAGTGGTATTCTGCACTGCGCTCCTGCAGGCACGCTATCCTTCAATTAATGGACAGAACCCAGTACCAGCACTGAATTATAGCCTTTGGGGAGCTCGATTTCACGTTAATCATACGAAGCTCATCTAAGAGAAGCTGATATCTATGATGTCAGTGTTATATGTAACAAATCACAGCTTGTACAAAAGGATCCAGTAGCGTCAGCTTAATGTTGTGTAGTATTTCGTTAGTGCCGTTGTCCATGTGTTTTATGTATGATTATCGTTAAGTGACGAGGAATAGAAAGGGAAGACCTATGAATCGTGAACGAAAATCAAGAAATAAGCCAGGTAAGAAAATGAAACTGACCAGTTGTGGCAGTTTTTTTTTTTTTTTTTTTTTTTTTTTTTTTTTTTTTTTTTTTTGTGGTTTTAGGGCGCACAACTACTATGGTCATTAGCGCCCAGCCAAGAACGTAGATTCGCTATGATCTAAAAAAATGGTGACTGTCAGAACATCAACAAGAGGCTAAAAACGAAAGATAAAAGACAATTAAAGGAGTTAAATATCCTTGGATAAGTTGGCCAAGTTGATAAAACGCAAAACTCGAGCAGCTGCTCGTGTGTCATCAGCTAAAATTTCCTCCAGAGTAGACGGAAAGTGAAGGGCTACACGGAGATGATTAAAATTAACACAAGTCAGTAAAACATGTCGCACTGTCAGCAGTTCACCGCAGGAGCATAGCGGTGCAGGTTCGGCGGATAGCAAGTGACGGTGGCTGAAACGGCAATGACCGATCCGCAACCGAGCCAGGATGACCTCCTCCCGCCGAGAGGGGCGTGAGGATGTCCTCCAAGCGGTCGGGATCGGTTTGACAGTTCGCAATTTATTGTTGTACAGTGAAAGCCACACACTGTGCCATTGCGATACGATACTCCGGCGAAGAGCCCGTTGAACATCGTCCGATGGGACGCAAAAGGTAGCCATGCGAGGCAAAAGAGCTGCTGCCTTGGCTGCTGTGTCGGCGGCCTCATTCCCGGGCACACCCACATGGCCAGGGATCCACAGGAAAGAAACGTGACAGCTGTCATCCGCCAGCAACTGGAGGGAGCGTTGGATCCGATACACGAGAGGATGGTTCGAGAAAGGGTCCTTAAGACTCTGCAGGGCACTAAGGGAGTCAGAACATATGGCATAGAAAGGGTGGCGGTGGCGGCAGGTATACAAAACGGCCTGGTGGAGGGCGAAAAGCTCAGCCGTGAAGTTCGAGCACCGGTCAGGGAGCTTGTATTGGAAACGGTTGTCCCCGACGACGAAGGCAGATCCGACACCGGCAGTGCTCTTGGAACCATCAGTGTAAATAAATACGGCATTATCGAACCGCGAACGGAGTTCGACAAGCCTCGAGCGGAATACCAAATCCGGAGTGCTCTCCTTGGGGAGCGAACTAAGTTCGAGGTGTGTGTGAACCTGGGCCTGATGCCACGGTGGCAATGGGCTTTCGCTCAACTGAAGGGTGGAAGGAAGGGTAAAATTGAGCCGCTGTAGCAGGCGGCGAAACCGAACTCCCGGTGGAAGCAAGGCAATCGCAGACAACTGATATTGGCGATCGAGTGAGTCGTCAAAAAATAATCTGTAAGATGGATGGTTGGGCATCGACCGTAGGCGGCATGCGTACCGACACAAGAGTATGTCACGTCGATTGGTCAAGGGTAATACAGCAGCCTCGGCATACAGACTTTCAACAGGGCTGGTATAAAATGCACCGGTCGCCAGACGTAATCCACGATGGTGGATAGAGTTGAGACGGCGGAGAATCGACGGCCGTGCTGAAGAGTATACAAGGCTTCCATAGTCGAGCTTCGACTGAACAATGGCCTGGTAAAGGTGAAGCAGGACGGTACGATCCGCTCCCCATGACGTGCCACTGAGGACACGAAGAACGATAAGGGATCGGGCACAACGGGCAGCCAGGTAGGACACATGTGTGGACCAGCAAAGTTTCCGATCCAACATGAGTCCCAAGAATTTTGTAGTCTCCACGAAAGGGAGAGCAACAGGGCCGAGACGTAGAGAAGGTGGAAGAAATTCCTTGTATCTCCAGAAATTGATACACACAGTTTTCTCAGTGGAGAATCGGAAGCCGTTTGCGATGCTCCAGGAATATAGACGGTCAAGACAGCGTTGGAGAGACACGTCCGCTGGGCGCTACAATAAATTGCGAAATCGTCAACAAAAAGAGATCCGGAGACGTCGGCTGAAAGGCAATCTACGATCGGATTGATTGCAATGGCAAAGAGCGCCACACTCAAGACGGAGCCCTGTGGTACCCCATTCTCCTGGCAAAAGGTATCTGACAAAACAGAGCCCACCCGTACCCGGAACTTGCGATCCGCCAAAAACGCTTGAATGAAAAGAGGAAGGCGGCCCCGAAGGCCCCATGTGTGCAATGTGCGGAGAATGCCGGCTCTCCAACAGGTATCGTATGCCTTCTCCAAGTCGAAGAACACTGCTACTGTTTGACGCTTCTTTAGAAAGTTGTTCATAATGAAGGTCGACAACGTAACGAGGTGGTCAGCAGCAGAGCGGTGTCGACGAAAACCGCATTGGATATTAGTCAGGAGGCGGCGAGATTCGAGGAGCCAGACCAACCGAGCGTTAACCATGCGTTCCATCACCTTACAGACGCAGCTCGTCAGAGAAATGGGGCGATAACTGGAAGGAAGGTGTTTGTCCTTCCCTGGTTTGGGGATGGGGACAACAATGGCTTCACGCCAACTTGTGAGAACATGACCTTCAGTCCATATGCGATTGTAGGTACTAAGAAGAAAGCACTTGCCCGCAGGAGAGAGGTTCTTCAGCATCTCAATATGAATGGAATCGGGCCCGGGAGCAGAAGACCGGGACAGAGCGAGAGCACGATCTAGCTCCTGCATGGTGAAGGCGACGTTATAATTTTCACGATTAAAAGAGCGGAAAGAAGGCGGCCGTGCCTCCTCTACCTGTTTGCGAGGGAGAAAGGCAGGGTGGTAATGGGCAGAGCTCGAAACCTCCGCAAAGAAACGACCCAATGCGTTTGAAACATCAGCTGGGTCCACGAGGACTGCGTTCTCCACGGTCAGGCCAGGAATCGGGGAGTGGACCTTGATGCCGGACAAACGGCGTAGGCCACCCCAGACAACCGTGGAGGGAGTAAAACGGTTAAAAGAACTAGTAAAAGCAGTCCAGCAAGCTTTCTTGCTGTCGTTTATGATACGACGGCACTGCGCTCTCATACGTTTGTAATTGATGCAATTCTCCAAAGTTGGGTGGCGGCGGAAGGTGCGTAAAGCATGGCGCCGGGCTCGAAGCGCGTCGCGGCAGGCTGCAGTCCACCAAGGGACCTGGACACGACGTGGAGAAGAGGATGTACGAGGTATGGAACGTTCAGCAGCAGTGAGAATAACCTCTGTGAGGTATTCGACCTGACTGTCACAGTTGGGAAAATTCTGATTGTGAAAAACAGCCATGGAAGAATAAAGCCCCCAGTCGGCTTTAGAAATGTTCCAACTGGTGGGACGTGGAGATGGGGAATGATGTAGGAAGTGGATGATACAAGGGAAATGGTCACTCGAGTACGTGTCAGAAAGTGCATACCACTCAAACCGACCGGCAAGCTGAGGAGTGCATATTGCGAGGTCTATATGGGAATAAGTGTGTGTTGTGTCAGAAAGGAAGGTCGGTGCACCGGTGTTGAGGCAGACAAGATCGAGGTGGTGGAGAATGTCCACCAAAAGGGAGCCTCTCGGACAAGGTGCCGGAGAGCCCCATAGGGGGTGGTGGGCATTAAAGTCGCCTACCAACACGAAAGGTGAAGGGAGCTGGTCAACAAGGTTTAGCACATCTGCCCTAGTAAGGGCAGATGACGATGGCGAATATATATTACAGAGGGAGAAGGTAACTGTGGATAAGGTGATGCGGACGGCAACTGCCTGTAGGTGAGTGTGCAAGGAAATGGGATGGAAATAGACGTCGTCTCGAAGGAGCATCAGAACCCCTCCATGGGCTGGGACACCTTCCACGGGTGGCAGGTCGAACCGCACAGAGGTGTAGTGTGGAAAGTCTGCACGATCACGTGGACGCAACTTAGTTTCCTGGAGGCAGACTAGAAGCGGGCAGTGCAATCGAAGGAGTAGTTTTAACTCCTCCCGATTAGAACGAATGCCGCGAATGTTCCATTGAAGGAGCGCCATGATAAAAATGAGAGAAGAAATAAGGATAAAAACCAAGTAGCAAGCGGGGTCACCTCGACGGCCGCTGAGGACCGGATTTCGAGGGAGCACTGCTATCGCTGTCTGGGGGCAAAGGGTCATGTTCCATTGGTTCGACCGACGCGCCTGCCACCTCCCTGAGTTGATCAGGAGGGGCAGTTTCCACCGCCGGTAAAGGGCCGGGCGCTCGGCAAACGGAGCGTCCCGGTGAAACAGAAGACGGCCGAGGCCGGCAACTGTTGGACGGCGTGACAGATGGGTCACGCCTCGGCGGGGAAGGAGAGGAACTCTTTTTCTTGTCAGCTCTTCTGGAAGAGTGACGGCGGGAAGAGGCAGTTGACGGTTGGGAAGCCTGAGAACGCAGAAAGTCCTCACGGACGGGTTCCTTTTTCAAGGTCCGGGCATCGTGTTTAGGTGCCCGCGGTTTACTAGAGTTTGACGAAGACTGTACCCTAGAAGCAGCAAGAGGGAGCGGGGACGTGGAACGGGCAATCTTCGGGCTGGCGGATCGCACAACTGTGTCAGCGAAAGTGAAGTCACATGTCTTGGTACTGGAATCCTTGGTAGGTCGAGTTGAGGTGAGTACCTTACTGTATGTACCCGCTGGGAGGACAGTGGGCTTTCGACTCGCCAACAACTTACGAGCGGCAGATGTCGATACCTTCTCCGTAACCCGAATTTGCTGGATTACCTTCTCATCCTTGTATACAGGGCAGTCGCGAGAGGAAGCCGCATGGTCACCGTTGCAGTTTAGGCAGTGAGGGGACGGAGGTGGGCAATCCCCCTCATGGGCGTCCCTACCACAAGTGACACACTTCGCTGCATTTGGGCAATGTTCACGGATATGGTTGTACCTGTGGCACTGAAAACAGCGCGTTGGGTTAGGTACATAAGGGCGGACGGAGATGACTTCATACCCTGCTTTGACCTTCGACGGGAGGTCAACTTTGTCAAACGTCAAAAACACAGTACGAGTCGGTGTCAGATGGTTATCGACCTTTTTCATGACCCCGTGGACGGCTGTCACACCCTGATCGGACATATACGATTGGATATCTTCATCAGACAACCCGTCAAGTGATCTCGTGAAGACTACCCCCCGTGACGAGTTGAGTGTGCGGTGCGCTTCGACCTTAACTGGAAAAGTGTGCAACAACGTAGTACGTATCAGTTTTTGGGCTTGGAAGGCACTTTCCACTTCCAGCAACAATGTGCCATTGCGCTGACGTGAACAGGTTTTAACAGGGCCAGCAATTGCATCTACACCTTTCTGTATAACGAAAGGATTGACAGAATTGAAATCCTTTCCGTCGGTGCGAGAGACAACCAGAAATTTAGGTACATTAGGCAGAGTCTTTTTAGGCTGAGGCGAGTCCAACTTACGTTTATGGGTCAACGTCACGAAAGAAGATAAGGAAGTCATCGCGGAAGTGTCCCCCGTGATTACCGGCGTCTCCGATGGCGCGCTCTTTCCTAGTGGGGGCCCTCTCCGAGGGCTTACCCGCCTTAGGTGATTGTTCACACCTCAGGTCACACCTCCCGAGAACTGACGGAGGGACCAATCGGCACGTTCGGAAGGTACCAGCTCGGGTAATCACCCCTCCCTGGGCCTGGCCTTTACCAGGGGGTACGTACGTGCCTTACTTGTCTACCCGGGGCGGGGAATTACGCGTTACCCCGTCACCTGCTACGCACGATAATGCGTGGGTCGGCCTTCAGACACGCACAGGGAGGAAAGAAGAAGAGGATAGGAAAGGAAGAGAAAGAAGGAAAGAAGTGTCTCAAACGCCGAGGCGGAGACTAATGAGGAGAAGAAGGCTAGGAGAGTTCAAGGAGAGAAAGACAGAAAACGAAGGGTAAGAAAGGAAGGAACGGAGGAAGAAAAACCACAACAAGAACCACCGTATCTCACGAAATATGCCCGTCTCCGGGCGAAGGCATAAACCGGGAGGGAAAGCGAAGCAGCCTGGGGCAGAAGAAAGGCTGCTCCGGCTCGGGGCCCCGTGCGCGCCACACACGTACCCACAAAAGAACTGTGGGCCCCCTGGGGGGTTTGTGGCAGTTTGCCAATGGCGCTCTGATTGAAGGCAGCTCCAGCGAGTGAATTGTCAACTAGCGAGTAATTTTAATCTGACTGTAGTGTCCGATCACGTATTGTACACGTCGTTCTTTCAGGTCCCAATCACAACTACGTTATTCATTACTACTGATTCGCGCCTATCCCTTCAGACATACTTCTAATTGCGCCGAAGAACCAATAATTATTGATCTTCATTTAAATATTTAACTTCTTTTATGGAAAATAAGTCTATATATATTAATGTGAATGTCTGTTAGGTGTACGCTTATCGCATCCGAACGACAAGACGCAGAGACTTAAATATTTGTACAGTTACTAAGCTATACCTGAGGAATGTTTTAGGTACGGTTTTATAGCGATCTGATAGATATTTAGTAATTTGAAGAATATAACGCGAAATACGGAACAATAATTACTCTTTGAAAATTGTTTTATTGGTTGCATTATTGCTTGAGTGTTGATACTTGATAATGATAAAAAGGTGGAGTATATTGGGATGGAAAGTGGTGGTTGAAAGTCGTCAAATTATATAAAAAATTCGAACTAAAGGCCAGCGAAACGCGATGCCACAGACCACACCTTTGGTCTGTGCGTGCTACAATGTCTTCAGCTCTTTCTCTGTAAGGATAAGCATACTGAAAGATACCTTATCATAATAAACCAACACGCGAGCGGAGCGGCGGGTTGAAGCTAGTATTTAATAATTTCAACTCATTCTGAGTACAAGCAACAGCACCAGTAAAGTTGGAAGTTAAAGATGTATTATAATCTACAAAAAAATAATTATGAACGATAGGCAACTTGGCGCACTGTCCGAACGGCGACTTCCCACTACCGCAAGCCTAGTAACTTTCTCGAATGTTCACGCCACATGGTTACGTAGTGTGTGAAGACGGGAGTGGGAGTGAGGCGCTTTACTGCCACCCGACACTGACGAAGCCTCCATGTTTGCCGTAGCGTTTAACGTTGGAGAAAAAAAAAATCGTGAGGTAATGTGTCATAAACGCCACAACCTTAACAGGTCTATTCTTGTTGATGACGAGGTGTCTTACCGAGCCAAGGCACTATTAAAAGAAAATTAAAAAATGTTTTTACTGTAAGAGACTTAAAAATAAAGCCGAGACTAGTGATCATACTACAAAAGTTTTCTATCACGACAGTTTAAGATTTTTTAAAAATATCTAGTCTTCCTTCTACCGTTCACTAATCATGTCTCCGTATATAGATGAGTGCTAACAAAATATGCTCACATTCCGAAGAGAAATATCGTGCAAGAAATGTCGCAAATAATCTCGCCGCAACGAATAACGCCTTTTTTAAATGATTTCCTCCCAAACTCATGCATCATTTCCATGACACTCTCCCTCGCGATAATACAAAAAGAGCTGCCTTCTCCGAACTTTCTCTAAATCGTACGTCAGTCCCACCTGGTGTGGATCTCATATTGCGCAGCAATACTCCAAAATAGGATGCACAAGTGTAATGTAGGCAGTTTCTTTAGTAGAAAATTTAGAATGATAATTTTTGGAGGTCTTGTGTTCTACTCCTGTTCGAGCTAGGATCATGGGTGGAAAGTTTTTGGTTTAACACATTGTGCATGGCTAGTAGAACGTCTGACTTACTGAGATTTGTCACACTACATAGCCAACGTTTGAAGAAACTGGTGCTGACGCCCAGGCAAATTAGAGAAGTCTATTAATTCCGTTTGCGAAATATATCAATTTGTTGAAATTAATGCTCAAATATAACTTCTACCCTTAAAACGTATGAATATTCACTTTTGTAGAAAGCTAACTGTACAACTTTTTTTTCACTTAATAATCATCGTCAGTTGTCAAAATATATTGTTAAGTCCAAATAAATGTACCACTTACTGTGTTTCGTTGGACATCCAGAACGTGGTGGACTTAAATTTATAGTATTTTGTCATTTATCGTTTCGTTGTCTATAAATAAGTTGCAGTAAGCTTTTAAGTAAAAACAGTAAAACGTTTGGGAAAACAATTTTTTTCTTGAAAAAATTTAGAAGACTAAACAACTACTTAGTGACGACGACAGCTTTTAACCGTGGTACAATAGAAGTTGGGAACCAGAATGAATCGTACTTAGAAAATTTAATGAACCAATATAACGTAACGAAGCCAGATACTTTTCATCGTATTAAGTTTCGCTCCTGCGGGTCAAACGAACCTTACATCGCATATGTTCAGTATTCCCTGTCAGACGTATTTAATATAAACTTCACCCATTACAGTAATTTGCTAAGAACGGACGCGCAGTGGACGTGGCAAAGGAGTTCGATCGTCAGTCGAAAAAGCATAATATTTTGACTAGAGTGCTACAAGATTAACAACAGAAAGGGAAAGCACGGCAAATAAATGAAAATTAGACAAAATCACATTTCTTTTTTATGCACCAACATGACCAACCATGGATGAAGCGGAGGTGATATAAAATAGAGATTGGCAATATTCACGAAAGCGTGTCATATCTTAACGAATCTAGATGTGAGGGAGGTGAATGGTTCAGACCTGAATAGAATGTCTTTCCCAACTTATTGAGTTTGCCTATGAGAGTCTGGACTGCAGCCGGATTACGTCTTCACCTCGCCACAACATTTCGGCTAAACATTCACCCGTGTTTCGGCCAAATTTGCCAACACGAAACCTCGCCATCGTAGTTAGCAATGGATCGTCTTTTCTCCAGACGCCGCTAGTGGGCATTTTTCTACAGATAATCCATGCATTTTAGCAAACCTTGCAGACAAAAGTATGCAGCAGGATATAACACTAATATACAGGAATGTTGTGGCGGGGAAAAACCATTGCCAACCTCGAAAGGCGTTGATTTTGATTCGGTGATGGCAGTTGCCACCTGGTGTATAGTAAATGTCCTGATAATGATTTCAAATTTTCCCGCCAACAAATAATTACATAGCTGCCAGAGCAGTACCTGAGCGCACCCTTTTACCCTTTACTAGAGACTGTTCACAGCCATAAGACTCAGAGTGATATAGACATGTGAAGCAGACAGATGCCATGCCATGCAGACCATTTGTGCTTCGTATAGCCAACAGATAGAAGGCAATTTGGTTTTGTCCATCTTTATTACGGACCAAGGGCTTCAGCTGTATATCTTAACGAAAAATAATACCATCAGCTGTGTTCAATATATTTATTTAGCAACCAGTTTCGACAGACAATGCCGTTATCTTCAGGCCCTTGAAACAGGAAACCTGCATATTGCTGGATTACAGTGAATATAACTGGCATCGCACATTGGTCCAATATTACAGCAACAAGGAACAACACTGTCCCTTGTTGCTGTAATATTGTACCAATGGGCGATACCAGTTATATTAACTGTAATCCAGCAATATGCAGGTTTCTTATTTTAAGGACCTGAAGATGACGGCATTGACCGTCGAAACTGGTTGCTAAATAAATATACGAGGCGCGTCCAGAAAGTAAGTTCCGTTTGGTAATAAAATGAAATTGTACACAGATACAGAAGAAATTTTTATTGCACAAAATTCTACAATTCAAACTACTTTCCCACATAACTGCCGAAATTTTGCAGGCATTTGTCACAGCGTGGCACCAGGTTTTGTATACCTTCTTCATAGAAATCTGCCGCCTGTGTCTTCAACCAGTGAAATTTGGAGGAAGTCCATAGCGAGAGCACTAATCGTAAACTTACGGTTTTCCTGAATCTTGTCATCAATCGCGTGAACTAGTTCTTCTGTAACCAAAGGTGGACGCCCACTTCGTTCTTCATCGTGCGCATTACTACGTCCGCCATTGAACTGTTGGACCCATCTTCTCACCATCGAATCACTCATCGCATTTGGTCCGTAAACATCGCAAATTTGCCAATAAATTTCACTTGGTTTCACTTTCTTCGCATTCAGAAACCGAATCACCGACCTGATTTCACAGGCGGCGGGATTTTCAATCAACGCCGATATTTCAAACAAGCACAACAAAGCCTACGTAACTGACAGCGATCTCCAAGTGGCGCACGTTCTTCTCCTTGATATACATCGTCTACAGCGCATGTGCGGAACTGCAATCGCAGCGCTGCAGCGGAGATAAATTGAAACGGAACTTACTTTCTGGACGCGCTCGTATTGCACACAGCTGATTGTATTTTTCGTCACATGATTGAAAGGCAGGTTGAAATTGTGGCCTTCAGAGTGGTGGGATGGTCCTTTTGGAGAATTACTACACAAATGTGCTGTGTAATTTGTGCAAAGATAATGGTCGCAATGGTGACGTGAACATTCTCTCTTAGATGAGGCAGTGGCAGATCTTACAGCTACCACAGAGGTAGGAAGGCCTGTGAATCCAGAAGTGTTAAACGAATAGTTGCCAACCAGCAGTGGGGCTAGGGCCAAGCACACTAACTTATTGCACTCTTACCACAGCGTCAACGGGTACAACTCGATTGATGCCATCTGAGGATCACTTCGCAGATGGAATGGTGGGCCATAGTCTCTGGTGATTAAAGCAGATTTTGCCTGGGGATCGCTGCCTCAGAGTGCATTCGTCCAAGACACTCGTCCCAACCAAGGCCTTATGGTCTGGACTGTGTGTGATGCGCTATAACTCTTTCACCTTTGGTGTTCGTGGCGAGAACGCTGACCAGGAATCTGTACATTTTTAAAGATGTTAGACCTATTCGTTTGCCATTTGCTCGCCCACACACCGCGCATGAAACTTTACATTCTCTGGAAGACATACAGCAACTTGCCTGACCAGCATGTCTCTGGGCTTTTTGTAGAGGCATGGAGATTTGTTAATTTTATCAGTTAACAAGTGAAGTTATATTGTGGTTTTCGCGAGTACATGCTCTAGCAGCAGAAGGCAGAAGCAGGAGGAGACTGGGACGACGCGATCATCGCCCTGAGACCATTGAACGACGGTATGCAGAGCCTCGGAGTTCGGAGTACACAAGAGAGCCATGCCGGATAACACCTAAGCAGAAAAGCGGTACTTTATAGGCGCTGTACTGGGCAGTGGGCGTTCGGGAGAACGCAGAACTCATGACCGAAACGTCTATACGCCGGATGTCGCTGCCGCGCAGCACAGGGCAGCACGCCACCGATAGCGGGCGTCGAACTAAGGACCTTCAGGGGCGCGGCTCTGGCAGGCCGCCACTCATCCGACGTCATCACGCGGGTCGGGCTAACGGCGAGGTTTCCACAGCGAGCGCCGCCAGACACCACGATGCCGGTAGGCAGCGTGACGTCAGCCTACATCTGGGCAGCATGCCTCTGGACTTTTCTCCAATCAAGGACAAGTGGTATAAGATCAGACGACAACGTGCGGCTTAACACACAACTCTTGCAGAACTACGTGAACAGGTGGAGTAGGCGTGGATTTATGGATACCTATACAGTAGTCATCATTTGATTGTCTGAATGCTAGATCCAGTGCCTGCATTGCTGCCCATGCAGGCTACACCACGAAAGAATGGGTGATGGAGCGTAGGTTGACTCCTGGTATTTCAGTACTACTTGAGTTATTGTCCAGCAAATTTAATTATTTAATGTACTCCATATTCACTGTTTCGACAATAAATTTAGAGCGAATTGGAAAACTAAGAGGTTGTACTAAGTATGTGGGAAGTAATGAGATAATGAATAATGAAGTTACGTTAGAACTTAAGTAAATGTAGAGATTTTATTTATTTGTCGTATGGCAACAACAGCAGCACTGAGCATTACATATGAGATAGTTTAATACATATATTCAAATACTAAAATTTACTAATGTAGTAAATACAATGCTTTAATACATGTGGGAATTCTAGATCTTATTAATATAACACAGTGGCATTTAAGAGATGCGATGACATCTTAAGTAAATACATATATACAAATAATCATAAATCAGTATCGTGTGACTGAATCCAACTAATTGCAGAAGGGGTAGCGTTTATAAACTCACTGAAAGCTTCAGGATATTTCCTCAGAGGGCAGTCTCTGACGATATGTTGGACCGTTTGTTCTTGGGCACCACAATCACAGGCTGGAGAATCTCGGGGTCCCCACTCGTGCATCATGGCATTGCACCTGGCATGGCAAGTTATTACTCTGTTTAATTTTGTCCACACACTTCTCTGCAGATGGAACCCTGGTAGGCCGGCAGTTGGGACTTCGACGCCATGGTGTGCTGTTGCATCCGCGTTCCACCTCTTGCGCCACTCTGCTTTAATGTTGAAGTAGTTTCTTCCTTTATGCAACAGCGGAGTGCGGAACTTCAGGCGATCTGGAGGAGGATCGTTTAAGATCTTGTGAATTGGAAGATCTTGTGGGCAGTTGGGGTGGTGAAGTTTCCTCCATTCTCTATTCGTTGTTTCCTGGCGTCACAATTGAGGTGGTGAGAGGTTGCTGATGGTGTGCGGCCAGGGGATCGGTATGGATTTTAGTGTACCTGTAATGGCCCTCATTGAATCGTTCAGATATACGTCTAACTTCCTCGTATGGGTGCTATGTTGCCACACTGGAGCACAGTATTCAGCTACAGGGTACACTAGTGTCAATGCTGTAGTGTGTAGTGTTGGTGCATCAGCTCCCCAGGTTGTATCAGCCAGTTTTCTTATTATGTAGAGATAGGAACTTTCCTATCAGTGAATCATTTAGATAGTAGAGGTAACTGGGGAGCCAAAATATGAGAAATACTGAGATTTAACTACAATTACCAGATTCAGATGGATGTGGGGAGTAAAGTTAGCCAATAGTGAAGACATTGGCATAGAGAAATCAGGAATAATTGGAGTAAACCAGAACGAGTACTGCAACAGGGTTGTTTACTGTGAAAGACGCCCAATATACTCATGTATTGTTTTGCAGCACAATTCTTCCCCTACATTTGCCCCGTTGGTCGTAATTCTAAACAATTAGTGCCTAAATATGAATTTTCATTGGGCAAGGAGAGATTTTTGCTCAACGGTAAAAATGCTTGTGTTTAGCAGAGCACAGCACACCTCCCACTCAACACGCAAGGGGAGGGCGAGGCACCCTGCTTTCGAAACCAGGATCTTGTGATGTGGAGAGATGTCTTCTACGAACTGACAGCCGCAGAGTTCTCTCTGATGACAATGAAGATCGTGAATTCAGCATGGTGCCGACCGGGCGCTCGTTTACGCAAACGAGAAGACAACGGCCGTTGACCTTGGGCATGTGACAGACCCCAGCGAGTCGCCACCAGCCACTATGGCAGCAATACTGTATCATGCCCTGCGATAGGATCTACAGGAGAGTTTCTGGTATCGCTCCACATTTGAGATCTAGTGGATGTCCTGAGAGGTGCCATAGGTGAGTTTTGAAACTGCCGACACCTTTTAGACGCGCTAGTTTTTTCGGAGGGAATTTCGGTAAATAAGCGTGGCTTGTGAGGAGTGAGCATACAGGAGTCTTCAAACTGTCGTCTTCCAGAGTGTTCAGACATGCTCTGTATGCTCCGATCTTGTGCAGCAAAAGTTTGGAAGTGTCCATAAATATTCCTTCCACTTTGAATTTACGAGTGTTTGAACTTAAATAGTGGCAACTATTTATTCACAACTCATACAAAAGCGTTACATGTTTGCACCTGTTACTGTGCTTTAAAGTAGTCACCAGCGTTGTGTAGAATCCGTAGCCAGCAATGTGGAAGGCGTAATATACAGCTAGCAGAGCTTGTTCTGTTGATGGTGTAAATGGGACGGTCTACTGCCTGTCTAATCTCTGGAACAGTTCTGAAACGAATGCCATGAAGTGGTTCCTTCATCTTCAGAATCAAATCAGAGTCACAAGGACTGAAGCTGTTCGAAAGAAGCGGCAACACTTTCTGCACAACCCACCCATCATTTTGCACGACAATGCGCAGGCGCATACAGCGCAAGTTGTAGCTGCTCTGTTCGGTCGGTGGGACTGGGAACTACAGTGCCAACCACCTTACTCACTGGACTTAAATCCTTCGTGGCATTCGCTTCAGAACTGTTCCAGAGATTCGACAGGCAATAGACCGCTTCATTCGCACCATCAACATAATAGATTCTGCTAACGGTATACTACGCCTTCCACATCACTGTCAACGGGAACAACACAACGCTGGTGACTGAAGAACAGTATCACGTGCAAACAGGTAACGCTTTTGTATCGGTTGTGAATAAATAGTTGCCACTATTTAAGTTCCAAGCCTCGTACATTGCAGATAAGGAGAGGGACTGAGCTGTCCATTTCAAACGATTTCGCGGCTAGTTTGATATATTAGAAGTCTTCACTGAATGCCTACCAGCTAGTGAGTAATTTCTGGTCTCATTCCACGGAACGTTGACGTACTTCCGTTTCCGTGGTCTTTTTTCATTAGGTGGAGCACTAATTGGAAAGTGGCTGTACTAACAGTCAGGTCTCCAGTTAACTTGCCTCACAATCGTAATGAAGCAAGTAAAACGTTGTATCCTCGCTTCTGACCACCTTGTTCATTACTGAAAGGAACTCAGACGCCGGCCGCGGTGGCCGAGGGGACTGAGGCGCTTCAGTCACGGTCTGCACGGGCACTACGGTCGGGGGTTCGAATCCCCCCTTGTGCATGGATATTTGTGCCGTCCTTAGTTGTAAGTAGTTCATAAGTAGTTTATAAGTTTAGGGACTGATGACCCCGTAGTTAAGTCCCATAGACTATACAAACATTTGAACATTTTGGAACTCAGACACCGGCTGTTTTATTGACAAGTGACAGCGGAGAAACGCCCTCCATAGAACTACCTCCTATAGTGGAGCATGCGGCTTCATAATTTTTCTGGTTTTTCAACAATCTGCCAATATCGCACGACAAAACGTCGGCACACCAGGCGCCACACCGTCGTCGATGTACTGGTGATTTTATTTGCAGCCTGGCACAATAGTTCGTTCGTTGGCTGTTTTTCTGGAACTCTTAGCCTTCGTAATCTGGTGTACAATTTGATATCCGTCCATTGCCCATGTCAAGCCGCAGTATCATTACCCTGTCCATATTGTTTTGCTGACCCACCTTAACCACAAGCTATGCCAATTGCAATGCTAGCATAATAATAATGTAATCTTAATTTTTCTTGTCAAATACTTTGTTCATTCCTCCTTTACGTAATCAACAGATCGAGCTGTGGCCTGTATTTATCTTGTCTCTGTGTCTTCTTATAATTTAGTGTGATGTGCTCCTTTTCTTGATTTTCATTGTAATAAACCTATCCTTTAATTTACAAGCCCCGTCATATTCAACATCTAGAAAGTGACTCATTTATTTAATCATTTATATGCTGTAGTGGAAGCTCCCACTGATCTGCCGGCCATCGGCCTCTTTTTTTTAAATTTATTTCAATTTTTATTAGGAATGTACCCTCAATAAGCTCAAGAACCATTTACACGATTTAGATGTTTTCTTAGCGTGCCTCCCATTCATCACAAAAATGTTTTCCCTCCACATTATAAGAAACGGTGGAGATGTGTGTCAGTGAGAAGACGCCAGGATCCTTCCTCTCCTCCAGATATTATATGTCACTCAGCGGGTCAAATCTGACAGTGATGCCATAAATTAAATACATTGATTACACGTTTGATATGAAGGAGCGAATTTTGTGATCAGTTGTGGGAACCAATCAAAGCACAAGGAGAATATTTTTATATTCATCCTTTTAGAAAGAAAGTCCTCACAACGAACTACAAATAGTATTAAAGGCAGTCAAATGAAAACTAGAGAATATAAGCTAACCAAGGTACTGGTAATGCAGGTAAAGTTATGTGTGTATAGTAGTGTCCTCTCCAGGTAATCAAGAATAAAGAGTTCTAACATTCACGGCTGTCATTGGTCTCAGACGTTACTCTGTACAGGATGACCAGCCAGTCCAAAACAGGTTAGGAAATAATTCAAAATTTTATTTCAAAACTTCGCATACGTTTTACGAATGTTCTTCCACCGCGACATACGCATTGACAACGTGACCAAGGCCGTCCACCTTGCAGGACAGAGCCGGCCAGAACCAGTATTGAATGCTGATTCTAAAATCACGCCACCCTTCTGGCGTGCGTGCTGAAACTACTGACGTTTCCATGATACCGTGGAGCCAATAGCAGACACCCAAGTTTGATCACGTGTGCTACTGCTGGAGTGATGGCATCAGTTCCTTCGCTCTCTCCAGTTTTAGCTCTCGTACAGAACACGCACTCCAGAGAGCGAACGGCCGCATGCCGCCCGCTCCCGCCTAGCGGCTGTTCGGTATCAGCCACCAACAATGTGAACCATAACCATTACCGTAACCATTACCTTTTTCGTTTTCTATTCCGTTTAGACTGGCATTCATTCGTTACATCCGTCCCCAGGGCGAGTCCCACCATGTATCCCGTATTTCAGAATATACCAAATATTAACTTGAATTCTATCTTTTATTTGCCATTCAGCTACCCTTTCCTAGGGCGTCCACAAGCCTTCACCGCTCCGCCATCCATGGCGAAAAATTTCTGCGTCAAACGACAATGCTGCACATTTCCTTCTAAACCACTGGACCGATTTCGACCAAATTTGGTACACTTATTCCTTATGTGAGATAGCAATTGCTGTAGAACTACGAGCCACATACGACATATGGTTCAGGACATATAACATCATAAACAATAAGAGTTGCAAGAAACTCCACAGAATGCGACGAGACTTTATGAATACACTGTATGAGAATGAAAGTACGTAGCGACTTGCAACAAACTTTAAACATAATTTCAAACCTTTATTCAACTTTTCTCGCTGATAACCATAGCAAAATGATGAAAGAAAAAAAGTATCTCGCTTACTACTTTTCCGTTGTTTATGGAGTAAAGCTACGACATTCGGTTTGACTTTACAATTTATAATTTGTATACTACAAATTGTAGCCGCTGGAAATTTTACAGTCAATATACACATATACAGATGAATGTACCTTAGATATTGTATCACAGTACGACACGTTGTTCCCGAGACTTGAGGACGTAAAGAGTAACGTTCATGAAAAAACGCCCATCAAGCATCACGTTTTAATCTATTACTTCTGTACTACTAACCGTATTCACAACAGATTTTACCGACTCACCCCACATACACAAATCAATATATTCCTGCAAAATTTTACAATTGTATAACATATCTATACCAAAAATAAATCTAGAAAAGTAGTCCTATGGCTGCTCACTTCAATCTTCAAAACTATTGGACGAATTTTCATGCGCTTTTCACAGGAAATTTGAGCTAAGATTGGGGCAACATATAGGCATGATTTCATGAAAAACAGATGACGGAAAAAAGGTACATCGCAATCTTTAGTATTTTCAGTAACTGTTCATCTATTAGAAATACCTTATCTCCTAAAATACTTCAAGGAGTTTCATGGAGCATCTTCGTTTCATGAAAGTGGAAACAGGGAAATTGTTTTTGTGGTGTCGCCACCTACTTTCGCCGCGCGCCGCCATGCACGCACGGCACAGCGTTCTTACGACGTTAGCCACGAGCTACAACTCCGCTCGTGGCCACCACTGAACGACATCGTTCACTTGGGACTGAGATAGAAACCAGTTAACACTTCGGAATCAGATAGGCACCAGTCAAGACTTGGCTATTGGATAGGCACTAGAACTCATCAGCAGGCAGGCCTCTTTGTAATCTATGTATCAGCATTCTGCAGTCAAGAACTATGTAAAAGTTAAGTACTACTAAGTCTTTATGACATATATATCTCGTTCTAATTTACTCTAGTGTTTCTAGTTTCTGCTGTCCCACTGGCTGCTCACCTTCGTACCTGCACAAGCATGCATCCTTTATTCCTGTGTCGGTCTCCTACTCTGCCACCGACACCCAGGTCTACCGGCGGAAACGAGACACAAAAGCGGCAACGAGGCTGGGTCACAAAAGCGGAGACGAGGCTGGGTCACAAAAGTGGCGATGAGGCTGGGACACAAAAGTGGCGACGAGGCTGGGACACAAAAGTGGCGACGAGGCGTGATAGAACCTTGCACCAGCCCGATTGCAGCAGCCAGACAGTAGTAGTCGGAGCACACAGAAATCGCCCACCCACCCTTATTATAAGATTTTTGGGGGACAATATTCATTTACGTGTTGTGTAGACTTTTTTGTTGCAGAGAGCGTCCTCTTTCATATTGCATTTGTGTTTTGTTATAATTTACTTGTATGCGCGGCTCCTACCCCGTCAGCATGGCCACTACCCCGAACCCAAACTTAATGGAAATTATTCAGTTACAGACGGCGCAAATTACGCAACTACTTCAGGTGGTGTTGCAGTTGACGGCACAGACAGCTAACCAACAACAACAGCCGTCCCTTCAGCAGCCCACACCTGCACCTGCATCGCTCCCTACCTTCTGCCAGTACAATGAACTTGAGGAAGAATGGAGCGACTACTTCGCGCAGTTTCAAGAACTCGTCGCGGCTCATCAACTTACAGGTCAGACCGTGAAACATTTCTTCCTCTCCATCGTGGGCACTAAAACCTTCGTATTACTGCAGAAACTTTTCCCCCATGCATCTCCTCGTGATTTAGACTTTGAACAAATAGTAGATGCATTGAATGCTCATTACGAGAGAAAAGTTCTCGTAGCTGCAGCGTGGTACCGATTTTTCAGACTAAAAAAATTACCGGAGCAGTCACACCAAGAATGGATCACTGAATTGAAGGGCTTAACCCGCAAATGTAAATTTACTTCCTCTTGTGGACTTTTTTATAGTGACATGATGTTAAGAGATGCGATTACTCAGAACATTCAGGACCCCAGAATTAGGGCAGCGATTCTAAAACAGTCTGACCCCTCATTAGACAGTGTACTGCAGCTTATTGAAGTGCATGATACTTTTGACTTAGCAGATGTAGAAATGCTAAGCCACAGTGTTAATGCAGTGCGCCGCAACGGACGCTTTCCTAGCCGTAGTTCTCAGTCTAGCCCTAGTGATTCTTATTTTTCTACAGGCCGTGCTGAACAGTCAGTGAACAGTGGCCAGTGTAATAGTGTGACACAAAGGTCACCACGTCGTGTTAGACAAAGTAATTTGACAAACGGGAACCAACATTCATTTCAGAAAAATGTTAGTAAGTCTTTCCCTCAGTGTGTATCTCGCCACAAGCATGCACATTGCCCTAGTCGCAACGCAACCTGTTATCAATGTGGCAAATCGGGAAAAAATGTTCAAATGTTTGTAAAGTCTATGGGACTTAACTACGGGGTCATCAGTCCCTAAACTTACAAACTACTTATGAACTACTTACAAACTAGGACCGCACAAATATCCATGCCCGAGGGGGGATTCGAACCCCCGACCGTAGTGGCCATGGAGACCGTGACTGGAGCGCCTCAGTCTCCTCGGCCACTGCGGCCGGCGGCAAATCGGGACATGTTCAGTCAGTGTGTATGCAGAATGTAAATTCAAAGAACGGTAAAGTTGGGAATGGTGCTTCACGCAGTGTGAGAACACTGCATGCAGTAAATGTCATACACACTGTGGACTTTTACTGTGCTTCTGTTGGTTTTCAAATGCAAGAACAATTTTCTCCGCCTATGGCGCAACTATATAGTGAGCCACATCGCAAGCGCCGACGAGCGCGTAAACAGTGCAAGGAACACGGGTTCGGGACAAGCAAAATGACAATGTACAGTGCAAGCCTGTAGTGAACCTAGTGCCTTCAGCAACTTCTCATTGTGAAAGTGCCCAGTACTATGTAGCTAGTGACAGTAGACTTGATGTAGCTACTCAACGGTTTAGTGCAGTAGTTAGTGAATCTGTAGTAGCCTTGCATTGCGCGGACGCCGATCCGGCTGTAGTGCCATCTAGTGACAGTGTTGTTAATCCGCTGTGTGCCGATTCTGCGCCACTTCCTACCACATGCAGCCCGCGCATGTGCAAGGCCAGCAAACAAACTGTAGCAGACGTTGCCCACATTCGCGCACCCCTCGTGCGCCACAAGCAAAAACTTTGTGACTCTCTCCATAGAAACTAAGACTGTGCAATTTCAGCTCGACACTGGTTCCGCTGTTACATTAATTAATAAAGACACTTATGAACTGCTGGGTTCGCCAAAATTGTCGCCGTGTCAATAAGTGCTAACAGTGTACACAGGTCAAAATATTCCCGTACTAGTAACGTGTAACCTTCCTGCCTCTTTTCAAGGTGTAACAAAAAGAGTTGCTTTTGTAGTTCTTCAGGCCAAATCTACACAGAACATTTTTGGACTAGATGCATTTGACTTGTTTGGTTTAGCAATTCAAAGAGATGTGCTTCAAATTTCGTCAGTAGTGCCTCAGGACAAAATCAATGCTTTATGTGTCAAATATAGTGACTTGTTTTCGCCGGAACTAGGTTGTGCAAAAGACTTCGTGGCACATGTAACTTTAAAAAATCTGCAGTACCAAAATTTCGTAAAGCTAGACCAGTGCCTATTGCCCTTCATGATACGGTTTCTGCAGAACTTAAACGTTGTTAAGATAGAGAGGTGATTTCTCCTGTTTCTGCGAGTCAGTGGGCCTCGCCTTTAGTAATTATAACCAATCCGTCTTTTCTAAGATTGATTTAGCAGACGCATACTTACAGATTCCGCTTGTTGACGAGTCAAAAAAGTTTTGTCATTAATACTCACATGAGCCTTTTTCAATTTCAACGCCTACCATTTGGCTGTTCTTCCGCCCCCGCTATTTTTCAGCGTTTTTTGGAACAGCTGACGGTTTCTGTACCGTGCTGCTCGAACTACTTAGATGATATTGTGGTATCCGGACGTACAGTTGATGAACATTTATCAAACCTGGAGTGCCTTTTCAAAGTGTTGACTGCAGCAGGTCTACGTTGTAATAAAGTAAAGTGTTCGTTTTTTCAAACTGAAATAGAGTACCTAGACCATGTGATTAATGCCCAAGGAATCCATCCCTTACAGTCACATCTTCAAGCGATTAAAGACTGGCCTCCTCCTAAGAATGTGCAGGAATTGCAAACAGTAATGGGAAAACTTAACTACTATTTCATGTTTATTCCCAATGCCTCTCAGATTGCAGCTCCACTGCATCACTTACGTAGGAAGAATGTTCCTTTTGTATGGTCTAATGATTGCCAATTTGCCTTTGACAAATTAAAGTCTGCACTACTCAGCGATGCATGTTTGATTCCCTCTGACCCCCAGAAGCCTGTAGTGCTAGCAGTGTATGTCTCGTACGGTCTGGGTGCAAAATTGTCTCATCGTATTGGTTCTCACGATCGACCTATTGCCTCTGCGTCCAAGCTACTGACGCCAACGCAACAGAATTACAGTCAGATAGAAAAGAAGGCCTTAGCAATCATTTACGGCGTCACAAAGTTTCATCATTTATCTCTATGGCAGACAATTCTATTTGTTGACTGACCACAAGCCTCTCACGTCGTTGTTCTCACCCACAAAGCCAATTCCGCCACGAACGGCACAAAAGCTTCAGAGATGGTCCTTAATACTGACTAATTATCAGTATGCGATTTTTTTACTGACCTACCACTAAACACGCCAACGCGGACACACTTTCCCGACTTCCGGTTGGCCAGGATGTGTCATTTGATTCTTCGGAAATGGCATGTTGTCAGAGACTCCAGAGATGCTTCCGCTATCGCAGATTTCCCTTTGAACTCTCGTCGGGTTGCACAGGAAACAGCTGCGGATGCAGACCTAAGTGTGGTAGCACGTTTTGTTCGCTCCGGGTCGCCAGCCAGAGCCAAAGACATTGATCGGCCTCTGGTTCGACGTTATTTTGCACAACGTCATGCATTATCTTTAAGTCAGGGTGTTCTGTTGTTGCATACCGACAACGACCAAACAAGAGTGATTGTTCCTCGTTCCCTGCAACGTGAAGTGTTACGTCTCCTGCATCAAGGACATTGGGGTATTGTTAGGACAAAGCAACTGGCCAGACGTCATTGTACCTGGGATGGTATGGACGCTCAGATAGAGAGCATGACGTCACAGTGTACAGTTTGTGCGGAGCATCAGGCGGCTCCTCCGCAACGTTTCTCAGACTGGCCACGCCCCAAGGGACCATGCCAACGTTTACACATTCACTTTGCTGGACCTTTCTGGAATACGCGCTGGTTAATTGTCTTAGACGCTTTCAGCAAGTTTACTTTCGTGATTGCCATGAACTCAACGACAGCGTCTAGTACAATCAGTGCCTTAACATCAGTGTTTTGCATCGAGGGTTGTCAGTGACAATGGACCTCAGTTTGTTAGTGCGGAATCGCAACAGTTTTGTCGTGTGAATGGCATTCAGCATATCACCATCGCAAAAAATGTTTGTAGAGTTTATGGGACTTAACTAACTTAACTACGGGGTCATCAGTCCCTAAACTTACAAACTACTTATGAACTACTTACAACTAAGGACGGCACAAATATCCATGCCTGAGGGGGGGATTCGAACCCCCGACCGTAATGGCCGTGCAGACCGTGACTGGAGTGCCTCAGTCTCCTCGGCCACTGCGGCCGGCATCACCACCGTACCTTTTCACCCTCAGTCCAATGGTGAAGCAGAACGTTTCGTTCTAACATTCAAGTCACACATGGAAAAGGTGAAAGGTCAGCACTCCAGGCAGCAAGCTCTTCAAATTTTCCGGTCTACATATCGGTGCATGCCACGTGATGGCCCTTCTCTTGCCACCGTCACCGCACTCTCCTTCACCTGATGCAGCCTCCCACGCACCGAGTCTGTTCGTATGGCGCTACACGTTTTCAGGTTTTTACGCCGGTGCTGTACAAGGTGTTTGCTGGGAAGAACCATTGGTTGCCGGGCACCATTCAGCGCGTGCTCGGTCGCAATATGTATGTTTTACGTTCTTCCACAAGGTCGGAGCTGCGGCGCCACGGAAACCAGTTGCTCCTGCACAGGCCGCGCGATCCTGTCTCTGGTTTCTTGATTCCAGACCCAGTTCACCGCCAGGGAGCACAGCCACATCGCTCGCCGCCGGGCCCAGCGTCCCCGGACTACGAGATCGTCCCGATGGATGTCGACGCACCTCCTACGCAGTCGGCCCCTCCGCCTCCATCGCCGCCTCTCAGCTGCCAGCTTCAACGAGAGGGACTCCGGTACCGTGCGTGCCCCCCTGGGCCACGCACCTCAGAAGATGTCCTGCTCCCTCTGGGCGGAGGCGTGCGCCCTTCCCCTGGTTTTGGTTTCCTGGGGGATTGCAAGGTGTCTACCGGGGCGTGGACGGCGTCTCGATCCCAGCCTCAGCTACGACGCCTGTCCCACCAGTAACGCTCCCACCCAGGCCCTCCTCCCAGTGCCGTCGCCGTGGCCCTCAGCCCTATGCCACGACGACGCGGGTTTTGGGGGGAGGGGTGTGGTGTCGCAAAAGTCTAAAGTGTGCGCCACCTACTTTCGCCATGCGCCGCCATGCACGCACGGCGCGGCGCTCTTACGACGTCAGCCATGAGCGCCCTCTGCTACAACTCCGCTCGTGGCTGAGATAGGAACCAGTTAAAACTTCGGAATCAGATAGGCACCAGTAAAGACTTGGCTATCGGATAGGCACTAGAACTCATCAGTAGGCAGGCCTCTTTGTAATCTATGTATCAGCATTCTGCAGTCAAGAACTATGTAAAAGTTAAGTACTACTAAGTCTTTATGAAATATATATCTCGTTCTAATTTACTCTAGTGTTTCTAGTTTCTGCTGTCCCAATGGCTGCTCACCTTCGTACCTGCACAAGCGTGCATTCTTTATTCCTGTGTCGGTCTCCTACTCTGCCACCGACACTCAGGTCTACCGGCGGAAACGAGACACAAAAGCGGCGACGAGGCTGGGACACAAAAGCGGCGACGAGGCTGGGACACAAAAGCGGCGACGAGGCTGGGACACAAAAGCGGCGACGAGGCTGGGACACAAAAGTGGCGACGAGGAGTGATAGAACCTTGCACCAGCCCGATTGCAGCAGCCAGACAGTAGTAGTCGGAGCACACGGAAATTGCTCCCGCCCACCCACCCTTATTATAAGATTTTTGGGGGAAAATATTCATTTAAGTGTTGTGTAGACTTTTTTGTTGCAGAGAGCGTCCTCTTTCATATTGCAGCCTATACTGAATTTCCGCCAAGACAAGCCTATTAATGCATCCACATTAAAACTGTCAACTGCAAGTCCAACAGAACAGACACCCCATCAATAATCATATCCTGGTTGTTTGGAATCTTACCTTGTCTTCAATTGTTCTTACTTTAAGATCCAATTTTTAATGGGAAGTGAAGCCCACTAAAACCATTTATATTTTAGAGATGTAGCGCTAAACAATGCTAGACGAGAACCTAAAATGTACAGTCTACAGTGCAGTAATTGTGATACTATCATGTATAATAACTAAATGTAGTAAACACTGCCTAGAGTAACTTGACATTTTCAAAATACGATAGTTTAAACTGCTTGACAAGCAGTCAGTGTTGTGTATTACAGATGTGCACGAAACAATAGATATTGAAATTCTATTCAGTTTGAATGGTTTGCCCGAAGTTTGTCAAATAGGAAAATAGTACACTACAAAGTTAATCGCACAGCCTACAGTTTTATTTATGATTTTGTTTGGTGACAGGTGCTTTTTCCATTGTTATGATCAGCTTTGATTTGATTTATATCTTTTGTAAAGTCTATATGCATAAATTAAAACTAACGTAGACCATTTTGCTAACTGCACCAGCTTTTCTCGTCGTCGCGGCCTTACATCTAAATATGCCAGATGAAACTGCCTCTATGGCTTAGTGAAGCTGATTCTGCAATAAAATCAACAGTCGCTACATCGAGAAAAAGGGACATATTGGTAGTATCTTTTACTTTTGTAACTCCAATGCAGATGTCAGTAAACTAAATTTGTTCTAATCTAGTTCTGCGATGAATTTCCATTTAATTTGTGTCACCCTGGAAGTGTCAAGTATCATAGACGTACGCTGGGTTAGGTGGTATGTTCAGTAATGGCAGAACTCTTAATGTAGTCGACAGTACACGTCCGTTCAATGCTTATTTTATCAGAGCTCTTACATTGTTTTATTCCACACAGAATACAAAAAGGCCCATACAATCACTTAGCTTCTGATTTTAAACCTCGACAGATTACTAAAAAACTGTCGAAACTAATACAATCTTAATTATGTCATTCCCACTTAAACTGTAACCTCTTAAACAGTTCAAATCCAAGAATACGGTACAATTTCCATTACCTTCGGTGTTTAACACAGCAGTAACCTCCATTTGTATTATGCCATGTCATACACTTTGCCGGCCGCGGTGGCCGCGGGGACTGAGGCTACACGGCCACTACGGTCGGGGGTTCGAGTCCCCCTTCGGGCATGGATATTTGTGCCGTCCTAGTTCGTAAGTAGTTCATAAGTAGTTTGTAAGTTTAGGGACTGATGACCCCGTAGTTAAGTCCCATAAGCTTAACAAACATTTGAACATTTTGATCATACACTTTCAATTAGGCTAAGAGTCTGCGAAACGATTTCCAAAACTACTGCATGTCAAAGCTCAATTTTTACAAAAATTCTATAAATATCGATAAAACTTCTTTATACAATCACACGTCTTCTTCCGAAATGGCAAGCTATTCAAAGAAAGAATCTCTTGAATCTTCTAATTTTACATACATAAATCTATAATGGGATAGTCATCCTTTCTGCGTACAGAATATGTTCATACAATTACAACCTAAGCAATATTTTCACACAAGTGAAGAATACAATTCTGCAGCTGGCCACAAGACGCACATTAATATATTTCACAAAAACATTTACAATGAAATGAAGACATATTAAAATGGTCATCGCAGTTGGGTTTTTTTTTCAGTCTATTCTTGCTGTTAATGAGTAGACAGAAAACGTCTGTTCCACAATCAGAGGAACTATGGCGCCGTGAAGAGAAGGTACTTTAGAAATAGCTTTATTTGGCAGAATCTTAAGTTTTAATCCTTTTCTAAAGCCTCAGCCTCATATTCGACTTTAAGGCTTGACTAGTTGATGAAAGAGGGGATGAAATACGCCGTATTTACGTGGCACAGACTGTACTGTCAGCCATTGGGAATTCCTGTCAAGCTGGCAGCACTGATCATACGATGCCTCGGTGGGACAACATACCCTCGTCCGTAGGCGATCCAACTTGCATAAATACAGAGCGGTAAATAACGTTCGCGATCCTAATGGGCAGCATTTGTTGCAGAGGTCGCTGTGAGAACCATACCAGCTGCAGATCCTTCCGCCTCCCTGGAGTTGGCCCACGACCACTATATAGGCCCGGCCAGACAGCTACCTCGATCCCGGATGACGCCCTCCGTCCTGACATATACCCTTCCCATCAACTTTAGCCTTCCTTGTAGATTAGTGCTACGTACCCCTCCACCCATCCTTTTCCCTTCCTCTGCTTGGATCCCCATCACCACCCACTCCCTTGGAGTCCTTCCATCCCATCTCATCCCATCCCCACTCCGCCCCTCGCCCCTCGCCCCCTCCTTTTCTACCCCCCTCCCTCTCCACTGCGGGGTCTGCTCAGTGATTTCAATTGTGTGTCAGTGATGTTAAGAGTGCAGTTACTTAGTGCTTCGAGTGTACGTGTGTTGCCATGTTTTTTTTAATTGTCTGTTATCATCGCCATTTGCTGTGCAAGATATGTTTTTAGTTACAGTGGCAGTTCTTTTATACTGATTGTGTGTTTGAAAGCCTCAATTTCATTGTATTTAGTTCGTCTATTTTCTCTCTTTTTATCGTTAAATTCAATTTTATCTTCTGTTTTAACCTACCATTTATATTGTCAAATACATACAGGGTAATAGGTGACAGGAAATTTTAATGCGGTAGGTCAACACAAGAAATGTTACACTTTCTGCGGAGCTATGAACATAGTTTATTGTATCATTTTCCAAAGACTTACACCATAAAGATATAATTTTTTAAATGGAACAATAGTTTTTTCTATCGCGTATTGGATTCGTTTAAACCAGCTGCGTCCAAATCAATTTAAATTACATTCCTATCACAGTTTGGGAGCTACAACCCTTCAAAGTTCCGGGGTCGGAGGCTGCGATAGCGTAGCTGACTGGCCGAGTGGCTATCCCCTGGGGCACGGCCCACTGTCTCATGACCACCAGCCAGTCAGCTAGCTGTCGTCACCTATTATTTTATAAGTTACAGAGGCAAACACACTTAGTGAAACACCCTGTATGTACCCTGGGCTAAAGAGCAGCGTACGAAGCTGCTGCCAGTCGGCCCCGCGGGGCATTAAAATACAATAAAGAAGAAAAAAAGATTACCTCGGCAGTTCCCGCTTCGCTACGAAGTCAGCAGTCAACAAGAAACCTCCGCTATCCTAAGACCGAAGACCGTCCTACGCCGACCGAGTGGAAACCATACTCCGGCAAATCGCAACTGACCTTCGAACTACCTTCAAATAGCAATAGCTGAATGTAGTGTAAGAAGTCGTACTAACAAACTTCTGTTGGAGAACCAAGTATATAATTTGAGACCCGGTAACAGTCCTACCTCCACAAAATCTGGCCGTGCCGTCTACTTCAAGGCGAGATCTTTTGGGTTTGGGGTGGCATCTGATGCAGTATATGCCACGTGTATGCACCTAATTTCACCCCACTCACCAGCAAGAAGTCTGCCTCTAAGTAACTGAGGTTCCACAAGAGAGAAAGCATACTGATGAGCTCTGTTCCCAAAATTCGACCTGTCTATAGTACCTACTGTCACTTGTCAGATGAGGCTACATTGCGCAGAGGCTGCTTATTCACCTTGGCATATAAATTATGAAGAAGCTTCCTGGTCTTCCTGGTGCTGTTCCGTCCTGCGCAAAATACCAAGTGCCGTATGAACGCCTATTCCAAATGCAGGTTCGCTAGCGGTGGTAAGATCCCTGTGACGCTTCCTACCACTGTTGTATACTGCAGTCGTGTGACTATTAGGGACACCTTCATGCAGGTCTTATTCATCCTTCCTGCCGTGCCGAGCAAACCCACGTGCGTGCAACCTCAAAAGAAGATTTACAAGCTATCACATTTTCAACGCCGATAAGAGCATGTTTGTAACTGGCGGGAAGGTTATTACTAGCGTTGTAATGAAACCGAAGGTTGTATGCAGAATGTGTGTAAGCTACTAGATACGACTTCTTATCTAAACCTAAATGCGGATGCAAACGCAGCTCATCATATTGAGTGATTTATTTGATAAAGACTGAACCGTGGAGGTTAGCGTTTTCGTTGTTCTCGCCAGAGGGTTTCTGCTACTTCAACAGATCGTTCTCCTTGAAGTTTATCTTTGACGTTTCCTTTGGGTGGAGGACTGAGCTCTGGCGTGGCAGTTTGTGTATGCTCGTCTGGCAAGGAGCAATCAAATGAATGGGACGTATTACTCCGTAGCCGTACTTGTTATGGGCAGTTAGTCCTTGGCTCCGTTTGCGTCGCGGCCAACGGGACAGACAGGCCCCAGCGCAGACGTCATGCCACGTAAGCAAAGTAGCTCCGAGCCGGAGCGATCGCTAGCTCAGTGGCTGCCCGCTATGTAATGAGGCAGTGGACTGTGCCCCAGCGGCCCGCCAATCGGCTAGCGATCGCGCCGGCTCGGAACTACCTTGCTTACGTGGCATGATGTGTGCGATGGGGCCTGTCTTTCACGCCGGCCACGGTTTGCGTATACTGCTACTTGTGCAATGTGGGGTTCTTCCAGCAATGGTGTGGTGTGATTGCACCAGTTTTAGCCTAATGAATGTTCTTTTTATATTTTGATGTTCTGTTCTTTAACAAAATTGTTTACAGAGGTGTCTGCTATGTCGCCGAGGTGCACTGGCGTTGTATTTTGTATCTAATGTCAAATTTGCACGATGTGTAACTGCTGATGTGATATTGCAGTTTGAATTCGGCCGTTCACGTTTAACTTTTTGACCGGGTAATGTATATTGGTTGGCACATTTCGATAATGGTGCTGTGATACTGCTTGTATACTATTCTGAGTGTGCTCAATAATTGTACCATAACTTCTAGATCAACAGTGTTCCTAATCTATCTTGACCGAATTATCTATGGCCACTACTGTATTTTATGTAAACAGAAGCAGACTTTACTCTTGGCTACTTATGTCTGTTCCTCTAGGTCTTTGTGCCAGAGTAGTAGCACTATTTTCATGTATTAATTTATGTCTGGATGTTTGTACTGAGCCACCACAGAACTGTCTGCCTTATTGAATTGCGTCCGTTAAGTGTGGCACGGACTGTTTAATTGAGACTTCGCGGTGGCTAATTTAAGTCGAGTTTAAGCTCAATCTTTAAGTCTTCTTCATGGAGGGTTTTTACTGTTTATATTAAAATTATTACTATTATTCGATTATATGGCTTTGTTGTTTTTGAATTGTGTTCCCATTCTATATACTTGTTCTGGTTGATGTTGCAGATTTCTTCTGGAGTATTCTATGGGGGACAGCATCCCTCCGTGGCTTGATGTTTTGGTCTTGTTCTCCTGGCTATTTGACGTGACTTCAGTTAAGTGTGTGTTGACGGAGTGCCGTCTTTCCTATACTTCTCTCCCTCAAGTTAAACTTTTTCCAAAGGCCATTAATTGCTGCTTGCAAGTGTATTTCCCTGGGGTGTATGTTTTAATGCGAAATTTTGAAATATTTTCAACGTCATTTATTGCTGTACTTACTTACCTAATTGTATTGCCTTGTTGGCCCTCCCGTAGTGGACAAATGAGTGTTAGCTATTTAAAGAAATATTGTATTAAATAATTTTTCAAGGGCAAGCTACATCTACATCTACATGGAATACTCTGCAAATCACATTTAAGTGCCTGCCTGGCACAGGGCTCATCAAACCACCGTTATACTATTCATCTCCCATTCCATTCTCGAATAGCGCGCGGGAAGAAAGAACACCTGAATATCTCAGTTCGAGCTCTGATTTCTCGTATTTTATTCTGATGATCATTTCTATCTATGTAAGTGGGAGTCAACAATATATTTTCGCATTCGGAGGAGAATGTTGGCGATTGGAGTTTCGTAAGTAGCCCACGCCGCAGCGATAAGCGTCGTTGTTGTAATGATTCCCGTCCCAGATCCAGTATCATTTCCGTAACGCTGTCTCCCTGTATCTTGACAATACGAAACGAGCTGCCTTCTTTGGACTCTTTCGATGTCCTCCGTCAAACCCACCTGATAAGGATCCACACTGGGCAGCAATACTCCAAAAATGGACGGACAAGCGTAATGTATGCAGTTTCTTTTGTAGTTTCATCTTTTAAGGGTTCTGCCAAAAAACGGTCTCTGGTTCGCCTTTCCCACGACATTATCGACGTATTCTTTTCAGTTTAAGTCTGAAGTAATAATAATTCCTAGGTATTTTGTGGAGTTTACGGCCTTCTCTTATGATTGATTTATCTTGCAAACAAAGTTTAACGGATTTCTTTTCGTACTCATGTGGACGACTTATTTAGAGTCAATTGCCAATTTTTACAGCATAGTGATATCTTATTCAGATCGTTCTGTAGTTAGTTTTGATCTTCAGATTTTACTAGACGGTAAATGACGGCGTCATCTGCAAACAACCTAAGAGCTACTTAGATTTTCCCCTAAATCGTCTTCTGGATAATTGTATTTATATATTCTAACTGCAATAAAGTTTGAACTTTTCAATCCATTAATGACAGATTGGTTCACCCACCATTTCCAAATTAGGATCCTTTCTTTCTCCGATACTGCTTGGTATCAAAGACGTCTGCTCTCACCGTGAACGTATCAGGGGAACCTGATTAACAGGATGCAGAATGATGGGATGCTCTTTCCTTTGGTAACGGTCCAACAAATCCTATCTGACAGCGTAGTGGTACGATTTCACGGTGACGTTTCATGAGATATTCAATTTATTTTCATAAGCAATTATAACAGTAAGTTCAATACACATTTAAACGAGCCAAAAACACACACACAAATTTGTGGAATTATTCAGCTTTTTCACACATCCTTTATTATCATTTCATTGGTCAGCATTTACAGATTTTACATTTAATAGTTCTGTTACAGTAGTAATAATGCTTCCTGTTCGTTCACACTTCACATGAAAAAACTGATATGCTCCTTATTTAGCCTCTTGGTTTACGTTTTTTCTTTTCTTTTTTCAGAGTGTTTTCTGAATTCATGTCCTTCCGGATGACGCAGGTTTGGGTCCCGCAGTAGGAGTGGTGTGCTCTACCGGTGCTTCGAGGTCGTCCACCCGCTTCACCCAAATATCAGTTGTTTTGAAGATTAATGACGAACGGATGGAATTTTAAATGGCCCAGAGTACAAAATGTTCCAAATGTCTGTAATTCTATCGGACCAAACGGCGTGGTCAACAGTCCGTAGCTTACAAACCACTTAAACTAAGGTAGACTAACCTAAGGACAACACAAACACACACACCCATGCCCCAGGGAGAACTCTAACCTCCGACGGCGAGCAACAACGCGCTCCGCAGCGAGGCGCCTTAGACCGCTCGGCTACTCCACCGCGGCACCCAGCCCAGAGTACACACTGATGGTAGACAATCCAGTAGAGTGCCTCGTCGGATGCTTCAGGTAGCTTCTCATGCTTCCAGGAAAACGTATAATAGGACACTATCACAATTAGCTTATTGGATTTCACCAATCATAAGGTCAATAGAAAAACCATTTGTGCATATTTGCACACACCTTCTTCACTTCGTAATATAGTCAACTGTAACCACACCTTCCTTGGTTGATGAAAGCCAGGAACTATCACTGTTGGATTGTCTAAGTGTTCGTGATTCTGTGTTCTAGTTTGACCATCACGTTTCCACTGCATCCTAGGTGAATCCTATGGAGAGCGTTTGAACTTATTTCATATACTGGTCTTCTGAATTTGAGTGCTTCGTTTTTTGGATATTTGTTTGGTTCGGGATATTGAAGGGGAACAAACAGCATCGTCATCGGTCCCTTGTTCCTATCTAATACACCACAGCAAAAGACTGAACATAGTAAAATTTAAGTCTTAACACCCACAAGGGAAAATCCTAATGTATACAGAGTGGCAACGTGCGCTACATGGACAAGACAGAAGAGGGAAAACAGGAGTAGTCGTGCAAGCGGTTGAATTAACTAAAAGATAACAAAGGTACCGTGGCTGGCTGAACACAATGATAAAGGATGAGCTAGCCAGTCTGCACTTACTAAAACTTCCAGTCAGAAGCAGGACAGACTACATAAAAGAGGAAAACTTAAAATTGGGGTGGGGGGAGGGAACGTAAGAGATCAAGTTAAGGTACCTACCTCTGATAAAAAACCAGATCCGCGAATAAAACTTAAAACCAAGTCAGTCATGGTCTTCGTCACCAAAAATTAAATGGACATTTGCTGGAAAAGATTGCAAAGTGTAGCCTTTTCAAGATCAGGTGGACGACAGTTACTAAAGTGGTAGCCAGCGTGTAGGTGTAGATCTGATTGTGCAGATTGTGTAGATCTGATAGCTTCGTTCTGTTGGACTTTCTTTACGTGGGCTCTGTAGAGCCAAACTGGTCCAGAATATTCTTCAGAATATGCCGTCGCAATGAATGCTCCACGGAGAATTGATGTGTTTGCACCCCATACACTCCCTGCCAGCTTTCTCACCAGGTTAACCCTTGATTATAGCTTCTTAGCCTAGAGCAGGATCGGCCAAACGCAGCACATTGTGCAGAAGTGCGCAAGTGCACAGGTGCGAACCTCTGAGGCAGCGAGCAACAGCGACATCTGTCATGAGACAGGAGTACATAATGAACGGTGACGGCTCCATTTCCTGGTTTATGCGGTACAAGCAAGAAGGCAACAAACCTAGTGTCGTTTACCGCTGGCAACCCCTGTGGGTAGAAACATGCACATGAGCGGAGACGGCTGCGGAGTACACGACGTGACTCTGAAGTTGCAAATGTGTGGCAGCATCGCACGTGTGCAGAATTTCTGGCCAGCTCTGGCCTGAAGGGACCTCAAGATATTTTGGCATATGCCAGTTAACTATGCCAATTGGACCTAACTGTGGCCTAATCTTTGCTGATGCTAGGTCATTAGAGAGGTGGGACAGGTATAATTGGCCATGTTTTAAAACATTAAAAATTGTAGAAGTAGGTTCAGTAAAGTTATTCGTTAGGTGTTCACATTCTGAAAGTTCTTCATTCTAATATTGCAAGGTCTTCAGCATGTTGAAATTTCTGATAGGTTAAATTCAGCAAGTCAGCTGTGTAGAGGTTGAATAACACTGGAGCAAGAACAGAACCTTGAGGACTTTGAGTACGTCATCTGTTCTTCCGTTAACCTTGATCTAATGTGCTGCAATTATGTGCTGGAATTTTGCTTTAACCCTGAATGTGAAGCACAGGTTTCTACATACTCCGACCTCTGCTGCAAAGGCAGTGTAGATGTGATCAATGTACGACAAGGAAGTAAGGAGTTTATCCTCTACGTGGAGTCATCCTGAACAAGAATGGTCCTTATCAGTACCGCTGCGTAATCTCTACATTTTAAATCATCGTACGACTGTTGTATGGTAATGCTGCGTCATAACATGTTCTCAGTATCTGGGAACATTTCTGCGTGCTCCAGTCCATGCCACTTTAATTTTGAGCCAAGAACCTTGTTCTATCTTTGCAAACATGGTCTTTGACGTACAATTAAGACATTCAACGCTCTACACAGTCATTCAAATATCTCTCCCATCAGGTTACAAAATTTTCCCACGATTTTGCAATTTAATGCCTACCTGTCACCGACATTTTCCTCAACACTGTGCCAAAATGTAAGCCACGTCTTTCCAATTTAATTGGCGCTATTTCTCCGTGACGAATAGTGTCAATCAAAGATTACAGAAGTTCTGGAGGGTAATTGTTTTTAACGCCTCCAACACACCTTGGTCCATAGGCTGACTAACAACCGTAAAATTTGGCAGCAGCAACTCTTCTTTCTCCATATCTCAATTTATCTTCACCGAGATGAATGCGAGCATTATCTAATAGCAAAACGGCTTTTCTCGGCAATCGCTTTGCTTTTTAAAATTTTACAACTTTTGGTAGAAATTTGCTAAACAATTATTTAAAAAATTATGAGCTCATCAAAGCACTTTGTTTTAATATTTGACTGTCAAAACGTGTTGAACACTGTTGAAAGCTCTTGGGTTGTTTGATTTCTCAATCACAGCAAGTTTAACCTTTAGGTTTCCCGTAATATTACGGCATTCTTACTTCGCTTGGAGCTGATGCTTCAGTCTGAGCTGCGAGTGTTTTGCTTGGTAGGACTTAAATTATAAAGCCGGTTTCGTCAAACTGTTGTTCTCCGGTCACAGTTTCACTATCAAATGAGGGAACGTTTCTCTAAAGATAGGTACTGATTCATTCTTAGCTGAGACTTTTTTCCTCCGCAACTAATGAGTTGTCTAATGCCACACGTCTTCCAGCGGTCCAGCCATCCAAGGCAGAGCTGTCAAGTCAAGGGCACCTTCATTAACACTAGAATGGTCGCGTACGATCTCCCGGAACAGGCAACCCGCGCGTCAGCGGACCAAAACATTCTATTTTTAATTTTCAGAAAATGTTCAGTTGCATGTTTTTCAGTGTGGAAATTTCATGTCCGACCCTCAAAAAAGCAATACTAGTTGCTTAAGCTGGGAAAGTTATGGTCATCTCATTCTTTGACATTCCCAGAATGGTTAATCAGCGTGTCGTGCCTGCACACACTTTAGTAACTGGACAACACTACCGGGATGTCCTGAAAACATTTCTATCTGTGGTGTCGTACAAGTCTAAAGCGCGCGCCACCTACTTTCGCCGCGCGCCGCCGTGCACGCACGGCGCGGCGTTCTTACGTCAGCCACGAACGCCCTCTGCTACGATCACGCTCGTGGCCACCACTGAACGACATCGTTCACTTGGGACTGAGATAAGAACCAGCTAAGACTTCGAAATCAGATAGGCACCAGTGAAGACTTGGCTATCGGATAGGCACTAGGCAGGCCTCTAGCTCAACTATGTATCAGCATTCTGCAGTACTGAGCTATGTAAAAGTTAAGTATTACTAAGTCTCTAAGAAATATATATCTCGTTCTAATTTACTCTAGTGTTTCTAGTTTCTGCTGTCCCACTGGCTGGTCACCTACCTGCACAAGCATGCATCCTTTATTCTTGTGTCGGTCTTTCTACTCGGCCACCGACACCTACGACGGAAACGAGACACAAAAGCGGCGACGAGGCTGGGACACAAAACTATCAAGTAGGCCGTATGCTCCACCACGACCATACGCGGACACATATCGTCAATGCCTTTGCTGAATATCTTGCAAAAAACATTAAGTCCATTTCTCACCCTTCCTATAGTTCGAATGTAGCCCCATGTGACTTTTCTATTGTCTGACTTGGAGAAACGCTTTCTTGGGAGGCGTTCTCCATCAGATGCCAGTGGTGAGGGCTGCGAAGGCGAGTTTGAAGGATCTCTCAAAAAATGGTTTCCAGCATGTATCTGAAGACGAGCTGAAACGTTGAAACAAGTGCACCGCATTCATGGGAGACTACTTTGAGAATGACGATCAAAATTATGACTGAGTAAAGGTATGTTGTCAAAAATAATTGTTAAACACCCCTCTATTTAATTTGAACTCTGTTTCAATATACTCTCCCGGTGTAATAAATGTTCTTGTCGAGACTGCAGCTAAACTCAGTTCGTAATTTGACATGTCTTAATTTAAAAGTAACTATTACTTATGTCTCAGAAAGGACGCCATTGATTATGTAGCTCGTACACACAAAGGAATTTATCACGCCAGGTGCCAGTTGGCATCGAAATAAATAGGGGGAAGGTTGAAAATGTGAACAGCCGGGATTCGAACCCAGGTTGGCCTACTTCCTGTGCCTAGCAAGCGACTGCTAGTAAGCAGGACGACTCTGTTCGAAACTTTTTCAACTTTTCCCATTGATTTATTTTTTGCGTCTACATATATACTCCGCAATCTACACGAAGGTGCGTGGCGGTGGGTATTCAGTACTAATACTAGTTAGTTACTATCCTGTTCCACTCCCATACAGAACGAGGGAAAAATGAATGTGCATCAGCACGAACCCTAATGGACCTGATATTTTTTTGGTTTTAGGTTGGCGGCATAAGCATCGTTCTGCAGTCCGCCTCCAATTCCGACCCCCTACATTTCTTCAACATTGTTTCTCAGAAACAACGTCGCCTTCCCTCCAGCGACCCCGGTTTGAGTTTCGGTAGCATTTCAGTAACACTAGCTCATTTATCCAATCTACCAGTTACAAACCTGTTTGCCCACCTCTGAACTGCCTCTACGTCCTCTTCTAAACCAACCTGATGGGGATCCAAAAATTTTAGCAATACTCAAGAAAGGGTCGTACAAGCGTTTTATGGGCTGTCTCCTTTACAAACGACTTACACCTTACCAAAATTCTCCAAATAAACCGAAGTCGGCCATTCGCCTTCCCCACGACTGTCCTTATATGCTCGTTCCATTTCATATCGCCGCGCAGCGATTCGCCTAGATATTTGACGTCTGTCAAGCAACACACTACCAATGCTGTATTCGAACAAAACGGGATTGTTTCTCTTACTCATCTGCATTACCTTACATTTTGCTACATATAGCGCTAGTCGCTATTCCTCGCACCATCTAGAAAGTTAGTCTAAGTCATCCTGCATCTTACTGCAGTCACTAACGATACCTTACTGTACACCACAGCGTCATCAGCAAACGGCCGCAAATTGCAATTCACTGCCCGTCAGATCATTTATATAGATAGAAAATAATAGCTGTCCTATCACACTTACGTGGGTCAGTCCTGACAATACCCTAGTCTCTCGTGAACACTCGCATTCCAGCACAACGTACTGGGTTCTATTAACTAATCTTCGAGCCACACTCAGTATACCTATTCCATACGCTCGTACCTTCGTTAGCAGTCTTAAGCGCGGTGCATTGCAGTATCAAACGCCTTTCGAAAATTGAGAAATATGCAGTCCGTTTCCCTTCATCCGTAGCTCGTGACGTGTGATGAGAGAAAGTGAGCAAGCTGTTTCGCACGATCGCTACTTCCTAAAACCGTGTTGATGCAGGGACAAAAGCTTTTCCTTGAAGGAAATTTACTACATTAGAACAATATGTTCAAGAATTCTACAGCAATCTGATGACGATATAGTTTTGTAATTTGTAGATCCGTTCCTTTGCTTTTCTTATACACGGGAGGCACCTACGCTTTTTCCGATGCACACCGGCAGGTGGCGTCGTAAATTCCTTTCTGCGAAAAAGTAGAAGCGCTACAATTTTCATAGCGGAAGATCTCGCTAAGACACCCAGAGAGATTCTAAGTCCTACCTAACATCGCCAGCTTATCTATTCATCAAGCAGTGATGTGGCTTTAGAAGGCAGAAACAGTAAATTGTTTTAAATTTCACATTTCACAAATTATTTACGCAGTAGTACATACGTCTCTTACACACTTCGGTATTGTTATTACAGGCATGTCTCGCAAAGGTGGTATACCAGTCCCGTTTTACATGAGGAACACTGATACTGGTCCCCTACTTAGCTTTTACCTAGCGTCTGGTGGTAACGCAGGAGTAGGTCTAATAAGGAATAAGAAAATAAGAACGCGGGTAAGTTACTATGAACAGCATAGTGAACGCATTATCGTAGCAAAGATAGGCACCAAGCCAGCACCGACCACAGTAGTACAAGTTTATATGCCAACTAGCTCTGCCAATGAGGAGATCTAAGAAAAGTATGAGAGGATAAAGGAATTAATCAGACCGTTAATGGAGAAGAATGCTTAATTGTGATGGACAAACTCTGTAGTAGGAAAGGGAAGAGAAGGAAATGTAGTAGAAGAATATGGGCTGGGGAAAAGGAAAGAGGATATCACCTGGTCGAATTTTGTGCAGAGCAAAATTATCACAAACACTTCGTTTAATAATTCTTAAAGAATGTTTATACGTGGAAGAGACCACGAGACACTGGGAGGGACCAGATTATAATGGTAAGGTAAAAGTTTAGGAACCAGGTTTCAAACTAAGATATATCCGGGGGCAGATATAGACTGACCCTAACTTTTTGGTTATGAAATTTAGATTGCAAAAAGGTAGAAAATTAAGGAGATGGAATCTGGTCAAATTGAAGGAACCAGAGGTAGACGAGTTTCAGAAGGAGCATTAGGCAAGTAGAAGAAGAATGAGTAGCTCTAAGAAATAGTGGAGGTTGCAGAGGATCGTATAGGCAGAAGAATAGGAATCCTTGGATAACACAGGAATACAAGAGAAAATATAAAAATGCATAAAGTGAAACATGCAAAAGGGAGCACAGATGTCTGAAAAATGAGGTTGACTTGAAGTGCAGACTGGCTAAGCAGGAGGGGCGTGAGGAGAAATGCAAGATGTTAGAAGAATGTAACTAGCGGAAAGATAGATACCGCCTACAGAAAATAACATATTTGGAGACAAGAAAAGCAGGGGTAGAAATATCAAGAGCTCAGAGGAAAACCAGTATTAAGCAAAGAAGGGAAAGCTGAAAGGAATAAATATATAGATGGCATGTACAAAGGAAAAACTTTAAGGCAGTAATCTAGAAATTGAAGGCAAAGTACAGGAAGATGAGAAAGGAGATACTATACTGCGAGAAGAATTTGACAGAACACTAAAAGATTTGAGTAGAAACAAGGTCGCTGGAGTACATGAAGTTCTGTCTGAACTGCTACTATCATTAGAGCCAGTCATGAAGAAATTGTTCCACCTGGTATGCAAGGCTTGAGACAGGGGAAATACCCTCAGACTTCAAGAATATAGTGATTCCAATACCTAAGAAAGCAAATGAAAATTACAAAACTATCAGTTTAATACGTCATGGTTGCAAAATACTAACACGAATTATTTACAGATCAATGGAAAAACTTTTGGAATCTGACCTCTGGGAAGATCAGTTTGGAATTAGAATTGTAGGAGCACATGAGGCAATACGTTACAGGTTATCTTAGAAGAAGGAAAAAGGAAACTCACTTTTTTAGCATTTGTGGATCTAGAGAAATGGTTTTTTGCGGGGGTGAAATATAGGAAGCGAAGAGTCGTATTCAACTTGTACAGAAACCAGACAATAATTATTAGAGTCTAAGGGCATGAAAGGGCCGCACTTTTTGGGAAGGGAGTAAGACAAGGTTGTAGCTTTTCGCCAATGTTGTTCAATCTGTTCATCGAGCAAGCAGTGAAGGAATAGAAGGAGAAATTTGGTGAGGGAATTAAAGTCCAGGGAGAGGGAAAGAAACCTTGTGGTTTGCTGACGACATAGTAATTCTGTCAGACAGCAGACGACCTGGAAGGGCAATTTAAATGTATGGACAGAGTCTTGAAAGGAGGTTATAAGATGAAAATGAATAAGAACAAAACAAGTTAATGGAATATAGTCTAAGAAAATCAGGTGATGCTGCAAAAGAAATAGATTAGGTAATGAGACAAAGTAGTAGATAAGTAGTAGTTTTGTTGCTAGGGTAGCAAGGTAACTTCTGATGGCCAAAGCAAAGAAGATATAAAATGCAGAATGGCTATGGGAAGAAAAGCGTTTCTGAAGAAGTGAAATTTGATGACATCCATTATTAGTTTAAATGTTAGGAAGTCCTTTCTGAAAGCATTTGGAGTGTAGAATTGTATGTGAGTGAGACGTGGACAATAAGGACTTCAGACAAGAAGAAGATTGAAGCTTTTGAAACGTGGTGTTACAGACGAATGATGATCAGATGGGTAGGTCACGTAACTAATGAGGAGGTGCTTAACAGAATTGGGGAGAAAAGGAGTTTCTGGACCCTGACTAAGAGAAGGTATAGATTGATGGGACACATTCTGAGACATCAAGGAATCGTCAACTTAGCTGTGGAAGGAAGTGTGAGGGATAAAAATTGTAGAGGGAGACCGAGCGACGAATAAAGTAGAGTGTAGGCTGCCGAACTTATTATCAGATGAAGAGGCTTGCATAGGATAGGGCAACGTGGAGAACCATCAAAATAAGTCTGCAAAAACTACGACGACGACAACAACTTCTCGACCAGCACAATGTGCTAAGCTAGTGGAAAACTGGAGTCTTGAATGTACGAGGTGTGAAAGGATCCGCAATATTATGGGCTTTTTTACAGAATCCTTGAGTATGATTCTATTTCTAACAAATTTAATAGGGATTGAAAAGCTACTGTCATCAAATCAGCAGATATTTAGAAAGCGTCGTGAAAAAATTTAGCTTACAGATTTATTGCTAAGTACCCTGCAAACGACGGATGAAGAGCAGCAGGCAAATTCCATATCCCTGGTTTCCCTTGAAGCGTTTGGCGCGGTGCCCAACTGCAGTCTTATGAAGGTCAGAGCAAACGGAATAGGTTCCCTGATATGCGGGTTGCTCCGACAAGACAAATTTGCCGGTCTGTGTATTCACTAGAACAACTAGAGTTCAACAAAATGTTTTAAGAGACAAGGTAACCCCAGGGTCAGTACGCAACTAAATGAAATTAGGAAATCTGTCAGGAATACCCTAAAATTGGCCGATGTATTTTACTCTACATTCTTGGATCAAACCAAAAGCAACTCTCCTGATGCTGTGTAGCCATGTCAGTACCGTTGTATGGCCGAATTCTTAGCTCATTGACTTATATTGTACTGCTTTCTACTACAATAAATAGTAAAAGATGATTCCTAGAAAGGCCATGATTTTCACTTCATTTCACCTCTTTCTTCTAGCATACAAGATAGCTTTTTCATAGCAGGTGCAATAATAATAATAATAATAATAATAATAATAATGTTTTCTGTTCTCAAGACCTAATTGAGAAGCAAGACCATGGAACAAATCAGTACATGAAATATTAACAGAATCATGGTAATAAAAAAAAAACTTAAATTACTTCTATGCACATGACAATCTGAACTAAAAATGAATAACAAAACAAAGAAATTAGCTTAATTTTTTTAATTCATCCAGGAGTGCCTCGAAAGATTGAAAGGAGTGAGCCATGAGGCAACTCTTCAATTCATACTTTAAAGCGCGTGGTTTAGTACTAAGATTCTTGAGTTCTTGTGGGAGCCTATTGAAAATGGATGCTACTGAATACTGGACGCCTTTCTGCACAAGGAAGGTGGTGTGATCCAAATGTAGATTAGATTTCTGTCCAGTATTCACCGAGTAGAAGCTGCTAACTCGTGGGAATAAACTGATATTGGTAACAACAAACGACATTAAAACATGTATTGTAACACCAATGTTAGAATTCCCAGACTACTGACAAGGGGTCGACACGACGTTCGCGAACTTTCACCACATTGCTCGAACCGCCAGTTTCAGCCACAAATATTATTTTTGAATCAGTAGAGTTACCCCAAAAAATAACATCATAACTGAATAACACTAAGCATAGACTTCTTTTCGTGTTAAAATCTCTTGTTTCAGATACTGTGCTAATGGTAAATAAAGCAAAATTTAGTTTTTGAACAATATCCTTAACATGAGCTTTCCACGACAGCTTACTATCTGAACACCTAGAAATTTGAACTGTTCAGGCTCATATGTTTGTCGTAACCCGTAAAAGTTGAACGTATAATAATTACGTAGCGGCTTCAGAATGAAGTGCGAGTGAATATATAATTCAAACACTTTATATTATTTGCATAAATGTAACACCCGCTACAAACATTACTAAACATCGTGAAGGAACTCAAGGAAAAGCATTTATTAAACCACGTTAAGCAAAGACAATAACAGTAATAAACAAGCTGAGAATAAGCACGTCTTTAGACACAGAGGCCACGCTGTAGCAAGGAGTAATTCTAGTTGTCACATCAGCGCTCCTGGTGGCCGGTGTGCGAACTCGTTGATATGCTAGGCAATCAGCTGATCGCGCGTCTTCTGTCGCTGCACAGCCCCCTTCGTGGAAGCAGAGCGTCCCGGGATGAAACCTGGTTCGCTGTCCAAAAATCTTGTTGGAAAATGTACTCTTCGTCCTGATCTTGTCTGGCGTTGTGCCGGAGCCTGGAGTGAATGAGGATGTGGTTGGTTGTTGGCTGGAGCTGGCACTGGTGGACGAAGTGGAAGACGAGATTGCACGGCGTCTTGTGATATGAAAGCGGGCTTCACCCTGTCAATTGATACCGTTTTCTTTTTTTTTTTTTTTTTTTTCATTTATAAGGACATCCATAGTCTTCTTATTTCTGTTAATCACACGGTGAGGACCAGTATAGGGCGGTGTTAAAGCTGGTTGAACACCGTCTCTTCGTTACATAACATGTGTGCAGTTTGACAGATCACGGTGTATGAAGGTTGCAGAAAAACCGTGGCGTGAAGCTTGCTGTGGTCGGATTTTCGCCATCCGCTGTCGTAATTTTGCGATGAATTCCGGTGTGTTTGGCTCGTTTGTGTAACCTTCAGTCATATCCAAGAAGTCACCAGCTAACCGTAGAGCTTCTCCATACACCAGTTCCACAGGGGAGGCATCAAGGCCGGGTTTGCACATATTGAGGAGGCCCAATAGAACGAGCGGCAAGACGGACGTCCATTGCGACTCTTGACACATTAGCGCTGCTTTCAGGGTCCGATGCCACCGTTCCACCATGCCATTGCTGGCATTTACTCAAGAGCGCGAACAATTCTGATCCAAATTGCTGTCCCCTGTCAGTTGTAATGTGGGTTGGACAACCGAAATGGGCCACCCAATTAGAAAGAAATGCGTCGGCTAGCGTCTCCGTTGCAATATTGTCCACAGGTATCGCTTCTGGCCAGCGAGTAAATCTGTCAATAATTGTTAAAAGGTAACGTTGACCATCTGAAGGTGGTAACGGTCCGACGACGTCCACGTGAACATGTGCAAAACGCGCTGTTGTCTCGACGAAATCTCCTACTGGTGCGTGAACGTGGCGTGATACTTAACAACAGAGGTGGGCAATGAGCGAGCCGCGCTCGCGCAGCCGCCTGCCTGAGCGGGAGCAGAGCCGCGAGCAGCTGGCGTCCATCACGTAGTTCCTGCTGAAAAGACTAGATGGCGTTATGAGCAGCCAACGCGCTAACGTAGCCGCAGATGCACCTGGCTGAGTGCGTTATAAAATAACTTATAAAGATAATAGTGCAAACTCTTTAGTATCCAACTCAAATGAACAGATTCCACTGCTAGGGGTATCTCCTGAAAAATGCTGTTATGTTTATAAGTTGCTCTTATAAACATAATACCGGAAACTCTTCTCTGAAACGTCCAGCGCGTGCAGTAGAGCCGGCAAATATCTTATAAAGATAAGAGCGATTTTTTGTTTTGTTTCAGAAGACACCGCTAACAGTGCTATCTGTTAGTTCGAATTTTGTACTTCAGGGTTTTCGTTATAATCTATGATATTACATTATTGTACAGTACGCTGTGGAGTTGAAATGGCTAGTCAAATCGGCGCGGTAAAGCGGCGTTCTATTTTCCAGTTCAACTCTAGTTGGGAGTGTGATTAGTTGTTCACTTAAAGCAAAGGAGGAGCAAAATGTTTGGTATGTGGTAAAATACGAGGCATAAAAAAGTACAATTTAGAACGCCACTATAGAACACATCACTTCAATCAGTATGGAAGTGTAGAAGGTGAAATGCGACTTAATCTTCTTAATAATCTACGCGAGGAAGAAAGTAAAGTAGAGGTATGTATTATAATGCTGTACCTACTTACAAGATAACTTAATCACAGTATTTTATGTAATAAAACCAATTTTCCTTTGAAATGACATTTCTGTTAATTTCTTAAACAGGAATGTGATGCCTCATCCTCCGATGCAGCTGTTCGTGCTAGTTACTGAATAGCATTGCTGATAGCCCGTACTTCCCGACCATTTTGTGACGGTGAATTTGTGAAGCAGAGTTTGGAAGTCGTAGCACACGAACTATGTCCACAAGTTTGAGTCTGTCGCGGCGTACTATAACTCGCCGTATCGAACGTTTGTCAGGTGCGCCAGCAAGCATGCAGATCTCTAGCGGCAACTAGGATAACTACCGGCCGAGCGCGAACGCTACTCTTTTTCCGGCCTGAGCCGAAGCGATTTGTGCCACCTCTGCTTTACAGCGTTGATATTGAATGCGCTCACGAGCCCATGTTCGGCAGTCTTTCTTTATGCCTGGCCACACGTAACGATTAGTTATTGGCCTTGTTGTTGCTCTCACGCCTGGGTGGCATAAATTATGCCAACATTCGAAAATTTGGCGTCGCAAAGTTGCATGATCGAAGGGACGAGTTTTTCCACTCTAAACGTCACAATATAGTTTGACATCAATAGCTGGAATATTTACGAGCTGCAGCTGTAAGCCAGATGCGGTATTTTTTAACCAATCACTAAGTTCGTCCGTGTTCTGAGCTTGCGCAAGCAGTTTGAAATCCACAGTGTTACTGGTACTGCTTACTCGGGACAAGCAATCTGCAACGATGTTCTGAAGACCGGAAATATGTTTTATGTCTGTTGTGAATTGCGCAATAAATTCTAGCTGATTATACTGCCTCGGCGAACATTTATAGTTATTCTGCCGGAATGCGGAGGTCAAAGGCTTGTGATCTGTGTATACTGTGAAATCTCTCGCCTCCACGGCGAAAATATCGAATAGCTTCGAAGACGGCCAACAATTCTGTCATAAGTACTACATCTTTGTTGAGCCAAAGTGAGTTCCTTGGAGAAAAAAGCCAGAAGCTGCCAGGCTAATACGTATTATTGTCATGCAGCGCCAATTACTTTTGAGCTGACATCAACAACTAGAGCAAGAGTTGCATCTAAAGCTGGGTGCGCAAGGAGTGTTGCGTCTGCTAAGCTGTTTTTGGCAGACTCGAAAGCCTTATTCATAGATTCTGTCCACTGCACCGGTGAGTTACCTTTTACTTTGGGACCAGATAACGCCGCGGTGAGCGGTTCTTGTAGTTCGGCTGCGTGAGGTAAGTGTCGACGATAGAAATTCAAAATTCCGAGAAATTTTCGTAATTCTTTAGCAGTAGTTGTTCGCGGAATATTAAGAATTGCTGTGACCTTGTCCGGTAGTGGCAGTGATCCTTCTGAGGAAATAAGGTGTCCCAGAAAAGTAATTTGTGGCTGACCAAAAATGCATTTTTGTGTGTTCAGTACTACACCATAATCGTCTAGACGTTTGAGCACTTCGAGTAGGTGCTGTCTGTGTTCCTCTGAAAAAAATCAGTATATCATCCACGTATGCAAAACAGCGTGAGAGGACTTTTAATACGGAATCTATAAACCTCTGCCACGTTTGGGCGGCGTTCCTCAAACCAAATGTCATAAATCTGCTTTCGAATAATCCAAAAGGTGTAATAATGGCAGTTTTAGGAATGTCTCTCTCTGCTACTGGGATTTGCGTATAAGCTTTTGCAGAGTCAAACACTAAACACTTTTTTCCGCGTAAAGCATAGTTGTAATGGCGGCAATGGGTAGCGATCTGGAATTGTTCTAGCATTCAAAGCGCGGTAATCGCCTCAGGGACGCCACGCACTTTTTTTTTTACTTGGTGGAGGGGTGGCGACCTAAGGTCCACTAGACGGACGAATGATGCCCTCTTTCAGCATAGCATCAAATTCTGCCTTAGCCACAGCGTAACGATCAGGAGCAAGCCGTCTGGGTCGACAAGACACTGGGGGGGGGGCTGCATTGGTGTTAATTTAATGTAATATGTCGTGACGTACCGTACCTTCTGAGGTGCCCCTGGAGGCCTCGTAATTCCAGGAAACTGCTTCAATAGCTCGACGTACCCCCCCACCATCCACCTGGATCAGCTTGGGGTCGAAGACTGCTGCGTCGCGACGGAAACCACCAGTTGAAAGTCCGGTGATGTTATCCAGGAGGCGAGCGTTGGCAACGTACGGAAGGAGGTGATTGTGAGCTAGAAAATCTGCGCCGATTATCGGTTCCGTTACGTCGGCTACCGTAAAATTCCATGCCAGAGCACGTCTAAGTCCGAGATCCAATTCAGCATATTGTGTGCCGTACGTCGCTATCGTGGAGTTGTTGGCCGCAGAAAGTAAAAATGATGTTGCCGACCGGTACTTATGAAGCTGTGTTCGTGGAAAAATACTTAAATCAGAGCCCGTATCCACTAAAAACTTGCGTCCACTCTTGCGGTCATAAGAAAGAGATGAACGGATGGTGAACGATTATTAGGGGCGATGACCTCTGCTTGTCGCTTGCCACTGGTATAAGTGCACGGCGTATTACATTTGTGTGCCCGTTCTTCGAACCGTCAGTGATACCAACACATCGTGCCATTATTTAAGTCTTCATGCGACGTTGTGTTTCTTGAAGAACGGCTCTTTGATCTGCTGCGGAATCGACCTTCGTTGTTGCGTTCTGAAAGTAACTCGCTTTGTTGTTTGCTCATCGCATCTACTTTGCCAGAGAGATTGTCATAATCAGAACTTATTATCATCTAAGCACAATGGCACGCCGCTATATTTTTCGAGCTAGGATTTTCCACGATTGCGTTTTGGATCTTATCCGCTCAATCAACTACAGCGTCGAGTGGCATATTAGTTTGTGATGCGACAATTGCTTTCACTTGCGCTGGCAGTCGGCTACTCCACAAGGTGCGCAATAAAGTGTCGGGTACTGTACGAGAGTCTACTTTACTTCTCAGATGGCGAAGATACTGCGAAGGTTTTCTATCACCGATATCCTCGTTCTTCTTGTGAAGCAGAGACACGTCTTACTAATTCGGTTTTTAATTTAGTATAAGCTCGTAGTTGGTGGGGTGGTGATGATATCCTGGACCTCAGCTGCATAACGATGGTCTAGTTAACTAACCACCAGCGCAAATTTAGTGGCATCTGCGGTCACTGCAGCGCAAAGGAAACTTGCTTCAACTTGTGAAAGCCATAATGCCGGACTGTGAGGCCAAAACGGGGGCAGTCGCACTGCAAGGCGAGATATAGCGGGATAGTCCGTCGCTTCCGCAGATTGGAATTCCCGTTGATTTTCATTCATGCTTCTTTTTACAGTCTACATCTACATCTACATAGATACTCTGCAAATCACATTTAAGTGCCTGGCAGAGGGTTCATTAACCACCTTCATAACTTTTCTCTACCGTTCCATTCTCTAATAGCGCGCGGGAAGAAAGAACACCTAAATCGTTCCGTTTTCGATCTGATTTCTCTTATTTTATTGGGATGGTCATGTCTCCCTAAGTAGGTGGGTGCTAGCAAAATATTTTCACATTCAGAACTAAAAGTCGGTGATTGAAACTTCGCAAACAGATCACGCCGCAATGAATAACGTCTTTCTTTTAATGATTTCCACCCCAATTCGTGCAACATTTCCGTGACGCTTTCCCCCCCGTAACGTGATAAAACAAAACGAGCTGCCCTTCTCTGAACCTTCTCAATATCTTCCGTCAGTCCCACCTGGTGAGGGTCCCACAAGGGGCAACAGTACTCCAAGAGAGGACGCACAAGTGTGATGTAGGCAGTCTCTTTGGTGGAGCTGGTGCATCGTCTAAGCGTTCTGCCAATGAAACGTAACCTTTGGTTCGCCTTCCCCACAATATTTTCTATGTGTTCTCTCCAGTCAAAGTTGTTCGTAATTGTAACTCCTAGGTATTTGGTTGAATTTACGACCTTAAGGTTTGACTGATTTATCGCGTAATTGAAGTTCAGCGGATTTCTTTTAGTGGTCATGTGTATTACTTCACACTTTTCTTTATTTAGTGTCAATTGCCAATTTTCGCACCAAGTAGAAATTTTGTCTAAATCGCTTTGCAGTTGCTTTTGATCCTCTGTTGACTTCACTAACCGATAAACGACAGCATCATCCGCGAACAGTCTAAGGGAGCTATTCAGATTATCTCCTAAATCGTTTATAAACACGAGGAAGAGTAGGGGACCAATAACGCTTCCCTGTGGAACGCCAGATATCACTTCTGTTTTACTCGATGACTTACCGTCGATTACAACGAACTGTGTTCTTTCTGATAGGAAATCGTGAATCCAATCGCACAATTGGGGAGATATTCCATAAGCACGCAATTTCATTAGAAGCCGCTTGTGGGGTACAGTATCAAAAGCCTTCCGGAAATCCAGAAATATGCAATCGATTTGAGATCCCTTGTCGATGGCACTTAACACTTCGTGTGAATAAAGGACAAGCTGTGTTTCGCAAGAGCGATACTTTCTGAATCCGTGCTGACTATTGGTTAATAGGTCGTTCTCTTCGAGGTAGTACATAATATTCGAACAAAGTATATGTTCCAAAATCCTACTGCAAATCGACGTCAATGAGATAGGCCTGTAATTTTGGGGATCACTCCTATTGCCTTTCTTGAATATTGGAGTAATTTGGGGGAACTTTCCAGTATTTGGGTACGGATCTTTCGCTGAGTGATCGGTTGTAAATTATAGCTAAGTACGGAGCTATTGCATCAGCATACTCTGAGAGGAATCTAGTTGGTATACAATCTGGCCCGGAAGATTTGTTTTTGTTTAGTGACTTAAGTTGTTTTACTACTCCAGGAACATCTACTTCTAAGTTTCGCATGCTGGCAGCTGTTCTTTGATTGAATACTGGAGTGTTCACTTCGTCTTCTTTGGTGAAAGAATTTCGGAAAGCTGTGTTTAGTAATTCTGTCTTAGCAGTACAGTCGTCGGTAGTATTACCATTGCTATCGCGTAGTGAAGGTATTGTTTGTGTTTTGCCGCTAGTGTACTTCACATATGACCAGAATTTCTTTGGATTTTCTGCAAGATTACGAGACAGGATTTCGTTGTGGAAACCACTATAAGATTCTCGCATTGAAGTCCGCGCTAGGTTGCGAGTTTCAGTAAATGATTGCCAGCTTTGCGGATTCTGTGTCTTTTTTAATTTTGCATGCGTTTTTCTTTGTTTCTGCAACAGTGATCTGGCCTGTTTTGTGTACCACGGGGGGTCAGCCCCCTCTTTTATTAATTTATTTGGTATAAATCTCTCGATTGCTACTGATATTATGTCTTTGAAAGTAAGCCACAACTGATCTACACTCGCATTTTTAGTTTTGAAGGACTGGAGACTATCACTCAGGAAAGCGTGAAGCGAATTTTTATCTGCTTTATTGAATAGATATATTTTTCGTTTATTTTTGGTGCATTTGGGAATTTCGATATTCAGTCTCGCTACTACAACTCGATGTTCGCTAATCCCTGTATCTGTTTTGATGCTCTTTACTATCTCGGGATTATTTGTTGCTAGGAGATCAAGAGTATTTTCGCAACCACGTACTATTCTAGTGGGTTCATAAACTAACTGTTCGAAGTAGTTCTCAGAAAAAGCATTCAGAACTAGTTCGGACGATGTTTTATATTTGCCCCCGGTTTTGAATACGTAATTATGCCAACATATCGAGAGTAAATTAAAGTCGCCACCGATTATAACAGTATGCTTCGGATACCTATTTGAAATATGATTCAAGCTTTCTTTGAACATTTCTGCAACCGCATCGTCTGAGTCAGGGGGCCGATAAAAAGATCCAATTATTAATTTATTTCGGTGGTCAGGTATAACCTCTACCCAGACCAATTCACAGGAAGTATCTGCCTCAATTTCGTTGCAGGATAAACCGTTTGTAACAGCAATAAACACGCCACCCCCTGTTTTATTTATTCTATCCTTTCTGAAGACCATTTGGCCCTTTGAAAAAATTTCGGCCGAATTTATCTCGGGCGTCAGCCAGCTTTCAGAACCTATAACGATTTGTGCCTCAGTACTTTCTATCAGCGCTTGGAGCTCTGGAATTTTCCCAACAGCTACGACAATTTACAACTGTTACACCAATGGTTTTTATGTCTACTTTCTTCCCGTGTCTGACCTGCCCCCTTTGAGACTGAAACCCATGAATCACGTCGGCGGCACCAATGTCGTAACCCTAGAAAGTTGTGCAATTAGAACGTATTATAATTACGTAGTGGCTTCAGAATGAAGTGCGAGTGAATATATAATTCAAGCACTTTGTATTACTTGCATAAATGTAACACCCGCTACAAACATTACTAAACATCGTGAAGGAACACAAGGAAAAAGCATTTATTAAACCACGTTAAGTAAAGACAATAACAGTAATAAACAAGCTAAGAATAAGCACGTCTTTAGACACAGAGGCCACGCTGTAGCAAGGAGTAATTCTAGTTGTCACATCAGCGCTCCTGGTGGCCGGTTTGCGAACTCGTTGAAATGCTAGGCAATCAGCTGATCGCGCATCGTCTGTCGCTACATGTTCATTGTGTGTAAAAAATGTCAGCTTTTGTTGGATTGTGTTAGACATAAAAAACCAAGTTTTACTGTGATTTATGCATAGGCAACATGGCCATCACTCAACATCAACAAACTGTTTACTACTGTCATCATTCTGTTGAGCAATAAAAATACAGATCGGCTTTATGGGGACTGGGGTCACGTACATTTGCGTCAATTTACTAGGTTCTATAAATTCACGCGTATTTGTGCCGAAACAACCATTTCTTCATTTCAGTAAGGGTTTTCTGATAGTCACTAACGATTATGGACAATTTTATGTTAAGGCTTAAAACAGTCAAGATCGCAGAGAAATTTGATTTAGCTGAGTAGTTTCGACCCCATTAAGCCATCTTCGGTTCACTAAAATACTGTGGATGTCTGTTACACAGTTGAAAAGTACTTCTACATTCCAACACCCATAAAATGAAAAATAGTTAATCATCCTATTGGGATTGAAGTGATTAAAATGAAAATAGAAGTCTATATGCAGTCTGATACAGTGCTTGACTGCATATATGTATATAATTTGTTTTCATTTTAGTGACGACTTTCATCCCAGTAGGATTTTTCGATGTCAAATAAAGCTGAACATGCCCCATAAAATTCATCCCATGATGAGTTAATTATTTGCAGGACACTATCGTTGAGAGCTTCAAGTGTGTACGGAAACAATGTCGACACCAGACGTAATAGCTGATGGAAGCTATTGCAAAGCATCTCACCGATCTCAACTTGTTTGCATTGTTTTACAGTGTAAACAAGAGGTGCCGTTACCATTACTTTGTACTAAACATTACGTTTTAGTGAGGGTACGATGTAGATCAGGACACCACCCGTCGGCTTTGGACAAGGACGCCATTTAGCCAATCAGGAGTGGCGTTCTAGTAGCCAATAAGATTGTATGTTTCAGGTCTATGTGAAATGGGCGAGCTTCGTGACACGCTAGAGTTGGGTTTACTGTACCGCATGTTTTAAAGATACATATTTATTTCATATGGATGTATATGGGGATTTATAGTACTTTTTCATTGTTACCGATGGTAAGGTGGTAAGGTTACACAAGGGTTTTTTTTTCCTAGTGGTGAACAGCATCTCACCTAGGTGAAAATGGCGTCAACTTGACATTCGTTTTAAGATTTGGGCAATGGCGACATAAGAACTTTTCATTACCTTCACAATATAAACTAATCCACTTACGTTCACACATCCATCTACCGAGCCCCATGTTTTAATTAAAAACACTAATCAATTTAAACAATTGCAATGGCAGTTAGTGTTGTAAAAATTTGTCATTTATGGCGCCATTCGCAACTGTTTACAAAGCGTAAAGTGAAAACGCTTTTATTGGCTGCCTGAATGCCACTCCTGATTATCTTCAGGTGTCTTGGTTAAAACCAACGGGTTTTCGACATATGATATCGATCCACCAGCGCAGTTAACAGTTCGAGCGTTCAAAAAAAAATGTTCAAATGTTTGTAGAACTCATGGGACTTAACTACGGGGTCATCAGTCCCTAAGCTTACAAACTACTTATGAACTAGCTAAACTAACGACGGCACAAATATCCATTCCCGAGGGGGAATTCGAACCCCCGACCGTAGTGGCCATGCAGACCGTGACTGGAGTGCCTCAGTGCCCTCGGCCACCGCGGCCGGCAGTTCGAGCGTTAATACCACATGTGTAGCCCAGTGATAACGTTTATGGAATAATATTCAGTACAAGTGCAAATAATGTGGTTAAAGCACAGTAATAAAACTAAACACGCTAAATTCAGACCAGAAGAACTGACTTTTTTTTAGCTCCTAATTAGGGAGAAAGTTATGGTTGCGTACGGTCGGAATCTCGTTTTTATTAAATAGCAACATTGTTACAGTGCATTTAGTTTGTTACCCATATTGTGTAGTTCAAATGTTTGTAGAGCTTATGGGACTTAACTACGGGGTAGTCAGTCACTAAACTTACGAACTACTTATGAACTAGCTTCTACTGAAGACGGCACAAACATCCATGCCCGAGGGGGGGATTCGAACCCCCGACCGCAGTGGCCGTGTAGACCGTAACTGGCACGCCGCAGACCGCTCGGTCACTTCGGCCGGATTGTGTAGTTTTGTCCTGTACTCAGTCAAGGTTGTCGACACTGACGTCAAGCTATGCGATCTGCGCTGTAGTGTGGGAGAAAAGGCCACATTCGTCGGCTCCAAGGCCTTGAGAGCCAACCAAACCGGCTTGCCAAACATTCAACGCAATTTCTCTATTTGGAACTGCGTGGCACGATCAGTAATACAGCAGCTGAAAGTAAATGGACTGCTCGTAAATTTTATGCAGAGGCTAATCACAAATCTGGGAAACCAGAGGCACTGGCGGGAGACGTGTTGGCCCAAAGGCATTTTCTTTTTTAGAAGCCGATTACATCTGACCCATAACATCAAGGTAGCAGAAACAACATATCACTTTTAGCCAGTATGGCGACCAAAACAGATCGATCGACAAGCACATATGACACGCAAAAATTGGGTAAAAGTGCAGTTTATGCGGCAGCGGCTAACCGTAGCACTCGCTAGGTTGGGAACGGCAGAGCAGCCAATCAGGAGTCGCGATGCCGCGGCCAATAAGAAAGAGCGTTACAATTGTACTATCTAATCAAATCGAAGCGGTGTATGCAAAAATTTTTGACGATCATCAAGTTACAGTTGCGATCAGTATGGATGTCACTTCATCACTGTTTCGAGTATATCATAAAATAAATAAAACTTGCTATACCTGCTCTATGGTTGACAGGCTCTTGTATGTACCCTTGTCCGGTCAGTAAAATAATTGCGATAATTTCCAAGAATGCTTGCGATCGAGGTAGCTCGGACTGAAATGATTATAGAGCGTACAACTGTAAATTGACTGAGTGTTTTTGAACCGGAGATTCGGGCGCTAACGCGCCCTCACATACTAGAAAAAAACTTCTCGTTTAACCTATACCTAACTTAAGGTTCACTTAAAATGATCAATATTCGTACTGGCCATAAAACAAAACATGTTTGACTGCTATGGTGTATTAATAATAGGTCACTTATGTCCGTAATACAATTTTCTAAAAATCTCTTATACATGGAAAATCAATTACAATCACACAAACGCCGCACCGATATCCTCGAATAAACTTCGAAATTGACGCCAACTTTACTTGTCATGAAACACGCAATCTCATTGGCCGCGGCATCGCGACTTCTGATTGGCTACTCTGCCGTTCCCAACCTAGCGAGCGCGACAGCTAGCCACTGCCGCATAAAGTGCACTTTAACCCAAAAATTGCCAGAAAAAACTAAACTAGCGGGAGAGTTGCAGGAATGTGGGAGTTTTGGCCAGGAATATTCTAATTGGGGAGAAACGACAAAAAGCCAACCGAGAACAAAGATATAATTAACAATAATACCAGAAATAACAGCCAAAACCGACCAAAGGTATTATGCAAGGAGTCTAATAGCGCAATTAACCGATAACACCTCGAAGATAGCGATATCAATTAGCATGACTCCCCAAGTAAATACCATAAAACAATAATACTTCAGTTAACCTATACTACACCTAAAAATCAAGAAAACGATACCAATCAATTCTGCCCAGAAATAGTATCAAACTTTTCATTTCAAATGTGCCATTTAAACAATCTTAAACAAAGCCACTTGCATTTTCACGGCAATATTTTACGACACGATTTCATCCATTGGCTTGACCCATGACGTCAACATTCTTAAAACCCGTATAAGGGATATCTCAATACTTGTGTATTGTAGATAATATGTAGTTAGCCTCGTAAATTACAGATAATATAGTTCTCATGTGAGACGGGGGCTGTAATTAGTTTATTTTTCATACTAACCTTGTGCTACTGTACCTTTCTCTTTACGCTAGTTATTGAAATATGTAACATTTTTCTTTGTGGATCTTTATTTATTTTGATTTCCGTGCCTTTGGGGACACATCAGGGCTCCTGGGATTGTAGTACATTCCATGTTTATATGAAAATTTCGGGATTTTAATGTTTATTGGCGGAGCTTGGCTGCTAAAAAGTGGTTTTACGTGTTGGGCATGGTCAGGTCGCGGCAGAGCAGAGACGGTCTTGGGGGTCTCGCCCTCCCACCAACTTTCGCTCGCCTTCGGGGAAGGACGAGAGGAGGGGCTGGCTTGACTTTGGCGCCGACGCTACAGGTAGCGGAGTAAATTAATGTCATATCTGTCTGTGTGATTGCCAACATTACTCATAGGGTATTCTGGTCTAATATCAGACTCCTAGGAAACGGCAAAGTACTTTTCACGGGTCAATTGAAGTCCGCGATACGACCCGTCGGCTCTGACCAATGACGTCATATCTGAGTTAAAGATTGTTTACAAGCAGAACACATAGATTACGATTGTATTTAAAAAGTGATCTGTATCTTCTCTCTGACAGGTATAGGTTAACAGGTTTAAGTTTCGCAAGTGAGCGCCGAAGGATCAATTTTTTTAGGCTGAGACCTGTGATCGACGGTACATTTTGTTGTGGTATTCTGTAATTTTGGAGGATAATCACATTACCTACAATAAATATTACGATATTTTCCAATATGTTTATATTCGTTGATAATGTATTTTGCTAGTTGGTACATTTACGTAGCGAATCTTGTGAGACTCGTATGACGTCATTGGTCAAAGCCGACGGCTTATATCGCGGTCTTCAATTATGCCCTTTTCACATGGTCGACTGTAAATGTCTATTGTGATTCACAATACTATTTTTAGAGATATGCCATGATTTTAAAGGATATGATTAGGTAGGATCCTAATAGTACAGTTTAAATTCTTGCGATATACAAGCTACAATGGCAATGCAATGCTCGCATTTTCGGTAAATATCGATAGCAGGCCGTCAATGCGATATGCAACGCTTCTTCCAAATTACCGAAAATTGACAGTACATGATCGAACGTCAGATCTGTCATCCCAGGAATAAGCAGTTGTCACCTTGCGCATCGGTGGTGCAAACTAGCAAAATTGTGTATATTACGATAGCAACCTTCAGCTGAGAACATTATGACCCTGTTGACACGGACACCCAAAACCGGATTTCGTAAACCGATTTCCCAAATACGCTTTTGGTTGGTCATGTAAACACTCCAAAATCGATTCTGGAAATCCACTTCCGTAAAGAGATTTTCTAGTTCCACAATCGATTTCCTAGCCCATGTAAACGCAACCGTTTTTAAAACGGCTTGTCAGATTCAGTTTTCTTGTTAAGAATTTTCACATAGTCTAAAGTGACATTTTATGCAGTGAAAGAAGTATAAATGTTAGAGCGAGCAATGAATCTGTGTTTTTAAGAGAAGAAAAATAGCGATTGTGCCGACTTAAATCTGGAACTGAATCAGCTGTTTTTCAGCCTCCATATTAAGTGGGCTAGGAAATCCGCTTCAGGCTATAACATGTAAGCACGACAGCGAAAAGCGGTTTACGAAATTCGGTTTTTGTCTTCCGGAAGATGTGTTGCATATAAGAGTAATGGGGTAAAGTCTCGCTCAACGGTATGAGAAGCGTCTCGGTGCGTCCGTAGCAGCGTTAGGTTGGCAATGTATGATCTGTACGAAACAGTACTGAAGTGAATTTTAACCTTCCTTTTACGAGGCCAATTACTTTTACTGACTGGAGTACATAGAAAAATATTATTATTACGAATATGTCATGATTTTCAAGGTTGTGGTTAGGCAGGAACCTAAGAGTACTGCTTAAATTGTTGCGAGTGAACAAACGAATGGACAAGAGTACATCGACGAATATTATTATTTTTACGAATATGTCACGATTTTCAAGGTTGTGGTTAGGCAGGAACCTAACAGTACAGCTTAAATTGTTGCGAGTGAACAAGCGAATGTTATGATTTTTACGAATAGGTCATGATATTAAAGGATGTGATTAGGCAGTAACCTGAGAGTACAGCTTCAATTGACGTGAGCGAATGTTATGATTTTTACGAACATGTCGTGATTGTAACGGATGTGGTTAGGCAGGAATCGAAGAGTACAGATTAAATTGTTGCTTTCGTTTTACCAAATTACCAAATTATGACATTTAAAAAAATCATAGTAATTCGTTTCATTTTAGAGATAGTTGTAACGTAAATCAAAAAAATGTTCAAATGTTTGTAGAACTTATGGGACTTAACTATGGGGTCATCAGTCCCTAAGCTTACAAACTACTTATGAACTAGCTAAGACTAAGAACGGCACAAATATCCATGCCCGAGGGGGGATTCGAACTCCCGACCGTAGTGGCCGTGCAGACCGTGACTGGAGCGCCTCAGTCCCGTCGGCCACCGCGGTCGGCTTTACGTAAATCGAAATGTGTATGCCTAAGTGTTAAATCTGAACACAAAGACATTGCATGTGGAGAAGCGTAGTATTACAGTGTGCAATGTTCTACATTCCAATGTTGTGATTCGAAAATAAAATCACAGAAACGTGATATTAACACATTCATTTTCACATCTTGTAAGCATAGTGTGCCGCCATTCATCCCAGTATCCACAGCGACTGTTGCCAACACTAGCGCACTATGTCACGTAAGTACATTAGGCCATGCCGCCGGTCGAGACTTTTACCAGCGTAATGTACGACTGCACGAGGAACACAGCTTTGTTAACATCTGAGTCTTCCCATCCCCCAAACAGTGATTTGGCAATTTGCCAAGCGCTCCGAAGTATGAAGGACGAGCTTGGCAACTAGCTAGGTGAAATAGAGGCTTACCTGGACGCGGCGACTGATGTCCGTCGACAAGCACGGCTTCCAGCTGATCCTCCCGCAGCTGGTGGCAGTGAGGACTATCGCGCGCGACGGCCATCCGGACAGTGGAGTGTTGTCGACGGCACGCTACACACGGCCAGGCGGGAGAGAGTGACAGCAACGCGCTAGCGAGCCGAGGAAGGCACTCGAACCTGGCTGGCGTGCGGCCGCGTCCTCACCAGACCCCGTGCCAGGTGAGTGTCTCACTGTTGCCAACACTCCGCCCTACAAATCCCGCGCCGGGGAGCTGCTAGCGGGTCAGAGACAGCGCGGCAGGAAGCGGGGTAACACTGACGGAACAGGATAATTGCCGCCCAGCGGACACTTTGTCGAGACCCACCTCCTACGCCGACGTCTCCCATTATATTACAGCGTCTTGGGGGAGTCTATTTAACCGTTAGCTCACGAGGTGCGGCCTCTCAGACCGCACGTAAATTTTCGGACTCGTTCTGTAATTGTTAGTTTTGACGGGATGCTCCAGTGCCCCTCCTACCCTCATCAAATCACAATTCAAACGACGTATTATGGTCGGTTGCATCGCCGGCCGCGGTGGCCGAGGAGACTAAGAAGCTCCAGTCACGGTCTGCACGGGCACTACGGTCGGGGGTTCGAATCCCCCCTCGGGCATGGATATTTGTGCCGTCTTAGTTCGTAAGTAGTTCATAAGTAGTTTGTAAGTTTAGGGACTGATGACCCCGTAGTTAAGTCCCATAGACTATACAAACATTTGAACATCGTTGCATCGTTGTTTGCTGTGAACACGAGTTGCGGTCTCCCAGACCGCGCCTCGTGAACTACGTACCTTCCTTCTTCAGTGCAGCACAACATACATTTGCATATTCCTTAAAACCGTCTTGATTGCAAATTTATTTATTAATGACGCGATTCGCCCTTTAGCAGGGCATCTTCAGATTATCTGCGTGACAGAATTTACACAAAATTACAAGGCGGAATTACAAACGGTTATAATGGTACATGGGCTTATAATGGGGATAATAACCGTCTGTAATTCCGCCTTGTAATTTTGTGTAAATTATGTCACGCAGATAATCTGAAGATGCCCTGCTAAAGGGGCGAAACGCGTCATTAATAAATAAATTTGCAATCAAGACGGTTTTAAGGAATATTTATTCTAACTGATTGCTGTTGTACACCATGGATTGGAAATCATTTTACATATATTTGCAGGAACGTGCCAGATTTAACGATCCTGATTTTGATAACGTTGTTAGTCAGTTGATGCAGAAAGGTGTAAGTGATATAGACGAAGAAATAGACGATTTTTGCAGTCGCCATTCATCACAGTTCTGATAGTGAACAAGATATTGATTCAGAGGAAGAACTTCAGGAGTAAGGTGATGGCAATCTTTCTGTTTCTTCTGAAATAGAAGAGACAGGATCACCTACACAGAAAGAATATTACTAGAGCAAGAATGGTTTCAGGCGGTCAAGTGGTCTTTTGCAAAATGGATTTTCAAGAAAACAAAAGCGCGTGAACGAGTAAAGTGGAATAGCACAAATGCTGCAGATATGAGAGATGTAGATACTACTGAACTGAAAGATTTCTTTGGTCTTCTCATGACACACATATTTGTTCAAATTTAAAATGTTATATATTGTACAAAACCTATCAAAATAATGAACTTGTAAGCTTTCAAAGAAGCTCATTACTCCTCAGACGAAAAGAAGAATTCAAAATATCCATCTTTCACGTGAACTGGGGGCTTGTATTGGGAGAGTGAGAACAGAAACTGAACCAATGAATGCAGCAGACGACGGTTTTGACAAGAAGAAGACTAGTAAATTTTGCTATCCAAAGAAGAAAAAACAGTGTCCCCGTGTAAAATGTGCAACATTCGTTTTTGTCTTGAATGCACCCAAAAGAAAAAAAAAAGTACACAAAAAATTTCTTATAAAATATGTTTCAGAACTTTAGATGTGAAACATCAGTGTCGAAAGCACATGTTTAAACACTTATTTCACAGACATTATAATATTTCAGAAACCACCATTCATTTATTCAAAATCTCACTTTGTGCATTTTCAGAATAACGCACAATATTACGTGAGATTGTGTCATAAAAAGTAAATTGCTACAGACTTCATGTAATGCAATAAAATCAACAAGGAGGTTTTAAACAACACTTAAATAATAATAACAATAAATGTCATGAAACTTAAACAGAAATTTTCAAATAATCTACTGCTTAAACCACGATTTCCACATAGGGGTCCCAGAGACCGCACCTCATAGGATACGTTACAAAAAAGTCAACTCGTGAGGTAAGGGTCAAAGCTGTAAAATAATTGAAGAAAAGCATTTTCAAACAGGAGTTGTACGAGTGCGTTCTTACAACCGCTATCAGTTTTAGCGACCAACGTCACAGGAGGAAGAGCTATACATCGATGGATAAAATAATATATCAAATGTGTTATAACCCTTTAATTGCGAATGACGGATTTAATCGTCCGCCGTGTTCTGTGCCTAATAGCTTGGGTGTATGACGATATTTCACCCTGACATTGCAACTGTGGTATTAGATGAGCTACGTCCACTACATTGCAGATCTCTTCGCGCATACATTCTGGGCTAATTATAACAGTTTGCTCTAAGCCAAACATCAACAGTTTGCGTCCAGAGAAGCAGCCTCGTTGATCTTTTCCAATAACAAAAAAAAAAGTAAATGTTTGTTAAGCTTATGGGACTTAACTACGGGGTCCTCAGTCCCTAAACTTACAAACTACTTATCAACTACCTTATACTAAGGACGACACAAATATCCATGCCCGAGGGGGGATTCGAACCCCCGACCGCAGTGGCCGTGCGGACCGTGACTGGAGCGCCTCAGTCCCCTCTTTTTTTTTTTTTTTTTTTTTTTTTTTTTTTTTTTTTTTTTTTTTTATTATTAACAAAAAAGTATATACTTTTATCACAAATAAAACTGTCCTGTAACATGCAATATCAACATATTTTCATATAAACTTAAGATTATTTTAGTGCTATAATTATTATCTATAATACACATTTACAATTAAATCCCTTAAAACTTTCAACCTTTGAAAAACAAAACCTCACTAACATCCTTAAACCTATTTATATACGACTTCTTGTAAGCATCTCACTTTTTTAACATTTAGGTATCTTTATTTCAATTTTATTTACTTTTTTTGGATTTTTTTTTTTTTCATTTTACTTTTTCTTAAATTTTTTATTTGTTTGTTCAACTGTAGGATACTCACACACACAGAGAAAAAAAAATAAAGGTAAGTTTTACAATTTGTCTTATCATCTTCTGTGTTGAACAAAAAACTTAAGTAAATTCCTTGATACTGGGGAGTGCATTCTCCGTGGTTGAACTTTAACCTACTCCTTGTTTCTCAAATATGATGTCTAACATGTTGCCGTAGAACTTTTTCACATTAGGGTATTTTTTAGTGTGCCACTGCGCTGTCTTCATATAGGCTTCAAAGCTAATCAGATTGTCCTCGCTGGTGTAGCTGACGTTGTAAGCTACGTAATGCCCTAACATCCACATAATGGTGTTGTTTTTGGTTGCTGGAAAAAATTTCCTGTCCGGCCAGAGGAGTATGTCAGGGGAATAACTTGCAGCCGCACTGCGTGTTAACAGTCCCAGCCGTTGCTGGACCCATCTCCAGTTAGTGAGATGGCCGCCGCACGTGAACCTGTGGCGTAAGCTGTCGATCAGGCCACAGCGGGTGCATTTATCAGTCACACTTAAACCAATGCGGTGTAACCTTTCATTTGTGGCCAGGACGTTGTTCACTACCTTAAACCACGTCGATGCCACTTCGGATGTATGAATCGGGAGGCTGATGTTATTCCACACCGTTTTCCATTCTACTCCTGGGTACTTGAGTTCCACTGGATTACGAGTTGGTGTCTGACTCATATTTTCGAGGAGATATTTCGTCGTTAGAAATGTGCGGTTTAAAATGTGGTCTCCCACGTAGCTCATTTCGAGATAAAATCGCCGGATATGTTCCAAATTTGAATTAAGTTTCCCCACATCAATCGGAGGTCGAGTGTCGACTGGTCGCAGAATTTTGAAGAGCCAACTCGTGACACTGTGAGGTTCCTGCTTCAACATAGTGGCGGTCCTCTTCATGTACAAGGCGGTGCACTTCTTCTCGAAGTCGGGTACATGAAGCCCTCCTGCCTGTCTGGGAGAGGTCATCACACTGTATTTCACTGTAAACAAGTGACCCTTCCAGATGAATTTTCTGGATACATTCGCTACGTGCAGCGCCTGTAGCCTCGGGACTGGAAATATTTGTGCCATATAATAGGCTCTGCTGAAGACGAAAGTGTCGAGGAGACGAATGCGTTGGATAAGATCTAAGGATCTCCAACCGTTTTCAGAAACTGATCCTTGCATGGCACCTATGACGTGATGCCAGTTTTTGGCACACATCGCAAGTGGGCATTTATCAATAATTAACCCGAGGGTCTTGTGATTGTCTTCTGCTTTCGTCCACGAGACATTAACTGAATCGAATCCTTGGATGTTTACTAGGGTGCATTTATTTTCGTTGATTTTTGCACCTGAAGCACTACAGTAGTCGTCAATTATCCCCTTGAGAGTCGTAATCTCATCTTCATTTCGTATTAAGACCCCGACATCATCGGCGTAAGCACGAACTGCGATGGATGTTCCTGCTAACGTCAGTCCAGTCAGTCGGTCGTCAATTGAGCGTAATAACGGCTCCAGCGACAGGACGAATAACATCATGGAGAGGAGGCTCCCCTGCGGAATCCCTCGTTGAATCTCAATGGGCTGCGTCAGCTGTCCATTCACACTGATCGTTGTTGTGATTCCTATTATCAAGTTTTTCACAACATTTATTACTGTGTTGTCCAGCCCACATTGTGATAAGACAGCTATCAAATAGTCGTGTCTTACCCGGTCGAAGGCTTTACAAAAGTCAAGAAACAGGAGTGCCAGTTTCAAGTTGGTCACCGACACGATAGATATAATATCTCTGTATTCGGAGACGGGTGTCATGATTGACCGGCCAGGCACACAGGACTGATGCTTCTTGATGACGTTTTTTATCACAGGTGTTAATCGGCTGTTGAGCGCCCTAGCGAACGTTTTGTAGTCAAAGTTTAATAAAGCTATAGGACGATAATTGTCCAGACTTTGACGGTTTTGCGACTTTGGTATCAAAACTGTCCTGCCTTCCTTTAGCTGTGACGGAATTTCATAACCCCGCATCACTTCATTTACAACTTCCGTAAAGGTTTGTCCTATGATCGGCCAGAAACGCACATAAAACTCCTTCGGGAGCCCGTCAGGCCCGGGAGATTTGTGAGATGGTGAACGCTTAATCAGGTCCAGGATGTCATCCGCCTCAAAATCTTCCACGATCGCACAGTTTTCAATGTGCGTGATGACAGGAGTTATCGTCTGAACGATCTCATCGGCGAAACTGTCACGGTTATCTGGTCGCGAGTAGATGTCACTGAAGTATCGGTGAGTGGCGTGCAGTATGTCTCTCTGCTGGCAAAGAAGAGTCCCATCACCCGTTTTAAGTTCATTTATAAAAGCCCGCTTGCGATTTTGACGGTGTTTAAGCAGGTGGTACAACGATGTGACTTCGTCGGCCTTAATCGAAGTGGTTTTCGCTTTGACCTTCAAGCCGTCAAGTTGTTGACGCTTGATGCTTATTAGTTTGGCCTTCACTTTTTTGATGTCCTGTAGGTACTTGTTACTAGAAGACACTTTCGAGTACAACTCACGCAGTACCGTCTCGTAAAAGTCAATCGTCCGCCTGGTGTCCTGGGCTTTTTGCCATCCATAGTTTTTCAGAGTTCGTTGCATCTTCCTTTTCACTACAGAGGCCCACCATGCTATCTTGCTGGGATATCTACTGCACTGTTGCAGACAGACTGTCCACGTCGCTCGGATGAGGTCTTCCAATTCATCATCCATAAGCAGAGAAACATTGAGGCTCCATGGATTTTTGAAACGGTGGCACGGCTGTTTGTCGAGATTAATTGTAACCGAGAGGGCACAGTGATCCGAAAAGCTGGCCGGAATCACGTCGACGTCAAGAAAGCGATGGCAAATATTGTCGGTTACGTACATTCGGTCCAGGTGGCTACAGGAAGTTGAAGTGAAGTAGGTGAATTTTACCAGTGTGGGATACTTCAATTCCCACGCATCCTTCATCTTCATATTGTGGATCAAGTCATACAGTTCCTTGCAAAAATTAAAATTCGGGGATTGATCTTTTTTATTGAGTACACAGTTAAAATCACCACTAACGATTAACTGAGATGGGTTACGTCGTAGCAAATAAATTATCTCCTCCTTAAAAAACTTGGCTCTTTCAGTCCTGTTGGATGTACCGGATGGGGCATAAATATTGATAAGAACAACGTCAAAAATTTGACAAGCTATGCCTCTGCCCGACGTCAGAGTCTCGACGCTGTGGACAGGAATTCCCTCACGGGAGAGAATGGCAGTGCCTGTGCCTTCCGTGTTGGCTGTGTTTGCAATAGTCTTAAAACCAACGATGTATAGGTTGAACAGATGCACTTCTTGCAAAAGAACTATGTCGGCCTCGGACGCATATATAAACTGTTTTAACAGAGCTACTTTTAAATCAGACCTGATTTTATTTATATTCAACGTTAGAAACTTATAAGCTTGAGTCTGCGTCATTGGAGGTCACAGGTGGTGGAGACGTATCCATCGCACCGACAGACTGTGCCGCTGCAGCGGCGGCTCCTGAGACAGGATCTCCCGTATTTTTAGTTTTCTTACGAGGCGCCGAGAGATTCTGTTTCACCTTGGTTTGGCGTCGTCTGTTTGTCTTGACGGCCATAGCAGATGGCGGAGAGGGTGGTTCCAGGGAGTCGTCGGACATCAGTACCTGTTCTCGTACTGACGGCTGCGTATTCGGATCCCCAAGTCCCGAAGCCGAAGTGTTGCTGTGCGGCTCCGTAACACACATTTGTGAACTCGCCGGCTCTGTATGGTGTTTGGTTTCCTGTTGGAGTTTGGCAGTAGTTACGTTGTTGTCATAATTGTCTTCCTCGTCACGGCTGTTTGTTTCTGCGCTGCATGTTTGTACACTGCTTACTGACAACACAAGCGGCGTGCTTTCCTCGTGGGGCTCGGCAGTGTTTACGTCACGGCCGGCACCGGCTTCCTCGGCGAGGTCGTGGCCCGGCGTGCGCGGCTGCGGCTCCTCAGCCGCGTGCTGTAAACACAAGTCCGCGCCCGCTTCCGCTGCTGTCACTGCTGGAGTGGTCGGGATTTGAGTCCCGGCGGCAGTGTCTTCCACTTGATGTTCTGCCTCAGAAACGTCTCCTGTTGCAGGAGATTGCTCCTCGTGTTCCTCCTCTTCGCTGCTGTCGGCAGAAGCTCGGCGTCTTTTAGTGCCAACCGATGACACTGCGAAGAGGCTCTGTGTTTCACTCATTTCCACCTGTTTCTGTGGCAAGGGAGGGAAATGATTCTTGTTACCGTCCCCTCGGCCACCGCGGCCGGCTCCAATAACAAAAACAAAACTTTGATTAAGAGATAGAGCAGCTTATTTTAGAAACTGACGATAATTCAGTGGCAGTTCTGGAAGTTTTCAGTACACGGATGTTGAGGCTAGTGAAGAGAACTTCGATTCAGAAACAACTGGCGACGAGACACTAAAATGTTCAAATGTTTATAAAGATTGTTTGACTTAACTGCGGGTTCATCAGTCCCTAAAATTACAAACTACTTATCAACTATCTTATACTATAGACAGAACATACTTCCATGTCCGAGGGGGGATTCGAACCCCCGACGGGGAACGGCCTCGCAAATCGTAGCATAGCGCCTCAATGACCTCGGCCGCTCCGCCGCGGCGATGAGACACTACTGCAATAGACGGTTCCAAGTGTATTGGCGCATGCTAGTTCAATTCGTAATCAACATTTATTCAGTGGTAATACTGGTCCTGTTACGCCTCTGAAACAATATGACGTGATGACTTGTTTAGACTGTATTGTGGATGATGCTTTATGCAAAATAATACTTGCTGAACAAACTCAGACGCGCAATAGTACATACGTTCTCATCCAAATTGGCCACCACGCTCCAGGGTTCGCTTTTACAGGATACCACAAGCGATGATGTAAAAAAATCTTTATTGGAATTCTCGTGCTCTAAAAAATTGTTAACAAACCAGATCACAAGATATAATTTTCAAACAGAAATTCAAAATCTAAACGTGATGGAAAATTTGTATATGTGAAACGCAGCACCCAAGCGGCAGGCACATATTGAGTCGTATGAATAAAACGAAGTATCTGCTCCAAACGCTGGATTCCAGAGAACATTCTCACGTTCGCATGAATAAAGCGAGTCAGAGAATATACTTCAACCGAGTTTGCTCTCAGCGTGAGTAAAAGGGTGGGGGAAGTTTCTCACGACCGGAGAATATTCTCCGTTTTCTGATGTGAGCTCTCTAATATACTTCAAGCTGAGGAACTTCTATTATTTTGTATTTTTATTAATATAATGATAATAAATAAGTATCATTAAATATTATTGAATAGAAGTCTGTCGTCAATGAAACGTTGTAATTAGCACAATTAAATGAAATTAAAATTATTACTGAGATGAGTCTTAAGATCAGATAGATAATTTCAGTCATTCTTAATCATTCATCTTACGTATATTCATCTCAGGAAGCGGCGATCGGAGATGTAAGGCGGATATTGCATAGCCCACTCATCAATAAAAAAATTTCAATAATTATAGTTTTAAAGAACTGCGTTTGCTGCACTTATTTAATATACATAATTTAAGTATTCTATGTTTAAGCTATTAATATCTACGAATTGAAATTAATAAATGAAACTGAGGTGCATTATGGTTTATAAAATATAAGGGATTATTTTGCAAAAATCGAAAGAAAACGTCTTAACATCCCTACACTTCTTTTCTCTACCCCTTGTAACGTCACTGTTTTACTGTAGTTTATAATAAGCACGGCAAAATTTATGGTGCTTAGAAGGCAAAAAAAGTTCCTTTATGAGTAGCCTGAAGAAATACAAGAAGAACTAAAAAGTCTACGCAAATAAAAACATTTCGCTGACAAGTCGCTTCCTTTACAAAAATAATAAGTGTGACACTTCATTTTATACAGTGACGAGGGTGATGCCAGAGGAGGTTTTTCATTAGCTTCATAGAAATGAAATACAAGTGGATTGACTGATGACCCCGAAGTTAAGTCCCATAAGCTACACAAACAATTTGAACAAGTGGATTCAGCTGCGTATTTTACCCGTTTGTTTGGAGTGCATATTTACAGTTGTAAACAGCTACGAAGCAAAATACTACTGTATGTTTTTAAACAGGGTCTATTAATAACGCCTTATGACGTTAATTCCAAATAAAGCGCATCCCAGAACTTCACAATCTATATCACAAAATAAATATTGCTGCAATACCGGGTACTGAAGTATCGTTTTTTGTACTGCTCTTGTTCATTCTAGCCAAACCGGTTAGCCTATTTAAGATGCGGTTTCAACCTTCATAATCGTTAACTTCTTTTATGTTAGACATAAGTAGACACGACAGTAAAATTAATAACTGATTAATTACATACAAAGCAGTCTGTTTCTTGTAATTAAATCGCATGTCTTATCGCTTGTCAGCTTGTTTTTAAAGTATCTCGTGTTAGAAAGCTCTGACAGCGTTTCATATTGAAACGGATGAAATGTGATGCATCCTTAAAATTTCTGTAAAAAGTCCATATTTAGTCTGAATAATATGCACAGCAAGCTGATATATAAACATAGAACAGTTTTTCCTGAAAACGTAGATGCCTACTCCATATTTGTACACTGAATAATTTGCCCGATTGGTCTAGTTTAAAGAAATACACGATAGAACAGCTGTTCTATGTCGGGGAACACACACGAAGAACTTACTGAAGAAGGGGGCGGGGGGGGGGGGGAGGAGGAGGCGCTAGGAAGAAAGAACTTCCTTCTCAGAGCGCATGTTTCGAAGTTTTTATTCGTAACAAAATGAGAACTTACCCAGAGAACGTTCTTTTGCTCTGAAAATCTTCTCTGTAGCGTGTCCTCTTTCTTATTCATACGGCTCATTGTTCGCAGAGGAAGTGTTGCGCGCACGCGCGCTAGCCTCACATTTAAAGGATTAATTCATCGATTTATAGTTTTTCAAATGTGCTTCTACTCCATCTTTATAAACCTCTTCCTGAGTGATTGCGCTTACAGAAACCTGTTGAAAACAAAAGCGCATATGTATAGCCGGTATAAGTCCTCATAGCGTATATCTAGCCAAGTAGCGCAGTGGTAACACAGTGTACTCGCATTCGGGAGGATGGTGGTACAAATCCAGCTCCGGCCATCCAGATTTAGGATTTCCGTGATTTTCCTTAATCACTGCAGGCAAATAAAAGCCGGGGCATGGTCAATTTCCTTCCCAAAACTTATCCAAATGATCCGAGCATCAGCTCCACCTCTAATTACCACGCTCTCGGCGGAGCGTTAAACGCTAATCTCCCGTTCATATTATAGTGTTAACGCCTGAACACGAAAATAGAAGCACCAGTTTTTAATGTTAATTATACATGGCCGCGGTGGAGTAGCCGAGCGGTCTAAAAAGTCTCGCTGCGGAGCGCTCGGTTGCTCGCCGTGGAGGTTCGAGTCCTCCCTGGGGCATGGGTGTGTGTGTTTTCCTTAGGTTAATTTACCTAGGTTTAAGTAGTTTGTAAGCTACGGACTGATGACCACGCAGTTTGGTCCGATAGATTTACAAACATTTGAACATTTGAATTATACATGGAGTACAATGATACTGATACAATTCAAAGATACTTTGCCGTACAGGTGCACAAGACAAATATCATCTGTAGGTGCGACGGATTAGCCGTGCGCATTGAGGCGCCGTTCTGCGGTGCGCGCGGCCGTTCGCCGTCGGGGGTTGGAGTTCTCCCCTAGGCCATGGCTGTTTGTGTTGTCCTTAGGTTAGTTTACCTTAGTGAAATATGATTAATTAATTTCCTGACGACGAGTTTCGATGGGCTTTGTCATCATCATCTGGTCGTATAATTTCTACAATGTGGTTACATTTCTTAAAAATAGAGGTTAAACAGAAATTGCAACATTGCACTTAGTCAAAGTATAAAATACACAACTTACATCACCAAGCTCAACGAAAACGGTCGTTAGTAAATGAATTAATCATATTGCGATCTTGGCGTTTTCCTTTTGAAGATAATTGAAATAAGAAAGATCAGAACACGGACGGAGAGATCTGGGTGTCGTTTCTAACTATGTGCTATTTGAGAGGGGAGGCCGGAATGGTACATAAATATACTGCTCAAAACAATTTGGGCAGCAAGTGAGATATCGTACATAATATACGTATGGGAAGGTATTATATTCATATCTTGCTAACAATTGTAATTTCTGTGTGATACAGTACGTTATTATGCTGTCTCAGTTCTTTAACTGGGGTTTACATAGCGTTTACTTAGAGCGTTGCACTCTAATATAGTGTGTGATCACCTCGGACGGCCAATACAGTTGCATAGCTGCGTGGCATGGAGAGTAAGATGTGGCTTAACTTTAATTGAGTTTTATTTTTATAATAATGGAAAGTCCAGGTTGGAATTAATAATATAGTGAGAACAGTTTACAACTCACCGCAAAGACGTGGCGACGAGCTGCGACAGGCATATACAAGAGACACACACATACAACACATTCAGCTATCGGCCATGTCCTTCTTCAGAAAATAGAACACTCACGCAATCATACAGGCACACAACACAGTCATACAACCATCACCTCCGACTGCCACACTTCGAATCACAGTTTTCGTGATTTTTTTTATTGGTTTTATTTATAGGGTGAAATTGTTGTTAAGCCACCACTGTAAGAGTATAATATAAATGAAATGTATGAACATGTTAACTATTGAAACTATAACTGAAAATAATATGTGTATCAACTGTGATCTTAGACAAAATCTGTATAGATCTCTGCATTGTTTACGTTTGTAAACATGTGGAAAGCGAGTGCTGTGGTGAAGTGTGTGTTGTAGCCAGCTTTTGAGCACTTCATAATCGTCAAACAGCAGTGTGAACCAACTGTAAGTAGATGTTTAGAATACGATTTAAACATGTAAGTATCGTATTTCAGTGCCAAACACAAATCTCACACGTCATTTTCTACCTCACCACAGCCAAACGAGTTCCAAAATGTTGTGAACAATCTATAAAAATGTATACCACCTGATGTTGAACTGCCAGGCAGTTCGAAACCGGTCGTAGTGAATAATACGTAAAGGCGACTGGATGCTGTATTTCCTGATTCCTTTAATCTTCACAGTCACAGGCTCCACACATCCAGAATGGATACAAGTTCTATTTAAAGTCTTGTTTAATACCAGTAGATTCCTCCGGATCAGATCTGCCGTCTTTACCTGCCCTATTCTACTTTTTAGGACCTTTTTTCGTTTATCGTGGGTTATTTTGCTACCAAGGTAGTGCAATCCATTAAAATCATATAATTCGTTATTTCTCATTATTTCACTTATGATAGCAATTTCTATCAATGAATCTTATCACTGATATTCTTTCTCCATGCATTTTTATCTTTCTCTCTTTCGATGTATAACTTATATTCAACAGTAATAGGGGTAGGCTGCAAACCTACCTCACGGCCTTTTTGATTCGAGCATTCAGTATTGCAACCTCGTCTTTTTTGTGTTAGTTCTTAAAGAAAGGAAGATTACGGTTTAACGTCACGTTGACTGCGTGATCATCAGAGACGGTAAGGATGCGGGAGGAAATCGGCCATTCTCTTTCAAAGCAACAGTCCATCATGCCTCACGAATAACTTACATTTGGATGGCCGCACGGGATTTGAACCACGTCCTCCTGAATGCAAGACCAGTGTACTATCCACCGCGCCACCTCTCTCGGAGTCTTAGTTTTTGAGATTTTGAGGTGACCTATATTTGTCAGAACTTCGAACATGTTGCACCATTTTAAAGTAACAATTTTTTTCTAGTTGGCTGAATCCTATGAACATATCTAAATTTTTCTTCAGCCTTACTTATAATACTTCTAAAAACTAAATTTAGCAATCGCTTGCTCCAAATAGATTAAAATAAATATTATTGTCCAGCTTTACGCAAGGTATATTTTACGTAAGAATCATTTGTTCGTTCGATAATTAGAATGACATAATTACAGTTGAACAAATGTAAATCCCAGTATAGGTACAACTCTGGTATGCATGTCCACATTTAATGAAATCATCAGAGCACTTACTTTATTATAAAGGTAACAATGCAGAAAGTCATTACACATGGTGGATAAAAGATGTAGGTGAGATCTGAACAAGGTTTTCTAAGGTTTAACCATATATATTGTGGAAATAAGGAAACGTTAAATACAGTACAAAGAGAAAAGCCGAAGTAGTTCTCAGTGAAACTTCGGACTATCTTTTATTAATTACAGATTCAGCAGTGCATTTTAAGAATTACAGATATATAAACAAGGAGATAATATTGGTAACAGTTTATAAAAAAAATACTAGTGTACATTTTGACTAATTAACACTCATTATGTTATTATCATGTAGAACTGTTGCGTTCATTATCAAGCGATGAACTCCTCGCGTAACAATACGTGCGTGTTTCGAATGAGGTTAACTGCAACCGATTTGGATGCCGTTGTGCTGCGAGCACCGCGTGACGAACACGCTCTGTATGCTGGAGGCGTGTCTGCAGTTGAGCAGCAGCGCGCTCGCGGTAGTCGTGCTGCTATTGTCTCGTGTTGGGGTGCTGGTCAGGTACGCTCTTGTGTAACTGTTGCCGGGGGCGACATCGCCACTGTCCGCACGTCCGGCGAGCGCACGCAGCCGGTAGCTGCTAGTCACCAGCTACCACAAGCTACCGTGAACTCTTCCGTGATGTTCAGAGAGAACGAAGAGGAGGACTGCAGGGCAGGGTTGCCAACGAGGTCATGATAAAAACCACCGAAGTGACCGGTGACCGTAAAATCCCACCAAGAACCACCGAACTTTCCGAAGTTCCCATGCAAAAAAAAAAAAGCACTGTCTATTCGTTTGCTCTTGACCGATTGATTTGAAATTTAGTCGCAACTATGCATTTTAAAGGAGGAGTTTTTATGTACGTGACTCATCTGTGTACACACTAGACGGAAATACAAAAAAGTTTATTCAAAAGAACTTTAGCAAACATGTTATATATAAAAACAAACAATAATTGCTTTGAGCCATTGCAATGCTTGTCGGGTACCGACAGCAAATTGTGAAATATTTGAACTTGGAAACAGAAACTAATCCAGTCTGGAAAGGAGTTCAGCGTCATACTATTGTTTTTATTTTATGTCAGAAGATCTAGATTTCAGCTATGTGATCACATCTGAGAAAAAAGAAAGTTAACAATGAAAGTACAGTCACATATTAGGTGTCTGCAATGTTCAATCATTTTCACAACATGAAAAATCTGATAAAGTGGTGTAGCAACAAATACATACCATTAACACAATGTCAGTTCTTCGTCCTCGACTTCATCACCATCATCTTCGACAGGATCGGCGCCCGAAGTATATGCCGCTGTTTCCTGTTTCTAAGTCTCGTCTTCGCCAAATTTAGCTGACTGAATGCCCTCTCTACTTCGGCGTTTGACCATGCCAATACTAGTAATCACATGGCAAGATTACACAGTTCTTGAAAGGGATTTTCGGCACTCGCATCTTCGTATTGTAACACCTCACTCCAGAATGATACAGTGTTGTTAACATTTTCCCACTCAATTAAATTTAGTTCAATTTTCGACGTGTTTTCGGGAGGAAATTGCATCAGTTCTGAAAGGGGGACGATTGACTCATTATGCACTTTCAAACAGTTTTCTGGTGCTAGGTTGGAGATCTTGCTCAAAACATCTACATTTGATGGCAAGCGCTGTTGTAGCTGTGTTACAAGAACTACTAAAAAATCCACACATCTTTCTCTGAGGACAGCATCTATTTCCGATGACACAAAACCCGACTTTTTTTAGTTCCTCCTTTTTTTTTTTTTTTTTTTTTTTTTTTTTTTTTTTTTTTTTTTTCTCCACCAACTTTCCCACCTCCCACTGACTCAGATTTTTTCCCACCGTCGGCTTTAAAAAACCACCAGATTCGGTGGGAAACCACTGACGTTGGCAACCCTGCTGCAGGGGCCAACGTTCAAATAAAGTATAAATCAAAGTGACTAATTTTATATATGAGCGGCGTAAGTGTGAGTGTTTGTCGCCGACAGAGCTGCGCACGCGCAGAACTGTTGTCGAGTTCAATAAGGAGCTATGCGCATGCGCAGTTTTGCAGCTTACGTGTGTGTCAGCAGTGTTGCCAACCTCGTTCCACGGAAAGAAGTAGATGCAAATCGTAAAAAGAAGGAGAAAAAAGTAGAATTCCGAATGACAATGGTGAAAACAATAAAAAAGAGAATTTTTGAAATTTCCCTGACACATTTTAATATTCCTGACATTTACCTGATAATACTTATTTACCGCTTATCTATCTCGTTAAAGAAATATTTTTTTCTGTAATTACACCATGCCAACGTGGAATAGTAGAAAAAAGGATGGTTGACGAAATACAGGAAATGATTTACCAATAGTTGTAATTTTGCTTACTTTGCTTAACAACCTGTTTCGGTGCCTCATTACCACCATCAACAGGCCCTAAAACAATCGAGGTGGTGCATCCATTTAGTACTTCATATTATATTCTGGCCCTCCACTTATAAAGAATGATTGAATGGGCCACCTCGATTCTTTAAGGAGCCTATTGGTGATGCTAATGTGGGGTAATTCATCTTGCTTTGTAAAACATTAATGACGCTATTAACCAATCCTGGAAGTCTGTTGCGAACGTAAAAAAAAAGTGAGTAACCAATATTATTCTATCCACTCATTTCCGAAACAGAGAACGAAACAATGAGCAGCGCAACATTTCATTATTTAAATCGCCTTTATTTATTGAGCTAGTGGTTGCTCTTTACAAATGTATCGCCAGTGGTTTGCTCCATAGCACTACTCCGTTTTCAGCAATTTAGCAAGTAGAAGGGGGAAACCCTGTGGGCAATAAGTGAAAGGGCGTCTTCGCCGCCTGCCTTGGGTAATTCAATTTGAATCAGCAGACACCTTTGCACAGATATTCTTAATCACATTTCATAATATCTAGAACACCAGCGAATTTTGTTAACTGCCGGGCTTTTACTAGTTCTACATATACATACATCTACATCTCCGCAAGCCATCTCACAGTACGTGGCGGTGGGTAGTTAGGTTTTTCGGCGGTGGAGTGGCCGAGCGTTCCAAGGGCCTAGCTGCGGAGCGCGTCGCTGCTCCAAGTCGGAGGTTCGAGTCCTCCCTCGGACACGGGTGTAGTTGTTGTACTTAGCACAAGTTAGTTTAAGTAGCTTGTAAGCCTAGGGACTGATGTCGATAGTAGTTAAGTAACACAGATTTACAAAGATTTGAATAATTTTTTGTAGTTTGGTTACCACTGTCAATTCCTCCTTTGACAGTCACGTATCGCTGGAAAACGAATGCCAGTAAGTCTATATGTGGTGTAGTTTTATACTCGGGGCCTTTTCGCGATATACACTGGTCATATAACAAGAGGTCAGCTGAGATATCTAGGTTCTGAAATATTGTCATCGGCAGAATGAACTAAAATGGTTCGACGTCTTTCTGTTGTTTCTGCCAAGTGGAGACAACAATATTACGGCAACCGAAATAGTGCTAATACCAGAAAGTTGCTGCAGAGGGAGTTGGTGTTGTCTTTACCAAACGAACTACACTAGGAGTTAGGATCAGATGGTGTAATGAACAGGTAGTGGAATGCAACGACAACGTGACTTACCTGAAGCTATGGTATGGAGAGCAATAGGAAGGTTGGAAGGGGAATAGACACAGACGGGGATGGTTGCAGTTATTGGAGTATCCCAAAGTGATACTTACAGATTTTATTAGTTTTTATTAGAATTGGGTCCTTAAGCTTAGTTCAATTCTCTTGCGTTTTATCCTTTAACCTTTTTCCTTATTTACTTTTCCTTTTTTCTTTTACTGCTCCGCAGTGCTTTCGTGGACTCACATGCCCACTCTCTTCCCCCCTTGTGGCGGACTGCTGTTTCACCCTAGAATGGTGTTTTTTGTTTTCCCTTTGTTGATTACCGTCGCCACTGCAGGCTTGGGGATTATCTGGGTGGGCTTGGGGGATTGCCTTCACTCGGTCTCCTTTGCAACGTTCCTTTTCTCTTCGTTGTTCCCTTGGGGTGGTTTGTTTTGTTTCGTTTTGGTGACTTATCACAAATTTCGATTTTCACCACCCCCTCATGGAGCGGATACTTGACTGTGGTGGTCTTACATTCTTATTATTTATGTTTTTACATTTACATTACATTTTACATTTAGAGAACGCGATTTCTGTGCTGTCTGTAAGGCTTTGTTTTTCCTTTGAAATGTGTTTGTCGGTGAATGGACACTGGCTGCGGCGCAATTTTCTTTCCTGGCCGTGCTTTTTCATATAGTTTAATATAATTTTATTCTTTATAAAATAGCTGTTTCAATAGCAATAATTTTTGACTTGCATTTTGTGTTATGCAATTTTCCTTGCTGTCAGTGTTAATAGACAGAATAAGATAGCCTTTGTTGTATTTTCCCATATTTGTTTTGGCGACAGCCAAAGGTGATCCATGAATCTGATATTCAGTGTTTTATTTTTCATGCGAGACACTATATGCTTAAACTATAGGTGTCTCATATATCAGAGTAGACTATGATAATTTATATTTTTGTACCTATAGAGTGTTTTTTTATTTAATTATATTTATATATATATATATATAATTTTTTTTTTGCAGTTAACTGGTAGATGAGTGTTTTGCTTAATGATAATTAAGCTTGTGCTTTCAAAACATTTGATCTCACTTTTGTCATTGTCAACTTTACAGCTACTTTTGTTTATTCTTTCATTTACTTGTATTAGCCTGAAAGTTGCATTCCTGACAACATATTTCAATACAATCAACTCAATGATGAACTTATCATCTTAGAGCACAAATGATATATTGTAAAGATATATTCAGCATTATATGCAGTTTCTTCTTATCTTTGTTTATGGTCTCACTATTTGGTAGCTGTTGCCATATGATAAAGTAAACATTTATTTCAATGAAAAAGTGTAATTTCTAGCACCTGGACTCGATTTCACACAACAGGAAGTCTTAAAATGAGGCAAGGCTAACGTCGTACACGGGAAACATCAGCAAGAGATGATAGTAATCTCCGGAAAAGAGCCCGTCGAGGCATAAGGCGGAATGCAACTCAGCTGCAGCACACCCTCCAGATAGCGATAGTACGCGCAATACCAACGCAGTCCAAAATCGCCTTCGAGAATGTAGCCTCTACGCACGGCGGCCTAAGGTGTGTGTCCCATTAAAACCACGACACCATTTAACCCGCAGAAAAAGGAGGGAAGAACATCAGGATTGGAATCGAAATGAATGGCACCGGTTTCTGTAACAGTGGCTGATATTGTGTAAGGGCCCTTGGTTTCTTAGTGCTACTGGAATGCATTCATTAAATATTTTTAGAGCCAGGGCGACATTTTGCCTTTATATTGTCTTGGGTACTATGCTTTCAGAGAAAGGGGATCTCAATATTTTACAAGTTGGTTTTTCTCAATTGAGTGTATTGATTTTAAAGCACCAAAGAAAACTACTGCTGTATCAGTCCCGTTAAATTCTAGGAATATTAACTGCTGGTCAGTAATATTCAGCCATGAATTTGTCAAAAACTTTAAAATATGGACTGTATCAATCACAACAAATAATTTTCTGCTTGGGTCTTTCGGGTGTACATAGTGGGTCTTCAGTTATGGTGGGTCACATAAATATACTCCTGGCCATTAAAATTGCTACATCACGAAGATGACGTGCTACAGACGCGAAATTTAACCGACAGGAAGAAGATGCTGTTCAAATGTTTGTAAATCTATCGGACCAAACTACGTGGTTTCGGTCCGTAGCGTACAAACTACTTAAACTAAGGTAAACTAACCTAAGGACAAACACACACACCAACGCCCCAGGGAGGACTCGAACCTCCGACGGCGAGCGACCGCGCGCTCCGCAGCGAGGCGCCTTAGACTGCTCGGCTACTCCACCGCGGCAAGATGCTGTTATATGCAAATGATTAGCTTTTCAGAGCATTCACACAAGGTTGGCGCCGGTGGCGAGACCTAAAACGTACTGACACGAGGAAAGTTTCCAACCGATTTCTCATACACATATAGCAGTTGACCGGCGTTGCCTGGTAAAACAGGCCTCGGGTAAGTAGGAGAAATGCGCACCAACACGTTTCCGCCTTTGATAAAGGTCGGATTCTAGCCTGTCGCGATTGCGGTTTATCGTAACGCGACACTGCTGCTCGCGTTGGTCGTGATCCAAAGAATGTTAGCAGAATATGGAATCGGTGGGTTCAGGAGGGCAATACGGAATTCCGTGCTGGATCCCAACGGCCTCGTATCTCTAGCAGTCGAGATGACAGGCATCTTATCCACATAGCTGTAACGGATCGTGCAGCCACGTCTCGATTCCTGAGTCAACAGATGGGGACGTTTGCAAGACAACAACTATCTGCACCAAAAGGTTCGACGACGTCTGCAGCAGCATGGACTATCAGCTCGGAGACCATGGCTGCGGTTACCCTTGACGCTGAATCACAGACAGGAGCGCCTGCGATGGTGACGCAACGACGAACCTGGATGCACGAATGGGAAAACGTCATTTTTCGGATGAATCCAGGTTCTGTTTACAGCATCATGATGGTCGCATCCGTGTTTGGCGACATCGCGGTGAACCCACATTGGAAGCGTGTATTCGTCATCGCCATACTGGCGTATAACACGGCGTGATGGTATGGGGTGCCATTGGTTACACGTCTCGGTCACCTCTTGTTCGCATCGACGGCACTTTGGACAGTGGCCGTTACATTTCAGATGTGTTACGGCCCGTGGCTTTACCCTTCATTCGATCTCTGCGAAACCATACATTTCAACAGGATAATGCACGACCGCATGTTGCAGGTCCTGTACGAGTCTTTCTGGATAGGGAAAATGTTCGGCTGCTGCCCTGTCCAGCACATTCTCCAGATCTACGACCAATGGAAAACGTCTGATCAATGGTGGCCGAGCAGCTGGCTCGTCACAATACGCCAGTCACTACTCTTGATGAACTGCGGTATCGTGTTGAAGGTGAGTGGGCATCTGTATCTGTACACGCCATCCAAGCTCTGTTTGACTCAATGCCCAAGCGTATCAAGGTCGTTATTACGGTCAGAGATGGTTGTTCTGCGTACTGATTTCTCAGGGTCTATGCACCCAAATTGCGTGAAAATGTAATCATATGTCAGTTCCAGTATAATATATGAGTCCAATAAATACCCGTTTATCATCTGCATTTCTTCTTGGTGTAGCAATTTTAATGGCCAGAAGTGTAGGAAATGGCCTTTCTATTTACAGCACTGTTATCAGCCACAACAGCAAGTACTGTGAATCCTATCTCTTCCAGTCCAATAATAATGCGTTTTACCATAGAGCACTGCTGAATACCATCAGCATTTGGCACTGGTAATATATGAATCATATTTTAAAGAGGACAGCAGGCTTGAAATCATAAATACACAAACTGTTTTAGCCAGATCATTTCTGTCTGCAGCAGAACCTATAACAGTGCTCTGCTTGTAATCCACCTGTGGCTTAATATAAACTTCACGCATTAATAACGGGGCCACTTTCTCCTGCTGACACAGAAGTGGAAACTTTCTCTTTATAGAATTGAAAAAAATTTTCATTCTGCTCTCTTTGTGTGTTTAATTTAGAGCATACTGACTCAGTGTGATTGGTGAAGGGAGGATGAGATTACCTGAACTCCTGATAAATTTGTAAGTATGTGCTGACATAGAATACACCAGTCACGAAAAACTGATACTCTCCCAGGAATAACATGTCAAACTTACCTTGCTTGTTAAAATAGTTTGTTCTTTGAGGAAATCCAAAGCATAATGTCTCTAAGGAAATATTTCTCCAAAACGAGTTATTACTTTTTCCACTTGTCAGATAAATGCTCCACAAATGCATAATGTTTATTGTAGATAAATTTTTCCGCCTGGTTAATACCTGACACAACGACTGGAAATCTGGCGTCTGAAGCACTTTTTACTTCCACATCATCGACAAAAAACTGATAAATTTAACTGCTTGTTAATTTTGACACAACACCTCATTCTTGGGTGAGGTTCCTCAATTATAATTATAAACAATAACACTTTATCATTCTGTACAACAGTCCAATTAGAGTGCAGCGTTTTAGAACATAGTTTCGTTTGTAGTTCATTACTATCTAGAACAGTATCTTGCCGGCGAGCTTCAGATGATGTTACCACACTTTCTTCGAGTGCAAGTGCTAGCTGTTCGTTTTGTTTCCTTGTTCTTCTACCTTCAGAATCTTTTCTCCTCGCTGTAGTTTTTGTCATATACGATGGGCATTTTGGAAACATTGATGGTACAGCTCCTGAAACAATAAAATATTCGTAAGTTTCTATTGGACTGTTTATAAACAGTGTGGTCTGTAGATTACTAAATTATTTTCTTTTGGAATGGTTACAATATATCAATATATATCGAAATAACCTACCTTTAACTAATCTAGGCTTCGATAAAGGTGCTCTTAAAAGTCTTCCCGTTTTACTGTCATACATACTGGTTTGTAGTTCCACATCCTGCTGCTGAAAATGCAATTCACAGATCTACAAAATAAAAACCGCAATCCATTATTTCTGAAACTCTATTACAGATAATTAAAGTCATATCGAAGGCCAATCGATAACGTAATGTATTTACGAGTAATCAATTGCTTGCCTTAGAATTACTCGTTCGCTGAAAATCGTCTCTACAAATAGCTCTAATCCATTTATGCCTTTGTGTTTCGTCTTCTGGGAAGTAAAACACACCGACATTTGGGCCATTTGCGTAATTCCCTTTGCAATTAGGCTCTGAACATATGTAAGGCATTTTGAAAAGTACCAAATACTACAGAAAACAATACTTCTCAGATATCGAAAACGCTCGCTCACATCAAAACAAACAACATAACGACGGCAACTCCCATGAATCAACGGACTAAACGAGATGACGTCACTGCCTCTTGGACACAGCGTTAACAGGCCTGATACGTAGGTGGCGATGGCTTGTGCCATAGGAGATGGGTTCCTTCTGGTGGACGATAGCGCTCGTCCCCACAAAGCTGCTCTGGTGGACAACATGCTTGAAGCCGAGATAACAACAAATTGAGTGGCCAGCTTGTTAAACCTGATGCATTTGACAGACGCATTGCAGCCAGACCAGCTCCTTCCCACAACGGTTACACAGCTGGATATTGCACTCTTGGAAGAATAGCCAAAGATCCCTCAAGAGCTGATTGATGTCCTCATACCACGTAGGTGTGCAACTGTACAGTCCGTCCGAGGTGACCTACTATTAAGCCAGCTTGTGTAGAGGCCCAGAACCGGTTCAACACGGACGGCCGGGGCGGAGGGGCCGAGTGCATTCGGCCGCCATGCTGCGATGCGCGAGGCCGTTCCCCGTTGGGCGTTCCAATCCCCACTCGGGTATGGATGTTTGTGCTGTCTTTAGTATAAGGTAGTTCATAAATAGTTTGTAAGGTTAAGTCCCTTAAGCATAACAAACATTCTGCTCAACATATTAGAGGGTAACAAGAATGACTTTTTCACTTTTATGGTAGCCCATAGTGCTAACAACTTCGTCAGGAACAAATACTGACGAATATGTGTATATTTACAGCTTATTTCGCTGAAAGTATGTAGAATATAATTATGGTCTGTTCTTAGTATGATAGGAAGTTTTTTTGACACGTATCAATTCAGTGTGGAGTCTAGTAATTTGCAGGTTTTTTACACCTCACTCGTCTTTCTTACATGCGCATATTCTTTTGAAAGTAATTATTTTACCTTAAAAACCAATCTTTTGAAGATTCTTACCGTTCATGGTTCAGCTGTAGTACTTACTTACTTTCCGTATCCGGAACTAGACTTCTAACTTCCAGAAATTAGCAGCCGATATGGCTTTGTCGTTAGCCTCCCATAAGTCTTCCATTGTGCAGGGCTTTTCTAAACATGGACAGATAAGCAGGTGTTGAGGATCCTGTACAGCACCACAAAGACACAGAGTGTTCTCATTATCTTTTAGGAAGCCCCATCGCTGCATGTTTGTCTTGCACTTTGGCACTTCTACCCTCATACGGTTCAGGGTTCTCCAGATTGTGTATGGCAGGTCTCTACCAGGTGCCAGTTCTTCTTTTGCTGCTTTATGAGGGCTTCTCAAATCCATTTCCCACCTAGCAATACGGTTTTCTGCGGTCGACCCTTCCAGTGCTCGGGTACGTGACAGGAAGCTCTTCCTCGAACGAAGCCGTCGGTCAGCAGGCTGGTGTCCATATAGAGGGTGACGCATGTCCTTTTCTTGCTTCGTTTTTTCAGCTTCGGCAGCAATGTCACGTCGTATGTTGGGCGGTACGATCCCCATAATTAAGTACATCTTGTGTACTGGTGTTGGTTTCAGGCACCCAGTCACAATCCGTGCCATTTCATTCACCGCGATGTCAACTTTTCTCGCGTGTGTTGACGAACTCCATACTGGAGCGGCGTATTCCGCAGCTGATACACTAAGCGCAAGGCCTGAGGTTCTCAGGACTTTTGGGTTTGCACCCCAGGATCCGTTAGTTAATTTCCTGAGTATGTTGTTTCTCGCTGAGACTTTCTCCCTTGTGGCATTTCAGTGATGTTTATAGGTCAGTGTGCGATCCAGTGTGACACCGAGATATTTGGGCGTCAGACAATGCGCGAGTCGTTCACCTCTCCATGTAACATTCAATTCCCTATTTGCCTCCGCGTTCTTTAAATGGAAAGCACAGACCTGCGTCCTGGAAGGGTTCGGCCGTAGGTGGTTTGCCTCATAATACTGGGAGAGGGATTCCAAAGTACTGGATAATTTCTCCTCTACATCCAGAAAATTCGTACCTTGTGCTGCAACTTCAGTGTCATCGGCATACATAAATTGGCGCGTGGTGTTTGGCACTGGTTGATCATTTGTGTATATATTATACAGAGCTGGAGCGAGGACGCTTCCCTGAGGCAGGCCATTCCTCTGATTTCTCCACCTGCTCTTCTTACCCTGGAGACAGACAAAAAATCTCCTATTTTGCAGGAAAGTAGCAATCAGTGATGTTAAATGATGGTCTTTTGTAACATCATATACTTTTCTGACGAGCCTCCAATGATTTACAGTATCGTATGCAGCTTAAGGTCTATGAAAGCCATTCCCGTGATCTCTTTTCTCTCAAAACAGTCTTCGATATGTTGGGTCAGGTTCAGGACTTGGCCGCAGCACGATTTGCCTTGTCGGAAACCTGCCTGCTGTGGGATGATCTGTTGTTCCAAGACGATTTCTATGCGACTTAACGTCAGGCCTTCCAAGATCTTACAACAGTGACACAAAAGAGACACAGGTCGGAAGTTTTTTGGGTCATTAGGGTCCATTCCAGGTTTCAGAAGAGCAACCACGCGGGCTTTCCTCCACATCTTTGGGGTGTGAAGTCTTTCTACGCATACATTCATCAGATCTAACAGCCACTGTAGTGTATTACTGCCGAGGTTTTTAATTTGCTCGACTCTCAGTTCATCGATACCAGGAGCTCTGTTAGTCTTCAGGCTGGAAATAGCTGCTGTAAGTTCTGACATTGTGAATGGTGCCTTGAGGTGATGTTTTTCCTCTGCCGGAACACGCGTTAACGGTTCGTGGTATTTTCTGCCGCGGGTTTTGCCATTCAAGAGGAGTGTGGTGGCGACTTGGTCTGCAGTGACGTTAGTAAATTTATCGTTTGACTTTGTGGCGTCACCGTTGAGGTTCTTTAGCAGTTTCCAAGCCCTCCAACTGTTCACTTTCATGTCCATGTTCTCCACAAGGTTACTCCATTTGGCTTTGCGGTTCTCTGCAATGACTGTCATGAGTTCATTGCCTGCTAAAAGAGTCACATCATCAAATGGGTCATTATCGAAGAGCTTCCGGTATCTTTCCAGTAATGGTTTTGCATCCTCAGAGAGTCCAGCGATATACTATGTTCTGCATCCTCGCGGTATTGTCTTCCTAGACACATTCTGAACTAGACTGACAAAAGAGTCATACATCTCAGGTTGTGGAGGGATTTTTGTTACTTCTAAATCAATAATGTCTCTGAATTTCTTCCAGTTAGCCTTTTTAAAGTTAAATCTTCTTTTAAAAGGAACTTGTTCAGGCTTAACAACTGCATTGACCGTGCAAATTATTGGCCGATGTTGCGTATGGGGAATTGGCTCCCCAATCAATTTTTCAGACTGAGCTGCGAGTTTCTTGCTGACAAAGATGTTATCAGGAATGTATCCTTTCTTCCATCTGCCACTATTAAAGGAGCTTGGCAGTTTCGGGTCGTGTATGAGTAGCAGGTCGTGTACCTCAGCCCATTTCTCTAGTTCCGCTCCACTGCTGTTGGTTTCTTTATAACCCCATGCAATGCTCTGACAGTTGAAATCGCCCAATATAAAATTAATGTCTTGGTAACTGAAGTTAGCAGGCTCAGTGAAGACAAATGTGGAGTCTGGAGGCTTGTACACAGAGGTAACGCTATACTGCTGAGTTCGAACAGTTAATATTTCAACATCATCCCTATCAGTCAGTGATGCAGATGTTAAGTTAATTCCTGACCTCGCGAAAATGGCACTACCGTACTGTTCATGTGGTCTCTCCAGGATCATTTTCATTCCGTCTATTTTGGGTGAAGGTCTTGTAATGCTCAGACGAGTTTCTTGAATCAGGAGGAAGTCACATTGGTATTCTTTGCCTCTCGATATTCCTTCAACGTTTATCGATATCGTCACAAGTGGCCTTGGAAAAGACCGTTTGGGTGGGGTCTTATTGGTCTTCATTTTCTCTGAAGTCCGTTTCGGTTGTTGAAGGATTAGGCGCTGATGTATCAACGTTGCCCGGGGTGCGCCCTATTGCGTTTTTTGTTTTTATCTTGCTGTCACCTTCGGGGAGGCTCCTTCATTGCGCCCCAGCTGTAGTAACAATAGTGGAATCGGGTTCGTCTTTGTCGGATAACAGTTTGATTCTTTTGCCGTTTTCTTGCCACGTCTGTGACGTTTTCCCATCAACTACATCTGTGGTGGCTGCTTTGGTACGTTAAATACTGTAGTTATTGCATTCTATATACGTTCCCTGTGTTCCACCATTTCCGACTTTACAGAAATTGTAGTGAAGAAACCTTAACATTCCCGAGTAGAAAAGCGATGTCTTTCTGCCAAAGAGCAGGTATTCTGCTGTTACCTAACCAATTTTTATTTTTAATAGTAACTGAAATTATACAGTAGAAGCTTCAGATTACAAGATAATTGTAAATAAGCTATTTTGTAATGTACCGTTTCGTACCTTGTCAGGGATCTTAGGAAACCTAAGAAAGAGCTGTTTTAAGTTATTACCTATTTTTAAGGCACTACATACCTTCTCTAATGAAAAAAGTATGTTAAAATCAATATAAACGATAGTAATATCAAAAAGGAACAACTTCCTGATGTTCTGCAAAACTTTTTATTGGTCACAAACCGGCTTTCGGCTTCTTAGGCCATCATCAGGTGACAACTGAATGTAGTACACATGTTTTCAAAGATGTTAAGATTTACAAAGATGTTATCACAGACAATCGATACTTCACAGGAAAGTTCATCGCAAAAACTTATTTATGAGACTTATTAACATTTATATAAAAATATAATAAATATGTGTAAAGAATCAAAACTAATAGGATTATTTTTGTTGAAATGGAAGGTTGAAAATGAAACTTATTTCAGTAGAGGTGTAGAGGGGAACTGGATCTGATCGTTTAATACTAAACTAGCATCCTGAGCCAAATTTTTATTGATTTCCAATATTTCCAGTAGTGTCATCTTTCTGCTTTTCTTCAGGGGATGTAGAATCTCACAGTTTACATCATAATCATGGCCTTCTCTGAGCAGATGTTCAGCAAAGGTTGAATCTGTCTTTTTTAACCTCCAGCTTCTCTCATGTTCTGATAATCTAATAGCTACAGCCCTGCCAGACTGACCAACATACAGTTTCCCACAATGTTTGCATGTGATCTTGTATACACCACTCTGTGATAGGGGTTGAATTTTGTCCTTACTATTGAATAAATATTTAGAAATGTTATTAGTATTGTAAAATGCAGGCCTGTAATTTCGAGATTACAGGGCTGCATCGTCTAACGAGGACAAACTTTTTTTATTATCTTTGGTGCAAGATTTGGAAGCTATTCCAGAACACAGTAAGCTTCAGGGAAAATGTGAAATAATGCAAGTCATTGCTAAATATAAACTAAAAAATTCTACGACCTTGCATCAGCCAGGTTATCCCAACTTTGCAGCTCACGTGGCGCAACAATATGATGTTCGTCCAGTATCTTTTTACCCACCCCAGCAGTTTTCACCAAAAGCCTTTGACGTAAATCATCCAACTCCCCCCATCCATCCTCAGTCATGGTAAATAGCAGATACACACAACGTTCCTCTCAGCCCACTCCAGAAATCGATCACCAATCTGATAATTCATCAATTCTGAGTCTTTGAAGAAGTATCGTACTTCTTTGATACATGTCAACTCAAGTGTAGTACTATTCGGAAAACGTCCATGACATTAAATTCCTTTAAGATCATTGACATATTATACGTATTCTGTTACAATTATAATAAAATGTTCCATGTTTTTGCAACAAAGAAGTTTGTGTCACACCTACCTCAGAGTCACAGCCACCCTCTCTTCCACAGTTATCTGCTTCCTCATGTTGGTGTCCACCACCTGAAAGAATGGTTTCAGTATTGAACATAGTTCATCAAAAGAAGTTACTGACACGACAGAAATTGAAAAATTTCTCAGGATCTGCTCGAATTGTTCCGTGAAGGCAATGAAAAGCTCCAAAGCTTAATCGCGAACTAGTTATTGACATCACTGCTTTCTTTTCCGTACTTTGCGTTTCTTCGTAACAACTACAGCATAAGCAACAACAACTACTTCTTCTAAAGGAAACATTTTGTTACTGTCTTGTTCTATACACTGCACGCCAACAAGCAGCAGTTAGGTACCACGTGACAGCTGCGAGGGCGGGGGAGGGGGCTCAGCTCTGAGAGCCGAAGACAGGTTGCAATGAGTAGGACATCGGCTCTGTGCGCCGAAGACAAGCGGCTCACTGCATCCAGCTGCACGGACTCCCATGTGAAAGGGGCCTTTATTTATTCAAAAAATAAAGCGTGTACTTGTAGGTCCAGGCATACTGGGCCTCAGGGGCCCATAGCCTACCTACTGTGTTGACTATTTCCTTTCCTTCTTGAATCTTCGTGTCGTAGAATCCTCGCTGAATGAGTCCTCAGGCGTGGGGGGGGGGGGGGGGGGGGGAGATGTCGTTACGGCTCGCACGCTTCGTTATGGCGCCGGCCACTATTTGTTGTAGTGCATATTCGTTTGCAAGATTGGAAATCTTCTCCCACTGTTTTCGGGAGAAAACTGGGTGTGCATTTATGAGTTGGGACAGTTTACGGGTTATAAACTCCCGATTTCCAGACACCGTACCTCACAAACGGCTTTTAATCAAATTGCTTGGTTATAGTACATCGCCCCAAATTTGCGACGACACAGTTTGCAGTAATCGATGGTAAGGCATCGATTAAAACAGAGGTGATATCCGGCGTTCCACAGGTGTTATTAGTCCTCTGCTGTTTCTTATTTACATAAACGATTAGGGAGAAAATCTAAGTAGCTCTCTTAGGTTATTTGTAGATGACGTTGTCATTTACAGTCTAGGAAAATCATCTGAAGATCAAAACCAAGTGCAGAATTATCTAAATAAGATATCGCTATGGTGTAAAAATTGGCAATTGACTATAAATAATGAGAAGTGTGTTAGTCGTCCACATGAGTAAGAAAAGAAATGTTCAAATGTTTGTTAAGCTTAAGGGACTTAACTGCGGGGTCATCAGTCCCTAAACTTACAATCTACTTATGAAATACCTTATACTGAAGACGTCACAAATATCCATGCCCGCGTGGGGATTAGAAGTCCGACTTTAGCGGCCGTGCAGACTGTGATTAGCGCGCCGCATACCGCTCGACCACTGCGGCCGGCCACGAAAAGAAATCCGTTAAACTTTGTTTACAAGATAAATCAAAAGTGAATGTCGTAAACTCTACTATAAATACCTAGGAATTACTATTACTTTAAACTGGAAAGACCACGTAGATAATATTGTGGGATAGGCGAACCAGAGACTGCGTTTATTGGCAGAACCCTTAAAAGATGCAACAGAATTTCTGAAGAAACTGCATACACTACGCTTGTCCGTCCTTTTTTGGAGTATTGCTGCCCAGTGTGGGAGTCTTATCAGGTGGGTTTGACGCAGGACATCGAAAGAGTGCAAAGAAGGGCAGCTCGTTTTGTATTGTCACGATACAGCGTTACGGGAATGATACAGGATCTGGGATGGGAATCATTTCAAAAACGCCGTTTATCGCTGCGGCGTGGGCTACTTACGAAACTCGAATCGCCAAAATTCTCCTCCTACCCACTTACATGGGTAGAAATGATCATCAGAATAAAATAAGAGAAATCAGAGCTCGAACGGAGAGATTCGCGTGTTCTTTCTTCCCGCGCACTATTGCAGAATGGAATGGGAGATAAATATTATAATGGTGGTTCGATGAACCCTCTGCCAGGCACTTAAATGTGATTTGCGGAGTATCGCATGTAGATATGTGGAATTTCATTCAAATGTTCAAATGTCTGTTAAGCTTATGGGACTTAACTATGGGGTCATCAGTCCCTAAACTTACAAACTACTTATGAACTACTTACGAACTAGGACGGCACAAATATCCATGCCCGAGGGGGGATTCGAACCCCCGACCGTAGTGGCCGTGCTGACCGTGACTGGAGCGCCTCAGTCACCTCGGCCACCGCGGCCGGCTGGAATTTCATCTCTGGAGCAAGTTTGAGTGGAGTGGGTTTGTCGGAGGAGGAAAGGAAGGGATATGGGTTATGGAACTGTGGGTAGGATCCATCTTCGACCGAGCGAGGTGGCCCAGTTGTAACGCACTTGATTCGGATTCGGGAGGATGGTGGTTCAAATCCATCTCCGTCCATCCACATTTAGGTTTTCCGTTATTTCCGAAAATCACTCCAGGCAAATGCCGGGATAGTTCCTTTCAAAGGGCACGACCGCTTTCCTTCCCCATCCTTACCCAAAACTCCGAGCGTTAACTCCGTCTCTAATGACCAAGCTGTCGATCTCCCTCCTCGTCGTCCGCGTCATTCAGATGCCATCCCGTCTGAGACCGCAGGCGTGGTCATTTCCACCTCCATCGGCGCCGCACCGACCGCCTGTATTGCTACAGGGGCCCGGAACGCGCCGCCACTGCCTCGTAGGCGGTGGTTCGCGTGTCTGCGTCGCCCGTTCTTTTTTGCCCGCTTGTGGGGAAGGATTTAGGACAGCCAGTTCTCTCTTCACAGTGCACAGCTCGCGCTCCAGATCATCAATTCGGCGGCTTGCTGCGTTGATTTTGGCGCTGTACATCGCCCTCTCATCCGCCATAGCAGATTGGAGTGCTAGTACTGCATCATCGGCCACAGTGGGTGAGCAATCTTGTGCGCTGCGTACCTCAGTGTCCGTAAGCTCCGTCCCTCGGTTCATCCCACTTCCCGCGCGCAAGAGGAGGGAGGGGGGAGGGGGAGGGAGAGAGGGGGGACAGCCGCCGGCGCGTCTGTCGTCGTCATCTCCCGTGTTGTAACCATAGAGTAGATATCTCTGGATCAGGGGCGGATCAGGACGGCCTGCTGGGGGGGGGGGGGGGCGATAAAGGAATTCTCATCGTCAGTTACTAAGCTCTGACTCAGTTGAAAGACTCTAGTACCGGCCTCCCCTTTTTTCCCCCACGCCCAATCAAAAAAAGTCTCACATAATTGAAGACTCCGTGTGCAGTGATAGCACGCTAGCTAAGCATTCAAATAAATAAATTAATAAAATAAAATAAAATAGAAAAAGAGCTGCTTGGGGAGGGGGCAACGACTCCCCCCTCTTTGCATCCGTCTATGCTCTGCAGTGAGCAATGCGTTCTGCGCATATTATCAACATCTATACGGAAGAGTCACGTGTTTTCGTTGCGCATCTTTCTGCTAGAAATTTATCGTATTACATGTATTTAAACTGTTGCTCGTTATTAATAGCAATGGTGAATTACTGTTGTTGCTTCGGTTGTAAAGAAAAATACGTGAAAGGAGAAGTCATTTTTCATATGCATGTACCACAAAGCGATGATGAAAATGTTATTTTAAGCGTCTTATGGGTTTAATTAAGGCTAATTTTTTTAGGTGTATCTTCTGTGATTATATCATGATATAACAGAATTTACTGACCGTACAAAGCCTTGCAGACATTCGTTTATTCCACGCTTAATTTGTGAGTGGGGTAGGGAAGAGAATTAGTACCTGTTTTAGCAACTACTATTCACAATGCATTTGTCACTACTTTTGTGAATTATATGTATATTCATAGATTTAAAAGACAAGAGAAAGATGTGACAGTTTGCTAACAGACATTCTATTGAATGTGCATATTTCTCGAGCAGAACTCAACTGCACATACGACGTCTTTCTCTTCGAATTATTTGTTTCCGAAGTGTTGTTTTTACTTCAAAGTCACAACCCCTCAAAAACGCCTGCACTGACTTAAATTTTAAGTTTTGAGGATGGTATGTTAAACATGAAACGTACTGATGCATTCATTAAAATAAAATCCTTCGCGCCGGCCGCGGTGGCCGAGGGGACTGCGGCACGCAAGTAACGGTCTGCACGACCACTACGGTCGGGTGTTCGAATCCCCCCTCGTGCATGGATATTTATGCCGTTCTTAGTGTTAGCTAGTTCATAAGTAGTTTGTAAGTTTAGGGACTGATGACCCCGTAGTTAAGTCCCTTAAGCTTAACAAACATTTGAACATTTTTTGAAATCCTTTGTGACAGTCAAATTTTGCCACTGCAATTACTGCTCAGAAGAAACTACCTTAACAATTCCTTTTGTAAATAACAGAAAAACTAATGTGCTCACACCTTCACATGTTTGACAGTTTTCCACCCACAACAAAAAGTAGATAAATTACTATGTCACTGCAGTCAACTTTAGAAAAGAATGAATTTTGCATATCTTTGAGTTACATTTGGCAAAGAGAGTGGTTTCCTTAATATATCCCATAATATAACAAAAATGTCAATTACTGGTACAGTGCAAACACAGGCGCCTCTACCTTAGGCCACATAAAATACGCGAAATAAACAGGTCAAACTATTACCAATAATCAAAATTTTACGCTGGCCTAAAAAAACGGAAAGAGAAAATAAATATGCTACACAAAATCTTTTGAAATAATGACGAATATGTATGTGGTACGATCACCAATGTGCCATAAGTTCAAGTGATTTTTGGACACCATAAAAGACACTGGCTTCCTATCGAGCCATTTTGGAATGTTCTTATGCGAAATATTTACTACAGAAGCCTTAGAAATACGATGACAATGCCGCATAAAACAGAACAACAGCTGTCGTTGTCACATAAAAAAAGCAATAGGTACATGTGAGCTGTGACACTTGTCCCAAAGGATGAAATGACACTTCATTTTACACTTCAAAACTGGGAGCCCGGTTATCTTACGTATCAAATAGAAACTTTTGTCATGTTCACGAAGTTTCTATACCTAATCCACGGCACCTACGAGGTCAGTTAGCCTGTATTAGGGATGAAATGAAGTTTTAAATGCACACGACAATTTATGGTCAAATCTCCTGCGTACCGACATCACGTGACCAGGTGGCCAATACATGTTGAGAACAAGATTTCTGTTCCGCGCATGTGAAGCTCACTCCAGAGATATCTACTCTTTGGTTGTACCCACAGAGCATAGAAGATAGAAGTGGTGCCTTCCCCGTGGCGAGGGACCGGGAGGCGTGTGCTCAGCCGCCACACCCTCTGACCCACCGCTCCTAGTGCACCACCGATCTCGCTCTTGTTTTCTTTTCTTTATTTCTGCTTGTTTACTCACTACCTTGTCTCGACTTTCTAACAGATTTACACTATGTTTGTTAGTTGACAAGTTAATTACATAAATGTGTCGATAAATTCAAAAATGTTCAAATGTTTGTTAAGCTTAAAGCTTAACTACGGGGTCATCAGTCCCTAAACTTACAAACTACTTATGAACTACCTACAACTAAGGACGGCACAAATATCCATGCCCGAAGGGGGATTCGAACCCCCGACCGTAGTGGCCGTGCAGACCGTGACTGAAGCGCCTCAGTCCCCTCGGCCACCGCGGCCGGCTATAGATAAATCCTTACATATTACAAAAGAGGATGTAAATTTGTGTTTGTGTATTTTCTACGTTTACTCCGAAACTACTGAACCGATTGATACGCATATTCCTTACTGTCAGACAACAATCACCGTGGGGGTAAAATCTACCTACCTTCCAAGGGGGTGAGGGTGGGGTTGTAATAGTAGAAAAGTCCGTGACCGATGGGTAACCACAGTTTATGCATACACTGTTTGAGAACGAGTACACTTAGCGACTTGTAAGAAAGTTTACACACAATTTCATTCACGAAAGCTTTTGTCGTCGACAACCACTACAAAATGAGAGAAAAAAAGTTTATGGGTTGTTTTCTACTTTTCATGCAATAAAACTACGGCAATAACCTACAATTTTTGAATTCTACACTATTAACTGAATTTGTTACTTATTTTACAGATATGATGCACATATGCTACTGAATGTACTTTAAAAATTATATCACAGTTGGACTCGTAGTTCAGGAGACGTTAAGTCATTAACAATGAGTTGCCTTACGACGCGTGAGTAACCAGACTTAATTCATCCACTACTTCAGAATGACAGCACTTAGCAAGTGGCTCGCATCTGAAAGCCTTTAGGAAACGTCTTTCTTGCAAGACATTCCTCGCTTATTAAGTTTCCACTGTTCAGGGGCGTAGATAAATTTTTCTCTGGGGGGGGGGGGGGGGGGGGTGTTCAGAGCCAAAGCTATATTGAGGCTCCCTCGCACAGTTGACAGGTGCCAAAGATGCAAAGCTGTGACGCACCGCCGTCCCCCCTCCCCTCCCCCCTCCCCCCCTCCCCCCCCCCCACATAAAACAAACTTGCGTTTTGTTCTATTAATTTCCAACATTTGGCAAATAGTTGATAAAAGAATGAAGCGCTATTGAAAAAGATTGTAGACATGAAGAGCTGTCTTTTATGTTATACATTGAAAATGACGGGCGCTCACCTCCCGAAATACTGGCTGTTGTGGAAGACGTTGCCCAACTATATTCCCGTAAATTATTTGAACATACAGAATAAGCCCAATTTTTAGAACAAAAGTAATCACTGTAGAAACTAGTAAATTAGAAATACGTCCCGGACTACCACATTTTGCTCAAGTCATAAGTTGTCAGCAATCGTAAAAAATCGAAAGCACTCAGACAAATAACATATACGGGAGAACAGGGGAATGGCGCCACCTTTAGGGAAACCAGTATTTTTTTACTTTATTTAAGGTGTGTCTTTTTCGTAAAGAATAATACTACTGCTTCGCCAGCTAACACTAATTTATTATAATTTTTTTCAGATATGTATTTTGTTAAGTTTTATTGTTAAAAATATATTGTCGAAGTATACGCAGTGGCGCCATTACCCTAGGTTCTGGGGTAATGAAGCCAAACATTTGAAAATCAAGGATAAACCTACACAATGAGTGAGTAGTAGTAAATAAGTGTTACAACTGTTGTAATATATACTTATCACTCTTAGAAGGCTTCAAGTACTTGTCGACGTAAAATTGGAATAAAAAGTCAGAAATACCGGTATAGTTGTTGATACATCAAACCTACTACATTCTGCAAGTGCCCATTTCACAAAATGTTTGCATCTGTGTTACACTTCATTTTGCCTAAATTCTCCACCATGGCGTCATTGCCCCAGCTGAAAAATATCGCTAAGAACGTCAATTTAAAGCCAAAGATTTTGCGAAACAATTAGGTTAGAGACACGAAATCGAAGCTAAATATCTACAGATTTCGTTAATACGTACATAAGCACGGAGGTTAGAATAAAGGGAGATGGCATTATCTATGGCGAGCACATACGTCAGTTGAAGCCTGTCCGCCATATTGGTCAGTTTTGGAATGCTGTTTCTCTATTAAAACTATACGTTAAGTCGGCCCTCTTACTGTTAATGCATTGAACTGACAGTAACTGCAAAATGTGTACTTTCAAACAATATACTTTCCTTAATAAATAGAACTAAATATTTATCATAATATATTTGAAAACTTAATTTTTAACGGCTAATTTGCACTCTTTTAACACGTTTTACATCACGGCAAAACCGTCGGACAGTTTATTCCTGTTTTAAGTGACATAAAACATTAGCTCTATAATACGAACACTTGTCCAAAACTTAGCAATATGGCGGTGGCAGGTTTCACTTTTTCAGCATAAGGGGCGTCTCCTTGTATTCTAACCTCCTTGTATATAAGGGAGGGGTCCAGGGGTCCAGACACTCCCCTTAGCTTCCATTTAAAAAAAGTAAACAAATTTAGATTTTTTGTCAATATCGGCTTTCTAAATCCTGTGACACAAAACTGTGGTCATGGAAGATGCTTGGTTTGCATAGCAATAATCTATAGCGAGGTATTATTCAACAGACAATAACTGTACCCTGTAGCTGAGTGTGTTTCTGTTTAACTGTTGAATTGTCACATTTGAAACAAATATGAAACGAATGAGTTAAATATTTTGTTTTAATGCGTCGCCAGTAGCTGCTTCTTGCACCCTACATATCCCTTGTTTAGAACATTTTGTAAATTGTACTGATTTTCTGATAATTTTACTAGACTTTAAACATCATTATTATCATTATCATCATGTGCAAATAACCTAAGACGTTGTTCAGATTATTTCCTTTACCATTCCTATATATTAGAAGCAGCGGACTTATGACACTTCCTTGGGGAACACTGGGCATCAAAACATTATAATTTTCCGTCTATTACTGTGACTTGTGATCGTTATAGGAAATCAGGACTACAGTAACAGAAATAAGTCGATAATTCGTAGGCATGCAATTTGATTTAAAATTCCTTGTTAGGAACAGTGTAAAAAGCCTTCTGGACATTTTGAAATATGGAATCAATTTGAGATTGCATGTTTCATTTCTTCTTGAGGATAAAGAGCTTGTTTTGTTACACAAGAACGTTATTTTCTCAACTCGTATTGGTTGTGCGGGAACAGATCGTTTTCTTAAAAGGCGTTCATAACGTGCAACACAGCATATGCTGCAAAATCCTACTGCAAATTGACGTCAGGAATAATTCATTGAATTAAATGCCCATCTCAGTATTTTCATTCTCGAGTGTTGGTGTCAACTGTGCTAGTCTTTAGACACTGGTGTTTAAGGAAATGATAGTTGTATTACGGAGATATTATTTTGGCATCTCTGAAAGGAACCTAATTTGTTTGCAATCTTGACGAGAAATGATCAAATGTTTGTAAACCTTTGAGTCCAAGCTGCAGTAGTAATCAGTTTCTAGACTTACAAACTACTTAAACTAAATTACGCGAAGGACAAAACACACACCCATGCGCGAGAGATGACGCGATCCTCCGATGGGGAGCGAGGGCGCACTCCTCAGCATGGCCCCTTAGAGCGCTTGGCCACTCCAAAGCGGCTCTGGTCTAGAATTATTAAGTAATCTCAGCCGCTTCTCAACATCTAGGATATCTACTTCTATTTAACTCATGGCCCCCAGCTTTTCTTTTTTCGAATCCTAGAATCTTGACATTGTCATCTTTGGTGTAGGTATTTCGAGTAAACCAGACAAAACGGAGAGAGCAACAAGTCGTTTCATTGTGTAGAATTCCCATCTGAAAAAAATCGATTATCAGCGACAGGGAACATGTTTTATCTCAAAGAATGGCAACAACGATTATAACGCACATCTTATAATTTGGATACCAATAAATGGATTGGGAAAGGCATTCATGGGGCTGCAGCGATGAGCGCCTTGAATCGTGAGATCAGCTGAAGAACAATCCCTCAGAGACAAGTTCATACACTGTATGGATGAAGTTCTTAGTTATAGCGTATTCGATTCATATAAAAAACTATGAAACGGAACTGTATCCCAATAATGAAAATACTTAGAGGCTACCTTTTGAAGAAGTGTTCGGATCAAATTGACTCAGATTAGAATAGGTTAATACTCATTCCATAGATCATGCATACGAGAATTCGTAAGAATGTGAAACGTGTCAATTTAGTTAAGGATAACATTATGTACATATATTTTTAAATAATTTTATTTTTATTTATTTTTTTCTATAAAATCACTTATTTCTATTCAACATTTATTCTCACTTTGTGACATCGATGGGCGAAAGAAGTTTGCGGTTGTATAAATATTTGTGAAAATGATTCCTGCAGTGCATGCAACACTTGGGGCACTTCAAGATGCTGTTAGCAGGGTGTCCCCTCCCAAATGTGCCATTGAAAATAGCCTGTTTATCGTGTCATTAATTATACTAATAAAAATTTCCCAACACAGCGAAGTATTGTAGAAGGTCAAGGTGGGCTTGATTAAAAGTTGCAGTCATACAAAAACCATGAAATCTAAAATAACTGCAGTTACAATCAGTTTTTAATCTTTTAAGAGCAGCTAAAGCAGATTAATGACATAGTTGTTAGATGAACTACCTGATGGCAGTAATGGTAACAGGAGAAAATGCTGACATATATTACTGTGGAAACATATTTTCCCCTTCTATTCAACATGTAATTCCAGAACTTATTGCTCGTTTTAAACCTCATGGAAAAAGGATATCATGGACTGCAAAAATTCTTTCTGAGGGAAAAAAAAAAAAAAAAAAAAAAAAAACAGTAATGAATCCAGCACAAAAGGAAGCATTAAAAAGGTGTCATTATTTACTTTTATTTATTTATTTTACGACAATGTAACCAAAGCAGTTTTGCATCAATGTGAAATATACACTCCTGGCCATTAAAATTGTTACACCTCGAAGATGACGTCCTACAGACGCGAAATTTAAGCGACAGGAAGAAGATGCTGTGATATGCAAATGATTGGCTTTTCAAAGCATTCACACAAGGTTGGTGCCGGTGGAGACACCTACAATGTGCTGACATGAGGAAAGTTTCCAACCGATTTCTCATACACAGAAAGCAGTTGACCGGCGTTGCCTGGTGAAACGTTGTTGTAATGCCTCGTGTAAGGAGGCGCAATGCGTACCATCAACTTTCCAACTTTGATAAATGTCGGATTGTAGCCTATCGTGATTGTCGTTTATCGTATTGCGACATTGCTGCTCTCATTGGTCGCGATCCAATGACTGTTAGCAGAATATGGAATCGGTGGGTTCAGGAGGGCAATACGAAACACCGTGCTGGATTCCAACATCCTCGGATCAATAGCAGTCAAGATGATAGGCATCTTACCCGCGTGGCTGTAACGGATCGTGCAGCCACGTCTCAATCCCTGAGTCAACAGATGGGGACGTTTGCGAGAAAACAACCATCTGCATGAACAATTCGACGACGTTAGCAGCAGCATGTGTGGCGTCGCACAAGTCTGAAGTGCGCACCTCGTACTTTCACCACGCGGTGCCATGCAAGCACGGCACGGCATTCTTACGACGTCAGCCATGAGCACACTCTGCTGCAACTTCGCTCGTGGCCACCACTGAACTGCATCATTCATTTGGGGTTAGGACAGGCACTAGGACTCACCAGTAAGCAGGCCTCTACCTATGTCTCAGCATTACACTTAGTCTGCAGTCAAGAACTATGTAAAAGTTATGTATTACCATGTTTATATGAAATACATATCTTATACTAATCTAGATTAGTGTTTCTAGTTTCTGCTGTCCCACTGGCTGGTCACATCAGACTCTGTACCCGCACACGCATGCATCCTATTTCCCTGTGTCGGTCTCTTTCTACTTGGCCACTGACACCCAGGACAACCGGCAGCAACGAGACACACGAGGAGCGATAGAAGAACCTTGGACCAGACCGCTTGCAGCAGCCAGACAGCAGCAGCAGACGAAGCACACAGAAATTACTCCCGCCCACCCACCCTTATTATAAGATTTTTGGGGGACGATATTCTGTTACGTATTTTGTGGCCTTTTTTGTTGCAGAGAGAGACATCTTTCATATTGCATTTGTGTTTTGTACTAATTTTCTTGTATTCGCGGCGCCTAATCGGTCAGCATGACCACTAACCAGAACCCAAACTTAATTAAAATTATTCAGTTACAGACGGCACAAATCACGCAACTGCTTCAAGGGTGTCCCAGTATGGCACAGGCAGCTAAGCAACAACAGCCGTCGCTTCAGCCGCCCACATCTGCCGCCGCACCGCTCCCTAAGTTTCACCAGTACTACGAACGTGAGGAAGAATGCACCGATTACTTGGCGCAATTTCGAGAACTCGTCGCGGCTCATCAACTTATAGGTCAGACTATCAAGAATTTGTTCCTCTCTGTGGTGGGCACCAAGACCTTCGTATTACTGCAGAAACTTTTCCCCCACACATTTCCTCGTGATCTAGAATTCGATCGAATTGTAGATGCACTGAATGATCATTATGAGAGAAAAGTTCTTGTAGCTGCAGCGCAATACCGGTTTTTCAGACTGAAAAAGTCACCGGAACAGTCACACCAGCAATGGATTACTGAGTTGATGTAATGTAATTTTACTTGCTCTTGTGGACTGTCATATAGTGATGTTATGTTGAGAGATGTGATCACACAGAACATTGAGGACCCCAGAATTCGGGCAGCAATTCTAAAACAGTCTGACCCTTCATTAGACAGTGTACTGAAGCTTATTGAAGCGCATGATACCTTTGACTTAGCAGCTGTAGAAATGCGAAACCACAGTGTTAATGCAGTGCGCTGCAACGGACGCTTTCCTAGTCACAGTTCTCAGTCGAGCCCAAGTTATTCTTATAATTCTACCAGCTGTGCTGAACAGACAGTGAACAGTAGCCAGTGTAAAAGTGCGACACAAAAGACGCTCCATAATGTTAGACGAAGTAATTTGAATAACGGGCGCCAATGCTCTTTCCAGAAAAATGTTCGTAAATCATGTCCTCAATGTGTATCTCTCCATAAACGTGCGCAATGCCCTAGCCGCAATGCCATATGTTATCAATGTGGCAAATCAGGACATGTACAGACAGTGTGCTTCGCAGAGTGCGAGAACAGTTCATGCAGTAAATTTCATATACGCTGTGGACTTGAACAGTGCTTTTCTTGATTTGCAAATGCAAGAAAGTTCGTCTGCGCCTACTGCAAAACTATATAGTGAGCCCCGCAGCAAGCGCCGACGAGCACGTAAATCTGTGCAATGGAAAAGGATTCGGGATACGCATAATGACTATGTACAGTGGAATCCTGTAGTGAATCTAGTGCCTTCTGCAACTTCTCCTTGTAGAAGCGCCCAGGCCCTCCTCCCAGTGCTGTCGCCGTGGCCCTCAGCCCTACGGCACGATGGCGCGACGGATTGGCGGGAGGGGTGTGGTGTCGCACAAGTCTGAAGTGTGCGCCACGTACTTTCGCCGCACGCCGCCATGCAAGCACGGCGCGGCGTTCTTACAACGTCAGCCACGAGCGCCCTCTGCTGCTACTCCACTCGTGGCCACCACTGAACTGCATCTGTCACTTGGGATTAGGACAGGCACTAGGACTCATCAGTAGGCAGGCCTCTACCTAGTTAACCTATGTCTCAGCATTACACTTACTCTGCAGTCAAGAACTATGTAAAAGTTATGTATTACCATGTTTCTACGAAATGCATATCTTATACTAATCTAGATTAGTGTTTCTAGTTTCTGCTGTCCCACTGGCTGGTCACCTCAGACTCTGTACCTGCGCAAATCACGCAACTACTCCAAGCTGTGTCCCAGTTGACGGCACAGGCAGCTAAGCAACAACAGCCGTCGCTTCAGCCGCCCACATCTGCCGCCGCACCGCTCCCTACGTTTCGCCAGTACGACGAATGTGAGGAAGAATGGAGCGATTACTTCGCGCATTTTCAAGAAATCGTCACGGCTCATCAACTTACAGGTCAGACTATCAGACTATCAAGCACAGTATCCTCTGCATCCGACGATGAATTCCGAAGTGGGGGACATAGTAATATGTATATCCGGTGTAGAGAAACAGCTGAGAGAGCTAAATACGAAAATGTCTGCTGATCTGGATGGAATACCATTTCGGTTTTAAAAAGAGTATTCTGTGGTATTGGCCCCTTACTTAGCTTGCATTTATCGAGAATCTTTAATTCAACTTAAAGTTCCTAGTGATCGGAAAAAAGAGCATGTGACTCCCGTTTTTAAGAAAGGAAAGAGAACTGACCCACATGATTACATGCCACTATCGTTGACATCAGTTTTCTGTAGAATTTTGGAGCATATTCTCTGTTTGAATATAGTAAATTTCCTTGAGACGGTAAGCTTCTTGAATCAGCACAGGTTTAGGAAACATCGTTCATGTGAAACTCAGCTTGCCCTTTTCTCATATGACATCTTGCGAGCCATGGATGAAGTGCAACAGGCGGATTATGTTTCTCTCCACTTCAAAAAGGCGTTTGATGCGGTGCCACACAGAATGCTTACCAAGATACGAGGTTATGGAATAGGTTCACAGATTCGTGACTGGCTGGAAGACTTCCAAAGTAATAGAATGCAGTACGTTGTTCTCGGCGGCGAGTATTCATCAGAGACAAGTGTATCATCAGGCGTGCCCAAGGGGAGTGTAATAGAACCGCTATTATTTTCTATCTATATAAAAATCATCTGATGGACAGAGTAACTTGTAATTTGCGACTAGTTGCTGATGATGCTATGGTGTATGGGAGGGTGTCGTACTTAAACGACTAAATTTCTAATTGGTGCAAAGAATGGCAGCTAGCTCTCAATGTACAAAAATATAAGGTGATGCGCATGAGTAGGAAAAACACTCCTATAATGTTCGAGCTTCTTGATGCAGTCGCGTCGTGCAAATATCTAGGCGTAACATTGCAGAGCAATATGAAATGGAACGAAAATGTAAGGACAGTTGTGAGTAAGGCGGACAGCCTACTTCGGTTTATTGGGAAGAATTTTGGGAAGCTGTACTTCATCTGTAAAGGAGACCGCGTGTAAAACGCTTGTACGACCACGTCTTGAGTATTGCTCAAGTGTTTAGGACCCGCAGCAGATCAGTTTAAAGGAAGACATAGCATTTGAGAGGCGAGCAGCTAGATTTGTTACTGGTAGGTTCGACCAATGTACGAGTGTCACGGAAATGCTCCAGCAACTCAATTGGGGATCCGTGGACGAAATACGACGTTCTTTAGTGAATTTCTGTTGAGAAAATTTAGAAGGCCGAAATTTGAATCTGAGTGTAGTACGTTCTTGCTGCCACCTACTTACATTTCGCGTAGTTCAAATGTTTGTAGAGTCTATGGGACTTAACTACGGGGTCATCAGTCCCTAAACTTACAAACTACTTATGAAACTACTTACAACTAAGGACGGCACAAATATCCATGCCCGAGGGGGGATTCGAACCCCCGACCGTAGTGGCCGTGCAGACCGTGACTGGAGCGCCTCAGTCCCCTCGGCTACCGCGGCCGGCTTTCGCGTAGTGATCACAATGACAAGATAAGGGAAATTAGGGCTCGTACGGAGGCATATAGGCATTCTTTTTTTTCCCTCGTTCTATATGGGAGTGTGTGTCTAGTAGTGGTTTAGTGCACCCTCCGCCACGCACCTTACGGTGGATTGGGGAGTATGTATGTAGATCCCTGCGAAACCCTATTTTTCTGCAGGGCCTTACTGAATACGGAGAATGTTCGACTGCTGGCCTGACCAGCACATTCTCCAGATCTCTCACCAATTGAAAACGTCTACTCAATGTTGGCCGAGCATCTGGTTCGTCACAATGCGCCAGTCACCACTCTTGATGAACTGTGCCATCGTGTTGAATCTGCATGGGCATCTGTACCTGTGTACGCCATCCAAGCTCTGTTTGACTCAATGCCCAGGCGTATGAAGGCCGTTATTACAGCGAGAGGTGTTTGTTCTGCCGTGGCGCAGTGGCCAAGCGCATTGAGGCACTATGCTCCGATGCGCGAGGCCGCTCCCCGTCGGGTTTTCGAACCTCCACTCGGGCATGGATGTTTGTGTCGTCTTTAGTATAAGGTAGTTTGTAAGTTTAGGGACTGATGACCCCGCAGTTGAGTCCCGTAAGCTTAACAAACATTTGAACATTTGTGGATCTGGGTACTGATTTCTCAGGACCTATGCACCCAAATTGCGTGAAAATGTAATATATTTGTTCAATGAATACCCGTTTATCATTTGCATTTCTTCTTGGTGTAGCAATTTTCATAGCCAGTAAGGTAGCATAACCATTGGAAACCCCTGGAACAAAAACTTGCTATTGCAATCGTAGCTATTGAACAGCGTGGTGAATAGTCCTTTTTTTCTTCTTTTTTTCATTTTGACTAAAATGATTTATATGCTTAAGGTATTATTTACTTAATATAGCCGGCCGCGGTGGCCGAGGGGACTGAGGCGCTCCAGTCACGGTCTGCACGGCCACTACGGTCGGGGGTTCGAATCCCCCCTCGGGCATGGATATTTGTGCCGTCCTTAGTGTTAGCTAGTTCATAAGTAGTTTGCAAGTTTAGGGACTGATGACCCTGTAGTTAAGTCCCTTAAGCTATACAAACATTTGAACATTTGAACTTAATATATCTACACTTAATATTTCATTTCCCTTTCTAAAGAGGTACCTTACATTAGAAATAAAATGGTTGATGAGAGACATATTGATCTTGCTCCAGTGAATGTTCGTGATTCAGAAGAAATTATAGACATTAAAATTATGCTGCTTTTTGTTTCAAGTACACGCCACTTAAAAGCTGTCACTAGAAACAGTTTACCGGTTTTGTAGTCTATAGCCACACCGTCATGTGCATATAATCGTTAAAACAGTTAAGTCTCTTTGGCACAGACGTTGCGGCCAACCGTCAATATTAAAACTGATTTCTTTAAAATATTTTCCTGTCAAAGCTACAGCTACCCTCAGCACTAACAATAAGTCGTCTATGAAATTTATGACTTTTAAAGTGCACGAACTATGTCACACAGCACAGCTCAATGCCAAAGTGACGCAAACGTAAATTCAGACCAGCAATAATATTATAACGTACAGTTACCTACTGTTTATGTTTGCTACTTTCGTCATGAATAACTTCGTTAATACCTACATTTCATTTGTTTTATGCGAAGGTATTTAGATTAATTAGTGTTTTCCTGCAGAGTTACTTGCGTATTTATAGATTCCAACGAGTTGGTAGGATTTTTAATTTCCAGTTAATTGATTATATTGCGGTTAACAGTAAAACCTTATTATAACAGGAAAAAACCAGTTTACCTTTCAAAAGAGCAGTGTTGGACACCCTCTATGTGAAAGTTATAGGAACGCCAATGCGTTAATACATATATTAAAAAGCACTGACAGCCTATAGAAGCACTTATTTCAATAAAATATATGCTCGAAAATTACATCCAAAACGTAGAAACTAAAAATTTCTTTCAGAGGATTAATACATGTCAACGATCACGGACGGCGACCACAGGAATTAGTTCCGCGGTAGGTAACTGAGATAACACTGGCAAGCGTACTCGTATTGCCAACCGTTCGTCATAAAACTGCCGGACAGGCGCTGCAGTGAGGAGAACTGGCAGTGCGCATGCGCACTTCTGTCGGCTGTTCTACATGCCTGTCGAGAGCAGGGTCGGATGTAGAGGGGGGCAAAGGGGGCAGTTGCCACGGGCGGCAGGATTTAGAAGGTGGCAAATTTTGACCGACTCTCTCTCTCTCTCTCTCTCTCACCGAAATCATTTAATAAAACTAAAATTCCTGGTTGCTGACTTCAGTGTTGCCCTGTCACAGGTACTTCAGCTAATCAAACTTTAAAAATCTACTAGATATCAGCCAGAATGATGGAGATGTGTGCTTTATTGCATAAGTAAATGCACACTGTTTATTAATTTGCATAGATTTCCTTTTTCAGATAAATGAATATTCATATTTCATATCAAGGTAATATTTGTAGAACAGGTGAATTTGAATAACGTTCCAGTCTATATATAAAAAGTACTAGCTTATATGCCCGTGCTTCGAACGGTTGTTAAAGAAGGTCCTGTGTATATCATAGTTCTTTGGTTTCCGGACGTAGGTCAATAAACTCAGTTCTCCTAGCCAACATGCCAAATTTAAATAGAAGTCATTGTTGAAAACGATTAATGTTCATAAAGTTTTTCATACTAAGATTGAAATTAATTTAAGTCCGTGCTTCGGAACAATGTAAATTCAATGATAGGTTGTGTTCATAAAATTACACATTGCAACAGCAGCGCCGTAAGCGGCTGGCAAATTACATTTCTGAAAACGATATTGGATAAGTGCGAATATTGATTTGTAACAGTTTTCACAAATATCTTCTTGAATAGGAATTTGGAATGAATTGTAAGACTGTGTGAATCATGAGACTCTATACAAAAGAGTTTCGCGTGAAAGTGCTGGTCATGATGAGATGTGACAACAACGGATGTATCTGATTCGGTAAAATTTTACTTTCTATCCTGGCGGCTTCGTGTTTTTATGTTGGCAACATCAATAACACGATATAAAATTGTTGCAAAGATGACCGAACCACATAGGGTGTAGATAAATACTGCTGTTCCTGCTGTATGCTTGATTTCTCGACAAGATATTTGCGTGTCACGCGATTGGCTTATAACGATGTCACATGATTCTCGTTATTCAACATCTGTTGCCAACATTATCACAGGAGACCGCCGGGATATGGGTGGGACTACGTCGCATAGTTTTTCTTGACCCAGATGTCAAACGATAACGCCTTTCACAGCAGAGAGTGTCGCGGCTATATCATTAATGTATGTCTGTGTTTCCACCACGCTTCCACGACAGTGATCAATGTTCCACGAGTATTTTTATCTTTGAGTCTATCTGGATTTTTATCTTTATTTTGTGTCTCTGTTCATAGTCGGTAATGTGTGGTTGACGGAAACATGTGATCCATTTTAAAAAAATGCGTATTTGATATTCCTCGTTGTTATTAAAGTCTGAAAGGACCGCATTGTCTGACGATTGAAAGAATAAACAGATTTTAACTCGTACCGTAAAGTTTTTAAGTCACAGAGTATATAGCTTTTCCTAAGAGTATTTATTGCATATTTTGCGAATTTTTGCTCGTCACAGTCACCCACTGCCACGCACCGCGACCAAACTCCCTTACTGACATCATTAGACCAAGGGCTATCTACCACCACAACCACGAGTGGGTGCAGGGCCGGCGCAAGCCTAAGTGCCGCCCCGTGCGAACTGCTACATTGCCGCCCCCCCCCCCCCCAGCCGTTTTTTCTTTTTCTTTTTTTTTTTTTTTTTTACGTAATGTTTGTGAAATTTTATTTAAACAAATCTGTAGGAGTGGCCAGTTTCAAAGCTTTTAATATGTCCTTACATCTAAACAGTCATGTTGACAGTAACGTTCAGCACGACGGTATAGATGTAATAACATAACTCAAAGCATTGTGAATAGCCACTCTGTCCCAGAAATCTATAAAGATATGGAGAGAGAAAAAAAAAAAAAAAAAAAGGAAAAAAGAAAAAAAAAAAAAAAAAAAAAAAAAAAAAAAAAAACATATGACACAGCCAAAGAGTGGGACGGAAGACTATGGAGAGAGGAAGAATAAGGAGATGGAGTAACACAATAATGCGATAAATACAAACTCGGCAATCGACGGGTACTGATGCTAGTCGAAATATATTAACTTACTGCACTGTGGTTATTCATTTCAAAGAACTGACACTCGCCATCTGTCGTAATTTGCATGTGTTAGTTCTATCGTGTCTGATTATGGAATAAGGGGTAACAAATTAGTCATCGCCGTATCATGTCACTTTTCTGCGCTTTATTTTCATTCTAGCTGTTGGGGTGATGCGTGCTTATTTGCCGAGTTGCCAATTTTTTAAGTAACAGATCATAAGAAAAATAAAGTTTCCTATTCTGCATTCTTGAAGGAGAAAAATTCTAACTTACGAATAACGTGCATGCGCAATACTAATTGTAGGTTATACGAAAAGCAGGTACCTATTACATCCCAAGTTGCAAGAAATTCGGACGCACCAATTCTTCTGTTCTTACGAAATGCAATGAAAGTGCTTCTGACCAATTTTGACTCCATCGGCCAACTACGGAAACGAATTCCGTAGTTTTCTTTGTAGAGAACGCAACAATACCTGTTGCCTGGGACGGCGAAGTGGTGATGCGGCAGTGCCAGGAACTAGTTCACGTGACGCGTACAACTAGGCTACGGTTAAACTAGCGCCCATGAAGAAGCTCACAATAAGTATACGATCGATGATATGGATAAATGTATTATCAGGAAGCAATTTCTATGGCATTAAGAACAGTAGAAAGAAATACGAACTTAGCGAAAACTGCACTACTATTGTCAAACAGAAATGAGCTTCAAAGCTAGCAAGGAAATCCTTAGAAGTAATGTTCTATGGCTTTTCCTTTTACAAGGTGTCAAACATTTTCAAAAATACGTCGAAACCCAACTTATGCCAGGCTTACTATCAATGTCTTTATCCATTGTAATTATTCACAGCGTATTTATCCATTCGCAATACTTCTAGCCATTTTAGGTGTTGAACATGTTTGACTGTAGTAATGTTCAACAATTTTTTCCATAGCGCGGGAAGAATAAAACACTCCACTGCCATTGAAGGGCTTAACAAAACTGCTTCAGGCTTAACATGTAACCGCAGTATCGAACATTGCATTCGAATTTCCAAATTAGATTTCGTCTCTTGCAAAATTAGTTGTGAGTAAACGCACGGCGCGTAACACGCTGGCAGCGCTCCACTCTTAAGAATACTAGCGTGTGCGCCAGACTGCTTCCCTTCCGGCGTAAACACGACGGTGCTGTCACAGTGGCAAGGGAGAAATTAGCCCCCTCCCCCTCTTGTTCAACAGGGGCGGCCGGCAGGTAGTCGAGACGCCATGCTACAGTTCCCGCAGCCGCTCCCTCCGAGGTTTGGTTTCGAATCCCCTCTTGGGAATGAATGTTGAGTTTGTACTACAGAAAAAAAGGGGGAGGGGCGGCAGATTTGCCGCCCCACCCCCCGGAAAGTGCCGCCCCGTGCGGCCGCACGTTTCGCACGTGCCTTGCGCCGGCCCTGAGTGGGTGGCAGTATGTGGTAATGGAGAAAAGTCTGTCAGCACGTACACACACAAGCCTTTTATATATAGATATAGATTTCAGGTGCGCACACTTCTTACTGAAAGTCAAAAGCATTAAGAATCTAGAGTCCTCTCTCGGTAGCGGTGGAATTGATAGACATTATACACGGGATACTCTGTAAATCACATTTAACTGCCTGACAGGGGGTTCAACGGACCAATTTTATACTATTTATCTCCCATTCCATTCTCGAATAGCGCGCGGGAAGAATGAACATCTGAATCTCTGTTCGAGCTCTGATTTCACGTATTTATTCAGATGATCTTTTCTACTTATGTAAGTGGAACAACATATTTTCGCATTCGGAGGAGAATTTTGATGATTGTAGTTTCTTAAGTAGCTCACGTCGCAGCGATAAACGCCTTTGTTCTAATGATTCCCATCCCAGATTCTGTATCATTTCCATGACGCTGGCTCCCCTGTAATACGACAATACAAAACAAGCTGCCCTTCTTTCGACTCTTTCGTTGTCCTCCGACAAACCCACCTGATAAGTATCGCACACTGGGCAGCAAGACCGGATAAAACAGGAGGAATCTCACTGTTTTATTGATGCTGTCCTTTTTCTGGCAAAGTAAGGAAGTCCTTTTAGAGGATCAAAAGAAGATGGTGATTTTGGTGATCCACATAGCGGCAAATTTCTAAATACAATTGATCTCATATCATACTATAGTGTCCCCCTTTGTTTGCGTATTGAACGCCACAAGAAAGGCCAGATTAGCTATTTTCACAAAAATATACAAGATGAGTTCCGTTACTTGATTGCTGACAAAAATAAAACAAGATATAATTAAATATATTTTAGCTGCTAAATACTTTTCACTGATGTTTGACTGCACTCCAGATATCAGCCACAATGCGCAGATGACACAAGTAATTCGATATGTCAAGTCGAATGACTCAGAGGTTGTGGAAAGTTTTACTGACATTTTTACAGTTACAGACAAAACAGGAGAAGGCCTTAGTCAAGAGATACTGCAAAAATTGGGACAAGATGGGTTGAACGTTAAATACAGCAGGGAGCAGTCTCATGACAATGGGTCAAACACGGCTGGAAAGTACAAGAATACTTCAGAAGAATGAACTGGCCTATTTCGTACCATGTGCTGATCACTCTTTAAATTCAGTAGGAGCAAATTCAGCAGACATTCAGCAAGCCTAGGTGATCTGCAAGAGTAGATGCGGTTGAAGCTATTTACAAGCATTTTCATAAAGCTTTGAAGGCCCTGGAAGAAACTGAAATTTATAAATTGTCAATACCAGAAACAAAATCAGAGACAAGATCTATTTTTAAAAACATGTGAAAACTCAAATTCATTACTTTAACTTGTTTCTGGGATGCAATATTAAGATAAATTGCTCATGTTAATCAGTTTCTGCGAAGTTAATACTTTACAATTGATAAAGCTGTTCGAAACATTCAAGGACTTTTGGGCTTTCTGAAAACTTCCCAGGGTTCTTGTACCTCTGAAGTTATTTCTGAGGCCAAAGTGCTAGCAGAAGATAATGAGGTATCAACGGTATTCTCCGAAAAAAGGATTCGAAGAAAGAAGAAAATGGCAGATTGTGAGGATGAAGTATCCAACTTTCACAGAAAAAATAAGGAATAATTGACAGAGCTTAGTACCAGGTTTACCGCACTTGAGAAAAATGGTGCAAAAATTAGTTTCCTGTGTAGTGAGCAAATTAGAGAAATGGAAGTGGAGGACTTGAAGGCCAAAGCAGCGGAACTGGCAGAAGATCTTAGTGAGGAAGAACTTGAAGTTGAAAGTTTCAGACAACATGCGCTGGCAGCAGACAGAGCCTTGCAAGATTCCACTGCATCATCAACATTATATTTAATTTATAAAAATAAATTGGTACAGGAGTATCCCAACCTTACTACAGCGTTAAAATATATCTTACCATTCGACTGGAGAAAGAAGTTTCAGCAAGCTGAAACTAATTAAATACACTTGAGAAGCACGACTGCTTAACAAATCTGAGTATAATATCCATAGAGCACAAACGGGCTGCTTCTATTAACTATGATATTATCAAAACAGTTTTGCAGCAAAAATAGCTCGAAAAGCGAAATTTTGAATTCATTTTTGTACGATGAGTAATCTTGTAATAATTTTGTATGTATTAAAATTGTTTTGTTTTCCTTTGATCTTAATTCAGTCAATAAAATAAGTTCATGTTGTGAGATTGTGACATTTATTTAGAAATGTGTAACCCAATTAGCGTCAAATGTCTATTCTGACGGGGGGGGGGGTGAAAGAAGGGGCGGCAAATTTAAGCTTGCCCCCCCCCCCCCCCCCTTGGCAAATCTCCTAGATCTGGCCCTGGTCGAGAGTACCAAGTTGCCTCACTCTCTGGACTGCGTACCTGGCTCGGTCAGCTTCCGGGTGTGGCGGTCTCACCAGGTGCTCTCGCTGGCAGGAATGAGTAGAAGCAAGGCCACGTTTGACGACCTCTAGCCACAGTATGGTGCCTCCTGCAGTGCTGGCACCACAGACTGAAAACAGAAGTCCCGTACATCACTTTAAATCTTGTGCATGTACGAAACTGATGTAGTAGACCTGGCAGAGGGTATTGTGACTTCTTAAATGGACCAACAATTGCAACATTACTCATTATTGCAACTGTTTACAGAACACCAGGAAGTTTTGAAAAACAACTCTCTGCTGTAATCTTAAACATTGCTAAATACAAGCACTATAAATTTTTTATAACAGGAGACATTAACATAGATGTAAGAATCAACAGAACAAATGTGGTTAGCTTTCTAAATATGTTAAGTTCATTGAATTTCTGCTGCCTCAATGAAAAACCAACCAGGATGGATGCATGCCTTGACAACATAATTAGCAATATTTGTAGAAGTCAATTTGGGTGTGACACCATCAAACTGGGAATATCTGATCATGATGGCATATGGCTCAGAATTAGTAATCTACCTACTGAAAATACAAGTAAGTTAATTAGACACAGACATCTAAAAAAAGAGAACATAGAAAGAATGAAAAATGAATTGAAATTAATAGAGTGGTCCAGCATATTATTTCATGAGGAAGATGTAAATAAATGTTTCTCCACCTTCATCTTCCAATTAAAACTCACACTAGAGACTAACTGCCCCCGTATCACTAAGAGAAGTAGCAATCGTAAAAAGCACAAACCACAACATACAAAAAACTGGTACACCCCTCACCTTGATAAAATTAGGATACTTCTACTTATGTTGATGGCTAAAGCTGCTACCAACTGTGAGAACAAGGAAGACTATATACAACTGAGAAAAATCTATAAATCTGAAATCAGAGCAGCAAAAATAAAGGCAAATAAAAAATACATTTCAAATTCTAAAAACAAGTGTAAAGCAGCCTGGACTGTAGTAAAAAATGAAATAAACGTAGGAAAGGAAGAAACCACTGACCCACTTAACTGTAATATTCTTAATGAATATTTTGTAAATTGTGCAAGTTCCCTTGTAACACAAAATGATAATACTTCAGATGCTGAGACCTTCCTTTTGCAATCAAAGAATAAAACAAATGAAAGATTCACTCGGAAAAAAAATTAGTGCTATAGATATTGTTAAGGCTGTAAATAAGTTGAATACCTCCAGAACTGAGGACTACTTTGGGTTCAGTAACTATGTACTAAAATATATAATTATGGAAATTAAAATGTCTCTGCTCTATCTTGTAAATAAAATTCTTGAAGAGGGCATTTTTCCCGAATGCCTTAAAATCACAGTTACTATTCCAATATTCAAAAAGGGTGACAGACATAAACCAGAAAATTATAGGCCAATATCAATTGTCCCTATAATTTCTAAAATAATAGAGAGCTGCATGCATGTACCGATATACAAGTATTTTGAAAATAATAACTTACTGAATGAAAGTCAGTTTGGATTTAGATCAAACCTCTCAACCATAAAAGCTGTCGGAAGTCTTATTGCAATCCATGAAAGAAAGCAGACCATGTGTGCTACCCTTATAGACCTAAGTAAAGCCTTCAACTCTGTATCACTTGAGATTATTGTAAAAAAGCTAGAATTCTATGGTGTTGCAGGCCAAACATTAAATTTATTTAAATCTTATCTGAGCTGCAGGCAACAACTAGTGTATGTTAACAACGAGAGGTCAACATTAATGACAATTAAGAGAGGAATCCCACAAGGGTCTGTCCTTGGACCATTCCTTTTTATTGTCAATATTAATGATTTCCCAAATTATATATCCTGTAAAAATGTGCTGTATGCAGATGATATGACAATGATTATATCTGGTGAAAATAAACAGGTAGTGAAAGACAAAAATAAGCAACTATATGAAAAAAGTAATCAGTGGTGTAAAGCCATTCAGTTATGTATAAATACTACAAAAACTGAGGAAATATATTTTAACTTAAAGGTACGAAAAGAAGACAATCAATGTGTTAAACTGCTGGACCTTAAAATAGATCAACGACTTTCTTGGGATGATCAAATAAAACATGTATCTAGTAAACTCGCACGTGTGATTTTCTATTGTATAAATTAAGGCAGTGTGTAAACAAAAAATTACTGATTCTCTGTTACTATGCATTCTTTTAATCACAGTTGCAGTACGGAGTATTGCTATTGGGAAATGCACCAGACACATCCCTTATTTTCAAATTGCAGAAAAAAGCAATTAGATGTATACAAGGGCAGGGACCTAGAGAATCCTGTAGGAAACACTTCAGGGAGCTCAGTATGACACTCCCAAGTCTCTACATGTACTACTGTCTAATATATATAAAAGAAAATATACATAAATTTACTGCCAGAGTGAATGTACATACGCATAATACTAGAAACAGTACTATGTTAGATATTCCGTATTCAAGCCTTTCCCCGATACACAATAGCCACAAACAACTAGGTCTTAAATTATATAATAAGCTACCACAGTCTGTAAAAATCCTTACATTAAGTAATTTTAAAACAGGGTTAGAGGTATGGTCAAAAGCACTTGAAGAATACCTCCAATGTAACTTAGAGAATATGCACAATTAAATTCATAGATTGATAGCAATTAAGATGTATAATGACAGATAATTATTTATGTAAAAGAAAAACTGTAATAATGTGTATATGCTGTAAATTAAGTAATCAATTTGTAATCTAAAAAGATAAAATGTATATGTAAAACCCCATATGACAAAGCCAATTGGATGGTGAACATGCTGAAAGGCTAATAAATAAACAATACAAATAAACAAACATGTTAATCACTTATTGGATGATATAAAACACTGATCCGTGGTAAAAACAATAACAATTCAGACGATAATGGTTGCCTCACATTGTCAGTCAGTAATGTTGTCTGCAGCCAAAAACAAATGTCTACCAACTGAATCCTCCCATGTGGACTAATTCACCACTAGGGAAAGTTCACCCATCTAATAATTAACATACTATATCATTCCCAGATGTACCAATGTAATTTTGTATCAAAACCTGTTTCTGTAATGCAGATTCCATCTAGTATGAATTTACCACACATAATTCCTACAGTGGTGCTCTGTAATGGAAGAGTAGCCTACGTGAAATCAGCTCATTAGTAATAAAATCGTCACAATATCAAAAATATGGAGGGTGTGAACTAGGCATATGATGCTATTTCAAGTGACCATCTGTATCAGCTTTCATAAGTGACTGGACCATAATCCTAATAGTTAATATCCACCTAATAGTTAGTATCAACCCTTGGGAATGTACTTTGTCATTCAGTGACTTAAGAGTTAAACATGTTGAAATGGTGACTATCGACAATGTGTTTCCAAACGATATACGAACCAGTACAGACCCACGTGAAAAGTAGTTTCGCATGCAATTTTCCAGCTTCAAATGAATATGTATTTTGTATTTATATATTTATGACTGTATTTGTAATTATGACTTCTATGATTCACCTGGCATCTATAATGCATGCAGCTACTCCCAACAATGGTCTTCATATTGCAATGTACAGGCTGCACCTTTTCATCATGACCTATACTACTAATCCACCCCCCCCTCCCCCCACGGGGACTCACGGTTCTTTCGTGAGTATGTACTTGGCGAGCACAGGGCCCCAAGCTAATGCAGTCGTTCTTCCTTCTTCTGCCTTGACTGCATTTACCTCCCCTCCTTTCCTATCCTCACTCCTTCCCCTCCCCATCGGGAGGGGGGGGGGGACAATAAAACTTAGCTGTTTGGTCCCACTATCCCAAACAACCAATCAACTTATCCACTTACAAACCTGGCTGTACCTCACCCGATCTTCACTGAACAGTATTCTTGCTGTTGCGATGGATAAACATATGCTAACTGTGCTGACATCAAGCAATCCCTGCAGCCCGTGATGTTGGACACCATACAGTGCAGATGTCACAAGAGCCAGCCATCTCAAATGAATATGACCCATGGTATCCAGCCTACATCATGGAAAATAAAACACTCAGCTATGACAAGTATTTGTCCTGTATACTTAATACGATGTCCTCAGTGGTGGCAAAGAATTCCACCACAGCTCCAATACCACCATCTTCGAGAAACAGCCCGATCAGTCACGAGTATCTACACTGCCAAACATCCCCTAAGAAAGAACGCTCCATTGGAACACGCAATAGTGCCAACCACGACCCAGCTGGTCACATGCACCTGTCTTCACATGTCCTCATGTGATGCTCCATGAGGGCAGTGGCACTGATTTCCTCCTCCCTGTGCTCCAGATGAAAAAGGTGGGGAGGATACTAAAATAAGGGTTCTCTGATGCTGTTATTGCTTTCCATGATGAGAAAATTGGTAGGGTGTAAGTGCTACAGCTTATGGGTGTTATTTGTTGAGGAAACTGCATCTGAGAACTTCAACAGATCAACAAGGTTCTCACTGGTAAAGCACAGTGTGCTGCAGACATGACCACAAAGGAGTCTGAAATGGACTAAAGAATGATATGAAAAATGAACAAGAGAATGGTACATATTGTACAATAGGGTTCATCAGAGTTAACAAAGGGAGGGAAGAAGAAAAAATGAAAGAGAGAAAGAAAAAGTGTATTAAGTGTAGCTATGAAGTCTTTTGCAGCAATTGTATAAAAAGTCTTCTGTGTACTTTTCCAATCAAATTTCAATGTCACAAGCTTTAAATGACTGCGTCCATCATCACTGCTAGCGGCTAAGTCTGACTGCCATGCAGTTTTGAGGTTTCCACTTTCACACCCAGAGGATGGCATCTAGAATGAGCATTTTATGGTGCTCCCTACCATCCATCTTGTTACAGACATGTTGAACCACATGGTAGTGAGACACTACAGTGGTTTGTTGACCAATTGAATTGTATACATCACAATATAACAATAGAAAGCCCAGTTTGGATTGTCTACAATAGAGGATATATAGCACTCGCTGTAAAAATGGTCACTGAGCTACAGACAGGCATGTAGAAAGATAAAAATATTCACAAAACTTTAAATTTTTGGCCACAAACTTCATCCAAGAAAGATACACATACTGCTGCAACCAGAAACACAACTGCATTGTGGCACAAGTTCTTGTCATGCGACAAATCAAATGACCATCACGTAATTCCAAGCTTTATACCACCGCCATGAAATGCAGACATTGCCGAGGTGGGATGGCTTGTGTGCCTCAATGATACACATAGCCATACCAAAGGTGCAACCACAGTAGAGTTGTATCTGTGGAGAGGCTAGACAAATGTGTGGTTCCAAAAGAGGGGTAGCAACCTTTTCAATAGCTACAGGACCAACAGTCTGGATGATTTACTGAGCTGGCCTTGTAACATTAGCTAATGTGGCTTTGCCACACAGCTACTGCAAACGGCTGAAAGCAAGGGAAAACTACAGCCGATACTTTTCCCAAGGACATGCAGCTCTACCATATGAATATATGATGATGGCATACTCTCAAGTAAAATATTACGGAGGTAAAATAGTCCCCCATTCGGATCTCTGGCTGGGGACTACTCAGGAGGATGTGGTCATCAGAAAAGACAACACTGGCATTCTATGAATTGGAGTGTGGAATGTTAAATCCCTTAATCAAGTAGGGAAGTTAGAAAATTTAAAAAGTGAAATGAATAGGCTGAAGTTATGTATAGTGGGGATTAGTGTATTTCAGTGGATAGAGGAACAGATTTCTGCTCAAGCAGGTATAGGATTATAAATACAAAATCAGTTCGGGGTATTGCAGGAGTAGATATGATAATGATTAAGAAAATAGGAATGCAGGTAAACTACATAGGCAGTGCAGTGATTGCATTATCATAGTCAAGACAGATACAGCACCAACACTGACCACAGTAATACAGGTTTATTTGCCTACTAGCTCTGTCGATGATTATGAGATGAAAGAAATGTGTGAGGAGGTATAGGAAATTATTCAGACAGTTAAGGGAGAGGGAGAACTTAACTGTGATGGGGGACTGGAATTCCATAGTAGGGAATATGGACTGGGCAAAAGGAATGAAAGAGGAAGCCGCCTGGTAGAATTTTGCAAGAAACATACTTTAACCATAACGAACACCTGGTTTAAGAATCAAGAAAGAAGGTCGTATATGTGGAAGAAACCAGGAGACACCAGAAGGTACCAGATAGATTTTATAAAGGTAAGACATAGATTTTGGAGACAGGTTTTAAACTGTAAGACATACCCATGGTCATATGTGTGTGGGTGTGGGTGTTTGTTTACCTATCCTTTTCCCCCCAAGGTAAGGCTTTCTTCTCACAAGATTGGAATTACTCCTTATCCACTCCCTTAAAACCTGCATCCTTTTTCTTTTCCCTCTCCTTCCCTGCTGTTTTATGAAGAAGCAACTTAAGGTTGCAAAAGTTCAGTTTGTGTGTGTGTGTGTGTGTGTGTGTGTGTGTGTGTGTGTGTGTGTGTGTGTGTGTGGTTTTATTTATTGTGTGTCAACGAACTGGTGCCTTTTCGCCTGGTAAGTCAAACTTTAGGGAAACATTCCCATTTGGAAAAATATTTATCAAGAGGAAAGAAACTTAGACTTACCAGGCGAAAAGGCACCAGTTTATTGATATACAAATAAAAATAAAAATATACACATACACACAAAACTGAGCTTTCACAACCTTAGGTTGCTTCCTCAGAAAGAGCATATGCAAAATGCAAAGAGGTTGGACAGAGATGCCAGAGGCTCTGTCCAGAGGCTCTGTCCAGAGATTGGAGGCAAAGATATTTTAGACTGTTGGGTGGGAATTTCAAACTAATGAAAGTTGGGACCTGTTGGGCAACGGGAAGAGAGAATATGTTGAAGGGCAAGTTCCCATCTCCGGAGTTCTGAAAGGTTGGTGACAGTGGGAAATACCCATATAACCCTGATGTTGCAACACTGTGTCAAGATGTGCTGGCCACGCATCAAGGCATGCTTAGCCACAGGGTGATCCTCATTACCAACCAACACCGTCCATCTGTGTCCGTTCATGTGAATGGACAGTTTGTTGCTGGTCATTCCCAGTCCAGGCATGTCAACTGGTAAATCACTTGGGTACTGTCGCAAGTGGCTCTGTCCTTAATTGTGTTCACCTTCTGGGTTACAGGAGTCTGAGGGTAGGGAAGGTAGTTTTGGGATTTCATAGCGATGGATTAGGAGGTTACGAAGGTTAGGTGGGTGGCAGAAAGACACTCTCGGTGGAGTGGGAAGGATGTCATGAAGGAGGATGTCATTTTCGGACAGAATTTAAGGAAGTCATATCCTTGCTGGAGAGCCACATATAGAGTCCGCTCCAGCTCTCCCAGAAAGTATCGAGTGACAAGACGGGCACTTTTAGGGTCCCTCTGTGGGAGGTTCTGGATTTGGGGGGAAGAGCAAGTGCTTCTGTACCAGATCAGTAGGATAGTTGCGGGATGTGAAAGCTGTCATCAGATTATTGTTGTACTAGTTAAGGCATTCAGGACTGGAGCAGACTCGTTTGCCATGAAGACCTCTGCTGTAGGAGAGGGACCATTTGATATGGAATGGATGGCAGCTGTCATAATGGAGGTACTGTCATTTGTTGGTGGGTCCATATATATAGATGAAAAATTCTTAGCAGGAAAAATATTCATAAAAATAGATGAAGATTACTCACCAGGCGAAGGAGCACAGGTAGTGATAGTAGAACAAATAAATAAAACACTCACACACACACACACACACACACACACACACACACACACACACACAAACACAAACACAAACACTAGCTTTCGCAGCCTAGCTGCTTCTTCAGGCAGAAGGGAAGGAGAGGGAAAAGGAAATGATGAGGATTTTAAGGGAGTGGGTAAGGAGCCATTCAAATCCCGGGACAGGGAAGACTTACCTTGGGGGGGAAAAAGGAGGGTAAACAATATATAGAGGAAACATTCCTAGTAGGAAAAATATATATATATATAAAGTAGATGAAGTTTACTTACCAGGCGAAGGAGCACAGTTAGTGATAGTAACAGTGATAGTAACATAGTAATTTTTTACTGTCACTACCTGTGCTCCTTCGAGGAAAAATTCCTTACAGGAAAAATATATATAAAAAATAGATGAAGTTTACTTACCAGGCTAAGGAGCACAGGCAGTGATAGTAACAAATAAAATACACACACATAAAAGCAAGCTTTTGCAACCCAGCTGCGTCTTCAGGCAGAAGGAAAGGAGAGGGAAAAGGAAATGATGAGGGTTTTAAGGGAGTGGGTAAGGAGCCATTCCAATTGCAGGAGAGGAAAGACTTACCTTGGGGGAAATAAAGGAGGGTAAACAAATACACACACACCCACACATATACAGAAACGCACACATACCTAGGCAGACATACTGTAGAAATCAAAGAAGTTGGACAGAGATACCACTTGAGGCAGAGGCTCTGTTCAGAGAACCGAGGCAAAGATGTTAAAGATGGTGGGTGGGAATTTGAATTTAGCAGAGGTTGAGACCAGGTGGGCAACGGGAAGAGAGAATATGCTGAAGGGCTAGTTCCCATCTCTGGGGTTCTGAAGGATTGGTGTCCGTCAGCACATCTTGGCGCAGTGTTACACCGTCCGGGTTATCCGGATACTTCCCACCGACACCAACCTTTCAGAACTCCAGAGATGGGAACTTGCCCTTCAGCTTATTCTCTCCTCCCATTGCCCACCTGGTCTCAACCTCCGCTAAATTCAAATTCCCGCCCACCATCTTTAGCATCTTTGCCTCGGTTCTTTGGACAGAGCCTCTACCTCAAGTGGCATCTCTGTCCAACTTCTTTGCTTTTTACAAATGTCTGTCTAAGTGTGTTTGTGTTTGGATATGTGTGAGTGTGTGTGTATTTGCTTACCTTCCTTTTTTTCCTCTAAGGTAAGTCCTTCCACTCCTGGGATTGGAATGACTCCTTTTCCACTTTCTTAAAACCCATATCCTTCCCTTTCTCCTCTCCTTTCTTCCTCTTTTCCTGAAGAAGCGACCAACGGCTGCGAAAGCTTGTATGTGTGTTTATGTGCATGATTTTATTTGTGTCTGTTGATGAGCCTGTCCTTTGGGTAAGTCATCCATTTTCTTTTTTCATACTGCATTTCATTTTTCGCCTGACATCACCTCTGGTTGTTGTATCACCACCATTATCTTCCCTCTCCACTTCCTCCCCTCCTCTGCTTCTTCCCCCTCCCCCCTCCCATCCCTTCTGCTTGCTGTGTAGTCAGACTGTGTTGGGCAGCCAGAGATGGCTGACATGTGTGGATGAAAGTTATCTTTCTGAGGAAGTCCACGACTGAAAATTTAGAATTGTGTGTGTGTGTTTGTGTGTCTTTTATTTGTGTCTGTTGGCGGCTCAACGTTCATCTTTACATATTATTATTGATTATTCTGATTACATGCTTTTGTGCAATGAATAATTTTTTTACTCAATGTTGATTTGTCCCAGAATATGTTCCCATATGAAAGCAGTGAATAAAAACAGGCATAGTAAACTAATTTACTCAGATGTATATCACCAAATTTTGCAATGACCCTAATATCATGAGTTCTCTAACAATTCAGCTAATCTTTAACGTGTTTCTTCCAATTCAATGCCTCGTCATTGCAAACACCTAAGGATTTTGAATATTCCACCTTAGCTACAGATTTATGTTCAAAATCTAAATTTATTAATGGTGTCATGCCATTTACTGTATGAAACTGTATGTACTGGGTTTTATCAAAGTTTAATGAGAGACCATTTGTAGGAACCAATTAATAATTTTCTGAAAGACATCATTTACAATTTCATCAGTTAATTCCTGTTTGTCAGGCACGATAGCTATACTTGCATCATCAACAAAAAGAAATAGTTTAGCATCTTTGTGAATATAGAATGTCAAGTAATTAATGTAGATTAATAACAGTAAAGAACTCAAGACCGAACCTTGTGGAACCCCATATTTTATAGCTCTCCAGTTAGAGGAATTAGCTGTTTCTTGCATATTATGTGAACTACTTATTTCAACTTTGTGCACTCTTCCAGTTAAGTATAATTTAAATAATTTGTGCACTGTCCCACTCATATACAATACTTATCTAGAAGAATCCCATGATTTACACAATCAAAAGGCTTTGAGAGATAACAAAAAAATCCCAACTGGTGATGTCCAGTTATTCAAAGCATTTAATATTTCGCCACTGAGGGTTATATTCCGTTATCTGTTGAAAAGCTTTTTTGATAACCAGACTGACATTTTGTTAGAACTTTATTTTTACTTATATGTGGAGCAACTCGAGAATACATAACTTTTTCAAAATTTTTGGATAAAGCTGTCAGAAGTGAGATGGGGCAGTAGTTGTTGACATCAGACCACTAGGCATGTAACAAAGTTTTGCACAATAGGTCCAGCAACCAAGAGGAAAAATACAACACAGACATTTTGTCAGTATCTTTATGACCCAGAAGATTGGTTCCAGAATGCCTGGCGATTGGCAAAGCAAAATTTGAAACAGTGTTGTGAGAAGGCATTGTCTGACCTTCCAGTAGCTCATGGGCTTCCACACTGCATTTAGTATGTAAGAAAGGGGGAGCTTGGCATTGTGTGGTGATTACAGAGAACTCAATTTATGAACTGTACCAGATCACTACCCAGTATCACTGTTAAGAGATTATAACTGTGCACTGTCTGGATCTGCTATATTTAGTGTTATAGACTGTGCAAAGTCATTTACCCAGATCCCCATTATTATGTGTTTGGGTATTATGAAAGTATGTTTATGACCTATGACCTACTTAATTTTACACAAACCTGGCAATGGTTCATAAACTCTGTCTTACATGGTTCTTTCTTTCATTTTTATTATTTGGATATTTTAATGTATTCACCTTTCAAGGATCAACATTGTCAGTATCTGCGAGAAGTTTTTGAACATTTCAGCCAAGTAGAGTGCTGAACGTCACTAAATGTGTGTTTGGACAAACTGATGTTGAATAACTCGGTCATTGAATGTCTTCAGCAGGCTTATTGCCACTCACTGAGAAGTATGAATACCTATTGAAGCTACCTAAGGTGTCTACAATAAAAGAGGTACGTAGATGTTTCAGAAAGCTAAATTTTTACCGTTGGCACTGTGAAACAACAGGCACCATTGAATGCAGCACTAGCTGCTTCCAAGGTTAAGAGTAGTTCTCCTGTAATGAATACAACTTTTAAATTGACCGAACTGAGCCCACAATGAGCAGCACTGCTGGCACACCACAAGTTAAAAATTTCACTGGCATTAGTGGTGCACACTAGTTATTCCTCAAAATCATTGGTGGATAATGCATGGCATCCTCTTAATAATTTTTCACACTAGTTTGCACCTTCTCTGTCAAGATGCAACATATACAGTTGGGAACGTTTAGCCATCCATCAAGAAATCAAATATTTCCAAACATTTGTTGAGGCAAAAGAGTTTCTGAATTATGGTGACTCAAAGCCATTAACATGTGCTTTCTAAAACAACGGCAACACTAGCTCTCTGTGAGAGTACAGACAATTGAAATTTATTAGCGAATTCTTTTGCCATATATTGGCCATCACTAATGCTGTTGCAGACTGCCTCTCTGTAGTGACCTTTCCATGTGTCTGTGTACATTTTGGCACAACCAGAAGACCACGAGCTGCACACCAAATTGCATGACAGCACAGATCCTCGGAAGCTACAGTAGTTGACATGCCCACTGAGAATGTGCAGTTGTATTGTGAGGTATCATATGGCATATCACATTATTTTGTCCCAATTGCATTTCACAAGCAGATGTTAAAGGCTGTAGATAATCTTTGCTGTTTTGTTGTCCATTCAACACATCAGCTAGTATACTAGTATTTAATATGAAGTGTGGATTGGGATAGAAAGACACTGCCATGTATGGACAAGAACATGCCATTGCCATTTTCCAAAGTGATCTATTTTGGTCACCAGTGATTTTCTATGGTTTGAAAAAAGAAATGTATCAAATTCATACCTAACTTACTGTATTCATTTTATTGAGCAAGTGAAATAAATGCTGGTGTTATTCATGTATGAATATAACATAACAGTAACAGACTTACATATGATATACACAGTATAAAATATTTACAATATACATAACATAAGAGTCAATCTTTAAAGAACAACACCAACAGCAAAGAGATTATTTACAATGTAATTGAGGTACATCTTTTTGAAAGTGCTGCCTCCAAAAAAGTTTATCAAGCTATATCATCATGTTTTGAAATAGTAAACAAAATAGCTTGAATGGTGTCAGGAAGTGACATTTTCCTAAAATACCAATGGTATACTTGTACTAAAACCACTGTGATTACTCTCACTCTCTCTCTCTCTCTTGATGTGGAATCTAATAAGTATTACTCTATAAATGAGAGACAGATGTTCATAGGTATTGTACCAATATTTCCCTTTCTGAGGTTAATCATTGAGTTGCCTGCAAAGAAAAGTAAATTAACATTAGAACAATTTAATACCACAAGTGAGAACTCTTTTCTCTCACACTCATAAAACAATATACATATTATTTATCAATATTTTAATGCAAGATAAATCTGTTAAGAACAACAGATTTGTTATGTGGAATATTTGAAGTAAATACTGCAATGATATTATGAAGAAGAACCTTTGGTATAGAACAATGAGCCTTCAGCAAAAGTCTCAATTTTAGTAACACAAGAAAGGCTGGGAACATTTGTTGTGCATGCAATTTTAGTGAAATAAAGGTGGCATTACTGATTAATACAACAAATGTGAATATTGTGTCCCACAGTTTCCAGAAGAAGAGTAGAAAGCTAGATACAATATCCTGGAACAAAGAAAGAGGAAATAAGACTCAAAGCAAGTATAGAGGAATCGTTCAAGAAACCAAAGAGGAAACATAAATCACTTGACAAGAACTGTAATTGAAGGCCAAGTAATGTAATAGCAATGCAAGGAATTACAGACAGCGAAAGAGAAAAACATATGTCTTTGGGCAAAGTTCTTCTCTGAACTAGATTTTTTTTTTATTAACACAATTCACCAAGCCAGATGCTTACGCCTGACTGCAACTGTGATTGATACAAATAACAACCTAGCTTTGATGGGTGGTAAGCGTAAGGATGAAGTCTGCGGTGTAAGGAGGAGGAATAGGATGGTAGAAACAGAGGAAGATGCAAGTACTGCCTGTGGAAGTGTGCAAGGATGTAGTATGGTAAGGATATGGCTTCTACAGGTAGTATTAGAAGGCTGTACTGTAAGGCATAGGGAGGGGGAGCGGAAATGGAGATAGAAAAAGTAGAGCAGGGGTACAAGGACTAAATTCAATTCACTTAATGTATATGTTTGCTGACACCAGTAAGTTGCATAAGACATTGTTATTTTAACAAATACACATTAAACTATATAAGGTGCTTAAAAAGGGTGGATCTTAAACAGTACAACAATTTACAATGATATAGTACACAAATAAACTTTTACAATATATTTATTGATATGGTCTCTGTTCTTTTGGTCATGTTCAAACTATTGGTTGAAATTAACAAACGTAAATTTATGAATTCAAAATATTGAAAATTTCTCAACTGTTGAAGGGAATAAATACAATGACAAAGTTGAAAATTTGTGCTGGGCTAGGATTCCAGCCCAGATTTAACCAATTAGGCTATCCAGGTACACTTCCTGTCCTGTCCAAATTTTCAAATTATAGCACACTATGATCATAATGCCCCCTGCTCATTAGTTCCTCTTGCCTGTAATGGATACCCACTGGGGATCAACTGTATTTCTGCAGCTGCACAGAAATGTCTGAAATAACAAACACCGTAACAATAATTGTATATATGCCACAAATAGGCACCTGATAATTTTTGCGCAGATGCACAAATACACTCTACTCATTGGGGAAATATAGTAAGCTGTTTAAGCCTCAAATACATCTGATTCACTACTTTTGCCAGAGAAATACATCTTTTGCTCCAGCAGAATATCCACAACGCAATAGGCTAGGCCATAGTGCAAATGCACATTACGCCATTATTAAAATATCCTCACTTACAAAAAACCTTAGTTTCCTCAATAGATATAGCACCATTATAGTTTAATGCATAGTTTTTCTGTGTGGCTGTTTCAACACAATTTACTTTCAGTATAAGTGCCTTGTAATTTTACTTGATTTTTAAGGTAATGTTGCTCTTCATCGAGATTTCAAGGTGAGAAGAAGATTTGTTCAGTTTTGTTATTGTTTAATCTCAGAATATATCTCTGGAACCACTGAAATGTATTTTTTTACAGGAAGTCATTCATTTGTTTCACAAAATTTATTTGACATTGTGATGTGACAGTTGTGCCAGCAGCAAAATGGCAAGATATTTGGTAAACCATTTACATACACAGTAAACATGAAAGGTCCTAATACAGAGGCTTGTTGGACTCCATATTTTACAGTGAGAGGATCAGATTTATCATTTGTTTTGGCAACTCTCTACACTTCACTGTAAGCATAGGCTTTTGTGTACATTGTCATCATCAGTAAAAAATATTTCATGTTATGGCACTGCATTTTAAATTTGTTGGGGCCACTATTGCAAATAGCCTGCTTCAGGGTGTGGAGGAAGGCAACATGAAATAGTGGTTGAAATGCCATGTAATTTTATGAGCTGACAATATGGGGAAAACACCAGCCAGTTTAAAATTTAAGCAAGCAGTATATATTTACCACGTTCCTAACAAATATGTATGTCTTTAGTGTAAGGATGCTGAATTTTTATTTGTGCAGGGAATGAAGCAGATAATCAATAAGTAAAACATTCATTTGCATCAAATTAAAAAATTCCATATTATACATTCAAAAGCAACAAAGTAAGAAAATATACCTACTGTTCAAAGCCTTCTAGTAAAGTTTTGTAAGCTTATATCGAACTTGATGCTTCTTAATACTTCCAGGTAAAATGAAGTATCTTTGGTCTTTCAATGATGTTAAATATCACAGAGATGTATCTCATCTGTGGGGGCGCTAGCCACCAATTCGAATGTGTGTCTGTATCGACCATGGTCAAGAACTGAGTGGCACATCTTTATGACAGTCTTTGTCATGTTTCTTTGGTATTATCTGCCATGTTTAAATCAGCTCATGTTTGTACTCTGTCGTGACAGCATCAATAGAGCTATTGTTCTATAAAGTGTTTGATCATTGGGCTCCACCACCCTTAGTAACCTCCACAGTGGTGACCCCATACTAAAACGGTTCTACATATTTGGTACAGTGTTGTCCTGTGGTTTTTGGCATGTTCCTTCGACTGTAATTTGCTCGCACTCGGTACACCAACAATCCTGTGCCCAAATGAAACATGTCAACGTCTGTGCAACCACCGCCCAGACTCACAATTCCTTGGCAACCTGTGGTTTCCAACATTCTCATCAGTGTTAGCAGTTCCTAAATGCCAGATTGCCGTGTTTGTCCAGACATTCACCACAGGACATCTTCACATTGCTGCAGTTCAACAATGGCTCAGTGATGTGACTTTGACTTTGTCACTCCACAGACGCTTCCAAAAGCTCCTTTTAATGCCACTACACCATTCGAGCACTCTCAGCTCTTCCGTGCTTCGGACAATGCCAGTTACAGCATGGACTTTGTGTAAAATTCAAATTTGCAACCACCTGCTGCCACACCAGATATGCCGATGTATCACTTAGCTAGTCACATGCCCAGCCTTCAACGGCAAGGAGGCTTCTTCAAGTGCTGTGCATCAAAGTGTACCGTTTGAACTTCGCCAACCCAGTCACTGGACACATCTTTGCGCTGAACAATGTGCTAACTTTGTGAGTGCACATCCTTGTGTGAGTTCGTCTCGGGCAGCTTGCCCCCTCACCTCTGTACTGGTTCAGCTGCCTCCTTCAGTGCAACTTGTGAACATTCCACACTACGATCCTTCCTACGACCCCCACAGTTTCATCCACTGTGCTAACTCTGCAAACGTGTGTGCTACACAGCATATGCTTCTGTGCACTGTGTCTCCAGCTGTGCTTTCCATGACGCAAAATGGTCCCCTTCCACACCTGAGCTTTGCCAGAATTTGACCATTGCTCCATCGCTGCCCAGCATCATTATCACACCGTGCGACAGTTCTGCGCTTTCACCGATCGCTGACGCTGCAGCACCTCCGCCACTTCCTGGCTTGCCTCCTTCTCCGCCACCAGGCAGCCTACCATAGCTGCCTCAATTCTCACTAAACTCTCTGGCCACCTGGTTCACTCTCATCTAGAATATATCCGAGCATTACAATTTGGATGACTCTGATCAGTATCTCTGCTTAATTACTTTGCTGCACGACCACGTGGATCTAATTTGTGACCTGGTTACCTCCTCCCCTCCTCCAATCAGGACTGCTATGACAGTGCTAAAAAGACAATCCTGGAGCGTGTCACCTGAGCTGTGGAGGCGACTGTTTGATAAATATTTGAAGAGGAGAATTTTGGTGAGAAACGTCCATCTGAACTATGGTGACACCTTCGGCTTTTGATTAGTGAGCGGGTCATGTCTCACCCCGATGGCAATATGGACAAGTAAACTACCTCTGGCCATGCAAACAGCATTAATGTACAGCATGCTCACGTCGCCCAGTGAGTGTATTCGAATTGTGGACCGAGTGCATGAAGCACATCTTCGAGAATCTCGCCTTACACAATCCACCACGCCGAGTCTTGCACCACGCCCAGTTACCATCACATGGAGCCATTCCCGCTTTCCGAAAGGAGATCATGGATCTGCCTAGCATTCTGTGCTGCATTGTCACGACAACACTGGAACTGCTGCCAGCATCAGAGGGAGTCAGCTCTGGCAAAGAGGACATGCCTCCTTCCCCTCCACGCTTCCTGCAGGAACAGCGACCTCACTTTCGTATTGCTTTTTTCATGCCCATTTTGGCAGTACTGAAAGAAGTGTAGGTCCCCTTGCAGCTACCCAAACGTGTTGGGTGGGGGAGATGGTCTAAGCGCCACTGCCTGCCCTGAAGATTGCAGACACCTACCGACTCTCCACTCTGTGCACACTATCACCACTGCTGGCGCTCTATAAGTTATTGATCTGAACTCTGGCATAAACTTTCTCATCAACACTGGTGTTGATGTCTCACTTCTGCCTCCTGGACTGTCTCTGAACCCTGTGGGACCGAGCAACATGCGTCTTTGAGCTGTCAACAATTCGCAACATTGCTGCTTGAGCTCCACAACTCTCCAAGTTAAGCTTTAACCTTCTTGCATCTTCGAGTGGGATTTTCTAGTGGCCAGTGTTCTCAAGCCTATTCTCGGAATTGACTTTCTCTCGTTTTATGGACTATCTCCTGATGTCGTTCGACATGCAGTGATTCACTCCCCCTCAAATACTTTTATCGAGTGTGCTCCATCGCGCTGTGCTGATTTTAGTGTAATTCATGGGTGTTTAAATATTGTCACTGAACTTGGTAGCGCCATTGACAAGTTACTTGCAGAAAAAGTGCAAGTTGTGCAATTATGCCAGGAATGTCTCAATGTAATTCGTGAGTGCTCAGACACTGCAGCCAAACTACAAAGTGCCATTGAAAAGTTTAATTCAGAACATGCACAAGTGAAACAGTTACAATGTGAACGGCTCAACCTGTCTCGGCGGTTGGCTGAAAATGAATCTGCACTTGACTCTGCAAGACAAGTCCTTGAGCAGCTGTCTGGCCCCATGCTGCACAAATCACAGGTTAGTCACAGTGCTGCTTTGCCTCGTGTTCCCAATGAACGCCCTCTTACTTCAGAACTTTTGCCTTCATCTGCTCCTTCCTGCTCATACGCAGAGGTCTGCAAAGACAATAGCAAGCTCTTGCCTCATTCACGTACTCCACAAACTGTTGTGCCATTGAACTCTGCACAAAACAGCGCTGAGTGCGCTGAGAGTAACTTTATTGAACAAGCCCACTGTGTTCATTATCCCTCAACAAACTCTAGTGAAGTGTCTCAGTGTGTGCCTGTCAGTACTCCTGCCTCTCCTTCCCGCAAATCCTCTGTCAAACAATCATGTGTGCACCGCCCTACAGAGCTTAATTGCACCAACTGGCTCAGTGGCCCTTGCTGTGATGCTGTCTCCCCATCAGTTTGTGTCGCCTGTATATAAAGAAGTGTGTTCCTCATAGGCAAAATGCACAGGAGTTAGGGAAGAGAGAAGTATCTTGTCTGGACCATTGCAAGGTGTTCAGTTGTCAAGCCCTTCTCCATATCTCAAATCAGAACAGCAGAAAGTTGGACACCAAAGCTAAAGGACTACTTTTTTTTCTAATGAAAGGTTTCAGACTAATGCACAGAGCTCCAAGAAAATTGTGAAATGCAGTTGTGTTGTTTTTATGAAAAAGAAGTTCATGGCTAACAGTACCAGGATGAGAGATGTAGATAATAAAGATTAATGTAAGTTATAAGTGAATAAATTGTATGCTGAATGGAGAGAAGCAGAGGAAGTGGTGGAAGTCAGGAATGGAGTGAAGACAGCTATGACACTGATCAAGACCCACACTACATCCCAGATGCTCAGTCAGGGGTAAACATACAGTAGATTGAGATGCAGCCAATGGCCCTTAATGTTCCAGAAGGGGACCAGCCAGTCAGAAGTCAGCCCTTGTACTCAAGCCCAAAGTGTACCTTAATTATGCCACATAAATGGTAAAGTGTAAATTGTATTTGGAAACATGTTGACTCACCTAGTCTATATTTAAACTGACAGGGAAGGCATTTGGTGCAGCATTCTATTGTGCTAGACTTGTTGCTTAGGGGTTTACACAGAGGTTTGGTACACTTTATGTGCAATGTTTTCAAACCTGTTCTGAGACATAGTGCTTCTGTAACTCTCATTAGTTTAGCTGTAAAGTTTGATCTTAAGATTTATCATTGTCAAATTAAAACTTCTTTTCTGGATGGGTATGTGGAGGAAACTATTCTCATGAAACAATAGGATGGTTTTATATCAAAATGAGATGAAAGTATTTTTGTGAAGGATAGGTTCCAACTCACCACAGAGACATCTCAATGAGCTGCAGAAAGGCACACATGACAAATCTAACTTACTAAAAAGCTTTTGGTCATTATGGCCTACATCAGACAGAAAAACACACACTCATACAAACACGACCATCATCTCTGCCCACTGTATCAAAACTGCTGAACCCAGGATGTCTGAGGCAAAAGCAGCCAGTGGTGGGGGTGAGGAGGCAGATTTGTTCCTAGGTGATGCCTTAAAAAGAGATGTAATTGTGGGTAAGGATGGTAGTTGGTCATGGGGACAAGAAGGTTGTGGGCTTGGAGTCAACAACCAACTGACTCCAAGCCTGCAACCTCCAATGTCCTTCATTGTCACCATAACAAACTACATCCTTATCCACAATTACTTCTGTTTTGAACACCTCAAATACATGTTGCTTGACTTACAGCTGGCATTTATTCAGTTCTGCAGTGTTTAGTGGACAAAATATGAGTTTAATAATTTGCCTTCTAGCATATATGCATGATAAATGATTTACAGGGTATACCTGGACAGGATATTTATTGCACTCATCAAGCAGATGCATTCTTTACAAAGACTAAGAATAACTTGTAATTGATGATACTTGATCCTCTCAGCAGAAAGCTGTGTCATCAATCTAAAACTATTAAGATTTGTTAACTAAGAATAACAACTGAACATGACTAATAGATTTATAAAATAATGATGGTTTTATCCATATACAACTAGTTGGTTATAAGAATTTTGTAGTGATAACATGGCAACTTGTGCAAATAGCTGGCTTCACTAAGACCAGTAATGCCACTTTCTCAGTATTGCCAGTCTATTTAATGCATGTCTGTGATTTATACTTGGGAATACACAAAAAATACTTCATTGCACTTCACACTGAGTAACTGAAATGTGTTGCTACAATTTATTCCATGCACCATTATTGAATGAGATAAAAATATAGTGATAATGGAAAAACCTACATCCACTCGTGGGAAAGTGGCATACAGAGAACAGATGTGGATGTTGATGCAGATAATACTATTGTTGTTGTTGTGGTTGTGGCTGCTGCTGTTACTCTACTACTACTATTACCATTTAAGTGTAATGTGTTTACAGTTTTCTATTATAAACAGACTCATATCATGTTTTGCAAGAAATTGCTTTTTCCTTATTCATTGTTCAATATAAAACTCCAATATATTTATTAAAATATTAATAAGTTTTAAATAGTGGTTTACCTGCACAATTCCCCAGATGATGACAGTTATTAAAACACCCAGCATAAACATTACAAAATATATTAAGTAATTGAAATTTATTCCTCGGCGTTTCTTCATTAAAAAATTTATGAAATTTAGCTTTTTTTCTGAGTAGGGTGGATATCTCATCCTGAAATGACAAACAATAAAGATGAGTTCAAAACAGATTACAAGAAATAAAGTTTGTTTTTATTACCTAAGTTTGTAATATCAGTGAAGGACTTCTGATTGTTTATCTTCACTAAACGCCTGTAGGCTACTTACGCATTAAGTTTCTCCACCAAAGGATTGAAGTCTTTCCCCAGGCAACTTTTCTTGTGAGTAAATGTGTTGAAACTATGGACACCATGGTATGCCCCCATTCCACTATATCCAACTCCACCAAAAGGAAGGGTTTCAACTAAATAAAAGGTAAACATACAAATGAACATAATAGAGTAATACCTGTATTTCCAGTGCAATTTTATGACTTTATCATTTGCAAAATGTGATTTTTTCTCACTTTCAGTAATAAAGTAATCTCTATGCTTCATTTTAATATGTAAATTATATGCAGTCATTGATGCTTTATCTATATAGTATGCTCTTCTAGATTTTATTGATTGAGATCTGTGAAAGTATCACTGTTTTTAATGTTGTTAATAATGGAATGCGGTCTTAGAAAATCAGGCGATGCTGAAGGAATTAGATTAGGTAACGAAACAATGAAGGTGGTAGATGAGTTTTGTTACTTGGGTAGTAAAATAACATGCGATGGTCGCAGTACAGAGGATATAAAATGCAGAATGGCAATGGGAAGAAAAGCATTTTTGAAAAAGAGAAATTTGCTAACATCGAATATTAATTTAAGGGTAAGGAAGTCTTTTCTGAAGGCATTTGTGTGGAGTGTTGCCTTGTATGGGAGTGAAACATGGACGATAAGCAGTGCGGACAGGAAGAGAATAGAGGCTTTTGAAATGTGGTGCTACAGAAGAATGCTGAAGATTAGGTGGGTAGATCGCATAACTAATGAAGAGGTACTGAACAGAATTGGTGAGAAAAGGAATTTTTGGCATACCCTGACTAAAAAAGAAGGGATCACTTGGTAGGACACATTCTTAGACATCAGGGAATCGTGAATTTAGCATTGGAGGGAAGTGTGTGGGGTAAAAATCGCAGAGGGAGACCAAGAGACGCGTATAGTAAGCAGATTCAAGGGGATGTGGGTTGCCGTTCTTATGAGGAGATGAAAAGGCTTGCTCAGGATAGAGTAGGGTCGAGAGCTGCATCAAACCAGTCTCCGGACTGAAGACCATAACAACAACAATGTTGTTGATCAAGTTTTGTTGTTTGATCTTGACTCTACTGTCTTGTTCTGAGGTAATTATTGTTATTTGGTTGTTTGAGGTATTTCTCCAATATGATGGTTGTACTTTTATGGGTTTTAGGTAAATATCTTGTTTTGAAAATCACTTAGTTTCTCATCGACATATGAACACACGTGCATGGTTGGTAAAGGTTTCATAAAATATGACACTTGTAATCAGTTTCTGCAATAATTCAGTATTATATAAGTGTGAAAGACAGCAAATTGAAAGGCTGATTGAATGAAGCCTGAAAACTTATAATCAAAACTATTTTAGAGTATAACAAAATCTTTGTAATTGTTGAACTTTTTATGCAAGAAGAAAATGCACAAAATTGCAAAACCAATCTTAACTCAATTAACTCTGACATCCTTCCAGAAGAATGAGAATGGCAGCTGTCTGCTTCCATTTCAAATCAGTTTTAGCTTTAATTGTTGAATGAGAAGTTGGTGTATATGGCTGCAAAGTTTAGGTATCATACATAAAGAACATTTTGAAGTCCTCCACATAGATTGGTCTGTTTTTATTGAACACTCTAATTAAAACAACTGGACGACAATGATACTGAAGATATGAATATTCAGAATTAAATTATGTAGTATTTGACACCTACGTAACTCCTGAAAATGAATTAAAAATGGAAGAATTTTTATTACTAGAAGTAGATAACTCTACCCTAATTTTTGTACCATTTATTTGTTTATATGTTACCTTAAATACGTCAATCCAGCCAAAGTATATTACACAGAAACTAAACATTGTTGGAATATCTGAACAATAATGCTGCCGTTTCTGAGTGATTTTTCTAAATGTTGCTCAAAGAGGTTCATATATGGTAACAAGTGAATGCTATGGACACCAGTTTTTGAAGGCTCAAGGTATAGAAACAATGACTGTTAAAAATTTAGTGAGGTGTCTGTCTAAAGTAAACATCATGTGATGGTGCTAGTAGATAAATGCAAAAGCCCATTGAACCTAGAAAATTAGTTTAACATTATAATGCTGATAGGATGCAACTCGACACAAAGAAAATTGTTGAGCTGCAAACAGACATGAAATAATGACAGAATACATACTCATTCATGAAGGAGCTGAAGGTTGTGTATTAGTTAGCTGTGCCTGTGTGGTTGTATGAATGAGTGTGTGTTCTGTTCTGATAAAGACTGGACTGAAAACTAAGTTGTGTGTGTGATTGATTTATGTGCCTGCCTGTGGCGCAACTGTCTTTCCAGTGACTTGCAACCTATTGTCATTATATTTTAAATTTCAACCTGGATTTACCATTATTAAAACATTAGCTTGTGTACCTATTTACTTACTAATGAAAGGAGTTAATTTCCAAGGTGATTGATACTTAACTTTTTAGGGTGCTGTTTACTCAGTTTTGGGCAATGTACCTACTGCAGTGTAAATTTGAAAATGGTAAGTGTAGGTTGGAAAGCAATAATATAATGAGGATAGTTTACATCTCACCATAAAGACATATAATGATCTGTGATAGGTTATGGTTATTTGTGGTGAGTTGCAAATTTTCCTTGTTATATTGCAATGTAAATTTGAACCATTTCTAATGACCAAGCTGTCGATTGGGACGTTAAACCCTAAGCTTCCTTCCTTCCTGTAAATTTGAAATGAAAGAATTGTTACCATCCATAGGAAGGATGTACATAAGTCTGCTGTTTCTACTGGTCTAAAATATTCAATTAATATACCACATATGCCTCAAAGATAGTGGTGAATATATATGTATTTATATGGGAGGGCAGGGGAGAGGACAAGACTAATGTAAAGATAAGTTAAGTAACTCTAAGTAGACACCCCATGATATTTTGTATCAGTTTTGCTGCTCATATTCACGGATAATTTTGTACTGAGAGCAAGCTTTTTCATTGTTGACAGTAAATCACAAAAATATAACTAATTCAAAAAATTGCACGAACTTCACACCAGTAACATCCCGCTCCCCTCACTGATACAGGGAAGTATGCAGGATGACTGTCTACCAAGGTGATGCCTTCATGCATCATTAAAATAATTCAGATAGCACTCTTTTTTATATTCATTTTTTCGGTGTGGGCGGGAGGCTTCTTCACCCCCCATCCCCCTTCTATACACCACTCCTCAGAAGAATGGGAATGCTGATTAGGAAAATGGAATCCCATGAAAGATGGCACATTTTGTTTCTGCTCTGCTAAATATCTAACAAAAGCACTGTGTGGTGAGGCAATTTTGACTGCAACAGACATTATGAATCAAACTGGTCCCACATTAATTAAATGTAAAATTACATTTGAAATATTTTTGAAGAAGGTAAATAATAATAATAATAATAATAATAATAATAATAATAATAATAATAATAATAATAATGTGTATGTCTGTGTGTGTATGGAAAGGGGGAGGGTGGACATCCATGTGCATGTTTGCAGCGATACAAAATTCAACTATTCAACTGCATACAATTACAGAAACCACTTATTCCAGGCTTTAAAAGATTTATTTATTAGATTAGTACGTACATTTGTAATGTTTTCCCATAAGTTTAATAAACACACTTAACAAAGACTTTGTCATCAATAACATAATCAGGATATCACAACAAATACATTCATCGAGCCTTTAACAGGCACATAAAAATACATTCATACACACATAACATCAAGGCTTTGACCACAGCCATCTTCAGAAAGTGATACTCTCTCTTTCATAAACCCACACAGGAACGCTTCACAGTGACACAACATGTGAGTCATGCTCTGTATTGAGGGGCTAGGGGGGACAGGGGAGGGGAGGTGGAACAGGAAGGTTGCAAGGAGTGGTGGGAATGGATGCAGCATAGCCTTATGGAGCATGTAGGGAAAAAAAATTATGGAAGATGTGTAGGATTCAGTGGGCAGGAACCGAGGAACTGTTGCATGTGTGTGTGTGTGGGGGTGGGGGGGGGATAAGTTATCATAGATTGACATTTGGATAATTTCAGGTTTAGAGAATGTACCGTCAGGATAATTCCCATCAATGACCATAATGTCCTACATCACTGTGACACCCCTCAGACCCAGAACCCTGCCACAGGGATCATAACTCTGTACAATAACCCATTACATGACCTGCCTAATCCATCTACCAGCACTACCTTTAGCAGTCTCACCACAGGCTTATCCTACCCAGTCAAAGGCCAGGTCACTTGTGAATGCAGATATGTAATTTACCAACTGTACTGTAATCACTGCACAGTTTTTTTTATATTGGCATGAGAACTATTCAGCTGTCAGGTAGGATGAATGGACACTGTCAAACTGTGGCCACAAAAGAAGGTAGACAACCCTGAGGCACAACATGCTGCTCAGCATATACTTGATTTCAAAGGCTGCTTCACAACTGGGGCAACCTGGATCCTTTCCCCAACTACCAGGTTTTCTGAACTACTCAGATGGGAGTTATTCTTACAGTATATTTCCGATCCCAAAATTACCCTGGCCTCTGCCTATGATAGTTTCTTGGTTGCCCAAAACCAACAGGTCACTAGTAACATGTGCAGTTTCATTGCAGTGCTACTCTGACAGAAAAGCAGAAATTGGCTCAAATTTAAGGCGAAGGGTCGTATGAATAAACCGGAGAATATACTTTATTCTCAAAATTTCAGAGAATGTTCTCATATTTGCATGAATAATTCAACTTGAAGAATATTCTTTGCTTGAGTAAAAGAGTGGGGGAAGTTGCTCAAAACAAAAGAACATTCTTAGGTTTCATATGAATGAAACTAGGCAAGTGTCTTACAAGTGGAGTACATTCTCCATTTTATGAAGTGAGGTCTGTACCATACTTCAAGCTCAGTAGGTTCTGCTGAGATTATGTTTTACCAAAAGTTTATAATAAGGTAAAAATATACTTTATACATAGCCTGAAGAAATTCAAGAGGAACTGAAAAAGTAAATAAAATGTAAACATGAAAAAATTACTTGGCCGGTGAGTCACTTCCTTCACAAAAATGATTACAGTGACTCTTCAGGCATTTTATTTAGTGATGAGAGTGATGTCAGTGGATGTTTTTCATTGTTGACAAATAAATGTAAGTGGACTTGGTTGTGTATTTGGAAAGCACATTTACAGCTATAAATTGCTACATATGAAAAATATATTGTATGTTCTGAAACAGGGTCTGTTAATAAGGCTCATGGAGTTAATTCCAAAAGAAGTGCATGTCAGGACTTCAGTCTGTATCACAAAATAAAATTTCTTCAACACTAATTTTTTTTTTTACTGGTCCTGATCATTCTACCAAAAGTAGTAGGCCTATTTAGAATAGGTTTTCTGACAATGTAAATCTTAATTTCTGATAAAATATAATAATGGAAAGTCCAGGTTGAAATTAATAATATAGTGAGGACAGTTTACAACTCACCGCAAAGACGTGGCAACGAGCTGCGACAGGCACATACAAAAGACACACACACACACACACACACACACACACACACACACAACACACAACACACAACACACAACACATTCAGCTATCGGCCATGGCCTTATTCAGAAAATAGAACACTCACGCAATCACTCAGGCACACAACACAGTCATACAACCATCACCTCCGACTCAAGAGGTGATGGTTGTATGACTGTGTTGTGTGCCTGTGTGATTCCGTGAGTGTTCTATTTTCTGAAGAAGGCCATGGCCGATAGCTGAATGTATTGTATGTGTGTGTCTTTTGTATGTGCCTGTCGCAGCTCGTCGCCACGTCTTTGCGGTGAGTTGTAAACTGTCCTCACTATATTATTAATTTCTGATAAGTTAGAAGAAAGTAGATATGACAGAAAAATTAATAACTGGTTAATTATATACCTAGTGGTCTGTTTCTCATAACAGCTTTCTACCCCAGCTGTCTCCTCTGCAAGTAAAGTACCAGTCCGCTATCTTCTGTTACCCCCTGATGCAGCTTTTATGCTGAGTACCTGTCTCAGTGTAATGTTTTATATCAGATGTAGTCCAAGGCTGATGAAAATTTACTATTTTTATGTATGGGATTTTATTCCATTTATAACAGTCGCAGTGGTGTGTTGTCAAGAAAATAGTAATGTTATTAGTAATAAACTGTGAGAATGACTGTTGTGGAGTAAGAGGAAGAGGATCTGCATCTAGCTATGAGCTCTATATTTTCCCCCATCTTCGCATTTATAATAAATTCTGGAACTTTTAGTGACTTTTGTATCGTTATTATGTTTGACTGTTGAGGGTCAGTGATGTTTATGGTCTTTGTTGTCAAAAATATTTAGGTATTTCAGAAGAGGTGAGGTAGAACCGTCTTCATGTGTATATAATGTGTGTTGCAGGGGCTAATTTGAAGAGGTAAGTTGCATAATGCAGTAAAAGTAGTGAATCCCCAGTAACTTCAGGTACCTGTCTTTATAGTTTGTTGTCAAAATCACCCAGTTCTCTCACATAATTGTGATGCCAACATAACTTACAAACAATAATGATAATAATAATAATATACAGTATTGTATTTAGGTGAAAATTATTAACTTGAATAAATGGAGCAAAATATTTTTGAATGTTTTAAATGGTTAAATATTACTAATGTTAATTAAAAAGAGTCTTGACTGTAGTCATGCCCAAACAAATATTAGCATAAAATATTTACTTACCTGCCAAATGAAGTACTGTGTCATTTATGCACACTGAACCACTACTTGATTGCTCCAAAAACAGATTTTTTACTGTTTTGTCAGATGAAAAAATGTAAAGTGTTAAAGGCTTTGGTCTGTGGAAAACAGAATTTTGAGTTATATTTACATTAAAAAAATTATGAAAAAAAGTTAAAAACAACTAATTACATTGTCAAATCAAAATATTTTTGTATGGGTTTCAGCAATATTACACCATCTGAATGTACCGCAATCTTCAACAGTTTATGGATGTCATGAACATTTTAATACATAAGATTTTAAAACTGAGATCACTGTGTGTGTGTGTGTGTGTGTGTGTGTGTGTGTGTGTGTGTGTGTGCGTGTGCGTGTGCGTGCGCGCGTGCTGTCACGCGCATGTCTGGAATCTGTTTTTTGGTCACATCAGAAAGAACAGACTTTTTTTTAATTTTAAATTCTATATGTACTATGAACCACAGACATTGCTGAGGAAGGGGTGACTTGTGTGCCCCAAATAGCCATACTGTAGGTGTAACCATAGTGGAGGGGTATCTGTGGAGAGGCCAGACAAACATGTGGTTCCTGAAGAGGGGCAACAGCCTTTTTAGCTAATGTGGCTTTATCATACAGTTACTGTGAATGGCTGAAAGCAAGAGGGAAACTACAGCCATTACTTTTTCCAAGGACATGCAGCTCCACTGTATGAATATATGATGATGGCATAATCTTGGGTAAAATATTCCAGAGATAAAATAGTTATGCCATTTGGATCTCTACTCAGGAGGGTGTCGTCATCAGGAAAGACAACCCTGGCATTCTACAGATCAGAGTGTGGAATGTTAGATCCCTTAATCAGGTAGGGAGGTTAGAGATTTTAAAAAGGGAACTGAACAGGTTGAAGTTAGTAAGTAGTGATTAGTGAAAATTGGTGGAAAGAGGTAAAGGATTTCTGGTCAGGCGAGTACAGGTTTATAAATACAAAATCAGTTGGGGGTATTGCAGGAGAAGGTCTAAGAGTAGGTCTAATAATGAATAATAAGATAGAAATGTGGGTAAACTACTTCGAACAGCGCAGTGATTGCATTATTGTAGTCAAGATAGATATGAAGCCAACACCAACCACAGTAGTACAAGTTTATATGCCCACTAGCTCTGCTGATAATGAGGAGATTAAAGAAACGTATGAGGAAGTAAAGGACATTATTCAGGCAGTTAAGGGAAAGGAAAACTTAATTGTGATGGGTGACTGGAATTTGGTAGTAGGAAAAGGGAGGGAAGGGAAAATATTAGGTGAATAGGGACTGGGAAAAAGGAATGAAGAGGATGCCATTTGGTAGAATTTTGTACAGAATGTAATTTAATCATAACAAACACTTGGTTCAAGAATTATGAAAGAAGGTTCTACATGTGGAAGAGACCAGGAGACACTGGAAGGTGTCAGATAGATTTTATAATGGTAAGACATAGATTTCAGAACCAGACATATCCATGGGCAGATATGGACTCTGGGCATATCTTAATGGTTATGAACTGTAAACTGAAACTGAAGAAACTGCAGAAAGGTAGGAGAATAAGGAAATGGGACCTGGATAAATGGAAGGAACCTGAAATTCTTGAGAATTTCAAAAGGAGATTTAGGCAACAATTTACAGAAATGGGGAAACATAAAACAGAACAAAAGGAATGGGTAGATGGAATAGTCAAGGCAGGAGAGGATCAAATAGCTAGAAAGGCAAGACCTACAAAAAAATCCTCAAATAACACAAGAAATACTACATTTAATTGATAAAAGGAGAAGATATAAAAATGCAGTTAATGAAGCAGGTAAAATTGAGTACAAACGACTAAGAAATCACATTGACAGGAAGTGCAAAATGGCTAAGCAGGAGTGGCTAGAAGTCAAATGCAAATATGTAGAAAAACGTATAACTAAGGGAAAAATAGATAGGGCTTACAGGAAAATAAAGAGACATTTGGAGGGAAGAACAATGGTTGTGTGAATATCAAGAAATCATATGGAAAACCAGTTCTGAGTAAAGAAGGGAAAGCTGAAAGGTTGAAAGAGTATATAGAGAGGCTCTGCAAAGGAAATGTACTTCAAGACAATATTGTACGAAGGGAAGAGGAAATAGATGAAGACAAAATAGGAGATATTGTATGAAGAGTAGAATATGATAGAGCACTGAAAGCCCTAAGTCGAAATAAGGCCCCTGGAGTAGGTGACATTCCCTCAGAGCTACTGAAGTCTCTAAGAGAACCAGCCATGACAAAACTGTTTAACCTGGTGAGTAAAATGTGTTAGACAGGTGAAATACCCTCATACCTTAAGAAAAATGTAATAATGCCCATTCTAAACAAAGCAGGTGCAAACAGGTGTGAAAATTACAGAACCATCAGTTTCATAATTCGTGGTTGCAAAATTTTAAGACAGACTATTTACAGAAGGATGGAAGAGCTGATGGATGCTGACCTTAGGGAAGAACAGTTTGGATTCAGGAGAAATGTAAGAACATGGGAGGCAATACTCACCTTACGACTTATCTTAGAAGATAGTTTAAATGTAGGCAAATCTTCATTTCTAGCTTTTGTAGGTTTGGAGAAAGCTTTTGACATTGTTGACTTCAATACATTCTTTCAAATGCTGAAGTCATCAGGAGTAAAATACAGGGAATGGAAGGTTATTTACAACTTGTTCATTAACCAAACAGCTGTTATTAGAGTTGAAGGGCGTGAAAGGGATGCAGTGGTTAGGAAGGGAGTAGACAGGGCTGAAGCCTTTACCCAGTGTTATTCAATTGGTACATTGAGAAAGCTGTGAAGAAAATCAAAAGAAATCTGGAAAAGGAATTAGGGTTCAAGGTGAATAAATAAAAACATTATGTTTTGCCGATGACATTATAATTCTGTAAGAGACAGAAAGGACTTGAAAGAGTAGTTCAGTGGAATGGACAGTGTGGTGAAAGGAGCGTATAAGATGAACATTAACAAGAGCAAAAAAAGGGCAGTGGAATGTAGTTTTAGAAAATCAGGCAATGCTGAAGGAATTAGATTAGGCAATGAAACAATAAAGGTGGTAGATGAGTTTTGTTACTTGGGTTGTAAAATATTATATGACTGTTGCAGTACAGAGGATATAAAATGCACAATGGCAATGGGAAGAAAAGTGTGTTTGAAAAAGAGAAATTTGCTAACATCGAAGTGAAAGGAAGTCATTTCTGAAGGCATTTGTGTGGAGTGTTGCCTTGTATGGAAGTGAAACTTGGATGATAAGTAGTGTAGACAGGAAGAGGATAGAGTGTTTTGTAATGTGCTGGTATAGAAGAATGCTGAAGATGCTGGATAGATCTTGTAACTAATTAGGAGGTGTTCAACAGAATTGTGGAGAAAAGGAGTTTCTGGCATATCGTGACTAGTAAAGGGTATAGATTTGTGCTACATATTCTGAGACATCAAGGAATCGTCAGCTTATCATTATCAAGTGTATGGGGATAAAAATCATAGAGGAAGACCGAGGGAAGAATACAGTAAGCACATTCAAAAGGATATAGGTTGCCTTATGTGTTCTCAGATGAAGAGGCTTGTACAGAACAGGGTAGCGTGGAGAGCTGCATCAGACCAATTTACGCACTGAAAATGACAACAACAACAACAACAGGTATTATCAGTCAAGATATGATGGAATTTATGACACAGTGCCCATAGATTTAAATCAATAGGCTTGTGGTATGTGGGTGTAGATGTAGATGGAGCTTGTAGGGGCAATGATAATGGGATAATGGCTGAGAGATACAGCTTTTGGAAGTTTTGAGAGGTATGTGAGAAGTAGAACAGAAGAGGAGTAGAGAAGGGAAAACAATGAGGATGATGAGATGTGAATTGAATTGGGGAGGGGGGGGGAGGTGGTAGGGCAACAAGGGATGAAACTGTTCAGTGGAAGGTGTGGGGATACATACATTTACCATAGCTTGAATCCAGGATAATTTCAGGACCACAGACTGTGTTGTAAGGATTACTCTCATCTGTACAGTTTAGAAAACCTTGTGGTGGGAGGACATCACTGCTTTACCAACTGATCTGTTTCCTGCATGCTCATCAGGCAGTAGCAACATTTCTACTCCATGCTCATTCTGCATTCTTCTCCTTACCTCTCCCAAACTAATTGCAGATTGCACTAACATTTTATGCAACATTAAAGCCATGGCAGTCACAGATGGCAATTGTGAGTGAAGCTATGACTGTGTGATTGTATGAATGTGTGTTATTGTTCTGATGAATGCTGTGACAAAGTAATTTTGTATTATAATAATTGTCTTTATTTTGTGTCTGTCTGTGGTCCCAGCATATTGTCTTAATGGTAAGTTGCAATCAGTCATCACAATATTGTAAATAAATGAAGTGTTTAAATTGATTATTACTAAAATTAGCTAATAAACTATAATAATAATAATAATAATTATTATTATTATTATTATTATCACTGCCTTCAATTGCAAATGGCTATAAGGTATTGATTACATCACCTTAATTATTAAGCTCAAAAATGTGCTTATATTTGTTGTAGAAAGTGGTCATAGTGCATGATAGTAAAATAATAATAAATATAAAAAATACTAGATTATTTTACCTTCATTAAAAAAATAACTTACCGACTGTTCACAAATTTTAATGCCTCAAAGGCACTGTCAAAATTTATTATGGGGAGAATTGGTCCGAAAATTTCTTCCTGCATTACAGGTTCTGATGCTTTTACATCAGTAAGAATTGTTGGACTAATAAATCTTTCTGATGGGTCAGTTTCACCTCCTACAGCAACAGTTCCATTACTGAGAAATGCTCGTAACCTCCTATAAACAGAAGAAAATAATTGAAAGCAGAACTTTGAATTTTAGGTTGATAAAAGGCACTGAATAATTCCTTATATTTATGTGATGTGGAACTTACTGGAAGTGTCGATCAGAAATAATTCGAGCTAAATCAGGTGAGCTCTTTGGATTATCTCCATACCATTCCCTAAGCACCTCTTTTGCTGTTGCAATAAATTGCTTTTCTATGTTCTTAGAACACATCAAGTAGTCTGGTGCTACACATGTTTGGCCTGCATTTACACACTTTCCCCAAAGAATTCGTTTTACAGCAGTTTCCATATCAGCTGTAGAATCCAAGTAAACTGGGCTGTCAATGCAAAATTACTTGTCTTAACAACTGTTAACTATAAAGATTCAACAACAACAACTACATTAATATAACAACTCAGTAGTAACAATATTCCTTACCTTTTACCTCCCAGTTCTAAAGTTGTAGGCGTTAAATGTTCATTAGCTGCTGCCCCCACAATTTTACCAACTTGTGTTGAGCCAGTATAAAAAATGTAATCAAAACATTCTTTCAAAAGTTCAGTTGTTTCAGCCACGCCACCCTCAACAACGTGGAAACAGTCCTACAAATACAATCGAAAGCTGTAAATAATTTACAGCTCTAAACACACTACTATTATGTTTTCTTTCATGTATTTATTTCTAGTAGACTCACATATTTCAAATTTCTTTTTCTCACTTTTCGAAAAAGAAAATGGAGAAATGAGGATAGTTTGCAACTCACCACAACTATTTGTTGAGCCATGACAGGCACATAAAGAAGAGTTGCACATTTATGAGTACCTTTTATAAGCGCCTGTTGCAGTTCAACAAATGTCTTTGCAGTGAGTTCAAACTATCCTATCTTGTTAATGTAATGTAATACCTGATAATAAATCAGTACTTAAATATAGAGCTCTATAACCCGCAGTATATTTACAATGTGACACCAATATTTTTATAGGCTGAATATTAATTTTTTTCCTTCGATGTATCAATACTTTTATAGAAGGACAATAATTTAATACCAATATATCAGATTTCTGAACTTTTAAAAATATTGGCCCTAATGTGTGTGTGTGTGTGTGTGTGTGTGTGTGTGTGTGTGTGTGTGTAAATAATCATTTGTTGGTGATTTTATAGAGTAATTCCAATTGTTTAACTAGTCTGATTTTAAATTAGCATTAGGACTACGAAAATTGAAAAAGAGAATAGCATTATATATACAAGAACAAAAACAGTATACTACTACTACTATGTTTATTATGTTAATAAATAGTATTACAATAATAATAATAATAATAAGATAAATACCCGATCCAGATATTTTGGGACCAATTCAGACACAAGTTTTGAAGTGTGTTTAGCCAATTCCGATGGTTTAATTACAAGACAATTACCTGCTGCTATAGCGCCAGCAGCAGGCAACAGAGCCAAATGAAATGGGTAGTTCCATGCACCCAGGATCAGAACAACACCATATGGCTCTTTATAAATGACAACATCATCCAATAGATTAACAATTCCTTTCCCTGGCTATGACAAGAAAAGAACAAACAAAAAATGATTTAAAGTGGTAAACGTTTATTGCATAACTTAACATAATAAAGATTACTAAATATTTCACAGGTTTACCTTCTCTGGTTTCATCCAATCTCTAAAGTGAATCAACATATTTATAGTTTCATTTTTCATAAGTTCTATTTCAGTCAGCATAGTTTCTTGTTTAGACTGTAAAAAAATAACATATATCATTAAACTGTTGAATCAGAAGTCACTTTAGATTTTTTTATCTTTACATTATTTGGTTCAGAAAATGTTTAGTGGATTGTCTGCATATATGATCGAGAATAAATCATGGATAACATAATTTATAATTACAATACTGGTAGTTTTAAATGAGATTACAGAATCAAGATAATATAAGTGCACAGAAATGTTGTTTGTATGTATACAGTGAATGTCAGGAATAGCATAATTAAAAAATACTTAATGTATAATACAATAATTATTAAGTGTTGCTCTTCAACACAATCAAAATAAGTAATAATACACAGTGACATAATACATAATAAACTATATTCAGAAAATCATGATGTTTCAGATTTTATGAGAGAGTAGAAACAGTAGTCAAGCAAGGGCTTTCATAAAACTCATTTCAAATTTACTGGTTAAATAGATTTTATTTCTTCATTACCAGTTTCGGTCAAGGAAATATTTGTGTAGAAACAGTTTACATGTCAAATTACAGTGTATCACTCATTTGACATGTAAACTTGTTGTTATTCAGCCCATTACCAAAATAACCAGAAATTTCAGCTAAAATAATCATTTTATTACATAATGCACTGATACATCCAACAGTCAAAAGCTTACTGAACTGTCATAATCAGATCATGCTGCAGCATGGTAAAATTCGAAGAGTCTCCACAGTGGAAACATTTCTGTCAACAGTGTGGGAGCCTGTCACACTTGAAAAAAATGTCATCATTACATGCAATTAATTTGTCTACCTGGAGGGGTGTTGGGAGGGGGCCACATAGTGTTGACTCCACAGAGGAAGTGGGGGAGGTTGACACAGTAATGACTCTGCAGGATGGGAGGGGAGTGTCTCTGTTTAGGACCGAAAGTCATAATTGTTGCACCAGGCTAACTTTAGGCTATTAACAGAAATTGTCTACTGATAGACATTGAGTGAAATGACAAAAGTGTGGTAAACTTGAAGCAGTCATGTATCATAGCCACTTACAATTATTTTTCACTGTACAGTGATGGCAGTGCAAAAACAGTTTGTCTTTTGCTTGAAATAGACATTTTTCATTACTCTATTACTACACAGCACTTCTCATAATGAATAGTTATGGAAAATGAATATTTGCCCACTAGCAACCACATGACTGCCGGGCTCAGATGGACACATGTCCCTAATCACACCATACATCCACACCGTACTGCGGGTGTCTATTAAATCACAGTGAAATGGAAACTGAGGCATCTGGTGGCAAATTCACGATTTGCTTGCACGACGTCGGGGAGCGCATGTTGTGCTCGACCTACTCGGTCTATGTTTGAAAAAACCACAATCCAGAAATGGCTGCACACTGCTGATGGTGGGCTTGCACTAACTCTTTCAGTGCATGCCACGCTGCTCCGAGTATTTTTGCCGATTGCAGAAATAGTGCACTGTGGCACCACTGCCTTGTGCTAGCTGTCTGCTGCTCGTTATTCACGTATTTCTGCAGTAAGGCAACCAGGCCACTACACAGATCCACCCTTTGAGAGCGGAGATCGAGAGTTGCGAGGAAAATGCGGCTACTCAGCTCATGAGCAGCATCCATTTGCAACGCACACGCTGGAGGTGTTGTTAGTGTAAGCACTAGAGTACCTAATGGTTTAGTAAGCACAATGGCTGCCAGCTGGGCAGCGGTGATTGGGAGGCGAGTGGTGACGTGAGTGCGTATAGTTGGTGATTCGTGTGACAGCACGGCGCGGGGATCATGCCCACATGTGTTCGGCTAATGTAGGGCGACAGCTAAGCTGTCTGTACGTTGTGTAGCACTATGGTCATTGATGCGGAGGAAGAGAGGCATAGCACAGTACACTACATATGCAACAATAGTTAATGTAAAACAGAAATTTTCATTAATGTCACCGTTCAACAAACTGAGTCTCACATACACACTTCTCATGTCACACAGTTTCTTGCAAAACCAACGTGGAAGCATGGCAAGGAACTTGATCTGGTCTCGATGCTTGTGTCAGCAGAGGCACAGAAAATAGTGTGTAACCTCACAAATGTGAATTTGTTTCTTGGCGATTCGTGGCACTATGTTGTGATTATGCAGCAAGGGTGTTGGAATTTGACGCAGCGGCCTGTGCACACGACATAGTATGCTGGTGGTAGTGGTGGGTGTCCTTGTGCTTGTGGCGAGTGCGATGTCGCTGGTTGCGCAGGCGCAGGCATCGTCTGCTGGAGTGTGGTGGGGGCAGGCTGCGGTGCACTTGGTGGCGCACTGACAGCCAGTGACATGCTTGCATCACTGTCAGCTGGTGAGGCATCATCTGTCAACAGGACGTCTTCTGCCAGATCGAAGAAGTGCGCGGTGGTTGGTTTTGCCAAGTACGCCTGCTTTGCCCGGTCGATTGACACCGTCATCGGCTTACTGTCGCACTTGATCTCCAGTGTCGTCTCACTGCAGGTTATTACGCAGTGCAGTTCTGAGTATGGCGGTCAAAGGGGCAGCTGCACCATGTCTACTTGCCGCATACAGCACTGTAGATAAGCGTGGACGAATGTTACGCAGGTGCCATGCCATGTTGCTGGGTGTGGTCGGAAGCTGGCCATGTTATTGTGCATGCGTTCCGCAAGGGGCAGGGCCATGGCATCCTGTGGTGTCGGTATGTCCTCCTAGAAATTGCTGGGGATGGCGACCGATTGGCCGTATAGACGAGGTCTGCAGGTGACACACCGATCTCGTCCTTTGGAGTCACTCGCAGGCCGAGAAGAACCGGTGGGAGTTCCTCAATCCAGGCGGTGTTGTGACACATCAGGGACACCTTCAGTGTCCTATAGAGTCATTCGACCATACTGTTGGATGCTGGGTGGTAACTCATCATGCGGTGCAGCCGTGTGCCACACATTCTGCTCAGTCGAACTGACGGCAGGCGAAACATGCCACCCAGATGTTGACAAAGGCAGTGTCGGTCATCTTGGTGGCGATGTTGGTGATGGGCTTAGCCTCTGGCCAGTGTAAGAACGGTTCACCATTGTAAAGAGATAGCGCTTCCCTTGGGATAGAGGCAGTGGCCCAATGAATTCCACATGCGAAGCGGCGTGTCACATCAGGCAAGGTGCAGATGGGTGCGTGCGTGTCTGCCACACAGTGCACACTCTTGCCCACTGCCGACAATCTTTTCTGAGGCCCAGCCAGACGAAGCGTGCTGCCACGAGGAACACAGTGGTGTTCTCACCTGGATGTGACAGTCCGTGCATATGATCGAACACATGGCAACAGTATTACTCTGGCAGAAATGGCCGAAGCATTCTCGTCATGACATCACACCAAATCTTCCGTGATGGACCAGGAATCGAAATCTGCTCCAGATGGAGGCCGGTGGTGGTGTCTGCTGGAAACATGCACAGTTCTTTGTTGCCCTGTTGGACTTGTGCGACCTCTTCAAGGTCCACCGGCTAGGGGACGGCAGTGCAGTCGTGGAACAAGCAGTCAGTGATTTTGTTGTCCATCCTGGAGATATGTCAGATGTCAGTCGTGAACTGCAACACTTATTCCAACTGCCTTTGTTGGCAAGGAGAACAGTTTGTGTTGTTTCTGAATGCGTATATTATGGCTTTGTGGTCAGGAAATATTGCGAATGTTGGCCTTCTACTGATGACTGAAAATACTTCACTGCTTGATGCACAGCAAGCAGTTCTCTGTTGTAAGCGCTCCAGGAATGTTGCGATGCTGAGTTTCTTTGAGAAGAACTCGAGTGGCTGCTATTTGCCATCGACATGCTGTTGTAGCGCTGCGCCTATGGCTGTCTGGCTGGCGTCCACCACGATGACTACCTCAGCGTTACGAATTGTGTAGGTGAGCAGTGATGCTTTGGCGAGGCACCGTTTAGAGTCCGCAAAGCTGTGTTCCATGTCATTGTTCCATGTGACGGGAGCACTTCCTTTTGAATTGAGGCCACTTTGTGCAGTAGTGAGGAGTTCAAGCACCACGGTGGCCTTCATAATATGGCGTCAGTAAAAATTCAACATGCCGGGGTAACGTCATAAGCCCTTGTGTCGCTCCGGGTGTGGAATCTTCAAAACTGCTTGCACTTTGTCTGGCGGAGGTGAGGATCCGTTAGGAGTGATTAGATGCCCTATGAATTAAATTTCACCGACACCAAACGCGCACTTCAGTGGCTTGATCACTAAGCACCTGAGCCACTGGAAGACGGCTGCCAGGTGCTTGTGGTGGAGTTTGGGAGTCTTAGACAACACGAGGATGTCCAGGTAGGCAAAGCAGCATGGCAGGCCCCGCAGGACACCGTCCAGGAACTGCTGCCAGGTTTGGGTGGTGTTCTTCAGCCCAAATACCATAAACATACTCTCAAAGAGCCCAAACAAGGTGGTGATGGCCGTTTTCTTGATGTCCTCGGGCGCTACGGAATCTGCGTGTATGCCTTTGGATGGCCGTCACGAATTGTCCTTTTTTGGCACTAAATTCAAGGTGGACGACCACAGGCTGCATGATGGGCAGATGATGCCTTGACACAACGTTGCCTCGACCTCAGCCTTTGCCATTGTGGGCGAGACGACATGGGCGACACAAACAGGAGGGCCGGGGTGTGATGTGATGCAGGGTCGAATGTTTTACCTCATTAGGTGCTCCACACCTCCGACTTCAGTCGGGGAATTTTTCCAGTATGTCCGTAAACTGCTCGGAGCTCGTAACGGTTATGGCACTACAGAAAGCGGCCTGTTGTTGTTGCCTCACAGTTTTCAGCTAGTCGTGAAGTTGATTAGTTATCCATGGGCTATGTCGGCGAGCAATTTATAATTGAGTCGTGTTGGCTCGTCTTATTAGCCTGCGCACTGGCGTCAGTTTAGTTCTTCCTCTGCTTCTCCGAGGAGGGCGTACTGAGCTGCGCAAATATAGTTCTCTGGTCATGTGTTCCGCATCTCTTCCGGCCGAGCGGCGCATGTTGTTGTGTTTGGGCCGTCGTCGGGGTCAATCTGTTCTGCTGTGGCGTCTGTCTGAGGCAACCACGCCACGCCAGCAACGTGTCGTTCGGACATAAAGAGAAGGGATTCCTAGTCCAACTCTTCTGCACCAATCATGGGGCGTCTGTCTGACAAGTGTCTCCACAGAAGTCATTTGTGTGGAAGGTTTGGGCTTCTGTCAACAGTGAGCATCCGGTGCCTTGTTTGTGGAAGTGCGTTAGATTGAATGACGCTTCATTATTTACCAGTGCATCCGTGGTTTGTTATCTTAAATAGTTTCAGATAATGGTTATGGTAACGACTGTATTTATGTTGTCAAAATTAAACACGAGCATTTTGATAGTTTGACGTCTGTCATATAGGATCTGGCTACCATCCGCCTCCTTAATTACTTCCATCTAGTTATGCATGGCTGTCTGTCTCACTTGTGTCATTCGCTCTTAAGAACACAAGGTCCCCTTACAGATTATCCGTTCCAGGGCTACGCTCGAGAAGCAATGTAACTCTGCCATTTATTATTCAGTGTTTATAAACACCATTAGTGAAGAACAACCATTTTAGTGTCGCCTGGCCCTGCGGCCTGAACTGAATTGTAATTTCTTTTGAAGCTTATTGTTCAGTATAATTTGCCCTCAGTCATTTTGGTCCTGACACGACCGTTGTTCAACTGTGGATACTTTAAAAGGGAAGAAACTTTACTTACGGTGATATGTTAAAGTTTTGTTGAGTGTGGCTTATCTTCCTTGATGCTTCTGCAGAAAGTTTTATTAAATATGAGTTATGGTAACCTTGTAAAGCGTGGCATGTAGACATACGTGAAATCCATTTAAAGCCTTGTTGTAATTGAGTCTTTCGAAAGGAAATCAATATTTTACCAATCTTGCCCTAGAGGCACTCTACTCGTAGTTATTTGGTAAAGAGATTTTTAAGGAATGTCTAGGTGTTAAATACCCATTTATTAATAGTGTATTTTATATGTATTCCATTGTGTCAAAGTCAATTCAAACATGTGTTGGGGTAACTAATTATTAGTTAGCTTGTGACCCCTTTGATTACTTGATTTGATGTTCAGATCTATAAGGGATTAATTTGTGCTTCCCAAAGTTATACAAATTGTTGTTTAAATTATTTAATTAATGTCCTGTAAGCAGTAATTGGCTTATGCGAACTTTTCTCCCTGTTATTCCGTCTTGGTATCAACTGACATTGTTTTGGGGGTCTCAACTGGTATACCAGAGCGCGGTTTTTATCGCATACGCGTTCGTTGAGGTAATTGCTGCTTGGAATTCTTGTTCATGACTAGTTTTAGTGTGTTGCAGTTACTATTTTGGTTTGTTCGTTTTAATTTTAGATTATCCTGTTGGTATGGCAGCCCGAGTGTGTCCTGGAGTGGATCACCTGAGGAGGGAACATTTGAGTTGGCTATAAGGCGGCAGAATGTAGAAGGGAGTGTGCTCGATGTGATTGCATGGTTGTGTGGCGCCGTCGACCACCCGGTTTATCTGTCGCCAGATGTCATAGGTGAGGCAGCTCCAGCCATTAATTATTTAGCGAAATCCCATGATAGTATGAAGTATAATATCTCTCTGATGGATGGTAGCCATACAAGCAGTAAACAGTTGGGTAGAGTCTGCGCTCAGTTAGTACATCTTCTTAATCGCCTGTCTGATTTGGAAGTTTTGCGACTTGATACTACTAGTAAACGGTTGTTGAAAGAATTAGTCCAGTGGGCTAACGAATTGCAAATGAGGCTTAACTGTCTAGATTTCGATGGGGAGAAAGCCGCAAAGCAACCATCTGAGCTATCCTCGGAACAGCTGGGTAGTGTTGACAATCGTTGTAGTGCTGGGGTTTCTCCTAAGTTATCTGAAGAGTATACCAAACTGCCCAACCCCATTCTTTACTTATTTAAAGATATAGCCGACGTTGCTGTAGATAATCTTGCTCAAATGAAGGGTGTACTTTGGTTATTGGTTACCTTTGAAGAGCATGCCGATACCTTTGCTGTGCCCCATTCGTTTATTTTGTCCTGGTTATATCCACTAGCTAGGGACGAATTTAGGACCCTGCTTTTTCAGGGTATTGGGGAAGATTTTTCCATTCAGCAATTGAGGAGGGCTGTTATCAATGAAAGATTATGTGTTGCCATGCGTAAACAGCTTGAGTGTCAGCACATTTGGCAGGTGCAAGGAGATAATGAATTGTTGCCACAGTATCTTGATAGAGTTAGATCTGCATCTCTCACCTTGGACATTGGTATGTCTGAACAGGAGCTGGTCACTGTTGTGTTGAAAGGAATGCGGGTAGCAGACAAATCACATTTTGTGTTTCAGGATCACCCATCCAACTGGCAACAGCTTCGCGGGGCAGTGGTTCTGATTTCAGCGTTAGCTTGTCTGAACATCAGCATGGTCGCTCTGGTGAATCGAGTTTCGACACCCGCCGCGAGCAAACCTTCCAACGTATGTAGTGGAGTCCAGCAGGGGACAACCACACCGTTGTTTTAGGTGCGGTGGTTCCGGCCATTTGGTGCGGCAATGTGGGCGAAGAGCCCTTGTGTGGCCTACTTGATTCTGGGAGTAGCATGTCGTTAATCAGTTTAGATTGGTTTGAGGAGTTCGGCCACCTCGCCAAGCTCAAGCCGATTCCCTCCTGCATGTGGAGATGTGGCGTTTCCAATGGGCAGTTGTTGTCTCTGCAGGGGTGGGTTCAGGGTAGTATATTGGTTGATAAATTCTCATGACCTCTTGATATTGCCTTGGTGAAGGAACTCCCAGTGCCGCTAATTTTGGGCTGTGACTTTATCAGTAAAACCGATCTTGTCCTCGATTGCTCTGGTTTCACCTTTTTCTTTAAATTCGTTCCTCAGCAGAAATTTAGTATGTGTGAGTGCTCTAGTGGGAGAGCACTGGCGTCCAGTGCGGGCGAATGTGATTTGAGTCATCTACCTTTTCAGCAGGCTTCTAAGCTCATTGCAACCTTGGAGAAATTTCTTGCTCTTCTTTGGGATAGGTTGGGTATGACTAACATCCTCTAATGCCACATTCGCCTCACCAACCATTTCCCGGTTAGCCAGCCGCTCTATCGTTTGTCACCACTCAAGATAAAGATCCTTAGAGATAAAATAAGCAAGATTCTCGAGCAGGGAGTTATCAGACCATCTACTTCTGCTTATGGTTCCCCTATATTCCTCGTACCTAAGGATCAAGGGCGTGCTTTTAGGCCCGTTATTGATTATCAGGGGCTAAATAAGAAGGTGATCTTGGAGTCGGTCCTTCTTCCTGACATAATTCGTTTACCTGGTTCGCTGGAGCGAACTGGTTCACTGTTTTGGATTTAAATCACGCATATTACCAGATACCACTGGCGGAAGAATGTAAACATGTCACTGCTTTCTGTACAGATTGGAACTTGTACGAGTTCAATAAGGTTTCTTTTGGTTTGGCAACTGGGGCAGCGGTGCTTACTCATTCGTTGGATAGTATATTGGGGGACTTAAAATTAACCTGCGTTTACAACTATCTTGATGATTTGGTGATATACAGTAAGTCCTTCGAAGAGCACCTTAGTCATATCCAACAGGTGTTTTGTAGGTTAGAGGCAGCCAGCATCAGTGTTAAGCCAGCTAAGGTTACCCTGGCTCAGCAGCGGGTTTCCTTCTTGGGGCATCTGGTATGGGGCCGGAGCATACGTATCGACCAACAGCGCACCAAGGCCTTGTGCGCTCTTCCTCCGCCTACATACAAGAAAGGAATCGCCAAATTTATTGGAATGGCGAACTATTTTAGACGCTTCGTCCCCAATTTTGCCGGATTAGCAGCTCCCCTAAATGAATTACATCATAAGGGAGCGTGTTTTAGGTGGGGTGAGCCTCAGGAAAAAGCTTCCCAGGCTATTAAGCATGCTGTATCTAATCCGCCAGTACTTGGGGTACCCGACTTTGGTAAATACTTCATCGTCCAGACCAATGCGTCGAATGCTGGAATTTCCGCCGTTTTACTCCAGGAGTTCGAAGGGGAGAGACAACCTTTAGGGTATGGTTCATGGTGGTTGAATGATACCGAACACAAGTATTCGGTTTATGAATGTGAGGCCCTGGCCTTGTTATTCGCTCTCTAAAAGTTCCATTTCTAATTGGAGCATAGAGTGTTTGACTTAGAAACTGACACTCAAGCCCTGAGTTGGGTTTTGGCTAGGCCACGCAAAACTGGATGCCTTGTCAGATGGGCTATTCGCATTTCCGCTTTCCAGTTTAAAGTTAGGCACATAAAATGAAGCGATAATATTTTGGCTGACGTACTCAGACGTATGTTCGCCAAGCCCTCATCCAGTGGAGATGCATAGTTAGTGCTTCCGGAAGCTGGTAGTAATGTTGTTTTGGGTGAGATTGCTCATCTCTTTGGGGACTTGGCGGCTCAGCAGGATCAGGATCCTGTTTGGCGACCGATCAAGAGGCAGCTATTGAAAGGGGAACATATTGACCAGTACACGTTTAACAAGTGTATCCTTTGTAGAAGAGTGGGCCATGACAAGAAATTGAAGATTTGCTAGCCCGGCAGTCTTGTATAAGGTGTTTTTCATTATTGTCATGAATCTGTGGTCGGCGGACATCTTCGCACCTATGAGACCTTACAGAAAATCAAAGAACATCTTACCTGGCCTTCTGGCGATCGTGACGTTAGGAAAATGGTGTCTGCTTGTTAATTATGTCGTACCGCTAAACCTAATAACACTTCTCACTAGGGTTATTGTCTTCCGAGCGGGAGATTTACCAGATGGATAAGGTTTATATTGATTACGTTGTCCCTTTACCTCGCACTAAGAGAGGTAACCAGTACATTCTAGTCGTCATCAACGCCTCTTCTAGGTTCATTTAACTCATACCCAGTCGTAATGTAACTGCCGCAACCACCGTCTCTCATTTAGTCAACATATCTAGTCTTTTTGGGTCACGTAAACATTGGTCCATGTACTATTGTGTGACTTTTGGGACCAGTTAACCTCCTGGTTAAGGATAATCGTTCTGGTAAAACCTATCGCATCCACGTTAGCCAGATTAAGTATGATCAGCCCCCTGGCCAACCCTGGGCCCAGTTCCATTTTGAGATTGAGCCATGTTGGCTCATTGTTATGATCCATTTTCGGTTAATTAATTGGCCGACAGTGTTTCCATTTCAGGTGAGGAGGTTGAACCGTGTCGACTCGTCTTATTTGCCTGTGCACTGGCGCCAGTTTAGTTCTATCTCTGCTTCTCCGAGGGGGGGGGGGGGGGCGTACCAAACGGTGCGCATCTAGTTCTCTGGTCATGTGTTCCGCGTCTCTTATGGCCAAGCAACGTGGGTTGTTGTGTTTAGGCCGTCATCAGGGTCGAGCCATTCTGCTGTGGCGTCTGCCTGAGGTAACCACGCCACACCGGCAACGTGTCATTCGGACATCATGAGAACGGTTTCCTAGTCCAACTCTTTTGCACCATTCGTAGGACGTCTGCCAAGTGTCTCCACGGAAGTCATTTGTGTGGAAGGTTTGGGCTTTTGTCAACATTGAGCGTCCAGTGCCTTGTTTGTGGAAGTGTTTTAGATTGGATGACGCCTCATTATTTACCGGTGCATCTGTGGGTTGTTATCTTGAATAGTTCCAGACGATGGTTGTGGTAATGACTGTATTTATGTTGTCAAACTGAAACACGAGCATTTTGATAGTTTGATGTCTGTCATATAGGATCCGGCTACCATCCGCCTCCTTAATTACTTCCATCTAGTTATGTATGGCTGTCTGTCTCACTTGTGTCATTCACTCTTTACATAAATTAAAATTCATTTCAGGCCGCAGGGCCAGGTGACACTAAAATGGTCGTTCTTCACTAACGGTGCTTATAAATACTGAATAATAAATGGCAGAGTTACATTGCTTCTCGAGTGTAGCCCTGGAACGGATAATCTGTAAGGGAAAGTACACAAGATCCCCACACAAAAGAGAATGATCATGGAGAAGGAAGCGATCGACCGAAAGCCAATGGCAAGCAGGCACCGCACATCCTGGAGGGAGTAACCGAAGATGCGCGCCCTCTACAAGCGGCTATATCTAGGCCACATACGTTTGGATGCCATGTCAGTTACTAGTGAGAGCCCGACAGTTACTAGTGAGAACTCTGACAGTTACTAGACAGTTACGAAGACAGAACGCGGCTACAAACTTAGCAGTAACTAGGTCTCAGCGCAGCTAGTATCATACGGACGCCACTGCAAGAAGCGAGAAGAGAGAAGACACAGACATATGTTCTAATGATGAGTATTGTAAATGTCAGTCAATAAATATCTTGTAATACTAACTATATCAATGTTTTATATGTCAAAGGATCCTGCACCAATACCTTTATTAACAACCAGACCAGGACGAGCAAACAACAAAGAGTCGACGAGGTCACAACACTTACCTTCCTCAGATCTGAAGATAATGCAGCAACAATAGCATCCTCATTTTCTTCATACAGTCTGAGGAGTTGCTTTAGTTGTTTTTTACGAAAGTCTGCAGACCTTGTTTTACCGCTATTAAAGGCATCACGAGCCCTTTGTACAACCTGCCACAGAAAACAAAATAGTATCCAGTACACAAAATGTAAACTATTAGATGCTGAGCAAACTTCAGAGAATGACTACATGCACATAAAATTAGAAACCAGAAACATCAAAATGGAAATCAATTGCAAATAACAGAAAAACATTAGTTAACACGTGTTGGTATAACACGACATAAAAAATTCAATAATTCCTCATAATAAATAACAAATGAGTTTGTTATGTGGGGTGAAAAACTAATATATGTATATATGAACACAGCTAATCTAATCTGATCTAATATAATTTTAGGAAGAGAAAACACGATTATTGAGTGGGACATATACTTAAGGTTATTATTTCACTAACAGTATCAAATTACCATAAAACATTAGCTATTTTGCCATCAGAATAAATATTCTTGTGGTGTAACTAGGAAATTTCTGAAAATTAAATAAAGTGTATAATAAAATTGACTATGGCAGGAAACAAATGTAAAACGTTTCACTTACATTTGAGAATGATGTGCCTGATTGTTTCCCATTAGGTACTGACACTGTAAAGAAAGGGTAAAGTTAAATGAGATGTTGGCAAAGTAACACATGATGTTTATAAATAGTTGTATTTACCTGACATATAAAAAACAAGTAACAATTTGTTCCTGAAGGAAGGAAGCTTAGGATTTAGCGACCTGTCGATGGTGTGGTTATTAGAGATGGAGCTTGTTTCTATGCAAAAGCCTTGAGATAAATGTTTCATAAGCTGGTGCCTGATGAGTTAGCAATACGTCTTCCACTATACCAGTAACTAACAGTATAAAAAGAAATTCCAAGCATGACTGTACAAAAGAAACATAAGATCCTTCTGTACAGAATCTATGTGTGTTAAAAAATTTCCTTATCTTTATTTCATAAAAACATGCAGAAATCAAACAAGGAACATGTAACACATTACCCAACATTTTTGGATATGAAATATCAATTTTATAAAACCGTATTAAGGAGATACAATACAAATTCGCTTATACATTTTGCTGTATCATGCATTTCATTTATCTTTCTTGTGCCGATTTCCCATCTCTCTTGACCACATTGTTCACAATATATTAAATCCTAAACCTAACTTTTTTAATATGGTTTCAGGAAGTGAAGCAAGGACTGTATAAGGTGACAGCATTAGTTCTTGTTGTAAAATTCATTTTAATAACGATTAATGGCTTACTTAACTAGAAATAAACATCTGAGTGCAACCAAATAATAATAATCATAATCATCATCATTTTTCTCATCACTCTAGAATATAAGTTAGAATACTATTGAACATCAGTGTACTTTTTAAACACTAAAAGGATGAAGATCATTTAAAATAATTGCATTCAAGTCCATGACATGATACTGTTTAAGGGAGTGTGTAATGTTACTTGATATTGGATACGCTGGTGACAGAACTCTTTGAGTTGTTTATTTGGGGTAAAAATTGGTTTCCTTTTCTTGGTCTCAATATATTGGAATTACAGAGAACCTACATTATAAGGCATCACAATAGTCTGAGGAATCTGAAAGTATATCAGCCTCAGTACAATACATTCTCATTTGAAATAATTTTTTTTTATCTCTACTGAAAAATAACAAAAATTTATACTCCCTATCAGGGCCGGATCTAGGACATTTGCCAAGGGGGGCAAGCTTAAATTTGCCGCCCCTTCTTTCACCCCCCCTCCCTTTAAGAATCGACTTTTTGACGCTAATTGGGTTACATATTTCTAAATAAATGTCACAATCTCACAGCATGAATTTATTTTATTGACTGAATTAAGATCGAAGGAAAACAGAACTATTTTAATACATATCAAAATATTACAAAATTACTCATCGAATAAAAATCAATTCAAAATTTCGCTTTTCGAACTTTTTTTGCTGCAAAACTGTTTTTGATATCATCATAGTTTAGAGACGCAGCTCGTTTGTGCTCTATGGATATTATACTCAGATTTGTTAAGCAGTCGTGCTCCTCAATTGTATTTAATTAGTTTCAGCTTGTTGAAACTACTTTCTCCAGACGAAACAGAAACTAGAATGGTAAGATATATTTTAACGCTGTAGTAAGGTTGGGATACACCTCTACCAATTTATTTTTATAAATTAAATTTAATGATGCAGTGAAATTTTGCAAGGCTCTGTCTACTGCCAGCGCATGTTGTCTGAAACTTTCAACTTCAAGTTCTTCCTCACTAAGATCTTCTGCCAGTTCCGCTGATTTGGCCTTCAAGTCCTCCACTTCCATTTATCTAATTTGCACACTACACAGGAAACTAATTTTTGCACCAATTTTCCCGAGTGCGGTAAACCTGGCACTAAGCTCTGTCAATTATTCCTTATTTTTTCTGTGAATGTTGGATACTTCATCCTCACAAAGCTCATCGGCCATTTTCTTATTTCCTCGAATCCTTTTCTCGGAGAATACCGTTCATACCTCATTATATTCTGCTAGCACTTTGGCCTCAGAAATAGCTTCAGAGATACAAGAACCCCGGGAAGTTTTGAGAAAGCCCAAAAGTCCTTGAATGTTTCGAACAGCTTTATCAATAGTAAAGTATTAACTTCGCAGAAACTGATTAACATGAGCAATTTATTTTAATATTGCATACCAGAAAAAAGTTAAAGTAATGAATTTGAGTTTTCACATATTTTTTTAAAATAGATCTTGTCTCTGATTTAGTTTCTGGTGTTGACAATTTATAAGTTTCAGTTTCTTCCAGGGCCTGAAAATGCTTGTAAACAGCTTCAACCGCATCTACTCTTGCAGATCACGTAGTCTTGCTGAATGTCTGCTGAATTTGCTTCTACTAAATTTAAAGAGTGAGCAGCACATGGTACGAAATAGGCCAGTTCATTCTTCTGAAGTATTCTTGACTGGACGCCTTTGTACTTTCCAGCCACGTTTGCCCACATTGTCATAAGACTGCCCCCTGCAGTATTTAACGTTCATCCTATCTTGTTCCAATTTTTGCAGTATCTCTTGACTAAGGCCTTCTCCTCTTTTGTCTGTAACTGTAAAAACGCCAGTAAAACTTTGCACAACCTCTGAGTCATTCGACTTGACATATCGAATTACTTGTGTCATCTGCGCATTGTGGCTGATATCTGGAGTGCAGTCAAACATCAGTGAAAAGTATTTAGCATCTAAAATATCTTTAATTATATCTTGTTTTATTTTTGTCAGCAATCAAGTCACGAACTCATCTTGTTGTGTTGTTGTGGTCTTCAGTCCGGAGACTGGTTTGATGCAGCTCTCCACAATACCCTATCCTGAGCAAGCCTCTTCATCTCCACATAAGAGCGACAACCTACATCTGTCTGAATCTGCTTACTGTATCCATCTCTTGGTCTTCCCCTGCGATTTTTTCCCCATACACTTCCCTCCAACGCTAAATTCACAACTCCTTGATGTCTAAGAATGTGTCCTACCAATCTATCCCTTCTTTTAGTCAAGGTATGCCAGAAATTCCTTTTCTCCCCAATTCTGTTCAGTACCTCCTCATTAGTTACGCAATCCACCCACCTAATCTTCAGCATTCTTCTGTAGCACCATATTTCAAAAGCCTCAATCCTCTTCCTGTCCGCACTTCTTATCGTCCATGTCTCACTCCCATACAAGGCAACACTCCATACAAATGCCTTCAGAAATGACTTCCTTAGGTTTAAATCAATATTCGATGTTAACAAATTTCTCTTTTTCAAGAATGCCTTTCTACCCATTGCCATTCTGCATTTTATATCCTCTGTACTGCGACCATCATTTGTTATTTTACTGCCCAAGTAACAAAACTCATCTACCTCCTTTATTGCTTCGTTTCACAATCTAATTCCTTCAGCATCACCTGATTTTCTTACACTGCACTCCATTACCCTAGTTTTGCTCTTGTTAATGTTCATTTTATATGCACCTTTCAGCACACTGTCCATTCCGTTCAATTGCTCTTCCAGGTCCTTTGCTGTATCTGACATCATTACTATGTCGTCGGCAAAACGCAATGTTTTTAAGTCTTCCCCCTGAACTTTAATTACTTCTCCAAATTTCTCCTTGCTTTCCTTTATAGCTTGCTCAATGTACAAATTGAACAACAATGGAGAAAGACTACAACCCTGTCTTACTCCCTTTCCAACCACTGCAACCCTTTCATGCCCTTCAACTCTGACAACCGCTGTCTGGTTTTTGTACAAGTTGTAAATAACCTTACGTTCCCTATATTTTACTCCTGCTTGCTTCAGAACTTGAAAGAGTTTATTCCAATCAACATTGTCAAAAGCCTTCTCCGAATCTACAAAAGCTAAAAATGTAGGTTTGCCTTTTCTTAATCTATCTTCTAGGATAAGCCGTAAAGTGAGTACTGCCTCCCGTGTTCCTACATTTCTCCTGAACCCAAACTGATCTTCCCCGAGGTCGGCTTCTACCAGCTTTTCCATCCTTCTGTATATAATTCGCGTTAATATTTTGCAACCATGACTTATTAAACTGATGGTTCTGTAGTTTTCACACCTGTCTGCACCTGTTTTCTTAGGGATGGGGATTATAACATTTTTCTTAAAGTCTGAGGGTACTTCACCTGTCTCATACATCTTACACACCAGGTGAAACAATTTTGTCATGGCTGGTTCTCCCAGAGACTTCAGTAGCTCTGAGGGAATATCATCTACTCCAGGGGCCTTGTTTCGACTTAGGTCTTTCAGGGCTCTGTCAAATTCTTCTCTCAGTACAGTATCTCCTATTTCATCTTCATCTACATCCTCTTCCCTTCCTACAATATTGTCTCTTAGTTCATTTTCTTTGTAGAGCCCCTCTATATACTCTTTCCACCTTTCAGCTTTCCCTTCTTTGCTGAGAACTGGTTTTTCATCAGTGTCTTTGATATTCATAGAGCTGTTTTTCTTATCTCCAAATGTTTCTTTTATTTTCCTGTAGGCTGTATCTATTTTTCCCCTATTTATACATTCTTCTACATCCTTGCATTTGCCTTCTAGCCACTCCTGCTTAGCCATTTTGCACTTCCTGTCAATCTCATTTCTTAGTCGTCTGTACTCCATTTTGCCTGTTTCATTTACTGCATTTTTATATTTTCTCCTTTCATCGATTAAATTGAGTATCTCCTGTGATATCCAAGGATTTTTTGTAGGTCTTTCCTTCCTACATATTTTGTCCTCTGCTACCTTCACTATTTCATCTCTCAATTTTACCCATTCCTCCTCTACTGTTTTATTTTCTCCTGTTTCTGTCAATTGTTGCCTAAAGCTCCCTCTGAAATTCTTAAGAACCTCAGGTTCCTTCAATTTATCCAGGTCCCATCTCCTTATTTTCCTAGCTTTTTGTAGTTTCTTTAGTTTCAGCCTACAGTTCATAACCAACAAGTTATGGTCAGAGTCTATATCTGCCCCGGGGTATGCCTTACACTGTAGAACCTGGTTCCGAAATCTATGTCTTACCATTATAAAATCTATCTTGTATATTTTTGTAAAATTAGCTAATCTGGGCTTTGTTGTGACGTTCAATATGCAGACGAAGGGGGACACTATAGTATGACATGAGATCAATTGTATTTAGAAATTTGCCTCTATGTGGATCACCAAAATCACCATCTTCTTTTGTTTCTCTAAAAGGACTTTCTTGCTTAGTTAGAAAAAGGACAGCATCAATAATACAGTGAGATTCCTCATGTTTTATCTGGTCTTGCTGCCCAGTGTGCGATACTTATCAGGTGGGTTTGTCGGAGGACATCGAAAGAGTCGAAAGAAGGGCAGCTTGTTTTGTATTGTCGTGATACAGGGGAGACAGCGTCACGGAAATGATACAGGATCTGGGATGGAAATCATTAGAACAAAGGCGTTTATCGCTGCGACGTGGGCTACTTACGAAACTACAATCGTTAACATTCTCCTCCGAATGCGAAAATATATTGTTGCTTCCCACTTACATAAGTAGAAAAGATCATCTGAATAAATACGTGAAATCAGAGCTCGAACAGAGAGATTCAGATGTTCTTTCTTCCCGCGCGCTATTCGAGAATGGAATGGGAGATAAATAGTACAAAAGTCGTCCGATGAGCCCTTTGTCAGGCAGTTAAATGTGATTTACAGAGCATCCTGTGTAGATGTCTATCAATTCCATCGCAACCGAGAGAGGCTTTCAATAAGAAGTGTGCGCGCCTGAAATATTCTTTTTTATGTATAAGAACTGGAACGTTATTCAAATTCACCTGTTCTACAAATATTACCTTGATATGAAATATGAATATTCATTTATCTGAAAAAGGAAATCTATGCAAATTAATACATATTGTACATTTACTTATGCAATAACGCAAACATCTGCCTCATTCTGGCTAATACCTAGTAGATTTTTAAAGTTTGATTAGCTGAAGTACCTGTGAGAGGGCAACACTGAAGTCAGCAACCAGGAATTTTAGATTTATTAAATGATTTCGGTATTTCTTGCAGTCATTTACTTTTGATAATTCTATGTCAGTTAATTTTATTAAATTATACCAGAATGCTACATTCTGTAAAAAAAAGAGTCGGTCAAAATTTGCCGCCCTCTAAATTCTGCCGCCCGGGACAACTGCCCCCCTCCCCCCCCCCCCCCCCTTAGTTCTAGCCCTGCTCCCTATTGAAACAACAGAATTTATACATTTGCTGTCTGTGCTGTATTGCAAGATAAACTGAAATAGTCATTAGCTGCTTTGGGTTGAAAAAATGAAGAATGTTACAGTTGCCTTCTATGGTAATGATATTTGATGAAACAGTGCTTTTAAATTGTCAATGATATTGAATAGATATTCAGCTAAAGCAAGTAATATATGAGTTGCGGTTGTGAATCTAAAATATAAGAGGTTTTTACAGATGCAACCAATCCTCATGCACCTTCAAAATCTTTATTTTTTTTCAGCAGATAATGAATCATTTACCTAGGAGTGATAATGTTCACAATATGTTTGATAATTAATCTAAAAATATTGAACATTATCAATGTCATGACTTCAACAGATTAAAAGTCCAGTTGAAATTCTCAGGAATTTATTTGATCCCCAAGAACTTTTCCTGGTGAATGGCAATATTATAAAGCAGCTACAGAAATCACAAGGTTACAGGGGTGCCGACTTTTGAAACTCAGTGGGGTGCTTATGGTTTCATTTTGCATTACCCTTGAGTCACGAGGTTAAAAGAATGAACATACAGAACTCGTGCCTCAATTTATCTGATTTTTGCTAGGAACTTAGAAAAAGCACCAATCATATTTGTCAATCTGTCAGTACCAGTACCCCTGCATGACTTCATATTTAGAGAAAAATGAGAGAGAGAACATGTATTACAATTTGTTACTAGTATCTCAGCTGTTGTAGTTCATTACTATAGAAACCAAAAAAGTACACTCCTGTCCATTAAAATTGCTACACCACAAACATGACATGCTACAGACGCAAAATTTAACTGACAGGAAGAAGATGCTGTGATATGCAAATGATTAGCTTTTCAGAGAATTCACACAAGGTTGGCACCAGTGGCGACACCTACAATGTGCTGACATGAGGAAAGTTTCCATCCGATTTCTCATACACAAATAGCAATTGACCAGCGTTGCCTGGTGAAATGTAGTTGTGATGCCTCGTGTAAGGAGGAGAAATGCATACCATCACGTTTCCGACTTTGATAAATGTAGGATTGTAGCCTATCGCGATTGCGGTTTATCGTATCGCGACATTACTGCTCTCGTTGGTCGCGATCCAATGACTGTTAGCAGAATATGGAATCCGTGGGTTCAGGAGGGCAATATGGAACGCCGTGCTGGATTCCAACGGCCTCATATCACTAGCAGTTTGGATGACAGGCATCTTACCACATGGTTGTAACGGATTGTGTATCCACGTCTCGATCCCCGAATCAACAGATGGGGACATTTGCAAGACAACAACCATATGCACAAACAGTTCGACGACGTTTGCAGCAGCATGGACTATCAGCTCGGAGACCATGGCTGGGTTACCCTTGACGCTGCATCACAGGAGCGCCTGCGATGGTGTACGCAACGACGAACCTGGGTGTACGAATGGCAAAACGTCATTTTTTCGTATGAATCTAGGTTCTGTTTACAGCAGCATGATGGTCGCATCCGTGTTTGACAACATCGTGGTGAACACACATTGGAAGCATGTATTCGTCATTGCCATACTTGCTTATCAAGCGGCGTCATGGTATGGGGTGCCATTGGTTACATGTCTTGGTCACCTCTTGTTCGCATTGACAGCACTTTGAACAGTGGCTGTTAGATTTCAGATGTGTATGACCCATGGCTCTACCCTTCATTCGATCCCTACGAAACTACATTTCAGCAGGATAATGCACGACCGTATGTTGCAGGTCCTGTATGGGCCTTTCTGGATAAGGAAAATGTTCGACTGCTGCCCTGGCCAGCACATTCTCCATATCTCTCACCAACTGAAAACGTCTGGTCGATGGTGGCTGAGCAACTGCCTCGTCACAATGCGCCAGTCACTACTCTTGATGAACTGTGGTATCGTGTTGAAGCTGCATGGGCATCTGTACCTGTATACGCCATCCAAGCTCTGTTTGACTCAATGCCCAGGCGTATCAAGGCCGTTATTACGATCAGATGTGGTTGTTCTGGGTACTGATTTCTCAGGATCTGTTTCTCAGGACATGTAATCACATGTCAGTTCTAGTATAATATATTTGTCCAATGAATATCCGTTTATTATTTGCATTTCTTCTTGGTGTAGCAATTTTAATGACCAGTAGTGTACCATTTTCGAGACTACTCTCTCAGTCCCACCCTCTCCTCGCTCTCTTTATGAAAGGAATGTTGCAGCCCTATAGCCTCCCCATTCCCACCTACACGCAGGATTTGCCTATTGGTAAATTTATTAACAAATGCGTCCAAATAGGATAACCGTACATTATTTTCTTGGCTGCCGAAATAGAAACAGCGGGAAACATCCGTCGAAAAATGAAGGAAGTGTATGGACCAACATGTCTGTCGAAAATCACCGATGTGATACAGTGCGCCACGTTCTGTGCTGGTCTTGATATCTCAAATGTCGTAAGAAATTTCAAAACCTCAAATGAGAGGCACTCGAGCATCCACCCCACATTTCCGATATCTCTCCATACGACTATCAAATCCTCGGTCCCATAAAAAGGTATTGAATGGTCGATTAGACTTGTCGGGCGAGAATGTGCAGTAGGTAGTTACGAACTTCACGCAACAGGACACAGCGCAGTACTGCAGTTCCAACCTTCTGCGTATTTGATTTCTTGTAGTGCTTCGGTATGATAGAAGCGACATCAGCGGTAGTGCAAGCTTTCGTCGACTTCACACAAATATTCAGTTGGCACGTAAAATTTTATTTGAGGCATACGTAGGATATTTAATTTAGTACACCTCATAATATTTCATATATTCAGTTACGGATGCGTCTGGTTTAACTTTCCGTAGCCTAATACAGTTTATGGATTATATTTTAACTGATGAACATGGACTCTGTGATCTCAGGGACTTGTTTTAAAAATTATTAATTCTTTTTGTAATACAATCTTTTATTTCCCGGCAGTTCCATTTAACGAAGCACGTCACATAAACATTCACGTCTTTACCTATAAAAGTCATAACATTTTAATTATTTTTAGTCATTTTGATTCACAGATAATTCAAAGATGTTATTTTTAAAAGTTCTTCAATTATTAATGGAAAGGTCAGGTGCTAACTTCGATTGATATGATCGACACAAAATTTTAAATTAATATTTCTCCTATATTTCACCTTAAGCACAGATTTACAAAACACTGTCAGAGTCACACGATACATTTTAAATAAGCAGTTCTCTATAGTTCAATTCACAAAATCGCAGTTTGATATTCTTGGCAAAGTCAGTATTTAAAATTATTCCCTTTTTTTTTTCTTTGAACAAGTTAAAGTTATTTGATTTAATGTTTGTCAATGAAGAAAACCTGTTTAGCAATGATTAATATTTTTTTGACTATTACGTTCCTATCGGGAGGCAGTATTTTTCTAAGTCCGTAGCCTATCCCGAATTAAAGTCCACAGATATTATTTACGCACTCGCGTATAATTTCGATTTAATTAAGCCTTTCAAATAAATCCAATCATAGTAAACCAAAAGTATAGCTAGTAGCTATACTGCGGAACTATTTATAATACTATTGCGACAAAAGATTACTCTGTTTTACGGTGTTTAGACGCGGTTACTCTGAGACTGTACTGTTTCCATACTTCAAAGATATATTGACTGTTACTGAAATTTTGACAGATACGTAAAAAATTCTGCTTCTTACAAATTATTAGAATTGAATCTGCATGAAAATGGCTAGTTTGTGCTGTGATTGCGATGCAGTGTTACAAGCTACAACAGATTTTCAAAATATACCCTCCCTCGCAAGTGACCTAACGTTAATACAAACAAAGTTGTATCAGACGACATAGCTCCCGGCCATGACGTGTGAATGCTCATCGTGATGCACAGCCTCCCCTACCAAAATCCAAATGCTGTGTAGATGCCTTGAGACTAATTTTAAAAGCACCTCGTCGGGCGAGAATTAGAAAGCTTCACGAGGAAGACAACAGGGAAATGATTCAAGGGCACATCAAACGTCACAGAAGGAGCACACTACAGGTAATAGATATTCTCAGAAACTCGAGACAATACCTCGAATATACCGGATCTGTAAACCCCCTATGATGGCACAGAATTAAAGTAGGCCGGCCGCGGTGGCCGAGCTGACTGCGGCGCGTCAGTCACAGTCTGCACGGCCACTACGGTCGGGGGTTCGAATCCCCCATCGGGCATGGATATTTGTGCCGTCCTTAGTATTAGCTAGTTCGTAAGTTTAGGGGCTGATGACGTCGTAGTTGAGTCGCATATGCTAAAAAAAATAAATAAATAAATAAATAAAAATAAAGTAGCATGTGCTATAACAGGAGAAACAATATAGACGAAAAACAGCAGCATAAGAAGAAGAGACACTAACATTTCAAAAAAATAAGAAGCCCGCCACCTGAGTAGGGCACAGACAACGACCCATATAATTCTGCTAAAATCGGACAATATGTGAGAGATATCGCAAGAACTGAAGGACAAGAAGTCCAGCCATCGAAGATTGTAGTACTCCTGGACAAAGCTAGAAGAAAACAAGAGCTTTAACGGTTTATACAATTTCGTGGCTCTATTGAGTGTGATATGTGAAAATTTGACGTCAAAAATAAATGGCATCGACGAAGGGAAAGTGTGAGGAGGTGCGGCGATTTAAATTTTTGCACTGGGCAGCACAGCCCCTAGAGGCAGCCATGAACACCCGCAATAGACAAACGGATTTCCCTCTTAAGACTATCCACTCTTGTAATGTTTTTCAATAGGACTATTGTATTTTTGACAGACTAATAACAGCAAAGAAATTTTGTGTATTTACACAACCTGCTTTTGTGAGCGAGATTGATTCAACTGGTGGAAGACATTATCTTTTCATTGTTATTAAGGGAACAATACGTGTTGACGTACAGTTCCCTGACAGTACATCAATATCTGTTGATTATAAATCTGCGCACTGTCTGTCTGGAAATGCGGTGTGTGATATTGTAACCTGCCCTACCTTGCGTTTGGGGTCCATGTGGAGGCATCCGAATGAAACAGGCTACGTGACAGCATTGGTCTTCAAATTCAATTCTTCACCAACGGAAACTACTATAATACTTTCCCCCACACTTATCACAGTAATGTACGGGTCATTTCATTTCAAATCGGACAGCGGGAAACCTTGCATTTTTTTTTTTTTTTTTGGGTTTCATTTTTCTTTCATAGAAAGAAAACTTCAGTTAATATCTTTGGCAAACTTGCAGCCGTGATACTCAAATGCTTCCGGTTGTTTTTTAGGAGCGTAAATAACGTAATTGCAAGAAATTAAGAGATTATGTCAGCCATAGCTCGGAAACTATTCATTCAAATAAATTAAAAAATGAAGGTACTATTGTATAGATTGATGTGCAATTTATGCGGTATTTTTAGTCGGCCGCGGTGGCCGAGCGGTCTGCTTGGCCACTATGGTCGGGGGTTCGAATCCCCCCTCGGGCATGGATATTTGTGCCGCCCTTAGTAGTAGCTAGTTCATAAGTAGTTTGTAAGTTTAGGGGCTGATGACCCCGTAATTAAGTCCCATAAGCTCTACAAACATTTGAACATTTTCGGTATTCTTAGAGTTTGAATATCAGATACTTTAAATCATTTGTCATCTTTTGTATATAAAACAGATTTTTAAATTGAATAAAATGTATGCCATATTTTTCAGTACTGGATTTATAAACAGTATCTTGAATAGAGAGCTGTAGAGAAAAATGAAATTTATCTGGAAACTGCACCAATTTGCCGGCTGCGCTACGCAGTGTTGTATGCCACCAATCATTCCTTAAACCCCATGTAGACTGTGTTCAGCTGCAAGGCGTCTTCCCTTATTGAGTGGTGGACGGCAGCGGAGAGGCACATTCTTCTTGAGGATGTCCTCTGCTTCACCTCGGTGTTCACAGTATGAGCTAGTTTTAACATTGCCTGTGGACAAACTGTGGATGTGGAGGGTTTAATCTCCTCTTTTTGATTAATTCTCTAGACTGTGCCTTTGTTTGAATGTTCTTCTGGGCTTTTGGCGGTTGCAGGGATAAGCCCTGTCTGCTACCATAGCTAGCGTTGATTCTTCTTTTGCCTCTTGAGGTTGTAATGTATATACCCTAGAAAATCACGTTTGTTTGAACAAATGAAGTATTCGATACCACACATGATCGTAGTATTGTGCCCTAATCTTCCATGTTTATATTATATAAGCATTTTAAGGTGCTTCTGGCTGGTCACATTATCACTTTCATTACTTGGGTCTTTTAATGAACTTAATTAATTAATTAATTATTGAAAGTCATAAGCTTAATGTTGGATAATAATGTGTTTGTTAATGAAATTGTTAACTAACAATATCTGAGGTTCTCTATAATGTATTGACCGTAATGTAATACTTTGCAGACTGTAGAATTGATTAGTTGCTTTGATTTAACAATTTTAAATAATGTAAACATATATTAATACTGCACTAATTGTTGTTTACGTAGGATCTTTTGTATTGTTTTGTTTTGATATGAAAAACTTCTTATTACATTTGTCATGATTTTGTGTATCTTTACGTAAAGCAAGATTTATTTATGTTTCATAAACAAATTATTAAATAGAAAACTTTGTAACTTCCGTGTTCTAGAACGTCCTCGAAACTATAATAGTATTAATACGCGCGAATTGGCGCGAACTAGGAGAGTTGTCAGTGAGTCTAAAGTCAGTTGTATAGTTGCTATGGACACAGTCAATCTCAGATCAGTTGTGAACCAGTCTTAAAGTTGTACTTTTATTTGGGCTTCATCTGGAATGAAAAATAAAATGAGTATAAAGTGAAACGTGTCATATTGGAAGTTTCCATGACGTATAAAAACCCGACGTCCTATCATTTTAATGATGATTTAAAGGCAGGGGAGCTATTGAAAACAACATCTACCACTGAACAACCGAAGGTGAAGTATTAATAATGTGGCCTTAGTGTAAGTGCAATAAAAAGCGCCACAAGGTGTTCAAGGGCGGAGATTGTATCTTCATCCAGTTGTCTCTTGCCTGTGTCGTATTCCTCTGCAACAGCTTGGTGAGACACGCCGATGATGTGCCGCTAGTTATGAATACAGGATGGGCGTTTAGGAGATGAAGCTCTGTTTTCGTAATAAAGTCCAGCAGTATATCTTGCTTACCGCGAAGGTCGAAGGGTCGATGTGAGAGCGGAGGTTTAGATTTGTGATGGACAAAGAGGTAAGGGTTGTCAAGGTGCGGGTAGGTTTGGTCTCGGATGGATGCGGCTTATCTTCTTCAGGACTTGCTTGACGCTTTGCTTGCCAGACAGATATAAGGATTCGTCTGCGTCGCCTGCGCCGATGGCCGCTGCTTGTGCAGCCGTCATCCGATCTTCGTGCACCGGGAGCGTGGTCTCCGTGTGGAGATGCACCTATGTGCATGGTTATTTGTTCGACCGTCTGCGTTCCTGCAGAGGTCGGGCATGCGCTGGCCGACGCGAATTGTTCTTCTACCGTTTGTGTGTAAGCGTCCACCCCCATTATCGGGCTTGCAGGAGTGACCGCTGCTTCTTTAGCCGTAGGCAGTTCCCGTGTCAGCTCTTCAAATTGAAGGCGGGCTGCTTCTAGGTCAGCTCTCAGTGTAGCTCTTTCCACCGCCATGGTAGGTTTCAGAACGAGCACACCGTCATTGGTTGCCTTGCGCAGTTGTTCGCGTGAGGCAAGTCGGCATCGGAGGTCGTCTCGGACCGTTTCCCTCGCCAGGGTGAGAAAATAGGGCGGCAGCTGGTTGTTCTGTGTTCCTCTTCTCAGAGAGGTCGTGCGTTGCTTCTTCCTTTCTTTGCTCCAGCTGCTGACGTATCTGCAACGGCGGTGGTTGGCGGTGAGCGGGCCACCGCAGTTGTCCCACTTTACGATTTCGTCCCTCTTTGTGCATTCGCGCGTGTCGTGCTCTTCTGCGTATCTTAGACATCCGAATGCGTTCGTGCAGTTCTTGGCCAGGTGACCCTACCTTTGACACCGGTAGCACTGCAGGCGATTTCTTCTCTTCCTTCTGTTTGGTCCCCCCTCCAGCCATGCAAGCGAGGTGTTGCATGACGAGCGCGAGGAGGTTTCCTTAGGCTAGTGGGCCGTTTGCTTTGTGTGGACCATGTTTAAGTGAAGCTAAGCTGGAAGCGACGTGAGGGTGCGTGCGGGACGGCCTCTCAATATAATAAATGGTTCCTTTAACCGTTGTAGCGTGACGAATCTTTACTGTTACATTAAAGCAAACGTTCATAACTGTTCCCACCGTTTTGGATGCTTTATGTATGCGCCTCTTGGTATTGGTATGGACACCTCTGCAGATACTCAAGCGGAAGCATCTGGAATGTCCGATCCTTAATCCTGGCTTTGATATACCCCTCATAACAAAAAAACCAAAGGGCGTTAAAATCAGGCGATCTCGTTGGCCATCGAATGCAGTTATCATGACCTATTCGCTATATATATATTCCTTCAATTTCGGTAATAAAATCGCCGTTTTATTGCTGAAATCTCTTTATTTCCTCCATATGCGTTTCACCCTCCATTTTAGGGCCTTATCAGTGGATTCCATATGTTTAGCGAGTTTAATATTTGGTGTTTTTCCCACCTGGTGACCAGTTGAGTTCGCACAACTTCGCCACGATTTATATACTTTCTTCTTCTTAATTTTGAGAAAATGAAAAATTCATCACAGTGTCTGTACTTTCTTCTTCATGTTGATAAAATTAATCGTCGCAGCTCTTCTTAACTCCTTTATTGGTCTTTCGTTAAGGCTGTCAGAGGAAAAAATATGTGTGAAGATACTTATTGATGAGAATGGTCGTGAAGAGGAAAATTGAGTGAAATACTCTGAAAGTACTGACGTGGGGAAAAAGCAAAACTAAACTGAAAATGCCAAAATCCTTTTTAACCATTCCTCTACAAGAGCTACAAATATTGCCATCATTCAATATCCTTAGTGACACGAAGATGTGTGTCAGTTTAATCAGTACTAGTGGTGTAGAAACAAAAATTCAAATCTCTAAAGCACAATGTATCTCCAAGGTCACTATACACAATCACTAGCTGAATCAGGCCCCCTCATTACCATAATTTATTGCGGGTACCTTGAACCAGGTATTCAAATGTAAACCTAAGGAACCGATCTGCTTAGGTTACCAGTCCCTAAACTGACAAACTAATTAAAAACTTATTCTAAGAACAACACACACACTCACACACACATCGAAACTCCAACGGGAGCGACAGCGCAATCCCTGGCATGACGCCTCAGACCGAGCGGCCATTTCCGCGCGGTGAACAAGGTATTGTTACCAGATAGGAACAAGGTATTGTTACCAGATAGGATCAATCAAATGAAAACGAGACAGGTGGGGAAAATGGAGTAAACTGCATATTGTTTCAAAAGTAATAATCATAACTAATAATACACGGTGAGGTAAGAAGTTCAATACCTCCATGAACAAATGTTTGCAACCGTTCACAGAACTATGATTCTACCCACGTGGGTACCTCCTTGTCCGAAGCAAAACAGTTTTTGTCAACATTTCTGTAGTGGTTTGAACTCCCAACCCCTCTCCCCTCTGGTACGCCTATGGTCTCACAGCTAACTGAAGCGGGATGTGCTCTAGAAGATGGCAGAGATTTAGTTCATTCTGCGTGAATTGTTAAATACAGCCTATTAGACAGTCTTGGAACCAAGTAAACTGGCCCAATGTTGTAGTCTCAAAGAATGCAGCACTATACGGTAACATTAACGCTCCGGTGCACTTGCATGTAATTTGGTCTTAACCAGAGCGGTTTTGAAGGTGTCTAGTAATGTAGTTTATGTCTATTGAGAGTGGAATCAGTGGCGAAATAGCAGTTATCTTCCCATAAAATCTGCCTGATGAAATCTGGATTTACATCTACATCTGCATGGGATACTCTACAAATTACATTTAAGTGCTTGGCCTAGGGTTCATAGAACCACCGTTATACTATTTTATCTCCCATTCCATTCTTGAATAGCGCGCGGGAAGAAAGAACACCTGAATCTTTCCGTTCGACCTCTGATTTCTCGTATTTTATTCTGATGGTTATTTCTACTTATGTAAGTGGGAGTCAACAATATATTTTCGCATTCGGAGGAGAATGTTGGAGATTGGAGTTTCGTAAGCAGCCCACGCTGGAGCGATAAGCGCCGTTGTTGTAATGATTCCCATCCCAGATCCTGTATTATTTCCGTAAAGCTGTCTCCCCTGTATCGGGACAATACGAAACGAGCTGCCCTTTCTGGACTCTTTCGATGTCCTCCGTCAAACCCACCTGATAAGGATCCCACACTGGTCAGCAATACTCCAAAAATGGACGGACAAGCGTAGTTTATGTTTTGTAGAACGATACTCGATTTGGGAAATCGGTTCCGTATAGCTGTTGGTGTAGGTGCAGCTTAAAATGGTGGTATTCTTGTTCCTTCAGAATTCTTTGTACCGAAGATCTCGATACTCCCAGGTCAGCTACAACTTTTATTAGTCCTAATTACGATGAAAAATAGGTATTAATGAGTGAGATTTAATGACTTACATAATTTTAATAATAATCATAATTTTATTATAATATAATTATTATTGTACTTACAAATAATACTATAAACTAATTTAAATAGCACGATAAAATAATTTAATGTACTTTTTCATTGAAGCAATGCTTACTGTGCGTGGGGAGTGCTACAAAATACTCAGTACCGTTCCGGGAAACATCAGGTGAGTCGCGTATTGGTCTTTTCACGACACATTGTGCCTGAAAAGCACCTCTGTACGTCTAAAAACTCGTGCAGAGGGTAGGCGTCGCGGTGGATGGCGTTGTGATGACAGTCTTCGGGCCTAAGATGCATTGCGGTACGTCTCCCCATATATCAGTATTATATATGTGTAGTTTTCGTTGGTATACACTGCAGTTGTTAACTCGAGCTACGACCACGCGACCTTAACACGTTGAGTCACGCAAATACTTTTTGATATGATAATCATTGAAATTTGGTTTTATCCTTCTTTATTTCCTTACAGGAGCACAACACAATTTTTAAAAGAAATTTTTTAATTTTTTTTAAATGTAGGGGTAACACAAGGGATTTTTCAATGTCTTTCAAAGAGTCCTAATCTTGAATTTGTAAAATTTCTTATAACACCAATATTACATTTTCTTTGATATTTATTTTTCCAGCTGAACCTTTTTTTTTCGTTTTATGCAAAATTTCTAACCACAATCTACACAACGGTTCTTTCTATTTCTCATGATATTCCAAAAATCAGTTAGGCACAATACGACATCACACACTTTGCGTGACCATCTCATTCTATGTGGCTTTTTTTTTTTTTTTTTTTTTTTTTTTTTTTTTTTAACTACAATTTGTACGTCTTTTCGATTTGCTATGAGCAGGCAAAGGCGGTTCATTGATTGTCTTTTCTCCACAGAGCCCTTCATTCTAAAAGTCTTTTTATGGTTTTAGGGTGAGACCGGTGGTTTCACAGTGTGTCACCTATGCCACAAGAGTATACGGCACAGCGAGAAGAGTCGTAGTGAGTTAATAGAGAGAGTTAATAGAGTTAATAGAGCAAAACCTGGAGGAAAACGCACGCAGATGACGACTCAGCTCAGTGGAAGTTCGTTAGTACGTGTGCTTCCCCTTCGGTCAACAGTGATGAGGCAACGCTTTTTGCACTCACGTATGCAGAAAACGTAAAACTATAGACGACGGCGTTCGTGGACCACCTCGTACAAATTTTATCGGCAGTGTTATATGAACAATTACAACAACCGATAAACGTCACTTATCATCGCCTTATCAGTAAATATGTCGTTGTGAACGGAGTCAAATGATTAAAATAAAGCTGCATTACATAATTTGATGATCTAAACTACGTAGTCTGTTAACAAAACTGAAGTTTTTTGTTTCAGTAATGCCATGTCGCACTGTTGAGTGAAAGACGCAGTACATTTGCTGAGGCATATCACAAATTAAATTTTTTGTTATGCCTTTTCGTTAAAGACGATGCAGATTTAGTGCATCTTATAAATGAGAATATCTAGTACTGTTTCAAGAGTTTTTAACATTGATCTGTTGACGACAAAAGAAAGATACCCCGAGGCTAAAAAATTCATAAATATTAGTTTAAAATCCATCCGCAGTGGAGCATGGTACATGTTCAAAAAATGTTCACATGTTTGTACAGTCTATGGGACTTAACTACGGGGTCATCAGTCCCTAAACTTACAAACTACTTATGAACTAGCTAATCCTAAGGACGGCACAAATATCCATGCCCAAGGGGGGATTCGAACCCCTGACCGTAGGGGCCGTGCAGACCGTGACTTGAGCGCCTGAGTCCCCTCAGCCACCGCGGCCGGCATGGTACATGCACTTGGCACCATCTGTGATGGTTGAAATGAAGTCACAGCACTGCACCCGTAATTTTACCACACCACACACATTTTCCATTGGCGACAAAAAAATGTTCGAATGTTTGTAAAGCTTATGGGACTTAACTGCGAGGTCCTCAGTCCCTAAACTTACAAACTACTTATAAACTAACTTATACTAAAGACGACACTAACATCCATGCCCGAGGGAGGATTCGAATCTCCGACGCAGAAGGCCGTGCGATCCGCAACGTGGAGCTCCAGACCGCTCGGCTACTCCCGCGCGGCTGGCGACAACACTGTTGCTATGGCGGGCGAAGTAAGAGGCTGACATGCTGTGACACCAACAAGACACGCGTTCGTGCAGTTACATGTTGTCAGGGACTGCCTTGCTGAAAATGGCGTCTGCGGTATCGTGCATAAAGAGTAAAGGCTACTGGTCGCAGGAGATCATTTACATAGGTCAGACCAAGCCGCGGCGCTCTCGTGTGACGTCAGGCAGAGTAGGTTGCGCGCGCATAGCCTACTGGGTAGCCGCTGGGGCACGGCCCACTATGCCGAAGCAGCGAGCCAGTCAGCTATGCGCGCGCAACCTACTGCGCCTGACGTCACACGAGAGCCCCGCCGCTTTCTCTCTAGGTGGTGGTGGTCAGACTTTTGTACATTGAGCAAAGTATGAAGGAAAGCAAGGAGAAATTTGGAGAAGGCATTAAAGTTCAGGGAGAACAAATAAAAAAGAAATAAAAACATTACGCCTTGCCGATGATATTGTAATTCTGTCAGAAACAGCAAAGGACTTGAAAGAGCAGTTGAACGGTATCGACAGTGTGTTGAAAGTATTGTATAGGATGAACTTTAGAAAAAAAAAAAAAAAAAAAAAAAAAAAAAAAAAACAAAAAACGGGGGTAGTGGAAAAGAGGCGACACTGAAGGAATTAGATAAGGTAACGAAACAATAAAGGCGGTAGATAAATTTTGTTACTTGGGAAGTAAAATAACATATGATGGTCGCAGTATAGAGGACATAAAATGAAGAATGGCAAAGAGAAGAAAAGCATTTTTGAAAAACAGAAATTTACTAACATCGAATGTTAATTTAAGCGTAAGGAAGTCTTGAATAGTTCAGACAGGAAGAGGTTAGAGGCTTTTGAAATCTGGTGCTACGGAAGAATGCTGACGATTAGGTGGGTAGGTTGCGTAAGTAATGATGAGGTACTGAACAGAATTGGGGAGAAAAGGAATTTTCGGCGTACCTCGACTAAAAGAAGAGATCGATTGGTAGGACACATTCTTAGACATCAAGGAATCGTAAATTCAGCATTGGAGGGAGACCAAAAGACAAATACATTCAAAAGATTCAAATGGACGTGGGTTGCCGCTATTGAGATGAAGAGGCTTGCTCAGGATAGAATAGGATGGATATGGATAGCTGCATCAAACGAGTTTCCGGACTGTAGACCACAACAAGTCAAACTTGTCATAGTGCCTTCGACATGCACCAACAGTGATTTGTGTTTCTACAAAATAGCATCCCACACCATAAGGCCTTGACTGAGTTGCAAAGAAACAGACCCTGGATTCGCCCGAAAACAATAGCTGATGCCAATCGTCTCCAGTGACGTCGTTTCTTACACCATTGCCGTCTAGCATGTTTCTGTACATTCGGCAAAGATAAATGGAGAAGTGGGTGGCACGCACGTGACCCATGCCTTAATAAACGCCGACGAACTGTCACCCCTGATCGTGTGTGGTGTTTTACACTGTTTCACTGTTGCGCCGTAGCAGAGGAGGCCGCAGGTGAGGTATTGCTCTAATCATAGGATGGTCTGGGTAGCGCGATCTGACCCATCGCGCCCTGTTCTGTGGCCTTCCGTGAATCATTCAGCACACAGCCGCTGCATTTCCGAGCCACTTCGTCCCACACGAGGAACAATTTCTCGGATGGATGCATCACATTCTTTCATGGCAATAATGCGCCCTATTTCAAACTTGCTGATTTGACAGTGCAGTTCACGCATACATCTAAGAGGCATCCTGCATGTCTGCTGAAGTCAAACTGATCCATTACCTTCGATTTATGGAGAGAACGAGCGCCGAAGGCATATTTTACCGGCAGGTGTTGTTACGCTACGATATCGATGTTGAACTCGTGCTCCGCCTTCGTTCAAATGCTATTCGTTACTCGTTAATGCAAAACATACCAAAGTACATATCCTGCAAATATAAACTTCGTACCTCTTTCACATTGTTTTTGTATACTAATACGTGAACAGAAGAAACACTTTTCGGTTTGTCGATGACATAGTAATTCCGTCAGAGACAGCATAGGAACTAGAAGAGGAAGTGAACGCTAAATGAACAGTATCTTGAAACGAAGGTCATAAAAGGAAGGTATAAGATGAACATTAACAAGAGTAAAACAAGGATAATGGAATGTAGTGTAAGAAAATCAGGCGATGCTGAAGGAATTAGAGTAGGAAAGGGGGCAATGAAAGTAGTAAATGAGTTCTGTTATTTGGGTAGCAAAAAAACTTCTGATGGTCGAAGTAAAGAATATATAACATGTTGAATGGCTATGGAAAAAAAAAAAAGCGTTTCTGAAGAAGCGAGCCGGCCGCGGTGGCCGAGCGTTCTGCGGCGCGTCAGTCACAGTCTGCACGGCCACTACGGTCGGGGGTTCGAATCCCCCCTCGGGCATGGATATTTGTGCCGTCCTTAGTATTTGCTAGTTCATAAGTACTTTGTAAGTTTAGGGACTGATGACCCCGTGGTTACGACCCATAAGCTCTACAAACATTTGAACATTGTATTTGAAGAAGCGAAATATGGTGCCATCCAATATTATTTTAAATATTACGAAGTCCTTTCTGAAAGCACTTATTTGAATATAGCATTTTATTGAAGTGAAACGTGGACGATAAGGAGTTCGAGCAAAAATATGATAGAAGCTTTTGAAATGTGGTGCTGCAGACGAATGATGAAGATTAGATGGGTAGATCACGTAGCTAATGAGATGCTCAACAGAATTGGGGAGAAAAGGAGTTTCTGGCATATCCTGACTAAGATAAGGGATAGGTTGGTGGGACGCATTCTAAGACATCAAGGAATCGTCAACTTAGCATTAGAAGGAAGTGTGTGGGGTAAAAATCATAGAGGGAGACAGAGGGACGAATACAGTAAGCAGATTCAAAAGGATGTAAGTTGCCATTCGTATTCTCAGATCAAGAGGCTTGCACAGGACAGGGTAGCGTGTAGAGCTGTATCAAACCAGTCTGTGGACTGAAGACCACAACAACAATACGTAAAATCGAAGTACCGATTTTTAATATTAATTATACAAGAAGGTCAATGGAACTTATATGATTCAGACGGTGCTTTAGTATAGATGTGCCCAAAATGAAAATCATGTTTGAACGTAGCCGTTAAGAGTGGTTAAAGAAAATTCATGTTTTTATGTTTATAGCTTCGATATCATCTTCCGTACAACACATTAAAATCTCCAGTTGTCAACATAGTAATTAGTGGACATTGAAAATTAAAGAATTGCCAACTTCGGCCGTACATAACAATCAGGTACAATGATAGAAATTACATGTAGCAATGTCGTGAAATTGCTTTCTAGGAACTTTCGCGTTTAAATGGTACACCTGCAGTGACACGCACATACTGGTCAGCTTCAAAGGTAGACAACTTCTACGTCAAAGATGATGTAAGCAATGAAAAATCATCGTAGAAGCGATGCCAGTAAATAACCTTGTTTATTGGCTTCTTTATTTCACTCACTTGTTAATAACAGTAACTTCGTGGTCATTTATCGCCACTAACACTAAATCTGATATAAATTCGTAATTTTTAATTTGTTCATTTTGAGTAGCTACGCCGAGGGAAAAAGCAGATGGACGGATATGTGGAGGAGGAGATGGACACAATGTAGAACATGACTGCTTTTTTCAACGGCGAATAAACGTCGCAAACGCCGTCTGATTTTCCAGCTTATACAGAAAGCAGACAAACAAAAGGTAAGGTCAATCCACTGGCTAACAATAAACAACGATCGTCAGAGAAAATATATGTTATAAACTTTATTTTCATTCCATATAACCACGGCAACGCAAAGCGTCGTACTGATTTGGTATAGTATTTTCTCGGTAAGTCTATGTTCAAAAAAATTCTTTTATTTACTTTCTCGTTAATTTCTTATCAGATTAATGCACATGAAGTGTGGTCGGGTTTAGCTGGTCTCTTTAAATAAGTGTTTTCTTTGCGCCTGTCTAAAACGTTTTCAGTCCCGTCAGGAATCTGGCTAGACAAAACGCACGGATATGTGCCAGGAAGTTTCATATCAGCGCACACTCCGCTGCAGAGTGAAAGTTTCATTCTGGAAACATTCCCTAGGCTGTGGCTAAGCCATGTCTCCACCATATCCTTTCTTCCAGGAGTGCTAGCCTTGCAAGTTTCGCAGGAGAACTTCTGTGAAGTTTGGAAAGTAGGAGGCGAGGTACTGGCGGAAGTAAAGTTGTGAGGCGGCATCGTGAGTCGTGTCGGGGTAGCTCAGTGGTAGAGCGCTTGCCCGCGAAAGGCAAAGGTCCCAGGTTCGAGTCCCGGTTCCGGCACAATTTTAATCTGCCAGGAAGTTTCGCACGGAAGTATTTTCCTTAGCAGCGTCATATTAGCTCCGTTGTCATACCCTTGACCTCTGATATCCTGCACATCTAATCCTAGTTCATGAGGCTCTTCATTGAAATTTCTGAAAGTTTTTTACCCGTAGATCTTCCAACTGGATGAAACCCTAAAAAGCTTTCATCAATTTCTACCACCTCATCATAATCGGCTTTGATAATCGAAACATACCTTATTATAAGAGTCATTTGTTCCACCTTACTTACATCTGGCGTGCAATCCAAAATTACTGATTTTTAATGTTACCAGTAATGTGCGATTTAATAGTATGATGAATGTGGTCTATTATTTCATTCTGTATAGTTTTTCCAAGATAACGAGCTTTAGTTTCCTCATTGATAAATAGTCTACGAATGTGTTCCTCCATAAGAGGATCAAATTCAGACAGTAACTCAACAATTTAAAAAAATCCATTATTGTACTCAAAGAGCTTGTCGCTTGTGCATTGAATAGCTAAACAACTTTTACCAAGCATTTTAATGATTGATAATATTCGTAGCAGCACTAGGTACCAGTGATTTATTTCCGCATTAGTGGTTCTTTGAGCAGCTGAATCTATAGTTCGACTGATTTTTAACCTTTGACCGAATTCTAACCAAGATTTTCGAGCCTGAATATGATTTTTAGAAGTTTCGTGCTCTTTTCAAAGCTCCAGCGGTGTGCTTCCAACTCATAAAACCTTCTTTTGAGAGAGAACTAGACATGTAGCCAAAACGTTTGCAACAGAAACAATATATGCAGTTTTTTGAAAAGAATAAACTAACCAGTCTCTTGTAACTTGCTCCCCATTTCTTAAAAGACGAATATAATATTTTGAGCTAAATTTACGACCCGTGACATCATATGGAAATTTATAATCATACTAAGGCTTAGGTGGACCAAGTATCACCAAAAAATTTCTGTCTGCATCTCCTAAAATTCTAGGCCACGATGCAGATCCGAGCTCAAGGACGGCGAAGTACTTTCAGTCGGTGACAATGTGCTGACAGCTGGTTTGGAAATAGAGTTTTTTAGTTGATCACCACCACTATCTGGATGTAATATATCTTCATTTCCTTTCTGTCCATCCGGATTCGATGCTTGAGCTTCACATTCCGTTGTTTTGGGTCCACCCGAGCTACCTTGTAAATAACTGGCTAAAGTTCCAGCTTGTTTCTGTATGTTGGCTTGCTTTTCCAATCTTCTCCTTTTGTACTGACAGCCAGAAAGCTTTTACGCCCATCAGAAATTCTGAAATAATAATATCCCAGTAAAAATGTGTCCTAATAAAATAATAGTTGAGGAAGCAGAAATAACTTCGTACCTTCGTACCTCTAGAAATTAATAACTGAATGGGCTTTTGTTAAAAGGGTAACTGTGACATTTGTGGCCAAATTCGTTTCATTCAGCTATATATATACTAGGAAAATTGCGTGTGTTTGTGTTCAGCTTCAATTGAATTCTCCTGATATAAGATATCCTGCAAAGTTTTCCGCAATTGCAGAGCTGGAAATCAGGAAATACGAAAAAGTAGTGAATATTTCTGTAACGACGTTGAAGAGTGAGTTATAAGTGAAGTATAGTATGCGTAAACTGTAAGAAGTAATGTGCTTTCGCTACCTTTTGATTTCACGATTAATATATCACTGCCAAAAGTTACTGTGGATTAACTTTTATATATACGTCAGATAAACAATCTCTCTCTCTTTTTTTTTTTTTTTTTTTTTTTTTTTTTTTTTTTTTTTTTTTTTTTTTTTTTTGCGTGCATGATGCAAGAAATGTAAAGCTGTTCTCCATATTTATCACGAAGGATATGCCAACAAAAAGGACAAGAGTCATTTTTTTTAATTATTTGAGAGGTATTAAAACCAATTTGGAAGATATTCAACTCTTTAGGAACTACTGTGCTGGACAAAACTAGATCAACATTCTGCAAACTCATCCGCGTACCGGTTCCAGTCCACGAGGATTTCGTGCCAGTCCACCAAGAACTTCTCTCTTGGTGACTACGACCACATCAACATTATTTTCTAATATTGTGTTTCGCTTTTTTTTCGATACTACGTACATAGATTCTGGAGTCGTACAACCAAATTATTTTAGTGGCAACAAACAGAGTATGAGAGCTTTCGCACAGATCGATCATGACACGGCACGACGTTCATTCCACATCTTTCTTTGGCAGTTAGTACGACCAAAAGTCACTACGGTAGTGTTATTTTCTGTCGAGAACGAAGACTTAAATCGTTCTCATTGTTGCAGCCGGAAAAAAACTGTACGACAGTTTTGTGCACGGAAAGAAATCAGGAAAAAAGTAATGATGATGTCAAAAATACGCCATGAAAAAGTTATACCACTGTAAGCAAAAGGTGAAGTGCTACCTGCATTTGCTTTCGCTTCTGTTTTCGTTTTAGCCAGTCCTCTAAAATTTTTTCCTAGTTTCTGCGAAACACGGGAATAAGTTTGAAGAACACTGGTCTACATTGCTCTTAGCATAATAGAGACCGAATATTTTAGTGAAAGGATTCAACATTTATGATATTGCAAACATACTTCTGGCTTCCGATTGCTAATGTAGGGATACAGACAGAATTTATCACATTCAAATTAGCTAAGTGACCCATTTAAGTATTAGGAGTCTGCACTGCGTACTGATATCGTTTTTCTCGTAACAATGACAGGTTTGAAGGCTTAATAATCGTGATCGCGTAGTTTCCTTGCAATTCATGCATAGAATATTTAATCAGACGTTCAATCTGGATTATTATTTTATGAGAGTTCTACAGACTGGGATCAAACAAGAGAACCAGTCACGTGCAGTAAAGGAAGAAAATGTTTTTTGTTTATTTCCTAAGGTTTGCCGTAACGGACATTTGCCCTTTTAACGAATGCCTATTCACAAAAGAAATACATTTTCGAAATAATTTTACAGATCCAATATCATTCGTTTAGGAATTATATTACTTACTTGTAGACTCCGTGTCCCGACCGACATGGTGGACAGTATACGTTAGCGGAGGAAAAATACAACTTCCGTTCTGGACCAGAGACTAAACACAGCACGGATAGAATCTTTAGCTTGATGTGAAAGGCGCCATTTTATTTTCAGCTTATTCAGAAACGGTGACGTTTAAAGTTGCAGTGTGCCATTATGATGCCTTTAAGAGTAATCACGAAAACGCTTACCTTACAAATGGGTAGTAGTTTGTATCAAATTAATAGTTTAACTACTCACGTTTACGTATATACACTCTGAAAGTGACATTTGGTTGTCTGTCATAGTAGCGTAATGGATAGTGTTGTGAATTCGTATTATTGTATGTTTGTTGGTGCGGATCACCTCGTCCCAATTTTTTTTATTTCATCTTTTCATTTTAATTTAACTTCTCAGAATATATTAAAAGTAAGTTCTACGTTTCTGTCTTTTATTTACATTTACAACTGATTAAACTATCAAGGACGAAACAGTTATTTCGATAGTAATTTCCGAATATGTGCCGATTTTCGAGTGTTGTTTAGGGAAATACTGTCTAAGTAACAAACCATTGTAAATGTAATGATCTTTTCAGATGGGTAACATCACTTAACAAAGTAGTATGAAAAGGATAAATATTTCTGTATTTGAGACTTGACAGTAGACATTATTCATTGGTGTGATCATTAATAAAGAAAACGTTGCTAGCCTAACTCAGGTTTGTCTGAGTAATGTGGTGATACAAATATTTTATAAGCAGCTTCTTCTCCATCTTCAGAAAAGGGGCCCTAAATGAACTAATGACACAATGTGCAACAGTGGTTGTTGTTATTGTTTGGATGTTTTAGGGGGACAAAACTGCAACACAGTGTGCACTAAAATGTTTTATTGGGGGTACAAGGTAGTTTGCAAACAATCTATTGGTATTGGCAATGATAAGATGGGAAATACAGCTGTTGTAAAGACGTGTCCCAAATTCTTATCTACTGTACAGTTTAAGCTTTTATGACCATTCGTTGACATGTTGTCCGCTGGCATCTGTCTCGAGCTTTTCTGTCGAAGTTTGAGGTTTGTCACACGTTTCGCCCAGTATGACCTGCTGACATTGCCCAAGTTTCACCCTCCAAGAGCAATTAAGTTTGAAACTTTAACAGTGCTTGCCAATCTCAGTTTGAATTAGTGGTAGCGAAATGTCAGTTACAAAATCAAACACATGTGGACTGTAAACTCCGAGACAGAAGCCAGCAGGCTCTGTGGACAACATAGATTGTAGCTGGATACATGATTTAAAGAACGTTATTATTGAATATTTATTTTTTAAAAAAGATAGTTGAATAGTCACCGAAAGATCCGTACTATCTGTGAAACACTTAATTTTCACTCTGAGAGTAAAGAAAACTAAGCAATAAGTAAAGAAACAACAAGCTATTTCGCGAGTAATCAACAGACTGAGATAAACACTAACCAAGTGTCAACCAAAATAGCATGATCGTCTGCTTTGTTTACATTCTAAGCTGTCGTTTTGCGTTGCGTAGCCTACTCAAAGATCTTGACGCCACAGATACTATACTTGTGACTGCCAAATTATAAGCATTTCCGGTTGGTATTTTTCCGGGGCTAACGTCATGTCACGGTGGACGCTGGCAGAAATCACTCCAGGCCGATGCGGACTCGTCTTCATATGTTCGTATCACCAGGAAGTACTGTGAATATCGTTGAATGAGCGACCGAGAAATGGTAAACTTAGCGGAGAGGGCGGTGGAGGTAAGGAGATAAGTGGTACGCGGGTCGCGAAAATACCAAAGCTGAACTACAAACGTCGGTTACCAGCTCAGGTGACTCCTCGCAGCAGACCGACGGCCTTCACGAAGTAAAAATCTGTTGCAAAACTTGGTGCAGCTTTAAACATATTTTCCACGCACAGCCAAAATGCCGCCCCTCAAATTTGGCGCCCCGGCAAAAGGCCGGAATGTCCGGCCCTATAGCGTGCCCTGTGGGCAGTATCAAACGCGCGCGGCAATACAAGGGTTGTTTAACCCTCAAATATTTATATATAAAAAGCAAAAAAATACGTGTTTCTTAATTAGTCTTCCTTTTGCAGTGTTAATAAATTCTACTAATATTGAATCAAAACTATTTTTGTAGCAAAAAATTGATCTCTTTCGGGGTATTTGACCCCATAATTTTCACCCTCCACCTCCAATGTACCTAGGACAATTTTAGTCTTTCACCAAAACATACTTTCATAACGAAAATCATTACGAATGCTTCACTTATCTCTAAGTTATCGCAATTTTTCCATTTTAGCCCCCATTATGTTTTACCGCCGCTAAAGATACGTGCCCTTTAGGTATTCATTATAACATATCAAAATTTCAGAAAAATCGTGGAGTGACACTTCCGTACATTTACTTGTTAGTCATCTTGCGTAGCTTTCTCATTTTCAAGAGTTAGTAGTGCACACAGTGATCTCAACGATAACTGGATGTTGAACTCAAGCTGTCTGATGATGTCGACAAATAGATCCTCATATTTAGTGTCTTGCCAAACTAGGATGCAACTGTCGCGAAACGTCATTAGATCACAAAAAGAAAATACTATTCCTTTCTGGCCCCCCTTCAGCCTATTACATAGCTTTGTTGTATTAAACGGACCCAACAGCCGTATATTTCAAAATTAATTTATTAGCAGTCCACTTTCGGCCTCACATTAAAGCCATCCTCAGCACCCCAAACCAAACGGAGGCTCCATAAGCCTTGTCACAAAATATTTTGTATCTTGTAGCTGGTGTCGTGGGTTTTTTGTGACACGACTTGTCTTCACTCCAAGGCTACACGCTGCGGAGCGCGCGGTTGCTCGCCGTCGGAGGTTCGAGCCCTCCCTAGGGCATGGATGTGTGTGTTTGTACTTAGGTTAGTTTACTTTGGTTTAAGTAGTTTGTAAGCTACGGACTGATGACCACGCAGTTTGATCCGATAGATTTACAAACATTTGAACATTTTTTTGTCTTCACCCTCTACCAACAACAGTCAACTATAAACAACACTTGCTGTTGGTGGCAGGTGGAGGCACATCATGTAACAAAGATTCCATGACACCAGTTACAAGGAATTTAACGTTTTGCGACGAGGGTTATACAACCTCCGTTTGGTTTAGGCCCTGAGGATGACTTTAAAAGTGAGACCGAAAGTAGATTGCTAATTAATTTTGGTTCGTATTATATCGATATGTACTTTTGCAAAGTACTCCTGTTTACCACCTTTAGGGTGTAACCTAGTGCCTTTCAAACAGCACCTCTATCGAGCACGTTATTCATGCAACAGTAATCACTCTACAATGCAAACTGAGCTCTATTGCATCAAATTGGACACGATTACTTATAGGTTTGGACGCTCCTACTTAAAAATACAATGCACTTCCTCCCTCCCCCCCTCTCTCGGTCATGAAAATCGCAAGTATCAATTTTTGAAAACTTGCTATCCTGTTCTGAAATTTACGCTTTTAAAACATCTTATACACAAAAGAATGACCTGTTGTTATGGGACATATGTCTATACGCTGAAGTTCAGAAGGGAAAATTAATTTCAAAAGAATAAAACTACGAGATTTAATTTTTTTTAAATAAAAAAAATAAAAAAAAAAACAGATGTATCTTCTATGTGCGAAACAGTGTCGTTCTGCTCTCTAGCTTTGCAGAAGTCAGTAGTTTAATTACTCTGAGGTCACATTTTTAACTACTTCCATCAGCAGCGTTGAAAGAGTTGCATTTTAGCGTGTCGATTATTGACAAATAAAGCATTTAGCGATGAATGACTATCTATGAAGATACTCTTTGCCCATCGCGGTCACATACAATCTACATCTATATGAGAAAATCTACAAATCAGATCTAAATGTCTGCTACAGATTTCTTCAAACCAACTACATACTATTTAGCTACCATTCCATTTTTGAATTGTGCGCGGGAAGAAGGAACAGCTAAATCTCTCCGATGAAGCTCGGTTTTCCCGTCTTTTATTATGATGATGAACTTTCCCTATGTTGGTGAGAGCCAACAATATATTTTATATTTTCGCATTCGGAGGAGAAAGTCAGCGATCGAAATTTCCTGAGTAGATCCCGCCACAAAACGCCATTGTTATGATAATTCCCACACTAAATGCTGTGTAATATCCCTGGCATTGTCTCCCTTGTATCGCAATGATACAAAACGAGCCGCTCTTCTTTGTACACTTTTGATGTTCTCCGTCAATCCTAACTGATAAGGCAGACTCTTTAGATAAAAAAAAATTACAAGAAATTCAAAGGTTGCTCAAGATGACTTTATATAAGATCTAAGCTGCCATAATCAGATCTTGCACATTGTTAACAGAACATGCCTCACATGACAACCATTAGTATTCCATCAAATTAGGGGGATGCTAGGGACATCAGTGTATTGACACGTAATTAAAAAAAATACAAACATTACTTCGTAACCGTGTATTATTTTACGATGTAATGGCCATATTGTTTTAATGAGGTGATACGTTTTACTAATATGACGACAGTCACGCATTTTAAGCACTTTTACGGTCTGAAGATAGCTCGTTAATAATCGAAACTACCGTAGTAATCAAATAATAAAAATCGGCGATCTTGACTGAAGGGATTTATCCTATTTCATATACCTCAATGTTCAAATGCCTCAATGTTCTGTATATTTTATATCGAACACCATATAATTGGCTATCCCCGAAAATAGTGTGAAATTAAAGCTACTAATCTACTTTCAACAAATAAGAGATTATTATAGCAACCTAAAACCACCTCTAGAATCATTTTATAATTTGGAGCATGATGGTTGCATACGTCTACCAAGTCTTTCAATCTAAAATAACATAAAACATTTTTGTTTATGTCGGAAGGGGGAGGGAGACTTCAGCAAAAATGCCCTATACTGTTTGACTTAATAGCAAGACGGCAGCTTAGATCTACCGAAAAGTAAGATTTTTTAAGCGATCTAGGGCAACCCGTATTTTATTTTGCATTACAAAAAAGAAAAAAAAAGATAGAGGGTCACAAATATATATTATCAACTTAAATATAAATTCAGATACCCTGAGACGGTATTTCGACTCAAATATGTCCAAGACATTTAAAGATAATGAAGAAGCAATTGATTAAAATTTGTTACGCGGCCGAGAATCGAACCCGGACCTTCATGCCTGCTAAGGCAGACGTCTTACCGGTTTTTTTTTTTTTTTTTTTTTTTTTTTTTTTTCTTATCTATGCACTGCAGTTGTTCGTTCAGTTTGTTGTAGTTTGTTCGTTGGATATTCGGCTCAGCTTTTATATTACAGAGAGTGTTTAGCCCACTGACCGGGCGCGCTTAGCCACGGCGCCCGGCACGTTAGATCACCACACCACATACGATTAAAGCGCCTAAGAATAGTCTAAGTACGACAAACTTTACTTCAGCTTCTGTGTTTCACAGATAATTGCCACTACTGCCAACACCCTTCATGCAGAGGAATAGCACCTCGGCAATGGACATATTGGAACATTCCTGTTAAGGTGATATAAATATCAATTTAAATATAAATTCAGATACCCTGAGACAGTTTTTCGTCTCAAATATGTCCAAGACATTAAAGATAATGAAGAAGCAATGAATTAAAATTCGTGATGCAGCCGGGAATCGAACACAGACCTCCATGTTTACTAGGAAGACGTCTTACCGTTAGACCACCACACCGCTATCGACTAAAGCGCCTCGGAATAGTCTTAAGTGGCAATTATCTATGGAACACAGAAGCTGAATTAAAGTTTGTTGTGACGTGGAGGGAAATCGTAGTTAAACCATTCCGAGACGTTAGGTGGTCAAACGATAAGACGTCTGCCTAGTAAACATGGAGGTCCGGGTTCGATTCCCGACCACATCATAAATTTTAATTCATTGCTTCTTCATTATCATTAATGTCTTAGAAATAATTAGTTGGTTTAACGGTTATGTTCCATCTGCTTATTCTCCGAACGGCTGATCAGTAGCTGTAGCATAAATTACTTGACAGAGGAAACAAGATTTCGAGAGAGCACATAAGAGAGACGCTCAAACGCAAACATTCATTCCCTTATTCATTTCTTACACGTAACACGATAGTCGCCATGCTACTAGATCACTGTGGTTGCCGGAAGTCATAAACAAAAGATGTTGTGTAGCTATTACAGCTACGGAACGAAGCTCCGCTTGTCGACACTTCACCCTCAGTGCGTCGCTTCACATTAAGTCACCCACTGTCACGTTCACCGATGCCGTTGCAGGGACAATATATAGTTACAATACAATTTAGAACACGTGTACTATTTTAGGACTTCGATTCCAACTTGTTCCTGTCAATTTGATGAAAATGACATAAACAAATTACTCGGAGGCGTCAGTACGTTGTTCCGGCCGAAATTAATCACTGGCTGTACCCGGGCTGCTGAAACTTTGCACTTGACGTTTACAAATAAGAAGTGAAGAGCAAGAAGCGCGAGGCGCTAGTCGCTAGGAACGATCCAATCACAGCGCGATAAACACTTCCAGTGATCATGTGCCGTGACGTCAACATTTCCGTGTTACCGCCTTTGTCCAGTTCTAACGTAAACATCGTTGTGTATCGTGTTTATCGCGTGTTTATGTTGTGTAATCTTTTCTTATGAAGTCTTTTCTGAAGGCATTTGTGTGGAGTGTTGCCTTCTACGGGAGTGAAACATGGACGATAAGCAGTGCGGACAGGAAGAGAATAGAGGCTTTTGAAATGTGGTGCTACAGAAGAATGCTGAAGATTAGGTGGGTAGATCGCATAACTAATGAAGAGGTACTGAACAGAATTGGTGAGAAAAGGAATTTTTGGCATACTCTGACTAAAAGAAGGGATCGCTTAGTAGGACACATTCTTAGACATCGGGGAATCGTAAATTTAGCATTGGAGGGAAGTGTGTGGGCTAAAAATCGCAGAGGGAGACCAAGAGACGCGTATAGTAAGCAGATTCAAGTGGATGTGGGTTGCCGTTCTTATGAGGAGATGAAAAGGCTTGCTCAGGATAGAGTAGGGTGGAGAGTTGCATCAAACCAGTCTCCGGACTGAAGACCATAACAACACATGTTGTGTGTGCTTTTTTTTTTTTTTTTTTTTTTTTCGCTGCGATTTGTTTTGCTGTGAATGGTTTAACTTGACTTTCCGAGTTCCAGTAATTGGATGTCACCGAAAAGACGTTTGTCTAGTGACGTCTTCTGAGTAATTTCGTATGAATAAAAACGTCAAAGGTTATGCCTTGAGCAGGAAGTTCATTCTCGCTTCAAACGATCGGACAGAAATTATGGTGCAGTGGTTACAAGAAAGAAATATTGCTGCAGATATATCAATGTAAAAACTTCTTTTATAATCGCTCCGTGAAACAAAATAAGCCTATTACACCCACATATGCAGCAGACGAAATCGCAAAGGAGCAGCGTCACATTGTAATAAATCTGGACCCATTTCACTGTCGTTTTAACCCTATAAAATTGGTATGGGGTGACGTGAAGAATTACTTAAGAAACAATAAGTCTTTCACAATAACAAAGATGGAAAGGCTGTTGCGTGAAGCTGTTGCCAATGTGGATGCTGTATCTTGGGGAAAAAAGGGTCGAGCACGTGGAAAAACTGATTCGTGCAGCGCAAACAATGGAAGGGATCATCAGTAATCATGAACGGTTAATGATTTGTCTTGGCAATGACGACGATTTTGGCAGTGACGACAACAGTGAAGATAGGGAGCTGGATGTAATTGTACCATTGTCGCCGTAAACTGGTGAGTGAAAAGCATTCTGATTATAAAACGTAGAGAGAAGTTACTATATTGATTATTGTTTACTTCGTATTTGTCGTGATCCAGTGCTTATTTTCTATATTGCTTTGCTCCGTTATTGAAAGCGTGTGCATTGTTGTGCTCTGGTCTTCATTAATATGCCGTTAATTAATTGTTGCTTGTGGTAGCAGCCAGTGGCGGCGCTAGACGAAAACTGGGTGTCGGCGAACTCGTCTTTGCGAGGCCCCTTTCATTTTTCCAGTAAGGAAGAAAATGTTAAATAAAATGAGCTTAATTATACATCAATAATCATTATACTAAAATTTTATTAGTATAATATGCAAGTATTATTGCAATGGCAAAAATTACAATAATCATACACAAATTGAAACAGAAAAACTTTTCGTCGTTTTTTTTTTTTTTTCTTAACTTATGGGACTTAACTACGGGGTCATCAGTCCCTAAGCTTACAAACTACTTATGAACTAGCTAAGACTAAGGACGGCACAAATATCCATGCCCGAGGGGGGATTCGAACCCCCGACCGTAGTGGCCGTGCAGACCGTGACTGGAGCGCCTCAGTCCCCTCGGCCACCGCGGCCGGCGCTTTTCGTCTCACTGAATTTTTTAAAGATCACATCTTAATTAATACTAGCCGCTATTTTGACTTCAGTTGATACTACTGACAACGCAGATCGTGTTTCTTGCCTCACGGTGCTTCTCAAGTAAATCTTAATCAATTTTAACTTTGTGAAGCTCCTCTCTGCCGAACTTGTACTGACTGGAACTGTGAGCGTGATTCTGATTGTTATATAAACATTTGGATATACTTCTTCCAAATTGTTTTCTAATTTTGCAAGTCTTTAACTAAAAATTACTTCAGTGCTCTGCACTCATACGGAAACAAATACGGAGAACTAAATAGCTGCCGGCCGGGAATGGCTGAGCGCACTAAGGCGTCATACCACGGTGAGCGAGATCGCTCTCGTCGGGGGTCGAATCCTATCCTTGGTTACAGATGTTGTGTTCGTCCTTTAGTTAAGCTAGTGTAAGTTAGATGCAAGTCGTCGCTAGGGTTGCCAGATTGAACTTGAGGCAGGCCCGGAGACCAGACGTGCCCCCCTCCCTCTTGGCCAATGACTCCCCCCCCCCCAACTGCGACCAACTCCCCCCAACTGCGACCAACTCCCCCCCCCCACCCAACCAGGATTACATGTGAGTTCTAAAAGAAAAAACCTAATCCTCTCCTCCCTCCCAGCAAGTATTGTAAGAATGGTAGTGTTTCACACCATGGTAAGTCAAAGTTAATTCCGTTGCAGTGATTTTGTCGTCTTCTGCAGAAAATTGTTTCGGCAAGAATTTAAGAGTGACTGATTCTCCTTTTGTGTGGTAATATTCGCTTTGTGTCTTTCTGATTATAAATGTTTATTCACAGCTTTCACTCCATCGTACTTAACAGTAAATGAGATATTGCATATTCTGTTCTTACACATACACTCATCAGTATCGACTTTTTGTAGCCACTCTTTGTAATTTTCTTCCTGCAACAATTCTTCACGGAACGAACTTAGATATCGTCTCTTCATTTCACTGTTATTACTCACTAACCTGAGTTAATGTAAGCTTGTCTGTTCACACACGATCCGAGTATTCCAAAAATTTCCGGTAAACTGATAACAAACAATGAAAGAACGAACATAAATAATAGACGTCGCCAGTTGACACGTTGCCGCAACAGTGTTTGCTTAATAATGCTTAGCCGATTACTACCGACGCAACAATGAAATGTTTTCAGAGGAAGAATAGAAAAGTAGCGTTTTGATGCTGCAATAAGAAATTGACATTTATATTAAGTTATTCATAATTACTAGAGAGGCAGGGAATGGCCGAGCGCACTGAGGCGTCTTGCCACGGTGCGCGAGGCTGCTCCCGCCAGAGGTTCGAATCCCCCCCTATGGCATGGATGTTGTGTTCGTCCTTAGTTTAAGTTACGTTAATTTCGATGTAGAGCATAGTACTTAAAAAGCGACGTAAAAAAAAGTTAAGATTAAGGTTATATTCAAGCCCGGAGATGAGTCATTGGCCCGTAGACCCGGAGAATTCATTCCAAGCCGGGGCACTCCCGGAGATCTGGCAACCCTAGTCGTCGCTACATAACCTAGCAGTTGACAAGCGCCATTAAACATCAAATATTTAAAAAAAATCTGCGGTGGCCGACGTCTAGTGCCGCTAGTGGTAGCAGCTCAAGAAACGAATTATTATATGCACTTTTATTGCTCAATAGCTTACATTTACGAGATGCAACGTTTCGTCTGCGGTGAGTATAGAGGCTAGTGTTGCAACGTCGCTAAAGCAGTGTAGCCAACTTAACTCGCCGTAACGCGAAACGTCAAGTGCAATGTTTCAGCGGCCCGGGTATAGTGCGCCAAAAGCTATCGTTGCTCTCCGGAAACAGTTTACTGCTGAGCAGGTGGGCAGGTGTGACGCACAGTGCGGACAACAATGCCTACCTGGAGCGCCGCCGGCGGCGGCGGCGACGTGGATGCGAACGCCCGCCATGGTGGTCGGCGAGAGACTGACTCGGAGACTGGCCGCTCCGCCGCAACCGGCGTCCTGCGGCCAGCGTAATTACCGCTCACTTCCGAACTCGGAGGGCGACCTCCCCTCCCCTCCAATTTCAGTTCGCCGGACGCAGACAGACTGCTCGACCATTAAAATTTCATGCGACGCGACAACAGGGGTGACCCTGAAGTTAACGGGCCGGGCTGCATTAAGATCTTACGGCTATTACCATCGAGACAGTCGGCCTGATGATAGCGTCTCAATCGCGAGTTAACGAGCTCACATCGTAGACTCGCTCAGTGTTCCTCCGCGACCTACGTTGTGGCAGCTCGTCGCATTTAGAATTCTGCTATGCTGGCTTGTAAGAGCAAATTGTAACATACATGGTGTCTCAGGCGAAAAAGTAAACTTATGGTATGGTGACGTACTACAGTGATGATAATATTATCAATATTTTCTCGCAATAGCGAATTTCTTTTAGCGTCACTGTATAAGGTATGGATGTTCTACCAAATGGTGACATATGAATAATTTAATTATTCCAAGAATGCTTGCAATCGAAGTAGCTCGGCCTGAAACGATATATATCGAATGTGCAACTCTAAATCGATTACGCAGGCAATGATGCACAAGATGAGAAAATATGAATATTTACATTCAAATTATTTTGACGTGTGGTAATGTAAAGCTGCATAGACGTGAATTACTTTACAGAAGAATAGTGACCTATTCATAGGAATTATAGCAAATATGTGTTGAACGTTTCTGATGATATAAATTTTAATATAATGCAGTTTACACGTTAGGTACTATGCAGTATAATTACTGAGATGAACGAGGACAAAATATCAACAATTTTATTTGTATAAATAAATGACAATTATAGATAACACTTTCATCGAATAATAAATCGCTGCAGAATATCTTCAGAAAAGTCTTCAAGATCGAGTCACTAAATGGGTGTGACAGATTTTCTTTTCCTTTGCGTAGCTTTGACTATGAAGTTTTAAATTATAATAAATAACAAAAACCTTCACTCGAGACCATAGAAACCAATAAAATACGTCCACATGACAAGGAACAAACATACTTTGTAAGTTGTGCATGAACAGCGCATAATCGAATTAGAGTTGCACGTTCGACATATATCGTTTCAGGCCGAGCTTCTTCGATTGCAAGCATTCTTGGAAATTACCAAATTTGTGCCGGGCCGGCACTCGAAACCGGGTTTCCCGCTTATCGTGAGCGGTCGCCTTAACCACTTTTTTTTTTTTTTTTTTTTTAAATCCCTCTGACCGGGCGCTTTTTTTTATACGGGCCTACATACACCCCTTTAGCCCGGCCTTGCGCTCGCCATAGGTCGCCTTCTTCGGCATCGGTTTCACTGGCCTTTTATTTTCAACAGAAAAAAAAGGGAAATTTATTTCTCTCAAGTATAGTAATGTACTTTATCTCTTGCTTCTGTTCCCATTTTGATTAAGCATGTTGTTATGATGCACTCTTCTTTCCGTCTTGTGCGGCAGAGATGCTCGGATATGGTTTGCGGTGCATCTCAAGCTGCAAATTTTTCTTTTTCTACGACCTGTTTTTGCATCGATATGAAAACCTCAATTAAATAAGTATAAAAATAAATAGCCATCTTCTTGGCGTGAAATGAAATAAAAAGATAATAAAAAATATACCTAAATGAAACTGTGTCGTTTAATTTTTCTCTCCCGTTGGTCTATATTATTGTTCGTTTTAGATAATTTGCGTACTTCTCTTTATATTTTCTGTGACGTTCAAGTTTCTGATGTTCTATCAGCAAACCACTAGGCTACCCGAACACGACTCCAGGACCGACCCAAACTTCCATATGCCACACTGACTGCACATATCAGTTAACTGCATTCATCGCTTAGCACTCGCAGCTTAATCTGTATTCCCGCACCATGGAATAATCATCTCACTGTAATTCGTCACCATACCATAATTTAACAGATGCCTAAGCGAGGCAATGACGATAACAGCGTAGGTTAATGCCTCGTAGTTTTCATTCTCCCTGGTGCGGGAATACAGATTAAGCTGCGAGTGCTAAGGGATGAATGGAGTTGACTCATAAGTGCAGTCAGTGTGGCATATGGAAATTTGGGTCGGTCCTGGAGTCGTGTTCGGGTAGCCTAGTGGTTAAGGCGACCGCTCGCGATAAGCGGGAAACCCGGGTTCGAGTCCCGGCCTGGCACAAATTTTCATTTGCCACCATTTGGTATAACATCCATAACTTATTCGCTATTGGGAGAAAATATTGGAAATAGTAAACATTTTAGGAGGCGGTAGTGTAAGCGAATTGCAGTAGAAGTGCTATTTGACAAAATTGACATGTTTCAAGCAAGGGGGCGATCTGAATTGTTATTTGTAGAGAATATGTATGCCAAGATCACTTGTTGGACATTTTATTTGAGATAAACGGTTTCGACAAACCTAGTTATCATCTACAGATCTCTAAATTTTTAAAAGTAGCACCTCAAATGACATAGTGCTTGATGTCTATGTTATAATACACATGCTCAGCCTCTAGACAATTGCTTATATACAGAGTGTGAACAAGTGAGAAAAATGTGTTGTTACTGCATGTAAAAGTGATGAGCTGTGGCATATGATTTTAAGTTTCGACACATCTTGTATATATGTACTTAACAAATAACATTTAAAATGTGTATGTGACTTTTATAACATGGTTATCCAGCACCATGTCATTAAGGGGCTATTTCTTACTTTATTTTGGCTATTTATTATCTTTTTAATGTGGAGATCTGAAGATGACAACTAAGTTTGTCGAAATCGATTATCTCAAATAAAATATTCAACAAGCGATTTTGGTATATATATAATTTTCTCAACAAATACATAACAAATTTCCTGTTTTTATTGAGTACAGAGATACAGCTGTTAGTATGTGACCCGTACAGACTTTCAGCAAAGACAGTTGAGGACGATCAAAGCTAAATTTAAAAAATTCCGCTCTTGGGTCGCACTCGATGAGGTCTTTCGTCCATTTTCCATCGTTCCTTCTACTTACATGTTCTGCATATTTCCAGTTTACTTTTTTGCTGTGGTACACTGGTGGCCACTGCACAAACATTATATGTTCTTGCTTTTAGGTAGGCATATTATCAATCTATTTCAACTTTCAATGATTGCACTCCGGCTATAGAGTATAATTCCGTCTATAGCCCCATTTAGACTAATACATGTTCTTGTAATACGCAATGTTCTACTGAAGTGATAGGATAATTGCACGAGCACGTAGAACCGTTTTCGAGTGGTACAGCGGCTGTCGCCTCAGGTGTATTGCGTAATATGGCCTAATATCAGATATTCGTAGAAAGTGACAAAGTACCTTTGACAAGGTTGACTGTAGATGGCTATTCTGATTGATAAAAGTACTTTACAATTTTTTACGAATATCTCATGATTTATTGGATGTGGTAAGGCACGAACCAAACAGTACATTTTCAGTTGTTGCGACTAAACAACTAGTGATGACATCTACAGTCTTTGACGTTTTCTACGAATATGTGATGATAGTCTATATTACACGATACACCTGAGGCGAGAGCCGCTGTAGCACTCTAAAACGGTTCTTCGGATAAAGGCAGGTGTATATTACAGCCAGAAGCAACAACGGCTTCTCTTAAACACTTTTCTTGTTATAAATTTTAATAAGACTTACGATAACACACAGAAAGCGTGTGATTGGCACCTTTGCTATACGTCAAAAGCTAGAAACAAGTACTTTTATGTTCAAGAATCGCGCAGTTGGTTCATGGAACATATTTTATCTGTTTCTTGGAGTAACTGTGTCAAAAGCTAGAAACGAGTACTTTTATGTTCAAGAATAGCACAGTTGGTTCACGGAACATATTTTACCTGTTTCTTAGAGTAACTGTGTACTTCATTGTAACCAAGTGATTCCATTCTCTATAAACCGAAATTAAACAAGTGTTCTGAAAGAATTGCTACGGTTCACGCGATGTAAAGGCAGCATTCTTCAAGAAACGGAAATATGAAAATGTTGAAAATGTCTGGCACATTTCGGAAATATTGACAGTCGTACATTGAGCAAAATGACATGATATGTCGAATATTATTCCACATAAGTTCAACACTCCTGATCCCGTCAGGTTAACTTCAACTACCAAGAAGTGACGGGATAGCAACCCAGCAGCTGTCGCACACCGCTCCAAGGACGGCGGGTAAGGTGGTAACTCCGATCCACTTCGCGTAATTTCCAAGTAAAGGTCCTCGTGTCATACACGCAGTGTATGTTGTTTATATAACTTGCTTTAAATGGCAAGGGTTGGCCTTCTTCGTGGCGATCCTCTTCTCGTATTTGGATCACAGTGGATGCTAGTCTTGAATATAAAACAAGGCAATACTGTCGGTAAACTGTCATACCTTAATGAGTTACGAGCTCTTGTTTATCTTAGTTGCTGTAAAACACCATTCTGCTAGCAGGAACTCCTTGCAGTCAAGGACGACATGCAGAATACATAAGTATGTGGAGGTCACATTGAAATTGCTGGCGGAGTTTTTTCCTCCTGAAACAATAAAGTTGTTCCGGCATGTGATGACGACCACTTACTTCTTATATGGTAGTAAATTTTATAATTCTCCGGTTTCTCCATCAGTGGCCAGCTTTTTATGGAGAATTTTGAGGAACGTGGGTTAAATTCGGCTCATCTTCTTCCACCTTCATTTTATTGTTATGTTTACATGTTCATCGTCTGGCCACAGGGTACAGTAGCTCTCGAAGATTCGTTGAACACATGAACAGCATACATCCGAACATGCGGTTCACAGTCTAGACTGAGAAGCAAGGAAGGCTGCCATTTTTAGATGTTTTAGTATAACGAAAATCGGATGGGTGTCTCTGCTACTTTGTGTACGGTAAGCCGACGCTTACTGATCTATATCTCATTGCTAAGAGTTTCCAACATCTAGTTCAGAAGAGAGCCGTTTTGAACACGTCGATATACAGAGCTGTTTCTGACGAGGACTACTTGGAATCCGAAATTAAGCAAGTGTTCTGAAAGAATTGCTACGGTTCACGCGATGTAAAGGCAGCATTCTTCAAGAAACGGAAATATGAAAATGTTGAACACTCACGGTATGAATCACCGATTATGTTCCTTCCTTTCTGTGACCCTATATCCAGCAAAATAGGAAGAATCCTGGGTAGACGGGGATGTAAGACCGATCTTCCGTCTTCCTAAGAAAATAAAGTAGATGCTTCGTCCTGTTAAGGAAAGACTGCCTTAGGATCCCTGGAATTTGTATTATCCCCTGTGAATATGGAAGCAATTACATAGGTCAGACCATTCGTACTCTTTCCGACCGCTGTGCTGAACACCAATGGCATATTAAAAACAGAGATCTGTAGGACGCGGTACTTCGATCTTGCACCAGTATTCAGCGGGACTCAGCAGCAGCGGTTTCCTGAAGATGACGGTCAGTTTTACCGTCAAAATATTGTATCGCTTTGATTTTATTATCCGGCAGAAAACCCGCAGAGACTTCGAAGACAACTGGAGAACTCGGCAGTTGATGAACACCTCACAAACAAACGTAAAATACTGTTTGATGAAACAAAAGTTTTGTCCAGGTTGCCGCATACTGGGATTCTGTTATTAAAGAGAAGGTTGAAATAACAATGAGCGAGAAGAACTTAAACTGACAATGTAATATACAATTTCAGTAATGCATGGAAACGAGCGCTCGATGCTGAGAAGCAGCTAAGACATTCCTCGCAGTGTTTACGATCCTACGGAAGCGGTGGCACCACCAGCGCAGACGTTGACATCGCCTCCGATAGCAGTACGTAGTAGCCAAATCAAATGTTCAAATGTTTGTTAAGCTTAAGGGAATTAACTGGGGGGTCAACAGTCCCTAAACTTACAAACTACTTATGAACTGGAATGAAACTTTCACTCTGCAGCGGAATGTGCGCTGATATGAAACTTCCTGGCAGATTAAAATTGTGTGCCGGAACCGGGACTCGAACCTGGGACCTTTCCTTTCGCGGCCAAGAGCTCTACCGACTGAGCTATCCCGACACGACTCACGATGCCGCCTCACAACTTTACTTCCGCCAGTACCTCGCCTCCTACTTTTCAAACTTCAGAGAATCTCTCCTGCGAACCTTGCAAGACTAGCACTCCTGGAAGAAAGGCTATGGTGGAGACATGGCTTGCCATTCGATATATCCAGTAGAGGATGTCAAATGACTAACGATGGTAGTGGTGTTGAAAGTAGCGGCAATTTATGTTCGCAATGAGCCATTTGTAGTGATAGGATACATTGCAAAATTAGATGCTGCGTCGTTGGTAGAGACAATTTACCGAGTAGCCATTTAACGCAAACATTCAGATCCTAAATCGTTCAATGAACCGATCACGACAGAAGCACGGAGTGTACACTGCAAGTGCATTTCTGATACCGTTATAGGGGTATCGTAGCAATAAAATACCCGCAGCCGTTGTGGCGGGACGTCTTTTACCATCTTTCAGTCATTACAATGTCTCACTGGATTCTATTCTTACGCTCAAAGATTTCTCATGCGAACAACATTCCGCGGCAGACAATGATGCATAGGTTATCAGTCACATGAGACCGACTTAGGTGACAAAAGAATAAAGAAGGTGATCACGTGATATGACAGTTCAAGTATGGGTGACGAATATGGTGGACAATAAGTAATACGTTGTTCTCTTTTTCTAGATTACATGAAATCGATGACTGAATGTCGTTTGACGCGGTCCCAAACTGAAGACTGCTAACGAAGGTACGAGCATATGGAATAGGTTCGCAGATATGTAAATGGCTCGAATACTTCTTAAGTAATAGAACTCGGTAAGTTGTCCTCTACGGCGAGTGTTCATCAGAGACAAGTGTATCGTCAGGAATGCCCCGGGAAAGTGTGATAGGACTTTAGTTTCTATCTAAATAAATGATCTGACGAGCAGAGTGAATAACTATCTGCAGCTGTTTGCTGGTAATACTGTGGCGTCAGAAGGTGTGGTCTTCGTATTAGGATAGATGATAACGAAATTTATATGACAGTTCAAGTATGGGTGACGAATATGGTGGACAATAAGTAATACGTTGTTCTCTTTTTCTAGATTACATGAAATCGATGACTGAATGTCGTTTGACGCGGTCCCAAACTGAAGACTGCTAACGAAGGTACGAGCATATGGAATAGGTTCGCAGATATGTAAATGGCTCGAATACTTCTTAAGTAATAGAACTCGGTAAGTTGTCCTCTACGGCGAGTGTTCATCAGAGACAAGTGTATCGTCAGGAATGCCCCGGGAAAGTGTGATAGGACTTTAGTTTCTATCTAAATAAATGATCTGACCAGCAGAGTGAATAACTATCTGCAGCTGTTTGCTGGTAATACTGTGGCGTCAGAAGGTGTGGTCTTCGTATTAGGATAGATGATAACGAAATTTATAGCCGGTGTAAAGAATGGCAGCTAGCTCTAAATGTAGGAAATGTGAGCAGATGCAGATGAGTAGGAAAAACAGTCCCACAATGTTCAAATAGTGCGCTGCATGTCACGGCCGCGTCGGGTAAATGTTTAGAACGATGTGAAATGGAACGAGCATGTAAGGACAGTCATGGGGAACGCAGATCGTCGACTTCGGTTTTTTTTGGGGGGAAAGACGTGTTTCATCTGTAAAGGAGACTGCATATAAAACACTTGTGCGACCGACCCCGTCTTGACTATTGCTCAAGTGTTTGGGATCCCACGGGCTCCCCGGCCGCGGTGGCCGAGGGGACTGAGGTGCTCCAGTCACGGTCTGCACGGCCACTACGGTCGGGGGTTCGAATCCCCCCTCGGGCATGGATATTTGTGCCGTCCTTAGGATTAGCTAGTTCATAAGTAGTTTGTAAGTTTAAGGACTGATGACCCCGTAGTTAAGTCCCATAAGTTATACAAACATTTTTTTTCCACGGGCTCGGTTTAGAGGAAGGACTTAAGCAATTCCGAAGCGGGTTTATAGTTGTTTTACTGGTAGGATCGAACAATCCGCGACGGTTACAGAGATGCTTAAGGAAAACAAATGGGAGTCGCTGGAGAGAAGACGACATTTTTTCCGAGAAACACTATTGAGGAAATTTATAGAGTCGGAATTTGAAACTGACTACAGAACGATTCTACTACCGCCAATTTACATTTCGCTTAAAGACCACAAAAATTAGAAATTAGGGCTCGTACAGATGCAAACAGCCATTCGATTTTCCCTCGTTCTGCATGGGAGTGCAACAGAAAAAGAAATATTTGGTAGTGGTACGAGGGACCCTTCGCCACGCACCTTGCGGTGGATTGCGGATTTTGAATGTAGATGTACACTCCTGGCCATTAAAATTGCTACACCACGAAGATGAAGTGCTACAGATGCGAAATTTAACCGACAGGAAAAAGATGCTGTGATACGCAAATGATTAGCTTTTCAGAGCATTCACAAAAGGTTGGCGCCGGTGGCGACACCTACACCGTGCTGATATGAGGAAAGTTTCCAACCGATTTCTCATACACAAACAGCAGTTGACCGGCGTTGCCTCGTGAAACGTTGTTATGATGTCTCGTGTAAGGAGGAGAAATGGCGTGCCATCTCGTTTCCGACTTTGAAAAAATTGGATTGTAGCCTATCGCGATTGCGGTTTATCGTATCGCGACAGTGCTGCTGCATTGGTCGCGATCCAATGTCTGTTAGCAGAATATGGAATTGATGGGTTCAGGAGGGCAATACAAAACGCCGTGCTGGATCCCAACGGCCTCGTATCACTAGCAGTCGAGATGACAGGAATCTTACCTGCATGGCTGTACTCCGGCTCCTGTTACCCTTGACGCTGCATCAGAGACAGTAGTGCCTGCGATGGTGTACGCAACGGCGAACCTGGGTGCACGAATGGCAAAACGTCATTTTTTCCGGTGAATTCAGGTTTTGTTTACAGCATCATGATGGTCGCATCCGTGTTTGGCGACATCGCGGTGAACGCACATTGAAAGCGTGTATTCGTCATCGCCATACTGGCGTATTGCCCGGCGTGATGGTATGGGGTTCCATTGATTATACGTCTCGGTCACCTCTTGTTCGCATCGACGACACTTTGCACAGTGGCCGTTACATTTCAGATGTATTACGACCCATGGCTCTACCCTTCAATCGATCCCTGCGAAACCTACACTTCAACAAGATAATGCACGACCGCATGTTACAGGTCCTGTGCGGGTCTTTCTGGATACGGAAATGTTCGACTGCTGCCCTGGCCAGCACATTCTCCAGATCTCTCACCAACTGAAAACGTCTGGTCAATGGTAGCCGAGCAACTGGCTCGTCACAATACGGCAGTCACTACTCTTGATGAACTGTGGTATCGTAATGAAGCTGCACGAGCAATTGTACCTGTTCACGCCATCCAAGCTCTGTTTGACTCAATGTCCAGGCGTATCAACGTCGTTATTACGGTCAGAGGTGTTTGTTCTGGGTACTGATTTCGCAGGATCTATGCACCCAACCTGCGTGAAAATGTAATCTCATGCCAGTTCTAGTATAATATATTTGTCCAATGAATACCCGCTTATCATCTACATTTCTTCTTGGTGTAGCAATTTTAATGGCCAGTAGTGTATATGTACTTCATAACCCACCCTACTGCGTGTGGCGGATAGTGTATGCCACTATCATTTTCCCATTACTGCTTCCATTCGTGAGCGGTGTGTGGGAAGATTAACTGTCAGTTGAACTCCGTAAAAAAGAGTTAGAATGTCTATAACTTTATACAGTCATGGTCATAAAAATTGGAGGGATATTTTGTCTTACTCTCCTTGGATTACAAAGGTTAAAAGAAAAACCACACATCAAATAAGTTCCTCCTGGAACTAAGGCGACCTGATTCGAAAAACTTGGTCCTCTGAACTGCTCTAAAAAGCAAACAAAGTTGCATATAGCCCCATATATGTAAAATATACCCATTTCGTTGAATATAGGTCAGGCAGTAACATTTGTACCTTCATTCGATACACAATATCGGAAGAGTATAGGACGTTTTCAGACATTGTATAGACGTTCTCCGATGGTAACAAGTAGAATATCGACGTTCCACGCACACGGAGTCTTGCTTTATGTCAACAAGGACTCTCATCAAAAGAAGATGCAAGGCGAATAGTCGAGAGAGTTATGTGAAGAGTCGTCCAGTCGACAGAGAGGTAGTTGGGAACGGAGTACAAGCTCGGATTGTCTTGATAACAATAGGGGAGAGAATCTACCATGCCCTTACAAAGGAACCATCGCATCATTTGCCTCTAGTAATTTTGGGAAATCACGGAAAACCTAAAATTTGGATGACCAGGGGCGCATTTGAACCTCCGTCCTCTAGTATACGAGTACAGTGTGCTAACCATTGCATCACCCCACTCGGTCATAATAAAGAACTGGAATCGTCGTCAAATTACAGGCAGTGTTCATGAGTTGCCTCGTGCTGGTTGCCTTTGGGCAACAAATGAGGAAAACGATCAGTATCTGCAAATTGTCGCCCGAAGGACGATAAGCAATGACTTTGTGAATGCCATCGGAAGTCAAGTGTCAAACCAGACTGTACGAAATAGACTACAAATTCTAGACGGCCATACAGAGACATGGCCCTTAAACCCAGACATTTTGCTGCTCCGTACTGTTGGGCCCAAAATCACCAAGAATGCACTAAAGAAAATGGACGCAAAGTTCTCTTCACAGATAGTGGTTCATATCAGACGAGAGTCGACACTGCGTGTGGAGGGTACATGATGATGCTGCACGCCAGAGGCATAGCGTCAATCAAGTACTACAAGTTGGAGGGTCAATTCTTGGCTGGTATCATGTGGGGGTTTCAGACGCCATTGTTATCCACCAACAGCATGCACAAGGCTCTAAAATACAGGGATAGCAGCCTCCAACCTATCGTTGCACCATTTCATCAGTATTTCTGGGAAGAATTAAAGTTGATAAATGACAACTTCCAAGTTCATTGTGCAAGCATCATCAATTGTGCTGTTTTTACACGATTGTTTTGGCCTGCTTGTACCCCCGATACGAATCCCACTGAACATGCTTCGGGTGAATTGAAAAGAGCAGCAGGATTGTCAATGAAGAACGGGATACATTAGACCAGTAGTTGTTGAATGAACTGGTAGGCAGCGTGCCACGTATGATTCAGCCTTGTAGTTATGCAACCCTGCATTAAATTATTTTACTACACTATCCACTTACCTTAAGAAAAGTGGTTTCTGCTTCGTTTGAATGCAAAAGCATTGATTTGATGACTTTTGTTTGTCAATAAATCTTCATTCGATTTCTCCCTAGAAAAAATGTCTCATTGACTCTAGTATTACTTTCTGTGTGTCTCCACACATTTCAGTCAGTCTAGTCCAAAGAGTCGTACTCAATAAATTAAGGCACTCTACATTCTTGCGAATACTGGTTCAGTCTCGCTATGAAAAAGTGATAAGAGACAGAAACTATCGCAATTGGTTAGCGACCTATTAACTACGTAGTAGTAAAATCAAGTGTGTATATTCATTCAACACAAAAACATTTCAGAAACACTGCAAAAGGAATAAACTCAGAAAAGGCTTACCAGCTACTTTTACAAAAGGTGGTCAGTTGACTTTTATCCTACCTTTTGATGAGATACGTTAGACCAGGCATAAGATCTTAGCCACAAATATAAGAGCTTTGTATAGCTATAAATCATCACCGTTGTTCTAAGGAACATAAGATAAAAGTGGCTCATCATCTTTATTTGAGGTACATAGTACTGAAGTGAACATGTTGTTGTAGTCTTCATTCCGGAGACTGGTTTGACGCAGCTCTCCACCCTACTCTATTCTGAGCAAGCCTCTTCATCTCCTCATAAGAACGGCAAGTCACATTCATTTGAATCTGTTTACTATATTCGTCCCTTGGTTTCCCTCTGCTATTTTTACTCTATACACTTCCCTCCGAAGCTAAATTAACGATTCCTTGATGTCTAAGATTGTGTCCTACCAATCGATCCCTTCTTTTAGTCTAGGTATGGCAAAAACACCTTATCTCCCGATTATGTTCAGTACCTCTTCATTAGTTATACGATCTACCTACCTAATCTTAAGCATTCTTCTGTAGAACCATGTTTCAAATGCTTCTATCCTCTTCCTGTCTACACTATTTATCGCCCATGTTTCACTCCCTTGCGAGGCAACACTCCATACAAATGCCTTCAGAAAAGACGTCCTTACACTTAAATTCGATGTTAGCAAATTTCTCTTTTTCAAAAAAGCTAGTCTTCCAATTGCTATTCTGCATTTTATATCCTCTATTTTGCGTCCATCATATGTTATTTTACTCCCGAAGTAATAAAACTCATCAACCATCTTCATTGTTTCGTTATCTAATTCGTTTAGAAACACCTGATTTTCTAAGACTGCATTCCATTACCCTTGTTTTGCTCTTGTTAATGTCCATATTATACGTTTCTTTCATCACATTGTCCATTCCGTTCAATTGCTCTTCCAGGTCCTTTTCTATCTCTGAAAGAATTACAATGTCATCAGCAAAACGCAATGTTTTTATTTCTTTTACATGAATAATTCTTTCTCCAAACTTCTCCTTGCTTTCATTCACAGCTTGCTCAACGTATAAATTGAGTAACAATGAAGAAAGGTTACAACCCTATTTCACTCCATTCCCAATCACTGCGTCCCTTTCATGCCGTTCAACTCTAATAAGTGCTGTTTGGTTGATGTACAAGATGTAAATAACCTTCCGTTGCGTATGGAAGACATGTAACTACGAAAGAAAATATTACTTGAAGTTAGATAAGGCATGAAGACTAGAATAAGCGTAGACTAAGTTTAGCAACGAAATTCGATTTTTCCCCTCCTGGCTTGGACACTTGACACTTTTCCTCGCCACATGCAGGGGAACTGATATAGGATTTTTCCATGGTTGTCACTGCTATTATTTCACACAGTTAATCAGTTAGCAATGATACTTTTACGCAAAAGCCGCTGCCCTGTCATTGGGTGCAGGCTTTCTGCACTTAACACTTAACATTCTTAATTATTTATTAAATAGCACAATCTCCTTTTCCCTCCACAGTGTTTTATGTTTTGTGACTCTCGCTAGTACCGAGGCAGATTTTCCCTGATGTCTTAAAATATGTTCTATCATCCAGCATTTTCTACATCTTCGTTCCCTCGTTTATGCTGAGTTGAACATCTCATTTCACCCATCTTATCAGTCCACGTAATTTTTAACATCCTCCTCTATCACAATACCTCAGATTCTTCGATTCTCTTCTGGTTTCTCTGTAATCCGTGATTCGCCTGCCACAACACTGTGCAAATCAAATGGCCAAATGTTTGTAATGTTATGGGACCTAACTGCAGTGGTCATCGACCCCTAAACTTACAAACTACTTACACTAACTTATCCTAAGAAAACCACACACACCCATGCCCGAGGGAGAAATCGAACCTCCAACGGCGAACGACCGCGCTCATCTTAGCAAGACGCCTTAATGCGCACGGCTATTCCGCCGCGGCAATTTTGTACTCCAGTTGTACATCCTCAAGAATTTGTTTCTCAAATCAAGACATACTAGATAAGCAATTCGATTCCTTGCTCAGTAAATGAAACATAGAAGCAATGATAAAATACACCAATAAAACCGATGCCTCTTTGGGAAATGAAAAGAAAGAAAAAAGAAATTTGGGAACGAAATCTTTCGCGACGACACTACTTCATGAAACAATCTCGGACTACTCGCGTCAGTTCTTGATAATGGGAAAACTAGAATCTTGTCTTAAGTCCTTTGGCGGCAAATGCTCTCCTTGCCTATGTCTAACATGTGCTCTTTTATTTACAAATTACCTAAATTACTTTATTTCGTATGGTACGAGGAGCACAATTTTGATGTCAAGTTTGTACTGAATGTCTCTCCTATTGCTGTTCAATGCTTTGTCTTTCGTTTAAACTTAATCAGTATTCGCCACTTTTTTCGTTCTCTTCAAAACGTGTTCCTATCTTTCACAGAGATTTGTACTCTTAAGTTTTGTCATCCCTGTGATTCTTTATTTTGTTTCCTTCATTTATTTTTAAACGGTATCGCACATAGAGTTCTTAAACCTCTGTTACGTCCTCCTCGCACTTTTTGTTGTTCTCTCACTTCTGTGAATCGTAGGCTAAAAAAAGAGTGAACCATTCCAAGTAAAATAAATAAATAAATAAAATAAATAAAAAAATTAACTTGGAACTCGAAAGGAGAGATCCGAGTCCCTGGAAAAAACTCGTCAGTTCAGCGGGGATAGGGCCAAAGGTTAGATTCAGCTTTCAACATGGTGATGCAGTATGAAAGTATTGGATTCGTGTCAGAATGACTTCAACCGCTCTACCAGCTCTACTGCTTCCATTAACGAGGTGCCACAGTTCTTGTTCAGCTGAGCATGACATCCATATCTGCTCACCTAGATTTTGACGTGGCAATATTGTAAATTTACTTCCTTTCTCCTGAAGCAGTGCGATGAAGAGGAAGCTCTATAAAATGAAACCGTTCTTTAATCCTCGGTGACGCTGGATGACTGGATGACGTTACGACTAGTTGTGGAAATTCGGATGACAGAATGAGATCTTACAACAATCAAATTTCTTACATGCTTATCTGAGCGGACAGTCTGTACAGTGCATTACAATTTAAAGCCAACGAAGTATGCAGTAAAGTCTTCAAAACACGACTTTCGAAAAAAAAAGATTGTCACACAGAGAAGTATTTGCTGAATGCTATTGTTGCTGTAGGCTTCATCTGAAATCGGCTGCGTTCTTTCAAAGGCACCATCCCAGCATTTACCTGGAGGGATTTATGAAAATTACGGATCTAAATATTGAACAACTCTTTCTGAATGCGACTCCAGTGTGAGACTTCCCTATCTCGCTAGGTACATTTTTGTTTTCCTTAGGTGCCTAACCGGATCTCTTCAACCATACACACCACCCAATCCATCCCCCCCCCCACCTTCACACCCGTTATACAATTCACAAACTTCGATTTTCGAAACGTTCACTGTTGGCGAAGTAGCGACAAATTCTAGTTACATTTCGTTGTAATAGACGTATATTAGTTTATACCTCTGGTGTGATATGTTCCACGATTTAAAAAAAAAAAAAAAAAATCCTTGGGAAGTTCCAGAGTGCTGGTGTGGCGTGTGGCGCGTTCAGCCTTAAATTAAGCTCTGCTTTGAGCCAGGATACCAACTCCTCTAATGAGCCACGAACCTTTCTGTGTCTCTGTGTTGTTTGTTCCCAGCCACACTTTGTTTACAAATTCATGAGGCGCTGAGACGTACTTCAGACTCACATCGGTAAAACCGTATGGATGTTTTCGTACTAAGGATAACGTAAGGCATTTGGAAAGAACTTCTACTTGCATTAGCAACTGCTGTACATTTCGGATGTTTTATATAACTTCAAGAGAATTATGAAAGTCTGAAATACAGTTGTCAAACTGCAATTAGTAGGGCTGTAATCAACATCGCATTAGCGTGATGCTCTGTGGCACGTTCGAATCGCTGCTTGTCAGTTCAGTGACCTATACCTCATCAGTCCATACTATCGAAGAGCATACCTAAGACAAGTAACATGAGAGGGGGAGGAAGAAGTTTTGCGCTGAATGACGAAAAAGTTTTAAGACATTACGGTCTACATCTACGTCTACATGGATACACACATCGAAGCGCATGGCAGAGGGTTCATCGAACCACTTTCATGATATTTCTCTATAGTTCATTTCTCTTATAGCTCGCGGGTATAAGGAACACCTTAATCTGTTTTTGATCTGATTTCTCTTATTTTATTATGATGATCATGTCTGCCTTACTAGGTGGGTGCTTACAATATATGTTCGCATTCGGAAGAGAAAGTTGATGAAAGGAATTTCACAAATAGATCTCGTCGCAACAAATAACGCCTTTCTTTTAATGATTCCCACTCCAACTCGTGCCTCATTTTGGTGACACACTCTCCCCGATATCTTGATAATACAAAATACATTTGCTTATAATCAGTACTCATCAAGTATTCTGGCTTCCTCCAGACTGATGCTGTCTGCAGGGGCTGGAAGCTAGTTCGAATATTTATTTTTCTAACGAAAATATTTTTAGATTGTCTGACTAGTGCAAGACATGTGAATCGTGTGTTGTTGTCAAGGAAGGTTAGGATTTAAAGTGCTGTCGACAACAATGTTGTTAGAGAGACAGTATTAGCTGAATTCGACGATCGAAATAATTGTCGCCTTGATTGAGCATTTGCCTGATATAATTTGTGAGAACAATGGATAAAGTAAAGCAGGATTGCGGAAGGGACTTTAAACCTCCACACAAACAATAGTATAATATGTTAATCACGCATAGTCAGATGTTTCGCAAATACTCCATAAAGCACAACGGCAGTTCACGAGTCACAGCAAAGAGTTTATTTGATTTGATTTTCTCAGGGAAGCCAAAACAGTCTTGGACCATCCCGCCACTGCCCGAACCGAAACTAAGTTTATTGTGCGGTATCGCTCCTTGTATATTTAGTAAAGCCAACCGATGCCCTTGAACAGTGCAAGGAGTAAGGAGTCCCTTTACCAGTTCTTTATTAGACACAATTTCTTCGGGTCTAGTTGTCCCAAATATTCTGTACCTTTTACTCTCCAATGCAATGCATTCGAAGATTAAATGTGATGCAGTTTCACCACCGTCATCACAGATCCTAAATTTAGGGTCCTCTTCTGTTATTCCCATTGTATGTAGGTGTTTTTTGAAATTCCCATGGCCTGTCAGCAATCCACCATGAGTCTAATCTCTCTCCTGTTCAGGCCCAGGATTGCAGAGCTTCTTTTAAAACATGGCTTTGGCATCATTACCTTGCCATGTTTTTGTTGACAGACTTTGGTCCAATATTCTACGTGCTGTCTTCTGAGCCAGTTACGTAGCTCCAATTTGATCATTGCGTTGGTGATTGTCAGGACAGGTTCCGGTCCAATAAATGGAGTCTCTGCCCCCATCCTGGCTAATCTGTCGGCATGTTCGTTGCCACTGATCCCCGAGTGGCCAGGGACCCACAATAGGTTTACTCTATTGCTTTCCCCTAGCTCCACCAGAACCCTGTGACATTCTGCAACAATTTTAGACCTTGTTGCAGGAGCTGCCAGTGATCTCAGGGCTGCCTGGCTGTCTGAATAGATGTAGATGCTACGGTCTTTGCAGCACCTACGCAAATTCTCCTCCACACACGCCCTGATGGCAGTAATCAAAGAGTTAAACACAGATAACTGTGGTGTTAGCCCACATTATTTAATTTTGCTCCGTTTTTATATATTTTTATTTCTTTTCGTATGGCCTGCCGTTGGCAGTCCATACAATTTTATTGAAGAGCAGCCCGGTACACGGAAGCTAGCAGCGTACCGGCCGCGACACAGGGTCGCCTGACCGTGAGAAGATTGCTGCAGTGCGCGCAGGCAGCCCGGTGATTTCCGCTCGTCAGTATGGTGGGAATAACTAACGTTTAATTTCATTTATTTATTATTTTTCGTATCTCCAGCACTATGACAGATTACGATCATGTTCGATGGTATTAACTACAGTTTCCTTATTAATTAAAAGTACAGCTTATTTGAAAGATTTTACATTTAGAAAGTGATGTTTTATTGGCTGCTTTGAACCAGCCAATCATGTGGAGGCTTCTAGAACTAAGGCGCAAAGTAAGAGCATGTTTCGAGTGGTGGTCGGTGCCGGCCTCTGGGTAGGCGCCACATACGTCGAGGTGCGGTTCTAAGTGATATAGCGGAAGTGTTATCCGCCTGGTGTTATTTTCGTTGGTGAGCCTTAAGAGCTGTGAGGAAGTTCCTTTGCGTGTGGAGGCCCTGCGCCAACATTTTGTGAATTAAACGAGCTGTTGCTCTGTTGAAAATGAGAGAATACGACAAGAATGTTTTTGTGGTAGAGTTGCTTCAATTACTCAAATTTTCATAATTAGAAGGTGCTCATTAGATTAACTTTTAGATACCGCGAGATTATTGATGATATCTGTGCATATGGCTCCAACGTTATATGCCACGCTGATCGTAATAAATATAAGTTATTTCCAAAAGGTCGTTCTTATTTCAAGTAGGCAGAGACAGTTTCCTTGCTACCAATTTCTAGCATCACACATCGACAGCTGCACTACGTTAGAATCTGCGGCCTGAGGAGAGGATACATCCAATAGGGCTGAACATTTTATCAGGTAAGCAATCGTGATCTGTTGTGGAGCATCACCACAGAATAATAGGAACGTTCAGTGATAGTCGCATTTACTTTGCGTGTGTGTGTCCGCGTGTAAAGATCGCTTGACGAAATGATCAAGTACTATGCAAAACATGCATAGCTGGCACCTCTGACCAGGTCTTAAGGTAGGACTCAAAAAACTGTTTCTAAACGTTGCCATGTAGCCGCCGAGAGTTGTATACTATTAAGCAGTTTATGAGACACACCAAAGAATTAAACACAGATACCACGAGAACCATCTTGAGCCTTGAACACCCATCCTCCGTCCACGATTCATGATAACTGATTTCTACTTTTGGCCAAAATGTGGATATTTCCATCACCGTCTGTGTTCCATAAAAATTACGTCTGCAGACCTGGGCAGTCGTAAGAATCAATCCCTTCTCCGTTGTTTTTTTTTTTTTTTTTTCTCAAGATATAAGGCACCTTTCTCAATGTATAATCAGTCTTGTCAAACAACCAGACCCCAGCATCAACTACCTATGATACATTACCGGAATACACACCTTCATATTGTTTACCACGTTCTCGTTTCCTTGTACAAAAATTCTTATTAACCTTACCAGGCAAAATTAGAGTAAAAAAGGGTTTCCGGCCGCGGTGGCCGAGCGTTCTGCGGCGCGTCATCACAGTCTGCACGGCCACTACGGTCGGGGGTTCTAATCCCCCTCGGGCATGGATATTTGTACCGTTCTTAGTATTAGCTAGTTCATAAGTAGTTTGTACGTTTAGGGACTGATGACCCCGTAGTTAAGTCCCATAAGCTCTACAAACAAAAAAGGGTCGAAGGATAAAAATGCAGCCCTTCGGTCGCAAAATTAAAATTATTAAACCTGGGCCGCGGCGGAGAGGCAGAGCGCATTGAGGTGCTATGCTACAATGCGCGAGACCGTTCCCCGTCGGGGGTTCGAATCCCCCCTCGGGCGTGGATGTTTGTGTCGTCTGTAGTATAAGCTAGTTCATAATTAGTTTGTAAGTTTAGGGACTGATGACCCTGTAGTAAAGTCTCATAAGCTCTATAAACATTTGCACATTTATTTTTATTTTTATTTATTTAACCAGGTTTCAGCAATAACTATGATTGCCTTCATCAGAAATTATAAGTAAAAACAAATCACATAATAAAAGTTACAACTCAGCTGTAAAGATTACGTCACAAAATTTAAAACTATTGTTTAGAAAAAGCTAGCCCCTATTGGCTGCACGCCCATAGTGGCTAGCTTTTTCTAAAAAAAATTTTTAAATTTTGTGACGTAAGCTTTACAGCTGAGTTGTAACTTTTATTATGTGATTTGTTTCTATTTATAATTTCTGATGAAGGCAATCATAGTTATTGCCGAAACCAGGATAAATAATTTTAATTTTGTGACCGAGGGCTGCATTTTTATCCTTTGACGTTGACACGTTCGCTGACAATAGCAGCTATCCAGAATGAAACTTCACTCTGCAGCGGAGTGTGCGCTGATATGAAACCTCCTGGCAGATTAAAATTGTGTGCCGGAACCGGGACTCGAACCTGGGACCTTTGCCTTTCGCGGGCAAGCGCACTACCGACTGTGCTATCCCGACACGACTCACGATGCCGCCTCACAACTTTACTTCCGCCAGTACCTCGCCTCCTACTTTCCAAACTTCACAGAAGCTCTCCTGCAAACACGCAAGACTAGCACTCCTGGAAGAAAGGATATGGTGGAGACATGGCTTAGCCACAGCCTAAGGGATGTTTCCAGAATGAAACTTCACTCTGCAGCGGAGTGTGCGCTGATATGAAACCTCCTGGCAGATTAAAATTGTGTGCTAGTCTTGCGTGTTTGCAGGAGAGCTTCTGTGAAGTTTGGAAAGTAGGAGGCGAGGTACTGGCGGAAGTAAAGTTGTGAGGCGGCATCGTGAGTCGTGTCGGGATAGCACAGTCGGTAGTGCGCTTGCCCGCGAAAGGCAAAGGTCCCAGGTTCGAGTCCCGGTTCCGGCACACAATTTTAATCTGCCAGGAGGTTTAATAGCAGCTATGTTCGAAATTTTTTTAAAAGGGTCAATTTTCAATGATAACCTGCGTCAACTCAATAGTCAAGAGACGCTCGTAATTGCGAGTCTGATGACAAGGAGCACAGAAAAGAAAAAGACCCCACCAGAAGTTCAACAGTCCGAAATGATCCATAATTTTCGTGGCAAAGATTACGTTAGTTGATCTCGGTTCTTCTCAAGAAACAGAAAACTTTGCCAGTCAGTTCAGGAAGGCTATTTTAAATTTAATGCCATCAGTATTTATAAAAATCTAAAATTTAAGAAAATCGAGAAAATTCGAAATTCAGTAATCTAACTCATTTTAATGTAGCACGTTTTGGATATAACTAGTAACAAGTCGAAGTAATTATTTCGCTGGAAGGGGGGAGAAGACGGGGTGTAATTACCGCAGTTGCATAAGTAAAGCATTGTGCCAGGCTAGGTTTTGACATACTTTCATCCATGACGTCAGAACCCCTACGCGCCACTTTGGATTGCAGCAGAACGCTGGAAGAATCATTATCCCTAATCACATTAATATTCTCAGGAGTTATAATTTGGTGCCAGGCAGCTCATCCAGATACGAAAAGTGCTGGAAAATAGACACTTCTAACTTAGTCAATTTGCTATTGAATTTTATTAGTTCCGAGAGGCGACGCGTTGCAATTACGTCATTACCAACTACCTGACCTATCGAAAACTTCATTTCAAAACACGAAATGTCACATCTGCACACGTCTTTTTTAAATAGGTTCAAGAAGAAAGGATACTATTCTTTCTTAATGTGATTGCTGATTTTCAAACTTTTGCTGCTGCGAATGTCAAAAAAAGTTCCTGAAGTAGCATAATTGAAATTCAAAATTTTATAAAAAACATAATCTGTACGAAAACATTATGTTTTGTTTGTATAGCTTATGGGACTTAACTACGGGGACATCAGTCCCTAAACTTACAAACTACTTATGATCTAGCTAACACTAAGGGCGGTACAAATATCCATACCCTAGGGGGGATTCGAACCCCGGACCGTAGTGAAAACATTATGTACTTGAAGGCTGGTTACTGATGGAATGTATGGAATTAAGGTCGTCCATAACGTGCGATTTATGCTCCCAATTACTTTAGAAATGGATTCGCGCCAGTCGGTACCGACGATATGGAAAGATGAGAAAGGTAGAGGGTTTGATTCATGATCATGCACGTCCACAGATTGCCCGTGTACTGTACGACTGATGCAGCTTCCAATCAATCTCCAACATCAGTTACGTAGTTTAAATTCCACATTTCTCCATCCTTGTAAAAATAAACGGCCTTTACAGCGGAACGGTAAATGACAATCTTTCCTCCAAGTAACAATACTTCACCTTAGACATGAGAAACTGACCGAAACTTAATTCCTACAGTGAAACCCTAAAAACTCTGTTGTGGACGGGCTGAAATCCCAAGCAAAAACTTAAGGCTTAATGGCTGCTTGGTATGAAAGAGCAATGCCGGCTGTGGTGGCCGAGCGGTCTGCAGCGCGCCAGTCACAGTCTGCACGGCCGCTACGGTCGGGGGTTCGAATCCCCCCCCCCCCTCTCGGGCATGGATGTTTGTGTCGTCTTTAAAATAAGGTAGTTTATACGAAGTTTGTAAGTTTAGAGACTGATGACCCCGCAGTTAAGTCCCATGAGCTTAACAAGCATTTGAACATTTGAAAGAGCCTTGACACGGATTGCGCGGCCGGTCCCCGTCGAAAATTCGATTCCTCCCTTGGCATGGGAGTGTGTTTTGCTCTTAGCGTAAGTTAGTTTAAGTAGTTTGTAAGTCTAGGAACCGATGACCTCAGCAGTTTGGACCCTTAGCTTTACAAACACGTGAACATGTGAGAAACATTGAAAATAGCTTATCCTGTGAAATTGAAAGTACACGGAGAGCAACAGAGTAGGCTAAATAAAAAATTAGAATAATAGTCGTGTGTCTATGTTCGTTTTCATTTTGCAAATTTCAGTTTTCCTTCTTTTACGATATCTTTCAAAAAGTTGTGTGAATCCATTATGGCCTTTTGAAAAACATGTCAATTGGGCTGAAATTAATGCTCAGCTAACGGCAAATTTTGGTGTGTACTGATCGGATTTTACGTACGAAGGAAAAAAGAATAGTTTTTTCTGAGAGGTTAACGAGGTACATCACATCTTCCCTTTGAACTTGTGCGAATCAGTTCAAAAATGCAGAAATGTGGAGAAATGAATATAGGCCTAAACAAAATGGTTTTTTACTTCGGTAATCATTATCCGTTGTGGAGATATGCTGGTTTGTACCCCAGCTAAATTAAGCATGTGGTGAGACATGTTGGACTTCCAAAATTAGTTCATTAGTGGTCATGGATTCCTAAACTTACAAACTACTTGAACTAACTTAACCTAAGAACAACACACACACACACACACACACACACACACACACACACACACACACATACACGCCCTAGGGAGGACTCGAACCTCCGATGGTGACCGACCGCAAGCTACGCAGCAAGGTGCCTTAGTGCGCTTGGCTGTTCCGCCACTACTCCAAATTTAGTGGACTTTATAAGTTTAATAGTACTTGTATTTTGTCAGTTGATTTTCGTTTCGTTGTATACGTAGATTGCAGTAATTTTTTGAAGTAGCTACAGTGAAATAATCGTAATGACGGCGTTTATTTATTATTATTCACATATGGACCCGATAGGACCACGCGAAGAACAGTTAGTCATTTGTGCCCAAATGTGTGTCATCCTTTCAGAAGGAAGTCTCTTTATTTCGTCAGAGCACGGCCTTCCAGTCAGTTTACTAATTTCTCTCTGTCCAACTTTCCAATCAAATATCTTTTACTTGAATATTTTTCTATTTGTAGCGTATTCGTGGGGTTATACCAGCTACTTTAAGATACCCCTTAACCCAGCGATAGATTTAATTGGCTCAGTTTTGGCCATACTTCTGTTTTCTTATAATTCTACAATTTGTTGTCAACCTAGTGGATGCCATTCTGTTAGTGTGCCCATAAATTTTAAGACTTCGTTTTCTCATGCCTTCACGTATGTCTGTATATTCTTCTACTTCCTTCTATCCATGCCGGCCACGGTGGCCGAGGGGACTGAGGCGCTCCAGTCACGGTCTGCACGGCCACTACGGTCGGGGGTTTGGAATCCCCCCTCGGGCATGGATATTTGTGCCGTCCTTAGTCTTAGCTAGTTCATAAGTAGTTTGTAAGCTAAGGGACTGATGACCCCGTAGTTAAGTCCCATAAGTTCTACAAACGTTTGAACATTTTGAACCTTCTATCCACCTCCGTAGCTCAGTGGCAACTAGGGTTGCCAGATCTCCGGGCGCCACCCGGAGTTCTCGGGTTTGGAATGAATTCTCCGGGTCTACGGGCCAGTGACTCATCTCCGGGCTTGAATGTAACCTTCATCTTAACTTTTTTTTTACGACGCTTTTTAAGTACATGCTCATGTAGCGACGATCTACATCGACCTTAACGAAACTTAAACTAAGGACGAACGCAGCATCCATGTCCTAGGGGGGATTCCAATCTCTGGCGGGAGCAGCCTCGCGCAACGTTCCAAGACGCCTCAGTGTGCTCGGCCATTTCCGGCCGGCTCCTCTCTAGTAATTATGTCAATTTCTTATTGCAACAAAACGCTACTTTTCTATTCTTCCTCTGAAAACGTTTCATTGTTGCGTCGGTAGTAATGGGCTAGAGCATTATTAAGCAAACACTGTTGAGGCAACGTGTCAACTGGCGACGTCTATTATTTGTGTTCGTTCGTTCATTGTTTGTTATCAGTTCACCGGCAATTTTCGGAATACTCGGATCGTGTGTGAACAGACAAGCTTACATTAACTCAGATTAGTGAGTAATAACAGTGAAATGAAGAGACGATATCTAAGTTCGTTCCGTGAAGAATGGTTGCAGGAAGAAAATTATAAAGAGTGGCTACAAAAAGTCGATACTGATGAGTGTATGTGTAAGTGCAGAATATGCAGTATCTCATTTACTGTTAAGTACAATCAGAAAGACACAAAGCGAATATTACCACACAAACGAAGAATCAGTCGTTTCTTAAATTCTTGCCGAAACAATTCTCTGCAGAAGACGACAGTCACTGCAACGGAATTAACTTTGACTTACCATGGTGTGAAACAGCACCATTCTTACAGTTCTCAAGATTGTGGTAATAAGCTATATACTTATGTTTTTAGAGATTCCTCATTGGCGAGGAAAGTAAGATGCGGCCGAACAAAAAGCGAGGCATTAGTAAAAAATGTGGTTCTGCCTTATGCTAAAGAGAAGCTACTAAGCGAATTAAAGCAAAATGTTACGTTTTCATTAGGATCAGACGCTTCAAACAAGGGCAATAAAACATTATCCGATAGTTGTAACATACTTCTCCAAAGATAAGGGAAAATGTAAGTTCTTGATTTCTACGAAGATGTTAACGAATCTGCAGAATCCATCTCAAACAAATTAAAATCCATTTTATTGGAAAATGGTTTGACATTAAATAATGTAGTTTCGTATTCAGCAGACAATGCGTCAGTTAATTTCGGGAAACACAATTCTGTCTTCACTAAATTGAAAGAAGAAAACGAAAACTTAATCAAAGCCAATTGTTGTTGTCATATTTTACATAACTGTGCAAAGTTTGGATTCAAGCTTCTAAAATATTATGTAGAAACTCTGGTTCTTAAAATGTATTGAGACTTTTCTTCATCGTCAAAAAATTCGGAGGAACTAAAAACATTTTGAGAGTTTGCTCGGCATGATTGCATCGAAATACTGCGACACACTGTCGTGCGATGGTTGTCTTTGGAGTCCGCTGTGGACCGTCTTGTTAAGATGTGGCGAGTTTTAAAGATGTATTATGTAGCACGGGGTGAGGAAAAACTCATCCCCTAATTTGGAAGTTTATTAGTTCACAACAAGACGAAATAAACGAGTATTCGCTAACACTACCAGAGTGATTATGTATTTTTTAAAAGCAACTTTGCCTGTTTTCTGTAAACCAATCAGACTTTTAGAAAAGAGGACACACTTTCCACAGATGTTCACGAGATTATGTTGGAAGTGAAAAAACAAATAGAGGGTCGTAAGGAGGATAAGTTTTATGGATTTGAAGTTAATATGTCTTTAGAACACCTTACAGAAGAAGAAAAGAATATTGTAGTAAAAGAGTACACACTTGTTTACGACAGGCTATTAAACTATCTTGGTAAATGGTACAGCTTTAGAGGGAATGACAATGTGTATGAAGTTGTATCAGTGCTAGACTTATGTCAACCAAAACTATTTTAATTTAAAGACTTGGCCAAAGTGGGAAAGAAATTGAAAATTAGTTTTGATGAAAACGAACTGTATCAGGAGTTTTCTGTTTTGAAGTCTGTAGTATCAAATCTTGATAGGAAGGAAACTAATTGTTGTAAAGTGTGGAGCGAGTTTTTTGAAAAAGCAGATGCAACAAACTTGTTCAATATAATGCAGCACGTCCTCGAAATTCCTGTCAGTAACGCGCACGTTGAACGAATCTTTAGTGTAATGAGTGCATTATGGTCGGATGCTAGAAACAGAATGTCCGTTGAACTTGTGAAAGCCGAGATGAGTGTTCAGATGAATTTGAAAATGAGATGTGAAGATTTCTACAACGTGTCTCTTAAAAACAAGACTCTTCTGCATGCAGCGAGATCATCAGCAAAATATGAATAATAAGACATGTGCCTGTAACTGTAATATTTTACTACTGTTATTTTTATTTGCTTCAGTGTAGGTTCGATTAGTGGTAAACTAGTAATGGCGGCGTTAGTAAGTGATTGGTGATTATATATAGTAATAGAAGTTAATTTTGTTGTGTTTGTAAAACTTGTGACCGTAATGATACACAAAGATCTGTTTGACGAAGTCTGCCCCCAATTAGTCAAATGTACGACCAGGAAAAAAAAAAAAAAAAACTGTTTTAGTGTCCTGTGGATGGCTATACTGCCCGCGGTGAACGAAGGCGGGCCGAGTTCAGGCACGTCTTTGCTGACCAAATTTGTTCCGCTAACTAGTTTCTGTCATTATACCATTTTCAAAGCATAAAATACGGGGCAAGTTACATTATATACATTTTGGTAACTCAAGCTGTAAAAAACATCTAATCTTATCCACTTGACTCAAATACCTAATAAAAATTAAGACACCGTTAAAACACACTGCACTGTACTACGCTAGAAATTAGATGTTTTGTGCAGCTAGAGCTTCGAAAATGTATATAATGTAACTTGCCCCATATTCTACGCTTTGAAAATGATGTAATCACCGAAACTAGTTAGCGGAACAAATTTGGTCAGCAAAGTGTACAAATATGCATTTTTCAAAATTTATTGCTGCCGAGGATCGCCTCACCAAAATATATGAAGTATTTTTTAATTACACATTGGGCACGGTATGTGGATGCGTGTACGTAAATGGATCAATTTGTATTGTAAAAAGTAATGACAGGTTCTTAAGATATCATGTCATTGTCCAAATCTTCCGCAGTGCACTGTTATTTATTTATGTCACGACAGTGAAGTAATTTTCGCAAGTACAACATAATGGAGAACGAAGCACCAGTCACAGGCCACTGCACTCCCCTGTCGAACCTGGCAACTGCGCTGTTAGCTGTCAGAGCTCAACTCTCGCCGTACGTAGTATAGCACTGTCGATCAATTCACTATACAATTCGCGATCGTTGTTGATATCCTGTCCTTCGGTGTATAATGTTTAATTGATATTACATTAGAACGTCGATTATCCGAACTAACTGGAGAACGTGAGTGTTCGGAAAACTGGTTTATTCGAATAATCGAACTACACAGTTTCATTTGCCAATAAGTACTTTACAGTAAATGTATTTATAACAACAGGCATCTCTTTTAGTACAGTAATAATCTCGTATTTATCTCTCATAGAAAGGACAGCACTATTACGTTTAATCATTTTATGCCCTCAGGTTTACTTCTTTACGCGGCAGCAAGTGGTCGTAACAGGGAGCAGACGGTAACTGTGCCCCTTCACATGGAGCCAGTGAGAAGCTCTTCTCGGTGGCGCGCGATCCTCCACAGTGCGCGGAGCCGCAAGCGGCAACTCTTGGAAGGCGCAGCTGTTGATGTGAATAGCTTCGATGCTGCCGCCACTTTTGCTGCCACGCCGACTGAAGTGTGTCGATTGTTGATCCACAGCAACTGGAGGCCTGGCCGGTCAGCTGCGGCATGTGAAGGCCACCCCTAGCAATGTTCCACCGAGGGGGGGGGGGGGATACTGGCTGGGAGGGAGGAGATGATTAGTTTTTTTTTTTTTTTTTTTTTTTTTTCTTTTAGAATTCACGTGTAATCCTGGTTGGGAGGGGGGGGGGAGTTGGTCGCAGTTGGGGGGGGGGGGGGGGTGAGTCATTGGCCAAGGTCTGGTCTCCGGACCTGCCTCGAGTTCAGTCTGGCAACCCTAGTGGCAACGTCTCTGACAGCCGATGCAAGGGGCCTGGGTTCGGTTTCCGGCAGAGGACTGGGTGGTGTGTGTTGTCCTAATCATCATAATCTGCTTGTTATCGGCACGTAAATCACCCACACGGCGTCATCTAAAAATACTTACACCACGGCGGCCGAACAATCTCGTAAAGAGTCTCGCGGCCAACAAAGCCATACGCTCATTTCAATTTCCTATTTCCTTCTTATTTCTCAGCCTATAAGTTGCTCCATCAATAATTGTAGGGTCCAATATTTTTACAATATTCTATCTCTGGAATTTTTTCAGTATCCCTTTTTCTATTTCAAATGAAAGATTCTGTTCCATAAAAACATCGAGGTTTGATTATAGTACTGTAATGCCTAAGTTACTAAACTTAGAATCTGATCTTTTATCATAAATATTTCGTGTTAATCTGAATGTAGTTGACAGCGAAATTTGTATGTTCCTGTTCCCAGAGCGTTTTCTTGTATCATTTCCTCCAAGTATTTAAATTGAGAAACGCTTTTTATATTTTCATATTTCGTGATAAAAAACTTTGGTCATTGTTTTTCGCATGTCATATATCCGTTTTTTCGAATTATATTCGTACGTCTACTTTTTCCGCAACTTCTTTAAGAATTTCAGTTTGTTTTTGAGCTGTAGTAACACTGCTAGTTAAAATTTCCAGATCATATGAAAAGCTGAGTGAGTGTACTCTAATATTAGTTCTACCTAATTTGATTGATTGAGCTATATTTTGAATGGTCTTTTTGCCATTCTGTAATTACTTTTTCCAAGACATAATGAAATAGTTATGGGGAGAGTCCATCTCCCTGTCTAACACCGTCTTTATTTAAAATGGTTCGGAAATTTCTCCCATGAATTTAGCTTTAGAGCTATTGTTGAATTTAACTTTAGAGCTATTGTTGGTTAACGTTTCCTTAATCAGTGTTGCAGTTTTATTATGTAGCCCTTGTTTCTTTAAAGTTTGGAAAAAGAAATTTTCAATCAACTGAGTGACAGGTCTTTCTAAAATTTACAAATGTGCGAACAATATTATTACTAGAATTCCCTGGGTGCCTAAGGAAGTTGTCCCGATCAGGATATGTTTGGCCTAAAACCTGCTTGTTGTGCACCAATTTTAGATTCCAACTGTCCTTGGGATCGATCAAGTAACCATTATGAGAGAATTTCGTAAGTGACTAGAAGACAAGAGATTCCTCGGTAATTATTAACACCGGTTTTTATGCAGTGGATGAATTAGGGCAGTTTTACAATCCTAAGGCATTTCCTCAGTTTGCCAGATATGTCTCATTACTTGAGTCAGCTGTTTTATAGTGTTAGGGTTGGCTGATTCTAGTAGTTATATAATTATACCGTCTTCTCCGGATGCTTTATTGTTTTTAAGTCTCTTAATCTGTTTAGTTATTTCGCTTTCGTCAGGTTCTTTAGAGTTTGGGTCGGTGCTGTTAGTCTGCTGATGTTGAAATTTATTCGCTGGTTCTGGACAGTTTATTACTTTTTCAAAATTATCAGCAAGTTCCTTACAGTTTTTATGGTTATTAAGAGCCAAATTTCCGTTTTAATTTTTGAAGTAATAAAGTACAATTTGGTAACCGGATAGGTTTGAGTTGATTGTTTTTTACAAAAGTTTGTGGAATTGTTCTTTTGGAAGTATTTTGCTATTTCTGAAAGTTGCGCATTGTTGCAATTTCTTTTAGTCTGTCAACTTAATTTAGGTGTTGCTTTTGTTAGATTTAGGAAGATGTGGTGCGTATTTTTACGTTTAATTATATGAGAATTTTCGAAGACCTGATTCGCAATCTCTGCCGACTACTATTGTAGTGAGGCGCTCTGTTTTGCCAGCCGCCACGCGTCAGCGCGAAGTTCAGTGTTGAAAGTGCAGTGCAGTGTAGCGACTGAATCAAGTGAACCGCGTTTATAATTAGTTCCGTACCGGCCACCAGAGGCACGCTACTATCGCGGGTGTAATAAATGAATCGCGGCTGTTAATCATAGTTCAGCGTCCAGCCGCCAGGAGCGCTGTATATTTTTACGTGTTCTAGTATATTCCATAGGCGATGTATACTCTATGATTTTTTTATGTTACTCTCTCTGCAGTTTACTCTCTGACAGCTTTTGTTTTTCAGTTGTTTCCTTCTGTTGTCTAATAAAGATTTGTGTTACCAGTAAACCTCTCGCGTCGAATTTATTTATTTTATACAGTCTATCAGCTCAAATTACGCTGATACCTACAGTAGAATATAAGTCGGGAACCAGACTGTAAAATGCTCGTATCACAGCAGAAATGCGAATATGTCCTGCACAAGGTTGTAGACGAAAAAGACAAGAACTCACTTCGATTTATCTGGCACCTCAAAAACGTCCTAATAAAACATTATTGGCGTATTCGGCTTTTCTACTTGGTAGTACTATTACCCATATCGCTTGTTAAATTGGAAAAGGAGACGAATTGGCCTCTAGGGTTTTGGAAATAAAAAAATGTGACCGGCGGTAACTTTTTTTTTGTTTTTTTTTTTGTTTTTTTGTTTAGGTGATCCCACAGGTGTAAGGAAATGCATGACAACGTTAATGTAACAATTTAATTCATACCAATAAAATCCATTTTGTGGCGAGCCGTAAAAATTATCTTAGTTTATATGAACAAAGTTAAATGTTGTGGTGTACCATTTAGTAAAAATGTTTAAATGTTTGTAAATCTTATGGGACTTAACTACAGGGTCATCAGTCCCTAAACTTACAAACTACTTATGAACTACTTACGAACTAGGACGGCACAAATATCCATACCCGAGGGGGGATTCGAACCCCCGACCGTAGTGGCCGTGCAGACCGTGACTGAAGCGCCTCAGTCCCCTCGGCCACCGCGGCCGGCTACCATTTAGTATCAAATGTCTTGTGTATGGTATGGATGACATCTTCGATATTTTAAAATCTTTTTGTTTTCCATATTCCCTGGAAGATGGTTTAGGACAGTAAACGGTCAGAATGAAATAAATTATAACAAAACAGCAAACAGTCTTACAACTGTTGTTGATACATTTAACAAGCTATAGAAAAATCTTTTGTTTCGTATGTGTATTTTTGATCTCCCCTGGAAAAAATTCAACTGTACGTTTTCGAACACTGGGACTTATTTCAAAGGCAATACAGGAGGTGAATCCAATCAGTTAAAATGTAAAAAAAAAAAAAAAAGAAAAAAAAAAGCCTGAGACGAGAGAGATTCAAGCTGCATCAGGAGTTTCAGATAAACACACTCCTGGTCTTATAAACAGCGCCGCAATCGTAAATAAGAAAATAAAAGATCAATTACCTTAGCGTCACTGTGTTTTATTTTTATTTTTTATTTGTTTATTTATTTTCAGCTGCACTGATTTGTTGAATCGGTTATAGGATTTTCTCTGTATGTCACTTTCTGCAAGTTCCAATTCATGTGAAAACTGGCTGACATTTAATCTAAACTCAAGTATGAATTTTGTGCCGTCATTTAAAAGGTGCCTGTTAATAAAAATGTTTTAACAGCGTTCATGGTTATGTGTCACAAAAATAGAATCAATATTTATAGAAAACCCTAACAGTTAAAATCTGCATTTACAGAGTGAAGTACACGGCAAAGTGATGAAATAAAGAAACTTCCATCCGTTTGGAGAATACATACACAGCTCCATTAAGTCATACATGGAATTAACATTAAAAAAAAACTTCCATTGATGATGATTCACAAATAAAGAAGCGAAACGCCTTTCATTTAATTGCAATAGACAGAAATAAACCTCCATAAATGTTAAATACTGTTTAATTAATACCTCGTTTCATCGTAAAAAACTATAGTTATTTCAGTATACCTGTAGATAAAAAAAAAAAGCTTTGAGTATTAATGATTGTGTAAAACATGAATTCCTTCCCAGTCTATCATTTAAAAAACGGGTTCAATATCTTCAACAGTTTATAAGATGTGATGATTGTTACCTCCGCATAATTCAGGTTGCACGTGGAGAGAAATGGCGTGCTAGTCGCGACGCTCCCGTACCGTAGATATACGAGCCACAATCTCGAAAATGGAGACAGGTATCGTCCTGCTCTCAACTTTAAAAATAATTTCGAATTATTGGCTTCATTTCATCCGCAACAATGTATGACCTAAAATGAACCATACGCAAAGCAGCCAGCGACTACATTTTTCGATGTAAACACTTCAAGTTTAATGCAATAGGTTAGTTAAAAATTAAGTATCTGAATAACTATGAGGAATTTTGAGAAAATAGACACTTCGCTATCAAGCTGGGGTGTGAAACTACAAGATATGCAAAACCCAAATTTTTGTGTGTGTTAGTTTCCTCAAACTCGACAGAGATGTAATAAAAAGTGAAAATAACACTCCCAACCGAAAGTAGTGCTTTTTAATTTTTTAAAGGAAAACGAGAATCTGTAACGCAAAACTAAATGTGGGAACTGATGTAGCTATGCTTCCTTAACATGCAGTATTTTTTTACAGCAAAAAATCGGAAATTTTATTTTCGTCGTGAATTTTGCTAAGTCGCATTCCAGGAGCCGCGCCTTGGTAAACGGCAGCGGCTGGCGCTGTGCTCCCGACTCGCCACCGCCCGCCACGCCGAAAAAGGGAGGGGGGGCCGAGCCGCAATCGCAGTTAACAGCCGCGTCTTGGACAAAGGCTGTCTGGGGTCTGGGGCGGCGGCAGAACAAAATGAGGTCCCCTGTCCACTTGCAAATACATGTACTACTATAAAAAAGTAACTTTTGAGATTTGACGAGAGGTCCACGGGACGCTCATAAAAAAAATCCAAAATTATTTAAAAGAGATGACCACGTATAACAATAGTCGCAGTGAAAGGGAGAAAAATACAAACATCGGCTACAGTAAGGTTTGATATTCACAAATTTCGTATTGACTAATCGAACTAATTGAATGTTACCGAGGCCAACACATTTGATTCTTATTCGGTAGGACCATTCAAATACGCGTCGTTCCATCCAGGTTTAGGTTATTCGTTATTTCCATAAGTTGCTCGAGGTAAATGCTCCTTCCCTATCGTTTCGTAATCATCGGCTGAGCTAGGACTCTAATAGTCTCGCTTTCGAAGGGACGTTCAACTTTAACATTCTTTTCTTTCTTTTAACTCACCTGTAAACGAAACTGGACTGAAGATTGAAGCCCCGCTAATAACGCGGAACCGATTAAATAATTCCGACACACTATTCTTAAAATTCACATTTTTAGGAAAATACCTTGTTCACCTTCTATATAGGGAAATAAAAAAAAGGCAGACCAAACAAAGCTCACAAACAGGCTGTAATAATATTGAGTTGATGCACAAGTTCGTATCGATTTTGTTTTCCATGTTCGTATTTACCTTGTTATGAGTTTATTTACGGATTGTCAATTTTTATTTGTAGTTCAAATGTTTGTAGAACTTATGGGACTTAACTATGGGATCATCAGTCCCTAAGCTTACAAACTACTTATGAACTACTTAAGACTAAGTACGGCACAAATATCCATGCCCGAGGGGGGATTCGAACCCCCGACCGTAGTGGCCGTGCAGACCGTGACGAGTGCCTCAGTCTCCTCGGCCACCGCGGCCGACTATTTGTAGTTAACAATAGCTATTTTAGTTGACACATTCTCATTTGGAGATGGTGAGTGCAGCTGTGGGCGTTAGAAAATGAAGAAATCGGAACATTTCTGACATATGCATCCCTTTGAGTTCAATAAGAAAGGTGACAGCATCGGAGACAGTAATAAACATTTGTGCCGTGTACGCTATTAACTCCATTGATTAGAGGATGTCAAGGAAACAATTCCTCTGTTTAAGAAACATCGTTTGATCTTTCATAGAAATAAATAGTGAAGGAGAATATATTATTGATCATTACTCTGTGTATCTGTTGTGATCATTAAACTTTATGGAAACAAACTACGTACTTCTGTGGAAACATAATAAACTGGGTTTCGTAGTTGGATCAATTCTTAATGAGAAATATGATTAGAACGAAAAACAGGAATGCAAAAAAGTCAGATATGAATAATCAGGTAACATTGGAGTTTATTGCTGTTACTTTCTAAAAATCTGCACAGCCATATGATTCGATTTTTATGGAGGAAAAATAAGGAATTATGTTGTTCAATTGATCTACTACGTTTAAATTATTGTTCAAAATCGGTTAAAATGCATTTATTTTATTTAACGAATATACCACGGTAAAAACAAACGGTGTGATAGTCCACGAGTGAAACAGTACATCCTTGCCTGTTTTCGGGGCCTGGAGATGTTAATAGTGATACTGCTCCTCGCGAGGGGACTTAAAGGTGCTGGCTGAATGATTAAGTAGTCCCACTGAGTTTCCGGGCGTCCGAATGGCGTGAAATTCTCCACATGTTAGAGGGTCACCGCTGATTTAACGATGCGAACAGCGAAAGAAGACAATAGAAAGCGTGAGTCACGACTTCAGCGACAAGTTTAGAGGGAGTATGATATCTCGCAAAGAGGGCCATTGTTTGTCAAGCAGCCACTCCATACGTCTTTCATGTTCACTGCTGGCTGACAAGCTGAGGCTAAGACGTTCGGATCATGGATTTCCATCAAACCTCGTACCAGTCCTTTACGACAGAATAATGTTCAACTAGTAAGGCGCACATTCTAGAAGTGTCTCGTGGGCATTGACCTCATGTTTGGTATGTAGGCATAACCGACCCACTAGATGACAGTAACGCACATTTTAGCTGCCCACGCTGACTGGCGAATAACATACCGGGCGCGCGGCAGCATAGTGTCTTGGCAGTGCTAGAGAAGTACATTCTAACTCTATTCGATTTGTGAGTGATATAATGAACAGTAAGTGGACATTTCTTATCGTTCACAATGGGAATTGGAATTGACGTAAACAAAAAGTTAGAGGTTTTATACCAGATAGGATTATCCTCCTCATGAAGTGAAGTACACGAAGAAGAAAGAGACATTTCAAACGCTATCTTACGTTTGATCAAGAAACTTGAAGATGTCACTCACTGTCATTGAAGAACGTGCAGTATGATGTAGCTAATGACTATCTTCCTTTCGAGTATGCCAAAAAAGTAATTAAAAAGAAGAAGAAAGGCTGGTCGTTGAAAACAATTATGAATCACTTCAGAAGGGTCAAGGACAGGAACAACCATAAGCAGAACTATAATGAAAAAGGAACCAAACGTGATGAACTCAAGGTCATATTGAAGAATGTTTGGTCTACTTTTGAAAAGGCAAGGACTAGTCTCATGGCTGTGCATGATGTTGATCTAAGGCTATGGGCATTTACGAAAGCTAGCACACTTGAACTGCCTGCTAAGTTGGACCTATCAGGCTGTGGGAGTTTAAGACAGTTTACAAGATGGTGAGTCTCAAAATTTGTTCAAAAATGTTCAAATGTTTGTTAAGCTTATGGTACTTAACTACAGGGTCATCAGTCCCTAAACTTACAAACTACTTATGAACTACTTACGAACTAGGACGGCACAAATATCCATGCCCGAGGGGGGATTCGAACCCCCGACCGTAGTGGCCGTGCTGACCGTGATTGGAGCGCCTGTCACCTCGGCCACCGCGGCCGGCCTCAAAATTTGACAGTGTGTAATGTACAAACATGTTCAAGCGCTGGAAGAGAGAGAGAATTCTGGAATTGCGTTGGGTATTGAATTCACGGATCTAATTATTCATAAGCGGAAACTTTTAATACCGACCAATCTGGATTTAATTATGAATTGTCTCGCAGGAAAGGCCGCTTCATCTAAAGCACCATACTACGGATTGCATGGCCGCTCCCGCCGAAGGTTCGATTCCTCCCTACATCTACATAATTGTTCTACAAATAAAATGTACATTTCGTGATATTTCTCTACTGCTCCGCGGCTCGGTAGCACAGTGGTAGAGTGACAGAATACCAATCCAAATGTCACCGGTACGATCCCCGTCCTATTCTAGGATTTTTATCGGTCACTTTCAACTTTTGTCACCTCGGGCAATGTTGCTGATATGGAAAAATATCGACACCGTGGTTCGGAATCCACGTTAAACTGTAGATCCCCCTATAACTGGCTGGGTAAGTCAGTTCGAAGGTCGTTGGAAGGCAACGGTATACCACCTCCTAACAGGACCATGCCTAGTAAAGCAATGTGCTGTTCAAACCAGTCTTCGGATTGTTGACTGCTTTACCTTACCTTTTCTAATAGAACGCTGGAATAAGGGGACATACAAATCTTTCCGTGTTTGATGTGATTTATCTTATTTTAGGGAGGTTGATAGGTAGGTATGTAACAACAAAATATGTATGCATTCGGAAGAGAAAATTTGTATAAGATATTTCTGCAAATAGATCTCGTCGCAACGAATAATGCGTTCTTGTAATGATTTCCACCCCTTAATCGTGCAATATTTCCGTGACACTCTCATCCCTATGTCACGATTATACAAAACGAGCTGCCCTTCTCTAAATTTTCACTATATTCTCCGCCATTCTTACTTGGTGGGGATCCCACTATGCGTGGTCTGCGCCGTAATACTCCAAAATAGGACCCACAAGTTCTGTATATGCATTATCTTTAGTAGAATTGTTGCATCTTGTAAGCGTTCTACCAATGAAACTTAGCCTTTGGTTCACCTTCCCCATAATGTTTTCTGTGTTTTCAATTAATGTTGTTCGCAGTTGTAATATCTAGGTATTTAGCTGAATTTAGGGCCTGTAGATTTGACTGATTTATCTTGGAAATTAAGTTTAACGGGTTTCTTTTAGCATTCCTATGGACGACTTCACACTTTTCATTGTGTAGGATAAATTGACAATTTTTGCATCATGCAGATTTTTGAAAAACATTTTACAGTTATTTTTGATCTTCTTGTGACTTTACTAAATGCTAAATGACATTATCATCCGCCAACAGTCTAAGGGGCTGCTGACATTATCTCCAAAATGTTTATGAAGACAAGAAACAGTATGTATGGACGTAGCCACTTTGGTTTAAATTCGTATTTTATGCTTTACCATACCGCTCATCCGTATGTTGCATGGCGTCAGGAACTTTACTTACGGAACGAACCTCGGCAAAATCTACAGTTTTCTTCAGATATTGACGAAATTTTACGCACCTGGTCTTCAAAACAAGAGGAAGAACACTTTCTACGTAAAATTTAATACGGTTCTTGGAGAAGGGTGTCTTACTCCAGACTTCGACACATTGTGAATGATCACCATTGAACTGGATGTGATGGCATTTAAAGTCATTGGAGGCATTACACCGAACCATTCAAGACCTGCGGAACAATAAAAATCGATTTGGTGTGTGCTTATCTTGTGATTCCATGGTCAATTGAAGCTGATAAACTTAATGTGTGCTTGAAGTCTTCCATTTTGTGGGAACACGGCGACAAACTAAAGCAAAAATATGCGTGCCAACTGTCAAGTTGCAAAATGATCACTACAAAGAAATATTTTCAATAGAGGTCCCGACACAGGTAATGAAAAATTACCTTTGGACGTTTTGACCGGCTGCATTATCTTTCCTCACAATTGTTATCAGTTTATTGAATCAAAACTGTACTCATTCAGAAGGTATTCCCAACTGTTGCTCAGAATTACAGACATCATATTTGGTTGAATGGCCAAACTATAATGGCTGCCAACAACACGGATGTAAATGAACTGGACATACAAATCTGTTGATTCCGATACTAACCAAGATGATGTAGGTAATTACCCACTCAAATTTCTGTACTCGCTGGGTTTTCCAGGATTGTCGCCTCACAATCTACAATTAAAGGTCGGCTCAGTGATCATAATGATGCGAAATATCTATAAGCCGTTACTTTAACGGCACACGCCTCGCGGTAAAAAAAATCACGTCATATAAACAGTCGTTGAGCACCATGGAATCAATCTTGATAAAATTACTGAACAATATGATCGAAGAAACCATTTTAAAGGGACACTGTAAATGATAAGACGTTCTGAATATCACGCATTCCGAGGATTCCAGCTAACACACTGTTGAATTTAGGCGACATAGCTTTACATATGACCACAAATAAATCCCAGGGGCAGTCATTGAGTGTTAGTGGAATCGATCTTGAATCACCATGTTTCTCGCACAGCCAATTGTACGTTGCATGTTCCTGTGTTGGAAAACCATCAGCTTTCTTTATTATTAGCTTTGTTTATTTATCAACCAGGTAATAAAAATATCGTCTGTCATGAAGTAATAGACTGAAAATATAATTTAACGCAATAATATTAAGTTTTGCAAGATTCGAAATGGGGAAAAAATCAAATATTTGTAGAGCTCATGGGACTTAACTACGGGGTCATCAGTCCCTAAACTTACAAACTACTTATGAACTAGCTAAGACTAAGGACAGCACAAATATCCATGCCCGAGGAGGGGGGATTCGAATCCCTGACCGTAGTGGCCGTGCAGAACGTGATTGGCGCGCCGCAGAGCGCTCGGCCACCGCGGTCGGCTCGAAATGGAAAACTGAATTTTGTAAATAGTTATTGATTATGATTGGACATTAACAATAGATAGAAAAGTATACAAACATTATCAAATTTATTGTTGATGTCACGGTAATTACTTGATAATGAATAAATGAAGTCATTACTTTGACTTTTTTTTTCGTTTAAATTATACATAAGTGACTATATCATATCACAAATTTATTTGCTCTTGTCACCATGAATGAAAACTAAAGATGTTATCACGACGTGTGCACTTCATAAGCTAAAGCTATCAACCGTACTTTTTGGTAGGTAAGTTACTCGATAACAATTTATGACAAAATTCTTGAATAGATGCTTTCATAAATGCTAACTAAAATAACCGACCCGTCTTTACATGAGATTTCACAACTTTTTGCAGTGAATAAATTCGTTGCAAAACATGCAATTTTGTACATTTTATTTTTTTATGAGATCTTATTTGTTTTTGTAGGTAGTCCCCTTTTTTCCTTGGGTAACATTTTTTGTGCGTCAGCCTACTGATTTTCTTAAAACCCATTGTCTGTTGGTTTTCTCAGAAGCTGTTATATATCAGTAATTGAAAAGAAAACGGGAATGAAATTTAGGGATACTAGTTTTTTCATTATTAGCTAAACACTAACTAAATATAAAATTTCTATTTGTGCTAGAAGTACGGTACATTTGAATTTATATAATTTTTGTATAAGTGCCAAAATTAACAATTTTGGTCTATCAATATTCAGCAAATTATAAGGTACAAAATATTATAATTTGAGAATATAGCTAGTTATAGAATGTTCTCTTGATAAATGAAAATTAATACTTGTGGAATTAAGCCATAGCGAAGTTACAGGAGAGTCAATACTGCCGTGAATGGCTTCAAGAAAAAGATGGTTCAGCTGTGCTTGATTGCTTACCTCGATTTGGTGGGGATAATTTCATACCACCGAATTACGGATTAGTAACAACTGATTAAATAAAAGAGTCTTTAATCATCATCATTATAGGCTCCTGTATGAGGTACTCCTTTTGCCAATTACTATTTGGTGAACTTTCAGTTCCGCGCGAGAATAACCGAGCTGTTCTAGGCTACTTGTCAGGAACTGCGAGGCTGTTCCCGTTTGAGTTGTGTGTGTGTGTGTGTTTTGTCCTTAAGTTAGTTTAACTAGAATGTAAGCCTGGGAACTGACAACCACAGTAGTTTGGTCCCCTAGATTTCCCAACATTTATCATTTTTGAACTTTCAGTATAATGTATGCTGCATTAGTTTCGTATTTTAGTTCACAATTTTTTGTAAGATACAAATAATTAATTTCTGTTTCAGCAACATCTACAATGGCTGGATCTTGATCATCAAAGTCAAATCCGTGATTGCCGCTGTGGAGTAGCCGAGCGGTCTAAAGCACCTCGCTGCGGAGCGCGCGATTGCTCGCCGTCGAGGTTCGAGTCCTCCCTGGAGCATGGTTGTGTGTGTTTGTCCGTAGGTTAGTTTACCTAGGTTTAAGTAGTTTGTAAGCTACGGACTGATGACCACGCAGTTTGGTCCGATAGATTTACAGACATTTGAATTTTTTTTTTCCTCAAATCCGTGATTCTTTCTTTCTTCTTCTTTGCTTTATAAATCGCTTCACCTGTTTCTGCAGTTATTACTTAAGATAATTGCAGAAACATGTGATGCAATTTATAAAGTAATTGCACGGCAACATAATTTAGTATTAAAAATACTTATTCTTGTCTGGTTATGTGTAGTTAGTAATCGACTTTATTTATATTAAATGTAATATGCCTTCGGTTCTGCAGGCTTCGTGTAAACAAAGTACTTCTCCGAGGTGTTTATGTAACAATTTCTGACAAGTCCTAACGGTAAGTACGTCTATTATATCCAGCGATTGCGGATTATTGAGCTTTGATACAACAGAAGGCGACATTAATTAGATGCAATCAGCCCGTACTTTTCACTCTCGAAAGTGATATGTAGGCTTTCCCGTATGGGAACATTGAAGAATCGGTGTCCATAAGAGCACTATTTACACCCGCAGTTTAACATGGAATTCGAACCACACGTCGTTTTTGACGAATCCTCACATTGTAGAGAGGTGAAGGCAGGTTATTTTTTTTTTTTTTTTTTTTTTTTAAATAAAAGGTACCCAACCAGGAATCAGCCGCGGGATCTCTAAGGTGCGAGCCAATCATAAAACACATACTCAGCCTCTAGACAGTTGCATTTACAAACAGTGTGAACAAGTGATAAAAAAAGTGTTGAGTGATTTTTTAAAAGTGATGAGCAATGATGTATGAATGTAAATTGCGACACATCAAGTTTATATGTTCTTAAATCAATATATTTAAAATACGTCTGTGACTTTATAACATAGACGTCAATCTAGAGATCTGAAGATGACAACTAAGTTTGTCGAAACCGGTTACCTACAATAAAATATTCAACAACCGATCATGTTATTTTACAAAAAGAAAAGAAAACGTTTCTGAATGTTCAAAAGCGAGCTTGATATTTATGGATGTTTGTTTTTTTTCCTTCCATTACTGGCTAAACGCTATTAAATAGATGTTTTTTTAACCCAGCCTTCACAACTCCACGAAATAGAGGAGTTGCCAGAAACGACACGTGGTTCGGATTCCACATTAAGCTACAGGTCCCCCTTCCCCGGTTGGATAACCACCCAAGTGGTGTCCAATCGAAATATATGCACCAGGCAGTGAGCCACATGAAATTGTTATTATTATTTAAGTTTCTGTACCTGTTAGAATTAGCTCAGACTTTTGACAATTGATTAATGAAAAGCAGCATAACTTGGGAATATAGCTAGTTATAGCAGATCCACTTGGTCACTGAATATTCACACTTTTACCTTTATCCACAACGAATATAAAAGGGATCGAAAGTGCCGTGATGGCTTCGAATCGCGCGGGGGTAGCCGAGCGGTCTGAAGCGCCACGTTGCCGCTGCGGATCGCGCGATCTCCCGCGTCGGAGGTTCGAATCCTTCCTCGTGCATGGATGTTTGTGTTGTCCTTAGTATAAGTTTGTTCATAAGTAGTTTGTAAGTTTACGGACTGATGATCCCGTAGTTAAGTCCCATAAGCTTAACAAACATTTGAACATTTGAATGCCTTCGAGAAAAGGATGGTAAGGCTGTTCGCTCGATTAGGAATTAATATTCACAGCATTACAGACATACACAGAGTACACTGCATGACAAGGTAGTTCAGAGTAACTGTTTGGACCTCAAGCGTCAATGCATGTCTGCAGTGAGGACATTCTCCAAGCCACCCACAACGGGTACCGGTAGCAACGGTTTTTCGTCAACGTATAGGCAGGTGTTGACCAAGATCACCTAATAGGACTTTATTTGCTGCCTCCTGGTGTCCCTACGAGATGTGCTACTGCAATTGTTGGAGATTGATCCATTGTTGTCTGAGAGAGTCTGTCGTTTCAACACGACTGTGCGCCTCCCCATTTTGAGGTTAATGTCCGCGAGTTCCTGAACTATGCATACACGCATCGTTGAATTGGAACGAGACGAACTGTACAACAGCCTACGCAGTCGCCAAATCTTACATCTCTAGAAAATTTTCGTTGTTACCTCAAGTCGAAGGTGTATGAAACCTTCATAGAAACAGATCGCCGCGGTGGAGTAGCCGAGCGGTCTAAAGCGCCTCTCTGCGGAGAGCGCGGTTGCTCGCCGTGGAGGTTCGAGTCCTCCCTGGTGCATGGGTGTATGTGTTGTCCTTAGGTTAGTTTACCTAGGTTTAAGAATTTGTAAGCTACGGACCGATGACCGCGCAGTTTGGTCCGATAGATTTACAGACAGACAGAAACAGATGAAATAGTTGCTAGGGTCCAAGCCAAGTCTCTTGTCTTTTATTACTTCAGATACTAGAGCTCTATGAGAGAGTACTACAAAGGTTCATGCGCCGTTGTCACGCACACATTGATAATGACGGACGTCACTTTGAACAGTTACTATGAGTTATTATGAGTTACGTTGTTGTTAAGCAGGGTACGCTTTGTACGTCCATAACAGAAGAAATATGGCTTTCCGACCTTTAGCATCCTCTCGTAATACAATCGGTTGTGGACTGATTGTCGTCAGTTTCATTTTGACCCAAAGGTTTGAGACAACCTGTACAGAACACTGAAAACAAACGAATCGTTCATCGTAGACAAGTATTTCAGAATCATTCGTAACATGAGCGAATTAAGTCAGAAGCATATGTTTTGGCGCTCTTGTCTGGCACTTCGAATCAAGGTACCTGATGTGGCTATAGGGCTGAGCAAACAGATGTCGGTCCCCTCACTGAGCTGCTGAAATCCTGTCATGCGTTGAATATGGGCCTCTTAAATCCATCCCTTCCATATTCGCATGAGAATACAATGATATAAGGGAACTATATCTATTAGTAAGAAAGAGTAATAACCCAGAAACAATAAGATATTATAAAAAATACTGTGATACAATAAGAAAGGTTATTGAAAAATCCAGAAGCATGTGCATCATGGCTGAAATTAGTTCCTCTGATAATAAAATTAAATCAATTTGGAAAACTATTAAAAGGGGGACAGGGGAACCAAGAGCACAGGAAGAGGGTGTTACCATCAAAACAAATTAAAAGTTTAGTAATAAAAAGTCAGAAGTTGAAAACATTTTTAATGATTACTTGCCGCGGCAGAGCGGTCGAGCGCATTGAGGCGCTTTGGTCCGAAGCGCGTGGCTGTTCCCCGTCGGGGGTTCGAATCACCCCTCGGGCATCGATATTTGTGTCGTATTTAGTATAAGGTAGTTCGTAAGTAGTTTGTAAGTTTAGGGACTGATGACCCCGCAGTTAAGTCCCTTAAGCTCAACAAACATTTGAACATTTTTGAATGGGTACTTCTTAAATGTTCATTTGAAGTAGTAAGGCAGTTAATGGAAGAGGCCATACCTACACAATTTGATACAATAGAAAGTCCATCCACCTCTCCTTCAGAAATTAGAAATTGCATCAAAGCTGCTATCGTCACGTGTTTCCTTTAAACTGATATACCCCCAACAGCACAACCAGAGCTCTAGGCGTGTAGCAGCCAGCTGTTATAGCCAGCTATGGCACGAACACTCAATACCGATTTCAAAATATTCGCTTCATATCTGGCTGTATTTTCAGTCACGTGAGCTTTCTACAACTTGTTATCTCACAAATAAATTCGGATGTGATCTCTCCGGCCCTTCGCGGTGTTTAATTTTGGATTATTAGCAGTATACAGCGTAATCCATGTTTGTCACATATTTGACTGCTGATTTCCCAAAATATCGCAATTTCCGAGAGTGTGTTTTAGACAGGAACATAAGATGCCAACTAAATTTTCTGTTGCAAAAGTATATCACGGCGTCAATATACAGGGTGTTACAAAAAGGTACGACCAAACTTTCAGGAAACGTTCCGCACACACAAAGAAAGAAAATATGTTATGTGGGCATGTGTCCGGAAACGCTTAATTTCCATGTTAGAGCTTATTTTAGTATTTCTCTTTAAATGTCAATTGAAATAATTCGTGCAGACAATTGTCAAAATACCCAATCGTTTCGTTAGTACTGTACTTCCTCGATTCACGTCATCAACACAGATTTTCTGTGAACGTTTGGGCAGGAATTGTTGGCGATGTCTTGATTGGGCCTCATGTTCTTCCACCTACGCTCACTGGAGCACGTTATCATGATTTCATACGGGATACTCTACCTGAGCTGCTAGAACATGTGGTTCATGCACGATGGAGCTCCTGGACATTTCAGTCGACGTGTTCGTACGCTTCTCAACAACAGATTCGGTGACCGATGGATTGGTGCAGGCGGACCAATTCCATGGCCTCCACGCTCTCCTGACCTCAACCCTCTTGACTTTCATTTATGGGAGCTCTTGTCTACGCAACCCCGGTACCAAATCTAGAGACTCTTCGTGCTCATATTGTGGATGGCGTGATACAATACGCAATTCTCCAGGGCTGCGTCAGCGCATCAGGGATTTCATGCGACGGAGGGTGGATGCATGTATCCTCGCTAGCGGAGGACATTTTGAACATTTCCTGTAACAAAGTGTTTGAAGTCACGCTGGTACGTTCTCTTGCTGTGTGTTTCCATTCCATGATTAATGTGATTTTAAGAGAAGTAATAAAATTAGCTCTAACATGGAAATTAAGCGATTCCGGACCTATGTCCACATAACATATTTTCTTTCTTTGTGTGTGAAGAATGTTTCCTGAAAGTTTGGCCGTACCTTTTTGTAACACCCTGTATATATCTTGTGATTATTCTCAAAAGTATCAGTTGCTGTGTGACCGGCGGCCAGTGCACACGTGACCAGCAGCAGCTCTAGATTTTACGGTAACCGGCTTCTTAATAGAAGCGACTTATTTACATTTCGTGTGTGCTTTCTTTTGCAGCTCTTAATACTTTAGTGTGATCGCGTGTTTGTTTATTAAGAATCGCGCTTATTTGTCAGTTCAGTTACTGATTTTTTGATCTATTAGCTCGCGTATATATTTTTCAGATTCGCCGTTAATAAACAGTTCAGCGTTAGGTTTATATTTTGCAAAGCTTACTGTTTATCAAACTACTGTGTCCTCTCACGTACTTACTTGGAAGAAACAAAGGTTTTTAGAATGGCTAGGAACTGTGACTGCTGCGAACGGATGGAGGCAGAGTTGGTGACTCTTCGCTCGCAGCTTCAGGCGGCGTTGGCTTCGCTGGCAACGCTTGAGACTGCGGTGGGTGGGCGCCGCTGTTGTGGACCACTCTCGGGGGTGCAGCAGACGCCCTGTGCGTCTGTTGTGCCCTCCGATAGGCCTGCGGCTGTGGCCAGCCCGCTCACTGCCCGCGAGGAGGTAGCCCCCCAATCCGTGGTGGACTGGGAGGTCTCCTCAGCGCGTGTCAGGCGGCGTAAGACTTCCCGAGGGACCGAAGTGGAGGCCTCCCCGGTTAGTCTTGCCAACAGATTCGAGGCGCTGTCTGTGGCAGGGGATGTTCCTGACGCAGATGGTGTCGCTTGTCCTGTACTCGCCCCTCTGCCTTCAAGATCCGGGCACTCACAGAGGGTGGGTTTGTTAGTAGTTGGGAGCTCCAACGTTAGACGGTTAATGGAGCCCCTTAGGAAAATGGCTAGTAATGAGGGGAAGAATTCCAATGTGCACTCCGTGTGCATACCGGGGGGAGTCATTCCAGATGTGGAACGGCTCCTTCCGGATGCCATGAAGAGCACAGGATGCAGCCAGCTGCAGGTGGTGGCTCATGTCGGGACCAATGATGTGTGTCGCTTTGGATCGGAAGAGATCCTCTCTGGTTTTGAGCGGCTATCAGAAGTGGTTAAGACTGCCAGTCTTGCTTGCAAGATGAAAGCGGAGCTCACCATCTGCAGCATTGTCGACAGGACTGACTGCGGACCTTTGGTTCAGAGCCGAGTGGAGGGTCTGAATCAGAGGCTCAGACGGTTCTGCGACCGTGTGGGCTGCAGATTCCTCGACTTGCGCCAAAGGGTGGTGGGATTTCGGGTTCCGCTAAATAGGTCAGGAGTCCACTATACTCAGGAAGCGGCTACACGGGTAGCGGGGGCTGTGTGGCGTGGACTGGGCGGTTTTTTAGGTTAGATGGCCTCGGGAATACACAAAATGGGTTTCAGTCTCAATGGGGGCAGGTCAGACACGGGAAGAAAGCAGACCTAGAAACCATTGGTGTAACAGTTGTAAATTGTCGTAGCTGTGTTGGGAAAATTCCAGAGCTCCAAGCGCTGATAGAAAGTACTGAGGCACAAATCGTTATAGGTTCTGAAAGCTGGCTGACGCTGAGATAAATTCGGCCGAAATTTTTTCAAAGGGCCAAATGGTCTTCAGAAAGGATAGAATAAATAAAACAGGGGGTGGCGTGTTTATTGCTGTTGCCGTGGTTAGGAACCCACGTTAAACTGTAGGTCCCCCTATAACTGGCTGGGTAAGTCAGTTCGAAGGTCGGAGGAAGGCAACGGCATACCACCTCCAAACAGGACCATGCCTAGTAAAGCACTGAGGTGTTCAAACCAATCTTCGGATTGTTGACTGCTTTACCTTTTTAAACGGTTTACCCTGCAGCGAAATTGAGGCAGATACTTCCTGTGAATTGGTCTGGGTAGAGGTTATACCTGACCACCGGAATAAATTAATAATTGGATCTTTTTATCGGCCCCCTGACTCAGACGATGCGGTTGCAGAAATGTTCAAAGAAAGCTTGAATCATATTTTAAATAGGTATCCAAAGCATACTGTTATAATCGGTGGCGACTTTAATTTACCCTCGATATGTTGGCATAATTACGTATTCAAAACCGGGGGAAAATATAAAACATCGTCCGAACTAGTTCTGAATGCTTTTTCTGAAAACTACTTCGAACAGTTAGTTCATGAACACACTAGAATAGTAAATATTTGCGAAAATACTCTTGATCTCCTAGCAACAAATAATCCCGAGATAGTAAAGAGCATCAAAACAGATACAGGGATTAGCGAACATAGAGTTGTAGTAGCGAGACTAAATATCGACATTCCCAAATACACCAAAAATAAACGAAAAATATATCTATTCAATAAAGCAGATAAAAATTCGCTTCACGCTTTCCTCAGTGATAGTCTCCAGTCCTTCAAAACTAAAAATGCGAGTGTAGATCAGTTGTGGCTTACTTTCAAAGACATAATATCAGTAGCAATCGAGAGATTTATACCAAATAAATTAATAAAAGAGGGGGCTGACCCCCCGTGTTACACAAAACAGGTCAGATCACTGTTGCAGAAACAAAGAAAAACGCATGCAAAATTTAAAAAGACACAGAATCCGAGAGACTGGCAATCATTTACTGAAACTCGCAACCTAGCGCGGACTTCAATGCGAGAAGCCTATAGTAGTTTCCACAACGAAATCCTGTCTCGTAATCTTGCAGAAAATTCAAAGAAATTCTGGTCATATGTGAAACACAAACAATACCTTCACTACGCGATAGCAATGGTAATACTACCGACGACAGTACTGCTAAGGCAGAATTACTAAAAACAGCTTTCCGAAATTCTTTTACCAAAGAAGACGAAGTGAACACTGCAGTATTCAATCCAAGAACAGCTGCCAGCATGCGAAACTTAGAAGTAGATGTTCCTGGAGTAGTAAAACAACTTAAGTCTCTAAACAAAAATAAATCTTCCGGGCCAGATTGTATAGCAACTAGATTCCTCTCAGAGTATGCTGATGCAATAGCTCCGTACTTAGCTATAATTTACAACAGATCACTCAGCGAAAGATCCGTACCCAAAGACTGGAAAGTTGCCCAAGTGACTCCAATATTCAAGAAAGGCAATAGGAGTGATCCCCAAAATTACAGGTCCATCTCATTGACGTCGATTTGCAGTAGGATTTTGGAACATATACTTTGTTCGAATATTATGAACTACCTCGAAGAGAACGACCTATTAACCAATAGTCAGCACGGATTCAGAAAGTATCACTCTTGCGAAACACAGCTTGCCCTTTATTCATTTGAAGTGTTAAGTGCCATCGACAAGGGATCTCAAATCGATTCCATATTTGTGGATTTCCGGAAGGCTTTTGACACTGTACCTCACAAGCGGCTTCTAATCAAATTGCGTGCTTATGGAATATCTCCGCAATTGTGCGATTGGATTCACGATTTCCTATCAGAAAGGACACAGTTCTTTGTAATTGACGGTAAGTCATCGAGTAAAACAGAAGTGATATCTGGCGTTCCACAGGGAAGCGTTATAGGTCCCCTACTCTTCCTAGTCTTTATGAACGATTTAGGAGATAATCTGAATAGCTCCCTCAGACTGTTCGCGGATGATGCTGTCGTTTATCGGTTAGTGAAGTCAACAGAGGATCAAAAGCAACTGCAAAGCGATTTAGACAAAATTTCTACTTGGTGCGAAAATTGGCAATTGACACTAAATAAAGAAAAGTGTGAATTAATACACATGACCACTAAAAGAAATCCGCTGGACTTCAATTACGCGATAAATCAGTAAAACCATAAGGTCGTAAATTCTACCAAATACGTAGGAGTTACAATTACGAACAACTTTGACTGGAGAGAACACATAGAAAATATTGTGGGGAAGGCTAACCAAAGGTTACGTTTCACTGGCAGAACGCTTAGAAAATAAACGAGCTCCACCAAAGAGACTGCCTACATCACACTTGTGCGTCCTCTCCTGGAGTACTGTTGCCCCTTGTGGGACCCTCACCAGATGGGACTGACAGAAGATATTGAGAAGGTTCAGAGAAGGGCAGCTCGTTTTGTTTTATCACGTCACGGGGGGAAAGCGTCACGAAAATGTTGCACGAATTGGGGTGGAAATCATTAAAAGAAAGACATTATTCATTGCGGCGTGATCTGTTTGCGAAGTTTCAATCACCGACTTTTAGTTCTGAATGTGAAAATATTTTGCTAGCACCCACCTACTTAGGGAGACATGACCATCCCAATAAAATAAGAGAAATCAGATCGAAAACGGAATGATTTAGGTGTTCTTTCTTCCCGCGCGCTATTAGAGAATGGAACGGTAGAGAAAAGTTATGAAAGTGGTTAATGAACTCTCTGCCAGGCACTTAAATGTGATTTGCAGAGTATCTATGTAGATGTAGAAAATAGCGCAGGGCGGACTAAGGCTGTCGGAGGCCCGGGGCGGCGGCAAAACAAAATGAGGCCCCCACCCGTCCACTTGGAAAGACAGGTATTACTATAAAAAATAACTTTTGCAATTTGGAGGCCTCCAGGACGAGAGGCACAGAACATTAAAAAATAATAGCTTTCGAGGTATGCAGGCCCCAATACGAGAGGCCAAGGGCACTCCAAAATACAAAACAATCCACCAATGGAACAGCGTTGTCTGTTAGTAGTCAGTAGCCCTAGAGGTTTTAACTCTGCCTGATAGCAACATCGAGTATCTTCGCTCTGAAGGATTTTGCTACTTGGAAAATAAACGCACTTCTCGTGTAGAGTGAGAAACAGGTTTACAGAAGAAACATGTCAGCGACGGCCATTGGACTCGGTCGTCTCAGGTGCCGGTTAGCAACACTGCGATCTCGTGGCAACCTTGAGATTGCTTTAGGGAGCCTAGTTACCTTGTCACAACGGAGCAAATGCCAAATTCTTCATTGCTAGTGTTACTCTCGGTCGTAAACTTGTTTCCCGTTCCCTATTGTTTACCAGGACAGTGTGTTTAGTGTTTCAGTCTTGTTATCGGCCGTATTACTAAACCGTGCTACAACATGTTACCAGTTTCTGCCACCTCTACTTGCGTTACAGTACTAATGGTCCACATTTATTACATGATTCTATAGTAGGAATTTCTTGTTTAAATTAAGTACATTGCTCTTTTATTAATGCCAGTTCTGGTACAGCGCGAGAGACAGAGACTCCAGTGAAGAGTAAGAAACAAAACATAGTTAAGAGATTCAGAAAAACGTTTCTTGGCAAACAGAGTGTAGGAATCCCGTAGACTGGTTCACCTTGGCCAGTGGCCTCTGGAAACCAACCGCAACTGCATCGCTGGCTGCCATTTAGTTTTTGTGCTTTCGTACTTGCGTCAAAGCTGCTACCGACACGTGTCTCCTGTTTCGTTTCCTGCAATTTTCGTTGTCCATAAAACTAAACCACAAGCCAAACTTTAAGTTTCATTTTGATTTTTCGTGATGAAAACCTTTCAGTAATGGATCATATCTATAAATTAATTAACTTATACTGCCATAATGTTTTGTAACTGTAAAATACACATTCTGCGCCACTGTCCGAAGAGCGTACATTAGTGGATAGTAACTATATGAATATGATTTATATTAAAACTGTTCTTTTTTCAAATGAAAGGCCCAGAAAAAAAAAACTGGTACTAGTGACATTTATGTACGAGGCGCATCCAGAAAGTAAGTTCCGTTTGGTAATAAAATGAAATTGTACACAGATACAGAAGAAAGTTTTATTGCACAAATTCTACAACTCTTAAACTACTTTTCCACATAACTGCTGAAATTTTGCAGGCATTTTTCATAGCGTGGCACCAGGTTTTGTATACCTCCTTCATAGAAATCTGCCGCTTGTGTCTACAACCAGTTGGAAACAGTGAAATTTGGGGGAATTCCAAGGCGAGAGCACTAATTTTAAACCTACGCTTTTCCTGGATCTTGTCATCAATCGCGTGAACCAGTTCTTCTGTAACCAAAGGTGGACGTCCACTTCGTTCTTCATGTTGCACATCACTACGCCCGCCACTGAACTGTCGGACCCATCTTCTCACCATCGAATCACTCATCGCATTTGGTCCTTAAACATCGCAAATTTGCCGATAAATTTCACTTGGTTTCACTTTCCTCGCATTCAGAAACCGAATCACCGACCTGACTTCACAGGCGGCGGGATTTTCAATCAACAACGACATTTCAAACAAGTACAACAAAGCGTACGTAACTGACAGCGATCTCCAAATGGCGCACGTCCTTCTCATTGATACACATCGTCTACAGCGCATGTGCGGAACAGGAATCGCAGCGCTGGAGCGGAGATAAATTGAAACGGAACTTACTTTCTGGACGCGCCTCGTATTACCGGGAAAATGCACATCATGTTCATCGTGAGATTAAAAAATCACAACACTGTGAAAATGAATTTCACTGATTATATTTGTTCGCAACACAAATACAGATTGTAAACTATTATTTGTGCACGTGAATTACAGCTACTGAGAATAAAAATGGTACAAGTGCACTGAATGAAAGAAAGTAGTATCATATTTATTTTTCACCGCTGTACTTGAACCTCATGTGTTGAGGTACAAACGTGCTGTTACTGTTTGAGCTTTGTCAGGCTATTGAAGACACTAATTTTGGCAAATTACGTGTTTTGCTTTTTAAAAAATTTCCTGCCCCTCAAAGGGATAAAAAAATATGCGGGTAACATTGATAACCACTGCCCCTGAAAGAGTTAATACAATACCTACACAATTTGATACAATTAGAAAGTCCACCCACCTCTCTTTCAGAAATTAGAAATTGCATCAAAGCTGCTATCGTCACGTGTTTCCTATAAACTGATATACCCCCAACAGCGCAACCAGAGCCTAGGCGTTTAGCAGCCAGCTGTTATAGCCAGCTATTGCAGGAACAGTCAATACCGATTTCAAAATATTCACTTCATATCTGGCTGTATTTTCAGTCACGTGAGCTTTCTACAACTTGTTATCTTACAAATAAATTTGGATGTAATCTCTCCTGCCCTTAGCGGTGTTTAATTTTGGATTGTCAGCAGTATACAGTGTAATCCATGCTTATCACATATTTGACTGTTGATTTCCCAAAATATCGCAATTTCCGAGAGTGTGGTTTAGACAGGAATAGTAAGAGTTGATTGGCGGACGTTCCTTCCTTGGCCTAGATCCACCACGCCTTCTACCTCTGCTAGCGTCAGTACCTTTTGTTTTTCTTCATGCGTCAGGGAGGTACAAAATTTGTGGTATATGGGAGGCGTGAGAGGTAACAGTTCCTGAAGATTTTTTCCAATTTGCTTTCTTTATTTTAAGTGGTTCTTCATAAAGTCTGTCTGATTTGAACGTAGGTGGCCTTCCTTTTAGAGTTTTCTGAAAGTCTATCTCAAGAAATTTATAATAGTGATTGGATGTTGGCTTCTCAAAGCGCATCCAGGGAATAGATGACAACTTGAGTGGATGTCCTGCTGTATCCTTGCACCTAGGTGACTTGATATCAACAATGGCGTTCATTGCGCCAGTGGAAATAAAATCACTCTGATGCATTTTGACCACAGTGAAGTTTCCTCTCGTAATACAATCGGTTGTGGACTGATTGTCGTCAGTTTCATTTTGAACCAAAAGGTTTGAGACATCCTGTACAGAACACTGAAAACAAACGAATCGTTCATCGTATACAAGTATTTCAGAATCATTCCTAGCGTGAGCGAATTAAGTCATAAGCATATGTTTTGGTGCTCTTGTCTGGCACTTCGAATCAAGGTACCTGATGTGGCCATACGGCTGAGGAAGCAATATGTCGGTCCCCTCACTGAACTGCTGAGATCCTGTCATGCGTTGAATATGGACGTCGTAAACCCATCCCTTCCATTTTCGCATGAGACTACAATGATCTTAGGGAACTATATCTATCCGTAAGAAAGAGTAATAACCCAGAAACAATAAGATATTATAAAAAATACTGTGATACAATAAGAAAGGTTATTTAAAAAATCCAGAAGCATGTGCATCATGGCTGAAATTAGTTCCTCTGATAATAAAATTAAAACAATTTGGAAAACTATTAAAAGGGGGACAGGGGAACCAAAAGCACAGGAAGAGGGTGTTACCATCAAAACAAATTAAAAGTTTAGTAATAAAAAGTCAGAGGTTGAAAACATTTTTAATGATTACTTGCCGCGGCAGAGCGGTCGAGCGCATTGAGGCGCTTTGGTCCGAAGCGCGTGGCTGTTCCCCGTCGGGGGTTCGAATCACCCCTCGGACATCGATATTTGTGTCGTATTTAGTATAAGGTAGTGCGTAAGTAGTTTGTAAGTTTAGGGACTGATGACCCCGCAGTTAAGTCCCTTAAGCTCAACAAACATTTGAACATTTTTGAATGGGTACTTCTTAAATGTTCATTTGAAGTAGTAAGGCAGTTAATGGAAGAGGCCATACCTACACAATTTTATACAATAGAAAGTCCATCCACCTCTCCTTCAGAAATTAGAAATTGCATCAAAGCTGCTATCGTCACGTGTTTCCTTTAAACTGATATACCCCCAACAGCACAACCAGAGCTCTAGGCGTGTAGCAGCCAGCTGTTGTAGCCAGCTATGGCACGAACACTCAATACCGATTTCATAATATTCGCTTCATATCTGGCTGTATTTTCAGTCACGTGAGCTTTCTACAACTTGTTATCTCACAAATAAATTTGGATGTAATCTCTCCTAGCTTTTGCTAGCATTAGAAATTTATTTTGCTCATTCATCAGGTACAAAAACATATTCAATTTTCAGTTAGTCCGAAGTCCCTGTCACATTCCATATAAGTATGGTCTGGCCGAAAAAATTGGGATCAATCGTCTCCAGAATTCCTTCCTTAACAACAACATCCCAAATTGTGCTATGTTCTTGTTTTGCTCTCCACAGCAGTCATTAAATGCTATGAGATGTTTAGTATTTAGATGGTATTTCAAAACTTATTCAAAGAGGAAGCAACTTCTTGCGGGACACGGGAGGCGATTAATTCATTCCATAAGAACATAGTTGCTTTCCTCCTCCTTTGTTCTCCATCTTATAGACCACACACAAACAGCTGAATCACTTATACCAGTTGTTTTCTAACGTCTCTGGATTTCTCACGGACTTCATGTTCTGTGATACCGGATGTCAGCACCAATCAAAGCTAGAACTGTGCCATTTTAACGAGTTCTTTGTGTGGCGTAGGACACTTATACCACATAAAATTATACCGAGTGATCAAACAGTTAGTATAAATTTAAAAACTTAATAAATCACGGAATAATGTAGATTGAGAGGTAAAAATGGACACACATGATTGGAATGACTTGGGGTTTTATTAGAACAAAAAAACAAAAACAAAAAATTCTGTAAATGTCCGACAGATGGCGCACTGTAAAGCATGTCCGGAGTTATGGTGAGGCATTGGCGTCGGATGTTGTCTTTCAGCATCCCTAGAGATGTCGGTCGATCATGATACACTTGCGAGTTCAGGTAACCCCACAGGGGGCCAAGCATGACGATTTTCATGCGCAGTCACTGACGTTTTGCTGTCCAGCGCCTTCTGTCGAACATTTTTTGAACTTTTTCCCCTGTTCTAATAAAACCCCGTGTCATTCCAAGCATGTGTCAATTTTGACCACTCTATCTACATTAATCCGTGATTTATTAAGTTTTCAAATTTATACTGACTTTTTGATCACCTGGTATTTGTTTATTTTGTCACTTGTACCACTTTCTTTTTCTCAGCGCTTCAACTATGTCTTCATAACTCTGAATGTGCCGACATGGAATATTGATCAATCAAACTTTGTTACTAAAAAAGAAAAAAAAAAAAAAAAAAAAAAAAAAAAAAAGAAAGAAAAAAGAAAACCCTCATAGGGACACACACACTCATTTAGTTCGATTTCTCGTGACAAACCCATATTTTTGTGGTGGAATGGTCTGGGTTCCATTGAGCTTCGTGACGCCAAATTAGAGCCTTTGAATAAATAAGCAGCGTAATTGACACGCAAGCCGCCGTTGCAGAGTCAATTATAAAGGCTAACATTACGCTGTAGTCGATACACACGTCGTTTATACATTTATTTCGTATTGAACTGACCACTAAAACGTTGCAGTTTCATAAACACGAATGTTTCATTTTTTTTCGGAAACTATACTCATTTTCGGCTCCTGTTTGTTCACTGCCGTTACCAACAATAATCTGTAGTTATTGCTGTCTTTGACGATAGCGTGCCCAAGACTGCATGACGAAATCACTTTGATATGGTGCTGTTAATCTGAAGAGATCTATAACAGTGTGTCAGATTAATATTATAATAATTCATTGCACAATTTTAATCTGCGACGTTTTCGAACTTTTCAGAAAAGCTAGTCATTAATGTTTTCGAAAAGGTCGCACGCGAAACTTTGCTTCTTCGGGGGCCCATATGTGACTAGCCCTTGTCCTACTAATCATTTGTATACCCATCAAAACAGTCGACAGACTGTAGCTACCCTATAACTCAATGTCAAAATTTAAATCTTACACCACTTGCTGCAGCCCAGCCGAACTGAGTAAATCGGTTGATTTCTGTACATTACGTGAAGTCTCGTGTGGTCTTAACACGGCTTATAAAATCACCAATTGTTCATGGGTGATCCCAAGAAAAACATAAAAAACTATGATTTTTGGATACAGAAACGGCGATTTGTGGGATGTCTACTTTTACACTTTTTATTTATTGAAAATCGACAAAATGTTTACCGTATGTTCTTAAGATAATATTCCCAAACTAAGTTTTAGGTATTTCGTTGTCTTCATCCGTTACCGAAACCCAGTGGTTCGGAATTATGGTACAGTACGTATGCCCAAAATTGCAGAAATCTCCTTTTAGCCGTGGACCGTATGTATGTAAATAACTAACTATAGCAAGTGGTTCAATTTTAACAATATACTCTACAGACATTTGTCTAGAAACGCCATTTCACTGTTTTCGAAAAATATATAGCCGTTATCAAGATACAGATGAAGAACCACGACGTTCTGGTACTCAGTCCCGCTACCATTCAAACTTGAGAAATCTATTTGGAGAGAAAGTTTTTCAAAAATGTTCAAATGTTTGTAAATCTATCGGACTCAACTACGTGAACATTAGTCCGTAGCTTACAAACTACTTAAACTATGGTAAACTAACCTAAGGACAACACAAACACCCATGCCCGAGGGGGGACTCGAACCTCCGGCGGCGAACAGCCGCTCGCACCGCACCTCGGCGCCCCAGTACGCACGGCTAATCCGCCGCGGCAGAAAGTTTTTGTTTTACAAATCTACAGTTGTGTATCGTTGCTTGAACGAATGGGAGAGAAAAAAGAGAACGTGGGTGAGAGGCATGAATAGATAGTGGCAGTAAAATGATTGTGCTGTGTCTAACGTTCCTTAAGAGAACGTACGACAACTTCTCTACGAGGGAAGACTGAAAAGAGCGCGAATATAATTATCCGCATGTCAAAATTTTTGATGAAGTCGTAACTGGGACTGAGGCAGGTGGTTCCTCGCTTTTTTGTCAGAGTTTTACTTTTTTTAACAGCTACATGTCTTATGTGCCCTGATAGCATCTTTTTTCACTAACTATTCCACAAACAGAACGTCTATCCATAGTAGTTTTATTACTTTTGAAAATACTATACATTGCATATACTCCTGGAAAGTGAAGAAAGAACACAATGAATTATTCGTCCCATCAGAGGAAAATTTTGTTGACACATTCCTTAGGATGCATAAAACACACGATCACATAGACAGAGCCATATGCACGTGAGTACAGTCACGTTCGTGGACAGTGTCGACGCTAGTACGTGGCATGCTTTCCTTTCGCAGCAATACAATCTGGATTCTCCCATGGAGACGATCATAGAGGTGCCATATAGCCTTGCTGAATGGCCTGCCGTGGAATGTACACCTGGTGTGTCAGTTGGGGCAGATTTCATGCCGATCTTGCAGACCGCTGAAGATGTTTCATCCGGTCCCAAATATGCTCAATTGGGGACAGATGTTGGGCTCGTGTTGGCCAGGACAGTTGTAGTGCAACTTGAAGAGAACGTTGGGTGGTATGGGTTACATGCGTACGTGCATTGTTCTGTTCGAAAATTATATCGCCTTTTGGTGCATAAATGGTAGGAAGATGGTTGAATGATGGTTTCATTGTACTGTGCACTGGTTAATGTTCCCTCGACGATCACCAGAGGAGAACGCCCAATGTAGGGCCACGATACCGGGTGTCGGCCCCGTATACCGCTGTCTTATACTCTCCAGATTTACGCGTTCCCCTTCGCGAAGCCACACACGCGTACGACCATAATTGGCACCACGGCAGAAGCGACATTCATCACTGAAGACGTCCTTCCATAAGCGTCTATCGCGACTCACTCCACTTGACGCTAGCTGAACGATGTTGGAGCATGAGTGGAAGACATCCGAAGGACACGCATGATCGTGCGTCATTATGTGAGGAGCCATACCCTACACTGGACGTTGGTGAACAGTGCACAGTAAATCGTACCCATCATACAACGCGCCTTACTACCGTCCATGTTCCAGCAAAGCGATATGCTTCTCGAACAGGACAATGCACGTCTACATGTATCACATACCAATCAATGTGCTCTTCAAGGAGTACGTTAAGTACCCTGACCAGCACGATCGTCATATCTGTCCCCCATAGAGCATGTTTGGGACCGGATGAAACCTCATCTTGGACGGTCTGCACGACCGGGACAAAATATGGCTCCACTGAGGCACCAGGTGGAAATTGCATGTCAAGCTGTTCCCCAATACTTCATTCGGCACCTCTACGATCATCTCCATGGCGTATTACAGCTTGCATTGCTTTAAAAGGAGGGTATACATGGTACTGGTGTCGACATCGCACACATCTTGGTTACTGTACTCACGTGAGCATGGCTCTGTCTGCGTCATCATGTGTTGTATACATACTCAAGAATGTCAATAAAATTTCCCTCTGCTGGGTCGACGATTTCATGCTGTTATTTTTCATTTTGCAGAAGTGTATTTTGTACATAAAAATTTCTCTGCACTGACATTCCATGTCTGTTTTACAATGATATAGGTTGGTAATGATGATTAACAGATCCATATTGCAAGATCGGTGGCAACTAGCATTGGTCAAACGAAGACCACTTAGTCATGGATCATATGTTCTTTGTATTTATGAATTAACCTTTAATGGATATTATACTTTCACCTAAGGGAAAGTGCTTCCAACGTGATCTATTACAATAGTACCTGCTCTTACTTTTTGTTGCTAGGTTGATTTCATGTGAACTGGCAATTATTATGTACCCAGATTGCGTACTAGGTATCTATATATAGTTATGAGGCTATGATACACTTATTTTCATGCCTTACTTGTTTAATGGTGATATTATACCTGAATTTACATTACTGGTTATTCTGAAGTTTTGTAGGTTCTTAAATAACGTTCTTCATTTATGAGAAATGAATTAGCTATTGGTATGTTTTAACTAATCATGGACTGTGAGCTTCATTGCAGATTTAAACATAGAGTACGAATTGGTAATAGAAATTATTTTAGGTCTCAAATATAATAGTTTTCAGATATTTTAAATGTTGTACCATGATTTTTATTTACACAATTTTATTCATATGAATTGAACCTACTTCTCAACCTGTACTTATACTATGAGTTGAAAGTGTTATGTAAAGATATTGATTCTGAAGTTAATAATTTGTACTAGATGTTCTAAATTGTAATTTACATTCACAATAGTTAATTCTTCATTTTATTATATATGAATTGTCCTATATGCCTTAATGATGGAATTATACTTGTTCATGGGCCTACAATGCAGTTAATTATTGAGCACACCTAGGGATATATAATAAGTTCAAAACATTAGTTCTGAACCATTGTGATCTTGATCTGATAGCTTTTCTCTGTACACTTGAATTAGCCCATATGTTGATACTGTGCGTATGAATGTAGACATTGAGCTATGGTGCAAACATTTTATATCCATTTTGAAACAGTACTGATTTTCAATAGGTATTTAATTTAGTTTAGATTATTTTGTGAATTAATGGATAATGGTTTGGACACTTCAATTGATCCACATACTGATTACAATGTATCGATACATGGACATTTGGTTACTACTTACGTTTTTATACATAATGTATTTTAAAGAAATTGCCATCCTAACATTAATATTTTGTTGGATGCTTTATTCTGACATGCATTTCCAAATGGAGGATGTCATCACATTTTGCACACATTAATTAATCTAAAAAAATGTATCAATATCTAAACATTGGGTGATGATACAAATGTTTCAGATATATTTTGAGTCGATGTAACCTGTAGTGGTTTATAATAGAAGAATGCTTAAGAAGGAAGGAAAGGAATCTTGGAATTTAATGTTCCGTCGACAGCGTGGTCATTAGAGACGGACCTTACGCTCGGAAGATTTGGGTAAGGATGTGGAAGGAAATCGGCCGTGCCCTTTCAAAGGAACCATCCCGGCATTTGCCTGGAGTGATTTAGGGAAATCACGGAAAACCTAAATCTGGATGGCCGGAGGTGGATTTGAACCACCATCCTTCCGAATGCGAGTCCAGTGTGTTACAACTGCGCCACCTCGCTCGGTGAATTCTTAAGAGCATTCCTAAATATACTAACGCATTTTTCTAAATATTAGGTATTTATACTATACTATGTCTGTACAATGAAAGTGTAAATGAGTTACACTTGGTATCCGAGTACCATTTGTATGGATACTGATTCAATTGTAATACCAAACGACAATAATTGTTATTTGATTATTTTAATAGTTCTGTATGTATTACATTATCATGTTCGTGTACAATGCAATTAGGTAGGATATGATGTTATGGATCCATACCTAGATGCTGAGTTATAATGGATGTTCTTCATTACCACCCGTTTCCACAATGGCATCCTTAATTTTGCCTGAAATGTCAAATTAATTCAATTTTGTTTTCATAATGTCATAAATTAATTCAATTTTGTTTTCTTAATCTCTGTGTATACATTACGTTACATAATTGATAACCGCTGTCTAATCATAGCAGTTGTAGCGATTTTATTAGCTCTTCTTCTCCTATGTTATTATTTTAAATAGCTGACCTACATACTAATGAAAAAACTAAAGTATTTGTTATGTTACCTGTAATTGTATGTGTACTTTAATTTATCTACTGTGGATAGTAGTTATCTATCCTAAACATTGGGATACCAGGGTATCAGATCATCAAATTTTATGATTGTAATTGGATGATTTATGTAAAAGTTACACCTGATGCACTGTTCAAATTTTTATCTGTAAATTGGTGATAGATGTCATGTTGATTGGCAACGTCGATAATTTTCAGTTGTAATTCCTTTTTCATGTATACAAGATCGTTTTTCTTGATATTAAAAATGTTTGATGCTCAAGTGTTATGCTTATAGTGCAATCTGGTACCATGTTGTGATGTGGACACCTAATTTAGTCAATTTTTGTTTTAACTTAACTGTGACCACATCATATTGAAGCCAGATGTGGATGACATTTTGTTTGTACTGTGACGTTCTAACAATGACACCGAGAGAGGTAGCGTAGTGGTAAGGCACTGGACTCAGACTCGGAAGGATGGTGGTTCAAAACCAGCTCCGGCCATCCAGATTTAGGTTTTCCGTGATTTTCCTAAATCACTCCAGGCAAATGCCGGGATGGTTCCTTTCAAAGGGCATGGCTGATTTTCTTTCCCATCCCTACCCAAAATTCCGAGCGTTAGCTCCGTCTTTAATGACTAAGCTTTCGACGGTACGTTAAACCCTAAGCTTCCTTCCTTCCTCCTTCCAACAATGATGTTCGTGAACAAGTAGATATTTAAAATTTTTCCTTTGTGATGTGGTGCATGTAAATGAAAGGTGGATGTATTTTAAGGTTGTGTACTTCTCTGACTTTTTATTATAGAATGTTGAGTGTGATTTTACATGTACGCTTACGGATCCGATGATGGCATTTTAATCTGTCAATCGGATTATCTTAATAAAGATAATTAGCGATCTTGGCAGTCTTTATATAATAAATTAAATTTTTAGTCTGAGGCAAAATTCTCAAAGATTGACAATGTCATAGAAATAAATTAAATTGGTTCCAATCTCAGAGTTCCGGACAACGTTTTCGGGCGGTTTCCCTTAGTTGTGAGCCACATGCCAGAAATTACAAGCCCCTCCCATTTGTTCACAACTGGGAGCCTCATTTGCTCCACTATCACCTTGTATGATAACTGGCTGAATAGAACCGCGACTATTGATGAGCCGGATCTCAAACAATCCGTTCCAATCCTTAGGATGTGGACTGTAATTTTCAAATGTTTGTAAAGCTTATGGGACTTAATTGCACGGTCATCAGTCCCTAAACTTACAAACTACTTGTGAACTATCTTATACTAAAGACGGCACAAGCATCCATACCCGAGGGGGGATTCGAACCCCCCGATGGGGAACAGATGGGGACTGTAAGCAATAAGGAAAGAAACATGTTGGTCAAATACACTAGAGTCCAAAAGTGAAGCATTATCACGCAAACAGACCATATTGCTGGATGATGGTGTGGGAAGATTACTGAACAAGCTGCATCTTAGTCACAAGACATGTGGCAGATAACTCTGTCAAAAACATAAAAGATCTACTAGCTTAGATACACATTTGAAAGAAATTAACAAAACTGGAAAATATCTTTATCAGCAAAAGAAGCCTTAGGGGATACGGCTATCCATATTCCTACGTATAGATGGGACATGATTGTAGAGCTATCACTGCAGTCGCACCATTCCTCAACAAGCGCAGTGCGCAAGTGTCTTTGGTGAAGGCTGGCGGAACGAAGCATCTCAGGCATGTTCTATAGGAACATCAGGGAATTAATTAACCTGAGTAGCTCGATGCGGGCGTACGTTATCGTCTATCAAGAGGAAGTCTGTGCCTCATGCACCTCTCAACATGCGAAGCCGAGCAAAATGGTACATTATTTAGCACAAATAAGATAGCATTCGAGATGTCGGGGATCAAACCCGCCTACGATCATCCAGTTATGGGTTTTCCGTGATTTTCCTAAATAGCTCGAGGTAAATGCTGAGACACGGTCTACTTTCCTTCCCCCTCCTTAAGAAAAAAAATCGCGCTTGTGCTGCTCCTCTAATGACGATATTTTCGACGGAACATTAAAACCTATCTTTTCGTAAGTGGTAGCCGTGCCTCTCTCTATACCTGTGAGAGTTACGGTGTGTCTCCGCCTACCAACGAAGATGTGCAGTTCCGTACGGTCATTCAACATGATGCCTTCGCACAGCATGACGCCGTCACCATTAAACTGGTCTCTTTCCACGATGTTTCTTGGGTTGTATCGGTTACCACTTCCGCTACTGTACAACGAGAAAATTATTATGCAAACTGAATGATCCAATTGTACTGCTCATGACTCCACAGTACAGGATGAGTCCCTTAACGTTACCAATGGAAATATTTCATAAAATACAACAAATACTGAGTAACTAATTTCACAGAGGGAATCTGAGGAGAGAGTCTGGTGTAACTGGTTAATACAAAACATTAAAAAAATGAACGAAAGTACGATTTTTAACTGAAAACTGTTATTATTTTACCACTATTGAAATTAGAAAAAAATTCTTAATCAGTGCCGTTTTTTACATTGTAAAATATCAATTACATCCAGAGTTATTGTAACCTAAAGTTCATACTTCATACGTTCAGTCGCTTGTTGGAACAAACAAGATCTATGATCAACGATCAGCATCTATAACGGTACGTTTACGAAGACATGTGGAAATGGTTTATTCTAACTCTGAAAAGGCAGAGATCATACTAATCTATGGTGTAATTGGCGATCATCTCAGTGGTCCTCACTTTATTGAAAACACCCTAACAGCTGCAAAATACATCGAGTCTCTACAAAATAATCTAACAACTTTGCTAGAAAATATCGCGCTGGAAATGCGTAGACGTATGTGGCGCTCCTGCACATTCTGCGATTAACACTAGGTTGAGTCTTGACATAACGTTCGACGGGCGTTTCATAGGGATACGTTAAAGGAGAACTGTACCGTGATGTGCCTACAACACCGAAGGATATGAAACATCGTAGTGAAGCAGCCTGTGGCAACATTACACCAGATGCACAGCGTCGTGTAAGACATTCATTATGCGGTAGATTGCAAATGGGTTGCAGCAAATGATAAACACTACTTTGAACATTTATTGGCCTGAAATTTCGGGACACGCTCTTTTACATTCTGTAATTGAAAAACAAAAAATTCAAGGTACTATTCGGGGTTATGTTAATGCCGTATATGGTAGTAGTAGGTGATGTGAACACGTCAACGTATTTGTAGCTTCCACATCTTATCAGTCCCTGGAAGACTCGAGAAAAAGTTTGACAGAGTGCAATGTTGGACTCCGTATGAAAAAAATACCACATTTTCTTCTAAATTTTATCATTTATATATTTCTTATTCGTAAAATAATGCAGTTAAGTTTTAATAGATGTTCCCAGAACGGCAAAGTAATTTTTAATAGGTGATTAAATTAGTACAAGAGGTTGAACAAGGTTGTACGCAACCTTGCGTCTTCTGATGTTTGGAGGAACGGAACACTTTAGATCAGCGCTTTAATCGTTCTTTGAATACCAGATACATTCGTTGCAGCTGTTGCATTTTCTTTGCGGAAGCGAAAGGTGCATTTAATGAGAGACACTGTCAATAGATATCCCTCAGGGTTTCACATCTTCAAAAAGCTTTTTCCTCTTTCGTAATTAGAAAAATAAATATCGGTCTTCCAAATTCGGAAGCGTGGCCATTACGTGATGGCACACGCAGGAAGCTAAGCACGTGTTGGTACGCGATACGTCAATTCAACTACATCGATACTCTAGCAAGACGCAACGTGGAAGTTCTCCCACTATTAGGCAGCCGGTAAATGCTGTAATTAACACACATACGAAACATGCGAGGTAATGAAATTACCCACTACTGCTTTTTTATGCCTCCCAGATAATTAAAGTTATTAATTAGTATGTCATTATCTAAGATAAGTGAAAATTAATTTCAGTCACGCTACCGCACATTGTAACTTGTTTTGAGACTATTAACTGGAAACTGAGAAAGAAGTAATCTCAGTTGAAGACGCTATAAGTAACGCAAGAAGAACATAAAAAAGAACAGACATCTGTTCACACCACAAGTTTTAATTGCGTGTATCCCTTAGAGATACATTATGGTCAGACAGAGATTCTGAAATCAGATATTGGACTTACGGCGTGTGAAGTAGCTGGAACAAACTCAAATTACAATTTAGTAATGATGAAATGTAAACTGGATTTTTTTTTAAATTATCAAATGTTTGTAAACTTATTGAACCTAATTATTATGGTATTGAGTCCCTAGCCTTACAAACTACTGTCGTTCCCCAGGGAATTGTTATAGGTCCACTCTTAATCTGTACATAGGATTTAGGAGAGAATGTGAGCAGCTCTCTTAGGCTGTTCGCGAATAATGCTGTCATTCATAGGTTAGTAAAGTCACCAGAAGAACAAAAGCAATTGCAAAATTATTTAGATAATTTATCTGGAAGGTGCAAAAATTGGCAATTGTCGCTAACAATGAAAAGTGTGCAGTCAACATTATGAGCACTAAAAGAAATACGCTAAAGTTCATTTACACTATCAATCAATCAAATCTACAGGCCGTATTATCTACCTAGGAATAACAATTACGAACAACTTAAATTGGAAAGAACACATAGGAAATATTGTAGGGAAGGCGAACCAAAGGCTATCATTAGCAGAACACTTAGAAGATGCAATAGTTCTACTAAAGAAACTATCTACACAACACTTGTGCGCCCTATTTTTGAGTATTGTTGTGAGATGTGAATGCACGTCGCAACTAAAGCCAAATATTTTATTTAAAATGTTTTTCGCATTTAAATAGTCCAAAATCAAAAGGCACACTGGGAACTTTATTTAATGATATGGGTATGTCAGTGTCATAACCTAATTTTCCGCAAGAACATTTGATCTTAGTTTTAAATTTGCTGCAGAAAACTGATTGTAAATCCCACAGCGAAGACTGACGATGATACAGCGATTTCGTAACTTTGTTTTAAAAAACTTTATAGAAATCTAGCAACCGCAGTTTAATGCACTGTCAGAAAAAGAATTGTACATTTAAAAGGATTACGATTATTTTGATCTGATGGCGGCAAATGCCACCTAGGTGATAGTAAATAGACTGGTAATGACTTCAACGTCGTCCGCCTGCAGATGGCGTAGTGTGACAGTTTTGCAGAGCGCATGTAGTTTAAGAGTTATTAGGCTCAATGTGATATCAACGTGTGAAGCAAGCAGGAGCCCCTGCTACAGCCAACTGAGCGAGTTTGAAACGGGGTCAAATAGCGACTGTGGAGTGCGCGGTTGTTCGCCGTCGGTGGTACTAGTCCTCCCTGGGGCATGGTTGTGTGGTGTTTATGTTAGTTTAAGTAGTTTGGAAGTCCAGGGACTGATGGCCATATCAGTTTGGTCCAATACGTTTACAAACATTAGGATGTTCGGTCCTTCTGGAGAATTCCCACACGTACGATGTGCTGCATAAGTTGTGCAACGATGCTGGTTGCATTGGTCACGTGAACATTTACCACACCTTCTTGGATGTCCACGCAATACAGACGTTCCCCAAGATTGTCTTATTTTAAGGAGAGAAGTGGCAGAACATACAGATAAGGTTTGTGTGCCGATAAATGTCTACAGGAACAGGTGCACACGTCTAGCTCGTCTTCCACACACTTCACAGGTTTGACGTTCAAGGCTCGACTGGAGACGTCGGAGGATCACTCGGAACGGCGCACCGTGATTTTTAGTGATGAAAGCAGATTCTGCCTTCACGCAAGTGATGATAGTTTGCCAATACGACGTAGACCTGGCGAGCGCTGTCTCGTGGAATGCATTCGTCCAAGACGCACTAGTCCCAACCCAGGCCTAATGGTCTGGGGAAGCAAGAAAGTACAACTTTAGTTGAACTTAGTGGTGGGGAAAGTGATCAGAATATTGTATGATCTGTGATATGTTATTTCAACAGCACACTACTCTCCCGCACACTACGTGTGTCAGAGCAACGCCACCTAGAGAGAAGGCCGCGGCGCTCTCGTGTGACGTCAGGCAGAGTAGGTTGCGCGCGCTTAGCTGACTGGGTAGCCGCTGGGGCACAGTCCGCTATGCTGAAGCAGCGAGCCAGTCAGCTATGCGCGCGCAACCTACTCTGCCTGACGTCACACGAGAGCGCCGCGGCCTTCTCTCTAGGTGGTGGTGGTCAGGGTCGGATCGATGGCTCGGTTCTGGAGGGGGTCACATGTCACTGGGTTTTCGGTTGCTGTCATCACCCTAGCACTATAGCCCCCAACAATACCTCAAAAATTTACCTTGCCGTCACCTTCAACTTCAGTGTATCACATGTGTACGATTTTAATATTGTAAAATGTTCAATTTTCTAATATAAGTGGATTTTTCCCATAATATGCGACTTAACAGCACAATTCTTCAGCATAGTAGACTAATCAGTAAATTGAAAATCCGTAAAATACAGTTTTTGAAAAATATAGTCCAAAAATTTGCGAGCTCCATTGGTCACACATTTATTTAAGTTTGTATTAGGATCTTCGATAACCTCATAATTTGCGATGTGTGCACTCAGTGTTACTCGAGCCACTACAACTGTAATTTGGTGTTTGGCCATAGGGGTGTGTTAAGAAAAGGAATGCTGATTATTTCAGTTCCCTGTGAGGGGGGGGGGCGTTCAAAAAAGCCTTGGAATGAGAGAATAATATCGAATTGGGATATTTACAGTGGTCAATGTGAGGTAGAAAAACAAACAAAATTAATTAAAAGAATAATTACACAATACAAATCTAAAAGTAAAATGTTTCAACCAAAAAGAATTTTTGTTTGTCGAGGGGGGGATCATCGCCCTCCCCTAGGATCCGCCACTGACGCGTGTAACTCAACATGCTTCGCATAAAGTGTAACAACTTTCCTAGCCAGCAAACACGTGCGACACGTCAACTAACATATCAGTTACTTTCTGAAAATTAATCATTTCTGTACTCCACATTCACCGTTTCAACAATAAATCTTGAGTGAATTGGAGAAAGTCTAAAAGAGTTATATTTGTTTTCGGAAGTGAAACAGCTGTTTTCCCGCTGCAGTTTTTTTTATTTTCTCCGAACGCGTTGCACCCTTTATTTTCGGGCATCAAATTCAGATGTTTGTAAATCTAAGGGACTTAACTACGTTGGTCATTAGTCACTAAGCTTACAAACTACTTAAACTAATTTAAAGTAACGTATGCTAAGGACAACACATACACCCATGCTCGAGGGAGGACTCGAACCCTCGACAGCGAACGGCCGGGTGCACCGCACCTTGGCGCCATAGTGCCCTTTCGGGCATCATGAGTGGATTTTATACCTGGAAATTATATTTTTGCTTACTAATGTAGCCTCAACAGATTACAAACAGTTTATTTTAATCGAAATAATGTAGGCTATTCGTGTTTTATGGTATCGCGTTTTTCATGGTGTTCGTCCCACCTGGACACTCAGAAGCAGAGTCAATATCATTCAGAAACTCGCAGGCTCTACCTGGGGAAGCAATGCTAAGACACTTCGCACTTTCTCCATGGCTCTAATCTACAGCGTTGCAGAATACTGCGCACCTGTATGGGCTAACAGTTCGCACGTCAACAAAGTAGATGTTCACCTAACTGACACCTTGCGAACAATAACTGAAACGTTGATACCTACTCCAACACGATGGCTCTCTGTGCTGGCAAATATTGAACCTCCGTCACTCCGCAGACAACATGCAATCCAAAGAGAGATGGAAAAAATTGCTGCTGACATCACACTTACCATACACGCTGATCTACATGGCCCGACACGATTAATGTCTAGAAATCCCTTCTGGAACTACTCTTCGAACAATCGGAACACCGTAACAGAATGGAACCACCTATGGCAGCAAGCAAATGTTCACAATGGACACCTCACTAAGAACCCGGCTGATCGTGTTCCTGGTTTCAACCTCCCTCGAAGAACCTGGGTGGCATTAAACAGAATGAGAACCGGTGTTGGACGGTGCAGCGAGCCGATGGCCAAGTGGGGCTACAAACGATGCAGCACATATTTGATGGTTAAAATTCATGGTTTTCGGGGCGGTTCGCTGGAGGATCTGCATAGACTTACAGACACTGCCATTTCTTGGCTTTGTGATTTAAGAGTTTCCGTTTAATTGCAAATTATTTTGACAAATTTGTGTTCCCTTTAATTCTTAATTTATAAGCACTGTAATAAGTATAACTCATTTCCTAATGAATAATGTTTTGTTAGATTTGTATGTTAATTTAGTTTCTCGTTTTTAATGTGTCTATTACTGTAAGGCATCTGGCATATCGAACGCAAAATAAATAACTGATTGATTACACACAGCTTCGCCGTTTTTTTGTTCATTTTATCACTCACTATATCAATGTTACTAGTTTACCACCTTGAATGTGTATCTCGTTTCCTATTTCATCCATTAATGTGAGCAGTGAGTAGTTTGATATTTGTACTTGTTCATTCAAAAGGATTTTCTTTTCCCGCTTTAGGTTTAGTTGTTGTTGTTGTTGTATTTATGTGGTAATGTTTTTTGTAGTGTTAGAAGGTGCTTTCTGTTTATTATAATTATTTTCGTGTCTTCTTCTCTGATGTTGGGTTGTGGTTGTGTGTTATTAGGTGTTCATCAAATGTGACTTGATTGCATACTTTCAAGTTCTGATGTGTTCTTTAGATCTTATATCAAACGTTCTGCTTGTTTGCCGTACGTATCTCCCATCACAAATGTTACATTGCAATTAGTACATTCCAGCTTTTTGATATATGTCTGTGCCTTTTGTGCGTTTAAGGGTTATTTTTCAATAGAATTGTCTGTTGTGTATGCTATGTTTTTGCCCTGTCGATTGAAAATGTTGGTTATTTTATATGTGGTGTCTATATGTCATCGCGTACCATCTTGTGTCTCCTCTTATATCTTAATGCTATTCTGGGTAGTTATTATGGTATTTGGCATTAGTGATTGTGTGTGGTTCTGATTTGTGGTGCCTGATTTTGTTTTTTATGCTCTTATATTTGTTTTTATTTTGTTGTTTAGATTTGTGACTGTCATTCCCGTAACCATCGTTTTCAGCTACCTGCATCAAGTTCTTTATTATAGTTTTACTTGTTGAGTGGTAATGTATTGAGTCTCTGGAGCATGTGTGGGAGTAAGGCTTGCTTCTGTGAGAGTGGGTGTTTGGAGGATTATAATGTCTTCTGTTGTGGGTTTACGGTAGATTTCAAACATGTGTCCGTTTTGTTTTTTGATGGTTATGTCTAGAAAGCTAATTTGGTTATCTTGTTATCTTATAATTGTGAATTTTATTTTTTCATGTATTTTATTGGTCTGTACGTGTAATTTTTCAATTTTGGTTAGTGGTTCATCTATAAAGCTGAGGATGCCATCTATATATCTGACCGGCATATGATATTCTATTCTTTTGCTATTACTTTTGCGAAAATGATCTGTTCAATGCGGTTTATAAAAAATTTGCTAATGCTCCTGAAACTGGGGACCTCATTGGTAATCCATATTCTTGTGTATAAAATTCGTTCTTGAAATGGAAGTAGCTCTGTTATGAGCTTTAATAATGTACGAGTATTTCTTTAATCTCTTCATCTGAGAGCTAAGTGTGTGTTTTTATATTTTTTCTTTGATGTCTAGTGTTTCTGGTACTGGTTTGTTGGAATAAAAGTTTTTTTATGTCAAACAAAGGTACTGTTACTGTAGCTGAGATATTTAAATCATTTATTTCTTGAATTAGCTGTATAGTGTTTTAATGGTTTTGTCTTCTTGTATTTTAAAGTTTTCTGTCAGTAATTTTAACATGTATCTTGACAGCTTGAATGTGGATGGGGGGGGGGGGGGGGTTTCCTGAAATCCAGACGTCTAACAGCCCAGGTATGTTTTGTGTATGTAGTTTTGGTTGACTTGGCAGGGTGGGAGCAGTGGGATTATTCTGTGTTAGTTTTCTTTTCTGTGTGATGTCTAGTATTATATCTATATTTTTCAGAGTGTTTTTCATTTTTTTCTGGGATCTTTTTTTATCAGGCTTAATTTTTTTATTTTATTTTGTGAGATGATTCTTGTTTTTTTCCAATGTATTGTGTTTTGTCTAGCAGAATAACTATATTACTCTTTTCTACCTTTGAGATGATCACCATTTCATCTTGTAGTTTTCTGTTAAGTTTACTGAGTGTCACAGAGTCTGTGTTTATGTTGTCACTGTGTTTTCTTTTCATATTAGTTTCGTATTAAGGATTTCATTCTTTCTGAGTTCTCTGGTTAATCCAAATGTTAAAATTGCTATTTTCTCTTTTTTCTTCTCAACACATTTTCTGCTTCTATCATTAGTTTTTCTACGTAATTATCATCTATTTCAAAATTGTCGTGCAAAATGATGGGAGGTTCCCCGCACGTTTCTTGAATACCATCTTGTCACTGCCGTGTTGTACGACCTCTGGCACATTCAGTCTTGATCCATCTCCCTTGTTTCTGTTTCGAAAACATAGTGACACCGTTACGTTAGACCGCTCGTTCACAAGTGACTGTTTCCCTCGATTGTGCGCACGCCGGTGACGACACTAGTAGATTCCATTGCATAGTGCCTCCACAGCAGTGTTGCCACTGTTTAAGTTCGAACCCTTTCACATACCATTGACAAATTAATAAATCAGCATCGTAGCGGATTGGAACTGGCGCTACTACGCAAATTCCGAAAATAGTATTCAGTTATCTCTGTTGTAATTCATAGATACCTGTGTCACAGTTCGATGAAAATATTTGTGACAGCAGTGCTTTGATCGATTCCAAAAGAAGCCTATAACGACCTCATCAGCTTCAGTAACGGTGCGAAAAGTGCATTGAGAACAATGGCAAACTGAAGTAATATATATGTATTATATGGCTTCTTTGTTTTATGAAATTGCTCCAGGACCATTTCTATTGAAGTATTGATGCACACTTTAAAATAACTATTAATTATTTATTAATTGTTTCACACTAACCTCTCTCAACCACGTATCTCTCTAACAAACCCTTTCCCCTCCTCCTACCACCCTATCTCCACTTCTTCTGCACTTTCCTTTTTTTGTGACAGTTAGTGAGCCATAGCGACAGCGACGACGACAATGGGAAAAATGCAGTAGTAGCCAACTGGTGGCCGTTTCAAAAATGCAAGCGCGTGAATAAGGTCGCCCCTACAGTCGCTCCACTGTCATCTGACAAAGTCACGCAAAGTTCATAAATGGAAGTTACATCGGCAGGCAACGGATTATATTCGAAAGAATAGCTTGTTACGCAAGCGAAGGACAGTTACGGCAGAGTAGTAGTTTCTGAAGTTATGCGCCAAGTGCGACATTTTCATTTCCGTGAACCCTCACCTAAAATATTTAGTGACACGTGGTGCTTATAATAGCATACAGAACAGGGCCACTTGCAGCAGTGGATTCTTCAGTCTCGACCGCTTGTGTGTTGAATCTGTTCTTTGCGGCATGTCTGAAATAACAACCACCATTTGTGATCCTCCGCTATTATCAGTCCATACACGAGCAATTTACGCCGTTAAATGCTAGTGGGCACTGAAATAATTGAAGCAGAAAGTTGCAAATTTTTTGCCCAACCGGGGTTCAAAGCGTGCTTACTAGGCCTCCTGTTATACGTAGTCTTAACTGACGTAGTGCTCCTATCACTTAATACTCGCGACATGTAGTGGGGACGGGAAAATCGATCAATAATGGTATTTTAGTTCTGAAAATCGTTTTTTGGTATTTATTTGGTGTCGATTGTAATCGTTTTCTTTTTACCAATAACCTGTAAAACACTGTTATAACTACATTCTGTAGTAATGGTTCTAAATTTTTTTGTTTTAAATAATTTAAAAAAGTTAAAACTACTAATATTTACTCCTATAATTTCCGCTTCTGTGAAATATTAGGTTATCGTAGAAACCAGGAAATGCGATCAGTGATAATTTAAGAACACTTCTGAGTGAGAAACGAGCAATAATTCAGACAGCTTGTAGGCCTATCTCGCAATAGCAGCGCTATGGGCGGCTCTGTTAAACTAGCATTTTATGATGAAGGGAACCGGTCTGAACATCGACTTGGTATGGCAGTAGGTTAACTAAACAATGAACTAAGGCTTTTAATCGTTTCATCACTTCAACTGCGAATATTAAGGAAAAATTGGTAATCTGAGATCAAGACCTTCATTTTTGAGCAAACTAGTTGTAAAATTGTTTGTGCTAAAATTTAAACCCTGTACCAAATGCACTGATTTCGCAATAAGTGACGTTCCTGCTTTCAAATTATCTAAGGACTGACGTTTTTATCTCTAAAATATTGGTTTTTATCAAAGTAGATGTAATTAATACATGTTGGTTTCCATTAATCTAGTGCCTAATGTTGATAGGTGGTGTGTGCTAATCTCATGTGATATTATCACATAACATTAACTGAGACAACATTTTTAGAAGGTTTAAGTTTTTACATATTGTTATCGCACTGCTGGGTACTTCATTAAAATAAAGTTTATCTTAAAATTCGACTTTTGGAGATCTATTTAATGGGCGGTTTCATTTACCACCCAAACTTTCGTAATATGCAGGCTAAGTATAAATACGAAATTCGTCAAATACGGCACATTATGTTAGATTTTCATGTATTTATATCTTTTAAAAATATCTTTCCTCTTACATTTTTGTCCGTCCAACATTGCTCGCAAGAAACTTGTATGAACAGATAAACCTAGAAGTTTACTCGATATTTCAATACAATTTTACTTACTTCGCAAAATTTTGCATTCTCGTATGGAAATGCATTTTTCCTTCCAATGCGGTGTGCCCACAATTCGCGTCTTTTCGCATCTCTTTCGCCCTGTGGAATGCGTAAAACTTGCTACCTCGGACTGTCTTAGTATAACAATTCACTGCAAACAATGCGGCATTTTTCACCAAATAAAAATGGAATATGCTATATTAAGCTCTTAATTTAATAAATAATGAGTTTACACATTTCCAACACCTCTAAATGCTAAAATAACAGCAAGTTAAGTGAAATATGCCATTTGTGCTGAGTGACTGCTTAGGCCTAAAATGGCGGAAATGCCCCATCCGCGCTCAACTGACCAATAGCAGCCGGTGGTTGTCGGCAGGCCACACATAAAAGGTTGGCGCTACTCTCCCAATACAGCGCTCTAGCCTGTGCAAGTCTTTACGTGACGCCACACGGGCGACTTGCGCGTCGATGATTATGAAGACAACACAACAAGCAGTCCCTGAGTGGAGAAAATCTCCACTCCAACCGGGAATCGAATCTGCGTGGTAGTATGCCATGCTGCCCACTGGACTACGGGGTGGATCAGCAAATTAGAAAAAGAAAGTCGTGTTAGTTACACTATTTATAACTAAAGAACGTCTGAATCGATTTGGCTCAAAATTGGTGGGGAGGTAGCATAGAAGCAGGAGACGGACATAGGATACTTTTTTTCAGTTTGACCGCGAATTATATCAGTATTTGAGAAAAACTGAAAGTACGCTTGCAGCTGGGATCATTTTCTCGATTCTCCAACAATCAGATTATTCATTCGCTACTCGCCTAGCGACCAAATACTCTGTAACAGAACGAACAAATACGCGAAGGACGTTAGAATAAAGGGAGATGGCGTTATGCACACAAGGTTAAAACTGGCAGACAGATTTAACATGAAACGTTGTTTCTCTACAAGCCTCTCCTTATTATTTTTACCTCCATGATGTTATTGGTGGTGATCATATCTTTGGAGCATTGAAAAGATAGAATTGATATTATTTCGTGGTATGTTTGAGTGTTACCAAGAGTGTTACAAACAAATTTAGTACAGATCGTGGTTTATTTTTTAGAACAATGCCTCCATTGCGTTGGCGTAATATCGGTCGGCGTACGTGCAACGCAATCTTACTACGTGATCGTAGTCAATGAGATCGACGAAGATCGTACACAGCGCTTGGAGGTAAATCGAAAAAAAATTATCAAGCGCGATCCGTTATGACTCTGAAACAAAGGGTACAGTCGAGTTCGATTCCCTCAGTTGCAGATTACGCACGAAATAATTTGGGTCGTCGACAAAACAGACGGCCACGCAGCGGATGCATCAGTTGGCTTCGGAACAAACTGTCGCCATCTAAAATTTCATTGGCTATCTCAAGCTTTGTCACGATTGGTCGGTTTCATTCTCACAATCAAAGAGCTCTTGCCAACATAGCTATACCACGCGTGTGTCGCGGATTGTAAAATTTTACCGGTATGTAGTAATGTTGTTACTCGTGTTTCTATTAAATTCCTAATAAGACAAAAAAAAAAAAAAAAAAAAAAAAAAAAAAAAAAAAAAAAAAAAAAAAATGAACGCAACACAAAGACTTTCGAAACATTTTATTGCCATCTCACTTATTTTATTTCAGTTAGTTGTTTTGTTTCATATGAAATGTCTATCATTAAAGTATGATCATGCTACAATTACTTTGTATCTAATCATAAAACTCGTAAGAGGATATACATATATTATAAGAAACATTTCTACACTGGTCGCTGCGAGAAAAATATGTTAATCTGTGCTGTAAACATGTGCGGTTATGTTTTTTTTTTCTTCCCAGTCGTTTATAACAGGAACGTTGCTTTTATGCGTACACTCATAATCATACCTGTTCATACAATGCAACCATTAAACGTGCGGCCATTGAAGCTACTAATCTCACAGATAGAGCCGCTCGAAACGTCTCTCTAATAACCCGTTTCCAATTGATTTACCTGTCCATTTTGACTTCTATCCCCAATCAAGTTCCCGATTGCAATAACAATAAATAAGACCAGAGAGCTGGGAAAGAGGAGACAGAGTATGGGGGAATGAAACGGATTTAAAAAGGGGAGATGATATAGAGAGGAAGGGGAGGAGATGCATATGGTGTGGGGTAAGAGAGAGTGGTGTGAAGGCAGGGGAAGGAGGAGATGGACAAAGAAAGGGAAAGGAATGGATAGGCATAGGGAGAAGCTACTGCGAAGCGTTGCCGGGTTTGCTAGTAGTTTCTAATATAAACAGAAAAATCAAGTAATAAAAACAATCAAGATACATTTTTTTGAAATCACCAGTTTCGGCGCATTTAATCGGTCACGTTCACATTCAGAGCACCCCCCGGTTGGAAAGGTGCTTTTAATCTGATGGTAGCCGACTAAATGTGTCGAAAGCGGTCATTTCAAAAAATGCATTATCTTGTGATCTTGACTTTTTAGAACCGTAACATCGAGAAAAGAGTGTTGTTACCTCAATCTCACTTGGTTGAAACTTTAGACAGAAAAATGCTGATCTGGTTTCTGTATTTACATTATATCTCTATATGTGTTTGTAGCCCTTGGAAACGGCCAGTTTAACACCTCAATTTTCACCCTTTAGTACTCACTATTCACAGTGCCCAAATAGTGATGACAACCTTGATTATAACATGATTTCTCAATCGAGATTCAGAATCCGTAGGAGGAAACTGGTATTTTTTTTTTTTTTTTTTTTTTTTTTTTTTTTTTTTTTTTTTTTTTTGTAATTTTTAAACCCGCATTACTTTTCGATAAAAGTAACGTACGGTAGACGAACTACTGTTTCAGTTCCCTATTTTACGAAATATTTTGGTTATAGCATCTTGAAGAACAAAAAGGGTAAATTGGAGATGGAAAAGTATAACCGAAAAGCGTTTGTTTCAGCCATCTCTAGCATTTGCCGATCCGATTATCGTAAGAGTTACGGCCTTGGGGGCATCTGTGCTGAAGAAATAATTGTAATAGCCGTCATCGCCTGGTTAAATATTCTTTATATATTTCTGCTAGTTATACATAGAGTGTCCGTGTGTTTTGTGGTTATGAGTGTGTATGGCATACAAATCTACAGTTTTGTTTTAATCTTGATGAAATTTTGCACGTTTGAGTTTCAAACCAAGAGGAAGGTCACCGTGGATGTTAAGGATCACACAATTCAGGAAATATGACGACATAAACAATGAAATGCACGAGGAACAACTCAACTGTCACTCACAACTGTACAATATGGTGGTTCTTTATGTATATATGACTACACGAGTTTTATATCTGACAACCAAACAGCATATTTTAATGTGTGACGACCCACCAGTACTATCCAACTGGCTACAATATGCATTTATGTAATAATGTTATAATTTAGTGCAGAGACCAGAAGATGATGTCTATGTACATCGAAATCTGTCCTCTGTTATAAATAAAGACGAAATACCGCGATCTTGGCATTTCATTGTTCACAAAAATATATCGACAAATAGTGTACATTGTGTGAAATTAGTAATAAATTCAATTTTGCAATAGTAATGTAATTTTCACCTCTTTATTACAAAATCTGCCAACGGCCGTGCCGCAGTGAACACACCGGTTCCCGTCAGACCACCGAAGTTAAGACCTTTCGGGCTTGGGTTGCACTTGGATGGGTTACCGGCCGCGTCTACCGAGTGCTGTTGGCAAGCGGGGTGCACTCAGCTCTTGTGAGGCAAAACTGAGGAGCTAGGAGCTACTTGATGGAGAAGTAGCGGCTCCGGTCTGGAAAACCGACGCAACGGCCGGGAGTGCGGGGCGCTGACCACAAATGTTCAAATGTTTGTACAGCTTATAGGACTTAACTACGGGGTCATCAGTCCCTAAACTTACAAAATACTTATGAACTAACTAACACTAAAGACGGCACAAATATCCATGCCGGAGAGGGCATTGGAACCCCCGACCGTAGTGGCCGTGCAGACCGTGACTGACGCGCCTCAGTCCCATCGGCCACCGCGGCCGGCGCGCTGAACACGCCCCCCTCCATACTGCATCCGGTGACGCCTGCGGGCAGAGGATGACACGGCGGCCGGTCGGTACCCCTTGGGCCCTCGCGGTATGTCTGGGGCGGAGTTTAGTTTTATTATTATTATTACAAAATCTTACTCGCTATCGCCTGCATTGTTTGCTATGCCCTTTTTCACGTTTTTCGGTATCCCTCTTACAAATTCCATGTGCCTGCAACAGTTGCTTTTATGAAACGCTCTTGGTGCTGTAATCTATTGTGTTTAGAATGCTTTTACGACAAATATCATCTGTATTTCTGTCGTAGCATAGCAAGCGATACAGGCAAAATTGAATATTTGTAACTGCCGGCCGCGGTGGCCGAGGGGACTGAGGCGCTTTAGTCACGGTCTGCACGGCCTCTACGGTCGGGGGTTCGAATCCCCCCTCGGGCATGAATATTTGTGCCGTCCTTAGTCTTAGTTAGTTCATAAGTAGTTTGTAAGTTTAGGGACTGATGATCCCATAGTTAAGTCCCATAGACATTTGAATATTTGTAACTAATTTTTTTCAGTGTACACTGTTTGTCGATATTGTGTAAAATAAAATGGAAAAATATCGGACTCTTCTTACTAAAAAAAAAAAAAAAAAAAAAAAAAAAAAAAAAAAAAAAAAAAAAAAAAAAAATAGAGGACCCGAACACGGTACATCCAGCGTGTTAGTATTAGACCTTAACCGCTGCGCCAAGCTCACTTGGTTGGAACATAGCTAACGTTATGCGTCTT